>OY743171.1:50168260-51592427 GCA_963555705.1 Ligustrum vulgare | reverse complement strand
GTTAATTTTCTTTTTTAAAACAAATTAAATAACTGTAGAACTAAAATGCACACCACCACCATGAGCATATAGCGCCATATTTACAAAGCCGGTCTCAGCAATGCCCACTTCTCCTGACTCTACACAAAAGAACTTGTACTAAATGAAATGGATCACAAAAAAATTATTTATAAATGACCACGTGACAAAAAAGTGTTCATAATTTTTTTTTTATAAACGATCACGTAACAACATTTTATTGATTTTTTTTTTAAAGTCAATAATTTTGGTTGGTCAAAGATTCTCGTCTACTTTTTCTTTTTTAACGGATAAATCAAATATTGATAGGTCACTATTTTATAAACAATATTTGTAAATAACTATTTATAAATGATTTATCAATCAAAGGAAGACTAGTTAGAGATCGATGTCTTGCTTAAGTGAAAATTTGAAGTCTTAAATAAGTCAATAATCCTAATTCAAGTATCATTTTGGGGTTTATGGTGAAATTAAAATAAAAAATTACTCACCTCGTGTTCTTGTTCATAGAGAATAAATCTTAAAAACATTTTTTTTTTTTTTTTTTGAAAAAAAGGAGCTTTTCATGTAAGTTTAGTATTTTTATACTATACTTTTTTGGTGGAGATTCGAATCAAGTTTTTAATAAATTTTAATAAAAGTTAATGAAATGTATGGTTAAAATATTGTGAATCTCATGAAATATGTGTTTCAAATAATCAAATCGATTGTTGATTTTAACTTAAATTAAAATCTGAATTTTTTAAAAAAAAAAGTGTAGCCCACACATTAGGGACCCCCACCTGCTCTTTCCTGGGTATTGGTGAAAGGGTAATTATATTACCACCACAAAATTTATTTACTACACTACATTATAATCATACCACAATTAAAATATATTTTCAATAAATACACCACAACAAATTTACAATAATACTCCTAATCCTATAAAAACTTTAAAAAAAATATATTATTGTGGTGTACTTATCATCCCAAATTCCCAATATTTCTCCCATTTTTTCTCATCATTGCCACCTATTATTTCCTTAATTACAATTAATTAGGTTCAAATTTCCATGTTACACAATTTTTAATCGATGTTTGATAGATAATTGAAACAATAAGCTATTCAATTTCATATAAACATAGTAGGTGGTTGACTTCTAAATACTTGATACACATTTTTTTTAAAATACTAGATGCAATTGGAATCACTATTTTTTTTTAATACTATATGCAACTGAAAACACAATAGGTGGAATGCAGTATGAACCCACAAATATATGTAATTGAAAAATCATAGAATTCGAAAATCGAATATAAAATTTAATTGAAAATCAAATATAATTAAATAACCAAAATCCTGGGTGACATCAAAATATAGGGAACCTTGAACAATAAAAATCTTTCACTAACCTAAAGTCCTAAACTTTAATTTATGTTAATGTTTGCATTATGTTATTATTTGAAAACTCATATGAAATTATTGTATTAACATCTATTCTAATTAACTTGGTATTGAAAAGCAAAAATATAAAATAACAAGAAGAACAAGATGATTTAGAAAAATAAACATAGAGAAGATAAGAGAATATTTGAAAGATGTGATGTATATAAAAATTATTTTTAGTGAGATAATATTAAAAGAATATGTATGTAATTTTATTTATGTCTATTTTTATAAATAAAGAAAATACTTTAATTGTGGTGTAAAAAATAAATTTTGTGGTGGCAATATAGTCATCATAAATATAAAGAAGAAAAGAAAATAAATTTATTTGAAAGATTGTGGTGTATTTAAAAATAGTGAGAGAAAAATAAAAGGATATTTTTGTAATTTCTTTTATGTCTATTTTAATCAATAAAGAAATCACTTAAAAATGTGGTGTAAGAATTAAGTTTTGTGGTGACAATATAGCCCCCCTTGGTGAAAATCTGAATTTTAAATGTGGAACTTAGTTGTACACCCACCTTACTGACATCATTTTTGAGATTTGACACCTCCAGTAATATAATTTGATTATTGTCACCTAAAAGATAATAATTCAGTTAAATATCACCTAATTTAGTTTTTTTTCTCAGTTTCAATAATAATAAAAATTATGATTCCCTTCCTGATTTTCCTCCCCTTAATTAGCACCATTCGTTATCCCAACTCACCTCTCTATTCATCAATGAAATCTTCAAAAATCCACGATAAGTTCTTCAAAATTTACCAAAATTCTTAAATTTTATTTATCTATCTATTTGTTTTTTTTTTTTTTTTGCACGGGCTCTCTCTCTTTTTAATTTTTATAATATCTTTATCATCAACATCGATTCAACCCATATGCCTTTCATCTCCAATTTTTTTCGACTGGTGCTACGATTGCTTTTGGGTGAGTATTCGACTGTGGTTAGCGAGAGATGGATTGCAGCGATTTCGAATCTTACTGAATTGGCTTTGATTCTCGATATTTGTGAGGTCGATTTTCATATTTATTTCATATTTTGGCTTTTGTTAGGTTTCATTTTCTGTTTTATGTGATTTACATTGAATTTTGTAATATGAGGCGTTAATATGCGATCCAGATTGTTTAGGATCTGGGTAAATGCAAAAGTTGGGTAAGAAAGTTAAGAATACTTGCAACCTAATATATTTACCTCAGCTACCTGTCAAATAAGTCCAATGATTATTAAGTTAATCGATCAATTTCTGGAGAAATTGTTCTTGTAGGTGTAATGTCTTACATGTTGGCTTTATTATCATAATTAAGCGTTTAGAAGTAAGATGATTACATGTACAACAACGATATGTTGAGGCTATAATCCATTGATCGAACAATGTGGTAGCAATCAAGAAAATATATATTTCTAGTGATAGCTTAATCAATTGAATTCTTGAATGTGCAAGCAATATGTGTTTGATGTATGAAGTTCTTCTTATATTATACTAACTAATTTCCAGAACTAAAACTTCTATAGTATAAACCATCAACAATTGTAGCCTCAGTGCTTCTTTGTGCAACTCAATACTTAATTCCATTGAAGATTTCTTTGTTTGAAAACAAAATCTCTTCTTGTGAATACTTAAATTAAATAAGATAACTATAAATCTGTGCAACTTAGGACTTAATTCCACTGAAGATTTCCTTCTTTGAAGACAGAATCTCTTCTTGTGAATACTTAAATTAAATAAGATAACTATAAATCATACACTATTACTGCATCTAAAACTTTTGAACGAGATAAAAAAAAATCCAATCATAGTCATATTAGTTAATTTGCAATTCTAGCTAATGAGATTAATTTCATTGTGCAATTGCATGATAGGTGGTTATGCCTACCTCACGATATTGCATGAATGTGTGCAATCCAAACCAGAATCGTTGTCCATTAGTGAATTAACTGAAGGTGGACCGTTGATTACATCTCATGTTCGAACCGATGAAGTTAACTTCGACGAAATCGTGGATTAATTGCAGCAAATAGATGAGGCAGAATCTTTATATTTTTGAGTTACGGGACATGAACTAGACACACTGTGAACACAGGAACAACTAAATCGCTACTCTAAATCTACAAATAAATGATGAAAGAGCCTGACATAATCTGGTTCAATAGTTCGAGAGTGGTGACATTGAAGACATAGATGGATTCTGGCTTGGAATTTATAGAACGAAGCTTAGAATATATCGTTATTGTAGCTCATTTAGTGTTGGTACTTCCAAAGTGATTGGAGATTTTCGCATGATGTCTCTTTATCTATGTAGTGACTACAACTAAAGATGTTTTAGAATAAAATATGTATGGTTTACTTTTTACATTTTACCATGAATAAAAATGATTCCAATGTATAATATCCCGAGATTTGATGTTTTAGCGGTTTTCTAATCCGCACTCTGTCACCTTTAAACCATTAACATTAAAGTACTTGGGTTGTGATACCTAAGATATAATACGATAATTGAATTGATAAATGAATACATTCATTTTAACTTAACATTGTAGAATTATTGTAACCTGGTAGAGAGTATTACAACTGGGACTTGTGGACCAACTTTAAAAAAAAAAATAAATAAATAAATTAAAAAAAAAAAAAATCTATTAGAAATTAAAAATGAAGTCCTGCAGATACCTTTCAATTTTGCTTGTGGCTAATGGAACTCAGATGCTGTTCTTTAGTCTACTTTGTCATCCCTTGTAGATGCTTCTAGGTACAGATAATTTTGTAGTTATCAAAAATCTTACTGGAATAATAGAATTGGACTTTCATTTTTTTTCCACCAATTAAGTTTTCTTTCCCCTATGAAACATGGTTTCATTTATGCTTAATTCTCTGAAAAATGCAATTATTGGTATCATTTAAACCTGCTTTGTATTGCTCTTTAATTCTTCCTTTTCCTCAAATTTCTTTTCTTTTCATGCTAAATATGAAAGATTTTATTTATCTTTGCTTTGAAAATCATGTTAATATTGCTATAATATAGAGGCTAACCAAAGATGAAAATAGTTAGGAAGAAACTCAATACTATTATTTTGTCATTGATTGGAGAATCTTGACCCCAAGTACTCATTTTGTAAGTGTAAAGTTGTAATATGCTCGTGTAAATTTATTTCATTGAGATGAGATGAAACTAGAATTATTGATGTTCTAAAGGTGTTTGGTCATGCATCGAAACTAGAATTCTCTATAATTGAAATCTAAGTAACGTATCTTTAGCCAGTGAATGTGTATAGATATCAATTTTTTATTTGAATTTGAATGTGCTCAATTTAGAAATAACTGATTTTCTGTTATGAAATATATTATCATTCCCTAAAATATTTTGTGTATATTTATTTATTTGCTTTTAATTTTTTTGTCCTATAATCTAGGATGATAGTTTTACAATATTTTTATTTCAACGTGATACTTTTAAATTATAAGAATTGTGCGTGATATTTTCAAATAAAAGTTTCAAGAATGAGTATCACTCCAAAAACCACATTTTAAATTTAACCAAATATGGATATAGAGCCTATACTTGTCTTCAATTTTGATATTTTCCTTGTAAATTCTACAGTTTCGATCTAGTGCCCACAATGGACGTCATAAAATATGTCAACTATGGTTATAATGCTGTCACGTATCTCATTATATATTATCACACCAACATTGGGTGTCATAAAATTTGCAAACTATGGGCATTAGATCAATTTCAATCAATTCTGTATATTTTTCTTCATTATTTTTATTATTCTGTCTCTAAGGATATCAATTCCCAAACACAAAATTGTTAACCAATTAATTGTTAGAGGAAGAGAAACTTAAGGCTCACATAATTTTTTTATCTATTTATTCTATGTATGTATTATTATATATAATAATTATTATTATTATTATTTAAGAAAAAGAAAAGGAAATTCTGCAAGTAGAAAGGATATGTCTTCTCATTTTTTTTACCTAAAGGTAGAATATATTCATATATATAATGATTATAATTCACTTATAAGACAAGATTTAGTGATTTACTATGGATTAATCAAATTTTTTATTTAATTATTGGATTTTAGAACGCATTAAAAAAACTAAGCATCCGTTTGGCAAACATGTTTTTTCCTACACAATTCCCTAAATCATTTTTTAACAATACACATTTTCTCTCTCCATTTTTTAACCACAAATTTCACCTAGAAAACATAAAAAATATGTTTTTAAACAAAAAACTTTTAATAAACACAATTTCAAGAGAATTAGAATTATAATTGTTAAAGTCTGTCAATGTATAGTTAGAAGTTAGGTAGTGAGTTGATGTTGGTTAATCAGTTAATTAGGTACGTTAGTTTGTCTGTTAAAGCTGTAATTAGTTGCATTAACTTTGTATTTAAAGATTGATCAGTCTCAATAATAGATACTGAAAATTTGTTCATCCTTCTTCTTCATATCAGTTCTTGATCGTAATATGGTATCAGACCAAACCTGTCTTTTGCATTTCTGATCAAAATATTGCTGAATATTTCATCCTCTGATAACAATGGATACACCTAATTTAGTCCAGAAAGCTGGTGCTTCACCATCCACAAACAAATCCACCATTGATGATCCTTCAAACCCATATTTTCTCCATCATTCCGACAGTCCTGGTATAACTCTAGTTTCACAGATCTTGACCGGAGATAACTATGCCTCCTGGAGTATAGCAATGCTAATTGCATTATCGGTGAAAAATAATCTGGGATTCATTGATGGATCGATTGAAAATCCTGAAGGTACTAATCTTGACCACCTTAATTCTTGGAGTCGCAACAACAACATAGTGATTTCTTGGATGCTGAATTCAGTGTCTAAAGATATATCAGCAAGTATAATATTTGCTGTTTCTGTACGAGAAATTTGGACTGATCTCAGAGACAGATTTCAACAAAAGAATGGTCCTCGTATCTTTCAATTACGTCGTGCATTGATGAATATAAATCAAGGACAAGATTCTGTAGCATTTATTTCACGAAGCTGAAGACTATCTGGGAAGAACTCAGCAACTATAAACCAAGTTGTACATACGTCACATGTAGTTGTGGAGGTGTTAAGGAGTTGAATTCACATCATCAAATGGAGTATATAATGTCTTTTCTTATGGACCTAAATGACTCATTCTCTCAAGTGAGGGGTCAATTATTACTCATGGATCCGTTGCCTCCTATAAATAAGGTATTTGCTCTCATTTCTCAGGAAGAAAATCAGAGAAAAATTGGTACTCAGATTAATGGTGATCTAGACCAGACAAACAACATGGCCTTTGCTATCAGATCTGGGGATGGTTATAAAAGGTCTGGAGGGTATAATAACACAACCATGGGAGGATATAAAGGACAGAAGAAGGAGAGACCGTTTTGTACACATTGGAACATCCATGGGCATACCACTGACAAGTGTTGTAAGATACATGGATACCCACCTAGTTTCAAGTTCAAATCAAGAGATAATGCAACTCATTCCACCATGGTTAATCAAGTTTCTGGACAGTCTGAGGAGAAAAATGATCAAGGGACAGCTAAGAATTTATTTCAAAACCTAAATTCCAACCAATATCAGCATCTAATGTCTCTATTCTCTAATCATCTGTCCTCATGTGTCATAAACCCTGATGAGAATAAGTGTTGGACCGAATATGAACAATAACGAAAAATAACATGAAAATAACGCAAGAACACGAAGAATTTTTCAGTCCGAAGACCCCGGAGGTTCGGTAATTCAAAGAATTTTCTACTCCCCCGTTGAGCAATCCACAAAATTTGGATTCACGCTCAAATCCACTAGGCACAAAGCAATGTTCAAAGCAATTACAATCAATCCCAAAAACACAAAAATAATCCCTTAAATTCGGACTACCCTAGCTGAAAAATTGCCAAAGATTCACCAAGAATCTAATCCCTAAACAAATGATTTAAAAATATCGCAAACCCAAAACAAAGATCAAAAACGCCCAAAACACAACCCCAAAACAGAGCCTATACGATCGAACCCTAAAAATCACCAAGAATAAAACTCTCCTTTATACAAGATTACACCTATTGTAATCAATCTTATCACCAAGAGAAGATTAAGGAAGAGTAAAGGATTGATCTCACCAAGAGAAGAATCGTTCGAATCAAGCCCTGCTTTTCGCGAAGAGAGTTTAGTTGCGATTTTTCCTCTTTTCGTTCTGTCTGTGCTTCCGTTCTTTTTCTGCCGAGTTCTGATGATTGATCAGCCAATGAGTCCATTTTGAATATATAAAGACCAGCAATGATATTTGGGCTTTTACCCATATAAGCCCAAAAATAATAAAAACGTGTTTGGCTAAATGAGTGAAGTAGCAACTTCTACATTCTCCACCTTGCTAATAACTTGAGTGCACCATTAGTGGATTTGAGCAACCAATTCAATATCATCTTGCTCATAAATACCTGTAAAAAGAAAAACAAAGTATTAGTTTCAAAAAAAAATTAGACATGGACCGAATATTGATTCTTAAGAATCAATGTTCAGCATTTTCATGCAATCCTTAAATCTATTAATGGGTAACACCTTTGTTCCCATATCCGAAGGATTTAAAAGTGTTGGTATCTTTTCAATTTTAACCATTCCATTTTCAACCATGTCCCTTATGAAATGATATTTAATATCTACATGATTAGTCCTATCATGAAACATGGGATTCTTACTAAGATGAATGGCACTCTGATTATCAGAAAATAGAAGTACATTATTATCAATAAAGTTCAATTCATGCAATAAACCCCTCACCCAAAGCCCCTCCTTTAATGCTTCACATGCAGCAATATATTCAGCCTCAGTGGATGATAGTGCAACTACCCTTTGCAACTGGGATTTCCAACTAATGCATGAATTACGTAAAGTAAAAACATATGATGATGTACTTCTTCTTTTATCTAAATCACCCGCAAAATCAGAGTCACAATACCCTTTTAAGATTATACCTTCTTTGCATTTGGAATAATGCAAACCAACAGTTTCAGTACCTTTTAGGTATCTAAGCATACCTTTTAATGCTTCCCAATGAAGTTCACCGGGATTGGACATAAACCTGCTAAGAGTACTTACAGAATATGCTAAATCGGGTCTAGTGCATACCATTAAAAACATAACAAAACCAATCACATTAGCATAAGGTACTTTATTCATCCTAATGATTTCTTCATCTGTTTTAGGAGATTGATCAGATGAAAGTTTCAAATGGTTTGACAAAGGTAATGAACAGGATTTAGCATGCATCATAGAAAATTTTTCAATCACTTTAGAAATGTAGGCAGATTGATTTAAAAACAAAGTACTATTAGTCCTATCCCTTTTTATGTTCATACCCAAAATTCTCTTGGCAGGGCCAAGATCCTTCATTTCAAATTCAGAATTTAATTTCTGTTTAACTGAGTTTATTTTATTAATATCATGACAAGTTAAAAGCATATCATCCACATATAATAGCAGATAAACAGAATCAGGTCCTCCATTTCCATCATAAAACAAGCATGAATCATAATTACTTTTCTTGAAACCTAATACCTTCATGTAAGATTCAAATCTCATATACCATTGCCTAGGAGCTTGTTTTAAACCATAGAGAGACCTCTTTAAAAGAAAAACAGTTTCAGTCTTACCCTTTTGCTCAAATCCTTTAGGTTGTTGCATATATATAGTTTCATCTAATTCACCATAAAGGAAAGCAGTTTTGACATCAAGCTGTTCTAACTCCCAGTCAAAATGAGCAACTAAGGCCAAAAGGATCCTAATAGATGTGTACTTGACGACAGGTGAGGAAATTTCATTATAGTCTATACCTTCCTTTTGGGAAAAGCCCTTAGCTACTAGTCTGGCTTTGTACTTAACGCCATGTTTGCTGGAGTCACCTTCCTTAATCTTAAAAATCCACTTACAATCTATGACTTTATGATCTTTAGGCCTTTTAACCAATATCCAAGTTTTATTCTTATGTAAAGAATTCATTTCATCATTCATAGCTGCAAGCCAATTTTTAGATTCAAGACAAGATATAGCTTCTTCATAAGAAGCTGGTTCAGGACACAGATTATCACAATCAGTAAAGAGAGACATAAAATCATCATTGTTATACCTAGTGGAAGGTCTTACTTCCCTTCTCACCCTATCTCTAATTAACTGATAGTTGGATAGATCATGTGTTTGAGTAAGTTCACCTTCAGTATTAGAATCAGTATTCTCTTGATCCATGTTTTCATTTTGGTCGTTCTGATTCAAGTGCTCCACCTCAAGAGGAGCTTGTGTAGTTGTGTTTTCAAGACTGAGATCATTCAAGTCCCATATGACAGTTTTCATCCTTTTAAGATTATCAGCTTTAGATTCAGTTTTGATAAGGCAAGGCATTAAATCTTCCTTAAACACAACATTCCTGCTTATTATTATTTTAAAACCCTGATATTCTTTTACCCACAACCTGTAACCTTTTACACCTTCTCCATAACCTAAGAAAACACATCTTTTAGACCTGGGGTCGAGTTTTCCTTGATTTTGGTGTGCATATGCAGCACATCCAAAAACCTTTAAGGAGGAATAGTTAGGGTGTTTACCAGACCAAATAAATTCAGGAGTTTTAAAACCTGTAGCCCTTGAAGGGCTCAAGTTAACCAAATAAGTGGCAGTCTTCACTGCCTCTCCCCAAAAACATTTTGGGAGACCAGAGCTCAACAACATACACCTCACTTTATTCAATAAGGTCCTATTCATTCTCTCAGCTGTCCCATTTTGTTGTGGTGTGTAGGTGACAGTCCTATGTCTTAAAATTCCATTTTGTTTACAAAACTCATCAAATATGGTATTACAAAACTCCAATCCATTATCAGTTTTCAAAACCTTTATTTTCTTGTTGGTTTGGTTTGCAATTAAGATTTTCCAATCCTTAAAATTTTGAAAAGTCTCATCTTTTGATTTTAGTAAAAAAGTCCAAACCTTTCTTGAAAACTCATCAATAATCAACAAGTAATATTTGAAACCAGAAACAGTTTGAGTGGATGCTGGACCCCATAGGTCAGCATGAAGATATTCAAGAATGGATGTGGATTTATGAATACCAGATTTGAAAGGTAGTTTTGTTTGTTTTCCCAAAATACATTCTTCACAAAAATCTTCCTTGTCTAAATTGACATTTCCTATAACCCCATCATTGTTTAGTGACTTAAGAGATTTATCTCCTATATGGCCAAGTCTTCGATGCCATAAGGAAGAGTTTCTGTTTTGAGAATGTAAGACGGATAGACATTCTTCTTTCTGAGGAGTGGCATAAATTTTGTAAAGACCATTTGTTTTTGAGACATTTATGATTTCAGAAGAATCCTTTTGAATTTTGCAAAACCCATTCTTAAAGCAAATCTCAAAATTATTAGAATCCAAGATTCCTAAAGAAATGAGGTTCTTTTCAACCTCGGGAACATACCTAGCTTGTTCCAATTTGAGAAATTTATCATTTTCAAGTTTTAAGACAATGTCACCAACACCACGTATCTTACAAGGGAAATTGTTTCCCATGTAAACACTCCCTTTATCTGTAGGTGTGAAATTATTGAACCATTCTCTTTCGCGACACATGATATGTGCACCCAGAATCCAATACCCAAGATTGATAAGTGTCTTGAGTATTCACCGTGTAAACGGCACCATTATTATCATCACACTCATTATTGTGTCTTGGTTTGTTCTTAAGATCATTTAATCTCTTGAGACAATCTTTAATGTAATGTCCAGGTTTCTCACAATAATAGCATTTCTTAATTAATCTATCCCGGGATTTGGAGAAATCTGGTTTCTTATTTGTAGGAGATTTTCCTTTTCTTTGGGTATTATTGTTATAGGTATTTTGATGTGGCTTGAATGGTCTTTTAGATTTAGAAATTAAAACTTCTCCTTGATGACTTCTTCTAATTTCAGATTTTAATTCCAAATCTCTATTTCTTAAGGCAGAGGTAATAATATCAAGGCTAAGTGTATCTCTACCATATTCAAGAGCATATTTCACATCTTTATACCTATCACCCACAGCATTTAATAAAGCAATACACAATTGATCTTCAGATATCTTTTCATCACAATTAGACTCGAGATCCTGAGATGGTTCAAACCTAAAGGCAAAAAATTGTTTTAATAGAAAACACTTATCGGGAATGGATTTAGATAGATATAAATCTTCTAACTTTTGCCATAATTCAACAGTCGTTTCTGTTTCACCTACTTTTCTAAGGACAACATCGGAGAGATGAAGAAAAATAGTGCTCCATGCTTGTTCATCTAGTTCTTGCCTTCTAAAAGGACTAAATTCAGTAGGCCAATTTTCAGTAATAGCATATGCACATTTTTGTTGAAGTAAAAGAGCCCTTATCTTTTGTCTCCATAGACTAAAATCACATTTTCCAGTCCACACCTCTATTTCAAATTTAGTAGAAGACATTTTGAGAAAGAGAAATGCCAAGTTTCACAAAGCAAGTCACCAAAATTTGAAATCACAAAATCTAACCTATATATCAAGAAAAAAGCAACGAAGTCCAAGTATATAAAAATATTTAAAATAGTGCAGATTATTAAAACATGCAATATTTCAACAAAATTATATAAATGAAACAATTATGCAAGAATTCAAGAATATATCAGATTATTGTAATTTCCCTAAAATTAACTTCACTTGATTCACTTATCAAAAACGGATGTGGATACCAAGATATATATATCAATATATATAATATTCCAAAAAACCGAAGTAAGATAAGGATAGAAGTTACCAATGATTCGAAATTGTTCAATCACATGGAATTCCCAAGGCTGCCAAAGAAGAAACCAATTGCAGACAAGAGGGAAAGTGCAGGCAGCCAAAAATTAGAACCTGCAGCCACCAGATTATGAACCTGCAGAGTCAAGAAATAGGATTTCAGCGAGTACACAAGCTCTGATACCACTTGTTGGACCGAATATGAACAATAACGAAAAATAACATGAAAATAACGCAAGAACACGAAGAATTTTTCAGTCCGAAGACCCCGGAGGTTCGGTAATTCAAAGAATTTCCTACTCCCCCGTTGAGCAATCCACAAAATTTGGATTCACGCTCAAATCCACTAGGCACAAAGCAATGTTCAAAGCAATTACAATCAATCCCAAAAACACAAAGATAATCCCTTAAATTCAGACTACCCTAGCTGAAAAATTGCCAAAGATTCACCAAGAATCTAATCCCTAAACAAATGATTTACAAATATTGCAAACCCAAAACAAAGATCAAAAACGCCCAAAACACAACCCCAAAACAGAGCCTATACGATCGAACCCTAAAAATCACCAAGAATAAAACTCTCCTTTATACAAGATTACACCTATTGTAATCAATCTTATCACCAAGAGAAGATTAAGGAAGAGTAAAGGATTGATCTCACCAAGAGAAGAATCGTTCGAATCAAGCCCTGATTTTCGCGAAGAGAGTTCAGTTGCGATTTTTCCTCTTTTCGTTCTGTCTGTGCTTCCGTTCTTTTTCTGCCGAGTTCTGATGATTGATCAGCCAATGAGTCCATTTTGAATATATAAAGACCAGCAATGATATTTGGGCTTTTACCCATATAAGCCCAAAAATAATAAAAACGTGTTTGGCTAAATGAGTGAAGTAGCAACTTCTACATCAAGAAAATCCATCTACTTCATACACCACAGGTATATGTTTTTCAGTGGCTTTAAATCCAATTTTATCTTCTAAAAGGTATTGGATAGTCGATTAAGGAGCCACTAAACATATATGCTCCATAGCTGATGCTTTTACTTTTATGCACCCAATCAAAAATTCTATTGTCACATTCCCTGATCACAGTAAAGTGTCTCTCAAATTCAGCGAGGAAATCAAACTCCTCAAATCATCCTGAAAAATGTGTTATACATACCAGAATTCAAATTTATTCTCCTATCTGTTAGTGCACTTACTCACACCTCTCAACTCACAGTAAACTTTTCCAATGACCATTTCATTATTCAGGAGAAAAATACAATGAAGATGATTGGCAAAGGTGAAAGAATTGCTGACCTATATGTTCTTGATATATCTACTTTGCTCCCAGTTACTTCAAATTCACTCCCAGATCTATCCCTACTTCTACCACATACATCAATAATGCATCAGCTTCCATCTGGCACAGCAGACTTGGACATCCATCTACCAAGTGTTTAGATAGTCTAAGAAGTCATATAGGGTGTGATGCATCAAAATTACATAGAGAAAGCCCATGCTATGTCTCTCCCTTAGCCAAACAAAGAAGATTGTCTTTTGAGTCCTATAAACCCATTTGATCTAATTCATTGTGACATATGGGGTCCTTATCATGTAATTTCACATACCGGTTATAAATACATTCTTACCTTAGTTGATGATTGTTCTCATTTCACTTGGATTTACTTTCTCAAAAATAAATCTGATGTAAGCAGCATTATTCCTAGATTTTTCAACATGATCACTACTCAATTGAATACCAAAATTAAGGTTTTCAGGTCAGACAATGCACCTGAACTTTCATTCAATGAATAATTTAGCACAAAAGGAGTTTTACATCAATATTCATGTGTAGGAAGGCCACGACAAAATTCTGTGGTTGAAAGAAAACACCAGCACTTGCTAAATGTTGCTCGATCTCTATACTTTCAATCCAGACTTCCAATTCAATTATGGTCCGAATGCATTGCCACTGCTCCATTCCTCATAAATAGGATCCCTTCTCCTCTTCTCAAACAAAAGACTCCATAAGAGATATTACATAAAACAAATCCTAATTACTCTTCCTTTAGAGTATTTGGCTGCTTGGCATTTGCTTCAACATTACCTGCACATAGGACAAAATTTCAGCCAAGAGCTAGAATCTATGTATTCCTAGGATATCCTCCGGGCATCAAATGTTACAAACTTTATGATGTTCAATCCAAACAAATCTTTGTATCAAGAGATGTCATCTTTCATGAGAAAATATTCCCATTTCATTCCATAACATCATCCCACACAATCACTGATCCATTCCCAGACATTGCGCTACCTATTTCCACTTTTGATATTATTCCTATTCAAACTCCCAATCAAGTTTCAAACTCCACAAAATATCCAGTGGACACCTTCAACAATTCCATCAACAATCAAGTAGAAAATCATCATCTCTCAGACAGCACTTACAGCACTTCACCTGAGCCTATCTCTGATAATCACACTCCTGTTAATCAAAATCATCTCTCTATTGATCACAATCCTGCTAAAAACATTTGTTTAAGAAAATCCACCAGAATCATCAAACCTCCCTCCTATCTTAGGGAATATCATTGCAACATTTTAGCCTTTAAAGATCAACCTCCTTGTAAGACTGCATACCCCTTATTCAAAGTCATTTTATATAAATCTTTATCCCCAGCCTACCAAAATTTTATTCTTAGTGTCTCCTCTCATTTTGAACCTCGGTCTTACCATGAAGCTGTTAAAATACCTGAATGGAAAGCAGCAATGAAAACTGAATTAGAAGCCATGGATCATAACAATACTTGGTCAGTCACAACTCTACCTCTAGGCAAACATTCCAATTGTTGCAAATGGGTTTTCAAACTTAAATATAGATCTGATGGTTCAATTGAAAGGCACAAAGCTCGTTTAGTGGCCAAAGGTTATAATCAACAAGAAGGTTTGAATTTTTTTGATACCTTCTCCCCAGTTGCAAAGTTAGTATATGTCAAGGTTTTATTAGCTCTTGCTACAATCAACAAATGGCATTTAGTTCAACTGGACGTCAATAATGCCTTTCTTAATGGATATCTCTTTGAAGAGGTGTTCATGGTTACCTCTTGGTTATGAATTTCAAGGAAGGCCTATTTTAAGGGGGGAGAAATTGGTTTGCAAACTTCACAAATCCATCTATGGTTTAAAACAGCCTTCAAGGCAGTGGTACTCAAAATTCTCACATACTCTTATTCAATTAGGCTTTGTTTAATCAAAATCAGATTACTCATTATTCACCAAAGGTTCAGCCAATTCGTTTGTGGCCCTACTAGTTTATGTCGATGACATTATCATGACTGGCCCTAACATCAATGTCATTCAGGCACTCAAATCATCTTTGCACAACCAGTTTAAGCTCAAGGACCTTGGTAGTTTGAAGTATTTTTTGGGCATGGAGATTGCTCAATCTGCTGTAGGAACTGTTCTCTCTCAAAGGAAATACACGTTACAATTGTTAGAAGATACAGGATATCTAGCTTGTAAACATGTTTCAATTCCTATGGATCCAAAGATTAAACTGAATGCAACTGATGGTGAAGTTCTTGATGACATATCTCAGTATCGCAGGCTAATTGGGAAACTTCTGTACCTCACATTATCAAGGCCTGATATGACATTTGCTATCCACAAGCTTAGCCAGTTTATCGCTCAGCCTCGTATCCCTCATCTTCAGGCTGTTAATCACTTGTTAAGATATCTCAAAAACAGCCCTGGTCAAGGTTTATTTCTCTTCTTCTTCCCATCTTCAGCTGAAAGCATTTGTTAACTCTAATTAGGCTTCTTTTCCTGATACAAGAAGATCCGTTACAGGTTTTTGCATATTTCTTAGCGACTCTCTTATATCTTGGAGGGCTAAGAAATAATCCACTATCTCTTGTTCATCAGCCGAAGTGGAATATAGAGCATTAGCAGGTACAGCCAGTGAACTTGTATGGATACGTCAATTGCTCAGGGATTTCGAAGTTCACATTGCATCACCTGCCCTTCTCTTTTGTGATCAGGCTGTTGTCCATATTGCATCTAATCCTACATTCCATGAAAGGACCAAGTATATCGAAATAGATTTCATTCGAGATAAAATTAATGATGGTTCTATAAAATTATTACCAATCAGAAGCCAACATAAACTTGCAGATGTTTTTACGAAGCCTTAACCTTCAGCTTTACTTCATCCTCTATTGTCCAAGATGGTTGTAAAAGACATTCACAGTCCATCTTGAGGAGGAGTGTTAAAGTCTGTCAATGTATAATTAGAAGTTAGGTAGTCAGTTGATGTTGGTTAATCAGTTAGTTAGTTACGTTAGTTTGTCTGTTAAAGCTGTAATTAGTTGCATTAACTTTGTATTTATAGATTGATCAGTCTTAATAATAGATACTGAAAATTTGTTCATCCATCTTCTTCATATCAGTTCTTGATCGTAATAATAATGTTGATTTATTTGTATTTTTAGATAAGATGTGCAGTTAAAAATTGAAATGAGAAAATATGTTTGATCAAAAATTGATTTGAAAAATTTCATAACAGTGTGTTCCCTAACGTAATCATTACTGTTTATAAATCAATTTATAAACAATACAATTTTTCAAACCATTTTTTAATCATCCAAATTTTCTCTCTCCACTTTTCAACCACACATCTTACTTTTTAAATAATAAAAAATCGTTTATAAATTGTTACAGTGTTATCGAACAGAGCATAAATTAATGTACTGTTCGGAATCTTTTTTTTTGTAAAATAAATGGAATGTTTGTTGTCAAATCAAAGAATTTAAATTATTTGTTGATTTATTTGTGTTTTTGAGATAAGATGTGGAATTAAAAATTGAAAAAAGAAAATATGAATAATTAAAAAGTGATATGAAAAATTGTGTAAATTAAATTAAAATAATCATTACAAAATAAAATGCAGTCGAACGGTGCCTAATTTGGGTAATTATTAACATTTTAATTCATTAGCGGAACACGTTTCTCCAAGACGTACAGAGGAGTCGAACAGAATTCTACACGTGGAAACTCCTGCCGGCAAAGCTACTACACGTGTCGCATACTGAGCACAAACTTTTTTGCATGGATTTGGAGCCCCTGACATCCCAGCAGTAGCCTGTATATTTTTCTCAATTGTCTAAATCACCCTCAATGTATCAGATTTTCCTTCCTTTTTCTTCTCCAAATGAAAAACAATAACATTTCCAGCATAATTTTGCACGGAAGGCTGTTTAACCTTTAATCCTGTTTAGTTTTGATTAAAATTTAATTTTAATCTTATATCAAAGATAATAATTAATTTTAATCACTCCTTTAATAAGGTTCATAACTTTTAAACTATACATTTCATCAATTTTATCAAAATTTACCAAAAATCTTCATCAAACAAGGATAGTAATTATTTTCCTGTCTTCCTGAATTTTGGATTCTTATGTACGCCAAAACTGATGTTTCAAGTTTAAAATTGCATTTTATTTCTGCTCCAGAATTCGATGAGAAATGAAAAATAATAAAAATATGGTAGTTACATGTCCTTTTTAAATAATTTTAGCCTCTATTCGATAAATATTTTTTAATTTTAAGCAAAGAATACATTGTTTCAAAAGTAGAACACGTGGTTAAAAAATAATATCATAATTAATGTGTGATTGAAAATTGATTTAAGAAAACGTATTATTTATTTATAAATAAATTTATAAACACTTTCCCAAACCAGGCTAATCACAAGATTGCCTTTTTAAATGCTTCAATTTATTTGAAATAAAAGATATTTTATTTACATATTACTTGGGGTGGAAATTTGAAAATTAAAAATACACAAAAACTCATCTTCAAGGAATAAAATGGTAAATATACATGAGAATCCAATATTTCTTCAGTTCCATATAAACCAGCCAGAGGCAAGTGCCAACGATCACGAAGCAGGACCAGTAAGAAGCAAATAATGAAGGGAGGAGTTCTAATCTGTGCAGTTGGTGTTGCTCTCTTAACTTGCGCACTCCCCCTCCATGCAAACCCGCAAGACCCAAAAATTGTCGAAGTAACAGAAACTCATCACCAACTCTTGGGCACCACCACAGAGCTCCACTTCAAGAATTTCCTGCAGGAGTACGGGAAAGAATACACTACTGATGAGGAGTATCTACACCGTCTTGGGATCTTCTCCATGAATCTGATCAGGGCGGCTGAACACCAGGTGATAGACCCCACAGCCGTCCATGGAATCACGCAGTTTTCTGATCTTTCTGAGGAGGAGTTTGAGAGCATGTACATGGGTCTCAAAGGAGGCGGTGGACCTGGTGGTGCTGCACCTGTTGGGTATTTGACCCAAATTAATCAAGTGCCTAGTGAAACATAATGAGTGCCTAGTTGAAACAAAAGATGGTGGAGCTAATTATGGTATTTGAATGATAATTAGTCTTGACTAATTATGATGTCTTTGAATGATAATTAGTTTTGACTAATTATGATGTCTTGGAATGATGATTAGTTTTGACTAATCATGATGTTTTGGTGTAAAGAGAATTTCATGTAGAATCCTCTTTATAAATAGAGAAGGAATTAGAGGAAGAAACACACCATCACAAACATATGAGAGAGTGCTAATTAGTGTCACATTGTGATCAAAGAGAGAAAATTGTGAGCCTAGCATATTGTGAAGTTTCTTGTAACTCTTTGTAGTGTAAGTCAAAGGGTAGAAATTATATGCGGTAAAGCTCGTTTGTAGTATTTTCTCTGTGGTCTTGGGGATTGGGTTGGTGAGTGAAAGTCTATATATTTGTAACAATTTAATATATAGTGAAAAGCTTTGGCGAGGATCCGTGGACGTAGGCATTTTGCTGAACCACGTAAATTTCTGTGTTCGTATTTATTTTCTTGTTTGCTTATTTTATTTTGAACATCGAAAGATCCTGTGGGAAAAGTAAAGTGGGAATCGACGTGTCGAAATTCCCAAAAAGTGGTATCAGAGCTACAGGTGGTTCAAATATTTTGAAGCAAAAGAAAATATGTCTGTCAAGTACGATGTGGAGAAATTTGACGGGAGAATCAATTTTGGCTTGTGGCAAGTACAAGTCAAGGATGTCTTGATTCAGGCGGGTCTGCACAAAGCTTTGAAGGGAAAACCAACTGAGAGTTCTGACAAAGAAAAAGATATTGAATCCAGGAAGACTGATGAAGATTGGGAAGATTTGGATTTGAAAGCTGCTAGTACAATACGACTTTGTTTGGCCAAGAATGTTCTTGCAAATATTCATGGGATATCTGCTGCTAAGGAACTTTGGGAAAAACTGGAAGAGTTGTATCAGACGAAAAACTTGTCAAATCGCTTGTATCTGAAGGAACAGTTTCATTCGTTGAGAATGAGCGCAGGTACAAAAATCTCCGACCACCTTAGTGTTCTTAATGGGATTGTTTCTGAACTGGAATCTATTGGAGTCAAAGTTGAAGATGAGGATAAAGCGTTGAGGCTCATCTGGTCTCTTCCATCCACGTTTGAGCACATCAAACCGATTTTGATGTACGGGAAGGAAACGGTGGACTTTGCAGAAGTTACAAGTAAGTTGATCTCTGAAGAGCGGCGATTAGGTGGAGACGATAATTCATCTAATAATAATTTGCTTGTTACTGAAAAGTGGAAGAGAGGGAACTTCATGAAGAAGAAGGTGACATGTTGGAACTGTGGTCAATCCGGGCACGTGAGAAGAAATTGTCCAAAAGGTGGAGCGGACTCGGCGAACTGCTCGAAGGACAATGCGACTCTCCTGGTGGAGGGTGGTGATGATGTACTCTGAGTAAGATGTGACATCCTCATGGCATGATGCCAGTTGCCATGATAGAGGATGTGTTCTTACTGGCACGGGTACTGTGTTCGCATACAGCATTGGTTTGGTTTAGATGCAAGGTATGTGGTTTATTTTATGTCGATGGCTGATGAACTTCCAAGGAGAACCAAACATGGGAGTTGCACCATAAATTTCAGCAATTTTGTTTCGACATGGGCCGATGAAATTCTCGGAGTTCGTTGATAATTCTGAGTGATTATACTCATATGGTGGAGTATGGGACTGTCAAAGTGGAAAAATGCTTGCCTGTTACCCAATATTTGAATTTGGTTTTGGCTTGGACGAATTTGTGTCAAGGTGGAGATTGTTGGGTATTTGACCCAAATTAATCAAGTGCCTAGTGAAACATAATGAGTGCCTAGTTGAAACAAAAGATGGTGGAGCTAATTATGGTATTTGAATGATAATTAGTCTTGACTAATTATGATGTCTTTGAATGATAATTAGTTTTGACTAATTATGATGTCTTGGAATGATGATTAGTTTTGACTAATCATGATGTTTTGGTGTAAAGAGAATTTCATGTAGAATCCTCTTTATAAATAGAGAAGGAATTAGAGGAAGAAACACACCATCACAAACATATGAGAGAGTGCTAATTAGTGTCACATTGTGATCAAAGAGAGAAAATTGTGAGCCTAGCATATTGTGAAGTTTCTTGTAACTCTTTGTAGTGTAAGTCAAAGGGTAGAAATTATATGCGGTAAAGCTCGTTTGTAGTATTTTCTCTGTGGTCTTGGGGATTGGGTTGGTGAGTGAAAGTCTATATATTTGTAACAATTTAATATATAGTGAAAAGCTTTGGCGAGGATCCGTGGACGTAGGCATTTTGCTGAACCACGTAAATTTCTGTGTTCGTATTTATTTTCTTGTTTGCTTATTTTATTTTGAACATCGAAAGATCCTGTGGGAAAAGTAAAGTGGGAATCGACGTGTCGGAAATTCCCAACAGCACCGTGGTCTAATGGCGGAAACGGTGTACCGGTGGCGCCGGAGATAGACGTGAGCGGCTTGCCAGAGAGCTTTGATTGGAGGGAGAAAGGTGCTGTTACTGAGGTGAAGATGCAGGTGAGCGACTGCTGTGCTGATCCCCAAACACTTTTTTTTAAAAAAAAATTAGAACTTCATGCATTTTTCACAAGTAATATTCTATACTAACATTTTTTTAAGTGAGCACGAGCAAAATTTTCAGTTCTCCTAAAATTAATTAATTTTCCCTTTTGTAACCGTAGTTCTTAAAAATAAACGATTAAAATATTAAAATAAGTCGGATTATATCTTAATTTGACGTGAATTTAGTGTAATTTCATGTGATGAATAAATATACATGCCTTTTAGGGATTTACGAGTGATTAGTTATTCATAATTTTTGGTTTAGAGGGCATCCTACTCAGCACTTTGATATAGTTTGTTTTGATTCAAACATCCAACTTATCTTTTTTACAGGGAAGTTGTGGTTCTTGCTGGGCATTTAGCACCACGGGAGCTATTGAAGGTGCTAATTTCATTGAAACTGGAAAGCTTCTGAGTCTTAGTGAGCAACAGCTTGTGGACTGCGATCACGCGGTTAGTTATCGTATTAATTTTCAGTAAACTGGAATATTATAACACAGAAGACTGATCATATCTAGCTTTATATTTGTTGAAATTACGTTGATCCTTCGATATTGATCCGAGTTCAGTAAACTTTCCAAAACATGATCACAAAACTCAAGTTTGACTCCACCCCTGACATCACCTTAATTGTCACAACTATACTCTAACCACGCCTTAGTAAGGGGATAATGAAAACCCAAGACAAACAATAGACAAATGATAGGTATATATAGTGATTGAGGTTCAACTATTAATTGAGTCAATCAACACCCAAGGTCCAACACACAATCTAACCAAGTTCAAAGTCTGCCTCCAAAAACACCATAATTGAGTCTTTCAAGTGAGTTACTATCGAGTTGAGCTATTATTTTTAGAGTCGATAATCCAACAACTGTTTTATATCATCGTCCGGATTTATTAGGTATTAAATCCAACAAATCTCTACCTTGATACCCAATCAACGTGCAAGAAAAACAACACAATGCAATGTTTATACTTACCCAATCATAGTAATCCAAACAAGATTGGAATCACAGACCTTACCTTGTATCTTGCACTCGAAATACACACCATATACCAGCTCAATTTACACGCTAGGGTTAATATCAAGAATACTCAAGTAGGAGACAGATAATCACAGTAATCTATCAAGAATATATAACACATGATGAAGGTATAATCATAGGATAACAGATAATCTTTTCAAACATGCTCACTAAAGAACATAAGACTAACTCAAAGTTAATCAAATGCAACGGTCAGCACATATACACTACAATGTATAAATGACCTCACGCAATTATCTTATCCCATTCCTAGTATCTTCCTCCTCGAAGAACACATAACATACACACACCACCACCTATGCTCACTAGATTAATCACCACACATGTCTAATTGGTAAACAAGAATAAATCCTAACTCCATGAGATGTTCCTCTATCAATACCTCACTTCTCTCAACCTAAGGGGATAATGAGTCTTCACCTAATAAAAGTAATCTAAATGCCATTCTAACACTTCACCCGGTCAGGATTTTCAAATAGAAGATTTACAGTACATTTAATCACGTCTTAACTCGTGATTCAAATATCACACTTACCCCTTATACATCTCATCAATGCTTGTACATCAATGCACCATCAGATATCTACTCTACACATTATCAAGACATTCTCACACATACTGCTAATGCATCACAAACTCACTATACATGTCAATGCATTAAACTTGGTAAAATTGATTACATACAAACTCATGCAAAGTAACACATATCAAACAAATTGAAATGCTACATAAAACAATGTATCAAATTAAGTAATCAAATATCAAGAAAGGACTCAATCCACTATGCATATACACACATTACTCACAGTAAATTGATTACACACAAATTCAAGCAAAGTGACACATATCAAATAAATTGAAATGTTACACAAAAAAATGCATCGAATAAAGTAATCAAGCACATGCAGAAAGGATTACACAGATGCACATGCAGCAATATCAAGTATTTATCCTCAATAAGCCTCGCACGGATCTTTTCTAGATCCAGTGCATTATTCGCTTCACTTATCTCCTAATACCTTCCACTCTCCCAATTAAGAAAAACTCCCACAAGAAAATCCAAATATACCGCAATTATATCACTTTACCTTCCGCACTAACTAAACCTAAAACATTGTCATCCCACGCTCTAGAAAATCAAATCACTATGCCATAAAGAAAATTCAAGTGTTTCATCTTATCCCAAAAAATGCACAAACGTGAGATGCAACAAAATGCAATGACCAAGCAAAGTATCGGCACACATCATACAGAATTCAGTAAATCATACTTCTTATGGTCAGAGGCATTTCAAAAGGGCAATAGAACATCTAAAGTGAAATATATCAAAAATCATATAGAATTTAATATATCAAATTCATAAAGAATATATGGTACCAATTAAACGGATAATTCATATGTCTAGTAACATGCAATGGTTACCGAGCAATGGCAACCCCCACACATGATCTGCTAATGCAATAAATATAAAATTTAGCCAATTTACAATATGCCCATATTTCACTATTTTGGACAGTTTTTGCCTTTTTTCCCAGCTTCATTTCTGCTTCGGTTTTTGTTGCTTTTTGGCTTGTTTTTACCCAGATTTCTCACCAAAATCATCATAAACCTCGCTCTGATACAATGTTGAAATTACGTTGGTCCTTCAATAACGATCCGGGCTCAATAAACTCTTCAAAATACGATCCCAAAACTTAAGTTTGACTCCACCTTGACCTCGAATTAGTTGCCACTACTATACTCTAACCACACCTTAGTAGAGGGGGATAATGAAAACCCGATAAAAATAATAGAAAAATGGTAGGAATATATAGTGGTTGTACTAGGTCAACTAATTGGGTCAATCAAAATCCAATGCCCAAAACACAATCCAACCAAATCCAAAGTGTATGCCCCAAAAGCACCACAATTGAGCATTTCAAGTGGGCTATTATCGAGTCGAACTATTCGTTTTAAAGTCGATATAATTATGCAACCGTTTTACATCATCGCCCCTATTTATTGGGTATAAAAAACCCAACAATATTGATATGTTTGATTGAACTTTTTACGTCCTGTGTAGTGTGATGCAACAGAGAAGGATGCTTGTGACGATGGATGCTCGGGAGGACTTATGACTAACGCTTACAAGTACTTGCTCGGGGCAGGAGGTATAGAAAGAGAGGATGCATATCCTTATACCGGAAAACGCGATGTATGTAAATTCAGACCAGAGAAAGTGGCCGTTAAACTTGTGAATTTCACCAGTATTCCGGTGAATGAAAATCAGATTGCTGCCTATTTAGTCAATCATGGCCCTCTTGCGGGTAGTGTTCTATAGTACTCTTTTATTTCATTTTGCTCATTAGTATATTACCTCGTTCTTCGTTGATGCTGTTGAAGCAGCAGAATAAGAAATAGTTGTGCATCTTATATATTTTTCTTTGCTGGGAACATTAATCTATATCTATAGTTTTCTTGCCCTGACTTTGAATATGCAGTGGGGATAAATGCAGTTTTCATGCAAACTTACATAGGTGGTGTATCATGCCCACTTATTTGTGGCAAGAAGTGGCTCAACCATGGCGTTCTTCTAGTTGGCTATGGTTCGAGAGGTTTCTCGATTCTTAGATTGGGGTACAAGCCGTACTGGATCATCAAGAATTCGTGGGGTAAGAATTGGGGAGAAAACGGATACTACAAAATATGCCGTGGGTACGGTATGTGTGGATTGAACACCATGGTTTCTGCTGTAATGACTCAGACATCATAGTAAAGTTTGGGTGAAACAAGTGATGAGTTCCTTAAATTGCAAGGTGTCCTGATTTGTAAAATACAGGATGTAATAAGGATCCCTGAAGCTATATATGTAAGAATCTTGGTCCTCAGTGAATAGTTATTGGGCATGTTAAGTTCAAACAATATTGTTATGTAAGGATCCCTAAAGCTATGTAAGTTTACTTATGATGTGCACTAATCTCATGGAAAAATGTTAAAGTTATCGTGAAAATGTACCACGAGTTTTCCCGCACAGGAACATGGGCAGTGTAATGATCATTTCACCCTCTCCATATGTGAGTGCACGGTACACTCGCAGTACCTGTAGCATTGTCCAATCTCGTGAGACCCGACCTTCATCACAAGCTTGGACCCAATTGTCCAAATTGGAATCCCGAGGACATTTTTGACGTACACAATCATGGACATCTAGTTTGGCTAGGGGTGGAAATTAACCCACCAAAACTACTCAAACCAACTCAATCCGATATGTTTGGGTCGATTTTTGATAAAAATCGGGTTAGGTTGGGTTCTACAAAAAAAATTTGTTCGGGTTGAGTTGGGTAAAAAATCAACCCATTAAAATTTTTTAAAATATAGGACAATTTAAATTTCAAAAATCTCAAGTCCATTTTTAATTTGGATGAAACTCAAATATGGTTTGAACATATTTTAATTTTATTAGCAAGTATTCAATTTATTATATTTGAGTTTATTGTATTGTACATAATTGATTTGAGTTAATAGTTTATTTATGGGCTTAATTTTTTAATTTTCAAAATTTTTTGTTATTTGAACCAAAGTCCAAATCACCAAATCCAACACAATCAAACCGAAACTTGATTTGATTGGGAAACTTGATAGGGTTGGGCCGTTTGAACTCATGTTTGAATTGTGTTGAATTGAGTTAATTTTTTATCAATCTGATCATAATAAATTGGATTCGAATTGGACAAAAATCGACCTAACCCAACCCACACGTCACACCCACTCCCTACTTTTGGGTTTTGGCCATCAATGTGTGTTCGGGATTACCCTATCCTGGTCAATGGATTCCGTATGTTGGGGACCTGCGTCTAGACGTCATACTCAATCCACTCTCCTATTCTAGTCCTTGTTTGATTTTTTTTATTTTTTTTTTTATTTGGAATTCTTAAGTCTGTAAAGCGTCCAAGTAACTCAATACCATTCGGAATATACTACTTGCCTTTATAAATACAAGGTTTTCGATCATTCAGGTTCACAATTAAAATTTTAGTTCATACTCTTACGTTTAATATTTTATTTCTCTTCGCTAATTTAAGCATCGAAGGAATGACGAGGATACAAATCAACGTCTTTTTTTTCATGTATTAGAGATTCATTTTATGTTTAATTACGTTCAAAAAAGCACGAGTAAAATTTTTTGTACAACACTTATATGAATTTTAATTTACTTATTCGAAAATGTCATCGACTATAGTGTATGGTTCAAAAGGAAACGTCATATCTAAATGAGTTGTAACTTGTAGATGAATGGTCGTATTAAGATTTGATGGTCCATCTTAAAATATCAATTTTATTAGGAGGAGTAATTTAAATCCTTATAAATTAGTCAATGTTTTTATCTTTATTTGATACGAGATTTTATCTCTTAACATGTCATTCAAGATGATGGCTCGTTTGAGCAGATCAATCTTGAAATTCGTGCCATCATTTTTTTAGTTTTAATCGGATCGAATTGCTGTTGGAGCTTAATGGACTTTGATATCATGTTAAAATTTGGAGGTCCATCTTAAAAAATTAACCTTATTAAGAAAATAGCACAAACTCTTATAAATTGATCGATCAATATTTTTATCTTTATTCGATGTGTAATTTTACTTTTTAACAGGTGGCAATAGTTTTTTAATGGAATTGGATGGTGATGGACTGATGGTGTCTAGTATTGATAATTTGTGTTGCGTATTACTTTATGCCCTTGTTTTTTTTTTTGGAAATTAAAAGTAATATTTAAATTCAAGTCAAATTTAAAAATTAGTTTTGTTGACCACAAAATTCGACTGGACCTTGGATCAATACGTCTCAACTTCTCCCTCTTGAACACGTGGATCTCCTGCACACTGTGACAAACAATCAGCTTACAAAAGGGGTCGAGGTGGCTCCCGTTTACACTCCGATGCCAAAGTCAACGGACATTTAATTCAGATGGACTATTGGTGTCTATTTCCAAGAAAAATATATATATATATATATATATATAAAATGGGAGGGGAGTAGAATTTCGCAGCGCGTGGTATTCACTGTGGTAGCTGAACGGTTTTGTCCCTCCCTTTAACGGCTGACGCTTTGATTAGTCCATTCTCCAAGAAGCATGGTTTAACCACATTAATCATACGGCTCACAAAAATCAAGGAATCTAGATCGTTTGGATCCCTATAAATCCTTCCTCATTTTATTATTTCCCATTTTACCACTTTCTAAGAGCATTTGCAGCAATACTCTGGCGAAAGTTTGTTCCATTTTTCTCTTTCCTGCAAGTTTCGAGTCTTCTCCTCAAGGGCTTTCTACCCAGCGTCCGCTTTTACTTTTCCACACTTTCTTTACCGACGAGTTCTTCATTCCCAGTGCACAATTTGCATTCGTTATCTGAAGGTAAACCTCTTGGTCTCTGTATATGCGAGACTTTTCTATTTTTAGTTTCTCATTGTGGGTTTGAAATTTTTGTTTTTGCACCTTGTTTTTCTTTCATTGAGTCTGACCTACCTTTAAAACAAAAGAAAAAATGGAAAGAGTTGGGGGAACGGGTTCACAGGAAATGTTAGCAATGGCGGTTCCCGTCAGAGGTTTCTGCCCCATCTCTTTATTGATTTTTAGTTCCCGCTTTTTTAGGAAGCAGATTAAGAGGAGAAATATGAAAAACAGTGGCATAATCTATTTGAGTGATTCTGACAGCGAAGAAGATAAACATCAGACTTACATGGCTCATCTGTCATCCGAAGAGGATGCATCTTTGGTAGAGCTTCGGAGCAAACGAGATAGGGATCTGAGGAGAGAAAGGACGGCCGGCCCTTCTTCTGGTCACCAGGACCTTGGTTTGACCGTTATGGCCCCTTTTAGGGCACATAGGGAAGAATTGAGATTGTCCGCAGAGAAGGTTGCTCAAGTAGAGGAGTGGGTCAACCAAGTTAACAAGGTTTCAGGCTACCACGTCGATTCTGATCCAAACCCAGAGTCATGGGAAAGCAGTGAGGTCGCCACCGAAATCCGAATGGTTGATTTAGCCGGGGCTTCGGCAAAATTCAGGCTACCAGAAGGGGTCCAATTGGTGCATCCTACACCATCTTGCTGACCTTGCAGCCCTCCTCCAGGCCAGGCGGACATATGCTACGATGCCCTTTCTTGCGGGATGAGGCTTCCTGATGTGATCCAGGACCCTCGACAATCGGAGTCATAGCAGGCTTGACGGGAAAATTTAAATATTCAAGCCAAAACAAGAATTCAGCAGGTTCGACGAGCTTTGAAGATCAAACCGTGTCGAAAAGAACCAAAAATTGAATCACGGCCGTGGATGGAATTGGTCACGACCGTAACTTTTGAAGCTCACGGCCGTAAATGAAGGATCATGGCCGTAACCTACTCTCTGTCTAATTCATAAACCGGATAAAAGGACTTACAGCCGTAACAAAAATATTCACGGCCGTAACATATTTCAGTTACATAATTTACGGCCGTAATTGAAGACATTCACGGCCGTAAGACAGCTTCTGGACGTGCGCCGCTGTGGAATTTAAATATTTTTCATTATTTTATTTCCTTATCAGTTTTAGCTATTTTATGTTAGTTAGAATTCTATTTTGAGTAAATTAGCGATTAGGGTTTTATTTTGCTTATTTATACGCCTTTTTGATTCATTGTAAATTAAGACTTTGATGATTAAATAAAACAGAGATTGAATGTTTTTCAATTGTTTAATGTGTGGATTCACATTACAAACCCAAACTTATCAAGATTGATTATCTTGTGGCGTTCATCCAGAACTTATCAAATATTTGCTAGAATATTTGTGGCGTTCAAATTAGAGACTTATCAAGGAGATTGGGCAAATCCTTGCGGCGTTTCGAAAATTGTGGTTCTTTATTCCGCATCGTCGAGCCATCGCGTCGTGAATATCGGGTCATGATTCATCCGTCCAACCACAACCTGAGTTCGGAACTTTCCGGCGTTTCTTCCGCGCTTCGAATCTCATCATCTGGTATCAGAGCTGGACTCTGAATTCAGGTTTTTCTATCTAGTTTAATTCTTATGTTTATCATCGAGTCTGTCATAAGAATTATCCATATCTTGTTGTTGAGTTTTTCTTTTCTTGAGTATTCTTCGTGCCAGTAAATTTTTTCTTTGTTTGATCCATATAAAAATCCAACAAAATTCAAAAGTGTTTGTTTTGCTTAATTCTTATTCGAATTAAGTTCCATTTGTTCTGTCGTGTTCGTTGTCGAATTTTCGGATTTTATAAAAAAAAATTATTTTATTATTTTATTTATTCCGAAAATTCATCCTAAAAATTCAAAAAAAAAAAAAAAGAGTCCATTCAAGAACCACTTTCTTGAATTTCTTGATCCTTTGTTTTCATTATTCTTTTTCTGTGTCCTTCCACATAAATTTCACAATGTCCAATTCCCATGAAAACGTCAAAGATCGTATGTGGAGATTTTTGAATGAAGCTTTGATGAGGTTGGATAAAATAGATGAAAGGGAAGGGAAATTGAAAAAGGGGCGATCTCAAGCAAATCGTAGTGATTATAGGCGTGATCCTAAACCTATGGATGAAATTGGGGTTCAGAGAGGATCTGAGATTGATCCAAAAGCAATTTTGAAAATTCAAAAATAAATTTATGAGGGAAGATTGAGGTGTGAACGGGAGACAGAAAGAAAATATTTGGCTAAATTGCGAAAGAAGGAGGAGAAACGAAAGGCGGTGATTAAATGGCTAGAGGAGAGTGAAATACATGTTATAGTTGAGCCCTCGGGATATGAATGTTGAAAAGAAGGAGGGAGGCTTGAAACATGAATTAGAAGTAGTTGAAGAGACCCCGAACTTTGTGGTAGGAGTTGAAAACGTGGAGTTATGTGAACAAACTCCAAAATATGATGAGGAATTAGAAGTTGGGGTAGAATTTCAAATTTTGAGCTTTGAATTGGAAGATCCACATTTTGGTAGTGATGGGGTAGTACATGAACATGGTGATTCAAATGTGGAGGTCGGAGATGTGGTTGAGTTTGAAGATAAAAAAATTGAACAAGAAATTGCAAAGGAGGAAAGAGGCGAAGAGAAGAGCCTCGTGGTTCAAGAAGTGGAGTTGGTAGTGGTTTTTCATGAATACAAGGATCCATACCTTGTACCTCATGAAGCTAACATGTCCCTGCCCATTTTGTTTAAATCCTTTTTGCAGGTTAATTATGTGTGGAAGCTTCAGCCACACCGCAAATGGCAAAGGAAGTTCAAGCTCCATCTCTTCCATGTTTTCCAATCAAAGGATTCCAATTTATTAAACTCATGGCATGGAAGTAGAAATTTCCCATTTGATTCAGGAGGTGAAGTGAAACAACAGGAACAAAGCTATGATTCGGGACGAATCATCCTAAAGAAGGAGGGTATGATGTGATCCAGGACCCTCGACAATCGGAGTCATAGCAGGCTTGACGGGAAAATTTAAATATTCAAGCCTAAACAAGAATTCAGCAGGTTCAACGAGCTTTGAAGATCAAACCGTGTCGAAAAGAACCAAAAATTGAATCACGGCCGTGGATGGAATTGGTCACGACCGTAACTTTTGAAGCTCACGGCTGTAAATGAAGGATCACGGCCGTAACCTACTCTCTGTCTAATTCATAAACCGGATAAAAGGACTTACGGCCGTAACAAAAATATTCACGGCCGTAACATATTTCAGTTACATAATTTACGGCCGTAATTGAAGACATTCACGGCCGTAAGACAGCTTCTGGACGTGCGCCGCTGTGGAATTTAAATATTTTTCATTATTTTATTTCCTTATCAGTTTTAGCTATTTTATGTTAGTTAGAATTCTATTTTGAGTAAATTAGCGATTAGGGTTTTATTTTGCTTATTTATACGCCTTTTTGATTCATTGTAAATTAAGACTTTGATGATTAAATAAAACAGAGATTGAATGTTTTTCAATTGTTTAATGTGTGGATTCACATTACAAACCCAAACTTATCAAGATTGATTATCTTGTGGCGTTCATCCAGAACTTATCAAATATTTGCTAGAATATTTGTGGTGTTCAAATTAGAGACTTATCAAGGAGATTGGGCAAATCCTTGCGGCGTTTCGAAAGTCGTGGTTCTTTATTCCGCATCGTCGAGCCATCGCGTCGTGAATATCGGGTCATGATTCATCCGTCCAACCACAACCTGAGTTCGGAACTTTCCGGCGTTTCTTCCGCGTTTCGAATCTCATCACTTCCCCTGCACCCCTTCTTCAGGGCACTACTTAGGAGCTACAACCTGTGCCCTTACCAACTGGCCCCCAATTTCTGGACACAGGCTATGGGCACTTGGTTGGTGTGACAAGAGGTCAACCCTGATCATCCGATCTCACTGTACATCATTCACACTCTCTATACTTTGAAGAAATCGGTTAGAATGGAGAGAGATGTGAGGTCGGACGTCAAGGATTGGTACTACTTGTCTCCCAGGGGCTCTTATCCTCCCGTTATCACCGGTCACCCTACCTCAATAAAGAACTGGAGGAACTAGTGGTTCTGGGTTGTTGGAGAGTGGCAGTGTTCCCCTGTGGACCCCAGTCCAGAAATTACCGTTCCCCGAACTCTTTCCATACCTAGTGAGTCTTGCACTTGTTTTAGAGTCTTTAAGCGTCACGCATCCTCCGCTCCTTTAATTTCCATTCAATTTTCTTGGTTGTTTACTAATATGTCATCGGTTTATGGTAGGGGACACTTTCGCTCACCTCCTCCCCGACGCAGACCTAGCGGCAGTGAGGCGCTTGTTTGCTTACAAGGGCACCTTTCAAGGGGTCATTCAGCAAAACAAATTGTTTGTTAAATACGGTCTTATGCGAGCCATGAGTAAGTTCGTTTCCCTATTTCTGTTTCATCCTACGCCTTTTGCTTGCAGCTTTATATTCCTTTATTTCTTGCTAGGTTCCAAGGAATTTCCAAAGATTTCCCTAAAGGGGCTTATGGCTACGAAGATCTTCCCTGCGCTTCGCCATGACAGTGAAGTTGAGAGGAAACAAAAGGTGGTATTGGCCAACCTGCAAGTTGGGGTGGCAAAGGAAGTGTCTGAGAAGTCTACTTCCCAACTTCATGGCCCCCTTTTAGCTCTATTGCCACCGCCCACTCTGCTACCAGTGGGTCATCAACAGCCCAACATTGAGGGGGAGGCAGACCCTGAGAGGGGTATTGCCAAAGGGAAAGGGAAGAGGTCGGATAGAGGCGGATCCAAGAGGGGCAGGGAGACTAAGGATGCCTCAGTGCCACCTATCTTGTCCGAAGTCATATCCGAGTAGTTACTGGAGGAGGAGCCTGCCCCCTTGAAGAGGCTAAAAAGGGGTAAGGGAAAGGAGTCCACTTCTGCGCCTCCGCCACCAATGGTTGACGAACTGGAGGACGAGCCAACTGTGCCCATTCCAGGGTTGGCCTATGAGGTGACACCAGAGGGGGCTGAAGAACTTAAACATATTAAAACAACTGTTCTCCCCAAAGATGTCACTTTCAGCCCTTCTCTATTTGACTCCCCCAGTTCTCCTCCAGCCCGGGCCGCCTTTATTACTGAGCAGTTTTGGACAGAGGGCTGGTCTGCTTTCTCCACCAGCGTTAGTCTGTCCCGGAAGTTACTCGCCGCCAAGGCCATGAATGCCAGGGCATTGGCCCTTATTGACGAGGTGGAGTCATCTGTGGATAAGGCGCAGAGGGACAAAATGAATGCTGAGACTGCTCTCCGGAACGCGGACAATATGCTCAAGGAGATCAATGACCTCAAGACCCAGCTATCCATAGCCCGTAAATCTTCCTCGGAGGAGAGGGCTAATGCGAAGCGCCTCCAGGAGGACAACGACAAACTGAAGCATGACCTCCGGGCCTCCGAGTCAGACGTGGCGGTCTTGTGCAAGAAGCTGGATGATTCCAACCGCGCACAATCTATCGCCTTTGAGGCCCTAGCCGTCGCTAACGCAGCCAAGTTGAAGCTGGAAACTGAGGTGGCGGCGATCAATGAGAAACTGGGGAGGGAGCTAGAGGCTAGGAAGAAGGTTGAGGAAGATTATACTTCCCTGGAGAAGCATATTGACGCCAGAATTACTGAGGCTTTGGAGCGTACCATAGCGGCCAGGGTGAAGGAGGTTCTGGACGCAGAAGTGTCGAAAGCAGTTCAGAACTTCAAGGATACTTTTGAAGACACCCCAAAGTACGAGGCTATGCAGAGGGTCTTTGGGAACTTAGGGGCTATGATGGCTTTGGGGGACGTGAAGGAAGCTTTTCCGACCTTGGACTTATCCTCCATTGAAGCCTTTTACCCCGAGCCTCAAGATGCTCCTGCCGACCTTCGGGATGCATCTGACAAGGGTTCTTTAGAAGATGTCCCTCCTCCACAATAATCTTCTTCTGCCTTTGCTTCACTGCTGATTGTTTTGTTAGTTTTAGTTAGTGTTTTTTTTGTAAGTGCCCCGGCACCTGATATTGTAACACTCATTCAACTTGTAAATGCCTTAATTTTTATGAATGAAATGACTTATCCACATTTTTCCTGTAAGTGTAACGAGTATTTAGAACTGTTTACACGTGAAAATTCGGATTAGCACATGTATAGCAGTCACATGGGCAGCCTGGGAGAGTTCCTTGGTGGGAAAACTTGAAATCTAACCCTAGAAGTTGGGGGTGTCAACCGCAAACGAATTTCGTATTTACTTGGGCAAGAGTCACAAAGGCTTGCAGAGAAAAACTGTGTTATTGTTGTGTTCCTTGCAAAAGCGTGATTGTTCTTATATTGAGGCAGTAAAACTTGGGAAGGATTCCTGTGTACTTTGTGTTATTTGTTGCATTTCGTTTTGGTTCCTTTAAACTTGTTGGTACTTTCATAATTGTAAGCACAGTGGGATCGGAAGGCTGACTAAGATCGGATTTAAGTGTCGCAGTGGGTGAGAAATTTTGTGTTCAAATTTGAAACCGTTAACGTGGGAGGAGTTAAATGTTTATCCTTTATGCCTGGTTGCGAACGCTTTGTCTAAGTGTATGTATGGGAGTATCAACAATTTTGCTAAATCGTTCAACACTTCACCCAAGAGAGCACTCCGTATGTATGAACTAACTTAACGTACCAAGAATTTTGGTTTATACGACAATATTTGGCTAAATTTGAATCTTTTAAAATGTGTTATATGGCGACATGACATGGCGAGCTAAATTTGAATCTTTTAAAATGTGTTATATGGCGACATGACATGGCGAGTATAGTCCCTTAGATCTGAGTGGTTCGAGGCATTTATGTGTACCAGTTAGATCTAATTTTGACAATCATTTGAACGTTTCTTAAATCACATTTTGTAGGACCTATGCAAGCGAATTTGCATGGACCCCTTTCAATTTTTACGAAGAGGTCGCAGTGTGGGCTGATAAAAGTCCCTTACTTTTTAACACCTTTTATCCATTATGTTTATCGTCTTTAGAAATTGATGTAATCTTCAACGTAGTCCATCCATGATTTTATGAAATCACATGATAATACTGCAATCATAGAGGAGAAATTTGGTTTTTATTGAAAGTAACGGCGAAGGTGGTCCGTGTTCCAAGGATTACATAGAGGTACTCCAGAAAGGTCCTCAATCATGTATGTTCCGGGTACCACCTCGGCAAGGACCTTGTAAGGGCCTTCCCAGTTAGGACCTAGAGTCCCTACTTCTGGCTCCTGTGTTGAAGGAAGAACCTTTTTTAGGACCAGGTCCCCAATATTAAAGCGTCGACTCTTCACTCTTTTGTTGTAGTATCGAGCCATCTTTTTCTGGTACCTGGCCATCACCACTTGGGAGTCACTCCGCTTTTCCATTAGGAAATCCAAACCGCCCATTTGCGCTTCTTCGTTCCTAACTTCGCCATAATGAATTTGACGAAGCGAGGGGATTCCAATTTCAACGGGGCATACCGCCTCGGCTCCATATGCCAGCGAGAAAGGTGTTTCACCAGTAGCGGTGTGCGAGGTGGTTCGAAGCGTCCATAGCACTTGTGGGAGTTCATCTACCCATGCGCCCTTTTTGGATCCCAATTTCCTTTTCAGGGTATTTTTTATGGTCTTGTTCACAGTTTCGACCAGTCCGTTGGCCTGCGAGTGATGTGGAACTCTAAATAAAGCTTTTGATGACCTTCTTTGTTTGTGCCGATTGAACTTGCTCCAATTTGGATTTATGCACCAAAATTCCACTTTGCCCATGTCATGTATGTTGACATCTCCACTCAATTCAAACTTCAATATGAACACTTCAATCATCTCTTCAGTGCCAATGATGAAATCAATTTTTCCCCAGTGATTGAAGTTAGAGGATTGCAGTATAAAGTCTGCATTTTTAAGTGTCTCCTTGTTTATTTGCTCTTCTGTGATCAACTCCTCCGTTTTTATTGAAGTTTCTTTAAGCTTGATGTCCGAAATTTGAGTTGTTGACATTTGGACAAAGGTATCTTCATGGCAGTTATTTTCTTCTGGTTGATCCACTCTTTCAAGTTTTTCTTCTTTTTCTTCAATTGTTTCAACCAATTTATCTGGCTCCTCTGATCTCTGCACCTGAATTTCTGGTAATGGCAATGGCTGACTCTCTATCATGCTTACTGTCCAGTGCTCCATCAACTTCTTAATTTCAACATGTTGTTTTTGCAATTCCCGATTTATCAAATCTTCATTATCAAAATCTTCAATTTCAACTTGAACTGCATGTATTGGTGGACACTCCTGCTCTACCATATAATAATTCCCACAACAATCAGCCTTCCATATAGCATCCTTCGGTGCAATAGGGCAATCGAATACAACATGATTTTCCCAACAGAAATCACACATCAGATACGTCTGAACTGCAGTTCGATCAAAGTGCCATTGACTATTGTTTGCTGCCATCTTGTTGTGTTGCCTCCAACTGTCTACAAATTCATTCAATACCTGAGAAGGAGACAATTCACAAATTTTTAAAAAAAAACTCAAAAAAAAATAATAATAATAATAAAAAAAAATTAAAAAAAAATACAAATACAAATTCAAACTAAAGCAAGAACTAATTGGTATCGATATTAATATAAAAACAGTCCCCGGAAACGGCGCCAAAAACTTGTTCACCTGATATCTCGTGATGCGAAATATCCCCGCAAGTGCACGGGTCGTGAGAAGTAATAAAGTGGACATAAGAGTCCGGATTATCGTCCCACGAGGACTGTTATTAAGTACCGAAATATGTCAGTTCCTAACTCTATTTGAACGGGCGAATTTGTTTGAGATTGTTAACTACAACTAAAGAATTAAACTAAAGAAAGAAAATTGCGAAATTGCTTTTGTTTTTATATACGATTGTAAATTAGTTGGGAATCCCGATTTCACCTAGCCAATTATATTAACTTCAATTCAAGTTTTATTTCCTAATTATGCATTCGGTCGAATTCACTAATTTAAATTGAAATTCCTCTCTCGAGTTTAAATCAATTCTACCTAAATAAGTCTACCATGTATCTCTACAGAGAGTCCGAATTCACACCTAAATAAGAATTCACACACGACCGCAGTAATAACACGAGTATATCTCTATCTCTTGTTCAATTACTGGATTTATTACCGCGTTCTAAATTATTAACTCACCTCTCGGATTATGGAAATAACTCAATAAATCATGAATTGGTGATCAAGCAATTCAAGCATTAAGAACAATAATAAATCAATACATGCAACAAAAAATTAAAACAACTGAATTTGGAATTAAAATAATATGACTAGGTTACATCGTTCATCCCAACATAAAATTTAGTTACACATCATCAATAAATAACAAAAACAATATAAATTAACGCTCATTAAAGATAATATAAAGAATGGAAATCTTGCACCAAGTTTTGATTCTTCAATTATCTTCAATTCACGCGCCTTTGCAATGCTTGATTCTCCAAGAATTTGATGTTGGATTCTCTATTGTGGCTCGTTCTATGGAGAGGCAAAGGTCTGATTTTTGTGCCTTATGTGTTGTATATATAGGTTTTGGAGAAAACCTAGGCCAAAACAAGAGAATTCTGTTGAAAAACGCGAGAAGAAGCCCACAGTCGGCCCAGCCGGAAAGCGTGCGCGTGGCTTCAACCCTAGCGATCGCGTGCTTGACCCTAAAACTCTCGGGTTATTTTATTGCACCATCTCGCGATCGCTTGGTGTGTAACCAGCGATCGCGACATCATCTTTCTTCCGACTGTGCAAGTTGGCCCCTGCCTTTTAATTGCACCTTCAGTCCTCAACTTCCAATTGTTGCACTTTAGTCCCCAAACTTTATCTTCTTCTTGATTTGCCCATTTAAGCTCTCAATTCATTCAATTAGGTCCTCCAACCTCTGATTCAGTCACTTTGGCACCAAGCATGTTTCCGGTTGACGTCACAAACTTATTAATTTCTCGTTTTAGCTCCAATCAACATCCAATCATGCATTTTTCTCATCAATTACTTCATTCTTCTTTAATTGGGACATTTTCTGAAAAGTAAACAAATAAACATAAATTAAATAGAGAATATTCCAAAACGACAATAATTACACCTAATTTAGACATACAAATAAGTGTATAAAATACACTTATCAATCGGCGTTGGAATTTTCCGCTCTGGGGATATGTTGCAACTCCATTTTCCCGAAATGTGCAACCAAATCCCTTACTTTCTTCAAGTAAGCGATCATAGAAGGTTCTTTGGCAGAAAATTGCCTATTAAATTGGCTCACAACAAGCTGCGAATCGCTATTTGCCACTACGGACTTAACTTTCAAGGCTTTCACAAGTCTTAGCCCGGCTAATAATGCATCGTATTCAGCAACATTGTTTGAGGCTTTGAATTCAAAGCGGATTGAGCTGTGTAATTTAAACCCCTCTGGGCTTACTAACAATATCCCCGCACCGGATCGTCCCTCAGCCGAGGACCCATCTACGAACAGTTTCCACTCGCAACAGTCATCTGCGTTATCAACCATCTCGACCTCCGGTGGATGTGTGAATATGACCACGAAGTCAGCCAACGCTTGACCCTTTACAGTGATCCGAGGCGCATAATGCAGGTCGAACTTGTTGATTTCTATAGCCCATTTAAGTAACCTTTCAGATGCGTCTGGTTTTTGCAACACTTGTCTCATGGGAAAGTTGGTGAGCACGCGTATTGAGTGTGCTTGAAAGTAGGGACGAAGTTTGCGAGAGGCTGTGAGTAACGAGAGGGCGATTTTCTCCATGTCTGGGTATCGTGTCTCCGCATCTAACATGACTTTGCTCACATAGTATACTAGGGACTGATTCTCATCCTCTTCTCTGATCAACACTGAGCTAACAGCCTCTTTGCATACAGCCAAATACAAGTAGAGAGGCTCGCCGGCCTTTGGCTTTGAGAGCAATGGGGGTCGTCCCAAAGATGCTTTAAGGTCGGAGAAAGCCTGTTCACATTCTGGTGTCCACTGGAATCGCTTTCCCCTTTGAGGACCTTAAAAAATGGCAAGCATTTGTCAATAGATTTGGAGACGAATCGATTCAAGGCCGCAATTCTCCCCGTTAAGCTTTGCACTTCTTTTGGACTTCGAGGCGATTGCATGTTCAACAAAGCGTTGATTTTGTCGGGATTAGCTTCGATTCCTCTCTTATTCACCATGAATCCAAGAAACTTTCCAGACGCTACCCCAAATTCACACTTCGCTAGATTGAGCTTCATTCGATATTTCCTCAACACCTCGAAGGTCTCTGATAAATGGCGGATATGATCCGCGGAGACCATGCTCTTGACCAACATGTCATCGACATACACCTCCATGGTGTTTCCCAATTGTTCTGAAAACATGCAATTCACCAGCCTTTGATAGGTAGCTCCCGCATTTTTCAAGCTGAATGGCATTGCTTTGTAGCAATAGAGTCCTCTATCTGTTATAAACGAAGTATGCTCCTCGTCCGATTCACACATGGGGATTTGATTGTACCCGGAGTAGGCATCCATGAAGCTCAGCAGTTCATGCCCTGCTGTTGAGTCAACCAACTGATCGATCCGGGGCAGTGGGAAACTGTCTTTTGGACATGCCTGGTTCAAGTTTGAAAAATCAATACATACCCTCAATTTCCCATTGTGTTTTGGTACCAACATAGGGTTTGATACCCACTTCGGATAGCGGGATTCTCTGATGAAGTCATTTTTCAACAGCTTCGTGACCTCGTCTTTCAAGGCCTCATATTTGTCCGAACTCATGGGTCTTCTCTTCTGCCTATGCCCGGGGCTTCGAGGGTCAATCTAGAGTCTGTGGCAGGCCTCTTTCGGATCAATCACAACCATGTCGCCATGCTTCCACGCGAATACATCAAGATTTTAAAGTAAGAAATTCTTCAATTGATCTTTTTATTCAATTGGTGAATCCAACCCAATCTGCAATTCCTTGATTGGGTCATGTGGGTCTACGCCGAAGCATTCTATCCTTTCTGCCGAGGTGGAGCAATTGTCTCCTGCAATTCTTGGGTTCAGATCTTCCAAATCTTCTTCTAGTGTCATCGTGATGTCCTTATTTTCAAAGAGCTCTCCACCCAATCTTTCAGGGTCTGGAGCAGCCTTGGCCATTGCTACATCGCTAATCATGTTCAAGCTTCGATCTTGAAACTTTCGGATTGCGTTCGTGTAACAGGCCCGCGACTCAGTTTGGCTTCCCCGTACAATTGCAACGCCATGCTTCGTGGGGAATTTCATGCAAATGTATTTCGTATGGGTTGCATCCCCTAAGTCAATGAGACCTGGTCTCCCAATTGAGCCATGATATGAGAATATTTTGTCTACAACCAAAAATTTCATGGGGATTCTGGAAATAGTTGGTGCTTGCCCCACCTCAGTTATTAGGGTTATGGATCCTCTGGGGGTTATGCTGTCTCCCGTGAATCCATATATTGGATCCGGGATCGGAATAAGGGGAGTGTTGATCCCCATTTTATCGAACGTTACCCCGTAAATCACATTTACCGAGGCACCATCATCAACCATCATCCGTGATAACCCATTCCGAGCCACCACTACCCTGATAACCAATGCGTCGTTGTGGGGGAAATGTACTCCAATGGCATCGTCTTGGGTGAATGTGATTGGCTCTGTCCGAGGCATCCCTAAAGGATGTGAATGGATATGGTAATTCACATTGGCGAGTTGTTCGGCCTCTCTGATGTACCTCTTTTGGGAGTTGTTTGTGCTCCCACCTGGGTGGGGGCCTCCCAGTATTGTTTCGATTTCACGAATGGGGAGGTCGGCCACAGGCACAGGTGGTTCCCATGTATCTTTAGCATGCGCCGAGGCGGTATCCTGACCCTTATTCCTGTCTCTTTGACGATTGTCAATTCTTTCTTTAGTTGAGTTCTTCCACGAAGCTCTCCTATCAGCTCGGTTGAACTTCTAACCACCAGTTTTTTGAGTTCTCCCTGTGTCGGGGGGATAGTCACCTCCCTTTCTCCCTTGCGCCTTTTGGTCAGCTAACATGTGGATTTCCCTGCAATCCTCCGTTGCATGACCGTAATATCTGTGATAGGCGCAGTAAGCCCCAATCATGGGCTGCTTTCCACTTCGGCCGCTTTCCACTCACCCTTGAGCCGTGGGAGGATTTTGAGAAGGGGTGTTAAGAGTTCAAGTGAGGGATAGCTTCCGTGATTTCTGCGACAAAGGTAGATCCTGTCCCTGGAAATGGACGAGGCGCGCCACTTCGGTTACCGCCGACCCTATCCTTGTTTCCTCCTTTCTTGAGGTCCGCTTCATTGGAATATCCAAGGTTATATCTCCCTTGAGGATGATTATCTCTGGCCCTAGCCATTTCCTCCGATACAATCTCTTCCTTCATCAAGTCTACCAGGGTATTGTAATCCCTTGGTTTCCTGCTCCGGACATCCCTCCAGAACATGCTGGTCATATCTAGCCCTCCTTTTAAAACGGAAAACATCTCCGCTTCTGTGATAATTTCGCAGATATACATCTCTTCAGTTAACCTAGCTAGGTAACTTTTCAGAGACTCGTCCCTTCCTTGCCTCAGATCCTGAAGGCGTTGGAGCGGGAGTTGGCCAGGCCTGGAGGAAACAAAGTCATTTTTAAAAGCCGTCTTCATATCTCTCCAACTGTGAATGCTTCCCGGAGCGAGTTTTTTGTACCATCGTATGGCACTTCCCTCAAGGGTTAAAGCAAAGGCTTTACATTTCAATGCCGGAGTGGCTCCGGCTATTTTCATGCTGGCGCGGTAATTTAACAGGTGATCATCAGGATCACCTCGGCCAGAGTATTTTGCTATTTCTGGCATCTCAAAGTCATGAGGTACGGGGCACCTACGGAGGCCCTCTGTGAAGGGACTTACTTCCTCTTCGTCATCCAACTTGTAAGAGGGCAGTTCACTGTTTTCATCGTGACCGGAATACATTGGTCCATGGTATTGGTCGTGGAGCGGCGGAGCATACTCTTGCCTTTGTGGTGGCAAAACATGGCCGTGGTTTAGCCTTCCATGGGTTGGTAACTCGTTGCGAGATCTTGTCCGAACTGCTTCGGCTCTTCTTTCCTGCCTATTCCTAGGCTCATGTGTTGATGCCAACCTTTCTGCTCCCGTACCATGTTGGTCCCTATACATTTGACCATGCGACAAGGCTTCTTCAGCACGTCGCTCCCGCCTATTTCTAGGCTCTGCGGCATTGTGCCGACCTGGGTCCGTTTTCCCCCGTCGTTGGCCCCTGAATAACCCTCCTATTCGGCTGAAGACACTGCCGGATTTTGCGGGACAAGCCTCCCTGTGTCTAGGTGGGAGTGAGTTTTGTTCTTCATGCGCTTCATGCTCCGGGCCTAGCTCGTAGGAGGGCTTGGATTCTATCTCGGCATATGCCTGTGGATCTTGATAATAATATGAGGCAGTGGCCGCCTCGGATGGTGAATAATGTGGCTGTGGGTATTGATGAGGCATCATTGCAGCAGTCTGTTCTATCTGCTGCTTCTGCATCTCCAGCATTTGAGTCGTCATGCGTGTCATATCACGCATCATGTGGCGATTTCGGTGCCGGCGAGGCGGGTTAGGTTGTGCTACTTCCTCATTGGCGTTTTCATGGAGTCCTTGAGGAACCTCGCCCTCGCTGTGTTGGCCACTTCTTCCCCTACGGGGGTTAACATCACCATCACTTTCGTTCATATTTAGGGAAATTCCTTAATCCTATCTTGTCTTTCAAAGATGAGTGGACTTTCGTTTCGAAAGTCCCTGCCTTTTCCAAGGTTACTAAACTTATATCTCAAAGTTATACGCTTTTTCCAAGGTTGTTTAGACTTATACTTCGAAGTGTTATGCCTTTTTCAAGGTGAATACACTTGTGTTTCAAAGTTTTAAGCCTTTTTCAGGGTCCACGAACTTGTGTTTCGAAGCTCCTCACCTTTTTCAAGGTTCACAAACTTATGTTTCAAAGCTCTACACCTTTTTCAAGGTTAACCAGCTTATCTTTCAAAGCTCTTGCCTTTTTCAAGGTTAACCAGCTTATCTTTCAAAGCTCTTGCCCTTTCCAAGGCCAACCAGCCTATCTTTCAAAACTCTTGCCTTTTTCAAGGCCAACCAACCTATCTTTCAAAGCTCTCTGCAGTTATCCGCTTTTTTGTAAGAGGTTATTCGTCCTTTTTCAGGACTACTTTTCTTTGTATGGCTTTTTACCATGCGTTTTCGTGGTTAGCAGTATGGCTTCCCACATACGGCGCCAAAATATTGACCACAAAATCCGACTAGACCTTGGACCAACACGTCTCAACTCCTCCCTCTTGAACGCATGGATCTCCTGCGCACTGTGACAAACAATCAGCTTGCAAAGGGGGCCGAGGTGGCTCCCGTTTACACTCCGATGCCAAAGTCAGCGGACATATTCGACAAAGATAATTTGAGTGCGGGAAATATAAGTGTGTAAAAGAGAGAAAAGGGATTGAGAGAAATATATGTGTAAAGTAGCAAATTGCTAACCTTTAACTTGGAGACAATCGTGCTTTATTTATAGAGGAACTTGTTATCTCAGATCACGACACGTGGCGTACTTTACACTTGTCATCACCCTAGCTCATGGAGGTGACAACCTTACTTTTCAACCGTAATCATTGTTACATTTCGTAGGGGATGGGCGCCTGTCACGTCTTGGTAAAGGCGGTGTCCATCACTGACTCCATCTCTCTTCTGGTCAACGCCGTAAAGCGCCCCGGCTGAGTATAAAGTACATCGGTTAGGCGTTAACCAGGTCGACTAAAGGGTTTGCTTGACGTACCACCTCGGCCTTCATCCTAAGGTGATATTTTAGGCCTTAGTTGTGGGTCAAGATCCGTTGGGCCACTATTGGGCCTTCGCTGGTGGATCACCGTACCTTTCTTTGGGCCCGGATTCAACAAGTTTAATAAAAAATTACTTTTCAATCGTACGTTTCCCCAGCCTTTATCAAAATCTACTAAAACTTGATTTTAATACAAAGTTTATTCTTTTACTTGGTTCAGTATTACTTTCTCCACCGATTCCTTAAGTGGTGACTGAAGGAAGGCATAAGACCCATAACGCCGTGTTCTGAATGAAAAATATTTAGATGACCAATTTTTTCACTTGTGGGAGTTGAATGTCTGGTAAACTTTCTCAAATTAATTTTTAACCATACATTTTTCTTCAAATCACATTTGAGCAGTATATTTTATGTTGAAAACATTACATTCATTATTTAAAAATCAAATTTTTTTTTTCCAAATAGAGGCTTATCTATAATTAAATTTATAAATATAATATTTTTCTTAATCATCTTTTAACTAAAATATTTTTCGAAATCACTTTTCAAATACATTTTATCTCAAAAAACTCAAAATATTTGTTTATAAATAAAGATTAACCACCAAACGAAGGCGGTTGTATTGTTTGTTTACCTCAACTCAACTTTTTTCGATTTGCTACGTTTAAATAACTAGTACTAGTATGAAGCATGTATTTTGCAAGTTTAGTGTATATGATAAATGATACAAGTAATATTTTTGGAGTACTAATACTATTTTTGAAAGTATTTGAGGTATTAATATTGTAAGAAAAATTAAAATTATGAATTGATTGTAGTCTCTGATAAATTAATTTTTGAAAATTTCCACTGAATTCCTCGAAATATATATTGGAAGATTGTTTAAAATTTCAATTCAATAAAGAAATCATGTGTGATATATTAAAATGTATTCTGATCTCATAAAATATTAGACAAATCTAAAATTGATTTATAAAATATTTATGATAAGTCACAGAAAAATATGGAAAAATTGTGCATAGATTAATCAAATTAATTTAGGAGCTTATTTTATAATGGAAAAAAAAAGTTTATTTAAGGTTAAAAAATCCAGTTTTAACTTTTTTTTTAAAAAAAAAATTTAAATTGTTTATTTTATATTCTAAAAAAAATTAATTTTCTTTTTATATGAATTAATTAATGATTTTACTAAGAATTTTAGGGTGTGATTGACAAGAAAGAAAAATATTGAATGTATCGTTTATTAATGTTAATAAATAATAATAATTATATTAAAAGAAAATAAATTAAATGTTAAGGGTTGACAGAAAACATAACAATTTAAGAGTATTATTGACAAAATGAAATTATTTAAATCTATTTTAGATTGTACTAAAATCAATAATAATATTAAATTAAATATTAAGGGTAAAACTGATTAAAAATATAACAATTTAGCCTCTGTCAGGTAACTTATTTATAAATGACAAGTTTTTCTAAATCACATTTTAGCCACATAATTTTCAAACCACTCTTTAATCACATATTTTATGTCAAAAACAACAAATTCTTTATTTATAAACAAACGACTTTTACCAAACATAGACTTAACGGTAAAATGTGAAATCAAAAGCACTAATCTTACTTCTAATATATCGTAGATAATTAACATACTAGTGATAATGAGGTGAGATATGATTAGATTAAATTTCTTCAACCAAATAAAAAAATCTCAATTATTCTTTTGACACTTTATTTGTATGTAAATTATTTTACAATTTCATTATGTACAATTAACATTATTCCCAAAAAAAAAAAAAAAAAAAGAATAGACTTTTTTAGCATTACGAAGAGTCACACTGTCAAGAAAATTATACTCCCTCCATCCCGTGAAGATAGATTTGTATTCTTTATTTGTCCGTCTCAAATTCTAGGTCACTTCTCTTATTGAAAGTTAATATATTTTTAAGTTTTTTAATATGATATTATTTCATATCCATTGTTATCAACAAATATAAAGTAATCATATTTATTACGTTATTTAATTAGGAATATGTTAGTAAAATGTAAGAAAAATTTATATTTTCAACTATATTAATTAACATTTTCTTAATCCATGTAAAAATAGGAGCAAGTCTACCTTCATGAGACGAGGGAGTATTTTTTTTCCCCTCTTTCAACTTTTTACCCTTGGTAAACAAAAGAGAGTTCTTTTCATGTTTAAAAATAAGAAATTAGTAAATTATCGAAATGTAAAGTAAGCACTGAAAAGTTTCTCTATATATGCACTTACTCTTCAAAGTTGATAATTTTTGTTATTAGACTTTAATTATGTAACAAATAACTGAAATGTGTTGTAAATTAGAGATAAGAATAAGATAAGTGAATAAACTTATGTTTTATTAAGAATATAAGCCTCATATATATATATGGAAGAATTATGGATACACAACTTAATAATATCTAGGGTTGTAAGGTAAAAATATAATTCACTAATACATATTATTTACAATACTCCTCCTTGGATGACATTTTACAAAATATGTCATGTCAAAACCTTGTTTGATAAAAATTTAATTGGACAAAAAATATCAAATGAAGAAAAAAAGTGCAGTTATTTAGTATTATTAAAATAAATATTACTTCATTACAACCTTACCAGGAAAATCCAGTAGGACAAAACATAAGTAAAGAAAAAATAGTACAGCTACTCCCTTCGTGTTAATCACCATAAATCATTGAGTTGACGCATTCCAATCTCGTGAACTAATTTCTTGAATGTGGATGTTTGCAATATCTTTGTGAATAAATCAAACACATTATCACTTAAGCGAATTTGTTGAAATGTGAATGTTTTATTGTCCTTCATTAATACGTCATAATAGTTACTTCATTAAAAACCTTGTTAGGAAAACTCATTGGGACAAAACACCAGTTAAGGGAAAAAGAGTGCAGTGCGTATTAGCTCTCTCTCATGGAATATTACAATTATATTGATATTACTTATCATCATTTCAACTGTTAATCGATACAATATCGAATTTGTTCATCAAGCATATATTTATATAACTCATATCTCGTATTATTTGTTCTTTCAGCATAAATTCAATTCTTCATTTGAATTTAAAGAGCTTTACACATTTCCAATTATTTGAATATACTGCATAGAGACATGATATATAATCAATATTGACCAATACATTTAATATAGTTCTCAAAATTGAACTCAAACATGACCTCTTGAAACTGTGAGAAATTTGGAACTTTGGAAGAAGCAACCATGAGGTGTCTCTTTAGACTCCCACCTCCGTGCAAGAGTCATCCCTAATCTCCAATAGACACCTCCTGGTTGCAAGTGAGTGATTCACCACCTCCAACTACACAATCATTTGTTTGAAACTTAGCCTTCAAGTATGGTTCTCTACATCTATTAATTCTATTTAATTCGTACAGTTAATCCCCTCTGTAAATAGAAGTGATTTTGAAACAAAAAGCACACCAAAATTCAAAGTTAAAACGCTGCAAAAATCTTACTTTCTCTTCCAAAATCCTAGGTATTTATTTCTTGCCAAACTTATGTTTTAATCCATTCAAAATCATTCTTTTGATCACCAAACATGTATTCTCAAAGTTATTTATCAAAATATGTAGTTTGAGATCAAAACAATCAAAGAAATGATGTTTTAGCTTCTGAAAATATGTTTGGTGTCGATACCTAGAGATTTGGTGTCGACACCAAACTTAAAATGATGAACATGGCGTCGATGCCTATGTCGACACTCATGTAGACACTAAGTTTATTTTCATTTCTGATTATGATATGAAGTTATCTTATGATTTTTAAGGTTGATATATATTGTATAATCATCAAAACATTGAGTATTCGATATACCCTTCACTTGTTGCATCATGTGCAAAGTTGGGTTTTGATTAAGTGCTCTTGATTCATATTGATGATGATATTGGATGTAATAGATTCAAAAAAGAAATATTTACAGGTAAGGATTATAGATTTGAATTCTACCCCTCGATAATCAATGTATGTTTTTGGATATCGATGTGTGTCATGAAGACCTTGCAACTCCAATGTTTCGACGAACGACATGGTGATCTAGTAACCCTACTGGAGTCGAGTAGGGGAAAAGATGACATGATGTAGAAGTCCTAGAGGATAAAAAAATCCTGAGCAACATGATTATATTTATGATTTTGAAAAGACCTTGCATGTGTATCGAATGACTCATTGAATTATCAATTAATACTTTTCATGTTTGATAACTTTGAAGTAATCTATCGGGAGTGGATCAAGTCGGCCAATGGACAACATTATATGTATGTGACGGAGATCCACACGTGGCAGGTGTACCGTGATTTTACTGCTTTGAGTCGTTTTCTACGTTCTCACTTTTATGTAGACCTTTATGATAGTGTAATCATGGAGTACGAGTACTCTGATGACTTTCTCAATGAAGAACTTTGATATAATCTATATATGTAGTATGTCTTAAGTTTTTTAACAAATGTTTTGTTCAAACTACCCATTTTAAAACACTAGTTTTCTTCACGTGCTTCGCACGTCTTATTTACGCGATAAAATAATTTATACTTGTGTTTTCTATATGATGAAATTATAAAAAGAAAATCATTAAAATTATTTAACTCTCGTATTTGTTTCAAATTAATTAATATTAGTAATTTTAATAGTGAAATAATTATTTATATAAAAATTACTCATTAACTTATATATATATATATATATATATATATATATATATATATATATTCCCAATTAACTATTTGTACATCAAGACATTCTATAGTGAGCGAAAATTCTAGAAGGCGTTGAAAATACATTTCAACTATAAAAATAAATTCATTTTTCTTCTCAACATAGGGGTTTCATTTTTCATTTAATTACGTTCATCATATAAGTGAAGATTGAATACTTATTTATCTATAAATATCTTTTAATAATTTACGAATTTATCTTTCTTTACTCTCATGTTAGCGTCCAAATAAATAAATTATTTTATTATGATTATTCAAAAAGTCATTAATTTTTTTAGATTATCTTAATTCAACTATAATATTACCAAAATCTAATATTAGATAAAAATTATAACATCTATATTTAAATGAGTTATTTTGTCAATAACAAAAAAAAGGGAGTTAGATAAACTAAGAATATAAACTGCCAATGCAAATTTATCATTCGAAAAGTTATATCTTATTCTTAAGCATTAAATATGACTAATCATACAAATTTGATTTGATTTACTATCGTAATGATTGAATTTGAAAAACTATATAAAATTATATGTTGAATTATAGTATAGTAAAATATTGAAAAAAGTTATCAATAAATATGTTTTATAAGTTATATGATTGAATATAAGAATCTTACATTAGAAAATTATATATTTTAATTAAATTAAAGTCATTTGAAAAGTCACTCAATATTTATTTATATTTATATGGATTCCTTTATTAATTATGGGTATTATAGACAAAAGCTAATTAGATGTAGGGACATTATTATCAATTAAAAGATTCCCCCACATCCATACTTTTATATATTAGTGATAAAGGTTGATTTTTGACTATTATGTGTCGATACCGAAACCCTAGATATCAATACCAAAACTATTTTGTCTCGAAAATAGTGTTGGTGTCGATACCCCTTGTCTATTTGGTTTCGACACCAGGGTTTCGAGTGCTAAAAATTTTAAATTTTATCCAAATTTTCAATATTATCTTTTAAGTGAGGGGTTTTCAGGTCGTCACATTAATCATCATAATTCCGCCCCTAATCTCATCATTCCATATCAAAACTCTACCAAATTCTTGAGAGATCGATTGGTGCTAAATTCAAGATTGAAAATTCTTCTACAACATGATGAATCAGGTGATGAACTCCAATTACTTTTGTTGTAATTTATCTTTAATTATGTTTATAGGTTAGTTATTTATGTTAGAATCGTGATCAAGCTTTTCTTTCCGGACTTTATGTATTTATTTATCGTTTAATTTATATAATTAATGGGTTTAAGCAATTAATTCGCACTTTTATTATTATACAATTCTGAGGCCAATTATTGTATGATTGTTGTGGTGTTTCTTAAGTTCAAAAGATTGAGATTACATTATAGATGTTTTAATTTCCACAATGTTCGATAGGGAATAGAGATGCACCGTTATGCTTTGTGTTATCATCAATAGTGATCACAAAATATTAATAATTTTCTATATGTTCGTATTCATAAATAGAAATATAGTCGAGTTATGTATAGGAAAGAAGTTAATTTTTGTCTGAGAGGAAGTCTTAATAAAATTAGGAACATGGATTTTCAAAATCCCATAAATTGTAGTTAAACATTTCAATTATTGCATGAATAAAGGAAGTTTAGTGGATTCTCAATTCTAGCATGTCTTTCTCATTATTTTATTTATTCAACGTTGTTTATTTTCATTCATTAGTTAATTCAAAAACTCAAACCAAATTGATTTTCTAGTTCCGGTTAAGGTAATTAGTTTAAAATAATAAATTTATTCAATCCTCGTGGGAAGGATACACGGACTCAAAATCCACTTTATTACTTGTGCGATCCGTACCCTTTCGATCAATAAAAAAAATATGGTCTCATTATAAGTCAATCGTGGGGTTATCATTTTGGTATGTGTATATAGGGCTGGGCAAAAACCGACCCAACCCGATCGGTTTGGGTCGGTTTTTCATGAAAATTGGGTTGGGTTGGGTTTTTTTTTTTTTTAAATTTTCGGGTTGGGTCGGGTTGCGGGTTGGGTGAACAACCCGACCCAACCCAACCCAACCCAACCCAACCCAACAAAAAAAAAGACGTTTTTTTTTTTTTTTTTTTTTTTTTTAAAGTAATGAAACTTGACTTATTTAAATATTGATTGAACATATTTTAATTTTATTAGCAAGTGTTCAATTTATTGTATTTTTGATTATTGTAGTGTACATAATTGATTTTGAATTAAAGATAGATTCTTGAGTTTTTTTTTTTTTTTTTTTCAAAAATTTTACTAATTGGGCCAAAGCCCAACCCGACCCAACCCGACCGAAATTTGGTGGGTTGGGTTGGGTTGGGTTTGAATTCGTAATTGGGTTGGGTTGGGTTGATTTTTTATCAACCCGACCGTGGTGGGTTGGGTTCGGGTTGGGCAAAAAACCGACCCAACCCGACCGACGCCCACCCCTATGTGTATACACAAAATATTGTGGCATGTGAAACAATATTTTCACTCAAATTATTCTCATAGAATATTATAGCAAATAACTAGGGGCATTTAGTTTTGCTAAACAATTGACAATACAAAGTACTATTATTATTGTTTAAATCAATACATAAAATCATTTAGTGATTTTAGAATAATAACTTCTCATAATAAATATAACTTAAGCAAATAATATCTTATACCTCATGTATAAGTTTTCAATCACACGTGTAATCATTTATTATATCTAATTTTCAAAATTTCAATATGGTATATCCATGGGAGGTGAGTGGGCGCACAAAATTCACCCTTAAATTATTCCAGAATTGAGAATATCATGTACTCAGTTTCATATATAGCTAGCGAGATAAGCAATCTACCTTTGAAAACAAGTGACACATGAGAACTAATTAACCTTAGGAATCTTCTGGTCCTTCGATGAACGTCTTTTGAATTATCAATAATTCTTATTATTGAGCCGAGATGATTCAGCCGATGATGTCAAATTATAAAATATTAAAATTATCGAACTTCTGGTTCAATACAATATTTGTTTCAATTATACTAATACTAGTACAATATGCCAATTAAGAGACTATTAGAAACTTTATAGATTTTTCTTTTATTAATATTATTTGAATAATTGAAACATATAAAGTTATGTTGGGAGCAATAACACAATGATCTTGTCAAATACTGGTACATATAAATTTGTGTTTTTTTTCCAAACACGATACAATATTTTTCAATAATACTAATATATTTTACATTTTTCCATGAACAGTAAGTCAATATTCTTTTAGAATATTGAAAATTATTCGATTAGTATTCCAGAAGAATAAGTCAATATTCTTTTAGAATATTGAAAATTATAATTCACGCTTTTCATGAGCAACTAATATTCTTTTTGAATATTAATGATTTTTTTTATTGAACCATTTAATTCATATTTCTTAGGAACAAAACTAAATATATACTCTTCAAGAGTAATATATACAGTATTCTTCTGGAATACTGATCGAATATAATATCATACTTCGTCTAGAGTAGCGATACAATACTTAATAATTATAATAAATTTAAACAACTTTAAGTATTCTAAAAAAAAATGAAGAGTTTTGTTCTAAAAAAATTCACAATTTTCCAACTAATTCAAAATTCCCTACTGTTCGCATATAGATTTCTCACAAATGAAAAGTGAATATCGATCTTAATCGTTGGATATAGAGAACATTTAATTATGAACGTCATTCCCAAATTTCATGTTAATCGGACTATGAGTTGCTGATATATCAACGTTTGATCACAGGTGCTGCAGGCTGTCCAGATCTTGCGAATTTCTGCACCGTGATTCCAATATAATAATACAACTCTTCGTAGCAAACACAATTTTTTTTCTCAAAAATATCAATCCAATATAATGCTGGAATATTGATTTATATAACTTTATATTCTTATTTATGAAAGTTACAATAAAATATTTTTTTAGAATTTCAAGACATACAAGGTTTATATTTCTTCGAGAATATTAATACAATATTTCTCTAAAATATTGTTTAAATAAAATTATATTTCACAAGAAATATATTATTTTCAAATATTGTTTTGTGTGAAATTGTGCTTTTTATGAAATAACAAATAATTCAAATATAATATCTCTTTTTCATACAACGTTACAATATTTTTCTGTAATATTATATTAGATTGTTTCATCTTCAAAAAATATAATAAAATATTATTCTCAAAAATTAATTTAGATTATTTCCCTTTCAAAAATTATAATACGATATATTCTGAAATATTGATTTAAATTTTTTTTTCAAGAATTATAATACAATATTCTCCTAAAATGTTGATTTAGATGTTTTTCTTTTACAAAATTAACAATACAATATTTTTCTAAAATATTGAACGAAAAATTGCATTCAAATAAATATTTATCTCTCATAAATTGGTATAATAAAAGCAGTATGGTTAGGGGTGGACGTGGTTCGGGGTGGTTCTGGTTCCAGAAGAACCAAACTAAACCATAAATCGATAATTTTTTTACTAATGGAACAAATTGGTTTTTTTAAAGATATGAAACCAAACTGGTACCAAACCGTTCCGGAATTAAACCGCTCGGTTCTGGTTTGGTGGTTTGGTTCTGGGACCATTATTTGAATTTTTAAATAACAAATGCAAATTAAAACATGTTTATATCCGCTTATTCATTAGAATCCATCTACATTATTACTAAATAGAAAATGAACTTTTTAGTTAACAAAAAAATTTAGAAAAAGTAACATGTTATTCTAAATCGAAGAAGAAAAACTCGTCTGAAGGAAACTCGTCGACCTGTTGAAACTTAAAGAATCAAACATAAAAAGCGTTTAGACTTATATTTATAGGTTACAATGAAGTTCTGAGTCCCATTCTATCGTGGTGCCGTGTGAGTTAGGGATAAAATTTGCAATTTGAGTTTGAGTTAACTCTTGAGACTTAACGAATTGAGCCGAGGTTTATATATAAATAAAATTTAAAAATAAACATCAATATCGTCGACGGTGGTTAAGGAGTGCAATGATTGCTGGGTCATAGGAGTGCAAGTAAAGCAGTGTGAATGTGTGTCTATAATTGAAAAGAAGAAAAATGAATTAGAATTTGAATTTAGATTCATGATTTAAAATCTTTGTTTAATAAGAAATTAGATAAATTGTATGGTAAATAACATTTTTGTACATTATATATATATATATATATATATATATATATATATATATATATATATATATATATATATATATATATATATATATTGAGTTTGGTTCTTGGTTCTGGTTCTGGAAAGAGAACCGAAACCAGAATCGAAACCAAATGATTCTTGATTCTAATAACCAAACCATTATTTTTTTTATGTAGATCCGAACCAAACCGCTTGGTTTGGTTTGGTTCTGGTTTGATCTGGTCTGATTCGATTATGTTATTTTGTCCACCCCTAAGTATGGTTAGATTGAATAATTATGTCTCTTTGTTATTAATCCAACTTAAGAGAACAAATTTTTTTTTGTTTTGAACAGGAAGAGAAAATTTCTATGTTAATTCAATTGATTAGATCTTTGTAACTTAAAAAAAAAAAAAAAAGAATCAACTTGTTTGTGCTCAATAAGCTAGAACTTTGTGTCATGTTATAAAATAGAGAGAAAAATAAATAAGAATAACAAAAATTCTAGGAACAAAGAAGTGAATAAAGTTGTGTTTTATTAAAAATTAGAGCTCCTTACATATATGGAAGAATTTTATGGATATAAAAGGTAGTTATATTTAGGACTGCAAGGTAAAAAATGGGTATTATTTGGTAACATTATAATTGAAAAGTAGACTAAAATCTCGAGAGTGTGTGTGTGTGTGTAACATAAGATGTTATAAAATCACATCGTAGTTGAACTTTTTTCTAAGCAAATGTTTTAGGACAATGTTACATATACCGCGAAAGTGTATCGCGCACTCACATATGGAGTGAGGGTGAAATGATCATTACACTGCCTATGTATCTGTGCGGTACACTTTCGTGGTAACTTTAGCATTTTTCAATGTTTTATAGCACAATGTATAACACATATAACACGTGTAACAAAAATTGTAGCGAATGCGGTTCCAACGTAAATAAAAATAAAAAATAAAATTGTAACACGTGTAAAGCTCTGTTCGGCTGCTGCAAAAAAGGAATTGGAATTATAATGTTAATTTATTTTGATTTTTTTGGTAAGATGCGTTGTTAAAAATTGAAAAAGAGAAAATATGTGTGAATAAAAAAAGTTTGAGAAATTGTATAAATTAATTTGGACAATCATTATCATTTTAATGTGGCAGCTGAACACACCCTAACATACATGTTACATTTTTTTTGTAAATGCTTTCGTTTGGTAACAATATTTAATTTATAAACTTGTTTATTTATGATTTTGAGGTAAAAATTAGTGTTTGAAAATTAAAGAGAGAAAATATGTATGATTAAAAAGTGATTTGAGAAATTGTGTGATTTATAAATATGTTTATAACACGTAGTCACGTGTTACAAAAGGCGTAACATGTGTTACGCAACATGATAAAAATTTTATTTTTCTCAACGGAGCCCCTGGCCGACCTACTCAATATATAAACATGTTTATAACACGTAGTCACGTGTTACAAAAGGCGTAACATGTGTTACGCAACATGATAAAATTTTCATTTTTCTCAACGGAGCCCCTGGCCGACCTACTCAATATGTTGTGATCACATCGTTTGAAAAATATATAGTCCCGTACAATTATATATTTAAATTCAAATTTAATTTAAGTAAAAGTCGACATTTGTACGAGATTCACAACTTTTCATTAAGTCCCTATTTGGTTTGTATTAAACTCCAATTAAAATTTTAAGTCAAAATCAATAATGAATTTTAACCACATATATTTTATGGGACTCACAATTTTTTAAACACACGTAACATCAAATTTACTAAAAAATCAGATTTTAATCTATACCAAACAATGGCTAAATATATATATTTTTTTTATCAATTTTTATCAAGTTGATTAAAAATCTGAGTGCGTGTGTTCGGCAAATCTTAATTATTATCAACACAATTTTCAACACAACTTTTTAATCATATATTTTTTCTCTCTTCAAATTTTAACCACACATTTTACCTAAAAAAATATAAATAACATCAATCATGCTTATTTGAACGCCATAAATCATAATCCCACGTCAGATAAAAGAGAGCGGAGAGAGAAATAGAATTGCGAAACTGGCAGAAAATGTAAAAACAGGATGCCACCAAAAATGAAAATGATATAATATTCTTTTCTCTCTCTATAAATACCCTCTTTCTCACGGCGTTGATTCTTTCTTCGCTTCTTTCACTTGCCCGAGAGAGAGCCCTACTAGAGGTACCGCATTTCTTACCTTTTATTTTATTTTATTTTATTTCTTTTCTTTTCTATTCTTTTCTTTTCTTTATAATAATAATAATAATAATATATATTTTTTTAATTTTTAATGTTTTCCTTGATTTGAGAATATTCCTTATTTCTCTCTATTGTTTGCCTTGGTAAATTGTGAATCTTTTATCGTGTTTAATTATTGATGGGATTAGCTAATTGTGGAAAAAGATTAATGTTTTTTTGTGGAAGCTCAATTTTTTGTTTACGTTTAATTATCCTTTTCCGATAAAATTCCGTTGACCTTCTTTTGGGGAAGCTGTTATCTAGCCGTGTAAATGGTAGTTAATCAAATTGTTTGTTGATGAGGTGAAAGAGCTGTAACTTCCTCAGGTTGTTGGATTGAAAGAGAGAATTAGTCTTTCTGAATCTCGAAAGGGAAGTCCTTGCAATTCCACCTGAATTTTCGTGAAATATTATGATCATTTATATGCACAGGATGGTCGAGGCTAACACGCTTCTTTGAACTTATGTACTCTGGATTGAAGGGGTAACTGGATGGGAGGGACGAAATGGGGGAAACAGCTGGATTTCAGAGAATCGAGCTCTCTCTCTTCCAACCAATTTTTGTCACGAATGTATTGACATAACTCACAAGATCATTCTGTGGTCTTAGAGAGAGATTGAGTTAAGGCTTACTTCTTCTTGTAAAATATCACACAGTTTGAGGATTCTTATTTCTTAGATGTTGGAGTTAAGGATCGTCAACAAATCTATATTTAGTGTGGTATACTCTTATTCGAGACTTGTATCATTTGATGATGCCATGTGAAGTTTATGGTTAATCACTAACCCAATAATGGAAGTTTCATACGGGACTGGAGCAAGCTGCCATGAGACGAAGATCTTCTTTGTAAAGAGAGACAATTTCTTACATCTCCACGTTTCAAAAGAATTGAGAGGTCTTCCGTGACTTAATCTTGTCAACAAACAAACTCGAAATACTTTCAACTATTTAAAACATGTCCGAGTCAAAATCATTGGTTATTGAGTTTTAGGATCAAATCCCTTGTTCTTATTTGCTTCATTCAATATCTAATTGCCCTTTTTCTTCATGTTACTGTCTTGCACATCTTATTTTGCTTATACCTGTTGGGAACTCGTATAGTGAGTGCATTCAAGTTCCCACTTCCTTTATGCACTTAGAGCTTGTTTGCTCCTACCAATTTTTCTACATTTCTCTCAAATTCATTTTCAACTACACATTTCTATGAGACCCACCATTTTCACACTTTTTAATTACTTTTCAACCATACATTCTCTAAAAACTCAAAATTCCCCACAATTTCCCGAAAACTACTGAACAGACACTTATTTTTAATCGTTTAGTAAGATCCTTTTGAGTTTTATTAATTCATCCGCAACTTGTTTTTAACTTTTGATATCTTCTCCTATGAGTTGAAAAACCTCAGCTTTTCAAGCTGAGAACACAGTTGCAGGGAGTGTTCAAGCTTATCCCATTTAGCTGACATACCACTTGCTAAATTAATGGCATGAGACCTATAGCCTTTTAACTTGTAACCTTTTGGATTTGAGTTGGATGCTCGGATGCATCATAAAAATTTTCACTTGATTTATTATTTTTTGTGCAACTCATGCTAATATGCAATATAAATTTGTGCATGCTCACTATGAAAGTTGAATACAGATGTTACTTCATTACAATTTCCATTTTAGTAAAAGTTTCACAGAGGTCATTGTTTCTCTATTCCAACTCTCCTTCTTTGTAGTGTTTATTGAAGGTGAATATCTTTTTTGCAGAGCAGTGGTTACATTAGAATCCTTTCTTCATATCTAACTATACGTATAGAGACAATCTTAAGAGTGCATTTGAAGAAAGAAGTTGTTGATAGTTACTCATTCAACAAAATAGGGGATGGTTTTTCAGTCTTCTCACTATGGAAGTTGATAATGGAATTTCCTGCTGCAATAAGAAGATACCACTGGAGAACCCGACACCAGTAAACGAATCAAAAAATCCAGGAGAAAATCACATAAGCACTTCTATGTTCGTCAATCATGGTAAGTCTTTCTTAACATATAAAGATAATCATGACACTGGGTTCTGAAAGTTAATATTTTTTACTTCTACCCTTGCTGGCTTTACTGGTAGGTAGATGGAAAGTTTATTGAAATAGATAACTCAATTATAGGTTTTTGAAGAAAAATTATACACGTGTAAATAAATTAACAAAAGGGGCTATATTTTTTAAATGATTTTAATCACACCCATGGCTTTTGTACATTGAAGTAAATGGTATGATTCGTCTTCTTATCTATCTATGTATGATGTATCGGTCAAATATACTTAACAAAGCTTGTCCATGTCCTTACATGACTTTTTTCTTCCGCTGCTTTATTTCAATTTCCGATGTTAAACCATGGAAGTGCATATCCTTTTTAATTTGTTGAAGTGTGTCAATAATACCAGTATGATTGCTTTTTGTGACTGATGCATCTAGTGGCCTTTGATGAATATGTCCAAACTACCTCCTGTGATCCAATATATGCCACTTGAATTTATCTTCTGTTATAATTATAGATGCTTGTGTAACGTGGAAGGTCAGGATTTGAATTTTGCTGCTACCCTGTTTTAAAATTTTCATTCACCAAACTTGGAAGACAAAAGAATCTGGTTGAAAAACATAATCCGACTTGTTGAAGATACAAATATAAAAGAAAGTTCTCTACCTAACAGCTTCAAGCATTTAAGCAAGTTAATTAAGCCTTAAAGAAAATGAGTGCTACCTACACGAGAAGATGGTTGAAGCTATAAATATAAAGAAACAATAAAAAATCCGCACTCTGAAAGCTTTAAATTTTAAGGTTGATAAAATAGATTTTTTTTTTTTTTTTTTTGCTCATCTCTAAAAAAACTAATAATAAAATAAAAAGGTTAATGAGAGATCTTTAATATATATGTATTTTGTAGCTGCAATTTCATGGCATGAGAGCAGAAGAAAATGGATTGGAGATCTATCTACGAAGCCAGAAAGGGTGCCAAAGGATCCAATTATAAGGTACTGCACGTAATTTCCTATGCCTTCCTTGAATGCCAGTAACACTATTTTATTTAGTTGCAAAGATATGAACGGGTAGGAAGAAGATCCCATAGTGTCATTAAATCCAGACTAGCCATTTAAACTAGGTGTAAAGTCAATTGACATTTGTATGCAACAACTGCTGGTTACTTTGCTAGGCATTTACTGACGCCTTGAAAGGAATGTAAATTTTTGTCATAAGATGATTCTGTTATATAGTTCTAACTTCTAAGTAGTTAGGGTATATAATACAACTGTTTCCATTGCACATATTTGGTCCTCTTTTCTCTGTAGAAGGGATAATTTTTTATAGTAGATCAAAGTTTTAGCTGTTTACTCTTCTATACTTGGTGCTGATGAGGATACCGAACTCATGCCTTTCTGTACATATGCATACACATACAATGTGTACATACTTATGTACTATGGTGAAAAGCTTAATGGCAACCATTTTAGTAATATATGGAGGTAAACAAGAACCCATGTTATGGCGTAATTGATTTCTCATTTTTCAGTTTATAGTGTCATACATTAAAATCTACTCTGGTATTTGCTCTTGCAGCTGGTCAACAACCTATGAAGACTTACTCTCGACTAATGAACCTTTTCACGAACCAATCCCTTTACCTGTAAGTTCTCTATATTAAGGTACCACATAGAATTTCAGTGCCCTTTTCACTTCAACCATGACCGTATAACAAACTTATTGTTTTCTTTAATTAGCTTTATGTGTTAGCGTAAGAGCGGAGTACGGATTATAATGTTTTTTGTATTGATTTATAATGTCAAAAAATTTGGGTATTCTTAGCAACTAAGTTTTGGTCTATTCCTACATTTTTCTGACTTGCTCTACAATATCGTGTCACTCATATGAACGGGATCCCCCTTTTTAGTGCAAGTATGGGACATTGTTATGTAGATTCTTATGTACAAACCCGGGCGTATGTATTATTTTGGAATATCCTAAGCGTACTGATCCAGATATATATACATTCTGTAGGAGATGGTAGACTTTTTGGTTGACATCTGGCAAGATGAGGGGCTTTTCGACTAGATAATCTTATTCTAGTACATTTTAGAAGCTTTCTATTTGGACTGCAAAGTGAAATATAATTGAAGCTTGAAGTTTCAATATAACTTCCAATTTATTGTTGTTGTAACAATAGTTAAATTAGTCATATAGTTGATGAATTAGCAACTTGATTGTTTATAATTTGTATATGGTTAAGACTTTCAGACAGAGATAGCCATGTCGAGAAATAAACTGTAATTTTAATTTTTGATTTGATGTATTATTGTACATTGTTCATAGTACAAATTCAACTGCAAATTGCAAAATTGTTGTGGGCATCAATTTTGATTGTTATTGCTGCTTCTTTAATGACCTCTGTGAAACATACTGAAGAATTATCATATTCCTACCAGCTATTAATGATGTAATAAAATAAAATAAGTTAATTTTGAGATATTATTGCGAAATAAATAAATGTGAATAAGTTAATTGTTCATTATATTTGGAAATCTTGACATTTGATTTTCAAGATGCAAATTCATGGTTAATTAGGGTGTACCATTATTATTAATTATATTGGAAAATCCTGACATTTGATTTTCAAGATGTAAAATTCATGGTTAATTATTCACCTGAAGTGAATAAGTTAAAATTTTCTCATTAAGTCAATGTGGATAAGTGAATATCTTGGATAAGTTATCTTTCTATACATGAAGAAGTATTAGTTAATTTATCTGTGCTGCAAATTCAGTGAGCTCTCAGGATTGGCTGTCCCTTCTGCAAATCAGATTCTATTATTTGAATTCATTGAATGAAGCTTTGAATGGTTATTAGTTGTTGGGTGCAGTTATAAACAATTTCTCAGATTTATGAATACTGGTGCAGAAAGTAGGATGTAGAGAGAGAAAATTGCTGGTTGACATGAAGCTATAATGGTAATATGGTCAAATGAAAAAATGGGCATTATTGTGCAAATTATATTTTCTTGAAGATTTTTTCTTTAAAAAAATATATGCAAATGTATTTCTTCCTGAGCTCTAACCAAATTGAGCTACTAGTTTCCAGTGGCTGAAATTATTTGTTAGCTTTAAGCTCATGTTTGATACTCATTATTCAAAAATTCATTGTCAACTACACATTTTATCAATAAAATAATTTACACGTAAACAAAAAAAAAAAAAGGCTTTTTTTTAAATACTCATTCTCTAAAATTTACTATTACAAAATGTATTTATTGAGAATAGTGGGTATCAAACAAGGGCCAAGTTCATTTTACTTGTTTCAGGCACCGACGGGACGATCTCTTGCATGGCTGCCTCTATTTTTTTTTTTTTTTTTGCAATACCATATTCAAAAAAGGCGAAGTCCTCACCTTGGAGACTCCCGTCTACCCTGCCCTGAATTTTGGTAGAGGACGTAAATCGTGAGATATGCCTCAACACTAGCCAAAGACTAAGAATTTGACTACTGATCAAATTCATATTCAATTTTATCATTGCTCATGTTGGCGATTTGAATGTACGGAAGTAATAAAAGTCGTAGTATTATTTATGGCTAACATATGCTGATGTTTGGAAGTCAGAAGCACACATGATGAATTTTTAGATTCACTCTTGGATAAAGGTGTCAATTGCTGAGACTGATGAATGGGAATTTTTTGTTGGAAATGTTGCTCTGACCCCATTGCTCTTTTCATTCCCCCATATGGTGTAAATAACAGCTTTTCGGACAACCGTGCGATTGCACGGCTTTACGCGAAACAAAAAAGTAATAAGTTGACATGTGATGTCATGATTTTACAACATGTGCACAATATTCATAAATAGGTGGAGTTAAGATTTGAACCCGTTTTTGGCGAAAATGTTGAAAGACCTCATCTAAAGGACACATTATTAGAGAGGAAATATTTTTTTATGTAAATTTGATCTTCAACTTGTTATAATCTCGGTAAAAATAATAATTTTTATAATAACCTGTATTTAAAATTGAGCAGGTAACTCGAGATGGGTACATGCAATGGAATGGAGTGGCCAGAAAGATTCCGAAACTCCTTTTGAAGTTGATGGTTCTAAAGCAGGATTGTTGAAAAATCATGGCCCTCTCAGTTTCATTAGAGATGCTGAAAAGGTGGATACATATAACATACTGATACAGGGCTCTCTTTCTTCAATGTGATCATCGACTTTGGTTTTAATCACACCTTGAAAGGAAAGCTCTTTGTATGTATGCATAAGACATAACCACTCTGATCTAATATGTAATATCACTGTTGTTTAAGATACTATGTGTTGATGTAAAAAATTTTATTAGTAAAAATTATCAATGTCCTCCTCTGTTCCTCGAAATCTCCCCCCATATGTAGGAGCTTCCCTCTGGTCTTTCCTCTTCCTTCCTTTCCGCCAGCATTTGTCTTCCTTTCCTTCCGTGCGTTGCCCATAATCCTCCTTTCCTTCTGTACACGCTGAATCATTAGGTAATCCCCTCATCAACGTGCAGTAACCCCGAATATTATTCATAACTTTGCTAAACTCGTGGGACAAACCCAAAATAGATACTAATTTATTTAACCTTCCTTTATGTGCGACCCAATCATTGAGATTCTATTTATGTATGATTGTTGCATTCCATTGATCGATACGGATCTTGGCCTTTTTATCATATTGGACCTCAAAAGGGGTCCACCAGTATTTGGACTTGTTTAGTTATATCCATTACACTATGGCTTCTTGATAGATTATAATGATTGAATAAGGAGATTGCCTAGAATGAAATTTGAAATGTTAGCTTAAGAAATTTGAAAGGTCAGTCATGCAGTGATCTTTGCACTAAACACTCCGTCGTCTTTTTTGGCCTTCCTAGACGCAGGAGAGCTCCAACTTAGGCTCTGTTCAGCAGCTCCTTTAGAAATTATAATAATGTGATTTATTTGTATTTTTTAGGTAAAATATGTGATTGAAAAGTGGAGAGAGAAAATGTGTGGTTAAAAAAAAATTGTGTAATTTAAATTTTGGATTTAAAATGGCAATCATTATTGCTTTGTTCGGTGGTTAAATAATTGGTTTTTTTAGGTTTTTTAAGGTAAAATGTGTTTAAAAATTGGAGATAAAAAATGTGTAGTTAAAAAGTAATTTGAGAAGTTGTGTAGTTTAAAATTTTGGTTTAACCAAGCCGCCGAACACAACATAAGTTGCCGAACACACCCCTAGTTTGATTGCCATTATTTTTTCATGACAAATAAAACAAAATTTGACTATTAAGAGAGACACATATTAAAAAATTCATATTCCTTCAATCAAAAGAAGGAAAAGAAAGCAAAAACAATTCTAGATAAGCAAAATGGGGTTGTTGGGGGGATAAATAGAGGCATGTCTTGTTAAGTGAGTCATTGTTTGTTGAAAATTAAAATCAGGTTTATTGGTAAATTTTGATAAAAATTGATAAAATATGTAATTGAAAGGTTCTGACAATTTTGATCAGATTCCTAATTTTGAAATAGAATCTAAAGTGTGAACAGAATCCAAAATTTGGTTGGAAAAATTCAAATTTTGCACGAACAATTATCCTGAATCAAACATATATTTTGAGAGTTTTTACTGTGTGTTTCTGGGGTAGTTACCTCTGAAACCCCAACTCCACCAAAAATTTTGAAAAAGCCGGTTGACACAATTCTCTCCTCACTCACACCCAGATCGCGAGAACTCTCTTTAGAACCCGGTTTCAAAACTCTCAACTAGAAACCCACAATCTCCAAATCATTGTGGGTACAAAAAAAAAAAAAAATCATTCTTGGTCGACATCACAGTGGTCTCCTCAACCAATTCCTAAGGTAATTTCAAAAATATCCTGAATATTTCTGTGTAATTGGTACCTAGGATTTCAGCATGCGTAAAAACAAATTTGATTTTGGAGTTGGAAGATTTTTTTGTGTTGGAAAATTTCCAAGATTAAAGTTTGTATCTTTAGGGAGTTGTGAACATATTATTAGTGATAGCTTGTACTTCTATGAGCTAATTAGAATCCAGAGAGGTGGGTACTTTTGCGTTTCTTGGAGATAGTAGCAGGAGCAAGGGCCTTACCAAGATTCTGGTGGCAGGAAACTTTATTGGCTATCTGCATCGTGGTCATCTTCACAGACTTCATTGCCCCCGTTTAACTCAGACACTAATAATAAAGATTGCTTAAATTTGTGGTAGTTTTTGGATTAGTAGCTGTGGTTGCGTATTTCAACAACTGGGTTGTTTGTCCTTTGTATTGGTTTGCATGTTTTGGGATCTTTTTCTTCTTTGTCATGTTAATTTTTTGCTCCAACTTTCATTGCAATTCACATAATAGTTAAGTTCAATTATATAGGATATAATTCCGAGTTCTTTTTACATCTTAAATTTACTTGTTTGGTTAGTTTCTTTATCGAAAGTTTTAGTACATTCCATTTCTGCATATGCACTTCTATTTATAGAATTTATTCAATAATCCAAGGATCATCTGAGTTACTTTTTATGACTTTTTGGTGTAAAAGTAGTAGTTATTGGAGTTTATCCAGTGTTTTTGCATTTCAATTGTTTGAAATACAAACCCCCATTTTATTTTGGTGGTAGTGTAGTTGGAACTTTTAGACATTCATGTACACGTGCTGAAATTCGTAAGTGAATGTTTGGTGCGCAGGATTGGACTAGAAGGGGTAGTAAAATGAACAAAAATTTAGCTTCGTTTCTTCCTTAATACTTTTCGATACTACGTAATCCTTACCAAGCATGCCATAAAGTTCATATTTTTTAAATACCATACTTCTGAGATTTGACTGTTTCTATTGCAGTTTTAATTGGGGTGATGAAGTTTAGTTTCGTAGGAGTTAATTTTGTTGTAGCGTATTGTAGAAAGATATCGATCGTTTTTAAGATCATCTCCCTTTACCTTTTTAATGACAATGGGACAAAATCTAGCAAATGTAGCATTTGATTGAAAGGGGAAGATGTGATCCAAAGTCCAGCTGAATCCAATACCAACATTGTCCCCTCTCCAGCGGCGCTACCTCTTTCTTCATGTAGACCCCCAATGAGATAAATTCGATTATTTTATTTTATTTTCAATTTTGGGTAAGTTAATCTTACACATTTTTTTGTTTGATTTTACAGATTTGCCAATTGTAAGGAAAAATCCATGTCTCAATTCTTGGAGAAACGAAAAGAAAGGTAGCAATTCAGGAAAAAATAATAATAAAAATTCATAGCCATGTAAATTTCTTGGTTAAGTATATTCTCTATTTCATATTCTCGACGGAATTTAATTAAGGCAATTATGTTATGACAGGGCCATTGCAAAAAACACCGGACCAAATAATATGAAGTCTTAAAAGTCTCTCTCTTCGCGTTTCTCTCACGGCTTCTCTTGATGGATTTCTTTATGAATTAGCATGGGTGTATTTTAATTGGTCATTTAGGGTCGAAGAAAGGTGTTGTTAAGAAGGAATATTATATTAATAGGTTTGGACCGCGAGTTGAACAAATGGAATCTCAAATGACTGGGATCCGTTCCTCTCCTGGGGCCGTTCCCTTGAAAAATAGAGTTTTGTTTTGGGATTATAGTGGTAAATGAGAAAGTTAAATTTGTGGATCAAAGATTTCAAGTGTTTGATAAAACTGTAGCAGCTTTAATGGCAGTAGAGAGGAAATTAAATGACACTGGATCAGCTATCAAATCGAGTAGGTTTGGAATTCTTCCGTGCTAATGTGCTCTATAATTTTTGTGTGTTTGTGTTTCTATATATCTCTGTCTTGACTAAGAATGCAAGTTCCTGTTCATTTTCATTCACATATCACGCCATATATCTAGAGTTGTCCATGCTTAACTTGATAGCTTTTGATTCAACATAAACAATAAAGTTTTAGATGATAAATCTCTGCATTTTTTGTCTTTCTTTTTAAACATGAGATAAATGCCCTGTCTATTAGATTTTTAGTTGCAATGTGAAAATTTGAAGGAAGAAATTGTGGAACATTGATTGTTGGCTTGATGAAGGGCCTCCCCTAAACTAGGCTAGTAACTGGAATGCATAATTTTTCATTTGTTTTGGTTTATTTAAACCTATGGAATTGACTATTTCGAATGATCAGGCATGTGATTTCTTGAGCAGTTTGACTGAATGGTGCTTTCAGTAAAGTGGTAAAGGCTGGACAAGTAGCCGATACAAAAACTAAAGAGATGTGAAATTTGGCATTATCTAATTTAACTACAAAGGTTTGTGTTTTAGCTCACTTTTTGTTTGGTTATTGTGAAGGTTTCTGTCTCAATAAGAACATAATGTGAATTTTGGTGGAGCATAAGCTTTGATTTGTGTAAAATTAAAAGCTACTACTATTCCTTCTAAAAAGTTACTAATAGTTTTACCCGAATAGTCCCTTAGATTTTATTGTAGTTCCATCTACCTTCATCTAAATAGATTGACCAAACTTGGTTAACCATTAATTTAATCTTTATTTATCTATTTACAATTGCGGGCTATTATTCAGCCATAAGATATGTTTTCTTGGACATATTAGATTGTTTTTACTCTTTTTATTTCTATCATTTTAGATTTTCAAATACCACATTCTATTTCTCCTCAAGAGGCACTCAAAACACATACATATTATTCATCTAATCATCAATAGAATTTACTTGCATATTATCCCATCTAATATGCGAAGATGTTGTTATTTATCTCCACTCTCTTTTTCTCCATATAATATGGGAAGTTTTCAATGTTTTTGCAAATGACATTTTGTATCACTGCCTTAAATTTCCATTCTATTGAATTGGATATTTCTTTGAATAATGATATATTCTGGAGATGGTCAAAATCCTAAAATGAAAAGGCCGAGGGATGAATGCATTATTAACATGGCGAAACTGCTTGTGCAAAGACGGCACATTAATATTGGACTGGAAGGTCCTTAGAGTGGCTCTTTAATTTATACACGTGCATGCAAATTATTAGCACTGCTAAAATGAAAACCATGTTCCATGGAAAGGGTAAACCAGAAGATAATCATAGTTGAGAAGGCAAAAACTTCACGAATCATAACGAGACTTGACGATAAAATTCTGGCGGGATATCGGGTTCATGACGACCGGTGGACCAGCCGTGCGCGGCCAAGCCTGGAACTTTTTATCAGTCTCTTTAAGCCATTCTTTGTTTGAAACAGTTTTAGGAGTAGTACCTGAATGATAAAAGTACAATGAGACATCAAATTTTCAGAATGGAATTTAAATACTTGCCTCCAAAAATCTTCCCGTCTGAGAGGGCAGTGTCACACAAGTATGCAACGGCAACTGATCCCATCATGGCCGAGATTATGCACTTAGCTGCCATCTTTTTACTCCGATAACTGAAAAATAAAACGTGACAATTCAATTTCTGATTCTTGATGACCTGCATTCAGTTCTATCGAGCATCTTCTCAAAGTCCAATGATGAGCGGCCCCCACCCCCACGTAAGTAGGGGGCAAGGTTGGGATCAAATAGAATTTCCCTCTCACATAACCCCATCTCCACTTTGCCAACCTTAATATTTTCGAGTAAAATTTACTTACAACATGGGACATCTTATGGACACTTGGAAGGAATTTTCTCAAAAAATACACATTGAAATATATACTATACTAATAAAGCAAGAAGAGTATGAATATTTCCTTGGAATTACTTATATTTCGTTAAACAACACCTTTGGGTGATCTGAGCACTTTTGCTGGAAGATTTGGGCAAAAGAAATGGTTAATTATCCTCAATAAAACCAACTGAAGATAAACTAAAAGAATGAGGATTTAAATAGTCGAGACGTGTTTTGCACAAGTCTAAAGTGGTAATGTGATATCGGGACAAACCAAAACTAACATTGCCTATAGGGACTAATTGCTAAGAATTGAATTTCTTTGCATTCACTTGTACATCTATTCAAATGAATGAAATTTCGTAGCGAATTCATATTTCCGATTCTAAATTTATTAAGAGGGTTAGATATTAAAAAAAAAAAAAAAAATAGAATTATGTGTGCGATTCTAAATTTATTAAGAGGGTTAGACATTAAAAAATGAATTAGATAAGAATTGAATTTCTTTGCATTCACTTGTACATAGGGGTGGGCATCAACCCGCCCAACCCGATCGGGTTGGGTTGAGTTTTGATGAAAATTGGGTTGGGTTATTAAAAAAAAAAAATTGTTTGGGTTGGGTTGGGTTGTGGGTTGGATGACAAACCCAACACAACCCGACCCGATCCAACCCAATCAAAATTTTAAAAATATAAGACCATTTAAATTTCAAGAATCTTAAATCCATTTTTAATTTGAATAAAACTCAAATATAATTTGAACATATTTTAGTTTTATTAGAAAATATTCAATTTATTATATTTGAGCTTATTGTATTGTACAAAATTTATTTGATTTATGGGCATAATTTTTTAATTTTCTAAGAATTTTATTTAATTGAACCAAAGTCCAAACCACCCAACCCAACCCGACCGAAACTTGATTGTGTTGGGTTGGGTTGGGTTGGGTTGGGTTGAGTTGATTTTTTATCAACCCGACCATAGTGGGTTGGGTTCGGGTTGGGCAAAAAACCGACCCGACCCAACCCACGCCCACCCCTACTTGTACATCTATTCAAATGAATGAAATTTCGTAGCGAATTCATATTTCCGATTCTAAATTTATTAAGAGGGTTAGATATTAAAAAAAAAAAAAAAATAGAATTATGTGTGCGATTCTAAATTTATTAAGAGGGTTAGACATTAAAAAATGAATTAGATTTGTGTGCCAAGGCATCGCATACTATTATTTATATCACTGATTTATAATATATATATTCATCATTATTTGAAATTATTTGAAAATCTAGCTAATTCGGATACAATGCAAAGGGGAAAGCATTATACGCATTATAACTATTTCAGATTCAATCAAATTTAGATGTAATCATAGCAGATTTATGACAAATAAAAACAAATCAGAGGCATAAATAGGCTTAGAAATTATTTACTTTTGCAAATCTGCGGAATGCAAATGAGGAGGGAGCGCCGCAACTAGATAAAATATGAAACAATGGAGAATAATATAAACAAAATAAATAAAAATGGTATAGATGGTAACTGCCATCCCAAATCTCCGTTAAAAAATATATATAAAAAGAAAATGAAAAAATAATGGACGGTCAGAGAAAATTGCGGCAGAGGTCTCCAACTTTTTGATTTGTGCAAAGAGGTCTTGTCTTTGCCCGTTCTTCTAAAATAAAATGCACTTGGAAACATTTTAAGGGACTTATTTTAGTGAAATATATAAGAAGAAGAAATTGCAGCAAAAGTTCCAAACTATCTTCAATCTTTCAATTTTGTAGCACCTACTCTTGAGAGTATGCAAAATGGCCCATTTTACACTTGGAACCAGAGCTGCTATATTGTGCAAGAAATTATTTATCAGAAAATATATTTTCTTTCTTCCAGATGCGACCTTGAGAGTGTGCGAGAGGTGCGACTGCACAAGACCTCAATGTTATGGGGGTACCAATTTATTTATTTTATAGGACGCTTAAAGAAAAAATTGAATATAACACACAAATTTTTTATAAGTCATCATTTCAAATTTATGCATAGGACACCCAAAATCTCATAGTCAGCCCTGCTTGCTTCCCAATGGATTTAGAAGACTCATTTGATTCAACATCACAAACAATTAGTGAAGAAATTACTCTCTTAATTACATCTATCTCCCAACTAAAACAACCAAAAAAAGCATTTCCAATTTATCTACCCTCACTGATGCAGGGGAGGGACTTGAACATATTCAAAATTCTTGTTTCAGGTTTCAGCCATTGATGAAGATTTCCATAAGCTTTGGTCGGTTGGCCTCCAATTCTAAAAATGACCAAATCCTAACAGAATCAGGCTCAACAACAAAATATCATTTGCTAACTATTGTTCAGCTTGAATAAAATAATTTAAGCTAAATTGAATCCTAACAGAAAATTTTGGATGGAAATCATAAATATGGATCAAATACATACACTAATTTATAAGACATTGGGTAAAGCAATGCAAGAAACAAAGGAAGTGGAAATGCAAACAGGGTAGAGGTTGAAGAAAGCCACAATTTAGCCTAAAATTAATCTCTAGTACTAATCATGTAAGTGGTATTACTTGAACTTCAGCGAATATCTCTGCATTCCCTCTAGCTCGTTTTACTTGCATTCTACAAGAGGAAAAAGGAGTCATAATAAATAGAAAAGAACATAATGACAAAATATATGTCTCAAATAACGGAAACTATGAACTTACGAGCGTTTCATGGTCCAACATAATCTCTTCAATCAACTCTGATAAAGGTTTGTCAGCACTGTTTGGAACAAGGGCCGCGAATGCTGGAGGTTTCAGCCCTACAGAAAAGAAACACAATATTTTTTAAGTGTGGAATATATAAAGCATGGATGAGGTTAAGAGTTCCATGAAAAATTTTGTACTCAAAGAAACTTGTAACCCCAAAGTCTGTCAAATTTCTTGATACAGAATCTGAAACTTGCCCCATCAATTTTCAAACAGGCACATAATTGATTCATTGAAAATCTTTTTCCTCAAGAATAATCTGAACACATAATCTAATATTATAATGAGTTATAACTACTTGTGCAAATATAATGCTCTATATTTGTTATGCCTTCACCATTTGACTTCTGCCAAGTTTCAAGCTATCTTCATCAGCATCAAGCCATTGTTTGAATCTCGAGAAAACATGGGATTAAAATGGATGTAAGAACATGACAAAAGAGATCGTTTACGATTTAAACATTCGTTTCATTTCATTTTACATGACAAAAGTTACATAATTTGTTTAGCAAGCACATGAAACCAGTTTTCCGCTGATTCCCTTTTCATTTTTCCCCATGAAACGCAAGATCCAACCAGAACCTAAAACTTTGGAATTTTTTAACTTCAAATATTTGATAGATTTTTTTCTCTATGGATATTCCAGAATTTTATGAAGTTGATATATGTGAAATCTCTTGCATGCTGTTCTAGATTAAACCAGGACTGGTATTGATGTGGACAAAAATTATGACATTCGATGAAATATAAAAAGCCTGTGCATTCATTACCACTTTCTGGAAAGCTGTCAATAAACACCATCATCTCCTCTCCAGTAAGACCAGATAAGAAACAAATTCGAGGCAGTGATTTTGCAATCTGCAAAGGTGAAACAGTTTATTTTAACAATATTAGGTAAATCAGAGACAACGTATAATTGTTCTTTGATGAGGCCAGATATAAAGCATGTCTGCATTTGGGATTATTCATTTTCTTAATGTGATAAGAGTGATTCAACTCAAATAAATGATAATTTCTCACCTCTTATATGCATTCCCACCCTCTAAAAAAGATGACTGACATTAACAAATGAAGAAAATAAAAATGACATTTCACTTACCATATTATATTGAAATAGAAAATTCAGTATTTAATCTGTAGGACATTATCTTTTGGTATATTGCAGGCCAGGTGTGCATGCGGTAATGAACATCTCAAGCATCTCAGGCTGCTATATGACATCAAGTCTATTAGTAGCCCACAAATGTACTAGTTTAGCCTATTTCATTTTCAACATTGGACTAGTGGCAAACGAGTCTTCTTTGTTTGCCTTCATATAATTCCAAAACAAAGTTCCTTCATCATAATGCACATGTAGTTACTGCTCTAATATTTTATGAGAATCTATATATTGGATCTAATCGTTAAAACATTAGTAAGCATAGAACATGTTTGTGACTCAGAACTGGACCAGACCGAAAAATATAATCAACAAGATTTTAGCCTATTTTCTTCTTTAATATTGTTCAATGCTATTGAATTCTCCCTACCAAACATGTCAACGTAGAATCCCAGAATCTGATATCACCTATACAACAACAATAAAGCAGAAAAGTGGATAGTAAAGTAAGAAGACACACATTTCAGTTCCAAAGTTCATGTAATTAAAGTTACTTCTTTTCAGACAGGACTCATACGGATGAATAAAGGGCATTTGCCAGATATTTAAGAAATCTAACCTTAACAGCTTCCAAGTTGGGCTGTTTAGTATTAACTGCTTCCCAGAGTGAACGGCTAATCATGTCTTCAGTACAAAAAATAACCTGCAACATAATTTTAAGTCATGTCTTTCTTGAAGCAGAGAGTTATGATTAATAAAATTGTGCAAATCTCGGAAAAAAATAGCGATGACAGAAATTAGATCATCTAGTGAGCAAGACAAAAACTGGGGAAATAGACACAAAACAGACTTGAAAACTATCTGATAGATGAAGAAGCCCTGACCTCCAGTTCCAAATATCAGCTTTAGTTTTATATGGTCAATCACCCTTGATAAATCATTAACTTTTACTGATTATTCTAAACAAAATAAATGGAAACTAAAAATGCAAAACGGATCATTTAGATAGAATGAATAAAAGTTCGTGCTTATAGAACTGAGTAGAAAATTTCAGTCTACTTTTACCAGCTAGATTATTCCCATTTTACCAAATATATCCTTGAACGGAAGGCTACAGTAGAATTTACCTCAAGAAATTCACCATCCATTTCCTTCAGAAACTGTTTGATCTGACAAAAAGATAATACAGGAGGATCAGAATACGGTAATTATGGAATTGTTCAAGCAATGTTAAATGATTTCTAAAAACTTCAGCACTGGTTTGCATTCAAGAAGCTGGAAATGATGACCACGTTTTGCAGAAATGAAGAATATGAACAGAATTTTCCACCATCAAATCTTGACTTTCGAGCAAATTATACATTTACTTGTAGAACATATAGCCTCCGGAATGACCAGGACAGAGTGAAATGACGGTGCATGTGAACAATGAATTACATACAGATAAAACCACTCACTAGAGGAGCTTTAGAGAACAGAATGTCACTTAAAGAATATCTAGCAGAACCGGACTGCTATTCCTTCTTAAGGAATAGAGTAACGGACGTACATACTCTACTCCAGCCTGCCCCCCCCCCCAAGGGGTTGGGGGGAAACGAAAGATAATGCACTCTAGTATGAGCACAGACTTTCAGATGCTGCAGTGCTTTGATGGTTCCTTGCAGAAAAAGTATGAATAGAATTTTCAGCCACCATGCCTTGGCTGCATCTACATGATTTTACACTTTGTATCAAACTCAGGTGCTCAATGCCTAGGTTACTTGTTGATATTATCAAACAGAGTTGTTTTGTTTTGCATTTTCACACCAAAATAAGCCGTGAGCCATGACATGACATTTAACTCTCATGGAAAGACTACAAAGCTAACATTATCAAATAAATATACCCTGGGTATCGTAGCATTTCTGTAAATTCCCTAGCCATTTGCCAAAATAGAGAAAAAACGATGAGGTAAATGAAATCATAGTTACTAAAACTTGTTGAAATTGGGCTTATCCCGTGTAATCAAATCTAGTCATGCAATTCAAGAAATGCTTCCCCGGCCTCTGGAGCTGTATTGTTTATATATGATGCCTTAATCATATATTTTCGTATATCTAATGCACTTCTCATATACAAATAAGAGGTGGTTCTGGATGCAAGATATAGGATATACATGCACAGAAATGGTATGGTATGACTTACTCAATCCCAAGCAAAATCAAGCTAGAACTAAGTATTCAACAAAAACATGTTTTATTTACGGCTTAGATTGATGCAATTAGCCAACTAGAAAATAAAAGAAAAACACAGATGAAAAAAGCATAATGAAAATCATCAATCTAACTTGCCTCGTCTGAAAGGAATTCAAGGAAGACAATAATGAGAAAATAAGAAAACAAATCTGAATGACAAAAATTGAGAGCCATATCCTCAATAACATGTGAAAATGGAAAGATATTTGTCATATAAATTACCTTTACAGCCTCTTCCACCTCAAAACCCAGCAATAATAAAGCCTGCAAAGTGCAGAAAAATGGACAAATTATTTTCATCTGTTGGGAATTGATATTGTTCAAGTTTTAGAAATTTTTTTTTGCTGAAATCCTGTTTCGAAAAATTATCTAGACTGGCCATCTCAATGGACGGCTGTAGAAACATCTGAAACCCCAAACAATTAGCAATTATGGAACTATCACGTCACAAAATTAAAATACAAAATCAAATGAGATGTATCAGGATCTGCGTTTGCATACTTCTCCATTTTTATGTGGCTTTTCCTACACAGCCAGTAAATCAGTTTAATTGAAAATGTTTCAAAATTTTTGTCTCATATTGAACAGCATAAATTCATGATGGTACCGAACTAACCATAACTTACAGGTGGACCGTAGCTTGGATCCTCAGATTCTAAAGGAACAAACTTGGAATCTTCAACCAACTCAGTTGGAAGCTCTGCAGCACAACGCCAGAAAAATATTTCAGAAATATATCAGTTAGCGAAGTGGTTGACAAGAAAGTTGAAAGTATAATAGGACTCGAGATTCATTGTTCTTGACTCTTGATCTTCATATCCAACAATAGTAAAAATTGACAAATTCAAAGGTATACATATGCATGTTTTTGTATTTTCACCAAATCTATTTTGATTAAGTGCATATTTATCAGTAATTCAGTGTCCTGTATACAGCTCCAGAGACTTCAGGTAAACTGAAACTGTAAGTTATTGCTAGACTTTGAATTGAAGTTTTTCAAATATCAACTTAAGCTACAAAACATTGAATTGAAGTTATTTAAATATCAACTTAAGCTGCAAAACATATTTGGTATTTGTTTACCACATTAAATGAGACAAACTTATATGATTCATGGATAAAATCACTTTAAGAAACAAGATGTGAACTCTACAAGGTGTTAGAGATGTAACGATCACTGACTTTCTCCATATTTCCTTCTATAGCTATGGACTATTCCATATACTATTAGCTTACGTATTGTCTGAACTCAAGACATCTCCCATAATAGAGACTTGATTTGAAAGTTAGTACCAATTGGTACCAGCTTTCAACTTAAATCTTTCTTAAGGGGGAGAGGTCCTGAGATCGGATCGCTGGGACGCACCAGAAATCCTGCCCTAGGGAACAATACGTAAGCTAATGTGAACCGTAGAAGGCATGATATGAGAAACTCTATGGTCGTTACAAGAGACGTTAACAAAATAAATAAATATCTTTAAAGGCTGCTCATAAGTTGCTTAGGGCAGTATCTAGTGCTTTAAGTTTCGTATTAAAAGCCACTACAAAAGGAATTTTTCAGATTTTACTTCTACCTTTTCTATTCTTTTCTTTTCTTTTTTGGGCTGTTTTTTTATCCTAAGTTCCCAATCGTGAAAAATGCTAGAATAAAAAAATCTAGGAACTATATACACTAATTAAAACACAATCAATTATATAAAAATGATAACACGGTAAATGATCTGTCTTTTGGAGCTAACCAAATACTTGAATAAAATGTTGAAGTGATTTAATTGGTCCATGATAATATGAATGTAATAATTGCATCCCACGACCTGACCTAAATTTAAAGATATCCGGAGGCCTTACACTTCCCTTATTAGACTATTTTACGAGAAGATTGCTATGAGAAATTATAAGTACACAAATTGGTGGATGATATGGGAATCAAAAGTAATAGATGCTATTCTTTCGACTTTGCTCAAGATTTCTGCTATTAGGAAATCAGAAAAAAATTTCTATGTAAGGATTGAATATTCATTGCAACCCATCAAGTAGTCTTCTTACTCAACATGGACTAATGATTATCACGATGAACAAGGCAGCAGTTGCAATCAATGAAGCAAGGGTGTTGAACTAAGCATTTTAATAGTTTTCTCTTCTAGGTTAGCCAGACAGAAGTAAATGAAATTAAAAATCAAGAAATTCTTGCTGGTAATATAGAAATACGTAAAGAATACCATCGGAAAAAATAGAATTGAGAAAAAAACCTTCAGAAGATGCTCTTGGAAGGCTCAGCTTCAAAGAAGAAACACCTTTGGGTGATGAACAAGACGAAGGATTTAGAAATACAGAAGAAGATGGTGTTGTTGGCAGGATTGAAGGTCTAGAAGGAAACTGGAAGAGGAAATTGTGGGTGCTGAAAAGTGAAGAAGCCATGGCCACACTCAACCAGTTAATACCAACTCTCTTGTTTATCTTTGCACATTTCGCGTGGCCGTTTTTATGGGTAATGACTGATGGGTGTCATCTTAGAGCACTGTCTTAAATATTTAATTGAAGTTAGATTGGATAATTACTTTTAGTGGAAATTACAGGAAAAACTGTTTTAAAGGATTGAGATTCTAATATAAGAACAAAGTTAAATATATTCACATTTCAGGTTATAAATACATATTTAAAAAAATATTAAATTAATACAGTTTTATAATTTAAAATGTATAGCGCCAATTTTGTAACTGACTCCCCCTAAATATTCGCAATTGATATATACACGTTCATCAAATCAAAATTATCCAATTTACTACTCAAATAACCGCTCAATCAGAGGCAACATCCCAAATCCCTAAACCCAAACTCAATCACGAGCAACATTGTCGCAGCCCGGAACTACTAAATCTGAATCTCCAGCATCCCTCGCTCGCCGCAACCTCATATTCCCGACAATCATTGAAGAAAAATAGCGGGTTGATAATGGTGAAAGGCAAGAATACTGACCAGAATGAGTCCGGTAGCAATAAAAGGAAAAGAGAATCCGGCAAGGGGAAGACCAAGGCGAATATCACGACTACTTCTGGAACTCGTCAATCATATGATTCGAATCAGGTATTTCGAAATCTTTGGTGGCTGTAACTTATATTTTTTGGAGGAATAAGGTAATGTAGATAATAATTTATTTATTGTGACCTAACTATCACTTGTGACGTAAGGTATTGTATGTGATTTTGGGTATTTAAATATGGGTATTGATATTTTCGTTGTGACCTAGGCATCAAATGTGACCTAGGGTATTTGATTGTGAATTTGGGTATTTAACCAGTTTAGAGATGTGACCTGAAACCAAGTTTGGGTATTTGTTTCACTGTTTGGGTACTGATTAATTCGTTGTGACCTAGGTTTCATTTGTGACCTAGAGTTTTGAATGTGAATTTGGAGCTATCATGTGTTACCTAATGTATGTCCCCATAGTTTCAGGACGTGTAATACCCAATGCTATGTAAAGATACTGAAAAAAACCACAGCCAGTGAATTAGGGTATTGATTGTGAATTTGGGTATTTAACCAGTTTAGAGATGTGACCTGAAACCAAGTTTGGGTATTGTTTCACTGTTTGGGTACTGAATTAGTCATTGTGACCTAGGTTTCATTTGTGACCTAGAGTTTTGAATGTGAATTTGGAGCTATCATGTGTTACCTAATGTATGTCCCCATAGTTTCAAGACCTGTAATACCCAAAGCTATGTAAAGATATTGAAAAAAATCACAACCAGTGAATACTTTATCTAGAGATAACAAGACTTTAAATTAGACTCAAATCCAATCTGGCTCAGTGATGCATCATTAACTGTTTCAACTTTGGGTATTGATTCATTGTATGTGACCTCTGTATTTCAAATAATTGACGTGAAAGCTTATTGGTATTTAATGGTTGTGACCTTAATCTAATTTTGATGGCAAAGTTTGATTTTGCATTCTAAAGGCATGCTGCAGAGATTTGTAATATATAAAACTGCATCTTATAAGACATATTGAATCCCGCAGTGTAGAACTTGGGGGCACATATTGTGTAATACACTGATGTGTGACTTGATGATTGCTTGTGTAATAAAATTTTCTCTATTGATGTACCTTAATGTGACCCTGATTATATTGATTTGGAATGTTCATATACTGGTGGACTAATGTCCTGACTTACACTATTCGAAAACAGAAATGGAAGTACACTATTCCCGAGGGAGAATGGTTTCCAGGCAAAATTACGTCAAATGTCACAAAGAATGCTCTGACCAACTTCAAATCCAAACTAAATGATAGTCAAAAAGAGATACTGGCTAACACATGTTTCTCATATCTTGTCGACTGCCATGAGATAGTGCTCCAGCCACAATTATTACACTTTTTTCTGCTGAGAATGGTTGAACAACTGAACCCGCAGGAGTTGTGGTTCCTTATTTCCGGTAGATATGTTAGATTTGCTCTGCCCGAGTTCACGCTTGTTACAGGTTTAAGATATGAAGGCGTTGACAACCGGAGGACTCTTGAGGATTTACCTTCCAGGATAAAAGATACATACTTTGGCCATTTGAACACCGTAACGAATGAAGACATCAGAGATGTGTATTTGGGAGTCACAGATGCACCAGATCATGACGTAGTGAGGCTCGGAATTCTGTATTTGATCACATCATATTTTTTGTCTACATCATACAAGAAGGTGGTTGATGATTACCTGTTTCCCCTGGTCGAAGATTTTGATGTAATGAACATGTTTCCATGGGGGAGGGAAATATTCGAAATATCAATTACTTCGTTGAAGGATGCATTGAAGAAGAAGAATTCTCATTACCGACTAGGGGGTTTTTTAGTTGCCTTTCAAGTATGGATCTATGAGACGGTACCAAAATTAAATGGCAGAGTAACCACAAGGATTCGGAGCATGTCACCCCGAATCATTAATTGGCGTGCCGATAAGATACATGTCTACTCCACCATCGAGGACAAGATATTCTCAGAACCAAATGTAAGTTTTTGAAAGTAATTTTAGTTAGCCTCTTAACATATAAGGCAATTATTTTTCGAGGTCACATGTGGTGTCAATCAGGTCACAACTCATGCTTCAATTATTGATATAGGAATGTCAAAATGTCATTCAATTAGTTTAACACCCTTAGCACATATTAGTTCAGCAAGGTCACAATGTTGATTTTCTGAGGTCACATTTGTTGCAATTCAGTTCACACTTCATGCTTCAATTAGTGATATAGGAATGTCAAAATGTGTTACTATTTTTTTTCAACACCCTTAGCACATATACTTCACGAGGTCACAGTCTTGGTTTCCACACCAACTTTACAGCCATGTTTATGTAATTATCTGATCCAACACAATTTTGTTTCCTTCATTCTGGATACAGATTGAATTGTGTGACCTTGATCCCAGTGATCTGGAGATGATGCAACCATACATGACTGGTGTTCAATACCATAAGCCACGTCAACTGCGTGATGACGTAGGTTCAGCTCAAAAACCTATTGCTGGTCAACTGATGATTACATATCATAAATCAGCCCATAAAGATAAAATAAATGATGATGATGATGATGACTTTGTCGATCCCCCACCTGCACAGCAAAAGTCATCAGGTGTGTTTGAGTCTCCAACAGATCAAGCTGGGGCAGAATTTGATGAGGATGCTTTCATGGACAGTCCGAGCCCCGCCTTTGAAGATATAATCCTTACCGACGACACGAATTCAGAGGAGGGTCCATCTGATAACGTAATTCATTTTGTTTACACTAACAATTTATTTACCTTTGAAACAAAAACTAATACAAATGTAATCTGGGGTATACATGTGTTTCAGCGTTGGAAGGCAGAATTGAAAGATGAAATTGCTCAGGTGAAGTCACAGAACAAAGATCTGAGTTTGGCTGTGAATGAACTAAAGTCACAAGTTGCGGTCTTACGTTCAGACAGGAGCCAAGAACTGCAAGAAATTGTTCAGACACAAAATGTACTGAAGAATGAGATGACAGAGTTAAAGACAAATATTACATTCATGTCAGATTCTGTTTCCGAAATGATATCAAGTGCACTTGAGGCATTTAAAGATAAATTGAGTGACATGCACAGGGATCATGATAAGCATGATAGCATGGCGTTCGAGGTAACTTCAAATTCATGCTTCTTTTTTTTGTTTCTGGGTCTCAACCTCATTCTCAATGTTTAACATGCATGTATATTTATTATATGAGGTCACATGAACATGAAATAACTTTGTGTTCCAGACATGCATTCCACTATTTCTGAGGATATGTTTTTTTGCAGGGGAAAAACTCAGAACAACAGTCTGATGTCAAAGGGAAGGGAAAGTGTTTCCTTGAAGAACAGATCCCTGAATATTGTCAGTCTCCATCCTTTGATTTAGGGATGGGATTCACCCAAACTCCTGCACCATCTAGTAGACCTGAGTTTGTGGTTCCAAATGACGAAATACAAGGAAATCTGGATAAAATAGTAGCTGCTGTGGTTCAGGAATCCAAAATTGACAATGAACAGGTATACTTAATAAACCGAAGTCACAATTTTATATCTCATTTCCATTTTTACCAAGTTTACCAACCTGTGTCACCGTTTTCACTGTTGCATCACATTTCAGATAACACCCACAAGTGCTCCAACGTCAGGGCTTCCTGTTAAGAGGGCAACAAGACCAACTAGAGCATTGCAATCTCCATTTGTCGCTGGTCAAGGAATACACAACAAGCAATCTTCAACTGTAATTGTCTTTGAGAAATGTGACCAGAACGCGGATGATGCAGACATCATGGCATTCAAGAATTGGTTCAATAGAGGCTACAAACCAAAGACAAAGTAAGACATAAATTTTGAAGTACTAGATCCAGTTTTTTAACCATATAAGACAGATCTTATGACCTTATCTTCACCTCATTGGCTTTGTAGGAAGAAATTCAACAAAGAAGATGATGAGATCTCTCCGCCTTTTCAGTTTGGACCAATCACTGTGGGATACAAAATGTGGTGGCATGAACTTATAGATCCAGATTCATCGCTTTGTAGCATGGTTAGAATCTTCGCACCGTTACACAGTTTCATTTTCTCGTGTCACAAACCAATCATTGCAAGTGAACATTACTTAGTAAGACACTTTGATTCCATTACAATATGTGCATTGTTCCTATGCTACAGCACATGGACGCGTGTTTCTATTACATTCGCCAGGCAGCACGACATGGTCCGAACGTACAGCGTAGATTCACGACAACTGACTCGACTTTCCAGGCATTGATCAAGGATGTGTACCCACTTTTTCTGAAAGACTCATCCACCCTATTGTCCAAGCCCTACCTAACTGACGTTATGAGAGGTGAAAGATTGGACATGAATGCTCCATGGAAAGATGTTGACTTTGTACTCATGCCGATCTTGCCCACCAACCGTGCACACTGGATGCTCGCAAAGCTCAATATAAGGAAGCATTCGGTATTGATACTTAATTCATGCTCTAGAACCTATAGGCCGAACATGGTGTATGAAGGGATTCAACCTTTCCTGAAGCTCATCCCTGAATTGATGAAACACATTGGCATTTGGAGCAGTGCATCCGACCTGCCTCACAAGGATCTTCTGTGGTTGGAAGCATCTATGGCACAGGATATCCCTCAGCAGCAAAATGGGTATGGATATGAAGTTACATTCCAGATGCTGTAAATTTCTATATAGATCTCTATTGATAACACATGTCTATTTGTTTTTATTTAGGCACGATTGTGGCATTTTTGTGATTAAGTATGCGCAGTATGTGTTACATAACAAGATCAAGTCAATGCCAAAGGATTTTGACGCTGCACGTGCACGGATGGACATAGCCGCAACACTTTACAAGCACAGACAAGTAAAAACTTACACATCAGGTCCTACAAGGGGAGGAGACAGCATTGTCATAGAGGATGACTGATTTTCTGTCTAATCAATTGGTGCAACATTGTATATATAGGCAGCGCTTTTTTTTCCCCTTTTTTGAAATTAACAGATGCAATGTGATGTAATTACTCTGGATGCATTTTAGTTATATTTTGTTATTTTACTTTTTGGGTCAGTACATTTTCGATATGTTTTCAGTATGATTCATTCTCCTTAATGCGTTGTGTTTTATTCATATCAGGTCACAACGTATTCATACTAGGTCATACGACAATCATATTAGGTCACATGATATTAATACCAGGTTCAGTGTTATTACTACAAAGAAATGGTTTGGACATCATGTTACATATGATTCATTTTCAGGCCACATGTTATTCACACTAGGTCACATGTTATTCAAACTAGGTCACATGTTATCAAGACTAGGTGACATATCAAGACCAGGTCACATGTTAACAAGACTAGGTCACATGTTATCAAGACTAGATCACATGTTATCAAGACTAGGTCACATGTTATTCAAACTGGGTCACATGTTATCAAGACTAGGTGACATATCAAGACCAGGTCACATGTTATCAAGACTAGGTCACATGTTAAGAATAGGTCACATGTTATTCAAACTAGGTCACATGTTATTCAAACTGGGTCACATGTTATCAAGACTAGGTGACATATCAAGACCAGGTCACATGTTATCAAGACTAGGTCACATGTTAAGAATAGGTCACATGTTATTCAAACTAGCTCACATGTTATCAAGACTAGGGGATATATCAAGACTAGGTCACACGTTATCAAATCTAGGTCACATGTCTTGAATAGGTCACATGTTTTTCACACTAGGTCACATGTTATTCACACTAGGTCACATGTTATGATGACTAGGTCACATGTTATAAAATCTAGGTCACATGTTATTCATAGTAGGTCACATGTTATCAGCACTAGGTCACTTTTTATTCACACTAGGTCACATGTTATTAACACTAGGTCACATGTTAAGACTAGGTCACAAGTTATTAAAGCAGGGCAAACATAACTCAATCAAGGGCCTGTTCTTCATAGCAGGTCACATGTTATTCACACTAGGTCGTATGTTAAGAAACCTAGGACACATGTTGATAAGACTAGGTTACATATTGTTCACGCCAAATCACGTAGCACTCAAATTACCGAACGAGTCAATAACAAAATTTTTAATTATTACAACGCAACATTGTTACATATTACCTAGTCGAGGTCACGTGTGCTTCATACCAGGTCACATGTTATTCACACTATGTTACATGTTATTCACACTAGGTCACATGTTATTAACACTGGGGTCACGTGTAATTGACGTCAGGTCACATAGTACTCAAATCACTTAAAAATTTCATTATGTAACTCATTGTAAAACCAATGCAAAAATATTGATCCAGCAATTACATCCACAAATGGGAATTACAAATTCTAAAACTATGAAGGTATCAAGTAAATGGGAATTACAGATTCTAAAATTATGAAGGTATAAATTCATTTACTGATGGGGAGCAAAGCTGTGCAAGAACGCCTATTGTGACCTGTGCTTCCACAACGCCCACACTTCATTGATTGCCTCTTTTCCAACACTGATCTTTTTCTCTTTTCAGCTGGTCTTCCCGAGCTTCTTTTTTGGTTCGGAGGTAATACTACAACTTCTTCTAATTCATATGGAACTTTCCATTCATTCGGATTACCAACCGGGAATACAGATTCCTGATATGCGGCCTTATGTGCAACGGTTGTGTAATAGTACGAACAGTATTCGTAAGGATCCCTTTTCGTGAAAGCAATAACAGCTAGTGCATGTGGACACGGTAATAGGTCAACTTGAAACATCCTACATGTACATGTTCTTTGTTCAATGTCAACGGCAAATGACGAGCTTTCATCTATAACAGAAAATAGTGTATGATTTGTTGATGATACCTGCATCAAGTTATCATTACTCAGATTTCAAATAACATTTGAAATTATCAAAGACACGCAAATGGTCAAATATTTATTGCATACCTTTAATCGCCGCACTCCTGCGCTGCATTCCCTCATTAACTTTTCGTACTTGTTCGATAACTTTGTGAAAGTTCCATGTGCAATGTCCCTATTCTTGCAGAACCAATCCTGTACTGTTTGCCTCAAAGATTCTAATAATGCCACAATAGGATAGTTCTTAGCTGATTTTGTCACTGCATTAACCGACTCTACAATGTTCGACGTCATTGTCGAAAATCTGTTCGCCGGCATGTGGTATCGTGACCACCTTTCATATCCTACGTCCTTCTAAATAAATAACACAAATAAAAAAACATCAGTGCAATACTCTTGTGACATGATCATGTTCAAATATTTGTACAATGTTTATGGACTTACCAAATAACCCCTTATGTATCTACTAATTGAGTCCAGGTGGAGCATGTGATACTCAAACTCATCTAGGGTGTATGCTCGAACTGCCGAATTGAAAGTTTGTGTGATATTGTGACCTGATTTGCCATAATTTTTCTTCAGGTTCTGCAAGAGGTGATAAGAACATATACCATGACATGTTCCAGGGTAGATCTTTTCAATAGCATTCCTGATACTTTCATGCCGATCTGACACAAAACACAACCCTTCCCTACTGCCGTACGCCCTCTTAAACTGTTCAAAGAACCATCCCCAAGATTTGTCATTCTCATTATCCCCAATACCAAATGCAAGCAAAAAAATTCTATTGTTGGCATCCTGAGTACATGCCGTGAATAGAGTACCCCCATAGTGTCCATTAAGATATGTGCCATCAACAACAACAACTGGCCTACAATTCATCCATCCACGAATTGATGCACCAAATGCCATAAAGCAGTACTCAAATCGATTGTGACTGTCAATTTTCATCCCCGTGACGGAGCCGGGATTAGTAGCTTCCAATACATGCAAAAAACTCGGCACTTGTTGAAACGATTCCTTTGGGTCCCCCCGTAATATCTTCAATGTCTTCTCTCTAGATCTCCAAGCTTTTACGTAATTCAGTGAAACTCCATATGTATGCAACATGTCGTTGCATATGTCATTTGGAGTGTATATAGTTCTTGTGGAGTTATACTTGTACTTTATGCAAGTGGACACAACGGAGCTGGACACTTGCCTGTGTGACCCCAAAACTACATTAGATGGACATGTATGTCCATCATGCATGTATCTAATTTGAAATAAGTCTGTCTTCCCCAACCTAGATGACCTACACAACCAGTTACAGACACTATGCGAACACCTAACAACGTACTCCTTCTTGTCCGACCGAACAACCATGAATTCGAATGTATGTTGTATCGCATAAAATGCCAAGCTCATTTTTAGAGTCTCTTTATTCTTAAAAATCCTTCGCTCTTCAACCTCTCTAGCATCAGCATTCACCACAATTGTGAGCAGATTATCATCCACCTCGCACAATCCCTCCACCGTTGCATTACATATTTCGTTAGCCATCTCTTGTAATGAAAATTGTTCATCATTGAACCTGTGGCCCATTGCAATAGGCTCCATAAAAGGGAAAACATCATTGTTCCGCCCATTTTCCACGTTTGTAACTTCGATCATTATGGGGTACTTGGCAGGGTCGTGATCAATGCATTTCAATGACAGATAAGATATAACATTGTTGTCACTCTTAATTCTAACCGGTTGTATATCACTATTCAATGAATAACTCATTGACACTGCCACCTTCTTACGGTCAAATCCAAATTCTGTCATAGCTGCTTCCAACAATCTCGAATAATCACAGTCTTCATTCACGATCACCAACGCAGAATGTGATCCATACAGCATGCAAATGTGGATGTATCCCATGTCTGCACATTATGTTGGACACATTAGTCAATCATATACATAACAATACTAATATTAGTAGTTCATTAGGTCACAAAGTTTTACTCCCACATTTTGAATACTTCTTCACATTCGTAGCTTGTCAATGGGAGAATTAAAATGACTCAGGTATCATATAATTACAAAACCATCCACTTCAGCCACAACAATTAAACCTCTGGTCACATGGACCCGTGATAATTACCTCAGGTCACACGATCATAGTTATACACAAATATCGTGACATAATCGAATTAGATTACAAGGACAGATGCAGTTTTATTATGTTGATTCAGGACAATGTGGACCAGATCTAGTTATTGATAACAATTTCAGGTCATGATTTTGTTTAAAAACATTAACAGGTAACTTAATACTTAATTTGTTAAAAGAATTATCCTTAATTTCAATTTATTCGCACTCATATCGAAGAATACATCATATACATTAATGATATACGAGGTCACATATGGTACATCACAAATTATATCATCGTTGTCGAGGAAATTATCGTAAATTACATACTGTCAACAATACATTATCAAATATAAATAAATTACCTCTATAAATTGATCTTCCTTCTTTCTATCAACTACTCAGATACCATCCAACGATCGATAGCTAATACATGTGGATGATTTTATGTGACCTCCGCAATTTCTTCAGTTGACGACAATGAAAGATTCTGGCGACAGTCGAAGTGATTGTGGCTTTCGTAATTAATTCATGGACTAGTAAATGAGGAATGAACTTAAAATTGGGAATTGTAAGAGACCTGTGTAATATGGTAAGTTTGTGTAACAGATTCCTTGATTTCAGCGTGAATATTTGAATTGTCGTTTCCATATATATATATATATATATATATATATATATATATATATATATATATATATATATATATATATATATATATATGACCTGAAAAATGAAATAATATGAATTGTTTTCTATTTATGATATGGTATACTATAATGGGCTGAGATGTGTATTTTTCCCTTACTTTTAATCAAACATTTGAGCTTTGCCTTGGCCTCATGGTGCGGCCTCATTTGAGCTTTTCAATTTTCAACCAATAATTTTTTATCTCAAAATTATAACAGTTTGATAACATTGTTTGGTTTATAAACTGATTTATTAATGGTTTTGAGGTAAAAGTAGTGGTTGAAAATTGAAGAGAGAAAAATATGTCGTTAAAAAATGGTTTGAAAAATTGTATTGTTTATAAACGTTTATAAACCAAAAAAATGACATTTACCAAATTGTGGCAAATCAATTTATAAATCAAACAGTATTATCAAACAAAGGCACATTTGTCTATTAAATTCATTATTCATGTACATAAGTACATTTCATTCACTCATTCAAAAAAAAAAAAAAAAAAAAAAAAAATTCAAAGTTTGTTTATTTCTTTTTTTGTTGAATTCTTTGATAAGTCATTTTTTCTTTATTTACAAAGTAAAGCATGTATTAAATGTATTGGGATGTTTTGAATATCAAACTTAATTTGCGGTGTTATTATGAATATTAAATGAAATTTAATATATGCATGTATATTAAAATTTATTATGACAAAATAAAAGATAAAAATAATACATGACAAAAAATCAAATTATAAGATAAAATAAGTAGACAAAACATTTGTTTCGTAAATAAAATAAACTGATTTATAATCAGTTTATAAATTGCACAATTTTTCAAATCATTTTTTAACAACATATATTTTCTCTCTCTTATTTTTAACCACTATTTTTAACCTCGAAATCATAATTGAACTAATTTATAAACTAAACAATTTTATCAAATAAAAGTTATAATATAAAACAAAAAATATAAAGAAAAAATAAATAATAAATAATTAAAGGTGTCAGCCTTTTGGCTGACACCATTAAATATGAGCTTTAACAAAGCTCATATCAGTTCTCCTGCGCGTGTCGCGCAGGAGAGTTGAACTGTATACAATATATAAATAGAAATATTTATTTATTTATTTTTATGGAAAAAGAATTTAATTATTCAATTAGCTCTGCACGAATCATGTACGAGATAAATAAAGGAATGCTGGTCTAGAACACACTACCAAAGCAATCAAAATTGTGATTTGCTATGAGCAACCTTATTCTTTGTGCAAACACAAAGTTGCAAATCCTTCAATGAACATCGAGCATAAACTTATGAATGTCAGACAAAATAAGATCATAAGGAGAAGGGAGTTGTCCACTGAGGTTATTTGTCATCCGCAATGAATTCACTTCCACTCATTCAAGAGATAAACCACTCTTTTTTGCCAATAGACCTTTATTAATGCTATTGTCTCTGCCAATTCAGGTGCCTGATGGTCTGAAAATTTCCCGTCCCAGCCACCACCACAACACCTTGTCCATCCCTTATGATTGTCCCCGTTGTGTAGAACCTAGTGCCCATCTCAACAGATGCATCCATATTCAGTTTGAGTCCTCCCGATATACACAGTTGTCATTTATCATTCAGTATCACAGGCCTGTCTTATGCTCCTCGATTGCCTATTCCCATAAGCTATCTTATGTCTCATTTCCATCCATATTCACATCTGATCGGGAAGGTACGTGTTAGGGTTTTAGGATTATTGCCTTGATTATAGGGATATTAATTGAGAGGAGTTCAAAATTTTGATTTTTACTTAATGAAAATGACATAATTTGCCCAATACGATTTGCGTTGTTTTGTCAAGAGATGATAAAAGTTGCTACAATTGGGGGGATTGATAAAGAAACATTACATTACGCACTCGATGTCGATGCTTTTTTTTTTGGTTGTCCAATTATTAGTTTGATCGACGAGTTTGGACGTGAAATGAAAATATTAATAAGAATTATCATCTCGTAACAAGGACAAAAGTCATCATTGACTGAGTTTATGCATGAAGCCACTTTGGTAATGATAAGTTGAAGATGATAATGATCCACTTCATGTTACCGAATGGTAGGTTATTCGTGGTATCCTAATCTTGGATAACTTATTCCTTAAATTTGTGTTAAGCCAATATCACAAAAATAATTAATAATTACCATGAAAGAAATTGCATAAACGTAAAATGAATACCAAGATTTGTCTGAAATAAAAGTCATAGGGGTTTGCCAACAACTTTAAACACTTAATCTCCTGTTGTGCATCCAATGAAGGATATTGCTTGAGGTTCCACTATCACATCCCAAAAAGGCAACCAAGATGAGTTACAGATAGATCCACTCAAGGATCTGAAAATACATAGTTCATCGAATATACGAAAACAACCAAGATAGTGTTCACCTAAGAACAAACCCAGAATCTCTTCCTAACTACACACACACACACATACACACAATCAAACCTCACAGGTCTATACAAAATAGGGAAAACAAAGGTTAAGAAATCAAAAATTTCTCAATAGTGCATAACGTATGAACAAAGAGACCCAAACAATAACTCAAGAAACTCAACCAGTGGAATGATCCGGAAAGCCAAATGAGAAACCTTTTAAAAGACTTAGCTAATTGACCCTTAGATTAATGGTCAATTAAGACCCATGTATCAGACATCCAGCAAAGTCGTTAAACTTAAGAGTTGCAAGAACGAGAAAACGTTTTCAGTCTAAAGGTGAAACCCTGATCCAAAAGTTCATTCCAGCAGATCAGCCCATCAATACCAATTAGGCCAAGTCTAGTTGCATATCTAACATTCTCCACCTTACTACTAGGGTTGGCTATGAAGAAGGAATCCTGAGATGATATCCTCATATCCATCTCTCAATGTACTTGCAAAGTAAACACTAAACAAAATCAACTAAAAGGATTTTCAAACAATTCAAAAGTTTTCCAAGATGAATTATTTTTGTACCCATATTTGAAGGATTTGTTTGAGTGGATATCTTTTTAAGTTCCAAAGCACCTTTTGAAATCACATCTCTAAAATGAGATTTTACATCAATATGTTAGTTCTATCATGAAACACAATATTTTAATAAGATGGATTGCATTCTGATTGACATAAAATAAAACAGCATTTTCATACGTAAAAACAAGTTCCTTTAAAAGGCCACACAACAAAATGCCTTCTTTAATGACATCAGTTGCAGCAATATATTCTGCTTCAGTGCAAGAGAGTACAACTATTTTCTTCAACTTGAGATTTTCAACTAATTATAGTATCACATAAAGTATAGAAATAAGCAGAAGTTGGTCTTATATTATCTCCATCACCTGCAAAGTTTGAATTGGTATATCCTTTAAGTGTAATTCCATCTTTACCCTTTTTAAAAATCACAAGCCTAGATCATATAAGCCATTTAAGTACTTCCCAATGTAACTCATCAGGATTATCCATAAATCTACTCAACGTGCTTATATCATAAGCTAAGTCAGACCTGGTACAAATCATCAGATACATAATAGAGCCAATAGCATTTGGATATATCACATTATTCATTCTTTCTAATTCATTAGCAGATTTGGGACATTGATCAAATGGATGTTTAAAGTGTGCAGCCAAATGAAGTGTGACATATTTATATTCAAACATAGCAAACTTATCAAGAATTTTTATAACATAAGATTTTTTATTCAAATAAAAAATATTTAGGCTTCTGTTTCTAAGAATATTCATTCCCAGAATTTTCTTAGCAAATCTTAAGTCCCTCATTTCAGATTCAGAGCTTGTTAGGTCTTGTTTAAAATTTTCAAATTTTTCTTACATTATTTTTCAACCACATATTTCTATAAGACCCACCACTTTTTTCACTTTTCAGTCACTTTTCAACCACACATTCTCCCAAAATTCAAAAATTCCTCAAAATTTTGTAAAAAATACACTAGGCCATTCAAACTCTCAGTCCTCAACTTTTTCTTTATACATTGAGTGCTTGTTTGGTGTAGGTAATTTTTGAAAAATTTTGGAAAATTTAGGCCTTGTTCTTTTTGCTATTTTCAACCCTTTTGAGTTTTTAATTTTCGGAAACATCGAAAATGCGTTCACTTTGGTCATTTTTAGAAATTCGTTTTCCAAAAAAAATAAAAATACAAAGGAAACTCAAAACGAATTTATTTTGTTTTGGATATTTTGTGTTAAAAAGTCCAAAACCCGTGTTTTGGACTTTTTTATTTATTTTTTTAGTAAATGTGAGACATTTCCTTCACTTGAAGTTCTTATATTATTTTGCCATTATATATAAATTCATGTTAAGATTTTTTTTTTTTTTGGTAAATGTGAGACATTTTCTTCACTTGAAATTCTTATGTTATTTTGCCATTATATATAGATCCATGTTAAGATTTTTTTTTGGTAATGTGAGACACTTCCTTCACTTGAGGTTCTTATGTTATTTTTCCATTATATATAGATCCATGTTAAGATTTTTTATTTTTTATTTTTTGTAAATATGAGATACTTCCTTCACTTGAAGCTCTTATGTTATTTTGTCATTATATATAGATCTATGTTAAGATTTTGTTGGTGTGAGGTTGAATTTTTGTTTAGCTGAAACAATATTAATGATGAATTTATTGACATAGAGAACTAACTGATTTATTGACATAAAAATTAATGTAATTCAACAAATCAACTATTTTTTACATATAAAAATCATAAAATAAATATATCAAAAAATGACAAAGTAAACGCATTTTTCAGTTTTCTATTTTTGCAAATAGTTTTCCAAAATCACAAAGAGAACATGTTTTCATCAATCCCAAAACAAACAACCTAAATCGAAAATTCAAAACAAAATTCAAAACTCAAAATTCAAAATCGAAACACAAAGAGAACGACCCCTTAAATTTTGAGGAGAAATTGTGATTGAAAAGTATGAAAAGTGATATGTTACTATGTATGGTTAAAAATGAATTTGAGGGAAAAGTTGAAAAATTGGTTGGCACCAAACAAGGGCTGAATCTCATTTATTTTATTACCAAGAAGAAGCATGTCATCAATATAAAGTAAAAGGTAGAGAGAATTTATACCACCTTGACCTTTACGGTAGAGGCAGATGTCGTACTTGCTTCTGTTGAAGTCAAATCCAAGTATAAAGGTATCAAATCTGATGTATCATTACCTTGGAACTTGTTTCAAGCGATAGAAAGATTTTTTTCAATAGAAAAAAAAAAATTTGTTTTCGTTTTTTGTTCAAAACCAATAGGTTGTCTTATATAGATTTTTCAATTTAAATCACCATTCAAAAATACAATTTTTACATCAAAGCTGGTCAAGCTTCTAATTAAATTGAGTTAGCAAGCTTAATATAATAGTGATATATTGTACCTCAGGGGAGAATATTTCAGTGTAATTCATCCCTTTTTTTTTTTTTGAGTAAAACCTTTTGTCTCAAACTTAGCTTTATATCTTACATTTTCACTTCCCTTTTCATCTTCATTTAGCTTGAAGATCCATTTACAATATATAAGCTTTTGATCTTTTATTCTAGGTACAATTTAGATTTTCTAAATGTTATATTGAACATTTTACGCAGACTATAAATAGTGTGTATTTTCCTTTTCCACCGACTAAAAGGATTTTTCATCGACTTGTACTTCTTGAAATAAAGGTTAGCACCTTACAAAACAATTACCGGTACATATTTTTTCTCCACAAACATATTGACAAAGGAAAACTTCGACATATATTCATAATAAATACCCATACTCAAATGCACATGTTTATTGACTAAAAATGGCATTAATGTAGCACAACTACAAATTGGCTCCGTTCAATAACACTATAGCAATTACATGATTTATTTGTATTTTTTAGATAAAATGTGAGATTAAAAAGTAAAGAGAAAAAATACGTATGATTAAAAATTGGTTTAAAAATTATATTATTTTTAAATTGATTTTAAAATTATAATGATTGTGTTAAATAATAGAGGCTATCTGAATTCTTTTATCATGTTCATCATTCTATCACTAAGTTGACTCCTTCAAATAGGTAGACGTGTGAATTACATGTGTATTTGTTATTCTTTGGAAGGAGGGTGGATTATACTTCAGTAGTGCTATTCGTACATAGAGTGATATAGACAGACATACAGATTTTACAAATATCTCGATCCTTTTTTTTTTAACCAATCACATCTCTTTTTCATCAACGATTATCAGATGTGCTAAATCATTCGGTACATTGATTTTCTATACACATTTACAAGCGACAATGTCCATTATATATATATATATATATTGACTAATTAAATTAAAAGAAGCAAGATGTGTGTGGCAACTAGCCTTCATTTATAAATCGATAAAGTGTTATGGAACGAAGGCTTAATCCTCGTCTGTGGGCTGTGGTAACCAAAAGAAATAATCCTCCTACTCCATGCGATTATTGTGTTCGGTGCATTGTACCTTTTTGCTGAAGAGTTGTACTCTATGTTACCGGCAGGGATGTAGTCAAGATTTTAATCTTGTGGAAACGAAAATATGGATGGTGGTCCGCCTCGAAATTTTTTTTCTTTTTAACTAAGAGGAATGAAAACAACGATTTTGAGTACTAAAATTGAAAAAATAGATTGATTGACCAAAAAAACAATCGATTTATCGATACAAAAATAATATACTCATCTATGTGTCTAACGCTATACAATATGAAAACATGAAAATTAGATAGACATCAAAAAGACGAAAAGCAAACTGCCTATTTATATAACAGATGATAGAGATGACTTAGACATCTGAAATTGATCTCTCTTTATCCTTATCACTTCAAACTCGTGGGTTGTGGGTATGCTTTTGGATAATTGAAAATTATGAATAAATGGGTCCTTTTCTTTTGTATTAGACTATTTATTTATGGGGTATTAACACAAATATCCTTATTTTTTGACCATTTACAAAAATACACTTTTGAAATTTTTAGGAAGTAAAAATACTTTGTAAATCTTGAGTGCCACTTTTTTAATGGTTTTATCACTTTTTAAATAATTTTGTCACTTTTTTAAAAAGAGTGACATTTTAAAAAATGACATGTATGTTTCTCAATCAAATATAAATTAAAACCTTATATTAAATTCATGACTTGTTAATTTTATTTAAAATATTGGAATAATTGTGTCTTTTACATAATGTCACTTATCATTTTTTTTAACTAAAATGTGACAATTTGTCACTTGTTTCACTTGAAGGTCAATATCATTTTTTTTCAATATTCATCATTGGCTAACAAATTACACAAGTCCACAAATATTGATAGATACATTACTCAATGCCACTTTTTTTTTCTCCTTATCACTTTTTGTTTTAACTCGCATTCTTTTTTAATTAAAAAGTGATACAGTGTCACTTTTTAGTAAAATAAAGTGACGTTTTGTTACTTTTTGCTACTTGAATGTCACTTTTTCAATTTTAAATAAAAAAGTAACAAAAGATACAATGTCACTTTTTATCACTTTCTTGATAAAAAAGTTACACAATACAGAATGCCACTTTTTATCATTTTATCAGATTTTTTTTTTAAAAAAAGTGACAAAATGCCACTTTTTTTTTTAAAAGAAAAAGTGACAAAAATTGATAAAATTCCACTTTTTATTATTAAAAAAAAAAGTGACATAGAGTGCCACTTTTTTTAAACTTTTGTCACATTTTTAATAATTTCTTCACTTTTTTTAAAAAAGTGACACAATGTCACCCTTGATCACTTTTCTTTGAACTAAAAAGTGACAATTTACTACTTTTTTCTATTCGGAGGTTACTTTTTCAATTTTTGCAATATTCATTACACGATCAGCAATCTCAAAAAAGTGTTGTGTCACTTTTATCATTTTTTTGAACTAAAAATGATAATATGTCACTTTTTATCACGTTTTCTATGAACTAAAATGCGATACTATGTCACATTCTTTTCTTTCTAAAAAGTGACACAATACCACTTTTTTTTTTCTTTTTTAAAAAATGTGATATAATGTTACTTTTTAAACATTTTTTCTTTTAACTAAAACTTTTTCACTGAAACAAGGTGTCAATTTGTTACTTTTTTCTTCTTGAAGGTCGATTTATCAATTTTTGTAATATCTATCATTGACTAACAAACTACATAAGTTCACAGACATTAGTAGATATATTACACATTCTTCAAATACAAACATAATGTCACTTTTTTCTTTTTCTTTTAACTACTTTTTAGTTGAAAAAGTGACATTTTGTCATTTTTTTATTTGAATGTCACTTTTTTATTTTTTGCAATGTCCATCATTGACTAACAAATTACACAATTTCAAAACTCTAAATTGATATATTACACAATGCCACTTTTTTTTTAAAGACAAAATGTTGCTTCTATAATTTTTTTCTTTCAACTCGCCTTCTTTTCTAATTTAAACGCGATATCACTTTTAGTTAAAAAAAGGGCGACGTTTAGTCATTTTTTACTACTTGAATGTCCATTTTTCAATTTATTATTATTTTTAAGTGACGCTTTTCTTTTAATTAAAAAGTGACACGTCACTTTTTCTACTTGAATGCCATTTTTTTTAAAAAAAAATTTGCGATATTCATCAATCTCTAATATCCAAACCGGCCTACTAATTCCAATAAACAAACACAGGCACGCACCTATTCAACTAATTCCAATTAAACAAACTAAAGTACGCACCTACTCAACTAATTCTGTAACACCACCCTCTCCTCCCTCCACCGCCATTTCGCTTTCTAGTCATTCACCACCAACCCAGCTTTCTAAAGACCTATAATGTGTAAATTTTAGTACAAAACTTGTAGTTTTGCTCAACAAATTGCCACAAAATCTAAGGATAGCAACATCAGACGTGGTTAATTGCAAGGCAAAATTGTATATGTTAATGAAGATTTCTTACTGTTGGTGTCTCGTAGCCAAGATTGTACCCACAATCCAAACAAAAAATTCCCTACTCATAATAATACACTAAAAATCTGCATATTCCCTTTTCTTTTACTCGCCCAGACCCTGATCATCTCTAATAACTGCCCCTACGTCGATGAAATCATCTCGGACAGCAGCATTGGTATTCAATTTCAGACACCCCACAGTTGGTCGTTTCAATTTCCGACAAACAGAGACAGTCCTCCTGCCGTGTAGTTTCCCATCGAGCGAAGCACCATCTGTAGTAATGAAAGACGAAGTCAGGAAGCCAAGCCAACTAATAAGGATGCTTTTCTACCTATCTTGCCCCTTAGCAGAGTGTTTCTCTCCCACCAGATGACCCACAACAAAGCCCCTACAACCGCCAAATCAAAATTCATAGAATCCATGGACATTTTGAGCAGTGTGTCAGCTCACGAACCCTGTGCATTCCGTTTAACAAATCCCCACAAACCAGCTGCTTTCCAAACTAGTTTTGCCCTCTCACGTGTAAAAAAGATGTGGAAGTTAGATTCCTATGCACCACAAAAGTAACCGTCAATATTATCCAGGATCCTCTTCTGGCCGAGCTTTTCGCCTAAGGGGGTGATGTCGTGAAATAATCTCCAGAGGCAAATACAAACATGGGGGGGCAACTTGAAGGCTCCATAGCGTTGTCCACCATCTGGAATCAAAGTTCATGCTACTGTCAACAGTATTTTCGTTTAGGCCTAACAAAAGTTTATATCCACTTTTGGGAGGTTTTTAGATTTAACACCATTACATTGTATTTGTACCTATTTTAAAAGTAAAAATAGTTACAAGGGTATTAATGAAAACAGGTCAAAAAGGATAAAGCATGTAACTTCCTCTTTATTTATTGAAGCAACTATTGGATCTTTTGTTTATATTTAAGATTTTTATATCGTTAAATTTTAAAGTTTTAAGTTATTATTAAGTCAATATTTATCAATTGAAAGTAATAATAAATTTCAAAATTTTGCAAAGAGTGGGTCAAAATTTTTGGTAGGACGAAATTGGATATTACATTATACATTAATTAGAAATAGTCAATCGACGGACAATGTTGACACCCCTGCCCCCCTTATCTCCGTCTCTGGTTCTAAGAACAGCGAAATATTGAAGGCTAGATTTGAAAGAGACGAGACTGTGTGTGGAATCCAAAGCTTAAAGATTACGCTTTTGTCTTTATCTGTCCCTCGTTGAATCGCATGTGAAAGTGTAAAACTCATCTGATACAACGAAAGAGGACGATACCCACCCCACCCTACCCTACCCTATTGGCCATCCCTCCACGATCACATTTTACATGCGTGTAGAATTTTTATTATAAGATTAAACCATGTAATGGAATAAGCACAAGGAGACTCAAGTCAGCTGGATAAAATCTCCGTAATCTGTAAGTATTGATTTGTAAAATCCCCTTTTTATTTCTTGAATTATTATGCGGGTTTACATGATTATGTTTATGTATTTGTAACTTGAATTGATAAGGAATGAGCTAAAGATTGGTGCTGAATTTTATTGGGTGCTTGTTAAATTAAGATTTGATATGATAAGATTCTTGTTCCGAATGGGTTTTCTGTCTTCGGAAACAATATATTTAAGAAGAAATTGGGATATTTTTGGTTGGATGGATTTTTCGTATCTGATATGAATTAGGAAAGAAATCAATTTTATTTATTATTATTATTTATTTATTTATTTTGTGTGTGTAAAATTTATTTATGTAACAAATTTATTCAAGAAGATGGTATGCTCTCAATTTGAATAAAGGAGTAAGGTGAAGTGCAGAGGATAATTTAATTTTTGGCAATTTGCATTAGACTCTTAATATTTGAATTGCAATTTTCCTGTTTAAATTGGATTTTTATTTTCTTTCGAAATCTGATCTCCTCTTGAAAGGTTGAAAAGGTCTGATGAATACTATCGCAAAACAAATGGAAATATCCGTATACTAACTATTGCTTCTTTCTGAATTGGCTTTGCAGTGTTTGTTTTATGTGAAAGTAAGCATTGCTGGATGAATAATCTATGTTCAAGTAAGATTTCATTAGAACTCTGTATTTCCTTGAAGCATTTAGTATCCAACCCCCCCAACCCCCCCCCCCCCACCCATTCCATTGATGCATCTCTTATTGAAACAAAAGTGTAATGTTGCTCTCAATTGATAGCGTAAAAGCGCCCCCCCCCCCCCCCCCCCCAATACAATATGTGGAAAAAGAGGTCTTTTCAATTATGAATTTTGTTGTATGTAGATATTTTAGAAGAATAGGACTTCCGTTATGCGAAAGTAGAAAGTAAGCTGCATTTTAAACCATAATCCTTGGAGGGGATTTTGGTTAAAAGAACAGTAAGAGGTCAAATTGAATCAGTTCTGTGAAGTCAAATAGTTGAATACCATTCTTTCTGTTGTGGATCTGAGAAGTTCCACAATCGAAACACAAAAGGTTCGTTTTGTCAACTTTCCTGAATAGTTCATTCATATGACACTAAAGGGATTTCGTTCAACTCTTTTGGCATACGGTAACAGTACAAGAATCAGGAATGAGAAACATTGATCAAGACTGTCGTTGAACTAGTTTAAAAAATACTAAAACAATTGCAAAGAAAAGAAATGCAAATATACACCACCAAGTGGGGGTAGCACCGATTATGTTTACAAAGGGAATGACCACTTAGGTGGCTTGGACACGTTTTGCATAGACCTAAAGAGACTCGTGTTCGTAAGAGTGAGCCAATCTTGAATAGAATATGTTAGAAGAGGGAGGGTTTTACCCTAATTATAATGGCTAGCTGTGGTTTCTAAATAACCAGTTCCTTTGAATCTTAGCACTGAACCGAGTGTAGAAAATGGACTAATTTGGTCCATCCCAGATTTATTGAAAACAAGGCTTAGTTTGTTATTGTCGGGGGGAAGAGGGGGGTTGGGTTAGTTTGCAATGGAGTTGAGGTCAGTAAAATAGCAAGTCTTAAAGCTTGGTTTTGATGATTTGATCCTCTTCACGTTCTAAACCATGTTAAAGAGATCTTTTTCTGCACACTAAGTTGTTCAAGCTCTGTAAACCAGGCAACTGAGCTAGATGCAGTTAAGTTCGACTGGCGTGGTTTCACCTGTGTATGTACTTGATTTGTAAGTGTAACAACCCAAGTTTAACCAATATCAATAGAGTTGTTAACTGATCTCAAGGGCTCTTAAATTAAACCCCTGGTGAGTCGAAGAAGTCATCTTCATTGTACGGATTTAGCTGACATGTTCTTTCCAAACGGCATCAAACCGTTTCTCAGTCAGCAAAACAAATAAAGCAGGAATTCGGGAGGGATTTATGTTATACTTTTGGATGGCACCATGTCCTACCCGATTAGCTCTCATTTATGGAGTTCTATACAATGAACTAAGTTTTTCATGTCATCAGATTTTTGTTTTGCCTTTGTTGCTTCTTCATCGTTTTCTGATATTTATTGCACTCTCTTGCATGTTTCTTATCAAAGCTGAATTAGTGTATATTACTTTATAAATGGTACTCAAAACTTTTAGCAACTTCCTCCTTTCTTTTACGAAACTTTAGACTTCGAGTTATCCGTGTTTAAGAATTGTGAACTTTCTGTATTTTAATCTTCAAAAACATCTGAAAGGTGAAAAGTATTTTTACTAATACTTTATGATTTATCAATTCAATTTGTAGTGCTTTATGAGAATTTCCCTGAACTAATATTTGTAGAATTTTTTTCTTTCTCGTACTTCATCATAATTTCGAGCGTGTTTTCTGCACATTGACCAGCGATGAAGAACCAATTGCCTTCAAGAAGATGTACCAATTTTCCGAAGTCGACGGGTTTCTGCAGATAGCTGAAGAGTCGGCAGATATGATAAAATTCGTGGCCAATGAACCATCTGTTGGACTTCATTACGTTCAACACCACACCCAAAATGCAGTGCCCAACCTTATTAATCTTAAGAACAAAGTTTTTGAAAAATCCCATGAAACAACTTTGCATACAGAAGATTTGGAGGATTCTATTAGCATGGTTAGATCGATGAAAGAATATGGCTTCCCGATTGCTGACGAGATGAGTCGAGAGATTAAGAAATCTCTCGCGATCATGGCAAAAAGACAACCAAAGAAAGGATTGATAAACAGCTCAGGTTTTCGTATCGGAAGCACCAGTTCTTGGTCTCCAGCCACCTGGGGTCGTAATGCAGTTCATTCAAATCCAGGGGAGGAGAGGACGAGTAGTTATCTCTCAAGTGTTTTTCATTCTGCAAAACAAAGAGCCGGAAACTTCAAATGGACTCAAGTCGAGTTGAAAGAATCAAGCCATCCCGAGGGTGAGAAGCTTGTGTCTCATGTTAGTCCCACACTCCCACTTGTAGAGGCAGGTGATGGCTCGTCCTCGTCAATGCCAGAGGCCGAGGACGAATATTTGCCATCGTCGAGCGAAGTGGATGAGCTCCAAGAGGAATCTCAACTCAATAAAAGTTCGTCCCATCAAGAATTACTCTCGTTATCCAAGATGTATCAAGAGTTCAAGGCAGATAAAGAAGCAAAACTCGAAGAGTGGTTGGGAGATAAGGGCAACGAGGATCGTCATTGACAAAATCAAAAACAAAAAGAACTATATAACTGAAGTTGGTGACCTGGTGAAGTCCATAATCTACATACCGTAAGAAAAAAAGATGAAAGAAACGAATTTGTGTTTGATTATTGACACAATAACTATGTTTGAATGTTTGAGACGTAATTGCTTATAATCTTAACGCTGTTAGCCTCCGTTCGGCAATTGGTGTTATTTCAAGTGTTATAATCAACACGTTTTTTCAAATCATTTTTTTAATCACAAATTTTACCTAAAACACACAACACATAAATAAGAGTTGCCGAACATTGGCATAGTTTGTGGCATTGCCATAATTGTTAGGCTTCCCATCTGTTTTTCTGTCCAATATAAAATAGATTTGACTTCTTTGGTTATAATATTAGCATCGAAATTTTACTATTCTACATGCTCTATGAAAAGGAATATATGTGAATTCAGCTCAAAGCTTGCATTTTTACAATTCAAAAATGACCAATTCAGGTTTATTTCTTCTTGGTTTCATTGCTTAATTTTTCACAATAGTCCACACATACAAGAAATTTTTTTATAATAATGATGACACTTCTGGTCTATAAAACTTCTTTCTTGTATAACTTAGAACCAAGAATAATTACAAGAAAAACAAAGATTATCTTACTTTCCTAGTTATTGGTATTGAGATATTTTTCGATCGACCATATGCCCAGCAGGAAAAACAGGAGCCTAAAATGTAAACTTCAGCTATACAAGTTCATGGATTGCAAATACATTCCATAACCTCAAACTTTATACAGTACCCTTTCCTCCTAGTTGCTACATCGACTTGTAATACTCTTAATCTACAAGAATCCTCATTGTACATGTAGGAAATTACGTCTGGTAAAAATTCCGGAGGTCAAAATCACTACTCTGAAACCCACTGGATGTTAGCCTCCGCTAAAACTCATTTTGGAAGAATTTGAAACCCAACAAATCCAGAATCCATGGTTAGATGAACTACAGGCAACTCCCACCAAAAAACATACATTTGCCAAAATCATCGACTCTCTCTGAGTTGTACGCGTGAGTCTGCCCTATGAAATTTCTCCAACATCTATTTGGTATTGAGTTCCTTAGCTCTTATAACCAAGTACCCTGAGATTAGATGGGCTTAGTTCAACATGCTTCCCAAGCCTGTGAGAGATGAGACGAGAAACAATAGATTGCATCATCCAAATGAGACTATTGCAGAAACACAGGTATAAGCTGCTTTTAGAAATTATATTACTATTTTTAAAATTGAAATTTTCTTGAACCATGGTACAGCAATTTACCAAGCGAAATCCACAAATAGGGTTTTATGTAAATTAGATGCTGAATCGCTGATAGAGAATTGAATGTGTGGTACCGTTCCATGACACTAAACAATGCTACCAAACATATATTTTTTTGAAAATAAAAAGGACAGTATTTCCCAGTGATGAATTTAAAAGTACCACTAATATAAAACTTACGCAAGATCAGATGGAAGCCTAAAACCAGAAATTCGTACACGCTTTAATGCATGAATCTGGAACAAGAACAAAGAAGTTTTACAGTAACAGTATAATATAATTCACTTTTCAGAAAAGAAATTATACATCAGTGAATAGTAAAATACACAAAATTCATTGAACAATCACAAGGTAAATAAGAATAACAACCAAATAACAAGCTAACCCCATATAATCAAGCACATATGAAACATCATATTGCAAAAACACGCTGAAAACATATTACCTGAAGTCCAGCATTTTTAACAAGTTCCCTCACTTCATGGTTTCTTCCCTCATGAACCTGCACAAATTAAGCAACTAAAGTTTAATTTTTCTATTTTCCAACTCATGTGCTTGGAATGTATTTGTCCAAACTTGCATATGCTTGGAATTTTGAGAAGTAGGTATTGAAGATGATAAATAGACAAGTTCAGCTGCCAGCATATATGCAGAAAGGATATGTATGTACATGGGTAGACACATACAATTATTGATAATTTATAATGCCATCGACCAGGACATTAACGCCCAAGGCCTGCCATTTCCACTCAATATTTCTACTCCTAGAAGTCATTTTGAGCAACCTTTAATGTGATTTAAATCCAGTTCGACAAGACTGAATGCATAATTTTCCAATTGAATTCAACAGAAAAGAAAATCAATTCTTAGTCAAAAAGAATTCCAGGAGTCAGCACAAGAAACGCAAAAGGCCATCTAAGTGTTGGCCAACTCAGCATTCCCGGAAGTCAATTATGCTTGTTTAGTTATTTTTGTCTTAAAAATGTGTCATCTTGGACATCTGATCTGATTTTATTTTCCTGGAATGCTACTCAAGCAGCTGAATAAACTCCAGCTGGGAAGTCTCTAGAACCAAATCATCGCAAAAAAGTTCTTTGGGACACTAGCTGCAGATTCCACCCCAAGAGAAAGGAAAAATAAAAATAAAAAAAATGAAGTAATTAGGATTAGAATAATACCACAATCCGGAGCCTAGGTCTTGAAACATCTGGCTGCTGTGGCAGTAGCTCCACTACATCAGGGGTGCAATGGACACCGTCTATGACTGTTCCCTCACTGAGGGCAAGTAAATGCCGCTTATTGACCGCGCCAACAATTGTTGCAATATACCTGCCAGACACAAATTTGAGTGTGTCAAACACCAGAACACGGGTCAGCACAACAACATTCAACCACCCTAATGCTTTAGCCACAACAGTAAATCATTAAAGTATGCATGTCGTAAAAGATTTATATAAACAAGTAGTAAATCAATTAAACTACGGAAGTCCAAGTCCTAGTTATTGCTGCAAGCTAGTATTATTAGTTCAGCAAAGAAATTTAAAAGCAGTAACTATTAACAACTCATTAGCTGTGACAAAATAATTTTGAAATATCATTCAAAAATTAGTATAAGGTGCGTTAATTTTCAGTCCATGTTTGAGAAAAGTCGAAAACATACAGAAAAAGATGAATAGAAAGGTGGGTCCTTACTCCTTTGATAAATTGGATGAAGGATGTGAAAGCTTATGTGCAAATTCCCCTGTAACAGCATACAAACAGATAAATATGCATGAATTTCTTCATCAAAGCAGGCTTAATAAACATAGCATCCATTTGTTAAATAAAACAGAGATACATATACCGTCATTTGTCACAATGATCAACCCAGTTGTGGCAACATCAAGGCGACCAACTGTAAAGAGTCGTGGCTTTGGTACTCCAGGATTCCGTTTATTCTAAGAAAAATGCATAAAAAATTGTAAGGTTTCAAATTAAATAGTTGCACAAAAAAAAAATGCAAGCCTCCTAAAAAATAAAAGTGGAGCAGGACAGTCCACCATACCCAACTATTCATAAAATCATCAAATAGAGATATTACTGACTTAGTCTTCATTTCTCCTGCTGAGCATATGTAACTGCAATAGTTTACGTTTTAAGTCAAGTCTGCCACATATAAATAAAGTCTATGATCCACTGCAAAACTAATGAGACAATGAAGTTGACAAACCCTTTTGGCTTGTTCAAAGCAAGATAAACCTTTGGAGGAAGTTTCTTGGCTAGTCGTCTTCCATTTACGTATATCACATCCTGAGCTGGATCAACTCTGGTCTGCCCAATCATAAAAAACAAATAAAAACCTTGTTAACACATATACCTGACTAATGATCTTAACAAGCAGAAACTATACAAGTTATGTGGTATCAAACGAGTTGAGAGTTTGTTGACAGCTTGCTCAGATAGATATAAATATTGCATCAAATACTAATCAACGGCAGTAAGGACCTGGGGAGTGTTGCAGACAGAGCCATTGACAGTCACCTTGCCTTGAAAAATCAGCTCTTCACTGCTTCTCCTTGATGCCACTGAGAAAACCAACCATGTCATGCATATGTGTAATGCATAATTGAAGTGTGAGCTCACGCACGTGTGTATAATTGTAACATCACAGTTCTCTTCACAAAACTCTAGATATTTTTTAGACCTATGAAATTATCTACATCTTCAAAGCAGCTCTTGATGTGTGATTTAACCTCAAACACATGATAGTTAAGACATCAATAATAGACATTGTAGCTTTCTCCAAATAAGTATCACATGACACTGTCACTTCTCTCTGGTGTCAAACGAGTTGACAGTTTGTTGACAATATATCCAGGGAATTTTCATCTTGAAGGCACAATGCAAGTAATACTGCTATGTAAATGATACCCCAGGATGACAACCCTCACTACATTCAATCATGATACTGTGACACAGATCATGAAGTCAGAAATAATTCAAAACTTATCAAAAGTATCACCAAAAATTCAATCTGATGATACCAGAACACTTGCAGAAGTCACAAGTAACCCCCATACAAGTTTACACATTTGAAGGTATACGAAATGGTCTGATTACCAGCATCTCAGTGCATTGTGCATATTTTCCCGGACTATATTTGAATTATAATATTAATATGTTCTAGAACTGAATTTTCACATTAATTACTTTTTAGGAGTAGTTCACTGCATTTTCCTTGTATTCAGTAGCTACAAGTCACTTCTTTAGTGAGGTAGAGTATTGAAAAATCAAAGGATTAAATTCAATGAGCTTTTTATCAAGCACCCATCTTCAACTATCAACCAAAAAAGTATACACATTAGGACTATCCTATATACTTTATTCATTTCTTAAGATGTAAAATTCCCACTACTACTGAAATTTTAATAGGTCAATCAGCATAAGTAGAAATGTTACCTTAGTAATAAATGTATTAGAACTAGGGAACTACACGAGCAACGTAGAAAAACTGTTTGGATCATGTTTGGCAAAGCCTAAAAGGTAGTAAATATTATTCTATGTAAACAAAGTTACTGATATTGAAAGCAACTCCTGCGTTGCTATCAAAATAAGTAACTTTATCTTCAACATTCACCAAAGAAATTTTACTTTTTCAATGGTACTTATTAATATATAAGCAAACGTTTTAATCTTATCCAGACAAGCAAACACGCTGCAGCATGTTAATATCTCTGCCAAGAAAATCCTATGATACTACAAAAATAGCAGCCTACAAATACAATTATCTGAAAGAGCATAATGCAAAAGTACCCTGAGCAACAAGGAAAGTTATTTTACCTCCGGAAGCTGCGAGGACCTTCGCTAGCCGCTGTGGCTGCTCCCTGAAATTCTCATTATAGAATCTTCGAGCCGCTTTGGAATACTTCGGTTCAGCTGTCGAAGTTGGCTGCTTGGTTTTTTTGGAATTGTTATTGATACTATTATTATCTTTTTTCTTCTTTTTCTGAGTATTCGCATGGGCCATGGCCTGAATGAGGCGCGCGGGAGGCGTGGTTTGGAGAGCGAGGTTCCCTTTCTCGTCGCGGACAATCCATGGGATGAATAGCTGGTCTCCAAGTTCTGCGCTCACTGATTCAGGAGATTCCGAGTTCGGAGCTGAGTTGGGTTCCGGTTCCGGTTTGGGTTTGGGTTTGGGCGGGGCGAATTTGATGTTAAATTCTGTGGTGGAGGAAGAAGAGCAGGTAATGAGGGTGCGGAGGTGGCGGTGGGTAGTGTTGGACAGGAAAGTGGGCCTTGAAAGGCGGAGGGTGGTGAAAGCATATGTAGCCGCCGCCATCTTCGGTGGTGATCCCCGGACTGTTGAAGATAATGAGAGGGAATTGTAAAATGAATTGTGGAGTGAGATTGAGCCGCATACCTTGCACGTTCATTTCTCGAGTTAAATGTTTCTGTGGGCTCGGAACTTTGTATAATGTCACGGTCTACTCATTCAACTTTAATACGCTTTTAACTGATTATTAAATTTTGAACCGTCTCATCTCGTTGGCCACCGAACAAATTTCGTGACTCATTTTGCCAGCATGAGGACAGAAACCTGATGTAGGCTGTTAAATACAACCAAATGTTAGTTAATCATTTCAATAATTACGAACTTTGTATGCTGTCAGTTTATCCATTCAACTTCAATATACTTTCATCGGCCACTAAAGTTAGAACCGTCTCATCCCTTTGGTCACCAAACGATTCCGTCACTCATGCCAGCGTGGATGACTTAAATTTGCATTTCTCAATTTTACGAATACAGAAAAGTCCACTCTGATAAATTGGTTAAAAACTTTTAAATTCCTGTAAAACATACAATCGTGTGGGGGTGGTCATTAGAACTGGAGTTCCCATTGCTTGGTAACCATTGTCTGTTGCTAGAATTTAAGTTTTAACTGTCTTAACTGCTTATGTATTTGAAGTGTAAACTAAAGCCACGTATAATTTTTGTTTAGTCTTTTTTGTTAATCCTGTTATACTCCTTTTGACTTTAGGATTGCTTGTTGTAATTAATTATCAATTCGTCATTCTTGTTCATTTCGTGCCTTAAAATAAATGCACATTTTGATTTGAGGATGTTCAATAGGAAAAGATATTTTTCAATATGGCAACAAAATATGAAGGAAATTTTGGTTCCACAAATAGTTTCAAATCTCTTATTGACACTTTTTTCGCTAACTTGTCAAAGAAACAAAAAGAAGAAATATATGATCTAGCTTATACTTCAATTATTTTACACCTATCTGATGTTGTTTTGAGAAAATGTTGATAAACTTAAAAGCATGAAAGAACTTTGAAAATAGTTAGAGGACTTGTATTTGTTTAAAACTACCTCTAACAAAATTTACTTACTCGAAAGACTTTTTAACTTTAAAATGTATCCAACAAAGGATTTAGATGTATTTAACAAATTCGTGCAAAATATTGTTAATTGTGATGAAGAGGTGTCTCAAATGTATAAGGTCATTATATTACTTAATTCCACGGTTGAACCATATAGAGAGGTTAAGAATGCAATTAAGTATAATAGGGACAGCCTAACACATGAGATTGTCATAAATTTCTTTAGGAGTAAAGAAATGGAGATTATGGGGGAGAAAGAGATTAAGAGTTGTGATGCGAACCCCTTCGGTATATTGATCGAAAATTTTCACAACAATTTAATACAAAACTCAAGAAAGCTAAAGTGGTAAAATAAAGGGATAAATACCTTAACCCAAGTTTAAATATAACCCAAAATTCAATGATTAACTAACCCTAACCCAATTGATATCAACTAAACAAATTTAAAGGTGGCGGAAATTAACAACAAACACAAGAATAATAATACTCTAGATTTAGTTGAAAAAATCTCAATGATAATACAAGAACAAAGGAGGTTAACATTATCTCAAGGAGTCTCTCTAAGACCAAACTCAATGAACATTCGAGTTATCTTTGAGTTTGAAATGAAAAGTGTATTTAATGTACAAAAATGGGTAAAAAATGTAAATTCGAAAATGACAAGAAAAACCCCGTTTTTCTGAAACAGGGTGTTTCGATCGACCGAGCTGGTCGATCGAAATTATTTCGGTCGATCACATTGTCGACAGAAATGGCACTTTCGGTCGACCAACCCTCAGCCGAACACGACTGAGGCTGCCTTCAAAATTCTTTGCAGACTTTCGGTCGACTGGAATGAATTTCGGTCGACGAAAATTGGCTGAGTCCAATTTCTCCTTGTTTTTTGTTCCAACTTGATTCTTGGCTTGTTTTTCTTGACTTTAATTACTTGTTTAGCCTCAAATCTTGAACCTCTTCGGCGTCGGATCTCGTCATGGGTCTCACGGGCACGCGATCGAGGTTTGACTTTCTCGGTTCTCATCATCCCCTCCCTCTTGAAAATGATTCAACTTCGAATCTTGCTTGATTGCACAGTCGTGAGATTCCTTGACCTTTGATCTTGCAACATTGCGGACCACAGGTTCATGCGATGAAGTTGGACCTTCACGATTCTCATCATCTCCTCCATCTTGAAAGAGACTCGACCACGATCGACACCTACAATAAAAAAATAGAAAATTCAGGTACAATAAATGTAACTAAAATTTCATACTTACCGTGCAAAATTAATTTGTAGGCGTCGCCAAGAGCTTGAGATGTGCCAACACCGCAGAGTAGCAATTTGGATTTTATTATATCGAGAACCCGTTCTTTCCTCCAAATGAACAACATCCAACCACCCAGGTCAAATACAACTCGCATTCGATCTTGGTTCGGATTGGAAGTGCATTTTTCAATATGCGCCCTAAATTAACGCTCACTCTGCTCTATCAGGGGTTCAACCAGACTTGTCTTTTTATGCCCACCCAAACTAACATCTCCATAAATAAACAAGTGCCTCAATCTCAAAAGAGTTAGTAGGCTAGGGCCAAAAACAACATCAAGTGGAGAAAATTTGCTAATAAGACGAGCAATTCCATTACAAGAAAATATAACAACCACAATTTGAGCATCATTTTTATGCAAATGCACCACTCCCCAAAAGAAAAGATTCGTCATGTTGATAGCAATGTTGGCTGCATGCCATGTAATAAAATGCGAAAGTTCAATACCCCTACCAACATCCACAAAATTAGCATAATTTCTTCTCTTTAGTTCAAGTAAACCCAATACAAAATTCATAGAGTGATTAACTGGAGGTTTACTAGGAACGTTCAAATGGGTGCATGAGCCATGAGGCCAAACCTTATATTCAACTCTGTTGTAAGCGACGTGTTGATGAAGATTATGAGCAAATGCCGCATTGATTTTCATCTTGGGCCAATGAGAATGTTCAACTAGTAAAGTTTTGGTGCCCTTAATCCCAAAATGTCCCATCAAGCTCCCCATATGTGCCTCTCTCACTTGTAACTCGCGCATGGGCCATTTAGGAACAAACAATATAATCCCCAAAAACAAATAACTATCATGTTTATAGAGTTCATCAATTTTTCTCTCATTACATGATTCAAAAATGTTAAACAATTTTGGTTGGCTAGCATGCATGTCCCTAACATATTCAAAACAAAATGAGTGGACATTTAGAAATGTTAGAAGCGAAGTCCTTTTATCATCAGGATATTCCAATAAATTTCTTTCATGGACTCCCCCAACTAGCAATTCCTTTATAGGACAAATAAGCACATCAAGCATATTCTCACAAAATAAGAATTCATCATGCCAATGATCCTTACCATATGTTACATTTTCACAAGTCAACAACACACTTGTCAAATCTACATCAAGATCATACAACCCTCTAATATATTTAAGACACAATAACCTTGCATTCAAGAAAATGTTAGGAGCATACCTCCTAGATGTTGTATCGGTTATGTCATTTTCTTTACCTCGGTTGTACGCGTTGTTGTAGAAATTTTTTCCATGAATTTCTTCCACACGGCATGCCTTTGGAGCTCCTTGTTGCTTTGATAAGTATGCTTAACGATCTCTTGCAACAAAGAAGAAACCAACCTAGGGAGGGAAGTGTTAGAGTATTCAAGCGTAAAGAACATTTTGGTGTGATCTCCGCTCTCAATTTTCTTGGTGGCACTCATCACTTCCTCACCTTTTTCTGAGGTAGAATCCACAACCCTCAGTTCTTCTCTCACCTCTCCTTTTTCTGGATTCGTGGCTCCAACCCTCATTGCCTCACCTTTTTCTGGGGACGTAGCCCTAACTCTCATGCTCTCATTTTTATTTTTTTCAATTTTTTCAATTGAATTTTCTTTTTCTTTTTTCTTTTCTTCTTCATTTTCTTCCTCAAATTCCTTCTTGAGCTTGATTTGGTCTTTGTATACTTCTTCCGGGCTCAAAGATAGGATCACAACCTTTTTCCCATTCATTTTGAAGCTACACCGGTTCCCCCTCTTATCATGATTCACATTTCGCTCGTATTACCAAGGTCTCCCCAAAATTATGTGTGTAGTGTGTAAGGGAACCACATCACATAATATTTGATCACTATAAGTATCAATGTAAAAAGTAAGAAGAACTTGTTCATTTACTCTAACTTCCCCATTGTCACCCAAACCTTGCAATACATAAGGGTTAGGATGCCTCATAACCGGTAACCTCAATTTTTCCACTTTATCAGCACTCACCAAATTAGTGTCAATCTCCCCATCTATCATGAGACTATATGGTTTACCACTCACTAGGCACCTAATGTAGAAATTATCCTCCCCATATTCCTCTATCTCATTAGTATGGGCCAAAGATTTTGGTGGCCTAGCATTCATCTCCTTCACTACTTCTCCACTTTTTCTCATCCCATGGAGTGATGAATTTTGCATTCTCACACTATCAATATTTTCATCAACTCCATTTCTCCTATCATCTGACCACTCTCTTCTTTTCCTATTCATACTCCCATTTTGTTTTCTAATTACATCCCTATATACAATGTTCCCAAAATTATCCATCAACCTTCTCTTACCATCCCTCTTTTCTTCTCCACTACTAGTTAATGTACTCTCCCTTCTTATTCTCAAATTTTCCAACCCACCCCCAATCTTCTCCATTTGTCTATCCATGGTAGTTGAAAGATTTTGCAACATTTCCTTCAATTCTTGAGTTTGAGTATTGGAATTTGACATGGTGGGCAAGTGTGAAAATGTTTTCACAAGAATAATTTTCACTCGTGTTTCACTCAATTTAGACTTTTACCCTCTAATGAGCTCACCACTCTTGCCTTTTTCCACTCAAAAGCTCATTTCTCAAGTTCTCCAAGGAAAGTAATCAACTAAACCACAAAGTATAATTCTTGTGAAGTTAAGGATCACAAACAAGGAAGAAGGAATTTATAACAAGTAGATACAATAGCAAGTGAAATTTATGTGCTTGCTATAATCAAAATGAACAATTGTTATGTGGGAAAAGATGCTAGGAATACAAGTTTAGCAATGTGATTGACAAACCACAAATATTTGATAAGGCATAGATGTAGAGCAAATAGCACAAGAGTGTAAATTTACAATGAGGCAATTTAGTAAACACTTTGTACTCAATCTTTAAGTGGCCTTGAATGTGTTTATTGTGGATAGATGAACAACCCCCAACAACTCAAATTTGACAAGGAAGGAATGAACAATAATTACCCAAGCTAGGGAGGGAGTTGTTAGAGTATTCAAGCGCAAAGAACATTTTGGAGTGATCTCTTCTCTCAACTTTTTTGGTGACTCTCTTTACACCCTCTCCTTTTTATGAGGTAGGAACCTCAACCCTCGACTTATCTCTCGCCTCTCCTTTTTTTGGAGTCGTGGCTCCAACTCTCATTTCCTCATCTTTTTCTGGGATCGTAGCCCCAACTCTCATGTCTTTCTCCTTTTGTCTCACTTTTGCCTCTTCAACAAATTTTTCAATTGAATGTTCTTCTTCTTTCACCTTCTCCTTTTCTTCTTCCAACCCCTTCTAGAGTTTCATTTGATCTTTTTTAACCTCTTCCGGACTCAAGGGTAGGAGCACAACTTTCTTCCCATTTAATGTGAAGTTATACCGGTTTCTCTTATCATGTGCTACACTCCTATCATTTTACCAAGGTCTCCCCAAAGTCATGTGTGTAGTATAATTGGGAACTACATCACATATCACTTGGTCATTATAAGTTCCAATGTTGAAAGAAAGAAGAACTTGTTCACTCACTCTCACTTCCCCATCGTCATCAAACCTTCGCAACACATAAGGACTAGGATGTGTCATAACCGGTAACCCCAATTTCTCAACTCTACTGGCACTCACCAAATTCGTGTCACTCTCCCCATCTATCATGAGACTACATGCTTTATCATTCACTAGGCACCTAGTGTAGAAATTATATTCTCCATGTGTTTCCCTCTCATTATCATGGGTTAAAGATGTTGGTGGACTAGCAATTCTCTCCAACTCTCCCCTCTCATTATCACCCCTCCTATGGAATGATGGACTCTTCACTTTTGTTCTATCAATATTATCATCAATTCCATCTCCACTCCTAACTATCCATTCTCCTCTTTTCCTATGCATGCTCACATTTTGTTTACTATCAATTTCATCATCCCAAACATCCATTCTAATTTTCCTATTCAAACTCCCATTTTTTTTTCTAATTCCATCCATATACACAATGTTCCCAAAATTATCCCTCAGCCTTCTCTTACCATCCCTCTTTTCTTCTCCACTACCAGTTGATGTACTCTCCCCTCTTATTTCCAAATTTTCCAACCCACCCCCAATCTTCTCCATTTGTCTAGCCATGGTGGTTGAAAGATTTAGCAACATCTCCTTCAATTCTTAAGTTTGAGTATTGGAATTTGACATGGTGTGCAAGTGTGAAAGTGTTCTCACAAGAATAATTTTCACTCGTGTTTCACTCAATTTAGGCTTTTACCCTCTAATGAGCTCACCACTCTTGCATTTTTCCACTCAAAATCTCATTTTTCAAGTTCTCCAAGGAAGGTAATCAACTAAACCACAAATTATAATTCTTGTGGAGTCAAAGAAATAACACACAAGGAAGAAGGAATTTATAACAAGTAGACACAATAGCAATTGAACTTTCTTTGCTTGCTATACTCAAAAGGAACAATATTATGTGGGATAAGATGCTAGGAACACAATTTCAACAAGGGGATTGAATAACCACAAGTAATAGACAAGGCATAGATGTAGAGCAATAAGTACAAGGAGTGTAGATTTTCAATGAGGCAATTTATCAAACACTTTGTACTCAATCTTTGAATGACCATGAATGTGTATAATGTGGATATATGAATACCCCCAACAACTCAAATGTGACAAGGAATGAATGATCAACAATTTCTCAATGTATGGAGCAAGTGATATATGGAATAAAATGTTGATAACACAATCTCAATGATGGGAATTGGATAGCCCCAAGTAATTAGCAATATATGGGCATTGAACAATAAAACACTAATGGGGTATTTTTTTTCTTTGGGACAATTTATCAAATATTTTGAGTACACAATTTAGAAAGTGTAGGTTTTTTAGTGAATGAATAATGGAATCCCCCCAACAAACTCACAACCAATATACCCAATACATGGAATCAACAAATACACATGGGCATATAAATTTTCCTCAATTTTCCCAATTTTTTTTTTTTTTTTTAATAACAACAACAATGTAAAGGATAGATTTATAAAATTAGAGCCAAGCTCTGATACCAAATGATGCGAACCCCTTCGTTATATGGACCGAAAATTTCCACAACAATTTAATACAAAATCCAAGAAAGCTAAAGTAGTAAAATAAGTGATAAACACCTTAACCCAAGTTTAAATCTAACCCAAAATTCAAGGATTAAACTAACCCTAGCCCAATAGGTATCAACTAAACAAATTCCAAGGTGGCAGAAATAAACAACAACACAAGAATAATAATACTCAAGATAAAGTTGATTAATTTCCTAAGAGATACAAGATCAAGAACATAGGGTTTACTTCACCCATGGGGGACTCTCTCTAGAGCTTCATCATGAACAACCAAGTTATGGGTTTGAAATGAAAAATGTGTATATATTGTACAAAATTGGGTAAAAGATGCAATTTCTGAATTTGCAAGAAAATTCCCGTATTTCTGAAACGGGGTGTTTCGGTCGACCGAACTGGTCGACCGAAATTATTTAGGTCGATCACATGGTCGACCGAAATGGGAATTTAGGTCGACCAACCCTCAGTCGAACGCGACTGAGGCTGCCTTCAAAATCCTCTGCAGAGTTTCGGTTGACAGGAATGAATTTCGGTCGACCGAAATTGACTGAGACCAATTTCTCCTTGTTTTTGGCTCCAACTTGATTCTTGGCTTGTTTTTCTTGACTTTAATTACTTGTTTAGCCTCGAATCTTGAACCTCTTCGACGTCGGATCTCGTCATGGGTCTCACGTGCACGCGCATCGAGGTTTGAGTTTCTCAGTTCTCATCAAGTTGTGAAGTACACATGTTGAGGGGTCATTTAAGCAAAAGTGTCATGTTCAAAATAGAAATGACTTGAGTGATGATGGTAGTAAGCATAGGGGTAAGAATTGGAACAAGTTCAGGTCCAGTATGGGTGACAACGATGTTTCAATTGTGATAGGCTATACATTTTATTAGGGACTGTCCTAAGATGAAAAATAAGAAGAAAGAAAATGTGAGAGGTGATGAGAATGTCGTTAGGTTTAGTTACGACCTAAGTATGAATGAGGGTGGACCTTAATGATAAGGAACCTAGTTACTGCATGTGTTAGATTACTTAATTTACGCATTCATGCATAGTGGTCGGGCGGTGCATTTGCACTAAGAATGTTTTTTAGTAATATGTGGAATGGATGATTGAGGGCGCATTGGTATGATGTATGGGAGTAAGTTTAGCATTTGAATCACGAGTTGAGATGTGATTCTGTGAAAATCCTAGCCGAGTGAAGAGTAAGAATGACATTTTGATCACTTCTATTAGGTGGAGACCCACTACCTATTTAGGATGACAGAAGTAATGTTTAATAGAGGAGCATCCCATGGACTTAGGATATTATTGTTTACCAGTTAGACATGTGTAGTGATCAATCTAGTGAGCATAATTGGCGATGTGTATGATATGTGTTCTCGAGATGCTATTTACACATATTAAGATTGGATAGGATATTATTGTTTACCAGTTAGACATGTGTAGTGATCAATCTAGTGAGCATAATTGGCGATGTGTATGATATGTGTTCTCGAGATGCTATTTACACATATTAAGATTGGATAAATGCAGGGAGGAACCAGAATTTTGCGTGAGTGGAGGCCCAAAATTTCGAAAATTGAAATTGTAAAAAAGTTCAATAATAACCACAAATACGAATAAAATTGCTCACAGCTATTTTTTACGCGTTTTCATAATATGCTTCCATGAAAATTTTAAGATCCATGACAGGAACTCCAAGAACATCACAGAAATGGAAAAGTGGCTTCTTTAAGTTTATAAATAGATAGATACTTCAACTGTTCACAAATTTACGTAAGGCAATACGTCCTCAAATTCAACTGAAGAGACTTACATTGTACTTAAAGCTTTAAGAATATAACTGGGGCTTCTTGATCAAATTTCGCAATACAGCTGGAAGTCCAAAATACAATTGCCCGCTAATATTTCTCAAAAAATTGAAAGAAGCCTTCTGGTGAAGAATCTTCATGTGCGCCATATTTATATGCTGACGAATTCCCAAGAGAAAGGTTTAAAATGCACTAAAAATCTATTCCACATGGTACAGAAATAACTCTTTAAGAATTTCTCATAATAGAGGCGCAGCGCAGGGAGGAGCAGAGGCTGGACGCCTAGACTGGACACCGGACGACGGAGGCACAATGGGAGCGAGCGATAGCAACCGGAGCCAGGTGAAATCTCAATTGGATTTGATTTGGGAAATTTCTTGGTTTACCGGTCCTGGAGCACAAGTAGACTGCAGAATTTGTGCTTTTTCATTTTTTTTGGACCAAATTAATTCACATGGACCGGCCCATTATCTTGGACTCAAATATTTTTTAAATCTCAGTGGGGGCCTACACCCTACTTGGGCCTGAATGGGATCCGTCCCTGAATAAATGTGTGAGATCTTTTCATGAGGTCATTGATACATTGTGTTGTATATGTTAATTGTTGTGTTTGATTAACTTGGAGTTAGTATTATATTTTTTGAACATGTTTGAATTTTTTTTATATTACCTATGATTATATCTATCATCGCTGTAGTTATGCTCTTGATTAATTACTGTGATTATCTGTATTCTAAATGTGTTTTTTTTATCTTAGCCTTGGTGAGTAAATGGATAAGGTATGATGTGTATTCTGGGTGCGAGACACGAGGTAAGGTCTTGATTCCAATTTTTATTAGTTACCTTGATTGGGTAAGTATTAACATTGCATTGTTTTCTTACAAGTTGATGGTATATTAAGGTGAAGATTTTATTGAATTTTTTATACCAAATAAATTCGGACGATAATGTAAAACGATTCTAGAATTATATCAACACCAAATCGAATAGCTCGACTCGGTAATGGCCCACTTGGGCGAGGTCCAATTGTAGTGACCCATTTGAGTGGTGGTTGTGCCTTGGACTTTATTTAGTGGGGAATTCTGAGTGATACTTACCTATAAAATTTGTTCTTGATTAATGCAACCATAAATAATATATATTGAAAAATGGAAGATTCAATTGTAGAATTTGTAAAAATGCCATATAATCAAAATAGAGCAAAAAAAGGGGAATCTCATATTTGAATTGGCAGTTACCAAAAAACTAGCAAAACTGAAATTTTTTAAATTCAACATTATCATCAAATTTTTAAATTCAACAATTTCAATCTGTAGTAAATATTTTCATTCCTCACAGAACCTAAAAAAATTTAAAAAAGCCTATCATGCATCTCGATATCATTTTGTATTATTTTCTTCATCTAATACAATTTCCAAGAAAATTATATCCAAAAGTGATCTATACAATCCAAAAATATTTTGTTCAGTAATACTGTAACAATTATAAATTGATGTATTTATGCTTTAAGGTAAAATGTGTATTAAAAAGTTGAGAGATAAAATGTGTGTAGTTAAAAAATTGTTTAAAAAATTATGTTATTTATAAATTGATTTATAAATTATTTCTTACCCATTCTAAGATCAAGTCTTTTAAGTCGAAGGAGGTCGCTGAACAAAGGATGTTTAGAAAGAGAAATTGATTTTCTTTTAGATGGGCAGTTGTTCCGCTCATTAATTGTTTTCTTAAAATATTGATATGTGTTGACGATGAGAACCCAACAATGTTACGACTGATGTTATGCATTAAGAAGTTTTTCAAAATTTGTAATACTATTTATAACAGAATTATTATTATTATTTAAATTGGCATTCACTGTCGTTATTTTTTATTTGGTTTTTTTCTTCTATTTTTCGTGTTAGTACATTATATTTTGTCATTGAAATAGTTCATTTATCACACTAGTGTGAAAACAGTTGATTTATAAATTGTAATGATTACATTAAAGAATGCTATGTAACAGGAGTGAGAGATGAACTTTTTCTTTTCCTTTTTTTTTTTTTGGTGTGGTTGGGACGTTGTATGTTAGCTCAACCATCAGTTGTCATATTTGCTGATCAACAGATGGTAGTATAACATTTTTTTAAATTATAAAACAAGAAATACATAAACTAATATGCCGAATCACTGCTATACACCATATCAAGGAAGTAAAAGTTGGGTAGCATAAATGGTGAACTCATTTCGAAATTGATTGAACTTAATTAAAACTTTCTGTAACCTTGTAAAGCCATTAGATGATCAAATAGTCAAACCGACAATATAAAAGATATTGGCATCTCCAGTTTACTTCTCCGACGAGTTTGGCCCACCTCTTCATTCCAAAGCCAACAATGGTGACGAAGCTGCAGTCAGAACAATGTGACTGCGTTAACAACATCAAAGCCGAGCATGAAGGTAGAAGGAATGAACAAAGTCAGCGAATTTTTTTAGGTTTTTGACGTCTGGCATGTCTGGTCTTTAATTCGATCTTAGCAGGCTTTGAGGTTCATCACTTTATCCGGATGTCAATTTACATGTTGTCGTAAATTAGGGTGTAGATTTCCTTAGGGTGAGGTGGGAATGGAATTTTGCGGAATTGAATCTGTGGATTTGACAATGCTAGTACCCTTCTCATATGGCTCAAAACCAAGATTTCCCATGAGTACAAATCTAATCTCATATTCCTCTTTTCCATCTCCTCTAAAACATAGTACAAATCATCCAATTTCCCACACTCGACCAAGCCAATCACCAAAGAACAAAAAGTTTCCACACCAAGAAAATGCTTATTGTTTAACATCATATATTCAAAACCTTCAAACCTCATTCATCAATGGGCCCTATCCTTGCAAGATCACTAATTAACACACCTTAATTCACAAGCTGAGTTTTGCACCCTCCATACTCCATATCAAACATCAGTTTCTTCGCAGAATTGTAGTTACCTACAGAACATAAACCTTCCATCGATAAAGCATATGTCACAGCTTTAGGTTTCTCCCCCTTTTTCACCATATATCTTCAAAGAAACTATTAACCTCGTCAATATTACCCCCTTTTTCACCATATATCTTCAAAGAAACTACTCGTCAATATTACCCCTTTTGCACAAAAACCTGATTCGACAATGAAAGTCACAATGGTTGATCCCATTAGCATCTCTAACCTCTTATAGTTATTAACTTAATTTTATGTTAACAACTGATAAAGACACACACTAATTAATGTGTATCAGTGTGTGAGGTGTCTACTACATATACAAATTTGTTCTTGAGGTCTAGATCTGCTGAAACATGCTTCTATTGCAAAAAAATCAGCTCACATCTTGAAGTCAAGATTTGCTCAAAAATCATCTTCTATTGTTTACCTCTGTTCACAAGGATTACACCGTCAAATATTATCTTCGTAAGAATTTCTACATTATATTTCATTTTTAAAGACAGTTCCTCGACATATATAAAGATAATTTAGGAAAGCATAATTGTTGTTTCTTGTTATATAGGTTCTTAGTGATTTGCATTTTGACCTGTAATATCGACGATTTGCAATTGTAATCTTCATATAGTGGCTTATAATACTGGTTTAGTGTTATTATTTACTTTTTCGTAATTTGTATATATTGGTGGATTGGTTATATTAGACAACTTTTTATTTGCATATATTTAAACTGGACTATGTTAATTTATAAGCCTTAAAATTGAACATATCATTACTTGGATTAATGTTGTGTTATTGTAAATGTTAAAAAAATTAATAATGGTACTAAACGAATTGAACCAAATTAAACAAAATTAAACGATTCCAAAATTAATTTTGAACCAGATAATTCCACATACTAAATACCCGAAAATTTTACATAGTTTCTTATTGATGCAGAGCATCACTTGAATGAACCTATTTCATAAAGAATACTTTGAATTAAAACAAAAAAAAAAAGGTAACGGTGATTGCAACTGTAACTCTGTCTTCAATGTTTGCCTTCAACTATTATTGATGTAATTTTATGAGGATTTTGCATAGATGATACTACAATTCATAATGTACACAAAACTTGACACTTTTCCTAAAAGATGTTCAAAAATAACTAACGTTGGACTTGAAATGTCTACTTTACCCCCCAATTCAACTTTTGAGAAACTTTTTGATTGCGTGATTAAGCAACTAATGTTGATTAGATGTACATCACATCACACAAGAAATCAATGAATAAAGATTCAATACAATGGATAAAAGAATTAGACAAAATTCAATTATAAAAAATAAATTAAAAAATGTAATAATAAAAAATTGTATCTTGACGGTTGAATCCAGCTCGTAGGTTTTATGGACCCGTCAACACACGGATTGTCCACCATGAAGTGGGTTTGTTCCACTTTTTAGTGGATGGGTCTTCAGGAGGACTTGAACTCATGACCTCTTGATATGAGAATTCTTGGGAACTTATTTTTTCTCATAAATGCATGAAGATCCTCTCTATTATAATATTCTTCGTACCATAAAGCATTCTTTATCATATTTTTTTATTTAACGGTTCAAAATTTATGAACAACATTAATTGTTAATAAAGGAACTGATAACCATTGCATTTAAAGCCTAGTCGCGTTGTACAAACTGTTGAGTTCGATGAGTAAACTGTCGAACTAGACAATTTCCAAATGTCGAAATCGACAGTTTACCTATTAGTTTACACAGTATGCCCTACATGATTATGAACGAATGTATGCGGAGTTGTCTAGTTTATGTTATGAAAATCGGACATTTGAAATATTTGTTTGGTTGACATACATATATTACATTTTTAGGAATAAGTGGTAATTTGATATTTATTATCTCATGTGGCACACTTTGTGCACCAAGATGATGAATGGAAGTGGAGAGAGAGAACAAAACTATGTCTATTGTAGTGCATAGCGATATCGTAGTAGCAGGATTTATTCAACGGTTGAATGTGAAACTTCCAATTAATGATCCACTTAATGATATCCTATTAAAATTCAAAGTCCTGGATATGAATATACCCTATCCAAACTTCGCGAAAGGAAAGATTTAACCTTGTTAAAGATTTAATCTATGTAAATCCTAGCTTTTAGTAATTAGGTTCAACTGTTAGTATTCGAGGCCTTGTATATCTTTTGCCATCACATTTTCCTCTACGATTGGATTATTTCTTAATAAACAAAGTTGCTCGAGTCATAAGCAGATACATACAGAGTTGATGAGATAATTACTAGAGTCATTTGTGCACAAGAGGAAAAAAAATATACATTATAGAGTACTATTTGCGCTTTCGAGCCCTATCTAGTACAACTTATTGAATATGCATAAATATCGAAAAATCAAGGCGATGTGGTTTTTTGCATTGCTTTCTAAAGCCATGACGTATTCTTTTCTTATTCCATTGGTGACACCTTCTCTTACCATTTCCTCGGTGTCTTCTTTGCTCATTAACTTGACTCCTGAATATGTACATAGAGACGTTCCTCTGTGGACAACATAAATGGAAAATTCATCTACGGAACAAAAGATTGGGGAAGTCAGTAACACAAAAATATCACAGCATGAAATAACAATTTATATTAAATGAATATATCAATCTATGCATGTAGACATGATCATCCTCATCCTTCGACATTGTCAACTCATGCTGGACTTCGAACTAATATATCGACATTTCAACAAATTATTTGTCATGAAAGCCGATAAAAATATAATAAACTTTTGATCAAGTTTTGCGCTCACCTGAGAATCGTCGAGGATAACAGACAAATCTCTAGTGCTTGGCTTATATGTTGTTCGCCAATGCAACATCTATGAGCAGGACGTCTACTTTTTAATTACCCACGTCACCCGAGACGGGAATAGTCTCGTATCCCCTTGTCTGCAAAACTTACAATTATTATGTATTTAAACATAATAAATAAACTCATAACATAAAATTATTACCTGCAAAGCCAACGCAAGCCATAAGCATCGTATTTTCTTTTGCCCTTCGTCGACCTGGAGATCTGATACACACTCCTAAATAGGTGTAGCGTATCCATGTAACATCTCGATCCCCATGGATAGTTGTTGAAGACATCAATGTCCTCAACAACTTCCAACGCAAAGATGTCGATCCTCGTCTTCTGGTGCCTACACCTCAACACAATCTCAAGGATATACACCAAAAATAACTTCAATTTGTCCAACATGTAGAGAAATCCTTGAATGCATCATCTAACTAAAGATGTGTAATGGTCAATTGTCCTTTATAATAAGCATTAAGGAGCCTATTACCTCTCGAAATCTGAGCCCTCATTGATGCTTCGTCGAAATAGTTTAACCACGTGATGAAGGCAAACTCAAACAGCGAGAACCGAGCTATCTTCCTATTCCCTACACAAAAATAAAGTGACTCACCGTCAAATGACTTAAGCATTCAAAGTGTGAAATAATGAATAACATCAATGCATATATTAATTTCATACATTAAACTATTTATTCAAATAATGAAATTCAAATTTAACATATATAATAAAACTAAAAATGGAAATCTAATCTTAAATATTTTTTTAGAAAGCGATGATGAATGATCGGGCTTGATGAGAACCCTCTTGGTATATTGACCAAGAATTTCCACAACTATTTGAAATCTTCCCAAGAAAGCTAAAATGGTAAATAAAGTGATAAAATACATTAACCCAAGTTTAAATCTAACCCAAAATTCATTGATTAAAGAACCAAGCCCAATGAGTAAAGATTAAACAAATCTCAAGGTGACGGAAATCAACAACAATACAAGAATAATAATACTCAAGATATAGTTGAAGACCTTCCTAGAATTACCAAGAGCAAAGGAGGTTAACCTTACCTTAAAGGAGTCTCTCTAAGACCAAGCACAATGAACATTCAAGTTGTGTTGCTAAGTTTTGGAAATGAGTATTTATATTACAAGAGAATAAGAAAAAATAAGAAAATTTGAAAATTGCAAGAAAACCCTGGGTTTTCGAAAATCAGGATGTTTCGGTAGACCGAAATAAAAGTTTCAGTCGCACTCCAATCAACCAAAACTGAATGAGGCTGTAACGACCCGACTCCCTCGCTTGGGCCTTCTCTGTGTCATACTCATGGTCTTTCCACTCCCCCCTGCTCGTCCTGGTCCTCAAGGGCTGCCGCCTCGTTTCCAGGAAGTAGATTTTTGCTTTCCATGGGTTTCGAACCTTGTACCTAGGGATTAATTACAAGGTTCGAAACCTATGGAAGGAAAAAATCCACTTCCTGGAAACGAGGCGGCAGCCCTTGAGGACCAGGACGACCAGGGAGGAGTGGAAAGACCATGAGTACGACACGGAGAAGGCCCCAGCAAGGGAGCCGGGTCGTTACAGAGGCTTTACAAAAATTTTCCTACAGACTTTCGATCGACCAAGGAAGATCGGTCGACCTGTGCGGTCGACAGCAAGTAAGATCGGTCGATCGATATTGACTGAAACTTCAAAAATGTGCAATTTGACCTCGCCTTGTTTTCTTCCTCGTGGACTCGATATTGGAGCTTGTAATTGAGTCCCGCCATCGAATCTTGGCTCTTTTTGGGCCTCGGATCTCGTCATATGGTCGACTGGCACGTGCATCGAGATTTGACTAGGGCCTATTGGCATGTGTTTCGATGTTTGGTTTCTCAGGATCTCATCATCCCCTCCCTCTTGAAAAGGATTGGACCTCGAATCTTGTTGGAAAGTACGGACATGAGATTCCTCAACCTTTGATCCTGTGCTGGGGTCGACGAAAAACTGTAGTGTAGCTTGACTCCCTCGATTCTCATCATAGCATCCATTTCGAGAAAGATTTGACCGCAAATCAGCACCTACAATAAAAAGAGGAAAATCTGGTACATTAATTGTAACTGAAACTTCATGCTTACCAGGCAAAGTCAATCTGTAGGTGTTGCTACGAGCTTGAATTGGATTGACTCCACCGAGTAGCCATTTGGGATCTCTTGAATTGGGAACTCGTTCTTTCCTCGAAATGAACCACATCCAACCACCCGGATCAAATGGAATATGCTTCCTACCATGTTCGGCCTTAGAAGTACATTGTATATCAACCCCTTTAAAAGAAAGCTCAAAATTCTCGCAAAGGGGCTTAACTAATTTTGCATTTCTATTTCCACCTAAACTAACTCTTCCATCAATAAACAGACACATCAAGTATAAAGGAGTTAATAGATGATAACCATAAACATCTCCAAGTGGATAAATTTTGCAAATAGGAGGAGCAAATTTAACAATTACAAAATTAGCACCAACTTCGTGTAAATGCACTACTTCCCAAAAGTAAATATTAGCTATGTTGATGATATTATCAAATGTGACATTTTAATACTCCTACCAACAATCACAAAAATAACATCACTCTCTTTCTTTGTTCCAAGTAAACCCACTATAAAATTCATTGAATTAGTAATCCAAGATTTACTCAAGATGGACAAATATGTATGGAATTCTTGGAGCAAAAATTTGAGTTTAGCCATTTTGCAAATTCGGCATCTACTACAAGTGCAAACGTATTTATCACCAACTATCAAATTAAGCCAATAAAAACATTCACAAAATATTACCAAGGCCCATTTGATTCCAAATTGCCTCCCCCAACACCCAATATGTGCTTCTCTCATTAGTAATTCCCACATGGCACATTTTGGAACGAACAATCAAAATTTTCAAAATAAATAATTGTCATGCTTATAGAATTCATCAGAATCTCGCTCTCCACATGACTTATAAATTTGAAACAATTTTGGATTATTAGTTTGCAAGCCCCCACTAAATTCAAAACAAGAAGATTTGGTATTTAGACAACTTAGCACACACAAAAAAGTGGATTTACAAATGAGGAATTCTTCATGCCAAAGATCCTTATTACATTCAACATTTTCAAAAGTCACAAATACACTTGTCCAGTCTACATCAATATTATACAACCCTCTAATGTATTCAAAACACAATAACCTTACATTCAAAGAAATGTTAGGAGCATACCTCCGAGATGTTGCATCGGTTATTCCATTTTCTTTACCTCGGTTGTAGTCATTGTCGTAGGAAAACGCTTCAAGGAATTTCTTCCACACGGCATGCCTTTGAAACTCCTTGTTACTTTGATAAGTATGCCTAAAGATCCCCTGCAACAAAGAAGTAATCAAACTAGGGAGGGAAGTGTTAGAGTATTCAAGAGTAAAGAACATTTTGATGTGATCTCCGCTCTCAATTTTCTTGGTGGCACTCATCACTTCCTCACCTTTTTCTGAGGTAGTAATCTCAACTCTTGGTTCTTTTCTTATCTCTCCTTTTTCTGGAGTCGTGGCTCCAACCCTCATTGCCTCTTCTTTTTCTGGGGACCTGGCCCCAATACTCTTGCTTTCAATTTTCCTATCTTCTGTTTCTTCACCAATTTCCTCAATTGAAGTTTCTTTTATCTTCCTATTATCCCTTTCTTTTTATTCTTCTTCAAATTACTTCTTGAGCTTCATTCGGTCCTTGCATACTTCTTTCGGGCTCAAAGATAGGATCACGACCTTTTTCTCATTCATTTGGAAGCTACACCGGTTCTTCCTCTTATCATGTGCCACACTCCTAACACTTTGCCAAGGTCTCCCCAAAATTATGTGTGTAGTGTGCATGGAAACTACATCACATATCACTTGGTTACTATAGGTTCCAATGTTGAAGGTAAGAAGAACTTGTTCACTCACTCTCACTTTCCCATCGTCACCTGACCCTTGCAATTCATAAGGATTAGGATGCCTCATAACCGGTAACCCCAACTTCTCAACGCTACTAGCACTCACCAAATTAGTGTCAATCTCCCCATCTATCATGAGACTATATGGTTTATCACTCACTAGGAACCTAGTGTAGAAATTATCCTCCTCATGTTCATCCATCTCATTACTATGGGCCAAAGGTTTTGGTGGTCTAGCATTCATCTCCTTCACTACTTCTCTACTTTCACTTCCTCCCCTCCTATGAAATGATGAAGTCTTCATTTTCTCAGTATCAGTCTTCTCATCCACCTCATCTCTATTGCTATCTACCCATCCTCTTCTTCTTCTACCCATTCTCCAATTTCCTTCAACATCCTTATCAGTAATCATAATATCCCCACATTGATCCTTCACTCTCCTCTTATTTTCCCTTTCCATTCTTCCCTTTTGTTCCCTACTACCATCTCTATACACATTGTTCCCAAATTTTCCCAACGACTTTCTTCTACTATCCATTCCTTCTTCATCACAGCTAGTTGATGTACTCTCCCCTTTTGTTCCTAACCTTTCCAACCTTCCCTCAATATCATTTATGTGTCTAGTCGTGGCGATTGAAAGATTTTGCAACATCACCTTCAAGTCTTAAGTTTGAACATTGGAATTGGGCATGGTGTGAAAGTGTTCTCACAAAAATACCTTTTTTTTTCACTTGTGTTTCACTCAATTTAGGCTTTTATCCTCTAATGAGCTCAACCTCTTGCCTTTTTCTACTCAAAATCTCCTTTCTCAAGTTCTCCAAGGAAGGTAATCAACTAAACCACAAAGTATAATTCTTGTAGAGTCAAAGAAATCACAAACAAGAAAGAAGGAATTTATAACAAGTAGACACAATAGCAAGTGAAATTTATGTGCTTGCTATACTCAAAAGGAACAATTGTTAAATAGGATAAGACGTTAGGAATACAATTTTAGCAATGTGATTGCAAACCACAAATATTTGACAATGCATAAATGTAGAGCAAATAAGCACAAGAGTATAATTTTCAATGAGGTGATTTAGCAAACACTTTGTACTCAATCTTGAAGTAGCCTTGAATGTGGATAGATGACAACTTCCCAACAACTCAAATTTGGCAAGGAAGGAATGAACAATAATAACCTAATGTATGGAGCAAGTGATATATGGGATAAAATGTTGATAACACAATTTCAATAATGAAAATGGACAACCACAAATAATTAACAAGTCATGGGCATTGAATAATAAGGCATTAATGGAGTACTTTTCTTTGGGACAATTTATCAAACACTTGATAGGTACACTTTTGAACACATAGAATTGCAAGTATATGACTAATTGAATTCCCCAATAAACTCAACAATCAAAATTCCCAATATGTGAAGTTCAAAATATGCTCAAGAACATGAAATTTCCCCCAAATTTTTTATTTTTCTAATTTTCTTTTGTTTTTTTTGTTTTTGTTTTTGTTTTTGTTTTTTTGTTTTTTGAATAACAACAACAATAATGTAAATGATAGGTTTACCAAATTAGAACTGAGCTCTAATACCAAATGATGAGGACCCCCTTGGTATATTAATCAAGAATTCCCGCAACCATTTGAAATCTTCCCAATAAAGTTAAAATGGTAAATAAAGTGATAAAACACATTAACCCAAATTTAAATTTAAATCTAACTCAAAATTCATTGATTAAAGAATCAAGCCCAATTGGTAAAGATTAAAAAAATTTCAAGGTGGCGAAAATCAACAACAACACGAAAATAATAATACTCAAGATATAGTTGAAGAACTTCCTAGAATTACAAAGAGTAAAGGAGGTTAACCTTACCTCAAAGGAGTTTCTCTAAGACCAAGCACAATGAACATTCAAGTTGTGTTGCTAGAGTTTGGGAAATGAGTATTTATATTACAAGAGAATAAGAGAAAATAAGAAAATTCGAAAATTACAAGAAAACCCCGCGTTTTCAAAAATCAGGATCTTTTGGTAGACCGATCCACTTTCGGTCGCACTCCAATCAACCGAAACTGACTGAGGCTTTACAAAAAATTTCCAGCAAACTTTCGATCGACTGTAAGGAAGATCGGTCGACCATGCGGTTGATCGCAAGTAAGATCTGTCGACCGGTATTGGCTGAAACTTCAAAAATGTACAATTTGACCTCGGTCTTGTTTTCTTCCTTGTGGGCTCGATATTGGAGCTTGTAATTGAGTCCTGCCATCAACTTTTGGCTCTTTTTGGACCTCGGATCTCGTCATATGGTCAACTGGAACGTGCATCGAGATTTGACTCGGGTCACGACACGTGTTTTGATGTTTGGCTTCTTAGGATCTCATCAGGGCTCATCAATTGACTTGTAGTTTTTGAACTTTTCTTAATTTTCTTCACTTTCTCACTTTTTTCACCCTCTCTCTCATAAACATTTTGAATGTTTGGAGGAGGGTATATTATACTTTTGAGATTTTAAACATTTTTTTTAACTGTTAGTCTGGTCAAAGTATTTTGAGAAATGAACTGGGTCACTCGAGTGTTTCACACTATTTCCTCCAGAAATGACATATTATCTGACAAACCCTAAAAAAAGAAGAAAAATGGATTCTTCCCTCCAAACGTTAATCTCCAATGCTAGACACATTTAAAAAAGATGAAGTGGTAAGAAAGAAAAAAGAAGTGAAGAGAAAAAGAATATGTAAGGAGGAAAGAGATTTTAAAAAAATAATAGAAGAGAGATAAATACAATATTACACCAATTATTGTGAAAGGTGTCTCACACCATTTGCATATAGACATTACGTTAGACAAATTTCAACAATGAATGTTGCCACACCATTTTTGTCTCTTCCACCTCATCAGCTGGACATTTAAAATAAAAGACATCATTGGAGATACTCTTATGGTAGGGACAATACAAGACTTGATTGTAAAAATGCTTTTACAAAATATTGGTTCGTAGAACGACTCATATATTTCAATTTTCTTCCCATTTACATTTTTGTTTTATCTACAATATATTATAAAAGTGGGGATGATTGAAAAACTTTTAATCTTTCATTTAATTCTTAAATTTTTATGTTTTCAGTCAAAAACAGAAATTTCTTTTTAAAATTGTATAATATTAATTAATTATTTTCATTATAAAAATATGTTCCCTAGATTAATTTGATTTTTTCATATTTTTTGTGCGAATTACATAGATATTTCATAACTCAAATTTCGATTTGTCTAATATTTTTTATGTCGGATTACTTATTAATATATGACATGTGATTTAATTAATTTGTTAACTTGACATTTTAAATAATTGTTAAATATATATTTCGAGAAATTCAGTGAAAATTTTCAATAAAATATTAATTTATTAAAAAATACAGGCAAATTGCAATTTTGATTTTTTATTTAACAATATCAATTGCATCAAGTAGTTTAAAATAAATATTGGTGCTTAAAAAATATACTTGTTGTTCATTTTATATATAAAACGTGTAAAGTACGTGCTTATTACTAGTGTAAGTAAAAGTAAGTGTATTTTAGTTTTTTTATTCCTAAATAAAAAAGTGAGTTTTTTTAATGATAATAAGCCCATGTTTGGTAGTGATGAAATATGCAGTTAAAAGTTGTGGGTGACTGATCCCATAAAATATGTGATTGAAATTCATTATTAACTCTAACTTAGATTAAGAATTGGATTAAATTCCTACAAAACAATGGCTAAATTGGATGGAAATTACCCAAAAAATGATCAATTTTGCTAGTTTCCCTCATCAAGTGAAAGTTTGTTTGTTGAACATTTGTGTTTAATAACATATTTTTTATGTTTTCTAGATAAAATATGCAGTTGAGAGAAACATCATGTGTTGTTAAAAGTGTTTTGAGGAATTGAGATGTTAAAAACCATGTTTATCGAACAGAGGTTTGCGCAAAGATTTGAAAGTTACAGACCATTATACGCGAATTCTCTCTCTCTCTCTCTCTCTCTCTCTCTCTCTCTTTTTAGTATTATATTACAAGAGAGTGTAGAGGTGGGGATGGGAGAATCAAACCCTTGACACATGCTAGATAAGGAGGTCACCTAACTACTTGAAAGAGCTCAGAGCTCATGGCCAATTCCCTCTTATCAACCGCATGTTTATTGTAGATTTTTAAAAATAAATTTGTGAAAATTGATTTTTTAAGAGAATTTTCGTTAAATTTAGAAAAAGCTTATGAGTTCAAGTGAAAAAATATTTTATTGAACTAATGTATTAAAAATGATATTAAATATCTGTACCAACCTGAGCTAAATAGTCCCTTCATCTTATATTAATTCAACATTTTATATAAAATTCAATTTTGATAAAATTGACTAAATATGTAATTAAAAGTTGATAAAAAATGTGAACCCATGAAATGTTTAATTAAAATTGAAGTTTAACTATTGAAATGTTGATATACAAGCACTTATTTAGTACACATTAACATATTTTAAGCCATCAATAGTAGATAACATCCGCCATTATTTCAAAGTGATTATTTGAAGAATGCTTTTTAATCATGTCAATTTTCAACCACATTTTATCAATAAAATAATGATAATCTATACAAATCAAAAAATTTTACTCATTTTTTAACTACACATTCTTCCAAAAATCGAAATGTTATGTTCCAACATTAATGCGAGTACGGATTTAATGTGTGCACGTTTGAACCAATTCTAGATTGAACGATACCATGAATAGACAAAACCCACCATTTTAGGTCAACTAACAATATTTCGACAGCTTCCATCATCAGATTCATCACAACACACCATCAACGCAAAGACGACAATCAAACCAGCAGAATCGAGAAACTTACTTATTTTATCAATTGCAATAGCAAGCTTTTGTAGCTCATCTGGGCATATATAAGGGCATTGGGTGAAGCCAAAATAAATCAAGTTCCATTTCTCTACAAAGTTCCTATTAGTGACGGCTTTCCCATTATGGTCAATGGGGGTTAAATGGACCCCCAATAGAGGGTCCCTGTTTGGCTGTCTCGCGACATTTGAGCACTATTTATTCCTGCAAAACATAATTTATGGAAGACAAGTAAAATTCATTGTGGTAGTCCATTAACACTAAATGAAGATATATCAAAAGGAATCCACATGCAAAATTTGCAACAATTCACATTATTAAATACTTAGCTAGTTTGTTTCACATAATCTTTTTTCATTAGTTTATATTCAATACTACTTAACCTAGATATTAACCCTTTTGTTATCTCACAGCTCCTCATTATATGATAATTTTGGACTACTTTTTGACAGGGATAGCACCAGTTGAAGATTCGGGAGAACCATGTCCGATGATGACAATGGAAACGATGAAAAACTAACTTGTTTAATGAAAGTCTATATGGACAATAAAGCATGGCATTTGGTTATCTAATACCCACTTAAAGTGAGAGATCCTTGATGGAGCATGCTTGATGATAATTGAAAAGTGAGCTTAAATATTACAGAAGTGTTACTTTAGGTTGATGCTTTAATGACTATCAATCCAAATCATTTATGTTTTTTTTATTTGGAATCATGGTAAGTTAACTCATATTTATTTTGGGTTTGATTATTTGTAACTGCTCTAGGAGCAAATTATTACGCTAAAGAAGAGCTAAAAAACTTCTCAGAGATACTGCATCAGTCTTGAAAGGGTGGCTATATTTCCACCACAAAAATTTTGTTCTACACCACAATTTTAATTTTTTATTTATTTGTTAAAATATTTAGAAATACAATGACTTAAATATTCATTTTAGTTTTTCTTACTTCTTTTACGTACACCATAGCCATTTCTTCACATTCATCTTCTTCTCTTTTCTCTTTTATAATTCTTTTTTTTTTAAATCATTTTGTTTTTCCACCAAGTTAATTGGGTAAATATTCCGCATGATTTTTCAAGAAATTCTCTGCATGTCTTAGCGTTGATCTTCGATTAACCACCCCCGGTACCATTCCTTGCCGGATCACCTGACGCCTCTCTTGCATGTGCAAGGGTGATAAGTGTGTTTTATACACTTATTTGTACGTCTAAATTAGAATAAATTATTATCATTTTAGAATATATGCTATTTAATTTGTGTTTATCTGTTTACTTTATAGAAAATATCCCAAAAGATGAATAATGAAATAATTGATGAGAAAAATGCATAATTGGATGTTGATTGGAGCTAAAACGAGCAATTGATAAGTTTGTGACGTCAATCGGAAAGATGCAATGTGCCAAAATGAACGAATCAGAGGTTGGAGGACCTAATTGAATGAATTAAGAGCTTAAATGGGAAAATCGAGAAGAAGATAAAGTTTGGAGACTAAATTGCAACAATTGAAAGTTGAGGACTGAAGGTGCAATTAAAAGTCAGGGACCAACTCACACAGTCGAGAAAAGATGGAAGTCACGATCGCTGGATACGTGCCACGCGATCGCGAGATGGTGCGAAAATATAACCAGAGAGTTTTAGGGTCAAGCACGCGATTGTTAGGGTTGAAGCCAAGCGATCGCGCAGTTATCCGACTGGACCGACTGTGAGCTTTTTCTCGCGATTTTCAACAGAAGTTTCTCTTTCTTGACCTAGGTTTCTCCAAAACCTATATATACAATATAAGAGGCACGCGATCTAGACCTTTGCCTCTCCATAGAACAAGCAACAATAGAGATTTCATCATCAAATCTTTGGAGATTCAAGCATCGCAGAGGGGCGTGAATTGAAGATATTTGAAGAATTGATAATTGATGCAATCTTTCCATTCTTCTTTGTTATTTTCAATTAACGTTATATTTTATTATTTTTGTTCTACAATCATGATGTGTAACTAATTTTAACGTTGGGATGAACGATATAGCCTAGTCATATTATTTTAATTTCATATTCCTTGTTTTAACGCTTTGATGTATGTGTTGATTTATTATTGCGTTTAATGCGTGAATGAACTGGTCACTTATTCATGATTTTATGTGTTATTTCCATAATCCGAGAGGTGAGTTAATAACATAGATTTAGGTAATAAATCCGGTAATTGAACGAGAGATAGAGATATACTCTTGTAATTATTGCGGTCGTGTGTGAATTCTTGTGTGTAATGCATCAAGATAAGGAATATTCGGACTCTGTATAGAGATACAAGGTTGACTTATTTAGGTATGATTGATTTAAACTTGAGAGAGGAATCTCAATTTGAATCAGTGAATTCGATCGATCACATATTTAGAAAATAAAATATGGAATTGGAATTAATTTAATTGGTTAGGTGAAATCGTGAATCCCAACTACTTTACAATCGTATTTAAAAACAAAACAATTCTCCAATTTTAAATTCTTTAGTTTAATTCTTTAGTTTTAGTTTAAAACCTCAAATTCATTTATTCGTTCAAATAAAGTGTAGAACTAAAATATTTCGGTAATTAATAGCAGTCCTTGTGGGAACGATAATCCGGACTTTTAGATTCATTTTAACTACGTTTCACGACCCGTACACTTGCGGGGATATTTCGCATAGCGAGATATAAGTGAACAAAAGGGCACGGAAGTTCTCGACAGTCTTGGGGACAGTGGCGAATCCAGCATAAAAGTTCAACTAGAGTGACGATCATTGATCGTTGACCATTGATTGAAGGCATCAACGTTCGCAATAGTGATATTTTTTATTATTATTTAATTAAATAATACTAAAATTAATCAATAAATATATAAATACACTTAAACAATTATATATCGAGTCATAATTCATTCTGAAAATGAATTAAGCATTTTGAAAATCACAAATCATATACCAAATCGTTTAATTCATTCTCGAAATTATATGTCATGATCAAAGTATCAAACTATAATTTATTCTAAAAATTATATAACAAAACCAATATCTTGATTTGAGGTATTTTTATTTACTCACACAATCAAGTATTATACGCCATAATCATACTATCCAAAAAGTAAGAAAATTATTTAATTAGATCAAATAAATAAAACAACAAAGAACAAACTAAGGAGCAAATGACAAATAATATCAATCCAAATAATATCATAAGCCATAAGTGATAAGGCCAAATCAATATTGACCCAAATTAAAGAGCTCCTTCTTCTATCCGTTCTTCTTCCTTGTCTGTAACTCTGGTCTTCTTCCCCAGACACAACAAATACGATGATGACATCTTTATTCTTCATCGTAGAGTTCCTATCTTCAACAATAGTGGCTCAGATACTCCATATATCTTCAAACTCAGTCTCAAGTCTCACTTTACTTTAAAAAAAATGGTAACTGAAAGTAGATCGGTCGGGGATCGAGCTAGCGCGGCCTCGCTAGCTCGACACCGGCTGGATCCGCCACTGCTTGGGGATGACATCAGCATAGAGCTCCATGAAAATCCGTCCAACCAGTTGGCCGCCAACATCATGTCAAAGAAAACACCATCTCTGTGAATACTTAAATTTTTCTAATACAATTTCTTTCTATTTGTTTTTGTTGGAGTTGAATAAAAGGGCGGGGACAATGTTGGTGGTGAAGATGGTCATGAATTTGAAGAGGTGATACAAATGAATATGGGTGAAGAGGATGGATGATAGGTCCGTAGATGTGCAAACTCTTTTTTGGGTTGATCAAATTCAAAATATTTTGATTTGTAAAAATATTTTTGCAGTTGCAGTGCAATACAATTATTTTTCATTTTGCTCTGATGTAACTATGTACTTTTGAGTTATGAGATTTCTGAGAGATGTTGAAGAGGATGGTGAAGTTGTCAAGCTTAATAGATGATGAACAAATGTCTTCGGATGCTTGTGCCTTGTAGTGTGGTCTATGGTGTATTGGTTTTTTTTTTTTCCCACAAAGGTTATATTAGACAAATTATTGTAGTGTATTTATAAAAAAAGATTATTAATTGTGATGTAGAAAATAAAAACTATGATGGTAATATATTTACCCGTCTTAAAAACTTGGTGGTGTTCACATTCCAAGTGGCCTTATTCCAGCCAAAAAAAGGACACAGAAGAAAAGTTCAAAGAAACAAACAGAACCTTAAGAGTTGATACTAGAACACTTCCCTACAATGGATACCAAAAATGTTCTCTATCTTCGTACAAAAAATAATAACAAAAAGGTTTAAAAAACCAACCAAACCATATTCAGAAATATATGCCTATAATAACCAACAGCACCACAAAAATATTTGCACTCATAATTCAAAAGCACACGAACCCTACAACATCACTTCTCTATCAGATTATTCTATTTTATTAATTTCACTACAACTCCACCCACCAAATGGAAAAAGCACAAACAATATTATTTGAATAATTCAGATAACTAAAAAGGGGAATAAAATTTTAGAAATCAACAAGAATCGAACCTGGTCTCGTTTAGAAGATGAAATTGAAAAAAATAAAAAATAAAAAAAATTACACCCTCAAATGATGGTTCAAAGACTAAAAAATGGATTAAAATTTCTAAAAGTCAACAGGAAATCGAACCTGGAACTGAATAATCGATTTTTGAAGATGTCTTCATTGCTTCTTCAATCTGTGTTATTGACGGTGGACGTCTTGGACTCGGATAGCCTTCAGCAGAGCTACAGAGGCATAGTCGGTGGGGGAGCAAGACATAGCGTCGTCCATAGCCGGAACTCCATCTCCACTACTGAACTTTTAATAACGTATACAGAGGAGAGAAAAGGACGAAGGGAGGAGGTTGTGGGGATATCGAGTGATGACAGGTTTCATTCGGCCTATACAGTTCCAATCGGAGAGTCGTTTTGTTTCTATACTACTTTAAATCATGGGCTAAGGATATATTTGTATTAGAAGAAAATAAGTGGGGGGTAAACTAGTCAATCAAAAAATTTGCCCATATTCACACCTTTAAGATAGTGTACATATAGATGTAGATACAGATAGATATAGATATTGTCAAAAAAAAAAAAAATACAATTAGCTAAATTTATAAATAGGAACAAAAACCAGGTAGTGAATTTCATCAAATTTAGCCACTATTTGATAGCCATTAAAGGGGAAAATAAATTTTTTAATAATGATTTTTAGGAAAACGTGTCGTTAAATAGTAAGGAAAAGTCTTGGGTCTACGTATAAAATATTTTATTGTGCATTTGTGGTGGAAAACGGGTTTTTAAAAATAATTGTGAATCGGGGACATATAAATGATGAGTGTGATAAATGATAATTATGAAGTGTTGTTAAAATTTAGAGGGTCTACTCAATTGAGATTTTGATATATTTTTTTAAGTTCTTTTAATCAAGTATCATTGAGATTTTATTTATTCGTTTTTTTTAAAAAAAAAGTATCATTGATATTTTAATAGATTTTAATGAAATTTATTAAAATTTAAGTGTATCAAGTGGATTTCAATTAAATCCTTTTAAATTAAGGTACTTTGATTTAATGAAATTTATTAAATTTAAGACATAAGTGTATCAAACTGAGATTTTAGTGAATCTCAAATAAATCCTTTAAAATCTAGGTATTATCAATAACTCAAACGTATAAGAATCTCATTAACAATAGGATTATGAAAGATTTGAATTTTCTTTTCACCATTCTTATTAATTTCGTGGAAATCTCTTTATTACTGTCCGAAGACGGCGAAGTCATTTATAAACAATTTAGCCCTTGTTTGGCAAATTATTCTGCACCAATGTGATTTACAATAGTAAATTTTTTGAGATTATGCAGTTAAAAAGTAGGATTTTTTTGAATTTATGTATAAACTATTTTATCAATAAAATATATAGATGAAAATAAGCCCCTGAGAAGTTTTTATACAAATTTTTTTCAAAATTCATTTCAATCATACATTTTTGTAGAATCTACGACATTTACATTTTTCAATCACATATTCTTAAAAAAAAAAAAATCTAAGAACATCTTTAATGGTCTATCAATTGGGAAAAATACATTGTCACATAGGAAAATAATGATATAAAAATTTAATCTCCAATGGTTAGTTTGCATATATAAGTGATAGAAACATTATCTGATACTATATCCAAATATAGATAAGTTGTTAAACAAAATATTGAAAATACATGTATACATAAAAAGTTATAGACAATGATTATTAGAGATAAGCTTTAAATTATAGACAATGATCATTAGAAACAAGTTTTGAATTCTACTATTTATTTTATCAATATAAATACGATAATTATCTATTTAAATGTCAAATAAATCAAAATATCCATTTATTTTTTATTTTTTATTTTTGTAAAAGTGAGACACTTCATTCACTTGAAGTTTTTATGTTATTTTGCCATTATATGTAGATCTATGTTAAGATTTTTTTTTTTGTAATTTTTTATTTATTATTATTATTATTTGTAAATGTGAGACACTTCCTTCACTTAAAGTTCTTATATTATTTTGCCATTATATATAAATTCATGTCAAGATTTTGTTGGTATGAAGTTAAATTTTTGTTTAGCTGAAACAATATTAATGATAAATTTATTGACATGGAGAACTAACTGATTTATTAACATTAAAATTAATGTAATTCAAGAAATCAATTAATTTTTACATATAAAATATCACAAAATAAATATATCAAAAAATTACAAAGTAAACGCATTTTTCAGTTTTCTATTTTTGAAAATAGTTTTCCAAAATCACAAAGAGAACATGTTTTCAACAATCTCAAAACAAACAACCAAAATTTAAAATTCAAAATAAAATCCAAAATTCAAAATCCAAAATCGAAACACAAAGAGAAGGAATTCTCATATCCCTTCAATCTCTCGGATGAGTAGGGACGATCAAGTAGGACCCAGGAGTCCCACCGACACGACACATGTCGAGGCACCAACTTCTTATAGAGAATGGTAGACTTACTAACAAAACATACTAACAACTTACTAACAAACATAAAATAACTATTTTACCCTTAAAAGAATAAGGATATAACTTATCTAACCAATACCTTATTTAACATATTATTCTACTAAGTTTAATATATAATAAAATTCTTGAAAAATAATTTTTATAAATTATTTCATAATTAAAAAATATTATGCCTGTTTATGATCCACATATACTTCACGAAAAAAGAAAAAATTTAATTAGAAGTTTACATAGAGAATATTTAGAATTAGAAAGATTAGGAAGAGACTTAAATACTGATCCTATTGCAATAGAAAAATATAAAGAAATTAAAATGCTAGTTTTACAACATAATGAATATTTAAGATTAAAAGAAGAAAACTTGATAAGACAAGAAGATAATAGATATATGGATGAATTTGAAGAAAGATTTTTAAGAAGAGTAAGACAAATATTATAATTCCGCAAAATAAAAATTTCACTTTCACGATCCATCTCACAGTGGTATCAGAGCTAGTAGTTATACTTAAAAATATATTTAGAAAAATGTCTAAAAAATTACCAATAATTGAACCTAGAGTATATAATTATAAATCTAAAGATTTACCAAATAATAGTCATTGACCATTAATAACTGAAACATATGGAAAATTTATACCATTTATACTATTAGGAGAAGGAGGATTTGGAGAACATAAACAATTAAACTGGACAAATTTATTTTTACTAAATAAATTAGGAATACGTTTAGATAAAACTACAGAACAAAATTTAGAACAAGCAAAAAACCCAGAACAAGTTCAAGAAATTATCAATAATTTACCATTAGAAATAAGACAAATGATAGAAATAACTAATGATTATAAGGATATAAACAAAAATATACCCACACAAATATTAGAAGTAAAGCAATATGTAAATAACCTATCAAAACAACTAATAACCTTAGAAAACCAAATTAAGCAAATAACTGATAAAATAAATAAAATAGGAAATATGGTAGGAGTATATGAAAACTCAATAGAAATTATAGAGCAAAAAACTATTATAAAACAAATAAATATGATAAGAACAATTAAAGAAGAAGAAATAGGGAAAAATGATTTACATAAAAGAATAGATAATATACAACAAAATATTGGAATTATAAACCAAAATATAACAAAAATATATGATGAAATGGAAAAAAGAAAACCTAAAAGAATAATAACTGACAAAGAATTTAAAGCCATCAATAGATTAGGAATAAATATGATTACTGAACAAATAGAAAAATTTATGGAAAATTCTAAAAAAGAAGGTGAAGAAGATTACATAACAGAAGAAGATTATATAGAAAAATTTAAAAATCTTAAAATAGAAGAAATTAATATGAATGAACAACAAAGAGCTTTAATACCAGCAGGACAAAATCCATCAGAATATATACAACAACCAGGAACTAACCAAGTTAAAAAAGAAAATACAAGTAATACTAATCCACAAAATACACCAGAAATTTATATGAATCAAAGACAAAACACAAATTTCAAAACAAATAATTTTATACCACAACAAAAATATTACACCAAGCCAAGTAAAAATTATCCTATAGAATATACACCATGGAGAAGTATGGAAACACAAATTAGTTCAGAAGGAAGATGGATAGATTTAGGATGTGTGCAAGATGTAGATCATGAATTAGAATTATGGATGAAATCTATGGCTATGATGGCCTATACCAAAGAATTAACAGGAAATCAATTACAATTAATGTTAGAAAATACATTTATAGGAACCACTGCAAGATTGTGGGGAAATTTAACAGAAACTTATATAGGACAAGTTAGAGGAAATGACCAAGATGAAATAGGAACTATTTTAAGCAGATATGAAGATGCATTAAAGAGAGAATATACATTAGTAATAGACAGAGATACCAAAATTAGCTCAAAACTAAGACATAGATATTTATTAGAAAATCTATCAATATGTGATATGTGTTACTTTAAACAATTTGTATGTGAATTTAGAGAATATTTTGAAAAAGCAGAATATAATCAAGAAACATATGGTATGGAAATTATGAACCAAATATTCTTTAAATTACCAAACCCATGAAATTTAGAATTATTTAAGAACTGGGAAAAATTAGAAATACCATTAAGTAATAATAGTTTAGGAGTAAGAATACAATTTATAAAAATGAGACAACAAGAAAAATGTATGGAAGCAAATAATATGATAAAATTCCATAAAGCAAGTAAAAAATCATTATGCTGTGATAAATTACAATATAAACCAACACAATGAGGATGTCATCTAGAAAGAAAATATAAGAAAAATAAATATTATAGAAAAGATAAATTTAGAAATAAATTTAATAAATTTAATAAATATAAAAAACCATATAATAAAACATTTAAAATGTATAGAGTACCATACAAGAGATATTTAAGGCAAAAACAAAACAAAACAAAAACATACCCTAAAAATCCTAGAAAATGTAAATGCTATTCATGTGGAGAAATAGGACATATATCTCCAGAATGTCCTAAGAAAGATAAAAAGAAAAATATGATGTATATCTCATTAATAGAAAAAGAAAATTATAACTTATTACCTATTGAACAAGAAGAAGAATGGGAAGAAATTTATGAATTAGAAGAACATGAAGTAATAAATACAATAATGGAATTAGAATCTTCAGAAGAAAGTGAATCTAATGAATCTAGTGAAGAAGAATATTTATATATAAATATGATTAGACAAATTAGTGAAGAAGGAACATCTAAAGAATATGAATATCAATTAGAAGAAAATGAAGAACAACTAAATGAAAGATTAATATTTAATCCTAAAATGTATGAGAAGATCTTAAAATCAAAATTAGATGTAGAACCAAAAGAAATATTTAATTTACCATTTTGGCAGAAAAACAAAGAAATAGCATATGTAGCAAGAAACCATAGTCACCCTATAGACATAAGAGATACTACAGGAAATCCATTAATACCAATAATAAATGAAGAAATTATAAGACAAGAAATAAACCTATTGAATCCTGAACTAAAAGAAAAAATAAAGAACATATATTTAGGAGCCGTACAAATTATAGCAAAAGCCTATTTTAGAGAAGGAATAGATACACCTATAGAATTCTATATTATGGATGATAGAATTGTAAGTTCAGTACAAGATGCTCTAATAGGAATTGTAACAGGAAACTTAATGTACCAAAAAGTAAAATTTACAATAAGACCAAATTTCAGCATAAGTATGGGAGAACAAAATAAAAATAAAGCCTTAACATTATATTACAGGTTAAGAGGGATAGATATGGAACCAGGAAGTAAAACTATAAGTTTAACTATTAGAACAATATATGCTTTTACTAGTAAACATGAAGTAAAAATTAAGAATGCTACAAGAACACATATAATAGAACCCATATTTCAGAATTTATTGGAATACAAACCAGCTAAAGAAAATCCAAGAGTGACAATACCAGAAGATATAGAAATAGATTTCAATCAAGCTAGAAGATTAGTAAATATGGATAAACCACAAATAAAATTTGGAAGAAGATCAATTAGCCTAAGAAGAAATACTAGTACAAGATCATTACCTGAAATAGAAAATAGAAATGATTCAGAAAAACAAATAATGACAAAAATACATAGAAAGATATCAAGAATGAATCTATCTAAAAGAAATGAGACAAAACAATTTGAAGTTATGATAGAAATTAGAATAAATGGAGAATGGAAGGAGCAGAAAGTATTAATAGATACTGGAGCAACTGTATCTCATATAAAAGAAAACATAATAGGAGACTTAGAACTTAAAGTAACGAATAATTTAATTCAAATACAAGATTACTTTTGAAATATTCATCCCATGGATACTTATGTAGAATTACCAATAAGAATAAATAAAAGAAATGAAATAATCATAAACATGTACGTAGAACATACAGGAAAGGTAAATACGGAATTACTATTAGGAACAGACTTCTTAGAGCAAGTAAAACCATATTACATAAAAGATGATAGAATGCTATTAACAATACAAAATGAAAATCTAGTTATACCAAGGTTATTATGAATAAAATACAAGGAGGAAGAGAACATATTTATATACTAACCAAAATGAATTACAATGGATATCTTAGCAGAAATTATCATGCATTGTTTGATACAGGATCATCATCCTGTTTATTTAAAGAAAATGTATTACCCCTAGAAATGTGGAGTAATAAAAAAGATAATGAAGAAAGAGTAATACTTGTAGGATTTGATGGAAGCACAAACCTAATAACTAAAGTAGCAAGGAATGTTAAAATACAAATAGGAAAATATGAATTACAAATACCTTATGTATATCAATTTGATGATATGCCAGGGGATATATTATTAGGAAATAACTTCATAAAACAATATTATCCAATAACTATTGATGAAAAAGTTATACTTTTATCTACCCCTTGCCACCATATAGCAATTGCAATAAGAATTAATGATCATTACTGTAGAGAAAAAATGCCTCGTATAGCAGCCCAGCGTGGTGAGGATAGACAAAAATTAACACAAACAACACAATTTATGCCGAATAAAAATAGAATAAATCTAGTACAAGAACATTTTGATCAAATTGTAATAAAAAATATTACAGAAAAATTATTAAAATTATCAGGAGATAATCCTTTGGAAAAATGGCACATAAATAAGCCTATGGAGGAAATTATACTTGAAGATGATACTAAGATTATTAGTGTAAAACCAATTAAACATACACCAAAAGAATTACTTGAATTTGAAATGCACATAAAAGAAATGCTAGAAAAGAAATTTATTAGAGAATTTAATAGTAAACATAGTAGTCCAGCCTTCATTGTAATAAAACATTCAGAACAAAAAAGAAGAAAATCTAGAATGGTAATTAATTATAAAAGGTTAAACACTTATACAAAAGAATTAAAATATCCAATACCAAACCAACAGGTATTATTTAATCAAATTAGAGGAAATAAATATTTCTCTAAATTTGATCTCAAATCAGGATTTTATCATATTATGTTAACTGAAGAATCTAGACATTTAACAGCTTTTACGGTACCACAAGGATTTTATGAATGGAATGTATTACCTTTTGGATTTAAAAATAGTCCAGGAGAATTCCAAAGGTACATGGATAAAATATTTAAAGATTATTATCATTTTATTACAGTATATATTGATGATGTTCTTATTTACTCTGAAACCAGACAAGACCACTTAAAACATCTAAATATTTTTATAGATATTGTAAGGAATAATGGAATTATATTATCAGCTACAAAAATGGAGATAGCTAAAGAAAATGTAGAATTTTTGGGATCTATAATAAGCCAAGAAGGAATAAAACTCCAAAAACATATTGGTACAAAAATACAAGAATTTGACAATCATATAAAAGATAAAACACAATTACAAAGCTTTTTAGGGCTTGTAAATCAGACTAGGAAATATGTACCTAACTTAGCAAAACATTTAATCCCATTACAAAAAAGATTAAAAGGAAAAACTAGATGAACACCATGGTCTAAAGATGAAGAAGAAGAAGTACAAAAAATTAAAAACCTTTGTAAAGATTTACCAGAATTAGAATTACCCAAAAAAGAATGTGATTGGATTATAGAAACCGATGCATGTGAAACAGCATGGGGAGCAGTACTTAAATATATTTATCCAAATGAGGATGAGGAAAGGATTGCACAGTATACTAGTGGCAGTTTTACTCAAACTCAAACTAATTATCATATAAATGAAAAAGAATTATTAGCTGTAAAGTTTGCTATTAAAAAATTTGAATTATTTATTGTTACTACAAAATTCAAAATTAGAACAGATAATACACAAGTTAAATATTGGTTAACTAAAGAAATTGATCCAACTATTGCAAATAAAAGGTTAATTAGATGGCAAGTAGAACTTAGTCATTATGATTTTGAAATTATTCATATTAAGGGTACTGACAATGTTATTGCAGATTATTTATCAAGACATGGAAGACATACTTAAGAAAGCAGAAGAAATTAACTTGGCCATGGGTCAAATGAATATCAACTATTCAAATCTATTCAACTATGTGAATACTTGCATGGCGCAGATTGTACAAATTAACAGTGAACTAGTCTTTTTCAAGTTAATGGTTAATTCTCTTGAGGAAATGTACAAAGGAGGATCCCAATCCTCTCCAGTGAAGAATTTATCTGTAGCACTTCCTATTGAGGAAGAAGTATCTAATGTATCAATTATTTGAAGTTCATCTTCCAAAATCATTGGCAAAACTATTGAATCATCTAAAGAAACTTTTTTAGAAGCTGCGAAGAAACCAGCAGTCGTAACAAAGGAACTATCAGAAAAGGAGAAAGTTATGAAGAAACTAGAGACATTCTTGAAGTATGTAGAGTATCTAAACAAGATGACAAAAGAAGGAGAATGGCTAAGGACAATTAGCCATCAAAAAATCAATAAAGCAATTATTTTTCCAGGAGCATAGCCAAGAACAGTCAGGGGACTGTTTGACCAAGGACTTATTCAGTGCATCTACCCTAGCAAGGATATGAAGGAAATATCATTATTACCTAATTCTATCAAGGCAGCAGTGAAAACATATTTTGGAATTACCAAAGCTGAAAAGATCTATGTCAGGATTTACTCAGCCATTCCAGAATTTATTGATGAAGAATTTCTAAGGGCAGAACATATTGTAAAACTCGGAGTAACTAGCAAAGCTATTCTTTCAGGACCAGAAATAAAACCATTTAACAAAGAGGAACAGATAAAAGCTCTTCCAGAAAAAAGGGCATTGGGATTTAGAGTAATGTACACTGAATTAAGGGATACCCTTACACAAACTAATGTTTGGGTATATGAATCTAATGATGACAAATTATTAATCTACAGCATTGCAAGAATTAATCAAGTTAATTGTCAATTATGGAAATTAAGAGAATATGCTGAGAATATACTTGTCAGCAATTTGGATCTTAGCAAAGAAGCCTATGAATATCTACATCACTTAATGGAGGTAGAAACGAGTCACAAATGTAATAATTGTGGGGACCTACTCAACTATAATGAAGATGAAGCATACCTTGTCTGAACACGAATTATTCAAGGCATGGGGTTCAGACCCATGTGAAACTTTAGAAAAGCAGCAAAAATTATTGTAACTTTAGCTTTACTTTATCTACTTTAAATCTTAGCCAAGTATGTAAAAGATAGGGAATATTATCTTGTTTCCCAACTTTGCTTTTTCCAACTATAAAAGGAGGAGTCTCTCCTCATTGTAAGCATCCGAAAATCTTATGAGTTTTCAGCAATAAAAATCTATATTCTCTATCTATTGTCTTTCTTTTCATTCCTAGTTCAAAATTTTCTTTCATCAAACCAATCCAGAAACAGTTAGCAGAAGGTATGAGTAACTAAACTTCATATAGATATATATGAAGCTATAAATAGTTAGTAATACTCTATTTATTTATGAGTCCATAAGTTTATTCTTTATAAAACTTTTGTTGAAAGAGTACATCCAGATGTAGGAAACGAAACTGGATTGTGCTGAACCTCTTTGAAGTGTTTGTTTAAGTATTAAACAGAAAGTGTTGGAGTAAGTTTTTCGAGCATCCTTCAATGCATAAGTCTTTCGAGCAGCAATGATCTTCTATGAAGATGTGTTTAATACTTAGATAAATAACTGAAGAGTATTTGGTCAAAAATCTTTTAAAATCAGATTTACAAAGAAGCGTGATGGACCTATAAATAAAAAGAAGTATTATTGATTATTTATGGTGGATTATATATCTTCTTTTTTATTGATATTATCCAAGTACCGTTATCATAGTCTTAAATTTATCATTTTGCTTATGATATCTCTTGCATGTTTTTACATATGTTGAAAATTTGTTTTTACTATTCCTAGAATTAACTATTGGAAGAGGATTTGAATTAATAGTTTAAATTTAAATAGTTTTATAATTTATGAATTCAGAACATTTAATAGAACTAAATCCTTCAGAAGTAAACGACTTTAAGTATTTAAGAGAATAAACAATTAAACAATTAGAAATTATAAGAGAAGATTTAGGAAGATTTTATGATTTATTAGACTACGCAATAAAAGAACCCACATTCACAGATTTTTCACAATTTACTAGAATTATAGTAAATAGAGGAAGAATAATTAGTGATTTAGAGAAAAAAATTGAAGAATTAAATATAATTATTGAAGAAAAGAGTTTAACATATAATAGTATATATTACACATTTTATGTAAACAATAAATTTAGAGATATAGACATAACATCAGAAAACTAAAAGTATTATAACTAAAAGGATAACATAGTAATTGAACATTCAAATTTTTTGTCTTTTAGTCGTTAGTACAACTGTTAGTACAGTTTGTTAGTACATGTAGCAAGGTCCACTTCTTATAGCCGAGGCTCTATAAAGTGCCAGATCCTCTGTCCGATTCCTGACGTAACCTTTTCCAACAGGAGTGTATTGCCATAACTACTGTACACCATTTTCCCATACTATTCTGTTCTGATCATCATCACTCGTCATCCACTCCATGGCCACCGCCATACGTCTACGCCGGTTCGGGGCATTCGCCGCCACATCCGGCGTCGTCTATTACACCCTCTTTAGCAACCCCTCAGTATCATCCAGCGATCGCAGCGGCGGTGGGCCAGTCCTCACCGCCATAAAGCAGAAAATTACGGGCTCATTTTCTGTTGTTCCATCTCGTGATGTTCAGGAGTCCGCTCTGGTGGGGTCCAGCTCGTCCAATCCCCTTGACATCCTCGTCGTGGGAGGAGGCGCCACGGGGTGCGGAGTTGCCCTGGACGCCACCACCCGCGGTCTTCGCGTTGGACTTGTCGAGCGCGAGGACTTCTCCTCCGGCACCTCCTCCCGGTCAACTAAACTCATCCATGGAGGTCAGCATTTCATTCTACGCATCTATTACGTATCCACTGTGTATACGTTAATGTATTGTACTTTGAGCAACGTGAATTGTACACTAACATGCACGGATTAAGGTTAGCTGGCATTGATGGCTTACCATATGCTATCATATGGTGCCCGTGACTATGTCTAATTCTAAAGATAATAGCTTTTGTTCTTCACGTAAAAGGGATATGGAATTCATCGACATACGAATTTAATAAAATTTTAAGGAAAAAATAGCAATTCTTTATTCTGAATGAAGCTATGCTTGTATCATCAGTTGAAATTTGAAGCCGTTTATTTATCTATCTAGTTGGAAAAGAGGTATTGATTGGTGCATTACTAGATGAAACAAGGGGACAGAATTCCTGATAAGTAAAAGAATCAATGACCCTATAACGTAAAGCATTGGATAAGAGTGATGCTACGTAGCACCATGAGTGCTTAGCACCTAGCACCAGTCTTAGTGGGGTCCAGCGCCTCATTTTCCAAAATGAATCAAAATGCATCGTTGTAAAATGAGGGAATGGATCTCACTACCACCTAAAATGGTGCAACATAACATCATGTGTAGGATAATGTGTCTTGATTTAACTATGACCGAATATTCAAATAAATGAGTTGTGGATTCTAGCAATCCAATTGAAAACGAGAAGATATTACTAAATTGAGCATGAGTTATTTCAATACAAAAATGAGGGGAACTTTCTGGGGACACTTTCCACACACTTGACACTACTATTAACCTTTTTAATACTCTTCAAATTCAAAATTGTGACATGGAGAGAGATTTAAATCATTTTTCTGATTTGGAAATTTTATTAAGTTCAAGAATATATTTAATTATATTCATTGAGGTTGTCATATAAAATGATATTTTTATATTTACCACTTTTGGATTGAACCACAAATTATTCATAGCCAATGATAAGAAAACAAGAAATTTGTTAAACCATAGAAGCTTTACTGTGAGGTTGGTTCTAGTAAAACTATGAGCAAAACACGTTGTAGGTTCAGTTATTAAACACATTAGTAAAAATACGTAGGCATGTGTCCTTGAATTCTTAGTAATATTTCTCGTACATTTGACATTGAATACATGACAGTCATGCACATTATGGTCTAACAGTAGTATTCACACACTTTATGACCTGATGGTAGTATCGCTCATATCAGTCCATTATAATTGGTATGAATGTGATCCTGATAGGAAATAGCACAAGGATGAATTCTTTTCCCTTTAACCATTATGAATTAAATTCATGACCTCATTATAGTAAAGGATGACCATATATAGATTAATAATCAATTCAAAAATCTCAAAGAACCATTTTCATCGTATGAATAGAAGCTATTTATATGTCTTGAGATAGATGAGAAATCATAGAGAAAATAAGTAAATCTAGCCCAAGGGTATATCACAGGGTTCCTAAGAAACTATGTGTGTGCGCAAGAGAAAAATGGATTTCTTTTATACATTGTTAATATAAAGGCCATGGTCAAGATAGCAATCACGAGTGTAGATTTAGCAATCATGAGTGTAGATTTATTGTGGTATTAATTGAAGATTTCCTTTTACTATATATGCTTGAAAGAGGGTTTCACACCAATTTCTCATCCTTGTGCATTTTAATACTGAATGAACTTACTTGAGATATCAAGATGATATTCCTCAGACTATGCTATTCTCTTTGATGATATAGTTTAAGGAGAGTATAGGATAGGATATGATGCTGGAAACAGTAAGGTAGACCATTGTTAACATTTTAGAATCTAAAAATTAAGACGAACTATGTGGAGTTCTCTTATAATCATAGTAAGAATAAGCATGATGGTGCCCCACGGGCATGGTGCAACGGAACAGTAAGAAGAGTTGAAGTCTTCACTCTTGGAAGAAAGCATTTAAATACTGGAAGACAAATCCTTACATGAAGGCTAGATCATGACTCACCCCATCACGCCTGGAATCCAGTTCGCACGACGTAAAGGGGTTCCATGGGGAGGAGAATTGTTGTCCGAATATCTGCTCCAAGTGTGCATAGACTATAACTATATCCAGATTTAACTGGAGGACGAACCAAGGGGGAGACCGCTCTCTTTCGGGATTACTTGGGCGAAACTTGAACACCCGAGTCATTAAAAAAAATAAAAAAATATGTATGATGGTAGAGCCAAAATAGATCATCTTATCTCCAAAAGCGGTTATTTTGGGTGCTTACGTTTAATTGTTTTATGAGGAGTTGAGTAGGATGTAGTAATGAATATTACTTGAGTAGCTTGCAAATTAGAGAAGTGCGACACATGTTATATTTCCTTAAATCGTATCTATATAGTTAGTTGTATAGAATGATTATTAGACCAAATACAAAGTATCGTGTCAAGTACTAGGTCATTAGAAGGAAAAATAACTGTTAGCACAAACTCTGCAAAAATGAAGATGTTAAGATTCGTGTTAGCAAACCCGTCCGGCCATCGAACCAGAAAAGGTAAAGGGGCAGGCTTTATAAGGTTCAGTGGTTAACCAGACTCCAAATTTAAATAAATAAATAAGATTACGCACTATTAATAGTACATAATTAAATTTTCACATCTCTAGTTCAAAGTCAATTTAAATGAAAGATGATCTGTTTTAATCACATGATGTGATCATATGTTTATGAAGTTCCAAAATGAGCATTTGAGGCATTTTCCTGGTTTTTTATATAAGTAGATATGGGAAACTCACCAAAATGTAACTGGCGTGAACCAATGGTTTTAACGATTCTCTTACCGATTTTTTTATATCTTGTTGTTGAACTGGCTTTTGGTCCGTTTCTTTGTTGAACCGTCCACTTCATTCAGGTTTTAACAACATTGGTTGAGATGGATACTCTGCCACATTAAAGTGGATAAAGTATGAAATGGGGATATGAGATACTAAGCAAAGGTGAAACCTTTTGAGGATAAAGGAAAGACAACTTGGATGCTTATATTATGTCTTGTAAAATCCTAAACAAGTCCCAATCATAAGAGCTAGGCAATCTTAGTTGAACAAGATGGAATAAAATTGACATGCTTCCTGTATTTGTCCTTTTGCAAGTTTACATTGGTTAACTTTGACACCGTTGTGCCATTTTCTCATGGGGATTCACATGAATCTGAAGTTTTTTTCAACATTTTGAGGTCATATTCGACATTTCTCTTTGTTATTCTAAGGAATTAATTTTTTAGTCTTATCCTCAATGGGTCATATATTTTGGCCAAACAGTTTGTCTCGGTTAACGATTTTACTTGCAACTTTTATGCGGAGTTGATTAACTTTAGCCACTGCTCTTGAATATTTTTTTTCCTGGTATACAATACGAAGTGGCTTAATTTGTCAACTACATTTTTAATCAAAGTAAAAATGTTGTCTCTTCTATAATTTTCTTAGATAATATCTCAGATATTTTTTATTTCTTTTGTATCTTGAACATCTATTGTTAACTTGTAAGAAAATCCTGTCAGGAGTTCGTTACTTGGAGAAAGCTGTTTTTAACTTAGATTATGGGCAACTAAAGCTGGTTTTCCATGCCCTCAAGGAGCGTAAACAAGTCATTGATAATGCTCCACACCTCTGCCATGCTCTGCCATGCATGACTCCGTGTTTTGAATGGTTTGAGGCGATATACTACTGGATTGGCTTGAAAATGTACGATGTAGTTGCGGGGCGTCACTTACTACACTTGTCTAGATACTATTCAGCACAAGAGTCAGTTGAACTCTTTCCCACTTTGGCAAGGAATGGTAAGGACAAGACCTTGAAGGGCACTGTGGTTTATTATGATGGACAAATGAATGATTCGCGCCTAAATGTTGCATTAGCATGTACAGCTGCTTTAGCTGGTTCAGCTGTCCTTAACCATGCAGAAGTGATATCCTTCCTTAGGGATGAGGCCAGTGGGCGGATAATCGGTGCACGCATTAGAAACAACATATCAGGTACCAAAGGAATCAGATCAATACATTTCCATCTGCATAACATCTGCTTGTAGCACTGTTATGCAGATGTGTCAAGTATAGAGGTTTCTTGCCTATTTTCATCTATGTAAAATTTAATGGATATATAAATTTTTTAGTACCTTTTTGGGTTATATGGCTCCTGTACCATCTCTCTTTAAGCTTCAGATCTAGACATTGTAAATTTGATTATGTCGACTATTCTTCTGTTGGTATTCCATGGTTTTATATGAAGTGCTACCGGTGCCCATTTTCCTCAGGATTTAGTACCATCAATTTTGTTGTTGGAAGGAAGAACTATTGGTAATATTTTGCTCTAAAGATTTACCTAATCACCGATTCACCAACATAGGGATATTGAGAAAGAAAACAGAAAAAACTGGTACCTGTCTCTTTCTTGAGTTGTTTGTGGTCTACTCAATCCTCCCTGTGTTTGTGTGCATGAGCTTTCAAAATTGTTAGTGTTTCAACCACTATTAATTAATGTGCTTAAATTGCTCTTTGAAATCTTACTTTTTCGAAGTGTGCAGGCAAGGAGTTTGATACATATGCAAAAGTTGTTGTGAATGCGGCTGGTCCATTCTGTGATTCTGTAAGGAAGCTGGCTGACAAAGATGCAAAGATGATGATCTCTCCTAGCAGCGGTGTACATGTTGTGCTTCCTGATTATTATTCTCCAGAGGGAATGGGCTTGATTGTTCCCAAAACCAAGGATGGTCGTGTTGTGTTCATGCTTCCTTGGTTAGGGAGAACAGTTGCTGGCACCACTGATTCAAACACTAAAATTACGATGTTACCAGAACCCAACGAGGATGAGATTGACTTCATATTGGATGCTATCTCTGACTATCTTAATGTTAAGGTTTGTCCATTTCACTACTGTGATCACCTTGTTATGCATTTCCATCTTGTTTTATACAATTGATATTGGTTTCCTTACTTTATCTTGCTTTTGTTGTTAGTGTAATTTCTTGGGTGTGAAAAGTTTTTACATCATGCCTTTTATTTTGAAATTAATTGTATGTTTTCTGTCTATTTTTTATTCTTATTACTTTAAATGTCGACGATTCCCCAAATGACCAAATATATGCCCTTTTCGGATCTTTTTCTCTTTTCTAACCTGTATTTGGATATCTTTTCACTTTCTTGACTTTTTGTTGAAAGGATTGGCTGGAATTCCATTTTTTTTTAACCAATGCTGTGAAGAGTATGTCATTTATTATTTTTTGTTGGAAAAGCAAGTAGATGGTTATATTCTCTTTTTTTGGCCCTTTCATTCTCTCCTCCTTTCTCTTTTTGGCGGTGGAAGTGGATTTTTTATTTATTTATTTATTTTTGTTTTGATGAAATGTATTCTTCATTTTTATCTGAATGGACTCATTATTATAAAATGTAATGTTCATTTTAATCTGAATGTGCAACATCAATATATCCTAATGCACAAAGTATATTCGAGTAGATAACAAGTAGTGTTCCTTGGATAAATTTTACAGTTTCTTTGCAATTTACTCATTTACTTGTAATCAAGAAGACTTTCATGCATTATTGGTGACTGTCTCGTTTTCTGTTTCCTGATTGTTGTTCCACTCAATGACTTATGTCTTGCCCTTGAGATACATTATTTGTGATTATTTAGGTTAGACGAACTGATGTTCTCTCAGCTTGGAGTGGCATTCGTCCATTGGCTGTGGATCCCAAAGCGAAAAACACAGAGAGTATCTCCAGAGATCATGTCGTGTGTGAAGATTTTCCTGGTCTGGTTACGATTACTGGTGGAAAATGGACTACATATAGAAGGTAAACTTAATTTGGTATTGCAATTTTTCTTTTTTCTTTCTAAAAAAAAATTGTGATTAAACTTTTTAATCCATCGATGTTTTTGGGTTTTTATGAAGTTGTATATAAGCTATGAATAAGATACTCATCTTCGATCGATCGGTAAAGATTCCATCTCTAGGCACGTGAGGCTAAGCTAAAACAAAAGCACAAGTAACTCTTACCTTAGTGTAAACAAATCACTAATTTCTATGACCAATAAACAGTTAGATTATTTTAAAACTTGTCTACTTGAGCTTTTGAGCATAGCCAAACATGTAGTCAAACTTTTCCATGTGAGTAGTATGCTTACTAGAACCACTTTCAGCATGGCAGAGGATGCTGTTGATGCAGCTATTAAGTCTGGAAAGTTGAGCCCGGCCAATAAATGCTCGACGTACAACCTACAGCTTATAGGGGCTGATGGATGGGATCCTGCATCTTTCACAGTACTAGCTCAGCAATACGTCCGCATGAAAAGTTCATATGGTGGAAAGGTTGTTCCAGGTGTAATGGACACTGCCGCAGCAAAACATTTATCGCATGCCTATGGTACTTTCGCTGAAAGAGTAGCTGCTATTGCTCAGGTCATTTCTTCCTCTGCTTCTGTTTTTGTACTTGCTACTTTACTTCATTTTTATTTTTCTATAATATTCTCTTTGATAGCTTCTTGAGTTGGGTAGTTCTATTGCTTTTATTCCATACTAGTTAATCACCCGTGCGATGCACGGGAAGAAACGTTTGGATAAAGATAATTCAATATGAAATTAGATAAATCATTTTCATAAAATAAATAAATTTCTCAAATAAGAGATAATATCATCATTTATTGATTTCATATGACTACAAATTCTAGAATACTTCTTTGTACACAACTTTGTTTGTTGATTTTGTTGTTCTTCCTTTCTTATCACAAATCAATATCTTTAATCTGGAACGATTTGTCACCCTAGAAATCGCAACATAAAGTTATCCATGTGTAAGCACCAACCGTTTAAGAAGAAGTTCCACATGCAAGAATGATTGTCCCTGACTCTTATTGATAGTCATGGCATATGACACCATTAATAGAAATTGTCTTCTTTGAAATCTAATAAGTATCCTAGAATCAGAAGGGTTCAACGATAACATTGGAATAAAGAACTTGTGTCTTGCATTGATGCTAGAAAAAATTTGACCTTCTAGAACATGGTTGCCAAGTTTTGTAACTATCAACCTTGTTCTATTACTCAATCCCTGTGTATGATCAATATTTCTCAGAAAGAACTTGTGTCCTCACTTATCTGTTGCAAAGGTCCACCACGTGGCGCAATAGTGATATACATGTGTCCAGGTAGTGTGTCAAAATCCACTGACAATCAATTCGGAAATTTCATCGACAATAGAAAAATCATATTGGCCATCATTGGTCGCCCACCAACCAAAGTATAAGTCTTAAATTTGAAGTGTTTCCTCAATCATCTTTTCTCAAACCGACCTAAATTGCCTTAACAATTTGTTGTATTTGTCTAGCATATCCTTCGAATCAGAAACTATTAAATCATGCAACATAGAATCGCATGATTCACTCCTACCCGGGGACATTAAAAGACATAAATTAAATTTTAGAATATCACAACAAAATTATCCGTAAACAATATAAATATAAAAGCAATAAATACATAATACGTACCTAACGACCCTTTTTCTGCTTTCAACCTTATTCACATTGTCAACAATGTAAAGCGAGCAAATTGCAGAGCTGAACCGTCATCAGGCAATAGACTCTCAATCTTATGGCAATTTTGATCGTGTAATCTGAAGAGGGGAGGCCCTCTACCATCATTTAGCTCATTATCTATTCCCCCATAGAAGTGAATGAAAACATCATATTATATGTCCAAATTTTCTCAATGAAATTTTTAATCATGTCTCCCTGTCATATAACAAATCTTTCAAAATTAGAGGATGATCTTCCATAAGAGAAATATTCACTTTCTCTTGTATACAACAAAGTAGGGGTGAACAAATAAATCGCAAAATCGAATTAAACTGCAACAAATGGTTTGATTTGTAAAAATTCCAAACCACCTTAAACAATTTGGTTTAGGTTTCAATTATCAAAATCGCGATTTCAAATAGCCAACTTGCCAAATTTTAAAAAATAAAAATAAAGACAAATGTTCAATTAAAAAAAAAAAAAAAAAAAAAAAAAAAGCAATATACTTTTTATTGTCAACAAATCAAAATTGAGGAGACAAAGATTAATTTGTTCAAATCCACAATCATTTGGAAATAATTTTTCCTCCTACAATTCATTATCATCATCCAAGATATTTTCTTAAAATAAAATTTTTAATATAAGAGCTAACGATAGTTTACTTCTATATAATTAGTTTGTTTGTCAACATGAATTGATTCACAACAAAGCACTCAATTAAAAACTTAATACTATTTTTGAGCTAGTTTCAATTCGAAATTTTAGATGAATATGTGTCTTTGAACTCGTTTTGAAATATACTAATTTATTCATCGGCAATCCGTGGTTTCAAACCGCACCAAATCGCAAAAAATAGTTTGATTTTATTTTGTTTAAAAAATGAAATGGTTTAGTTTGGCTTGGAAAAATTTCAAACCGTTTTAAATGGTTTGGTTTGAAATATTATTAAAAATCGTGTTCACCCCACAGCAAAATGAGAGCTTCGAATTACGACATGTTTTATAATGCTTATTCACTCTCTCCTCGCACCAAAAATTTGCTTTGCAAAATAAATATTTAAATGTAGGATCTCCAATGTCCATGTACTCTAAACAATCAAACAATAGATGAAAAAGTTAATAATATAGATCATGCTATAAAAGATAAGATTTATTGTTTTGACCATTGACAATGAAAAACAACACGTATAAGAAACGAATTCGATAATCATAAAAAAAGAAAAAAAACTAAAATTGTGATTGACAAAGATGCATCAAATTCATGGTATTATAAGTTTTTGCAATTTTTATACAACGTAATTATTTTTTGATGAAAATTATAATATAATATTGATCATCTCAATTATCAGTTAACAATTTACTTATTGTTGTAAATATTTAAGAATCTTAAATATTGAATTAAAAGTATGATTATTTAAAACAAAATTTAATACAAATTGATTAAATATTCGATATAAATATAAATGAAAATTCGATATTAGATTTGTATGACAGAATGAAATTAATCATCCATAAGATTGATACCAATAAAATATCACAATTATTGAAAAAAATTATTTATGTATTAAATGTAACTTTCTATAAAAATACTAATTAAGTTAATAGAACGCAATACAAAGGAGTTCAAATTTTTAGATGTACTAAATAACTAAAATAATAAGATTATTTATAAAAAGTTTTATACAATAAGATTTATTTAGTATTAGATGCGTGATACAACTTCGATATAATTTTGAACTGAAAATTTTGCATTGAATTTGTATGACTGCACACATACTTATTTGCAAAATTCAAAACATTAAAAGATGAAAAAAAAAATTATAAAAAGAGAGGTTTAAACACAAATAATCAAATATAAATAAGTAAAAAAAAATCTCCATAAAAATATTTAAGTGAAAGTAGCAGTGTGAACACAATAAAAGTTGATTTTTGGTATTTGGAGTGTGAAAGCGATAAAAGTTGATTGTGAAAATAAATGAAATATATAATATATAATATTGTATAAAAAAAAATCACAAAAAGTTGTGTCAAATTGGCGGGAAATTCTCCTCCTTTAATATTAAGTAAGATGCCTTCACATTGGTATGTAGCAGTGGCAAGATTTTTATACCAAAAGTACACGGTTGGTACACTAATGGATAAGAGTATTTCATAGGATAACAAACAAGATTGGAACTTTCTTAATCCTATCCAGTACTCTCCTATCCAGCATAACAAACATACTACAAGTGCATGTTTAGTACTAAATATTAGAAAGGACTCCACAGTATAAGGAACATTATTATTATATCTTTTTCTTCTTTGATAGTATATCCTCTTTACCAAACATGCCACAAGTATATTGGGCTGTTCAGTTCTTAAATGTTTGACGACAGTGAAGTGCTTCGTACTTTTGCACCCTCCCCACTTGCACATAACATAGATAGATATGAGCATAGTTTGAAGTAATTTTCTAATTCAAAGATCTACCAATTATTTACTGACAATATTTGGCATATTTTAATTTTAGTGTAGGTGATTTCTTGTAGTGTTTCTTTCTTACATTGATTGGGTTATTAATAATGATGCACTTTTAAATTTCAGTCTTTTGGGTCATATTTCTCGGTATGTGATGGAAACATATCTATGCTTCTACTACTTTCATGTAAATTTAAGACAATTAAATAATTATATTTTGGGTGGAAATTTCAGAATGAAAATCTGGGCAAGCGACTTGCGCATGGATATCCTTTTCTAGAAGCTGAGGTTGCATACTGTGCTCGGAATGAGTACTGTGAATCTGCAGTGGATTTTATTGCCAGAAGGTCTCGTCTTGCCTTTCTCGACACTGATGCAGCAGGGAGGGCGGTGCCTAGGATCATTCAGATACTTGCTGTCGAGCACAACTGGGACACGTCAAGGCAGAAGCAAGAATTACAGAAGGCTAAAGAATTCTTGGAAACCTTCAAGTCATCAAGAAATGCTCAATTTCATGACGGGAAACACAACTAGTATGTATGCTTGATATTTACATAAGATTATTGGTTGATTTGAAATCATGAGACTTCTAACATCTCCAATGTTTTTCATGTTCTAGGTTCATGACATTGACAATAAAAGCATAGTGTTGCCTACAACTATGGAAAAATTCCATTACTCTTTCTTCTAGTTGGGTAATTTCTTTTCTTTCTTATATCTTTCAAGAATGCCTTTGAACAATAATTATATATATTATCCAGAGAGAGCAGCGGAAGTGCTCTTTATACATAACCTTTCTCTCAACTTTAACCGAAATTCTTGTACAAGGTGTACATCAATGCCAGATGTGGTGTCGAAGAACATCATTTATAATGAGATAGGCTTTTTACTTGTTTGGGTAGGGTGGACTGCTCAATACTTGACAGAATTTAGAAAAAAGGGGTTAAAATCTTGTGTATTGTGCAGTATTGTGTACCAAACTTATTGTTTGAGGAACAGTGATCAAAATATTTAACCAGACAGTAATAATCATGCAAAAATCTCATGTAGCTGGGATGTTTGATTTAAATTAATTTGCATTTTGAATTTTGCTCCTCTTATCTTCTTTCCTTCTTTATGTAGCTTTAAGATACTGATGTTTCCAGTAAAGTTCTTGTGAACATATGCTGAGCCTATTTCATGTCTCTATTATGTTTGTCTCAGCTTCAAGTGAAATTACTCTCAAGTAAATTCTTGTTTCTAAAAGTTTGTCAGGTTAAAGAGTTACTCTCTCCGTCTCACAAAGATAAGATTGTTTTCCTTTTTTGTTTGTCCCACAAAAATATGTCACTTTCCTTTTTTAGAAAATATTAATGTCTTCTTTTCTAATATACCCCTATTTAATATGCATTGTTATCAACAAATATGAACAACTCATTATTTAATGTGGGGGCGTATTAGGTAGAGTGTAGGTAAATTTATAATTTCAACATATATTAATTATATTTTTTTAATCTGTGTGAAAATAAAAGTAAGTCTATCTTTGTGGGATGGAGGGAGTATTAGATTTTGGCATATCATGAATCACTTTCTACCCCCTCCAAAAAAAAAAAAAAAAAAGTTAATGTACTTGCCAATACAAATTTAAGTTCAGTAAAACATGCGTTTTTCTTTCATAATTTTTTTTCTTCTATGAATTTGAAGGAGATGAATCAAGTCTTTCCAAAGGGTAACTTAGACCCATAACATCCTCTCTAAAATTGTTAAGGAAAAAAGCATAAATACAAAGTTTTAAATATATATTTTCAAAAATAACACATGTGAAACTATTCAAAAATTAGTGGGTGTCCATTAGTTAAACTTATTTTAATAAACAAGTTTATAAATAATATATGTTCTCAAATCACTTTTTAATCACGCACATTTTTCAAGATCACTTTTCAATAACATGTTTGATCTTGAAAATATTTTTTTTTTTTTTTTTTTTTTTTTTTTTTTTTTTTTTTTTTTTTTAAACCAAGCATGTTGTTTGTCACATTTGTGACGTTTGATATAATATTGTGAAATGTTAATTTAGTTAAACATGTGATATCATGGTTTTCATCCATTGTAGATCACTGAAAATCTTTCTATCATAAAAGTTTGTGTCTTCCTCAAAAATATGAATCTCTAAGTCTTCTACGTTCTAGAGTAGTTTCACGAGTATGCTATGTAGTTACCTCTTTGATGATCATCTGCATAAAAAATGGCACTACTAACTGCATGATCCAGTACGGTGGCATGGTGATCCATGTAATTCTTTAAGTTAGGCCTGTTGATGCCAAAGACATATAGAGGCTATGTTTGAATTAGATTACTGTGAACTATAAAAGGTCTACTACAATCACAAATTGCGTAAAGTCACAATCATAAAAACATAAACTCAAAAATTAATCTATACAAAAATATATAAAGACATACTCATTATTTAAAAAATATATATATATATTATTTTTTTACAAAAATTATTTTAACTACACATTTTATCAAAAAAATAATCTTCAAATAATAATAATAAAATCTCCATTTTTTAATCATATATTTTTCAAAAAATCATCATTACTACAAACATTCTTTAAAATAACAGGTGTCAAACACATAGTAACAAATCACATTTTTTTTTTTTTGATACAAATTATTTATTGGTCATATGCTCACTCTGTTCCGTGAAAATATGCTTTTATTTTTTATTTGTTTGTCCCAAATTATAGTTTAACACAAATTCAAAATGCGTGAAAAATAACATTATATCAAAATAACTATTAAAATTTAATAAATGATATAACGAATTCAAATTATAATAGCTTCTTTGAATAAGAAGTCAATTTATATATTTAAGCAATATATGACTGTTGATTTCAATAATTTTTATGAACTATTATTAATTTCAAATAAAATATAAATTTAGTAGTTTATTTAATGATATATCATGTTTGATGTAATATTATGAGTACACTATTAATTTTGTGGAAGACATCAATATATTTTTCACGATTTCTACATTCTTCTCTTGTATTTAAGTTTTTCCAATTTTCATTCAAAAATATCAATCACAATAATTATAAATGTGTGCTTAACTTAAACCTATGAATATTTGTATTTAACCAATAAAATTATATAAAATCAAAAATCAAAAATAATAATTACGTAAATCTAGCAATTATCATGATATGACAACATGTAATGTTGTAAAAAAAAATTATGCTGAAATCTTTTACCATATAATATTTACACAACTGTTAAAATTAAGAATGATTAAAAATATATATAATTCCTTATTAACAATAGTATTCACATTTTTTGTATTTGCATCGCGTATTTAACATTTTCTCGAAATTTCTTTCAAAATAGCATTCACAATAATTATAGACATGTGTTTAATTATATGTTTTTTTTTTAATACTTAAATCGAAATATGATTTGTATTCAAAAAAATATTGATAAATATAAGTTTATGTTTTTTAATGCAGTCATTATAATTTATAAACAACATAATTTCTCAAACTACTTTTTAATCACATACGTTTTCTCTCCACTTTTTAACCACATACATTTTCTCCACTTTTTATTCATACACATTTTCTTTCAACTTATTCAAAACATCATTTTTTTAAAACATATTTTCTGCCACATTTTACCAATAAAATAATTTACAAATAAACTAAACAAAAAAATTCTACTTTTGCCGTTAATTCTCTAGTATAGGCCGTTATAGCCATAAATTTCATCCATAATTCTAATTCATGATCTACGTCTTGTACACATCCTAAATTTAACCATCTTCTTTCTGAACTAATTTGTATTTTCATACTTCTCCATGGTGTATATTCTATAGAATAATTTTTACTTGGTTTGGTATAATATTTTTGTTGTAGTATAAAATTATTAGTTCTAAATTTTTGGTTTTGTCGTTGACTCATATAAATTTCTGGTGTATTTGGTGAATTAGTATTACTTGTAGTTTCTCTTTTAACTTGGTTAGTTCCTGGTTGTTGTATATATTTTGGTGGAATTTGTCCTGCTGGTACTAAAGTTCTTTGTTGTTCATTCATATTAATTTATTCTATTTTAACATTTTAAATTTTTCTATATAATCTTCTTCTGTTATGTAATCTTCTTCACCTTCTTCTTTAGGATTTTTCATAAATTTTTCTATTTGTTCAGTAATCATATTTATTCATAATCTATTGATAGCTTTAAATTCTTTGTCAATTATTATTGTTTAGGTTTTCTTTTTTCCATTTCGTTATATTTTGATTTACAATTTCAATATTTTGTTGGATATTATCTAATTTCTTGTGTAAATCATTTTCTCTATTTCTTCTTCTTTAATTGTTCTTATCATATTTATTTTTTTTATAATAGTTTTTTGTTCTGTAATTTTTATTGGGTTTTCATATACTCTTACCATATTTCCTATTTTATTTATTTTTATCAATTATTTGTTTATTTGGTTTTCTAAGGTTATTAATTGTTTTAATAGGTTATTTACACTTTGTTTTACTTCTAATATTTGTGTTGGTATGTTTTTGTTTATATTTTTATAATCGTTAGTTATTTTTATCATTTGTCTTATTTCTAATGGTAAATTATTGATAATTTCTTGAACTTGTTCTGGGTTTTTAGCTTATTCTAAATTTTATTATGTAGTTTTATCTAAAAGTATTCCTAATTTATTTAGTAAAAGTAAATTTGTCAAATTTAGTAGTTTATGTTCTCCAAATCCTCCTTCTCCTAATAGTATAAATGGTATTAATTTTTCATATGTTTTAGTTATTAATGGTAAATGAGTATTGTTAGGTAAATCTTTAGACTTATAATTATATATTCTAGGTTCAATTATTGGTAATTTTTTAGACATTTTTCTAAATAAATTTCTAAGTGACACTGCTACTCTGGTGCTGGCTCTGATACCACAATGGAACGGATCGTGAATTTTAATATTGCGGAATTATATTATAGTCTTCTTCTAACTCTTCCCAATGCTCTTTCTCTATATTCATATATACTTCTGTTTCATTCCTGTCTAATTTCAATTATTTTTATTAATCTAATATATTCGTTATTGTCTAACTAATCTTCTAATTTTATCATTTATTTCTATAGCTCTTGAACTTAAGTCTCTTCCAGTTCTTCCTAATTCTAAATATTCACTATGTAAACTTCTAATTAAATCTTTTTTTTTTTTTTTTTGTGAAGTAAATGAGGGTTATAAACATGCATAATATTTTTAAATTGTGAAATAATTAGTTAAAATTATTTTTATTATTTCAAGTATTTATATTTGTAGAATTTATTATGTGTTAAACTTAGGAGAGTGATATGTGAATTGAGTTGTTGGTTTGATAAGTTATATTTCTAGCTTTTAAAGGGTAAAAGACTAAAAGAGGAATTAATTTATGTTTGTACACTAATTTGTACAATTTGTAGAATTTGTTAGTACAAGTAGAATTAATGAACCCACAAACGTCTATCACCACCACAACCACCACTTTCACCTCAAATTCATCTTCACCCACTACCTAGTACCTTCACCTTCGACAGTCCTCAAATCCATCACCACTTTCACAATCAAAACACTGTCACCACCACCAACTTTACTGTCAACGCACCTTAAATTCATCATCAAACTGCAATAAACCCACAAATGCAGAAGAACAGGCGTAGACGTAGAAACACAAATGCAGCACAACTAGAAAGCTGTTAGTAAAATTTTATCCATAGATAAATTATTTATCTATGATCCAATTTAAATCATCATGCTGAATTATCAAGAATTAAATAACTGAAGCGGAAGCGTACCTTAATCAAACGTATTCACGATAAACGATTCGGCGGTGTTTGAATCTTCTAAATCGATACGTAGTCCTTATTTTCTCTCTGATGATGGGATGTCAGACAAGATGAACAGTACATAGGATTCAGGGACCATAACCGACTTTATATACTATATTGCCAGTTAACCTAATCCGGCCCATCATGAATTAGGTAATGGCCTGGTATCTACACATAAAAGCCCATACATTAATTAGATGCATTAAAGCCCAATATATCAAATTCTTATTAGATCACTTTAAATGGGCTTAACCAAAATTGATAGCCTTTTATTCAATACACAATAATTCACATATAAGCCCACACGATTGATTAAAATCCTTACAATCTCCCACTTGGGCTATATGTGTAACCTTACAATTGTGTATCAATCATAACCTTATGAGTACTCAAAATCTTGCTATCATTACTGAATGCATCCCCAAACAATCCGGTCCATCAATTATATCAACATAGGATCAAAGCGGCTTTCGCTACATTAATCGTAACTAAACCTATCAATGGTCACGTATATCGACATAACTGAATGACATGGATCAAGTATGGATGTGTAGCATGGAAATTACATGTAATGTGATCTTCAACATGCCTATTTCCAACTGGTCCAACTTTAGTGAGATCATCCTTAAACAAGTTCAGAGATAATAAACCTGAAACCTTACAGCTGTAAATAACTTTAACTTTAAACTGTATCCAAAAGGACAATAAATGTGTCTAATGCACCCATAATACAAACTCCCACTGAAACCGAATATTCTCAAGAAATACAACACTCATATGAGTATTGTGCTCATGAAAGACCTTGGGTTGTAATACTTTAGTAAGCGGATTCGCAATTATGGAGTTTGTCCCAATGTGCTCTTATTGACACGTGTCCACTCTGAACTGTATACTTCACAACCAGGAACTTATGTCAATATATTTTGACTTAGTTGAGTTCCTGTTGTTACTGGAATATAAATCTGCTGATTTATTGTCACAATATAACTTTAGTGGTCTTTCTATACCGTACAGAATACGCAGCCCAGTGACAAAATTTCGTAGCTATATTCCATAATTAGATGCCTCCAAAATTGCTACAACTGTGCTGCCAAGTGAAAGAAGCTAAAGTGTTTGTTAAGCACTCCTTCCGGAAATAGCTCCTCCAACCAGCAGATAAATGTAGCCTGATGTGGATCTTTTACTTTCTTGGCATCTAGTAAAAATCGGAATCATAATACCATATGATCTCCAACTGATCCGATTTTCTGTATGTGAGCATGTAATCTTTTGTTCTCTTTAAATACCTTATGACACATGTTTGGCTGCTTTCCAAATGATCCATCCCAGGGCTACTTAAATATCTCCTTAGTATCCCAATAATGTATGCAATATCCGAACGCATACAAATTTGAGCATACATCAGACTTTCTATAGCTTAACTATATGAGATCCTCTACATTTCTTTAACTTCAAGATAACTTTTCGGGCATTAGTTGAGACTAAATTGTCTCCCTTAGCGATAGGGCTGTCCCCTGATTTACTGTCTTGCATGCCAAACCTCTTAAGTACTTTATCGATATAGCCCTTTGTGACAATTCAAGAATACCCCGAGAACAATCTCGGTGTATCTGAATTCCTAATACAAAAGAGACGTCACCAAGATTTTTAATCTCAAAATTCCTTGACAAAAAATCTCATAATTTTATGTGACATGCCTATATCATTAGTGGCAAGCAATAATCAACATATAAAACCAGGAAAATATACTTACTCCCACTGAACTTGTAATACATACAATCATCAACAACATCAATCTCAAGATCAAATGAGATAATTACTTGATTAAATTTGTATTACCCTTAACGAGAAGCTGGCTTGAGCACATAAATGGATTTCTTTAATTTGCAAACCATTAGCTTTGGGTCTACTGACACAAAGTTTTCTGATTGCACCAAATAGATCGTCCCATCAATGTCGCCATTGAGAAACGCCACCTTAGTATCCATTTGATGTAACTCGAGGTCAAAATGTGCAACAACCTAACTTTCCTGAAAGAGTCTTTTGTAGAAACCAAAGAGAAAATCTCTTTATAATCAATGCCATTATTCTGTGTAAAGCCCTTAGATACAAGACGAACCTTATATCTTTCCACATTACCTTTCGAATCCTTCTTGGTTTAAAAATCCATTTAAGACCAATGGGCTTCGTACCTTATGGTAATGGGACAAGATCTCAAACTTTATTGTCTTGCATATGCTTATACTCCTTATTTATGGCATCAATCCACTTTTGAGAGTTAGAACCCTGCATGGCCTGATGGAATTGATTGGACCATCTTCCACCATTCCATTATTTCCTTATGTTCTTGGAAAAATACTATTTAATTATCCGGAATAGCATTTTTTCCTTTCTCTCGTGGATCTCCTTAATGGCTTTAGTTATTGAGGTTGTTGAGTTTGTACTTCTGAAATTTACTTTATTATGGATGGGAGGTTCTTCAACATTGTCTAGTTGAGGTTCCGGATATGCTTCTTGATCAATGACATGCATAAAAACTTGCACATTGTCAAAAGCAACAATAGGAATCGAGACCGATCATTCCTCAACTTCTTCCTTAAAGACAATATCTCTAACCTTATTTCTCCCCCCAAACTCAACATCCTCAAAAATGTTGCAGTTCCCGTTTCAAAAGTTGACTTAAGTGTGGGATCATAAAATTAATAGCCCCTTAAACGCTTTATTTTCTTTATTTGTTTTCTTGCCCTTATCTTTAGAGGTGTTTGCCAAGTGAACACTTTCAGTTCTGTCCTACTTCAACATTTCTTCCTCTTGCACACTAAATAGAATGAGTTCATTTAGAGTTCATTTCTTCCTTTGATAGTTACAATTGACCTTAAATTGACTGAATTGTGCAAGAAGCTTGCACACTATGAAATGAGCTAATTGAGAGTCCATTTCTACTTTGACAGTTATAACTAACCTTAAATTAACTATATTGTGCAGGAAGCGATATCAATACCAAATGCGCGAGCAAGTCATTAGACAAGTCGAGTTTTAGTTCCTTAAGTTTTGAAGCAGTGTGAGACATCTACATGATGTACTCCCTTATTTTCCTATTGCCTTTACACTTTATTGAAATCAAGCTTTGCATAAGCGTGCTTGTTTCAGCCTTATCGTTTTTCGCAAAACGTTTCTTGATTTCGGCAAGGAATTCATTGGCATCATATACCTCCTCAGATACTATGCCACTAAAGGCTTCCAGAATGCCGCACTTAATGATCATGTGACTCACGTAATTTAAGCAATCCCACTTCTCAAAGTTCCTCATTTGATTAGATGAACTTTCATCCGTAAGAGGAGCAGGTTGCTCAATCCTTAGTACACGGTCTAGATCCATGCAGTCAATGAAAAGTTAATGTTGTTGTTTTGATCCTTGAAGTTTGTTCCATAAATATAGAGATTAAATTTGAGCTTGTAGATATACTACTAGCAGAATTTGAAACTGAATAGAGAACACTTAAATAAAATAGCTCACATAAGTACCTTATTATGCAAATCATACTTTCAAATAATGGTAGGGCCCATCACAAGATACCTAGCACAACATCAATATTTAGTCTTTGGACAGAAATATTGACTTGTAAGTGGCACTCTTGGTGTAGTAATCAAACACTGACAGTAAGACATGTCAACCAACAAACCTTTCTTTGGACCGATTTATTGATCACACGTAAAACCAAATAACCGTCAGTATTTATCACCACAAGTTCATTTGAAATTCGGGCCAAACTTCAAGCTTTGCCCACAACAATCTCACATTGGTTATTATAATGTTTTCTTGATCAAAACAAGACTTGGGTGATGAATAGTATCACAAAGGGAGAAAGAAAGAAGAAGACTGTATGACAATGGAGAAACTCAAAGATGACAACAACAACTCTCTCATTTTTCTCTACTATTCAAAAAACCAAGGCACACAATAGACTTCAGTAGTATATATATCACCTTAGTTGGGCTGGCTAACATAAAATGGGTACTCAACTAAGTGTCTGCTTGTTTTCATAACTTTTTGGAGAAAAAAAAGAGGTTTGAGAAATCGTGTGGTTAAAAAGTGGTTTGAAAAGTAAAAAATTATGGACTAGACTTTTTTGGACGGTTGAAATTGATTACTGTAAAAAAAAAGTTATATTTTTTGTGTGAAAGTTATAGAATTAAACAAAGGCTATATAAAGAAATGTGCACCTAAAAAGCATCTTGGGCTTTAATTTCCTCTACTTAAGGTGTTTACAAGATACAATTTCAAAATTAACAAAAATGTTTTAAAACTTAAAAAATCAGGTCATAATAAAACCTCTATTTGGTAAAAGGGTTTTTTTTTTTAAAATGAACAAAGAATTTGATATTTTCGAGGTAAAGTATAAAGTCGCAAAGTGATTTGAGAAAACGTGTGTGATTAAAAAGTGATTTGGAAAAGTGTGTCATGTTTTACAAATAGTTTACCAAACCGAGGCTAATTTTTTAATCAAAATATTTAATTAAATATATTTTATTAATTAAATAATATTGAGGTCAAAATACTAAACAATTTAAGGTCACGGTTACATACAAGTTATGGTCACGACAAATTTATATTTTATTATTACAAATTAAACTAACATCTGATTTTGAACAAAAATTTTTAAGATTTGATTTTTGAATTGACAATTTAAAAATTAGAGGTCTTCATAATTTTCACTACATAAATATGGTTAAGGACAAATTTATTTTGAAAAATATTAAAATAATTTGACTTATTCTACATAAAAAATTTAAAAAAAATGAGAAGATTCGTTTCTTGTTTGATTTTTTGATTATTGGTCTAGAATTGAGAAATGAACCAAAAACGTCGATTCTCAATTCTAGTACCCACTCAAGTATTTAACTTAAAATGAAATCGTTCGATTTGATTCGAATCCGGTTCAGACCGAATCAGTTTGAGAGTTTCATCCAGCCCTACCATGAATCCCAATGATAGCAACTTAAATCACAATTTTTGTTTACATGGGACTCCTAAGTGGGAACAAATTAAGCAAAAAAAAAAAAAGATAAGGGAAGCAGTTGCGGCTATAGAGGTGTCAATTCGGGTTGTCTGGATTGGGTCGGTCCGCCAACATAAAAACCCGGTAATGACCCGTTTGAAAAAAAAAAGCCCGCCTGCTACGGGTTATGGGCAGGTTCCGGGTCAGCCCACAAATTTTGAACTACAACCCAAGCCCACCCGCTGGCCCATCCGGGTTGAGCCCATGTGGGTCGCGGTTCATTCTAATTTGACCCGTATGAATAAAATATAATTTTTTTTATATTTATAGCAAATTTTTTTGTCAAGTTTCTAAATACAAAATGATTAAAATGATAAATTCATATTTATACTACAAAGTATTTACATAGAATTTAAAATTATATTTTATGTTATATGAATTACTTCTAAATTTACAAATTTAAATAAAACATAAACAAATAACAAGGAAATGCTAAATGTATTTCTAATAAGGGAGAAAAAGTTCGCGATTTACAACTTCTTGACCTGTTAACCGTCCGCACCGGATCGATCCGCAGTCCCGGGTCGATCCAGACGGGTTTTTACGGATTTGGTCAGTTCGCTCGTCTTTACACCTCTATGCGGCTAGATCGTGACTCGAAATCTATTCACGTGGAGTTCATATTATCCAATAATAATCCAATTGTATCATTAAAAAAAGAAAAATGATACTCCCCTCGGGAGTCACCTCCCACATGACCTCCCTCTCACATAGAGGGCGGCGGGGCCACTCCAAAAAAGTGGCCCCATTACCCTCTATGTGAGGGGGCGGTCAGACGGGAGGTCACTCCTGAGGGGAGTGTATCATCACCCGTAAAAAAAATTGTAGATGCCAGACTGACATTTTGCTTGTCTGTCATCTTTCATCCCCTCATATCTTTCCCCGTACGGAAAATCCTACATTCACGGGTCTTCACGTATTCCCATAGAAAAAATTGTGCATGATTTGTAACGACATACGTACGTATATAAATTTCTTTTATTTATGAGTAATTTTAGGGAGATATTATTTATTTGTCACTTAAAAATGTCTCCTTAAAATTATTGTTTATTCATTTATTTATTACTTAAAACAAGAATTGCAGCGCGCACGCACAATTTTTCTCTTCCTCCCTTCCCTTTCTATTCTAAGTGAGTAAAAATAAAAAATAAAAAAATGTGTATATGCAATTTGGACTGAATCCCGTAAAAATATTGGGACAATTATCTCCAACAAATTTTAATTAAATACTTGTTTCATGTACTTGAAAAAGATTTCAATTATGATTGTTTTAAAATTTGTAAGACTTCTATTGCAAATAGAGATTAAAATAAAGATTGAGTCATTTTTAAAATAAATCTCATAGTTTCCTTTTAACATTAGAAAATAGATTTGTTTTCTTTGATTGAATTGAAATTGAATTCTTTTATGTAGTAGTAGTTGTTCCTATAAAAATATAGATGATATTATTAATTATTTTAGAGCACGTGACTATAGAGCATCATGAGGAAAACGGTAGTCTAGTATCTTAATTTTTCTTACTTTCTTTGTGAGTTTTAAAAAGAAGTAGAAATTGATAGATATATTAAAATTTGATTATTTGTCCTACAATACTTTAGATTTTGTGAGTAAAATTCTTCTATATGATTGTAACAATCTTTCGATCCGTAAATTGCATCATATCTTTATATATATACTAGTGCCAACTCGTACTTCGTACGAGAAATATTTTTCAATCAATTTTTTTAGCGTGATTAAAAAATAATTTTGAATTATAAGTGTTATAACTTCAGAATTTTTTTTAACATTTCACAGTTTCGAGTCGTAACTGAAGGGAGTGTTAGGCGGCTCCTTCACATTTTTTTATTTTTTTTTTAGGTAAAATATGTGGTTAAAAATTGAAAAGATAAAATATGTGTGGTTTAAAAGTGGTTTGAAAAAATTGTGTAAAAACTGTTACTGTACCGAACGGGCAGTAAGATATTTTATAGAAATCAAAAATCGACTTTATAGTAAATATATGTAAGATATTTTGTAGAAACCAGATAATAATAAATAGTATCTGAACACTACCAACCAAAAATGAATATAGGTAATACATCTCTTGTTTTCGATATTTTGTAAACCAGTTAATGAATAGTATCAGTGTGAAATGAACCTACCGAAAATGAATAGTAGAAGGGAAAAGCAGCCCTTCTAATATAGGAGGATATGTTTCTTTGTTTTATTTTTCTTTGAATAGCAACAAAATCCTTCCAGTAAATTAAAGGGACCAAAAAAAAGCCTGTTATTTTTGGGGAATAAATATGAAATTTTATTTTTGAAAGCTCGAACTTTACCCTCTATTTCTTGGAATTTTTTTTATTTTTTTTTTCTTTTCCGTTGAGGTAAATTTTTTCTTGACCTTTGTCTCTATGCCAATTTAGACAGAATCCCATAAAAATATTGGGATAATTATCTCAAACAAATTTTAATTAAATACTTGTTTCATGTACTTGAAATAGAATTCAATTAGGATTGTTTTAAAATTTGTGAGACTTCTATTGCAAATAGAGAATAAATTAAAGATTGAGTCCTTTTTAAAATAAATCTCATGGTTTCCTTTTAACATTAGAAAATAAATTTGTTTGCTTTGATTGAATTGAAATTGAACTCTTTTATGTAGTGGTAGTTATTCCTATAAATAGATGATGTTATTAATTATTTTAGAGAACGTGACTATAGAGCATCGTGAGGAAAAACGACAGTCTAACATCTTGATTTTTCTTACTTTCTTTGTGAGCTTTAGAAAGAAGTAGAAATTGATAGATGTAGTAAAATTTGAGTATTTATCCTACAATACTTGGGATTTTGTGAGTAAAATTCTATATGACTGTAACAATTTTTCGATCCGTAAATTGCATCATATCTTTATATGCTTCTTTGTTTTATTTTTCTTTGAACAGCAAACCCTTCCAATAAATTAAAGGGGGAAAAAAGCCTGATACTTTTGGGAAATAAATATGAAATTTAATTTTTGAAAGCTCGAACGTTTCCCTCAATTTCTTGGAATTTTTTTTCCCATTGAGGTAAATATATTCTTGACCTTTGTCTCTATGCCAATTTGGACAGAATCCCATAAAAATATTGGGATAATTATCTCTAAACAAATTTTAATTAAATACTTGTTTCATGTATTTGAAAAAGATTTCAATCTGGATTGTTTTAAAATTTAAAATTTGTAAGACTTCTATTGCAAATAGAGATTAAAATAAAAATTGAGTCATTTTTAAAATAATTCTCATGGGTTCCTTTTAACATTAGGAAATAGATTTGTTTGTTTTGATTGAATTGAAATTGAACTCTTTTATATAGTAGTAGTAGTAGTTATTCCTATAAATAGATGATGTTATTAATTATTTTTGAGCACGTGATTATAGAGCATCGTGAGGAAAAACAGTATCCTAGTATCTTGATTTTTCTTGCTTTCTTTGTGCGCTTTGTAAGAAGTAGAAATTGATAGGTATAATAAAATTTGAGTATTTGTTCTACAATACTTGGGATTTTGTGAATAAAATTCTATATGATTGTAAGAATCTTTTGATCCGTAAATTGCATCATATCTTTATATGTTTCTTCGCAAAACATCCTTCCAGTAAATTAAAGGGACCCAAAAAAAATAAAAATAAAAAAAGGAAGAAAGAAATATGAAATTTTATTTTTGAAAGCTCGAACTTTTCCCTCAATTTCTTGGAATTTTTTTCCGTTAAGGAAAAATTATTCTTTGTTGTGAAACTATCAAAAATCTAACAACTAAAATAGAGAGAGATGGAGAGAGCTTAGAGAGAAGGAGGAGGATTCTTCATTATCAAGAATTTGTGCACTTCATTACAATGAATATAGGCCTATTTATAGGAAAATATAGGAGTTAAATATAAGTCATTAATACATTAAATATAGTAAATATTAGGTAATATTGGATGTGATGTAATGAAATTAGGTGATGATTTCATAACACTCCCCCTTTAATGACTTATTGCTCAATTGTCTGCCTCGTTAAAACCTTGCTAAGAAAACCCAGTGGGATAAAACTTGAGCGAAGGAAAAAGAGTACAGCTGCTCCCCTTGATGTTGGTCATCATTAATCATTGAGTCTAATATCCGAAATAACATCAATGATAAGTAGTACAAATCATGTACTGGAAACTTCGAATTATGAAGTGCTGAAGTGTTTCATTGCTTCATTGCTTTGTTGCTTTATTGCTGTAGTGCTTTAGCGCTTCAGTGTTGTAGTGTTTTAGTGTTGTATTGCTTTAGATCTGCCTCGTTAAAACCTTGTCAGTAAAACCCAATGGGACAAAATCTGAACGAAGGAAAAAGAGTACAGCCGCTGCCTCGTTAAAACCTTGTCAGGAAAACCCTGTGGGACAAAAACCTGGATGAAGGAAAAAGAGTACAGCATGACAGTATGATTCTCCCCCTGAAGTGTGCAATCAAGTATTCATAAACCTTTTGAATAATGATATCATCTTTCGTCTGGAATATGTATATATGAAAATCTTCTTATGTGTAGCCGATATCATAACATTCTTCATAAGATGTGTATGATTTTCTTCATTTGTTGATATCATCTTGTTGTTGAATTATTACTTGCAGATAGTTGTGACAATGTCTCAAAAACCTTGCTAGGAAAAACCTGTGGGACAAAACCTTAGCGAAGGGAAAAAAGAGTACATTATTCTCATTGATACACCATAATTGTTCCATAATTGCTGTCTCATTAAAAACCTTACTAGGAAAACCCTGTGGGACAAAACCTCAGTTAAGGAAAAAAGAGTGCAGTGCGTATTTGTTCCCTTCATAGGAATATCATAAGTATATTAATGCAATCTCAAATAATTTCATTAAACATATAGTTTGTGATGAGCTTTTATAAATAGTTTATAACTCATTTATGAAGTCATAGCTCATTTACTGAACATGCTATACCAAGCAATGTTTAGTTAGTTAACTGATTGCATTACTCAAATCTAGAATTGATTCACTTCTATCAAAATCTAGAATTCATTTCTGATGAATAATTAAATATTCATTTTCAAATTCACTTCGGGTGAATATTCATTTTCTCGGTGGATAATATAATTTTGCATATTGAAAATCAATTGCATGCCCAAATATTCAAATATAATAATAGTACATTCCAATTTCATTTTCAACATATTATATTATGGGGTTATATGTATCATATCATTCTTCATGTGATTTTATTTTAAGAATCACATTTCATTCTATAATGATATTATTTTGGGCAAATTGAATCTTTCAATGATTTATACATGTACGTTCTTGCACTTTATAAACTGCAATTTCTAATTTGCAGGAGCATAATCAATCATTGAAATAGATATCAATTTCGACATATAATCTATAATCATTTTGCTTGAAATCCCAACGTACCGCGATCAACTGGTACATCAAAGAAAACTCCCAAAGTACCGAGATGAGAATCACACTTTTTGATCTCACTCATTGGTATATCAAAGAGCTCAAACTAGTGAATTTAGACTATAGTCTATCCACCATATTTCATGCCAGTTTTATGAAAAATTTTGCGCGCAACGAGTCGTCTTTTACGACTGTGAAATATTTTTCATTTGTACATATAATTACTGGCTTTACACATTTAAGTGTTTTGACTTCAGGTCTTATAACAATAATCCCTACATTGGGATTTTATACTTGGCCAAAGTATTATAATTTCACCAACCTCATTTTCATAAGAGGGTTGTTTATGTATGTAGTCGACTTATTTATCGATTTCATTTCATGTCAATATAACATAGAGAGATCTCTGTATATGTTCTATCATCAGGCCTGAATCTCTTACATTTAATTATATCCCTTTTACTCACTATGAGTATTTAGCCTCAAATGGATCATTTCCATTATTCAAGAGATATTTGTTTTTGGAATCGATTGTCATTATACTTCAGGCATAATTACGCTTTAAGCTTGATCACGCTTCATGCGTATTATTGTTTAATTTCCCCATAATATTCAAGAATCTTGTATTATATCAGTCGGCTAACAATGCCGCAACACATGTCATTCATAATTATGGATATAATCATAATATTATATCTAAGTGCGTTTTGTTGGAGTGTATATAGATATCGCACTTTTTAGAAATCATAAAGCTTTACAAGCAAATCTTTATTTCATCGTATTGACATGTTTGTATGTAGAATATTGCTGCATAAGGAATATTTATATTCAAGTTGTTCTCATAGCAAATAACTTGAGGCTATTAATCTGCTAAATCATTAGCAATATAATATTTTATTATCTCAACTAATTCGTAAAATCATTAATGACTTTAAGATATATTCATGCTAGCATTTATTACTTTGCTCGTAATATCATTACTTGAGCAAATAATCAATCATTCATTTTCTTAGTGAGATAATTAATTTGCTTTTTAGAACAAGCAGCAATGATAACTTGTTAACCTGAACAATCTTCTGGTTCTTTAATAAATGTCATTTTGCATTCTCAATAAATCTCATTATTGAATTGGAATCTAACCAATCATTATGGAACTTCTGGTTCAGCAAGATATTTCATTTGTACATATGTATGAACTTCTGGTTCAATACAGTATTCATTTAATCAGTACGTATTTCTGTATAGTTCAAATCAGTATACTTTTATTACTTTTAGTATACCGAAAAAATCAGGTACAATATCCAAGGAAATATCTCATGATCTCAATCTTGTCGCCAAATCTTCCCATATATCGAAAAAGGTAATGACGCATTATCTCATTGTTCCCACATTTTCAATAATTTATTCCATTATTTCTTAATGGAATCGATATCACTGACACGCGGAGCGCTCCTTTACGCGTTTAAATAGATCATTTGGGAAGAGATTAGATCCATAAAAAATGGATGTTATATTATCAAATATTCGCAAATATTATTCTAATCTTCCGGTAAATGTTTTGAAAAAGATTTACCGAGTTCGACTTGAAAGATTGAGGCTGCTGATGGATCAAGGCTTTCCAGAAGATGTTCGTTGGTTGATCGAAGCAAAAGTTCGATTAGCTGGTGAATTACCAGATTCATTTTCTAAACACATGCCTGGTTTAGGTAAGAGTACTTTTGCAAAGAAACGAAGAGCAAAAAGGCTGAACGGTTGTTACAAATGTGCTCGTTGGACATGTGATACTCGTTGCAAATCAGTAGGATATTCTTCTAGAAATCGGGATGATAAAATCGATTTCATTAAGGGTGGACTGAGTAAGGAATCATTGGATGATATCCGATTGACTCTTGAGACGCACCCAAGTGGGTATGTGCAACGTGAACTCCTTTCCTTATATGCTCAATTTAACGAGGATAAAAATCGTTATAGTCTCGAAAATATAGTAGCAAAAGATCCTGTTTTCCAGGCTGTTATAAACAATAATGTTTTGGCTATTCAGCATTGATACAAGGTAAATCAGTTTATTATGTGTTTATATTTTTGCACATAAAATATTTTCATGTTTCATTTCTCGAGTATTGATAAAGTGTTTTGAAAAATCACCGAAAGGTAAGCTTTATCAAAAGTAGTGTAATTTAGTCAGAATTAGGTTTTCACTTTTTCAAAAGATGAGCAGTAAATAGTGAAGTTTTTCAAGTTTAAAAAGCCAATGATTTTCACACTTTCATGCATCCCAAAATATCATTTTCCCATAAGTTTTTCCTTCCTTATACTCTCAAAGATGGAAGGACCAAAACTTCGACCGATCAAAACTATCTGTGTATTTTGTGGATCAAATGTAGGGAAAGGTTTTGGGTATCTAGAAGCAGCCGTGGATTTGGTGAAAAAGTTGGGAGAGAAAGGTATCAATCTAGTATATGGAGGAGGTAGCAGTGGATTGATGGGTTGTGTTTCCCAATCTGCTCAAGCAGAGAAATCAAGAGTGATAGGTGTTATACCTACTCCTTTAGCTGATATCGCAGGCAAAACACGAGGGCATGAAGTACAAACCTTATCTATCCATGAACGCATAACTTGCATGTTATATGGTTCTGATGCCTTCATTGCCATGTCTGGAGGTTTTGGTACTTTAGAGGAAATCTTTAATATTACCTCCTGGGCTCATTTAGATCTCCATACCAAGCCTATTGGGCTTTTAAATGTTAACAATTTCTTTGATGGTTTGCTAACATTTCTTGATTATGCTGTGGAACAGGGATTCATCTCTCAATTTTCTAGGAGAATCCTTATTTCTGCTCCTACTATCGAGGAACTGCTGGATAAGTTGCAATCATATGTCCCCATAAAAGATCCAGCAGGAGTTAAGATAGATTGGTCGCAAGGAAGGGGAATCAAGCGAAAATGGAGTTCGGTTAATGTAAACTTAACTTTGTGAATCCTAGAATAGATGGTGGTAGAGTACGGAGTATTCTTACTCTTGAGACACACCTTAAATTTCTAGGATTTTATCAATGTTTAATCTTGTGTACCTCAAAGATAGGTGGTAGAGTACAGAGTATCCTTACTCTTGAAACACACCTCTTTGAGTGTTTCTTTATGTCCTCAAAAGTTTAGAGGTGGTAGGATATGGCTACTCCCGAAACACATCTCTCACTTTGAGGATCATAAATGTTTCCCCTTTTTATGTATGACTTGTTTTATGCTTCTTCAGGAGCAATAATAATATCATTTCAGCATATTTAGATGATAATTTTTACTTCTTCTGGTATAAATATGTACTTCTTCTGGAATACATAATTGCTCGTGCAAGAACTTTTTCAGATACTTATCATCTAATATTCATCTCATAATACTAATGAGATTATTTTCACATTAGCTATGTCCATGCCATCATGTGATATTATCTTATCATACATCAACATTCTTTTGTTGGATAATCCATTTTTATCTATCTTTTCAATACAGATAATGGTAACTTCTGGTACCGTTTGATAAAATATATTTTTTTTTATTAACATCTATCAACCTTTTTGGTATTGATAACTTTTTATCAATATTTACCAACTTTTGGTAATGATAACTTCTGGTATCATTTGATAAAATATTTTCTAACTTTAGTATTGATAACTTCTGGTATCATTTAATGAAATATTTAATAACAATAATATCAATAATAATACTGGGGTTATACCACCACGTATATATGTTGACAACAACCTCTAATATGTTAGAATTAACCAACAACTGAGGTGTTTCTGAAATAATATAAAACTTGAATATACGTAAAGTATTCCGTAAACCGACCATATAGGTGGTGTCAACATAATGAAATAATTACCTTTCATGAGTGAGCGAGTCATATCCTCCAGTCAAGGTATTCATAATAGTGATCAAGTCATATCGTCAAATCCAGTCAAGGTATAGTGATCAAGTCATATCGTCAAATCCAGTCAAGGTACTCATAATAGTCCAATCCATTGCGGTATAAATTCAGTCCATAATAATTCAATCCGTCACGGTATGACAATGATTATTTTTACTTATACCTTGTTTAAAATCTTTAATTTATCTTGTTGATCACATATTAATCGTTAATTTTCGATTAATTTACTTTTATGTATTACCAAGGGTAAAATTGTCCATATTTTAATATGTTGCTCATATGGATAAATCAAAACCGTCAATAGGTTTGAAATTTAATTTAGAACAAACTTACTTTTGGTCCGAAGTTCAAAATCCCGTCGGAAGTGCTTAAAAAACGGTTTTTAAGAAAACCGCCACGTTCGATCGCCGGAAAATCTCAGAACTACACAAAACAGAAAAGTAAGATCATAGAAAAATCAAGAACGTCGATATGAACAAACTTCCTGTTGACGTCGTCGCCTGATTCCTCCGCACGCGTCGTCACTCGCCGCCTCGACGTCTGCGCGTGGTCTTCACGCGCCTCACGCGCCGCCGCGCCGGTGCCGGTGACGTCGACACGCGCCGGTTCGGAAGAATCGTCCGATCGCCGTGGTCATGGATCCGGTCTCCGATCATCATTTGGATATATGGTTTGGCATGAATTTGGTTTGGAAGTTTCGGATTACACAATTTCTTCAATTTTTCTACGTATTTGGAATTGATCTTCTAATCTATGATGTATAAATGATGATTAATAATAATCTGATTTCTGATACAGAGGTTCATCATTTAGATGCAACTGTAGAGCATACTCTCGTCATATTACTCAATAGGGTAGAGATTCGTGCTGATAACGTGTTGTGAAACTATCAAAAATCTAACAACTAAAATAGAGAGAGATGGAGAGAGCTTAGAGAGAAGGAGGAGGATTCTTCATTATCAAGAATTGGTGCACTTCATTACAATGAATATAGGCCTATTTATAGGAAAATATAGGAGTTAAATATAAGTCATTAATACATTAAATATAGTAAATATTAGGTAATATTGGATGTGATGTAATGAAATTAGGTGATGATTTCATAACATTCTTGACCTTTGTCTCTATGCCTACTTCTATATTTTTCTTCCACTCAAGCTTTAATCTCTGCCGACACATGTTGGAATAATATGTCCAAGTCCAATTAGTTGGGCCGGACTTGGGTTGGCCCAAGTTCACAATCTTTAACCTAATTGGTTTAGGTTATTCCTATAAGTACTTCTCTATTGTAGAGAAAAAGAAAAAAAAAGTTGTTTTTTTTAATTGCTAGCACAATAATCCAGATTGTGACTTGCTGTGTGGATCACCATTAGAGGCTGGACAATTGGACGGCTGTGGTAAAAATCTATACTATAATAACATCAGATCCTAGCGATTCATTAAAGGTATTATTCTAATCACAAATTCTATCTAAGTGCAAGGTTGATCCGGGCTATGGTTTCGTGTTTGTTTAATTTTCGCTGTGCATGTATGTATCGAAACCTTACAGTGGTATCAGAGCTTACATTGTTACTTGTTAGAATTTGTTTAATTCTTTGATGAATTCAATATGATTGAATATTAATTTTTCTTGTTCTAAATTCGATTTGGAGAAGAAAATTAATTTTTGGTCAAAAATTGGGGTCGGAACAGTAAGATATCGGTGGCAGCCGCCGCCTCCGGCGATGGCGGCGTCATACCGCCAGAGAACAGGCAGCAGCGCAAGTACCAGCAGCATTGCCGAGTCGCGCTGCGCAACCTAGTGGCGATGGTCGCCACTGCACCGCGCTGCTGATGCAGCACCGGTTGCAAAATCGTAACAAGGTGCGACGCTGCTCAAAGGTAGAGTTGCGCGCCGCTGCTCACAGCTGCATCGGGTACGCGATGCGGCGGTAGCTGCTGCATCGCAAACGCGATGCAAGGCTCGCTCCAGCGTCGCAGCGGCGCTGCTGGTCTTCTGTTCGACAGGAGTGACTTCAGATCGCGAGCGGCTGCGCTGCAGAAGGCAGTGATGGTATTGTGAGCAGCGGCTATCGTCGCTGCTGCGCCTCGCAGCGGTGATGGTCACAGCTGCGATTCACGCAAACGCAGCAGCGATGCAGAAATCAGCAGCGTTCGACGCTGCTGCCTCAGTAGCGTCGCGCGCTGCAACGTGAAGAAGGTGCTGACTTGTTGCTGCCACTGGACCATTGCAGCGGCGAGATGTCGCCGCTGTGTAGCGGCGGGTCTTACTGCAAGGGTTGGAGTCGTCCAAACCGGAAGAAGGGGGAGAGAAGTCGCTGGTTGGTTTTCAGACAAATGGGGGCGGGGGCTTCCCTTGTAATTTAGGAAATTGCAAGCCCCTGTTTGTAAATTTCATTTTAGGGTTTAGAATTAGGGCGGGTCAATTTTGCAATTTTCGAAATTGTAAGGACTTGTCATGTGATTTTCGAAATTTGCGGGTCAGAATGTAATTTTCAAAAATGGATTTTAGTTGTTATTTAAAATTTGTTTTAAATTGAATTTTCAAATTGGTTTGAGCCAATTTAAAACTTTGACCAGATTTTAATTTTGACCCAATTCAAAAATTTATTTTAAAATTCATGATTTTTTAAATTAATGTTAAAATTGGATTTTAACAAAATTAATATTTTGACCCTAAATTGAATTTTACTTTATTTAGGAGTTTTGTCCTAAATTTAAATATTAATTCAATTTGCCCTAATTTTAGAATTAGAGTTTGGACTCTAATTTGGTGTTTAATTAAAATTTGATTTTAATTAAATTCGATTTAATAATTAGTTAATTCGATTAATTGATTATTAATTGAATCTTATTTAGGATTTGATCCTAAATTCGATTAGCCCTGAATCTTAAATTGGAGTTTGACTCCAATTTGGTATTTAATTAAAATTTGATTTTAATTAAATAAACCTGTCAATAAAGTAATTGATTAATTTGATTAATTAATTACTAAATTAAATTTTATTTTCTTTTAGGGGTTTTATCCTAAATTAAGATGTTAATTTAATTTGTCTCTTTTGGAATTAGAGTTTGACTCTAAATTGGTATTTGATTAAAATATGATTTTAATTAAATAAGTCCCGCTAACTAAAGTTAATTAATTAATTTGATTAATTAATTATTGTTCCGATCCATTTTATCTAAATTAGTTTAGACGACCTAAATTGCTAGAAACTTGAAATTTGTTCATATAATATTAGATATTATATTATAATACATTTATATGATGAATGTGTATTTGGTGGATGATTATGGACTCGACCCATGTGATTGGTTGGATGTATGATTAATTTATTCTGCTTATTTAATTGGGCCTGCGAGCCTATTATTATTTAATTGGGCCTGCGTGCCTATTATTTAATTTATTTGGGCCTGCGAGCTCTAGTTTGTAGATATGGACATGCGCGTCCTTGATACAGGTCTGCGTGCCAACTAGTATAGGATACAGGTTGGAGCTGGCCACAAGAAGACAACTAGTATAGGATATAGGTTGCAGTAGCAGATGGAGATTATTGCATTTAGCATTCGATGATCGAATGCAATGTCCCCTAGGAATTGACCAACTAGTCTTCTTCATGGCTCGAGAAGACTAGATAGATATCATCCATAATCATCCATAATAATATTGTATGTATGATTAATTGCATGGTGGATGTTAGTTAATATACATAGGAATGATGAGACAAACCCCTCACTTAATATTATATTAAGTCATACGCTTTCCATTGTTATAATGAAAAATCAGAGTTTACTATCGATGTCAGCTTGTTGAGTCACTCAAGGCTACTCGCTGGTAGATATGTTTCTCATTATGAAGTATTAGATACTTCTGAACAATGGGTCAGACTTAACCAAAACAACATCATTTTGAGTCAATCAAAAGTGATATAATTTTGGAAGCAATTTATTAAATTCGTATTAATTGGTTAATACAAAGTGCCTTCCATTGTTATAGTGAAAAACTAGAATCCACCCTCGATGCGGTTTGTTGAGTCACTCAAGACTGCAAGTGGGAAGGTGTGTTTTATCACTATGAGACATAAGATGTTTCTGAACAATGGGTAGAATTTAACCGAAATCTATCTTTTGTTGAGTCACTCAAGGAGATGAGGTTTTGGAGGCACAATCAAGTAAATACATAAGATGTGTGTGACAAAGAGTTGTCTACTTGATGATCTAGGAGTCACATGGAGATGTGATTGATAGGAGTATCTACCTGAATGTTTCATTAGAGCTTGTTGAGTCACTCAAGGTTCTAATGAAATAAACGGGATCCTAGCCTACTGTGAATCTAACAGGATTCTACGAGATTAATGTTGAGGGTCATTAATTCAAGTAAAACAGTGGGAACAATCGATTTAATAAAAGACCTTATTAATTTGATTTATACATGATAATGCGTGATTCTATATTTTGATTTATTATTGTTGTTGTATGAGTTTTAAAATTTGAGTTGTTACTTGAACTTTTGGAGTATAATTGACACTCTGTAAGTTCATTAGACTGAAATCCTTGAATTGGCATCGTCCTTTGAGAAATGATCTCATAAACACGATATGATCGAGAATACTCTTCTCGAACATGCCAATAATAGGAAGCTACATTTATAATTGCGAGGCTTCCTTAACCGAACTGAAGAGGTGAGAAATTTGGTGAATCTTCTACTTCAGTTTTCTATTTGATAGAGGTTAAATAATCTACTTAGCCAATCGAGTATTAGATACTGATAACTTGCAATGGCTAAAAGTAGAATAAATGGGAAAAATGGTGATGTACCTATTTGTAGGTAACAAAGCAAATGTTGTTTGAACGGCTTAAGAAGCTATCACCTATTTTTGCCTTCTCATTCAGTTTAAAATTAGATAATTGTTAATTACAGTTCTTATGAAGAATGACACTTCCAATTCATGTTTGGACATGAAATAATTATCCTATTTAATTAAGAATAATAGTTATTCGTTAACTAAGATGGGATAATATGGAAGTTAGGTAAATAACAAACAGTCTACATTCTGAATATTGGCAAAGAAGAAGTCACACTTAAATCTGACACTTGACTTATTCAATTAATAGAGATATATGTATATCTCACCTCGGAGGTAAATTGATAAGTCAATTTTCTTAGAAAAGGAAAATGTGGGATGGTTGATCCACTAAGCCTGTTACATTTGTATGTAAGTGGGCATATGTCAGAGTGGTCTTTAATCATTAGATAACCATGATTGTCATTGTTATCTATAATAAAGTTTAAATCTGTAACTTTGAAATGTTCAAATAATACAGATATAAATTAGAGTACCAAAATGAGCAAAATATTCTAAGCACATAGATTTGATCAAAGTGAAGAATATTTTAAAGTGATTGACTTCAAGATTATGTTATGAGAACATAATTTTCGCATAGATAACTCTTTCACATACGCCTCAGCACAATGGCGAATCAGAAAGGACAAAGATTGTAATTGATGCAATCATTGATGAAGCCACGCAAAAATCTCCAAAACAGTTTTTGGAGCTTTGCACTAAAAACTTTATATTACACACTTAGTCGTGTCCCATGATAATCGGTTGATGAAGGTCCATATAAGATATGGATTTCAAAGGTCTAATCTTCCTCACGTTAAGATTTAAGACCTCGATACTTATTAGAAGTATACCAAACTTGGATAAGCAATAACCTTAGTCCAATATGTATATTTGTGGGATATCCAAAAGATGGTTGGATATTATTTCTACATTCCTATCGAGAAAGAAAGTCTATCTTGAATTCTGTCATTGTCTTAGAGAAACAGTTCATCTAAGAGAAGACAGTGGGAGTAAAAGTAGAACATGTAAGAGTTCATGATTGCACATATACTTAACCGATTAAATAAGCTAGAATTTGCGCTTGCATTGGATGAAGCATAGATCAATGCTTGGAACACGCGCACTTCTCAGGACGTGGTGACAATTGAGAACACACTAGCTCAATGTAAAGATATTAGGATCATGTATACTCCATTGAGTTACACATCCTTGATTCCTAATATTGTATTAGTCATCAAGGATAATGAGCCAATATTTACATAGAAGCTAAGTCAAGTGTTGACTAAATGAGATGGCAAGAAGCCAAGGAATTCGAGATAAGAACAAGTTTTGGAACTTATTTGATTCGCCTGAAATGGGTAAGACCCATAGGTTGTAAATGTGTTTACTCTGAATCAATTCAGATTCTGCTTGCGGTAGCAACATGCTATAATGGGATTTTTGAATCCTTAAAACATAGTATACTAGCTACAGATATCTATTATAGATTAAAGCAAGCCTCACGGAGCTAGAATCTTGATTTTGATGAGATAATCAAAATGTTTGATTTTATCAAAATTGCAGATTAATCATGTGTGTATATAAAAGGTTAGTGGGAGTATTCAATATTTTTGATACCATATGTAGATGACATATTATTGATCAGAAGTTGAGTCTCTAACCTTTAAAATGAAATTGCAATTATTTTGAATTTCTCCATGATGGATTTGAGAAATAAAACCTTTACTTTGGGAACCATAATCTATAGAGATAGATTAGGAAGGTTGCTTTGATTTCTCAATCCACGTACATAGATGTAATGCTAATGGGGTTAGCATGAGTGAATCCAATATAGGATTCTATCCCAAAAGTTTTGGGGTTAATCTTTTCAAAATGATGTTTAGAACACGTATTGAGAAAGAATGATGTGGAGAAGATACTTGATTGTTTGACGATAAGATCTTCTTAAACGCCACACTATGTACAACACCTTTTGTATTATTGAGAACTTGAGAAGTACTAAGAATACAGAAGACATGAGGAGAAATGTAGACTTACAGTCTTCAGGTACATAGATACCATCCTTTAGTCTGGAAAGGGATGAAGGAAATATTCAGTCTAATAGTTAATTAACTCATAGTAGTGGTGTGGTCAGTTTGAAATGGTTCAAACAAGAAAGACTGCTAACTATACAACCGAGACCAAATACATAAGTGCTTGTGAAGCAATATCGATCGTTAAGTTCATTAGTGAACTATAACCGTTCCTAGCATTGTAGCTCCAGTAATGAGTACTGTGACGACAATGGAGCCATCGCGCAAACGAGGGAACTGAGTCTCATCGATGATCTAAGTATGTATTTAGGGGCTACTATCTTATTCGAAGATTGTAGAAAAATAGAATTCACGCCCACTAACCTTGCAAAGGTTGAATATGTGAAGAGTCACATGTCTAAGATCCACCTGTAAATCCACTATCCCAAAGGGCATGTGATTGTCACATGAACTCGTTATGTATAAGATACATAAGTTATTGGATCGAGTGGGAGAATGTCAGTGTTATGCTCTAAATCCAATAGTTGAGATAGCATAACACATATTATCATTGTTACAATAAAGGCAGATCTATTATTAAATTGAGTTTAACTCATTATTTAGATAATAGAGTCCGTAGAGTAAGTTTAATTAACTTGTAAGTCACAAGGTGTTGTGACTGTGAGATACAAGTCATTAATATCTTATTCTAAAATTGTCCCTAGTCGAAGTAACAACAAGATACGGATATTGTTGTTGCAGTTAGACTAGCATGTGTTGCATTTCTTTCTTATAAAGAAAGTAGCTTATCTCACAAGCTAGAATGTAGAGGGACATTCGAATGAACACGTGGATGCATTGTTAGATGAACAAAGCATTGGATGACCCGCATAGAGATTCCACATGGATAACTATCCAAGCGTCAGTGGTGAATCTCTAATGCGCGGTTGTGGATTTGGTCCTTTGACTTGAGGACGTCATAGAATCTTGTATGAGGATTACTATGCTTTGGCGAGCGTTGATGTTAGCTCTTGAGAGGGAGTCATCAGGATGACGTCGTACGGGTATAGTGAGAGTCATATGAAGGTTGTGTATGTCCAATATAAGGATTCGTCACTCCTGGGTAGTAGGAGATTATAACCTGTATTTCACTCACTTAAGTTGATGTAAATTCCTCGGCCGGGGTGAAGTTATGAGTTGAAAAGGTATTTTCAGTCATAACAAGATCAACTAAGATAAGAAGTGAATAACATAATTGGTTGAAATGAGATTGACGCTATCCATATCTCTTAACCAATTGGGTTATATTGATGAAGGGATTGTATTTCCACGGTAACCGCACATGAACTGGTCTTGTCATGCCACATGACTTTTCCTTTCACATGGATTGCCTTGACACATTGCTAGATGTCAATCTAGGACGGCAACGTGAATTAATCGATCTTGGTGAGTCGATGATGAATTAGAAATAGAGATTTAAATTTATCTTATTCCAATCAGATTGGAGTAATAATAATAACACGACGTTTGCCATCGTGAATGGAACCTGATGGGTCACACACAAAAGGCAAGAATTTAACATCTGGAATTGGATCTTGTACAAGTGGGAGATTGTTGGAATAATATGTCCAAGTCCAATTAGTTGGGCCGGACTTGGGTTGGCCCAAGTCCACAATCTTTAACCTAATTAGGTTTAGGTTATTCCTATAAGTACTTCTCTATTGTAGAGAAAAAAAAAGTTGTTTTTCTTGATTGCTAGCACAATAATCCAGATTGTGACTTGCTGTGTGGATCACCATTAGAGGCTGGACAATTGGACGGCTGTGGTAAAGATCTATACTATAACAACATCAGATTCTAGCGATTCATTAAAGGTATTATTCTAATCACAAATTCTATCTAAGTGCAAGGTTGATCCGGGCTATGGTTTCGTGTTTGTTTAATTTCCGCTGTGCATGTATGTATCGAAACCTTACAACACATTCTATAATTAGTACATGCTGCTTATGTTTTTGAAGACAATCAATTACTAATTGATTTCAGAAAATCCTGCACATACAGTTATTACAGTAATCACATGCTTGCATCTAAATTTGAACCAATTCCTGTTTTGATCCCATCAATTTGTTTTCTAGATCTGTTTCGACATATATAGAATCGAAGGTGATACTTTCTTTAGATTTTGAAGGCGTGAGGAGTGAAAGATGAAGAATTCGGTTTCGGACCAGAGTTTTTACATGGAGAGTGAGGACGAGGATGAAGAGAAGGCATTCAACAAATGTGAGGATGATGCAGATGGAAATGATTCTGATTCTTCCAATTACTCCAATGATGACGATAACTATAATCAACGCCAGCAAAGCAAATACAACCTGCAGTGGCCTCAAAGTTACAGGTATATAATTTGGTTATTAGTAAAAAAAAAAAAAAAAAAAAAAAAAAAAAAAAAAAATAAAAATTGAGCAGTCATTCGTTGGACATGACTCTCAAGGTTGAGAATGAACTACTGTAAATGTGTGTGTTTCCGTTTTTGCCTATATCTGTTCTGTAATTGGGATTAGAGCCTAGAGCTTAATCTAATGTAAAATCTGTTGAAAATCCTTCCTACAGGCAATCAATTGATCTATACAGTAGTGTCCAGTCTCCTAATCTTAACTTTCTGGGGACACCATCATTGTCCCGCTTAGGCAGTTCATTCCTTTCCTCGACACTTACGAGAAGACACACTCCCGAGATAATACCTTCTCTGAGCAAACCGCTCATACCTGGTGTAGAGGATGATACAGAGCAAGGTAGATATAGTTCCCATCCACCCTTTGTACCTACTCCAACAAGGAAGCCTATCATACAGAAAACGAGTATGTATGAGAAAGCTTCAAAGGTCTCACACGAACTTCCAATTTCTTGCCAGAGCTCATATGGACAGGCAGTGATAAATGGTATGTTGTTTTGAATATGGTTTCGTTCCCCAGTTATAGTATAGTATCATTGTTACAAATATAGAGAGGCAAAAACTCAGTTTGATTGACTGATTAATTTAAGCTTAGCATCTGTTACACTCTTAAGTAGAACCAAAACACTTCCAATTTCTGTATTTATGACTGGAACCCTGTTAATGATTCTATTATGAAACTGTTGCTCAACTAATTAAATAAAAATGTTTTTGTTGTGATTTGATGCAGGGGTGAATGTTCTATGCGGAGTTGGAATCCTTTCTACTCCTTATGCTGTTAAACAAGGAGGGTGGGCTGGACTTTCTATATTGCTGATATTTGCAGTGCTTTCTTTCTACACTGGGATCCTCTTACGTTACTGCTTGGACAGTGAACCTGGCCTTGAAACATATCCGGACATTGGCCAGGCTGCCTTTGGTACTGTGGGGCGTGTTGCAATATCCGTAAGTCTTGATATTCCCTACTCACTTTTCTTCTTGTAATGTTCTATCTGCTCTTAGCCGTAAGATTTAAGAAGTTCTACTTGGCTGTCACCTAGTGCTACTGCCGGCCTTGAGCCGCGCGCCCAAGCAGAGCTTTTTTTTGGAAAAAAAAAAAAAAATTCATTTCTGAAAATGGAAATAGATTGCTTACTTGCCTCTGTACGTGACAAAATAAAATAAAGCACGCAACATTTCTGCAACTTCACGAGACTAGTTCAAAACAGTAGCATTGCGAGTGTATGGTTTGTTGTTCTTTATTAGAAAGGGCCAGGGGCAAAAGAAGTCAATATGATGTAAGGGTAATCTTGTTCATGAACCCTTTTTTCAATGCCATTGTTGTAACTTAACTTCATTAAATAAAAACAAGATAGTAGCTTACCTTTTGCTTTGGCTTGAAACAAATTTTTCAGTATGCAATCTTATACACAATTCTTTTTAGAGCATAGTTTGATCTGTTTTTCCCCCTCTTGCAATACTTCGGCCTTATTTTGATTGAATAAGTCATTAGGTTCCAGAAAGTAAAATCTAAAAATAGTTCTCCCGAACTCAATGCTATCTTCCTTGCTTATCTTTTATCATGGATTTTATCAGTATATTACTTGCTATTTAATATATTAAGTTGGATAGAGAATCAATGTGCATTAACTGGTTGCTGACACTGAATTTTGTAATATTTTGTGGATGCAGATAATTTTGTACGTCGAGTTATACGTAAGTGCATCTGGAAACTCAGTGGAATATAAATTTCAAATATACCTAAGCATGCATATTGAGACAATCCATCAGAAGTTAATTTATCACCAAAAGTTATTCCTTCTTAATTACACTGGAAATCCAATGAGTTGCTAATGCTTTTTTCTTGCGAAGTGAATATCTGTTTTCATTTATGTTACAACAGCTCCCAATTTTTCTGCCCAATAGCGGTTTCCCCAGAGATCTTTATCATTAATGCAACCTTCATAACTCAACTTCCAGCTGTTGGTTTTTTATTGGCTATCCGACTTAAAACTAGTTAATTTCAATTATGCACATGGTCACTGGTTTCTAAATCTGTTTCAGCTCCAGCAGATTCTATCTGGATATGTCAATTCCATTTTTCTGTCAAATTATGGTACATTTTCACAGATCTTAAGCCCTAGGGTGTACATCTTTCCACATCTTGGCATTTAGTAATACAAGTACATTAAACTTGTTCTGGTGGGCATCAATTGTCTCTTTATTGACCCCTGCAGGCTAGTTGCGTTGAGTACATTATTTTGGAGAGTGATAATTTGTCCTCTCTGTTCCCAAATGCACATTTAAACTTCGGAGTGTTTGATTTAACCTCTCGCCATCTTTTTGCATTGACGGCCACCTTGGTCATTCTTCCTACTGTTATGTTACGAGACATGCGTGTTCTTAGCTACATATCCGGTGAGTCTATTGATTGAGAAACTTGTAACTTTTATCTTAAATAATACGTTGAAAATGTGAAAACAGCAAAGTTTTTTATTCTATAGTTATTACATTTAATTTTTGTACCAAACTGTGATTGTTATTGGCAACTTGATCCCACTAGAAACTTGGTTTAATTGGATCTTTCCAGTTGACAATTCATCAAATGGACTTGAAAATAAAGCGTCGAGTCAAGATTAGATGCTAAGTATACGGCCGTGTAAATTTCACACCATCAAAGCTATTTGGTTGATATTGGATATTATATTCTAGTTTCGCCACATAATACAGTCACTAGAACCTTGAAATAGTCCAAAAGATTTGGAGTATCCTCAGCTCCTCACACACAATTTCTTTGGTAGCATGACTTCATGATCCTTGTTGCATTTCTCTTGCAAAATTTTCAGCTGGAGGAGTAATTGCATCTATTTTGGTGGTGGCGTGCTTGTTCTGGATTGGCTTCGTTGATAAAGTTGACCCCCATACAAAAGGGACGACGTTGAACCTGTCTACTCTTCCAGTTGCTATTGGTCTGTATGGTTTTTGCTACTCAGGACACGCTGTCTTTCCCAATATCTATACGTCAATGGAAAAAAGGAGCCTGTTCCCTGCAGTCCTCCTAGCAAGGTATAGCAAATATTTTAAGCATCTTCTCATGCCATCAAATTTAGAACTCCTTTACCATAATATTATTCTCCAACTTAATCAACAAATGTGGTAAAATTTTAGGGAGAGTTTATTTATTTTCATGTTATTACTTTTCAACTTGTTAATCCATAATGAATGCAGTTTTGGGATTTGCACTCTGATGTATGCTGGAGCTGCTGGTATGGGATATACAATGTTCGGTGAAACAACGCAATCGCAATTCACTCTCAACATGCCTAAAGATTTAGTTGCATCTAAAATTGCTGTTTGGACAACGGTATGTAGAGAGAAGATATTTGTGCTGTAGTTTTGTCCTAGCTGTTCATTCCATATATCTAATATTTCTCTCTTTTCCTTAACATTTTTAGTCTTCCTTTTCAAATAAGAAACATGAATCTGTTAGTTATGGAGGCATAAGACAGATGCTTATAGGCAGGAATAATTAAAGAAAAAGGGATGCCTTCGAACTCGCTATATGTAGAATTCGTTGATGATGCAAAAACTGTACTCTCTTCTGTAACTCAGGCTTTTATACCTTTCATCTGTCAATAATCTCACTGTTTCTCTACATCAAAGTACCCAAATATAGAACATAAATATTTCGAAAAATGTTAATTATATATATGGCTGATTCCCTTCCACTTCTTTTGAGGTCCCAGTTGCTGTTTTATAACTGTTGCACTCTAAATTAAATTAAAACTTGATTTCAGTTTGGAATTTCATTGATTTCGAGTTAATATTTAATCTTGGGTTGTTGAGCAAAATCGAGGTTTGATTGCATACCTCCAAATCGGGCTTCAGTACATGGTTATAACTTGTTTCTCTCTACTTACTCTTTTTCAGGTGGTGAATCCATTTACCAAATATCCTTTTTTATGTTTCAATTTGATGATACAATAAATGGGTGCAGCAATAATTCGCCTTAGTGAAAGACAAATAACAGGACAGCAGCCTCAGATTCAAAGACATGTGGCTCTGAGAAACTTAGAACAATTGAACTATATTTCTTTTTTTCGTTTCAAGTAATGTAAGGTTCTTAAAATGCAACACGATAGATCATATCAGGTGAAGAAAGTAGAATTGTTTATAGTAATTTATTTTCTTACTGGTGTCAAAGGTACAGAAGTATCTTCCTTAACTAGAAATACATATGCATTAACCATATCCCCAGTGGCAATGAGTTTGGAGGAACTGATACCGGCAAATAACACCAAATCCCATTTGTATGCAATCCTCATCAGAATAGCGTTGGTGATATCTACATTGATTTTGGGTCTTATCATCCCCTTCTTTGGTAATTTCTCGTGCTTGGCGCTCTATTTTCTACTAGAATGCATCTACTTGTAGATCAAAGAAAAATATTTATTTATCTTTCCTCTCTATTTGCTAATTTGTTTTCCTTTTCGATTTTATAGTATGATGAGAATATTCTCTAGATTATCGTATATCCTTTCTATTAAACAGGTCTGCTGATGGCTTTGATCGGATCCCTACTAACAATGCTAGTTGTAAGTCCTTTAATGTTGTTTTAACTTGCATTTTATCTTACTTTCATTCTCTTCTTCAGCTTCAGCGCCGGTGCATTTGCTTTATGTTAATTAAACTTTCGTTTTCAGACATTAATTCTTCCATGCCTTTGTTACCTCAGCATCTTAAGAGGGAGAGTAAGCATCTTCCAGGTAAATTTCCACATATTTATGGCATGTTACCTGCTTTTTACTAATCAAAATCTTGCTATTTATTGATTTTCTTATCTTTTTATTTTATGATATTGTTTTTGCAGAGATTGATGTGTACGTTAGTTATCGTAGTAGGTGTCATATCGTCAGCCTTTGGAACTTTTTCAGCCATGTCGAAAATCATCCAGAATTTTAGCTGATGCTTTATGAAATATGTTCTATAGAATTAGAGGCAATTTATCTTCAATCTGCATAATCTTCATTGTTTGTTCTATTCTTCAAAGGGATTTTGTCTTTGCCCTTTTAAGTGTTCATATTATGTAGGCTACTCTGGAGACTATATTTTGACATATATTCAGTATCAAGTCATTTCATCAAGAATATATTCTTTTATTGTAGCAATATTAATTTGAAAAGCAATAATCAAACAACCATAACATAATTTCATGAATTTCACAACTTTTCAAATACATAATTAATTAATTTTTATTAAAATCTACTACAAATCTAATTTTAATTTTCACCAAAGAAGAGAGCAAGTCTCTCGTAGTTGGCCCATCAGGTCACCAACCTTTTTAGTACTGGGCAGACGTTTAGCCCCATACATGAGTTTACGAATTTGTCAATACCTCTATTTTTTGTAAACCATTCGAACTTATGGCAAAAAGCTATTTTACCAAGTTCCATTAGTGTAGTGTTTGATAGCAATTCTAATTTCATGGAAAATACATTTTCACCCAAAATTTTCATATTCCAATTAAACACACTTATGAATTTCTTGAAATTTGAATTCCACTCATTCACAAAAATGTCACATTTTTCTTGAATTTCATGAAATTGAATTCTTTGGGGTATGAGAATTTGAGTTCTATGAAATTGGAATTTCACCTCATTTTAGATGATCATGTTCTCTATCTAACCCACATGTATGTTTCAATAACTGGATAAATCATTTTATCTAAAAAAAATTGACCATCAATTTTGTAAACTTATTTATTTATTAATACATTTTTAATCAAACGTTTTTTCAAATCACCTTTTAGTTTTTAACTATATACTTTAAATTCGAAATAATAAATTCTTTGTTTATGAACCAAGAAAAGTTGCAAAAAAGAGTTTGAATTATGACCCAAAAATGCTTCCTTTCGTCATTCATGCATAAAGCCTCTCTTTGATAAAAAGAACTTATTTATAAACAAGAAATATGATATTTTTAGATAAAATATGTGATTAATAGTAATTTGAGAAATTGTATTGTTTATATAAACAAGTTTACCAAACAATTATTAAAAAAAAATTGTTTTTGAGATGAAATAAATGGTTAAAAAGTAATTAAAAAAATTATATTTGATTAAAAAATAGTTGAAGAAAATCCATCAAACTAAAAGCAGAAAATTCCCTTGATGGGTCAAATCGACACACAAAAACCAGCAACAAAAAAACAAAAAAAGTAAACTTGTTCTAACTGTTAGGTAAACTTTTTTTAATTACAGACATTTTTCTAAATCACTTTATCAAGCATATATTTTACATAAAAAAATATCAATTTGTTTATAAATAATTTTTTTACCAAATAGTGAATATGTTTACAAATCACCTTTTAATAATATTCATTTTCTTGTATCACTCTTTAATCACATACTATCATGTTAGATTATGATTAAAATATAATTTTAATATGAAGTCAAGTCGATAATTAATGTTAATCATAAATTCACAATTTTTCAACTTTTATCAAAATATACAAAAAATTCAATAACGTGTCTTCCTCGATCTCTACGACCTGGTTTTTAATCCTCCTCTTCTGTCAATTTTTTGGAATAAAAATTCCAGGGTGGGCCATAACTATATCTATCTATCTATTCTATTCAAGAAAAAAAAGAATCAAATAAACAAATATTTTTCTCAATCTCTCCGATCAGGGCTTTACCCACTTTTTTCGTTTCCCCATTCCTTCAAAGAAATTAAAATATGTCTAGTTTTGAAGTTTTTCCATCCATTAAGACCATATTTAGGAGAAACCAAGCTTTGTATAATTCGAACTGTTCCATTTTTTCAAACGGAAAATCAATTTTCTTTGGTGCTGAAAATGTTATGAATTTTACAAAGAACGACGTATTGGCGTTAAGTTATCATGGTGAAGCTGGGTCTATTGTTCAACAAGGTCTTCACAATTTACCACTATCGGTGGATCTTGAGCCCATTTCTGGAGAAGCCCAGTTCGATCGGGTCATTGCGGAGGCTCAACAGCTCGACGAATCAATTGTAATTTTATGGTATGAATTTAGGATTGCAGTATGATTTCCCCGTTTTTAGTCTTCAGTTGTTTTTGTGTTATTTTTTCAATCTATTGATCCGTTGTTCCGTTTTAATTTTGTCAGTTCAAGACTCACTTTTCCCTCTATTCAATGCAAAATCGATTATTTTTTTCCAGATGTATTTAATTTTATTGTTATTATTATTACTGTTATTTCATGTTAAATGTACAACTTGATATTGAGATTTCAAAACTTGAATTCGTGCAAATTCTTGGATTTAGTTATTGTCAATGAGTAGAGTAATGTTGTCAAGAACATGCTCGAATGGGGGGAATGGAGGGAAACATAGTACGGAAAATCTTTTACTTCATAAGCAAAGCTTGGGATTTCAATGGATGTCTACCATGCAAGAGAACTTTTAAATGAGATGAAGTTCTGATATTTCTTCGACCGCATTGATATAAGATAAATTTAGGACTCAATACATTCTCTTTAACCATTTTCCCATAATGAACTAACATCTAGTCATGTCTGCTGCACTTGTGACTTAACTATAAAAGCTGCTTGCTTATTTGACAGAGATTATCCAACATATACTCTAATAAAGTGCAACCAGAAGCTGGGCATCTTAAAAAATATAACATATCATGGCGATTTATACATTTCAGGGTGTATCCTTGGTAGAAGTCCAGATAATGTATAACTAGAAGAAATGGTGATGCAGCACCAGTGCAGGATTAACTAGCGCTCTTGAACAGAATGTTTTGGTGTATTTGTATAAAGGGTTGGCAGGGAAAGGGAATGATTTGGATTTTCTCATACAAGAAACAAATATCTTGAAGTTGAGAAAGAACATCTCATTGCTGTGGACAGTATCCCGTGAGTTCGTATCAAGTTAAATTGGTTTGATTTTGAAGGTAAGACACAATTAGCTTGCTCAAAATAATAGGAGCATAGCAATGGAAGATCATCAAACCTAGGATTGGCACTCGACTACCCTCTGGAGAAACAAAATTATCTTATATCTGATTGATAATGGAGTTGTTGAAGGTTGCTGATACATCAGAAGTAGAAATAGCTGCTATGTTGTAGCAATGATAAAATTCTACGTGTTAAAGGTTGGATAGAATGGTTAAAAAAATTATAAGTATATATATATATATGAGTAATATCATTGTCACTGGTGATTTTTGGTCATTTGCCATCATGATCATGCATTGCAAAATGTTCCACATCCATGCTAGTGCATAATTTAAATGCAAAGTAGTCACCAATAGCTGGAAGAAACTGTTGTACAAATCGAGAATGTGAAGAAGAATTTTCTTATTGGATTGATTCTTAAGCCTTGTCTAGCTTGGATAGGTTCTGTCTGAAGCAACTCACGTTTGGAGGTTCTTTCTACTTCGGAGTAAATGAAAACTTAACTGCAATTAAAATTTTCGTGTCAAATCTGTTTTGTGAATGCGTTGGAATCAGATAGGAAAACAAGAGATTGGAAGTACACTCTTTGTAAGAAGAGTAAGTTAGAAACCCTTTCGGGAGAATTTACAAGGCCGAGATGGAGAAGAGGATGTATACGAAAATTGTGAAGCCAGAAGTCTAGAGTTGCCAATACTTTCTTCTCTCATCTCTTTTTCATGTTAGAATTGACAGCTAGAATACCTTTCAGAGGAAGAGGTTCTGGAAGCAAGAAAACTGCAACAAAGAGATTGCAATCAAAATCATGATAATTTGAAATTTTCAGGAGAACTACCTAAAAGTAAATCAAACCAGAAGGCAAACTGCAACCATGAATAGGTAGGTATTCATAATTCATTTTCATGCAGTGATGGCATTGTGATTATGTGTTACTTAACCATTTTTAGATTTGTGCTTCTTTGACCTTTAAGGTAATTATATAAGCTCTTATGACTAGCCAAAGGAAGTTACTTCTTTGTTACGAAAATCTCTCTCTCTCTCTCTCTCCATTGTAACTTAATCTCTTTTTTATTCTTTTATCTTTAAGGTAATCATCATAGGCAATATCTTGTGTTAAACATTTAATTGCACGAATAGTTACTTGCATGTGATGTAGACATGTAGTCTGTGATCATGTCTTCATATCACTCATGGATATGTTAATGTTTATGGGTGCACGTTTGATCTGAGTAAGTAAGTTGTTTGGATATGTAGGATGGCAACCTGGTGCCGGAAATGTATATATTTGAAACCAAAACTGGAAAAATTAGCGGCTGATTACTATCCCAGGTTAGTTGGAAGACCTGTTCAACTTGTTTCTTATAATGCTCAAAGGTTTCTGGTGTGCAGTAGGGCAGATCGTTATTTGTCTCCCTCTAATTCTTGTTTAGATATTAAGATGCAATTTGATTTCATTTTTATCAGTATGCATGTAAAAATTTGCTTTTATCTACAGTGACAGTTTTAGATTTTTCTGTTTCAGTTGTCTTCTGTTGTTCAAATAATGTGGTATCCAAGTGTATCAACTCTTTATTCTCTATTTTGTTGCAGAATGCGATTTTGTTGTGTTGATGTCAATAACGTTCCCCACAAGCTTGTGGTTCATGCAGGGGTCACTGTAAGTTCTCCTGACTTCAATGCTAAAAACCCTTTGTGTGATTGACTGGTATTAATTATGTTGCAAAATTCTGACAAGAAGGCCAAAGTTAATGGATTTTCATAAATAAGGTCCATATTTTTCGAGTATCCTTTTGAAAAAAATTGTTTCACACTAAACGACGTTGCCCATTGACTTCCAGATATTTATCTAGGAATTAGGTTCAGAAGCCACAAATTAGTGTTTCAAATAGTGATGCTCAGTGGAAAGTTATATAATTATAAGCTTAGTTTATTATAAGTTTACATATATTAATTGAGTAATATCTTTCTTTTATATAAAGAAATTTCTTTATTGGTCAAAGTTAAAAATAAGCAACATATTTTGAACAAAGGAAAGAGTAACTCCCAAAATAAGTCAGTTTTTCTAAAGCTTAGCTGAGCATGCATCATATTTTTTCAACACACCGACACTTTCGACTGGAGACGTATTTAAGTTGTCCACAGAGTTCCATTCCATTTTGCTTTAAATTCACGCACACAAAAATAAAATTGCAGGAACTGATTGAAATTTAATTGTACCTTTTCATGTATCTGCACGCTCTTGATCATAAAATTTGGACAGAAAATGCCAACAATACAGGTAAATCACCTTACATTTGTATCTCCTGATATTTGCTTTGCTCATAATTCCAAGCTTCCTAGAAGAATAATGGTTAGATTTCATTACAGCTATGGCGGGATGGCAAGAAACAGGCTGAGGTGATCGGAGGCCACAAGGCATATTTGGTAGTTAATGAGGTTCGGGAAATGATAGAAAATGAAAATAGTATGTAATTCAAATTATAGCAATGCCCATTCTAAAGCTTTTTCCTTGTTAAAAAAATATAAAAAATTATCACTTTATAATTTATATATATACAGTCTTGTTCTAGTGTCCATAGTGGACGCCATAAAATGTGTCAATTGTGATTGTGATGCTGCCACGTGTCCCTATATATATATTTTTTAGGACACATAGCAATATTACACCCACAGTGGATGCTATAAAATGTATTCAATATATATATATATGAAAAGTTGATGGGATTATAGGAGGTGTCGAATGCTTGGCTTTGTATTTTCATATTCCAAACAGCAAGAAAAAAGGGGTTATTTTCTTTTCATTAAATAGTTAATTTCTGTCAATCACTGTTAATTACTCTATTAATTCCTCAATGGACTAGGGGAGCATCAGTTGCTCATTTTCACAATTTTTTTTCTTTTTCAATTATTTTATATTATGTTTCGCTTGATACAGAATAACATAATAAGTGTCGATATTTAATTGGTTCGAGATCGTATGTATATTTGAAATAAATCTAAATGTAACTGGATGATAATTCAAAATTTATAATAAAAGAGGTCGAAGGTAGGTTAACGAGTGGTGAATTGGAATTTAAACTTTGGTCACTTTTATTTTGGTACAAAGATGGTGCATTTGATCAAACAAATGTTGGATCTATCTTAACAGGCATGTTTTGTTGCTCAACCTCCATCGATAAAGTGTCAATTGTTCAATTTTAAAATTAAACGGGCACTTGACACATTTTCATTGAAGGTGAGCCCACCTTGAGCAACAAAGTGATCTCGTCTATCTCAATGCACTATTGTTAACAAATTAATTAATTAATTAATTGTGCAATAAAGTTTTTGGTTCCTTGTTTGGCGGTCGATTTTTGTTTATAAATAAGAAATTTTAGTTTTTTGAGGTAAAAAGTACGATCAAAAAGTTTTTTGAGAAAATGTGATATTTATAAAATCTAAATTTATTTATATCTACACTATCTTATAAAACTTACAAGTATGGATGGTGAAAAATCTTTCACATCACTATTTTGTCATATTTTTTCCTCTAAACCAATTATACCCCCCTCTTTAATATTTCAATTAATCTACATCTACATCTACACTATCTTAAAAGTATGGATGGTGGAGAATCTTTCACATCACCATTTTACCCTCATATTTTTTACTCTAAACCAATTATACCTTCCTTTAATATCCCAATTAACTAATTAATTAAGTTAAACAAAACGACTCATTAGTATGTTCCCATAAACACATAATAATAACACAAAAACTCTAAGTTTTGTCCTCATATTTTTTGCTCTATACCAATTATACCCTCCTTTAATATTTCAATTAACTAATTGATTACGTTAAACAAAACAAGGACTCATTAGTATGATCCCATAAATACATGATAATATCACAAAAACTCCAAGCTAAAATATGCACATTACATTACACAATCAAAGTTTTTTAGGTCATTTCTCACACTTTGCTTCATTACTGCAAAATGTTTCTCTCTTTATTGTCATTGTAGAAAATTTTCAAATTGTTATTGTTTGGGTTATCAATTGTACTAGAATGAAAACAACAATATCGTATCTACTCTACACTATCTTCAAAGTATGGATAGTGAAGAATTTTTCACATCACCATTTTTCCAGTATTGATAAAGCCCTCTTAACCAATTTTTCCATTTATTCATTTCACACTATAAGTATTAGCTTTAAGTCCTAATCAATGTTTAAGTTCTCAATTATAATTAATAAGATTTCAAATCAAATAATTTCTTTTTTTCTTCTTGTGATTTGTTCATACCCCAATAATATTGAAAAAAATATAAAAAAAGAATCATATTTTGAAAGAAAAAAAAAAGTAATCACATTTGGTAGCCCTGAGAGATTTACATAGTGCAGAGATAATTCAATTCAATTTATCCTAAATTTACTTCTAATTGTAACTCCTCATTTGGACTAAAATTAACATAGAAATATAAGGCGTGAAGGGAGATCTTAAATATCTTTTTGTTAGATTTTGAATATATTAATGTATAAAATTTTGATAAACTTTGATTAAGGCTATGTTCCGCCGATTATTTTGGTTTTTGATTTTTTTTAGGTTAAATATGTGGTTAAAAAGTTATTTGAGAAATTGCCTAATTTTTAAACCATCATCATGGCTTTACTAAAGAGATTATGAGAGAAAATTGTTTCTTTTGACTTAAAATCAAATGATTTTTATATAACATTCGTTTGGTAATTGTACTTTTTTTATTTATAAACTAATTTATAAATTATACAATTTCTCAAACCACTTTTTAATAACTCACATTTTCTCTCCATTTTCAATTACACATTTTATCTCGATAACATAAATAAATCAATTTATAAACTATATATTCTTTTACCAAACATGGTCATAATGAGCATTATGAGTGATAGACAAGTGGTCAACGGGCTAAGCATTCGTTTAGTAAATCAAATAAATTGAATCAATTTATACACTAAACAAATTTTAAATCACTTTCTAACAATACACATTTTCTCTCTCTACTTTTCAACAACACGTTTTACCTCAAAATTATAAATAAAACAATTTATAAACAAAATTCTTTTAACAAAGAAGGTGAGCCTGTTTGCTCTATCTATTATTTTCACATCAACTTTTTAACTCAATCTCAAGCATTCATCTTTAATCGAAGTCCAAAATTTTGTACTTTTCAAATCAACTAGTAGTAAGTACGTGCGTTGCACGTCTTAGATATATGATGAATGTTATGCATAATGTCTTCGTAGAAGTAATACCATTTTTTGAAAGTTATTAACATAAAAGATATCAATGTGTAAAATAATCAGTCGAAAAATAAAAATAAAAAACTATGTAAATTCGAACAAAGAAATAGTAAGTAGTGTGTTCGACAATTAATCTGAAGAAAATACAGACGACATGTTGTAGGTTTTGTATATTAATAAATGATGTTATTTCTTTAGTGAGTTTGCTAAAGTACGTATAATAATTTAGATATTATTGAATATGATGATGAGTATTGAATAGTAGGAAGTTACAAAATTATTTAAATTTTAATCATATTTTATTTTTATTATTTGATTAATTGAAAATTTATAAGGAAAATTCAATATTATAGATTTTTCAATAATTTCACAAAATATTGTTAAACTTTTGGTCAAATTTCATGATTTGAATTGAGAAAGATAATGTGAGGAAAAAGTTTCCCATGACACACATTTTGTGCGATTTGGATGGTCACAAAAAAATTGTGAAAATTTTTCTTTACCACTTATTTTAGCCATTTTTCCTTTCAATGACTTCAAACACTCATCTTCAGACCTTGTAAAGAAAATTATTGCAGAATATTTAAATGTATTGTAGTTTAATGTTATTGGCTAATAAAAGATAAAATATTAAGGATAATATTAACATAAAACCTAACAATTTAAGAGCTATATTGACAAAGGTGAATAATGCAATAACTATAAAAATAATCTATAACTTGACTTTTTATAGATTTTTTTTTTTTCACAAATCCATAAATCATTTACTATAGGCCACATATAAATTGATTTTCCATTATTTGAACTCTCTTAATTCAATTATTAAAAAAAGTTGATAAAATTCGAAATTTCCTAAAATGGAAGATAAAAATAGGTGAAAATTTGTGTGGAAATTTATTTGACGATTATCTATCTATCTATATACATATATATAAGCAAAACTTATAGCATAAGTTTTTTAATACTAAATAAATGCGATAGTATAATATTATGAGAGAGTATAACAATATAAAATTATATTATAACATTGTAAATTGTTAGATAATAAAATATTTAATAATAAATAAATAAATGAGAGATTATGATGAAATAAAATATTTAATGGTATGAATAAAATTTGGTAATCAAAAGTTTCTCTTAAGTCCTCATTTTTTATATATATTACAAAAATTAGAATACGAGGAGACAAAATGAACCCTTCATTTTTTTTTAACTTAATTAATTAATGGGTAATATAATATAGAGGGTATAGTTGGTTGAAAGTAAAAAAATGTGAGAACAAAATCGTGATGTCAAAGATTCTCCTTTATCCATACTTTTAAGGTAATAAATAAAATAAATATAGATAGATAGATATAAATATATAAATCACACATCCATTAAAAAAAACAAAAAAATAACCAAAAAATCCATTTTTTTTCTAAAACATGCTAGAGTCAGATCAGTCAGTAGCCGTTATTTGGGTTCCCATACCCAAAGCAAAAAGCCAAATCATTATAAACAAGCTTCAGGTGCATAATGGGCAACATTGTTATAAAACTATCATTATCTAAGAACAATATAAGAGAGAAAGAGATGGAGAGAATAGAGAGGAGGATTCTCATTCCATTAGGTGTAAGAAATGTTACAAATCAATGCCCTATTTATAGGGATATAAAGTCATTCATACATGATAAAATACAATATAAATTAGGTGGAGATTAGGTAAGAAATTAGGTGAGGAATAAGGTGAGGATTTATATTTAATTTATAACACTTCCCCTTGAATGACTTATTGCTCAATTGCTCAATTGTCTGTCTCGTTAAAACCCTGCTAAGAAAATCCAGTGGGATAAAACTTGAGCGAAGGAAAAAGAGTACAGCTGCTCCCCCTGATGTTGGCCATCATTAATCATTGAGTGTAATATCCAAAATGACATCAATGATAAGTAGTACAAATCATGTACTGAAATCTGAAGTGCTTCACTGCTTCAGTGCTTTAGTGCTGCCTCGTTAAAACCTTGTCAGTAAAACCCAATGGGACAAAATCTGAACGAAGGAAAAAGAGTACGGCCGCTGCCTCGTTAAAACCTTGTCAGTAAAACCCAATGGGACAAAATCTGAACGAAGGAAAAAGAGTACAGCCGCTGCCTCGTTAAAACCTTGTCAGGAAAACCCTGTGGGACAAAACATGGACGAAGGAAAAAGAGTACAGCATGACAACATGATTCTCCCCCTGAAGTGTGCAATCAAGTATTCATGAACCTTTTGAATAATGATATCATCTTTCTTCTGGAATATATATGAAAATCTTCTTGGGTGTAGCCGATATCATAACATTCTTCATAAGATGTGTATGATTTTCTTCATTTGTTGATATCATTCCAGTATAACAATGTGTTGCTGAATTATAGCTTGTTGATAGCTATGATGATGCCTCAAAAAACCTTTGCTAGGAAAACCATGTGGGACAAAACCTCAGCGAAGGGAAAAAGATTACATTATTCTCATTAGTTTTCATCAATACGCCTCAACTGTTGCCTCATTAAAAACCTTGCTAGGAAAACCCTGTAGGACAAAACCTCAGCTAAGGGAAAAAGAGTGCAACGCGTATTTATTCCTTTCATGGAATATCACAAGTATATTGATGCAATCTCGTATCTTTTCATCAAACATATCATTCAAGATGAGCTTTGTTCATAGCTCATTTATGATGTCATAACATGCTATATTAAGCAATGTTGTACTAATTTATCGATTGCATCTTTCACTTCTGGTGAATAATCAAATTTAGAGTTCACTTCTGGTGAATAATCAAATCCATAATTCTCTTCTGGTGAATAATTAAACATATTTATTTTCATAGATTGCACCTTTCACTTTTGGTGAATAATCAAATTTAGAATTCACTTCTGATGAATAATCAAATCTAGAATTCACTTCTGGTGAATAATTAAATTTAGAATTCACTTCTGATGAATAATCAAAAATCTAGAATACACTTCTGGTGAATAATTAAATCTAGAATTCACTTCTGGTGAACAATTAAACATATTCATTTTCATATTCACTTCTAGTGAATAATCAATTTCCCAGATGTCATAAATAGTACACTCCAACTTTCAACATATTATATCATGGAGTCATTTGTATCATTCTATAGTGATACTAATCTGGGCATATTGAATCTTTCAATGATTTATAAACTGCAATTTCTAATTTGTAGGAGCATAATCAATCATTGAAATAGATATCAATTTCGACATATAATCTACAATCATTTTACTTGAAATCCCAACGTACCCCGATCAACTGGTACATCAAAGAATACTCTCAAAGTACCGAGATGAGAATCATACATTTTGATCTCACTCATTGGTATATCAAAGAGCTCAAGCTAGTGATTTAGACTATAGTCTATCCACCATATGTCATGCCAGTTCTATGAAAAATCTTGCGCGCAACGAGTCGTCTTTTACGACTGTGAAATATTTTTCATTTGTACATATAATTACTGGCTTTACACATTTAAGCATTTGGACTTCAGGTCCTTGAACAATAATCCCTACATTGGGGTTATATACTTGGCCAAAGTATTATAATTTCATCAACCTCATTTTCATAAGAGGGTATGCAGTCGACTTATTTATCGATTCCATCTCAATATAACATAGAGAGATCTCTTTATATGTTCTATCATCAGGTACCTGAATATCTCATCATTTAACTATGTCCCTTTTACTCACTATGAGTATTTAGCCTCAAAGGGATCATCTCAATCATTAGAGAGATATTTGTTTTTGGAATCGATAATCATTATGTTTCATGCATAATTACGCTTCAGGCGTGTTTTCCCCATAATGTTCTCAAACATTATCAATCGGCTAAAATGCCATAACACATGTCATTCTTTTAGATATATAATCTCAATCATATATCTAAGTGCGCTTTTGGTGGATTGTATACATATCGCACTTTTACAAATCATAAAGCTTCTTGAGCTAATCCCAGTTTGACATAGAATATTGTTGTATGATAAACAATTTCCGAATAAGTTATTCTCATAGAAAATAATTTGAAACTTTTGATAATCTAACCGTTTATTATAGAACTTCTGGTTCAATACGGTTTTATTTCATTTCTATGTATGAATATTTGATTCAATACAATATCGTTAAACTTCTGGTTCAATACAATGTATATTTCATTTATGAGCTTCTGGTTCATACTATATACATATTTTACTTGTACGTATAAACTTCTGGTTCAGCAAGATATTTCACTTGTACATATGTATGAACTTCTGGTTCAATACAGTATTCATTTCATCAGTACGTATTTCTGTACATTTCAAATTAGTATACCTTTATTACTTTTATACCGAAAAATCAGGTATAATATCCAAGGAAATATCTCATGATCTCAATCTTGTCGCCAAATCTTCCCTTATATCGAAAAAGGTAATGACACATTATCTCATTGTTTCCACATTTTCAATAATTTATTCCATTATTTCTTGATGGAATCGATGTTACTGACACGCGGAGCCATCCGCTCTTTTACGCGTTGAATAATGCATTTAAATAGATGATTTGGGAAGAAGGCTAGATCCATAAAAAATGGATATCATACTTTCAAATATTCGCAAATATTATTCTAATCTTCCGGTAAATGATTTGAGAAAAATTTATCGAATTAGGCTCGAAAGATTGAGGTTGCTGATGGATCATGGCATCCCAGAAGATGTTCACTGGTTGATTGAGGCAAAAGTTCGATTAGCTGGTGAATTACCAGATTCATTTTCTAAGCACAAGTCTGGCTTAGGTAAAAGTACTTTTGCAAAGAAGCGTAGAGCAAAAAGATTAAATAGTTGCTACAAATGTGCTCGATGGACATGTGATACCCGTTGTAAATCAATAGGATATTCATCCATAAATCGAGATGATAAGATAGACTTCATTAAGGGTGGACTGAGTAAGGAGTCATTGGATGATATCCGATTGACTCTTGAGACGCACCCTAGTGGGTATGTGCAGCGTGAGCTACTATCTTTATGGGCTAAATTCATCACCGATAAAGAGCGTTATAGTCTCAAAAATATAATAGCAAAAGATCCTGTTTTCCAGGCTGTTATAAACAATGATGTTTTGGCTATGCAGCATTAATACAAGGTAAATCATTTGATATATATGCACACATAAAATATTTTTTTGTTTCCTTTCACGGGTTTTGATAAAAGCTGGTTAAAAATATTAAATCACCGAAAGGTGAGTAGGGTGATTTTGTCAAAAGTAAATCTTCACTTTTTCGAAATACGAGCAGTAAATAGTGAAGTTTTTCAAGTTTAAAAAATCAATGATTTTCACAGTTTATGCATCCCAAAATATCATTTTCTCATAAGTTTTTCCTTCCTTATTCTCTCAAAGATGGAAGGATCAAAACTTCGACAGATTAAAACTATTTGTGTATTTTGTGGATCAAAAGTAGGAAAAGGTTTTGGGTATCTAGAAGCTGCAGTGGATCTTGGAAAGAAATTGGGAGAGAAAGGTATCACTCTCGTGTATGGAGGAGGTAGCAGTGGATTGATGGGTTGTGTTTCACAATCCGCTCAAGCAGAGAAAGCAAGAGTGATAGGTGTTATACCTACTCTTTAGCTGATATTGCAGGAAAAACACGAGGGCATGAAGTACAAACCTTATCTATCCATGAACGCATAACTTGCATGTTATATGGTTCTGATGCCTTCATAGCCCTGCCTGGAGGTTTTGGTACTTTAAAAGAAATCTTTAATATTACCTCATGGGCTCAACTAGATCTCCATACTAAGCCTATTGGGCTTTTAAATATTAACAATTTCTTTGATGGTTTGTTAACCTTTCTTGATTATGCTGTGGAACAGGGATTCATCTCTCCATTTTCTAGAAGGATCCTTATTTCTGCTCCTACTATCGATGAACTACTGGATAAGGTGCAATCATATATCCCAATACAAGATCCAGCAGGAGTTAAGATAGATTGGTTGCAAGGAAGGGGAATCAAGCGAAAATGGAGTCCGGTTAATGTAAATTTATCTTTGTGAACCCTAGAATAGGTGGTGGTAGAGTACGGAGTATTCTCACTCTTGAGACACACCATAAATTTCTAGGATTTTATCAGTGTTTAATATTGTGTACCTCAAAGATTTAAGGTGGTAGGATACGGCTACTCCCGAAACACATTTCTCATTTTGAGGATCATAAATGTTTCCCCCTTTTGCGTTTTGCATGTATGACTAGTTTATGCTTCTTCAGGAGCAATAATAATAATATCATTTCAGTATGTTTAGATGATAATTTTTACTTCTTCTGGAGTAAATATACACTTCTTCTGGAATACATAAGTGCTCGTGCAAGAACATTTCCAGACACTTTATCATCTAATATTCATCTCATAATACTGATGAGATTATTTTCACATTAGCCATATCCGTGCTATCATGTGATATTATCTTATCATACATCAACATTCTCTTGTTGAATAATTTTCATCCACCCATTCAAATTCAGATATTGGTAACTTCTGGTACCATTGGATAAAATATTTTTATCAACATTTACCAACTTTTTGGTAATGATAACTTCTGGTATCATTTGATGAAATATTATCTATCTTTAGTAGTGATAATTCTGGTATCATTTAATGAAGTATTAAATAACAATATTGTATTAACAATAATAATACTAGGGTTATACCACCAAGTATATATTAACAATAATATTGTATATATATTAACAATAATAATACTGGGGTTATACCACCACGTATATATGTTGACAATAATCCTCTAATATGTTAGAATTAACCAACAATTGAGGTGTTTATATGTATTCAATTGATAAACCGACCATATAGGCGGTGTCAACATAATAAAATAATTAAACCGACCATATAGACGATGTCAACATAATGAAATAATTAAACCGACCATATAGGCGGTATCAACATAATGAAATAATTAAACCGACCATATAGGCGGTATCAACGTAATGAAATAATTACCTTTCATGAGTGAGTGAATCATATCTTTCAGTCAAGGTATTCATAATAGTCCAATCCGTTACGGTGCGTGAATTTGCTTTGAAAGTTTCGGGTTACACAATTTCTCCAATTTTTTCTATGGACTTGGAATTGATTTTCTAATCTATGATGTATAAATGATTTTCTAATACCAAAAACACTAGATTTGAAATATGAAACGTTGATTAATAATAATCTAGTTTCTGATACAGAGGTTCATCATTTAGATGCAACTGTAGAGCATACTCCCGTCGTATTACTCAATTGGCTAGAGACTCGTGCTGATAACGTGTTATAAAACTATCATTATCTAAGAACAATATAAGAGAGAAAGAGATGGAGAGAATAGAGAGGAGGATTCTCATTCCATTAGGTGTAAGAAATGTTACAAATCAATGCCCTATTTATAGGGATATAAAGTCATTCATACATGATAAAATACAATATAAATTAGGTGAAGATTAGGTAAGAAATTAGGTGAGGAATAAGGTGAGGATTTATATTTAATTTATAACAAACATAAATATTTTCACACTTCTCAATATCATCTATGATCTATCATACAATATATGAATTGTGGCGTTACATTATACCAATTCGTTTTCATTCTCTCTCATCCCAGTTTCGGAAAATTTCCACCGTGTGCGCTCCAAATTGCACATGTAAGTAAATATAATTGATAAATATACTCCCTCCGTCCTACAAAGATAGATGTATTCTCATTTTCATAGAGATTAAGAAATGATAATTAATATAGTTGAAATAATAAATTTATCTATATTTTTTCAAATATATCATTTTGTTAAATTCAAAGACTTTTTAATTCATTCAAACTACATGTCATTAAATTGAAATTGAAATTAACTATCAAGATACATTAATTAGGGGTATATGAGGAAATGAAAAATTAAATATATGCTCATTATAGTAAGTGACATATCTTTGTAGGACGAACGAAAATAGTATACAAATCTATCTTTGTGAGACGGTGGAAGTATTTTAAATTTCATTCCATTCACATCAAAATTTCTTTTGTTAGTCCCCGCCTTGTTGCTTGTTGTTACTGATTCTTGCTCATTCTCTAAAGCTACTAACTAATCCTATGTTTGTTAAAAGTTTCTTTTTTAAAAACATATTTTTTTATGTTTTCTAAATAAAATATGTGGTTGAAAAATGAAAAGAAAAAATGTGTGTAATTAAAAAGTAATTTAATTAATTGTGTAGAAAAAAATGTGTGTAAAAAGTTGTCCAGGCGGACGCAGAGCTATTATATTAGTGGGGCACACGGATGGTACGGGGGTTCGGGGGTAGCGCTCCCGAAAATTTTTTTTGGTAAGAAGAGAATGAAAAATGAAAAAGTACTTGAAAATATTCAATCCCCAAACAAATAAATAATTATATTAACCTTGCACACTTATAATATAATTAATTAGTATAAATCACACTGCCCCCAAACATTTTTTTTTGTAAGAAGATACCGAAAAATGAAAAAGTACTTGAAAATATTCAATCCCCAAACAAATAAATAATTATATTAACCTTGCACACTTATAATATAATTAACATAAATCACATCCCCCACTGCTCATGACTCCACTTTCATTGGTGCACTATTTTTATATAAAAAAAGAAATTATATGTAATGTATCATCTTCAAAATACTGAGTCCTGAGTGCACTGCAAAGGTGCACTATTATATTTATATCTTAATATATCAAGTTTGAAGATTAAAACAAAAAAAGTTACCTACCAGAAAGGAAAAAAAATTACTGGGGCACGTGCCCCAGGAGGCCCCACCCTGGGTCCGCCCCTGGTTGTCCTCCATAAGGAAATGAACTTAGAGAGTGTTTGATACACAAAAGATGAAAAATGAAAAATGAAAATAGAAAATCTTTTCCTACCACCCCCATTGGAAAATTTTCAAGGCAAATAATGGGAAACAATGCATAAAAGAGTTGTACCATGAAAAATATTGGAACATTTTTCATGAAAAATCTTGTGAATCAAACATGTAAATGTGAAAAATATTTTGATTGATGGGACATTTTTCATGGAAAATTCCTTTAATCAAACACACTCTAAGTCATTCTACTTGTACTTTCTCTGGACCAATGCCACCCAACATATATATAAAATAATAGAACGACAACTACAAGTGAGTGTGTACACAGTGAACCGAACCAACGGTGCCTAAGAAAAGTAACAATACTAGCAAGTTTTGCAGCAATATCCTTTTTCTAATTACAACCAGATTCAATTTCTGGATGGCAACACCCTGAATGTAGCGTAATATGCATCACGAATAAAAAATAATAATAATGTAAATTTTGGGCTTTAGAATATTTGATTGTCTCAGAGCCAGTTCAATGATAATCTTCCATTTCTTGATCCCCAGTATTCAGAGCTTTTTCGTGGTTGTACAACTTGAAATACTTGTTTGTCAATTATGGTGCAGTTTAAATACTTGATTTAAAATTTTTCCAGGAAGGACTTGGTCAGCCTGTGAGATCATCAGGCCATCTCCCGCGCCCTGCTAGCCATGATTCAATTGGTGATGTTTTGAGTTCAGCAGGAATGTCACGTGAAGGGCTTGCCCAACCCATGACCTCATCGGATCGTCTATCTCACCGTGCTAGCCATGATTCGTTTGGTTCTACTTCGGGTTCAGTGGGAATGTCACTGGAAGGGCTTGGCCAACATGTGAGATCATCAGGTTGTCTTTCACGCCCCGCTAGCCATGACTCAATTGCTGCTGTTTTAGATTCAAATTCAATGAATCTCTAGTACTCACTGAGCACAAATACGTAATAGAGCCGAATCCATTGAAGCTATGCATTCGGAAAATGCTTTTACAGGTTTTTCTAGTACTCAGAACCTAGGCTTGGCATCCCCCTCCCCCCGAGTTCTTTTGCATCTTCTGTGGATTCATATTTGTCAAGGGGATGGACTCTTGAATCTCACCTTGTTGGGAAGTCCACCAGTCCTCGACTTGTTAATGTTGGTAATGGAGTTCACTTTACTGATAAGATAACTGGTTCATCCACTGAAACTCCTAATGTTTCTTCCTCTGGAATTAATGAGATAGCTGATATTGCTGCTTCTCTTTCTGGATTAAGCATGTCGAAAGGTCAACATCCTACCCAAGATAATAGACTAAACTGTTATAAAAAATGAACTTACCTTGAGAGGTTGGAGACGAAATCATCGAATGCTACTTGAAGAATCACAAGCCAAAACACATAGAAACATCCACTTGAAATCATGATATGAATGGAATAACACCGAATTATGGAATCAAACGAGAGGCTTGAACACGTGATTACACGTTGTCCTAAAAGTACATTTGTCGCATCTCGTTCGAGATGCTTAAAGGGTTAGATAGCAAATGCTTTAGCGGATTAATCAAGCCTTCAAACCATCTATTTATTAAGCACTAATAATCCATGGAAAATGAACAAAAACAATTGAAAAAATGAGTATTGATTTTGGTGGAAAATGACTTCTATATTTTATGGATGTTCTCCCTCATATTTCATATATATTGAATTGATCAATATAACATCCTTTATATAGAGATTAATCCACATTTTATGAAAGTACACACCTCTTAGACAAAATGGCACCTTTTGGTGCAAAAAACCAACTTAGGCACCAAAAGGTGCCTTTCAGAAACCACCACGTGATCGCGCGGTACAAGGCTCACGCGATTGCGTGAAGCCTCTTTATTTTGAACAGATTCAAATCCGTTGAACTACGCGTTCGCTGGACCATGAACCAAGCAATCGCGTGGTTCATATTTTGGCCTCTTATGTTCCTATTTTTCTCATTCTTTTGTCTTCCTTATCAATACATCTTTGTATTGATTTAATTGTGTACTTCATTTTATCATCTTTAAATATTTGAACAATCATTTGGAAACTCAATTTTCCAACAATTTTGCTCCCTCTTTTCTTAAATTCAAAAATGGCACATTGATGCTTGAAAAAAAAAAAAAAAACAATCACACCGTTACACAAATATGGTAGACGTGTGCCTTGCTATGAAGAGACGCAAATTTACTGCCGACTTTTATTTTCATGATGAATAAACACATCATTTGCAATTAAAGTAAAATGAAATATTAATCAATTTTACTTAATCATCATTAACAAACAACAAGCACAACATATTATGCATGCATGTTATCAAAATTTAAGAAACTCTTCACACTTCACAGTAATAATCACGAATTATATAAAATGTGATTCAATGCTTCTTTCTCAACAGTCATCATGATATGAATGAGAATAAAGTCCACAATGCAGGTGATTTGATAATTATTGACCGAGTCACGATTTCTGGTTGCATGAGAAAACATAAAGGAATTTTCTTGTACTTCTCTTCACTCTATTATTTGTTGTTTACTTAGGAAATCTCGTGCTTGTACTTCTAGAATGATTTTGTTACATCGTTTCTTACAAATATGAATTTTACTATTCTGATCATTTTTTCCCTTTGTTTACTTTTTCTATTTTCTTGGGGCTTTGTTAGCATGTCTTGCAGCATGGTAAACCACACCAACGGTCTGCTGTTATTTTGGTATCGAATTGATATAATATTATTCTATTGGATTCTGTTGTTAATCAATGAGTTATTCGGTTTATCTCTTACTAACCATAGATTGGGATGATGACAATTATCTGATTAGCAAATCTCCACACCACCTCCCGTCTCTGCTTTCCATCTTCTCCTCACACACACACGACCCGGAAGTCCCTTTTCAAATTTTCACCAGAGTCTAGAAACCATTTTTTTCCAAATATTTCCTCATTTTCTGTTGTGGAATAATGAACGACGTGGAAATGAAAATTGCCAGGCTATGATGAAAGATCAATTTGGAAACTACGTTGGGCAGAAGGTCCTTGAGACATGTGATGATCGGAGCCGTGAATTTATTCTCTCTCTCGTATCAAGGTTCACTTGAAGTTGAATGCACTTAAGAGGTACACTACACTTATGGAAAACACATTGTATCACGTGTTGAAAAGCTACATTCTTCCACAAATCACAGTTTACACTACTGATGATTGATGAACCAACTTCTAATTATATTCAACATTGTAATTACAGAGAAGCACATAGGGATAGGGTCATCCTCCTCCCTTAGCCCCTCTTGGGTCAATCCAATTCTGGGCAAAGGAAGAGAGATTTGTACATAACAAAGATGTCAGTTAAGTATTTTCTGTGAAGGCTTCTAATAGTTGTAAATAAGGAGGCATCTTGCTGGAATAGGGTAACTTTTTTTTTTTTTTCTTGATGATGTATATTTTGCACGTAATACGTATTGACAATCAGCTTGAGTCGCATTATTCTATGTATATGGTTCGAAAATTGAGGATTCATAGCTGCTGCACATAATTCCAATCAACTTGTGCGAGCTTAAATGCTTAATGGCAGAGTTTATTTTATTTTATTTATTTATTTATTTTACTGAGATGAGCTTTTAATGGTTTTTGTACATTTCTTGGGTTCTCCTTGAGCAAGTTCGAAATTCCAGTGCAATGGAAAAGAAAAATATTGAGGCTAATATCGTCTTGACAAACTCAAAAGAATATATTCACAAAAAATAAAAGGAATAAATCATCAAAAAAATTATGTACGAGGAAGGGATGCTAAGGGAGTAATACAACATCTAGTGCATTGTCATCAACGATCTTAACTGAACTCTCCTCCTCCTCGGACGCTGTAACATGGGACTGACTACAAATAGTGGCTCAGAATTCATGGATGCCACCACCATTTCTTTTTCTTCGACTCCACCTCCGGCAATTCTACGTACAAAGCAAACCATATATATACAAACTCGAAAGGAAACATAAAAGGCCATTCGACTTGGGAAGATCATGAGAAATTTAGAGCTTTACCTCCTAATGGATAGATTGAATTATAGTGCACTTCAGCCCAGAAGCTCAAGAATATAACTGCAATGAACATAGCAACCAGTTGTTATAACTTCTCTAATATACAACGAAGAATAAAACAAAAAGACTTGTTACATTGAATTGCAAAATTTAGTATTTCAAAACAAACCAAAAAATTGCTAGGCATTTAAACTTGTACCAAATGATGCTAGATTTCTGTTAGTTAATCTACATCAACAAATCATTTAAAAAAAAAAAAAAAAGACTTGAAACTTACTTCTGTTTGACTTCTGAGTATGTGGAAGAATCTCGATATAGCACGTATCCTTGAACGATGTAATGACAAAGATCTTGACACCATACTGCCACAAAATTTGTTAGTTTTATTAACCAATCGATAAAATCACAAATATATCATGCAAAATAGCAACAACTCAAGTAAATCAATCCAGAACCCACTGTCATAGCAAATCCAAAGTGCGGAGAGAGAGAGAGAGACGTTTCTTTAATATTGTTTAACATGAACCAAGTGGAACCTAAGATCATTCACGTGAACAAGTGCAAACATACTATTTTTCATCGGTACAGATTGATCATTTCATTATGCAGTATATACACATGGCCGCTGCTGACTTCGTACACTAACAAGAAGATATTATCTACTGTTGGAGATCAGACGACATAGCTCTAAATAATAATAATAATAATAATAATAATAATAATAATAATAATAATAATAATAATAATAAATATTTATGTATTGAAAAACACATGGAATTCATGCATTGCAATATTGCATCCACACATGTACAAAATAGAAGAAGGCGGGAAGGAAATTTACTGAATCAGAGGCAGCCTGCAACGTGACATGATCACCCCACTCCCCCGTCCTGCAATCATGCAATGGATATTAGACAGTAGATAGCGACCTGATTCTGTCAAAACTCAAAAGATCAGATGAGAAAGAAGCTACATATGAAATGGTACCATACTTCTTTATTTTCTGCAAATAGCCAACATAAGCCATGGGAACATAATTTTCGTACAATTCTCGATGTGACTTCAACTGATGGTGACAATTTAAAAATTAAAGCAATGTTAAAATCCTAATAGATATGTGACACTGACAAGAATCAAATGAATTAGTTTGCAAGTGAAATGCATATCTCGTGGCAACAAAAAATGCTAAGAAACCTGGTTGACAACTTGTTCTCTCACAAATTTGTGATGCTCTTGAGTACGATATATTTGATCTGAAAGTGAACGGAACTGCAAAAGGAACAGTTAGAACTTAAGAGTCCACAAGTCATGCCTTTGACATTCAATACATGAGAGGACAGCTAGCATTGAGAGTTATATAAGTGATTCACTTTGATTCGAATTTTTAAAGTACAGAGTGTCCAGTAATTGCCCTCAAATAGGGACACAATTAAAAAGAAGATCCTATAAAGATTTTGAAACTTGAATCCCTCGAAAACTCATGATCATAACTTAGACATACCTCCATTCATTGCTAACAAAAAACTAGACAATTTGGCATCTTAAACAAACTAGCGTGGATCATGTTGAGCACATACAAAAAAATTAGGGCCTTGTCCAAAATTGTCAAATTATTTTTTCCTTTCTTTCATTATTGTTTTATGGGCTTGCAATTAACAGGCATACTATTGACACCCATATCAGATGCTGTGGGGGAAACACTACAATAGGAAGACATTAAAATCGATCACGTAATTGACTTTTTCAAGATGCTATTCTGATAATCAAAAGTTAAAACAGAATAACAGGAAATAGTCAGTTTTCCCAATTATAAGTCTGCAGAATAGAATAGAAGTGGGCAAGCCAATTCTCCAAAACAGGGTAAACTGGTGATGCAATTTCAAGTAACACGTCAAGCAATTAGAAGAGCACATATCCAGGAGCATGCATAATGTCTTCAAGTGTGCATCGTACTGATAGTAATGCTTTTATTTTTGGGGAAGACGTGTGCCATCAATCTGTAATTTGCACTAACATCTACGCATTTGTTTGGTAACTTATTTATACTTTATACCACACATTTTTCAAATCACTTTTCAATCACATTTTTTACCTCGTAAACATCAAAGATTTGTTTTTAATCAAAATTCCCACCGCCGAAATAAAAGAATATAGAATGTTCATGTACAAATGTAGATTGAGCCAAGGGATGTTCAAGAACCAACCTGACAATTACCATCCCCGGAAATTTTTAGCTCCACCAGGTCATACAACTGCAATCTGATTAAGACAAAAAATGACGAGTTAAAAGGCACCACAGTTACGAGAAAGTAATGGGCAATTCAAATAACCACACATATAATGAGTACAGAAATGTGACAGGAAATTTCACAATGCTTCGTTCAAGTCACATCCATTTTGTACTTATGAAACACAATCATTTAACTCATTTTAAGTTATTTATTGACAGGAGAAAGGACCAATGAAAAGTGAATTTAACCAAGTAGACAACTATTCAAGAAAAATTAAATGCCTCTGAACTTCTATCCAATTTACGTACATTGTAGTCAAACGACATCTCATGGAATATATTGATATATTTTAGAACATTTTCCAATAGTCGATGAAATATGGTTTCCAACATAAAAGATTGCGAAAAGCCAGAGTTCCACTATAGATGAAATCGTTTGACTATGAAACAAACATTTAGTTATGCTATCTGTACGAGATAAATTCAACTCAGGCATATCTCACTCCCTTGCCCAATTTCCAGGAGTTTGACGTGCATATTTCAGTTCACAATAAGAATCCATGTAACATATAGATTCGTATTTTTCCAGAACATTGAACGTAAGGAAGTTAAAGATGATGCCTTCCTTCTTTATGATTTCCCACCCCCTTTTGTTCTGCCACTACATTCAAACGTAAAACTTCAAAAGGAATGTCCAAATTATTGCTCTATATATAGTTGATTGTTTCAAAGTACTTTTTTTGTAAAGACTTCCACCTAAGATAATACTTTGGAAACACCCCAACGTTGCATGCCGACAGCATACACTCCTCCTTGTTCAGAGCTGATTGTTGTTAACTTTTGCAGTCAGTCAGACCGTTTGGTAAAGCTATATTATTATTATTATTATTTTTTTTTTATTTTTTTATTATTTTTTTTTTAAGATAAATGAAGTTTTAAAATAGTTCAATTTTGAAAAGTCACGTTTCGTGGATAAAGCCTACTAATGAAGCTTTAAGATCCAATAATCCTGCAGTTCGGTGTTCACAACATAATAGTCACATAGCTCAAGGAGATAATTGGCATGACATACCAAAATATAGACATGCAAACAGTTTTTTTTTTTTTGTTGGGGGGGGGGGGGGGGACAATGAAACTGTAGCAAGACAAGGAACATCTTAACAACCAGGAAAGATGTTGCACAAGACCTGTCAAGCAGCCTTTGATGATCTGATGAAACTTCATCAATAGATGGTATTTCTCCATTAATTTTAGGAACGTGCTGCAATGGTGAAAAGTTCGACAATAACACCAGATTCAACAAATCTTAAAATAACAACCTAGAAAATTATCATTCCTTGATATGTGATAATATTAATTAAAAGATGTTTCATAGGGAATAGTAAGCTACTACAGCAGCAAGACAAAGCTCAATGTAAGGTTGAGGATGTTCAAGTGATAACTGGACCTAGTTCTTGTAGTTTTGAAAAACGAATAACGTCAACTTTAAACTCACAGGAACTGGAACCATCTGATTCAGTCTCCTTCCCATTTCACCATAAAGAGCAGATTCATCTTCTATCTTCGGTAAGACTGTTTGGTTCTCACACTCAATTGATAATTCACCAAGGTCACACAAAACTTTTCCCATTTCATATTCTTCATGATTACTTCGAGATTCTGCAGATGAGATGAAAAAAATTCAAATAAAAGTAAAATCTTATCTACAAATGAAAAGAAAAAAATGAAGATGGTCCCATACCAGAACCCAAGTTCCTTGTTGAAGGATCAAGCCAAGATTGAGCAAGAATAGATGCTTGCTGATGTTGTTCTCCAGCATATTCAGATCCCAATGCCTCTAAAGCTGCAAGTCTAGATAATTCTTCCTGAAGAGCATGAGCAATTACTTCGTCGCTCTCCAAAATAGTGTGTGCCTTGTCCCAATAACTCTCCCTCACAGACTCAATTCGAGACAAATCTTTGTCATAACAAGTAACAGTTCCAAGAGAACCACAATTTGTAAGAGAGCACACATCTATAAGGTGAAGGCCCCAGCGAACAACATCAGGATCTGGTTCATACATAGTTGTGTTCTTCTACAAGCTCCCCAATTTAAACCAAAAACTATATGTTTCAATGTTCCTCTACCCAATTGTAGTGAGCAGAAATACTTCCTGCAAGAATAACATCTAGCTTTATTTTAAGAAATTTTAGCCCTTGGTTTCATAATTTGACTAAATTTACCGAGCCATGGCTTTTTTTGAGATCAACCAGGAATCTATTTCTATCACTTAAAAAACTCAAATTCCAATAATTCGGGATGAAAATAAAAGTGCATAGAATGGGTATAAAAATACCAAAATACCAATTGGCAAACTTATGAACATTGAAAACATTTGCAATTCCAGTTCCATATCAAAACAGATATCTTAGAATTCACATTCATGCCATATAATTATGAAGTAGTTAGAGTCAAAATGTCCAAGATATTGTTGAACAGGAACTAATAGTACCAAAGAAGCGCTCTGTCTTTACCCACCCAACCCCCTTACCCTAACCGCCACCATTTAGGACTAGAGGAAGAATAAATTATATGAAAATGGAAAAAAAAAATTAAAAAAAAAAAATCATGATTTACGTAGATGGTTGAACCAACTGCCACCAAGATACTGTTGCCATTAGACTAGATATAGAAATCATGATTTATGTAACAGCCCCTCTAGTAAAAATATCCCTGGTCAAAACTAGAAAGAAATCCGAAGTTCGAAGGAAGGAGGTAGCAAGATATTAATATAAATTTCAAAGCGCAACTATGTGTGGTTAAAAAGTGATTTGGAAAATTGGTTTATAAACCGTTTATCAAACAGAGAGTGCTTCAAAAACCGATATGAACACTATGGAATCAAAGATGGGCAAAGATTTATATTAGATAGAATAACTCTCGACCTCCGACTAGCACAAGTATACAGCACAAAATAAATTCTGATGACAAAGTCTTCTTATTCAAAGCCCAAGAGTGAATGCAATTAATATTCAAAAACAAAGTAAATCACTTTCCTATAGAACACATACTCATGATATATGATCAGCCCACTAATGCTCCCATGTATATAATCTAGCATCCATACAGAACCCAGATTCAGAATAAATATCTGTTTTCTTTTATAATAGAACAAACCTATCATATTTGAAAAAAATCAGACTTTCAGACATGCCAAGTAATGAAAAATATTAAGAAAATACAAACAAGTTCTGATCTTTCCCTATCCATCCCTGTGTTTAGGATAAGCACACTCCAATTGCAATTCATAGCCCCTTTTTTATGCTAGTGAGTGAATCTGTTATGGTAAAACTTCCCCTAAATCAATTGACGATAAATACAATTCAGATTCAACGATGATTATTAGCTAACTCTTTGTCAACTGAACCACTCTTCGGGCACCCGATAGACATATATACCGTCATAGTTCATCAAAGGACCTTCAAAAGATCTATTCAATCATTATTCTTCAACTGCGCATCATATGACTCGTAATCCAGCCAAAAAAAAAAAAAAACTTGATTCTAACGTTCGAAGCTTTGCAATGTTACAAACCCACTGAATCAACAATCACGAACATTTTTATTTTAATTTTTTAAAAAAAAGAATGAAACCTGACATTCATTTAATTTATCAAAAATGCCGAAAAAGGGACATTCATCCTGAACATAAAAAAATAAAAAAATCTACCAAACCAGAACCCATTTAACAACTTCTGAAAAAATATATAATACGCACGCGTATGCGTAGAAGCGCAGACCTTCAAGTTCGAAGTAATAACGCAAACAATTTTTACGATCGCCCTTGTTTGACCCCGTTAAAATGAGGTTTTGTCTGTACGTGTATCTGTACAGATAGCACGACTGTTTAAGGGTAAATACAAAATAGTAAATACACAGGCACATCACTTTTTTTTTTTAATCACGCGACATTTTACCATCCGTTTCGCAAAAGTATTTTTTAAACATATTTTTAACAACATAATTTTTCAAACCATTTTTTAATTATACGTATTTTCTTCTTTCACTTTTTAACCACATATTTTACTTAAAAATATATATATAAAAAAACATGTTTTTATCCAAAATTTTCTTATTTTCACATTTACGCTGCCAAAATTTTTTTTATATAATTTTTTTATTATACTTTTTATTAATTTCCACATCTTGTTTTTTTAGGCAATTTTTGTCTGAAACATTTGTTAAGAAGGGAAAAAATACTTATTTATCACTCATATTTTTAAATAATCAAAATAAATAACTAATTCAAAAGTTAAGCAAAAGATTTGTACATTTTTTCAATAAATTGGATGAATATTTTAATAGAATTTGGTTTAGATATAAAATATGTTAATTAATTGAATGTTATGAATAATAATGCGATGAAAAACAAAGTGAGGACATATGAGCAAAAGTAAACAAATATTGAAGATCTTTCTTATAATAAGATCAATTAAACTGTGGCGTAGATATAAAAAAATGTTGTGTGAATATAATTACCCAAATTTTAAAAAGTGTGATTTTATAAAATAAGAGAAGTTATATTGAAGAACGTGTGTTGGAGGGTAGCAGAGAAAAATGTGTTAAATTATAATGGGTCAAACAAGGCAAAAAAAAAAAAAAAAGGTCAAACAGCTTATGTTAGATCATTTTAAGCAAAAAACACCATATGAAAATCACAACTTCATTGAGATTTGCCATTGAGGACTTGGTTAGTAATATTTTTGGTGAGGAGAAAGCTCCTCGACATTCCACCGCTCAGACTTCCACACCGTCACTTACTCCTACCCTAAGGTAGAATTGAGAAATTCTATAGCTCGAATCTTTAGTATTCTCTTATGTATTACCTATGTCTACTATTTACGATAATTTCCACAAGCACAAATACCACTTTTTATAGGCCCAAAAATTCTTTCACAAAATAATCCATCTTTTTCAGGTTTAGGTTGGCATTGGCAAAAGGAGCCCTTGACTCGCAACAGATAGAGGAGCATTTATTCACCCGCAGAATCTTCTTCAATATCTTTTTGTTGGTTTGAAAGAACGGACCCCCTTGGCTTGTGGTTTCTTCTTGATTTATTTTTTGATTCGATGGTATCCTAGAAGCTAAAAAAGGGTATCCTTAGCAATTGCAATAATCGGGTTCACCGCTTTAATTGGCGTACAGCCCAACCCTTGGAAGGGATGAAAGGGCAGAAGCCTTTGTTGTCTTCTCTAGTCAAGAATTGGGGCCTCCCAATGTGAGCTCTTGGGGAAGATCAGCATGTTATCCCTAAAATAACTTTTATTCAGAACACAGATGTAAACTTCTCATCACCTAATGGAGCATCTTCATCTAGATCGCGCACACCACATGTCCCTTTAGTCATTACGCCAACTGCATCACACACGAGTGCCACTTTGAGAGTAGAGGCATCAGCTTTTCATTCATCCAGTAGTGGTCCTTCACCTAGACGTTCTCATTTCACCAGACAAGATCATTCACCGATGAGCGACTGAGATCATTCACTGTTGAGCGACCCTGACCAAGACTCGACTATTCTGAGTTCTATGATCGTTTTCAATCGAGACGGTCACGATGTATGACTCGCTCTATGTATCACGCTAACATAATATAAGGATCATGTCCATGAGTATCATTAAATATTTTACACATACTCCTTATGTTTACTATTTTTCCATAAGCTCATAATTTAAAATTTGAGTATTTATTGTTCAACCATTTGCTGGAGGTCAGGTATATGTCCCCCATCCATTTTGTTTCTTCTTCTTATCTAATAAAAAACTTATTTTAAAAAAAAAGTGATAAGACTTGCACGTTTTCAACTTTCAGATAGCGCATAGGTCTCCAAATACATGAATATTCATATGGATAATTGCTCTCCATATTACATTTTTACCTCTTATTGAAATTTTACTTACATTAATATTTTAATTGATTTTAACTTATTTTTCTTTTTCCTCGTCAAAAATTTACAATATATTCACCAATATCGCGTCACTACCGTCATGTCACCTCCATTTTCCTCAATGAGGCTGGTGTGTTGTTTGAAATACGTCACCATTGAGTTTTCACTAAGCTTTCACCAATTTACAATGTGTTTGATGAAATACTTGATCAAATATTATAAAAAGTTTGAAAGTTTCAATGTGTGATACTAAAGTTCCGCCCTAAATATCGTAAAAAATTGAAAAAAAATTCAGGTTATGATACAAAAAAATTGAAAGTATCATAAGTTTCATAATATGATACTTGTGATAAAGAACGTATTTTTTCAGTAAAAAGAAATTGAAGTATTTTCAGTGATTTTTTAGAATAACGTAAATTTCAATTATGATGTCAAAAGTTAGGTATTTGTGTAAACACTCCATACTGTTGACCAATGGTCAACTTGACCTTATTGTTTTGATCATAACAAACAAGAATATATTGTGTTGCTAACAAGTGTGCTTCATATAATTCAAAGCATTCAATGTTCAAATCAAAACTATGTGATCAAGCACATGAGACGCAAAGAAGATCAAGAAATAATCGAAGATATTCGAGATCAAATTTCAAGTCGGAAAGCATGAAGACCAAGCAATGAAGCCTACAAAGAATTGATCATTTACAAATTGCTTTTCAATCTTATGTAAGGTTAATGCATCAATAGTTGGCAATGCACTTCATAAAGCTCAAGTAAAATTTTTAAAACCATCAAAATATCTTTTTCAAAATCAACTTTGATCAGAAAACCATGAAAAATCAAAATCTTGAAATCCTGATTTTTCAGGTCGACCGCAAATTTTTTCAGGTCGACCGCACTGTCTATTTTTGAACTCCAACGGCTATTTTCTTGCAACGGCTATATTGAGGTCGACCGCATGGCAGGATAGGTCGACCGCAAAAGACAGTATGTGCGAAATCTGCTCTATAAATAGCCTTCTCTCTTGCATTCATTTTTAACAACATAAAAAAGATTTTATAGAAATTTTCTTGTGAAAATTCATTGTTCTTACTTGGTTTATATTCATCTATTATTATTATTAAACTTTGATTAATCTAAACTTTGTTTTATCAAATTCATCAAAGTTTTTGGAAGAAAGTTTTGTGAAGATTCTTGGTTTTTATATTGTTTAAACTTCTTCAACATCTTCACACCACATTGGAATTGAAGTGTAAGTCTCTCTTTATTCTAAACTTGTTTTAATCTTTTAAAAGAGAGAAATTCCAATTAAGGAACTTTGATTATTTGTGCTACATTTTTCATTATCAGTTGATTCATCAAAGTTCCATTGTCTAAACACTTTGAGCTTAACTTATTGTTAATTATTCAAGTGTGGCATCTCTTGGTACTTAATTTGATTCAATATTTTAACAAGAGATTATTTGAAAAACTTTGTTTGATTGCATTAAACTTTTCATTATCATTTGCATCAAAGTTTTTCTCTAACACTCGAGCTTAATTCATTGATATCTATTGAAGTGTTAGCCTATCTCTCTCGGTACTTTATTTGAGTATATCATTTTCCTAGAGAGTTATTTCAATTGTAAATTCAATTCATTATATCTTGTGGTTTCGAGAGCCTTGTGAAAACTAGATTGTTGGTTAAGGGTAGGTGCTCCTTGTTGTAAGTCACCTAAGGATAAGTGCTCCTTGTTGTAAGTCACTTAAGGATTTGGTACTCCTCGTTGTAAGTTACCAATATAGTGGATTTGGCCTTACTCGTGACGGAGAGCTCGGTAACTGGGGATGTAGATCACGTTGGTTGATTGAACCTCCATAAATCGCGTTTGCATTCTCTTATCCCTTTTACTTACTTACATTGCACTTACTCTATTCTATCAATTTATATTGTGCAACACTATATCTAAGTGCTATACTTGCTTTATCAATTAAGTTTACACATTTATAGCACACTACATTGATAGTTAAGTTACTTACAACACTAAGTGCTCATACTTGTACACATTGATTTTTAAGTTTGAGATTATTTATCGAAAAAGTTTTATAAACCAATTCACCCCCCTCTTGGTTAGTTTACTCTTGGGCTAACACATACTTATAATTACACCTCAGTTTGATGGAAGTTTTTGTTTGTTTATAAACAAATAGTCCATGTTTGGTTCCCTTTAAATCTCTGACACATTTTCTCTCTTCTTTCCAACCATACAATTATCAATACAATAAAGCCACTGTTTTATGCGCTTTTTTCAAAAACTCTTTTTTATATACACATAAAATCACACATTCACACAATAAAATATTCTATACATAAATCAATAAAATTTCCTACTTTTCACCACATATTTTTCTAAAAATCACTATTAAATCTTATTTCTTTTTAAAAAGAGAATCAAACAGGGGCAACATAATATTACACATAACCTCAAAAAAGCTTCTCTATTTATTAATCACTCATTCTCGTAAAAATCACTATTCGGGTCCGTTTGATTGTGAGGGTAGAATTTGAGTGAAAAGAAAACGAATATCAGGGAATTGAATTCCTTCAAATTTATTTTCACGAGAATTAGAAGTTTAATGTATTTTATTGGTTTTATTTTCTAGGTGGAAAATTGGAGATTTTTTCATGTTTTATTATTTAATTGACATTATTTTCCATGAAAATAAAACATAATTTTGCTATTTTAATCAAAATTAATTATATTTTTTTTCATTTTCCATACGTTTGTACTTAATAATAATAATAATAATAATAATAATAATAATTTCTAAAAAAAATGAGTTTATTAACAACAAAAAAGGACCAAATGAGGGGAAAATTGTGTGGAAAACCAATTCCCACCAAAGTGCTGGGAAAATGAATTTCACCAAAATAAGGAAAATTTCGAAAATCAAGGAAAGTTATAAAATGAATTCCATGAAAAATTAAGGCAATCAAACATGCAAAAAGTAGGAAAATAGGGTGTAATTCGTGTTTTCCATAAAAAATAATGGCAATCAAACGAACTCTAAATCTTTTTAAACAACATCAAGTAGGCATAATGTATTGTTTTTAAGATAAAACTCCTATTTGGTGGAGATTAGGTCTATTTGGCGGCTTATTTGGATTATAAATTTGGTTTATTTGGATTTTCTAGTTAAGATGTGTGGTTAAAAATTAGGAGAGAAAATGTATGTGGTTAATAAGTGATTTGAGAAATTGTGTAGATTATAATCGGTAATGATTGTCCAAAGGAATAGGGGCTAAAATCAGATTTTTAGTAGATTTTGGTAAAAGTTTGATGAAATGTGTTGTTAAAAAGGTGTGAGTTCTGTAAAATATGTGGTTTAAATTAATTGTTGACTTTGATTTATATTAAAATCATATTTTAATTTGTACCAAACATATAAAAATGTGTGATTAAAAAATAATTTTGAGAAATGTGTATGTTAAAAAGGGATTTTGAAAAATGAATTATTTATAAACATATTTATAACAATTTATCAAATAAATGCTATATAAATTATTATTTTTTAGTTCTCCTCTGTTTGGTAAATTTGTTTATAAACAATGCATTTTCTCAAACAAATTTCTAACCATACATTTTCTCAAATCACTTTTAAATCATATATTTTACCTCAAAAACAATAAATTATTTGTTTATATTAAAAAAATTATGTGTAGAGTTAATTGATATTAGTAAAGGACAAATTAAATTTTAAATTGATTACAATTTTAATAAATTAATATTTTATTGAAATTCACCTAATTTCTCGGAATATATATTCTGAAATTTTTTAAAATGTCAATTTAATAAAGAAATATTGTATCATATATCAATAAGTAACCTGACATCATAAAATATTAGGTGTATGAAAATTGATTTATAAAATATTTATGATAATAAAGAATTGAGAGATCAGTGTTAAAATATTTGCGAATTTGAGTAATGATTGGTGTAAATCTCAAACTTCGATGATCGTTTTGAAATTCTGAGATGACGATTTTCAAAGGTGGGTGGTGGTGGATTTGGAGGTGGGTAAAAGGTTAAGAAAAATATATTTTTTATTTTTTTAAAAGTTGAAAATTTTAAAGAGACCATTTTGCCCTTCATTTTATTGGTGAAAAAGTTATGATTTTTAATTTTGGGTCAACTAACAGTCAAATGAATGAAAATCAATTTGTCATTTTATTGCAATGAAATTGAAGGTTTGGAACGGTGAATGGCATAAATTAAAAATTTAGGTAAAATCTGTAAAAAAAAAAAAAAAAAAGAAAGAAAGAAAGAAAGGTTCGTGACTGCGGATGCAATATCCCTTAAATTTTTAAATCCTAGATCATAAAATTACACGTTGCCACTCTCTTTCACTTCTGTGTCTCTCGCTAGGTTTAGGCTTTATTATTATTTTCCAAAATCAAATCAAATAAAGTACATGTTTGATATTGTTTAAAAATAGTTTATTGAAATCAATAATGATTTTTAAAAGAATGTGTAGTTAAAAATTAGATAATCTTTTTGAGTTTATGTGTAATATTATTTTATCGGTAAATGTTTTAAACTTAAATTGATGTATGTTTCCCTTGAATTCTTATGTTAATCTCTCCCAAGTTGTGCCTCCTTTTGATGTGAATTATCAATTGTTAAGTAATGCTTGAATGATTTAAATTACAAATTGTCAAATTAAGATATGTGATAATAGGTGGATTCAAATTCCAATACATGCCCTTTATTCATATTTACAACTCAACGTTTATTTTTAGTTATTGCAATTTTTAGAATACTCAATAAAACATACTTTTAAAGTCTTACTTAGTTGAATTGAAAGCAAACTAATAATTAAGAAGTAGAGCTTATTTTTCATGAGAACGATAACTCTAAACTTATCATTCTATTACTTGTCAATGATCTCGTACACTTGCCAAAATATACCGAACAAGTTTTGGGGCCAAACAAGGGCAAAATGCAACATAAACTATAAAAAAAAATCATCAAACTCCAACATCAAAAGTGAGAGGATATAAAAAATGGCTACTACATTTATGTAGCAATTTGCGAAAAAGAGAAACATTTTAAAAATGTCCACCAAGAAGTTCTTGGAAGAACCGCTTTACAAGAAGCTCTTCAATGAGAGAGGAGAAGAGCAAAGGATCACCAACAGTTGAATCAATTCTTGAAATCTCGAAAAAGAGCTTACAAATGGGAGGTGGGGGAATCCCTCAAGGTACTACGCAGCTGCAGCTCCATGGTCTCGCCATCAAGGCACGTCGTGAAAGCACAAAGTACAGATCAATTATTTACTGGTGTTTCGTGCACGTGTTATCTCGCTTGTGCTACCAATTAAAAGATATTCTGTTTCATGTGAACAGTGTGTAATTGGTAAACAAGTTGAATTACCTTTCTCACCCAGAACCCACAAATAAAAACAGAACCTTGAGTACTCACATGCTGATTTGTGGGGAATTTTTATTAAAATCCAAAGATGAAACTTTCAGTGTTTTCAAAGATTGGAAAACTCCAATTGAAAATCAAACTGATCTGAAAATAAAAACTCTAAGGACTAACAATGGTTTGAAATTTTGCAACTATGAATTTAATGATTTCTATAAAGAACATTGCATCCTTAGACATAGAATTGTTGTTTATACCCCCCCAAAAAAATGGCATGGCTGAAAGGATGAATAAAACAATTTTAAATAAAGTTTAGATACATGCTGTTAAGTTCAAACTTACCTAAACTGTTTTGGAGTGAAGCTATAAAAACTGTTGCATATTTAATTAATAGATCTCCTTCCAGTGCTTTAAATTTTAATGTGTCTGAATCTGTGTTGTCTCAAAATTCTGTTTCTTATTCTCATTTAAATTTTTTTGGATATGCTACTTATGCTCATCAAAATATAGGAAACCTTGAACCAAAATCACTCAAATTTGTTTTTCTGGGTTTTGGTGAGAATGTAAATGGTTATAGATTTTGGTTAAAGAGGGAAGGGGGTATACTAAATATTAAAACACTATGAGTAAGAATTTGAACTTATACTGAAATGGGTGGTGCATTCAAAAAGGAGAAAGCCCTCGTGAGCACTTTTACCCCTCCCCCCCCCCCCCCCACTCCCTTTCCAAGTACACCAGATAATATAGTGTTTCTCAAGGTACTATTTTCTACATTCCTTTTTTGGTTTACAACTTCCTTTATTATGCTTTTACTTTGTAATTTTATAGATTTTAGGTTAATTATTATTTTTTATTTAATTTAATTGGAGCGAATATATTATCTTGCAATATATTTAATAACATATTTGGAGTACTATCAATAATAATAATAATAATTACTTTAAGAAAAAATCATATCATTATAAATTTATAATCGATGTCCAAATCATATATTGCTTTGAGTTTTTTCAACAGGCAGGCGGCCGCTGCAAGAAGCTTATCACGCATCAGTCCGGAGAAGCACTTTTAGGGAAGAATACTCTGCTAAATCTATTTACGTATAGTGCTAATCTTAAGATATTGATATGCGATGATCCTTGGGAACCCAATAAATGTAACGACGATATGTTTTGTATAAAGCGGTTTTTCAAAAAAATTTAATCATTGTTCAGTATCGGTGCATTATAATTTATCAACGACATATGTCCGTGCATCGCACGAGTGTGAAACTAATTTTTATTAAAATCCAAATATGAAACTTTCAGTGTTTTCAAAGATTGGAAAACTCCAATTGAAAATCAAACTGATCTGAAAATAAAAATTCTAAGGACTAACAATGGTTTGAAATTTTGTAATTATGAATTTAATGATTTCTATAAAGAACATTGCATCCTTAGACATAGAACTGTTGTCTATACCTCTAACAAAATGACATAGCTAAAAGGATGAATAGAACAATTTTAAATAAAGTTAGATACATGCTATTAAGTTCCGACTTACCTAAACTATTTTGGAGTGAAGTTATAAAAACTGTTGCATATTTAATTAATAGATTTCCTTCCGGTGCTTTAAATTTTAATGTGCCTGAATTTGTGTGGTCTCAAAGTTCTGTTTCTTATTCTCATTTAGAAATATTTGGATTTGCTAATTATGCTCATCAAAATATAGGAAAGCTTGAACCAAGATCACTCAAATTTGTTTTTCTGGGTTATGGTGAAAATGTAAAAATTTATTGACTTTAGGTTAAATAGGGAAGGGGGTATAAAGTGATATAAGAAAATATGTTATTTTTAATGAGTCTGTTATGCCGTGTTTATAAGGTAAGGTTGAAAATTTAACTAAGAGGGATGTTCAAATTAAGGTGGAGCCAACCTACCTAAAAGGGAATTTCACTGCACTTGTAGATGGTGAAACCAATCAGCCCAATAATATTGCACATGAATCCCAGTGAGTTAAGACAAGAGCTAGTTACTGAACAGTTAAGTGAACCTGTGAAAATCCTCTTGATGAATACCAGTTCACTAGAGATAGGCAGAGGAGAAATATTGGGCTACCTGCTAGGTTTGACAATGATGATTTTGTGTCTTTGTTTACCTATTAAGATTAAAATGAAAATGAGCCTAGTTCGTGTGACCATGTTATAAATTGTAAAAGTTCCAATATGTGGAAAGCTGCCATGGAAGAAGAAATGACTTCCCTTTATAAAAACAAACCATGGGAGTTAGTTAGGAAACCTCCAAATTAGAAATTAATAGACTGCAAGTGGATCTATAAGATAAAAGAAGGGGAACCTGGAAGTCCTAATGTTAGGTATAAGGCTAGACTTGTAGCCAAGGGGTTTACACAAAGGGAGGGTGTAGACTATAATGATTACTGAAATTTTTTTCCCATGTAATTAAGTATACTATTATTAGATGCTTGCTTGCTCTTGTTGCTCAATTTAGTTGGAAACTTGATCAGTTACATGTTAAAATTACTTTTTTGTATGGTGATTTAGATGAAGTTATATATATGAGACAACCTCTTGGTTTTATTAAGGAAAATCCTAAAACAAATGTTTGTTTATTGGAAAATGTTTATATGGCTTAAAACAAGCTCCAAGACAATTATATAAAAGATTTGATACATTTGTCTTGAAACTTGGTTTTATGAGAAGCAATTATGATACTTGCACGTACTGCAAAGGTGGTAGTGATAAGAATTCTCTATATTTGGTATTGTATGTGTTTGATATGTTGTTAGCCAGCCATGACAAATCTGAAATTTTCAAAGTTAAACAAAAGTTAAAATCTGAATTTGATATTAAGGATCAGGGTCGTGCCAAGAAGATTTTAAGCATGCAGATTTTCAGAAATAAAGAAAATGATTTATTGTATCTATGTCAAATTGATTATGTGAACAGAATGTTGAAAAAATCTTGCATGTTTGACTATAATCCTGTGACTTTACCACTTGCAAATCATTTCAAACCATCTTCTTATTGCTGCCCTAAATGGCTAAATCTAAGGACGACCATGAAAGAATGTCTGAAATTCCCTACTCAAATGTTGTGGGATCTATCTAATGATTTGTACTGGGCTTGACCTTGTACATATCATTAGTATACTTAGCAGATTTATGAGTAACCATTGGGAAGAACATTGGAATGCTTTGAAATGGCTTTTGAAACATTTGAAAGGAACCTCAAATTTGGGTATTGTGTTCAAATTTAATAAAGAGAGGGTAACTTTAAAGGGCTACACTGATTTTGATTTTGTTGGGGATAGGGACATTAGAAGATCTACTTCTTCTTACTTTTACACTTTGTGTGGAACTCTAATCAGCTGCAAATCAAAAGTGCACAAAGATGTGGCTTTATCTTCAACAGGAGCTGAATATATTTCAGCTACTGATGTTGTTAAAGAAGGTATCTAGCTAAGTGATCTGTTAGGAGAACTTGGTTTTGTAGATGATAATGTTATTCTATTTTTTGATAATCAAAGTGCTATTCATTTTAGCAAAAATCCTATGTTCCATGACAAGACCAAGCATATTGATATTAAATACCATTTTATAAGAGATGCGATAACAAAAAGAAATTTGAAAATTGGTAAAATTGCTACTCAATTTAATCCTTTTGATATGGAGACAAAAGTTATTCTTTTAAACAAGTTTTTGAGCTGTTTGAAGTTACTTTCTATTGATTCTATGTAATTATGTTGAACATGTACTTGAGCAAATGAAGTAAGACTTGTTGGTGATGCTCCTGACTGCGCTATAGACCCAAATTGCTTGAAATAAGGTGGAGATTGTTGGATTAAGTTGTGCTCGTGTGCATGTGCTCCCACAATTTGGTTAAAAACGTATTTGGTCTTTTAACACTTCTTCAAGTGTCTTGCACTTTTCTTGGATGGATGACATTTGGCATGATCTGCCACCTTGATCTCCGGCATTTAGATCCTTCTATTGGCCTGACTCATTGTGACAGTTCAGTTGGTTTTGAGAGATTCATTCAAAAGGTTTTCTTCTGTTTCAATGTGCAATTTGAGAGAAAAAATAGTGTTTAGTATCTTGGGTTTTCTTTGTCACTTGAATGCCTCATTCGAGAGTATAATTGTATAATCTTCTCCTCTTTCGTATATTTCTTAGTAAAATTGTTAGGGGTGAGTGCTCTAATATGTTTGTTGGACAGTTGATGTTCTTGCGAGGTTCTTGGTGATCCTTTTGTACGGATCTGTGAAGATCTTCAAAGATACTCTCTGTCCTCTTTACTGTTTTGAGGTTGTTTTCTATTTTTATTTTCGAAAACACTAAAAACGCGTTCTCTTTACCATTTTCGAAAATACATTTTAGAAAAAAATATATATATATTGTACGCAAAACGCCCAAAACCTCATTTCAACAAAAAAATGTTCAAAACGCGGAAAACGGGTTTTGGGAATTTTTTTTTATATAAATAAGAATTATCCTAACTTGGAACTGACTTAAAATAAAGTTTTTTTTTTTTTAAAGAGTTATTCTAATTTGGAACTAAACCTAAATAAATATTTTTTATTTATTTATTTATTTTTGGAGAATTATCCTAACTTGGAATTAAGCCTAAAATAAAGTTTTACGCAATTCAATATCAACATTACAAAAAAAAAATTAAGTGGGAATTCATATTGTTATATTTCAAAAAATGTACTCTGGTGGTTTTGAAAGAACTTGCATTTTCTGGATTTTAATAAAACCAGAGTTTCCTCAAATCCCAACCAAGCTGTGTTAATATAGACTTTTAGTGCTCACATTAGTGTGTTGTGGGTAACCATGTTTTCAGTGTATTGTGAAAGGAAATTTGAGTTTAAGCCAATTGTATTTTGCAAGCAAATTAATTAAAAATAATTTAAGTAGTATTCTGCAAAATTTCAAACGGAATGTATTTTTCAATTTTTTCATTTTCAAAAACAGTTTTCAGAAATGACAAACCAAACGCGTTTTCAGCAAATTTGAAAACAAAAATAAAAATATAAAACATTTTCGAAAATAAAAATACAAACAGATTTCCACCTAAGTATTTGTTTAGAATTTACTTTTGTAGATATGTAAATAAACTTGATCTTGTACCGTTTTTGATGTTTATAGTGCAATCGAGTGTTAATGGATGCTCAGTCGGAGGTTATGTGAATTTGTCATTGAACTTCTGGGGCTTCGATCAAAACAAATCTCGTGAGTTCTTTTTTGAAGATTCTTTACATTCTTGAATATCTTGTTTGGATAATAACTTATAATCTGTGTTCTGGGCTTTACGCAACCGGTGGGCTGCCAAGTATGTAGAGCACTCACCGAATTAGTTGTCCCCTAGTCCAGTCTATCTTCAGTGTAACATCAACCTGTAAACGTCAGTATTTATGTACCACCTAACCGAGTTTAACATAGCGTTTCAATGGCATGACTTCATGTTATATGCTCAAGTTTGCAAAGCTATCCACGTCAATCTGTCTGCTTCACAGGGAAAAGAGGTTTATTTTAATGATGGAAATGTTATGGGTCAGCACACTGAAGGAAGAAGAAACTTTAGTAATGAATTTGTTGTGTTATTAAAATGAATGAGAAACAATAGATTTGTATAACTTTTGATTATGTAACCTTGGAGGCACATGCCCTTAGGCCTTAGGTGATACTTGGGATACTCATCTTCTCCAGTGATCTACTGTGAAAGAAAATATATTTAGCTACATAATTACTTGCACTGTTTAGCTTGAATTTACACATTGAAAATTGAAGATCTAATCAACATACCATCAGCCAAAACTATATTTTGTTATGTTTCTGTGTTTCCAACTTTATTTCCTCCTTGAAGTTGTTCCATTAAACTAAACAGAATCAGAAAGAAGTTTGATTTTTCCTTCAACTCCTAAGTTCCATCCAATAAGCATTCACAGAAAAATTAAGAATCATTCATCTGCATGTATGCATGTATATTAGTCCATGTGCATAGCATTAAAGGTCTGGACACAAATGAACAAAATTTTACCTTCTTTTTTCTTCTTTACTACTCTTCAATCCTCTCTATTAAACATTTCTTCAACTCTGCGTTCGACTCTAGACGAGAGCATTGCATCATTTTGGCAAGGAAATCTAGTTTCTGAAAAGAGTGTTGAAAAATCTTAGCAAGTATATTTCATTAGTTTTCCCTCAATTAGTCCTAACAAGCTTAGGTCTCCATGACCTCCAGCCCAGCCATTTGTTCTCTCCAATTACATGATCAACAAATCTCCTTTTCAAAGACCTTGATTTCTCATTGTCTTTATGAGAGGAGTTCACTGTAGCAGCTTCAAGACTTCCATTGTCACTCCCTTCAACAATCTGGTTCACCATCTCGAGAACTTCGCTCATTAGCGGCCGGTTTTTTGGATGTCGAACCAGACACTTGTTAGCAATGGCTGCTAGCTTTTGAGCAGACTTGATGGAATATTGTCCGTCTAGTCGAGGATCGAGAATTTGTTCGAACTTTTTACTGTCAAGGTGTGGCCTAACCCAGTCCAAAAGCTTTTGCTCGTTTTTAGGTCGGTTTCTATCTAGAGGGCGTCGACCGGTGATGAGTTCATACAGAAAGACCCCATAACTCCACACGTCACTCTTCGATGTAAGGTGTCCAGTTTGCATGTACTCTGGAGCAGCATATCCCACTGTTCCAACAACCTGTTGGATGGAGAAAAGATCATTAGTCAAAACTCTCTAAAAATTTACTGGATGCGAATTAACTTTGCCTATATTTTCTTACTGTCATTCTCAAGGCGCGTAAACTTTGTGAAATTTTATTATGGCATTCCAAGATATGGTGTCGTAGAAAAGGATAATATAGTGGACTCCATATTTACTGGAAACAATGCTTAGTTTAAGGAACAGATGCTATAAAATTTGATAACATAGTAGTATGTACCGCTGTGGAGACATGGCTTAATCCTTCTGAAGGACCCAACCTTGCTAATCCAAAGTCTGATAGTTTTGCAATCCATTGATCATCTAACAGAATATTAGATGACTTGAAATCTCTAAATATAATCTGCATCAAAATAATTCACACTTCTAATTATTATTTTGATTGATTTGTGGGGAAAAAAATACTACCGTTCATATATTCAATATATAGAAAATAATTTGTCAGTACTTACAGATGTCTCACTATAGATGAATAAATGAAGACTTCTCTGTTATAGCAAGACATATATAATTCTGTAAGTAGCATGATTGTTACCTGAAACTCCATGCCTTCATGAAGATATGCCAAGCCTCGTGCAGCATCTTGGGCTATCTTCAGTCTTGTAATCCATGGCAGAGATGCCTGAAATCGACTTGATAAATGATCTTGAACGCTCCGTTTAGGCATATATTCGTAGATCAGAAGGCGTTGCATCCCTCTCTCATCGTCCTCAGCACAGTAGCCTATGAGTTTGACAAGATTTGGGTGATCGACAATGCCAAGAACGTTCACTTCCGTAACCCATTCCTTGTGTCCCTATATGAAACAAGACAATTCAGGTAAATAAATAAATTAAAACAGAAGATTCATTAAAGATAGATACTTTATTTGGTGTTCTAATGTCTTGGTAAGAAAGAGGGCTTGCCTGTAACCCCCTTTTGCTGAGTTGTTTAACAGCAATATCGATCCTTTCCGTGTCCCGCAACACACCCCTATATACGGGTCCAAACCCACCTTCTCCAATCATAAGGGAACGGCTGAAATTCTTGGTAGCTGTCTTCAGCTCTGCAAATGTGAAGACCTTAAGGTTGCTAGGTCTTTGGGACAAACTTTTGAACGAGAGCCTAACCGAGGATTCAGTGCTTATATCGGAAATGTTCTGAGAATTGTACTCGGATCCAAATTTCTTCGTATCAGGATCCGTTGATATAGATGTGGTGGACGAAGGAACATGATTATACTTTGATGTTTTTGGTTCATCATCTTTAGTACCATTGGAGAATGGAAAACACCTCATATCCTCCCAAAATTTCCAGTCCTTTCTTCTGCAAATGCATATATCCATGAGAAAATTCAGCAAACCTATGATTCACATTCTTTACTGTCCAGTTTGTCGAATACTATGTCCCTCAATTTCTAGTCATTATTTAATTCCTAAAAAATTGATAAAATAATAATCATGAAAAAGGGTGCAAAGAAGATTGCTTAGAACACCATAAATTCGAATAATAGCGCCCTTTTAATTAATTAATTATTATTATTATTATTGGTTTCTGGGGATGTAGACATGGGGACAAATATCATTAATCATCATCACAAGAAAAGAATTCAAATCAAATCATTATTCTGATCTTTGAATGAATTTTTTCTCAAGATAATAGCCACAGCAAAATAAACATTCAAGAAAGTTCAAATTTAAGAAATTTGCAGAAAGTTTTTTACCTTTGAGAATTAGGGGAACAGAATATTATGAACATTTATCCTTCAAAACTCTTCATCTCGTGGGCTAGCTACCTAGTTTTCAAGCAAATAAAGTAAAGCAGTAAATGGTATTTAGAGAATCATGTGTGGCGATGAGGATCCCATGATCTAAGGAAGTCAATGCTAGGCAGCTGGAAATTTGCTCACCAACCATACATCCCATTTGAAAATGACACAGATAATTCCCAAAAAATAAAATAAAATAAATAAATAAATAAATAAAATTATTTTAAAAAGTGCATGACGTACTTACAAAGTCATAAGATAGTCATTCAAAAACATCGTGGGATTATGATCGAGATTTTCTGAGTGTTTCCATATATGGATAAATAATGACTAGTTATCGGCAAGAAAATATTTGCGTGTGATAAGAAGATGTCATATTCTTGGTTTGAAATATGTGCCGCTTGACAAGGAAAGTACAGATTGGGACAAAATGAGACATTTGCAGAATTTAGTACGAAGACTTTACTCCTTGTTTAGAAACATTTTTTCCATTATGGGTGTGTTTTTTGTAATTTAATTTGTCGTCATTAAAAAAATTTAAATTATACAATTTTTTATATCATTTTTTAATCATTCATATTTTCTCTCTCCAATTTTTAACCCTTCATCTTGCCTAGAAAACACAAATAAATCAATAAATAATTTCAATTCCTTGATTTTACACAAAACATTCCAAATTAAATCTAAAAAAACATACCCTACGTTTTCTCGTATCACTTTTTAGTTACACATTTTTTAAACGATTTTTCAACCATATATTTTACCTTAAAAATTACAAAATAAAAAAATGTATAAACACAAACTAGCCAGGCCACCAAGAAATCAATTGCCTTTGTTTGGTAAAAGTTTTTATTTATTTATTTATAAACAAAGAATGTGATGTTTTAGTGTGTGTTCGGTATCTTTTAAATGCAAAATAAATAGAATGTTTATTGTCAAATCAAAGAATTTAAATTATTTGTTGATTTATTTGTGTTTTTTAGGTAAAATGTGGGGTTAAAAATTGGAGAGAGAAAATGTGAATGGTTAAAAAGTGCTATGAAAAATTGTATAAATTAAATCAAAATAATCCTTACAAATTAAATTCTAGCCGAACACACCCTTAAATGAAGAATATGTTTTTAAAAGTTGATTTGAAAAAATGAGTGTTTTTAAAAAGTGATTTGAGGAAGTGTATTGTTTATAAACTATAAACAATCACATACGGAGACCAATTAATTCATATCACAAGACAGTAACCACTATCACTATCACTTTATCACTATCACTAATATATAAAAGCATGTACGTGTAAGAATCTTTTAATTATCAATTATGCCCTTACTTCTATTTTTCTTGTGTCTATAATACCATTAAATAAAAATATTTTTGAAATGAAAAAAAAAATCATTTTTTTACTTGAATAAATCTATTAAAAAATGCAGTGAAAAATATAATTTTTTAACATAATGTGTGTTTGAAAAACTTCTTTCAAATGTGTAGATGAAAATGAAATTTGGAGGAAGCAATTAAAAAAAAAACTATTCCCAATAAATATTAATTTAATTTAGTTTATAATAATTCGTAGATTATAAAATAAAAAACCCACTAATTTTAATTAATTAAATATAAAAATAAAACAAATAAACCGTTATTATTCATTGTATAATCTAGGAATTATTTTAAATTCTATCAATAGTACTTTTACAAATGTTACGACTCAATTGTAAATTTTCTATTTAAAGTGATTAATTAATAATATATTGATCATTTAAATCAAAAGGACTATTTTTGTTTATTTAAACAAAAAAATTAAGAATTTTTACATCAAAATAAAATGTTAAAGACCATTTGAGCGATTTTTCCGAACTTTATGGACTGTTAGCGTTAAATTTTTGATAGAAATGTGGACAAAAGTGACATACAGAGTAATCAATTGAAACTTGATGACAATTTATTTAATAATTGAACTTTAATGATATGTTTGGAATTTAGTTGAAACTTAAGTGATTTTATGTAATTAATTCATATGGATAATGACTAGTTATCGGCAAGAAAATATTTTTCTGTGATAACTCTATTTGTAAAAGGTTTTGTATTTAAATTTTTTTTTATGTTTTCGAGGTAAAATATATGATTAAAAAATGAAGAAAAAAATATGTGTGATTAAAAAATGATTTGAAAAATTGTGTTATTTTAATTTTTTTTTTTTTTTTTTTAGTTAGCCAAATAGAGACGAAGATGTCATATTCTTGGTTTGAAATATGTGCTGCTTGACAAGGAAAGTACAGTTCGGGACAAAAATCATGCGCATTTGAAGAATTTACTACAAAGACTTGTTAAACTTTTCATAAACATTTTTTTTATTATATATATTTTCTCAAAAAACTTTTTAACACATATTTTAAATAATTTTTCAACTATATATTTTATCTTAAAAATTACAAAAAATAGTTTTAAACACAAACTAGCCGGGCCACCAAGAAACTAAAAGTCTCCAATCAATTGACTCTCTCTGGAGAATATGTTGTTAAAATTTGATTTTAACAACATATTGATGTGTATTAATATCAAAACAATGAGTATTCGATACATTCTTTTACATGTTTTATTATGTGCAAGTCTGATATGTAATAAAATGCTTTTGATGCATATTGATGATGATATTGAATGTGATATGATTCACAAAAGGAGCATTTTCAAGTAATGATTATAGATTTGAATTCTAACTCCTCGGTAATCAAATGTTTATTGTTTGGATATCGATGTGTGTCGTGAGGACCTTGCGACTCCAAGGCTCCGACGAATGTTTATTGTTTGGATATCGATGTGTGTCGTGAGGACCTTACGACTCCAAGGCTCCAACGAACGACATAGAGATCTAGTAACCCTATTGGAGTCGAATATGGGGAAAGATGATAGAGATGTCGAAGCCCTAAAGGATATAGAATCCTGAGTAATATGTTTATGATTATGGTCATTTATCGATATCCGGATTGTGTATATATTAAGCGCTTTGGGTTAGAGAAGATAATCTATAATCGGGCCCTGAAATCATAAATCTTTGAAAAAAACTTGCTTGTGTATCGAATTACTCATTAAATTATCAATTCATGTTTTCAAATTTGTAGATGTTGCACTTTGATCACTTGGAAGTCATCTCTCGGGGGTGGATTTTGTCGATCGATGAACAATATTATATATATGTTACAAAGACCTATACGTGACAAACGTATCGCGACTTCCCTGCTCTCTCTCTCTCAATTTTCGTGATCGCACTTCTATGTGAACTTCTATGGAATAGTCCGATGATTTCCTCGGTAAAGAAGTTTGAAGTCAATGGTTAGTTTTTGTTTTAAAATTGGGGAGAAGAAGCCTGGGGTAATTTTGTAACATCTCCCTAAAACTCGGTTGTAAGAGATTTTTAAGAATCTATACATATGTGTCGGCTTACATTTTTGTCAAGTATATGTTTAAAGCGTTATTTCAAGAAAAAATGTTGGTTGGATCATTACGTGTCGGCACCGAAGCCCTAGATTTGAACACCAAACTATTTTATCTCAGAAATAGTGTTGGTGTGACAGCCTCTGTATCGGTGTCGACACCTACTCGGCAGTGCATCCTCAGTCAGTTTTGTGTTGACACCTGAAGCTTCTGCGCGCTAAGATTTTTAAATTTTACCCAGTTATTCGATTAAATGATATTATTTTAAATGATGGGTTTTGGGGTCATCACAAGTTTGGTATCAGAGAGTATTATTTTAAAAATGCTTGAAATTTCGGGGCATGACAATCCGGCTGTCACTTTTACGATTTCGGTATAATTGAGTGTGTTTTCAAATTTTACTATTCCAGTGTAGTGAGTATGTTTTTTATTTTTTCTGCTTTTTTTTCATTGATAATTAAATTTTCTATTTAAAGTGATTAATTAATAATATATTGATCATTTAAATCAAAAGGACTATTTTTGTTTATTTAAACAAAAAAATTAAGAATTTTTACATCAAAATAAAATGTTAAAGACCATTTGAGCGATTTTTCCAAACTTTAGGGACTGTTAACGTTAATTTTTTTATAGAAATGTGGACAAAGTGACATACATAGTAATCAATTGAAACTTGATGGCAGTTTATTTAATGATTGAAATTTAGTTGAAACTTAAGTGATTTTATGTAATTAACTCATATGGATAATGACTAGTTATCGGCAAGAAAATATTTGTCTGTGATAACTCTATTTATAAAAAGTTTTGTATTTAATTTTTTTTTATGTTTTCGAGGTAAAATATATGGTTAAAAAATGAAAAAAAAAATGTGTGTGATTAAAAAGTTATTTGAGAAATTGTGTTATTTAATTTAATTTTTTTTTTTTTTAGTTAGCCAAATATAGACGAAGATGTCATATTCTTGGTTTGAAATATGTGCTACTTGACAAGGAAAGTACAGTTCGGGACAAAATCATGCGCATTTGAAGAATTTACTACAAAGACTTTACTCCTTGTTTGTTAAACTTTTCATAAACATTTTTTTTATTATATATTTTTTCTCAAAAATAACTTTTTAACACATATATTTTAAACAAATTTTCAACCATATATTTTATCTTAAAAATTACAAAAAATTGTTTATAAACACAAACTAGCCGGGCCACCAAGAAACTAAAAGTCTCCAATCAATTGACCCTGTTTGGAGAATATGTTGTTAAAATTTGATTTGAAAAAATGAGTATTATTAAAAATTAATTTGAAGAAGTATGTTGTTTATGAACTATAAGTAATTTACAAACGGAGACAAATTGATTTATATTTAGTCAAAGTTATACATTATTAATTATTATTTACAATTGATCACTATTATTCACATATTCCATTTATATTATTTACAATGGATAATTATTATTCACATATTTCATTAAAACATTTAAGCTTTGTTTGGTATAAATAAAGTTTATAAAATAACATTTCATCAAACTAATTTTTAATCATGCACATTTTCTTAAATTAGTTTAGAAAATACACTTTTACCTAAAAAACTAAAATTCCTTATTCGTAAACAAAATATAGCCATCAAAGAGAGGCTAATTCATTTGGCCGTTTCAGAATTTTGCCCTGTCACCTTACCAGAGCAGGGCACTTGTCTTATGTCATAATGATAGGAAAAATTAGATAATTTTTTTATGTTTCCCTATCCTTATTATTTATTATTTTATTATTTTATAATAAAAGAGAAACTTTGGTGGCACTATTCATAAGTCAGTTGAGCCAAATGAGTCGCTAACAAAGCCTTGAAGCCGTGTAAACTTTTAAACTTGAGTTCATTCTACTGTTTACAATGGAAGTGTGGGTTTTTGAAAAACGCAGCCCTTGTCGGTTGCTCCACTTGACCCATGTTTGAACCTATTAATAGGAATTGTCTAGAAAACTTCAAGTTATTTCCTCTTCGTTCGTTCTCTCTGTGTTTCGTTACATCCCTAAATGCGAACCCTAAAATTTTTCAATCTCGATCTACGCCGACATTAACATTTTACGATCTGAATGACGATTCGTGTAATGCTCCGAAAAATTATTACGTCCTTATTTACTCATTATTACGTAATAAATATATTTTAAAGTTTTATTTAAAATTAGGAAAGAAAATAAAACCTATGCTAGAAATAAAAATGGCGATTTAACGTCTATCTTTAGGAAGTTCGTTTGACCTCTTCTGACCTCGAATAAATGCATATCTTATATGTACGGATAAGTATTCGAAGTGAACTTCGAGAATATGAAATTCATTTGTCGTTTCGACTACTGTACAAATCTCAGCAATTTTTCAAAGTTGGTTGCTCAAACGCGCGACTCGAAAAGACAGTTTCTATGGGCCATCTTTGAAACGCTATAACTTCATCTCCTGTTGTCCAAATTCTGCGAGGAAAATTTTATACGACAGTACTATATGAGTACTTTGTAATGACACCAAAAACTCTTAATTTGGATGTCGTTTGCTACTACAAAATCAGACTTCAACTGCTCGAAAATGGGAAAAAGCCAAAATAGCAGCCACAGTTGGACTCATATACTGCCAGCAATGCTTGTATAGCTTCCATTACTCAGCTTATACCTTCTCTCCACCTCCTACTTGCATGGACGTGCTCCAACTCTAGTTGCATGATAGACACTTCATGCTTTGTAATTGGGAAGCTTAATGGTGAAGGAAAGTCTCAATCATATACAACCATGATCCCTAGCTTCCCTACAACTTTTCTTCCTTATAAATGCTTGAGTTTTCGAAATTATAAATCATAACTTCAGGTAATCAGCATCCAAAAACTCTATCTCTTGTTATACATCAATTCTTGAATTCTTGCCAAAACTATGTTTAAATCCGTTTCAAATTATTCTTTTGATCCCCAAACTTGTTTTTTCAAAGTGATTATCAAAATATATTAGTTATGGATCAACAAAATCAAAGGAATTAAAACCCAGTTTCTGAAACTACGCTTGGTGTCGACACCTGATAATGTGGTGTCGACACCAAACGAAGAACATGGTGTCTACACCTATATAGACTCCCATGTAGACACCCCCTCTATTTTAGTTCTGTTCATGATATGAAGTTATTTTATAAATTCCAGGTTGATAGATGTTACATAATCATCAAAACAATGAGTATTCGATACATCCTTTTACATGTTTCATTATGTGCAAGTCTGATATGTGATAAAATGCTTTTGATGCATATTGATGATGATATTGAATGTGGTATGATTCACAAAAGGAGCATTTTCAAGTAATGATTATAGATTTAAACTCTAGCCCCCTCGGTAATCAAGTGTTTATTGTTTGGATATCGATGTGTGTCGTGAGGATCTTGCGACTCCAAGGCTCCGACGAATGACATGGAGATCTAGTAACCCTATTGGAGTCGAATAGAGGGAAAGATGACAGGGATGTGGAAACCCTAAAGGATATAGAATCCTGAGTAATATGTTTATGATTATGGCCATTTATCGATATCCGAGTTGTGTATATATTAAGCGCTTTGGGTTAGAGAAGATAATTTATAATCGGGCCCTAAAATCATAAATCTTTGAAAAAAAACTTGCTTGTGTATCGAATTACTCATTAAATTATCAATTCATGTTTTTCATGTTTTCAAATTTGTAGATGTTGCACTTTGATCACTTGAAAGTCATCTCTCGAGGGTGGATTTTGTTGATCGATGAACAATATTATATATGTGTTACAAAGACCTATACGTGACAAACGTATCGCGACTTCCCTGCTCTCTCTTAGTTTTCGTGATCGCACTTCTATGTGAACTTCTATGGAATAGTCCGATGATTTCCTCGGTAAAGAAGTTTGAAGTCAATGGTTAGTTTTTGTTTTAAAATTGGGGAGAAGAAGCCTGGGGTAATTTTGTAACATCTCCCTAAAACTCGGTTGTATGAGATTTTTAAGAATCTATACATATGTGTCGGCTTACATTTTTGTCAAGTATATGTTTAAAGCGTTATTTCAAGAAAAAATGTTGGTTGGATCATTACGTGTCGGCACCGAAGCCCTAGATTTGAACATCAAACTATTTTATCTCAGAAATAGTGTTGGTGTGACAGCCTCTGTATCGGTGTCGACACCTACTCGACAGTGCATCCTCAGTCAGTTGTGTGTCGACACCTGAAGCTTCTGCGCGCTAAGATTTTTAAATTTTACCCAGTTATTCGATTAAATGATATTATTTTAAATGATGGGTTTTGGGGTCGTCACAACTTTGGTATCAGAGAGTATTATTTTAAAAATGCTTGAAATTTCGGGGCATGACAATCCGGCTGTCACTTTTACGATTTCGGTATAATTGAGTGTGTTTTCAAATTTTACTATTCCAGTGTAGTGAGTATGTTTTTTATTTTTTCTGCTTTTTTTTCATTGAATTTTTTTGTTCGAAACGATAATTAAAAGGTGTGTGCGCGATTTTTTTTATTTTTTATTTTTTGCGTCTACTTCAAGATGTACATGAGTTTTAGTCTATTTTCTTGCAACTGTTTCAATTTTTTAGTGGACAGATTTTTTAAAATTTTCGTTTGAGTCCATTTTATACCAATGCTTGTACTGTTTCCGTAAAGAGATTCTTTAAAATGTTCAAGTCCGTTTTACGTTTGTGGTATGTTTCTGCTAACTACGCATTATTTTCTTTTAATTAAGGTCTCGAACTACTCTTATGTTACATTCACGAAATCATATTTACTTTTATTTAGTTTTAAAAATATATTGCATTTAGTTTTAGACTAATTAGATGGATGTTTAGCAAACAGAACTGATCTCTGTCTATTTTCTTTTACGTATGTTTCCATTTTTGGGTATATAGAATTTGTATTTCTAATACATTTTTTTCTCATTTTATGATCCAAGATTTATACAACGTTTTAAAAAAAACTTAGTATCGTTTAACGCTTGTATAAACTTGATTGCCTCATATGTGTTTATAACGTCTCACTCCATTCTCGAATGTTTTTTAATTTTTTTTTTTTAAAAAAAAATCGCTAATTATTTCATTTTTTTTAGTTATTTAGTTAGTGATCTTTATTTGTATCATGAGCTTAGTGTATTTCATGAAGATAATTATTTGAATATTATTCTGTGTTTCTAATATAAACTATAGAGATCATCTGTTTTGTTTTTTCAAGATCTTTCATTTCAAACTATAAATGTTCATAATATTAGCAAAACTTAAGTAGTCTTATAACAAATTTATCATTTTGTTATGGTGTTCTTTCTTTCTACCTCCTGCTTAAACAAGTTGAATGAACATGTCGAACGAAGACGTTGTACTGTACATATTCTTCAAAATCATAGTTGAAGGATTGGGCCATGGGGTTCAAATGGTATGTGTTGCAACTATGCTTATGTTTTTTATTTATCAATGTCTGAAAAAATCCACATATTTTATTTTTATTTATTCTACACTCGATTGCTCCTCTATTTATCCAAAACTATGGACATGAAACGGGAAGTACCATTCGACTGATTACCTATGATAGTGTCTCTCATTACATTCTGATAGAGAGATTCATCATGTATATCTTTCAAACGTGTTTGGAATTAAATGTTGATTCTCTCTTCTTTAACCTACAAAGTAATAATAAGCAAATAAAAAAATAAATAACCCAGAAATTTAAGATCGCTAAAGCCTTTCGATATATATTAAGTTGTTAAAAATATATAGACTTTCACTCACCAACTCAATCCAACGGACCACAGAGAAAATACTAATGAAGAAAAACTATTTAACCACAAGTTTCCACCCCTTGAATTATTACATATGAAGTCGCAAGAAACTACAAACACAAAGCTCACAATTTTCTCTCTATTTGGTCACAATATGACACTTTGATGTAAAATTAATTGACTATTCAACACACATATTTGTAGGTAAAAATATTTCTAAAAACATGTAAAGTTTGTATCCAAGAATATTTCCTCGTTGAAGTAAACTAATCAGAATAAGTAAAGAAAAGCGCGCTCAATATTCCCAAAAAATCGTCTTTTATTTTTATTCATTTTCATCCAAGTCAACTACTTCAACAAGGAGATCAATTTTTCAAGGTATTTTTGGGTCAAAACCCAACAATCTCTACCTTGACATAAAAATTATTCCAAGCCAAAAAATTCAATTTTAACAATTGGGAAACGGGCAAGCATTTAACTATTTGATGATCTCATACTCCACCATATGAGTATAACTATTTAGAATTATCAACGAATTCCAAGTTTTTCATCGGCTCGTGTCGAAACAAAATAGCTGAAAATTATGGTGCAACTCTCATATTTGATTCTCCTTGGAATTTCATTAGACATCAATATAAATTAAACCACATAAATCTATACCAAATCAATGTTGTATGCAAACATAATACCCGTGCCAGTAAGAACACATCCTCTATCATGACAACTAATGTCATGCCATGAGGATGTTCCATCTTATTTAGAGTACATCACCACCACCCTCCACTGGACAGTCACATGGTCCTTCAAGTAGTTAGCCGAGTCTGCTCTACCATTTGGACGATTTCTTCTCAAGTGTCCGAATTGATCACAGTTTCAACACGTCACTTTCTTCTTCGTGGAGTTCCCTCTTTTCCACTTTTCAGTGAATTATTATAAGATAAATTATAACATCCACCTAACCTTCATTCTTCAAAGATCAACTTACTTGTAACTTCTACAAAATTCACTGTTTCTTTTCCGTACATCAAAATCACTTTGATGTGCTCAAACGTGGATGAAAAAGACCAGATGAGCCTCAATGCTTTATTCTCATCTTCAGTTTTTACTCCAATAGATTCAAGCTTAGAAATTTCTCATTAAGTACACTAAAATGGTCGGAGATTTTTGTACCTGTATTCATTCTCAACGAATGAAACTGTTATTTCAGATACAACCTACTTGACAAGCTCTTCATCTGATACAACTCTTTCAATTTCTCCCAAAGCTCCTTTACAGCGGATATCACATGAATATTTGCAAGAACATTGTTGGTCAAACAAAGTCGTATTGTACTTGCAGCCTTCAAATCTAAATCTTCTCAATCTTCATTACTCTTGCTGGATCTAGTTTCTTTTCAGAACTAGAGATTGGTTTTCCCTTCAAAGCCTTGTGCAGACCTGTCTAAATTAAAACATCCTTGACTTGTACTTGTCACAAACCAAAATTGATCCTTCCATCAAATTTCTCCACGTCGTACTTGACAAACATATTTTCTTTTCGCTCCAAATTATTTGAACCACCTGATAATCTGATATCACTTTGTTGAGAATTAAACGTCAATTCCCTCTTCTTTAACTCAAAGGATCTTTTTGATGTTTAAAGTAATAATAAGCAAACAAGAAAATAAACAACAATAACGCAGAAATTTTGGATCGTTAATGCCTTTCACTATATATTAAATTGTTACAAATATATAGACTTTCACTCACCAACTCAATCCAACAGACCACAGAGAAATACTAATAAGAGCTACTATCTAACTACAACTTTATATCCCTTGAATTATCGCACAAGAAGTTGTAAGAAATTATAAAAACAAAGCTCACAATTTTCACTCTATTTGGTCACAATATGGCTCTTTGATGTACAATCAATTGGCTCTTCAAAACAAATATTTATTTGTAAAAACATTCCTAAAAACGAGTTTGTATCCAAGAATATTTTCTTGTTGATTGATAAGTGTGCATTTTACACACTTATTGTGCTTTTAAATAGACAATTTAATTGACAAATTGAGCAAATATCTACTTATATATTGTGTTTATCTTGTACAATTAGGTACAACCTCAATTGGAAAGCAAATGGACAAGATTGGAGTGCAATCAAGCTAAAAGAGGAGCAAATTTGATGTCCAATGACCTAATTGAAAGAAATCAAAAGTTCGAGGACTCCATTGCAATATCTCAGAAAGTTGGAGGACTAAAGATGCAAATATTTCAGGGGCATATTTGTAATAAAATTCAAAGTTTGAGGACTAAATTGAAGAAGACCAGAAGTTGGAGGACCCAATTGCAAATCATGGAAGGATAGGGATGCCGGTGAACCACGCGATCTCGTGGAGCTACCATGTTGCGTTCGCGAACTAGGCCACAGATCCAACCTGAGAGATTTCAGCCTAACCACGCGATCGCGAGGCACTCAGCCACGCGATCGCGCGGGCAGATTTTTTACACAATCGGATTTTATTTTCTGTTTTTAGTATTTTAAGTTAAGGCCGCGCTTGGCTCGTATGGGGCGCGTTTTTGGACCTTTTTTATGTCAGATTTTTGGGGGTATTTATACCCCCACTTCTCTTTTCAACAATCCCCAATTTTTTTTTGACAAAAACCCTAGCCCCCTTCCCTCTTTTCTCTCTTTTCTTTCTTCTTCTTCTTTTCTTTTCTTTGTTTTTGATTTAGTTTGTAATTTAGTTGTGTTTCTAAGTTACTAGCACCATTTGGATCAAAGAATCAAGAAGTAAGTGGAAATACAAAGCGTTGTTGAAATATTCTTGGAGCAAAAATCAAGGGAAGTGTTGTATTTCATTTTTCTTGTATTTTTATCCTTAATTTCTATATTTTATGATGTATTTTCATAAACCTTATCTTTTGTGGAATATTTATATAATGGGCTAATTGTTTTATGTTGGGATGATTGATGTAGCTTAACTTAGTTTAAATAATTTTAATGTTTGTTTATTAATGTTGAGCTTATTTCATGTGTGTTTGTTATTGAGATTATTTCATGTGTTTGATTGATCACCAAATATATGTTTTGTGAAGTGTATGATAATCGAGAGATATTATGCATTTTAGACCAAATAACAAATGCTCTATGTTCTTGTTAAGGATAGAGATATACTTTAAACCTTAGATGATCCATTGAGCTATTTTCACAAAGAGTTAATGCAATTGATTGGACTTTAATCGACATAGAGATATAGTAGGTTAAACCAATTGATTATGGTTAATTTCACTCGAGATTGGTAATTAGCTAAGCTTGGAAAATCGGGTCTAACATTGTGAATGAGTAATTTATTAATTTGCATGTGTTGAGAAATTACTTAAGTAAGAGTTAAGTGAAATCATGAATCCCAACTATTTTATCTTTCATTTTTCTTATTTTAATTTGGTTTAAAATTAGTTTCTTTAATTTAGAATTTCCAAAAATCCATCTTTTTAACTGTGTGTTTTATTTGTTAAGATTGAATTAACTAGAGTATAATAGAGTATACATTCCTCGTGAGATCGACAACCCGGACTCAAAAAGTCCACTTTATTACTTGTACGCGATCCGTGCGCTTGCGGTACACTATTTTGAGCGAACAAGTTTTTGGCCCCGTTGCCAGGGAATGTTTTTACTTTGATTATTACTTTAGTTGATTTTAGTTTTAACAATTTCTAATTATTTTTGTTTTATGTTTCATTTTTTTATTTTTGGTTAACCACCACAATTCTAATCTTTCTTGTGTTTGGTTTTCTTTCTTTGCATTTTTGATTTTAACATTGGCAAAATAGGAAAGCAATTGCATTGAACAATCTCAACATGGGTGATGAATACATGCTTGAAGAATATTCAAGTTGTGAAATTTGTTACAAGATGCATTGTAATGGACAATGTTTGTTTTCGGCGAATGATTTGATTACGTCGAAGCTTATTAAGTTTAGACAATATTTGAAATGCCGAAAACAAGCAATTGATACATTGGATGTGAGTTACATGCTCTTGGGAGATTGTGTACCGGATGATTGGGATGAGGACATCACTCTTGTAGGAGATGGTCCTCCATTATTGAATGAAAAGGTACTTGCAAAGTATTATATTGAGCTTGCCAATTTGGATGAAGATGATATGCTTATGGGGGATGCCATGTATTGGGAAGGATTCCAAATGTGGGGGTATAATCCACTCTTGGGAATTAATAGGAAAAACTTGTCGTTACCCATGAATTCAAATTTTGGATCGGTCATTCAATCCGAGGAGACATCAACTAAAAAAGATGAGCTTGAAGAGAACGACAATTTAATCACACAAGAATCACATGAGGAAGTGGCAATTAATGAGGAAGAGATCAAATCAAATTCTCTCAACTTCATTGATTGTCCAATAATTGATTTTGTGATTAAGCCACTTGAGGAGGTGCAAGTCTATTTAGTTGAGTTTGAATTGGATGGAATAGGCAAGTCCCATGACTTTGGAAGGGGCAAGGTGCAAGTATTTCGAATCAATGAAGAGTGGGGCAAAGCCAAAAGAAGCAAAATGGGGAAGGCATCAAAAGCTATGTTTAGAGTGCCATGAAGTGCTTATGCGGAGAGTCGAGCTAATGACTTTAAAATAAACGCATAATGGGAGGCAACTCATTCTCTATCATTTACTTGCTTTATTTTTATTTTTTGCATATTATTTACTTTCTTGCAAATAAATTGATTAGGCCAAGTCTCTATCTTCTACATTTATTTTCCTCAAGTTGGGTAGTGTGAAATAGCTCCAATGCATTCTCATTTAATTCTAACATATACTCATATCAAACTTTCAAAGTCAAAATTTGCTTAAAACTCATTTTTAAATCACTTGGTTCATATTGTCTTTTATCTTCAAGTGTGATTTAATATTGATGTGGATGTGCAAATTGTATTGGATTTATGAGTTAGAATTGAGATGTTGAATGTGATTTAAACTTTTGGGTCATTCACCACTTAATATCCACTCTTTTCTTGTGTTTTCATAGGATGCTCACAAAGTGTTCGATAAAATGCCTAATTGGAGAAATTTGTGTTCGATCGATTGGAGGCTTCAACACAAGTTTGGGGGTGGATTGTTGGTGATTGCAATGAGAGTTTCACATGCCCAAGACTACTTACTAGTGCCCCACCACTTCTTGGGATGTCTAGTAACTTCTTTCCTCTTACTTTGATTTTATTTTACACATTGAGGACAATGTGCATTTCAAGTTTGGGGGTGATTTCTTATTGTGTATTGACATGTTAGATAGCCTTGCCGACCAGGATTACTTGATGTTTAAAATTGTTATTGATTCATGATTTATGACCAATATGCTACTTGTGTCTACTTTTACAAAATGCTTATCCATGGAAGATCATATTTATCTTGATCAAAATAGTCATGATTGATTGTTGGTGAAGTTTAGGAATTGTTGAAGGGTGAAGAGGTTAATGGAGTAGAAGAATTAGGTTGTGAGCTTGTATTTTTAATTTTTATCAACCTATAAAATGTTTCCCAAAACTCTAAATCTCTTGATCCTATTGTAAGACAAGTTTGGGGGTGGTCGACCCGGTGAAGGAGATGGTCTAGACATGTGGTGATTCCATGCATGTTGAAAATAAATTTTGTGTGAAGTGTGTTTCGCCAAGTATAAGCTAAGTAATGACCGTATGCTAAAGTTCTAAGCCCATTTTAATTTTTGCATTGCATTGCCCTATCTCGAAGCCTTTTTGACTCGAGTAATTAAGCTCGTAGGAGTATCTTGAAACTTGGTGCCTTAAGTTTGAAACTTGGGAGTCACTGGCCGAAAGCTCGCTACATGAGTCAATTAGAAAGCTTAATGAGTAGGGTACTCACACACACACTTGAAAATATATATATATATAAATATAAAAGCACTTCATTATTGCATTTACTTAATAAGTCTACCTCACTTCGTAACCTTTTTGACTCGAGTTATTAAGTCCGTAGGGGTATTTTGAAACCTGGTACCCTTTGATCTTAAAACAATCGGGGAGTTGCCGACCTAAAGCTCGCTACATGAGTCAATTAGAAAGCTTAAGGGAGTGGGGAAGACACGAGCATTCATCACCTTAGTTTTCAGAAATCATGCATTTGTAATTGCACAAGGGCTTTTAGATTAATAGTGGGTTTGAATTGCTTAGTATAAGCTTGAATGTCGAAGCACTCATTTAGTGGAGAGTCGGTGTATTTCTAGATTGTCGAAATTTCCGGTAAAACGCACCCAAACTAGAGTGGAAAAAGAAAAGAGTGATTTGAGAGTACTCTCTAGAATTGCATCCCGAGAGAGGAAAGAAAAATATTTATTGGAGGATGAATGTCACGAGTGGGAAAGAAAAAGAATTGACCACTAATGGTGGGTAGTTTTGACTTGAAACCTCTTTAGTCATCAATATTCTCGAAGCTTAATTGACAATTGAAAGTGACTATACGCACACACACACCGATCGAACATCGGATTAGCTAAACTTCTTTTTGGTAGCATTATTTGGAATCATAATTTTGAATTGATTATACAATTTTGCACTCATGAGTAATTTGCAAGTTATCTAACATTGTTGATCTATATTTCATGTTACTTGATTGCACTAGTAGATAATTTTGCTCGAGACGAGCAAAAGCTCAAGTTTGGGGGTGTGATAAGTGTGCATTTTACACACTTATTGTGCTTTTAAATAGACAATTTAATTGACAAATTGAGCAAATATCTACTTATATATTGTGTTTATCTTGTACAATTAGGTACAACCTCAATTGGAAAGCAAATGGACAAGATTGAGTGCAATCAAACTAAAAGATGAGCAAATTTGATGTTCAATGACCTAATTGAAAGAAATCAAAAGTTCGGGGACTCAATTGCAATATCTCAGAAAGTTGGAGGACTAAAGATGCAAATATTTCAGGGGCATATTTGTAATAAAAGTCAAATTTTGAGGACTAAATTGAAGAAGACCAGAAGTTGGAGGACCTAATTGTAAATTATGGAAGGACATGGATGCCGGTGAACCACGCGATTGCGTGGAGATACCATGTTGCGTTCGCGAACTAGGCCACAGATCCAACCCGAGAGATTTCAGCCTAACCACGCGATCGCGTGGGTAGATTTTTTACACAATCGGATTTTATTTTCTGTTTTTAGTATTTTAAGTTAATGCCGTGTTTGGCTCGTATGGGGCGCGTTTTAGGACCTTTTTTAGGTCAGATTTTTGGGGGTATTGAGTCCCCTATTACTTGGGGATTGTTGAAAATTTGACCTAAAAAAGGTCCAAAAACGCGCTCCATACGAGCCAAACGCGGCCTTAACTTAAAATACTAAAACCAGAAAATAAAATCCGATTGTGTAAAAAATCTGCCCACGCGATCGCGTGGCTGAGTGCCTCGCGATCGAGTGGTTAGACTGAAATCTCTCGGGTTGGATCTGTGGCCTAGTTCGCGAACACAACATGGTAGCCCCACGCGATCGCGTGGTTCACCGGCATCCCTGTCCTTCCATGATTTTCAATTGGGTCCTCCAACTTCTGGTCTTCTTCAATTTAGTCCTCAAATTTTGACTTTTATTACAAATATGCTCATGAAATATTTACATCTTTAGTCCTCCAACTTTCTGAGATATTGCAATCGAGTCCCCGAACTTTTGATTTCTTTCAATTAGGTCCTTGAGCATCAAATTTGCTCTTCTTTTAGCTTGATTGCACTCCAATCTTGTCAATTTGCTTTCCAATTGAGGTTGTACCTAATTGTACAAGATAAACACAATATATAAGTAGATATTTGCTCAATTTATCAATTAAATTGTCTATATAAACTAATCGGAATAAGGAAAGAAAAGCGTGCTCAAAGTTCCCAAAAAATCGTCTTTTATTTTCATTCATTTTCCTTTCAGCTTTAACTTGATCTTCAAGTCAACCATTTTAACAAGGAAACCAATTGTCTAAGATATTTTTGGATCGTAACCCAACAAAACGGTTGGGAACATTTTATGCGCCTCATGGTCTACAAAACAGTTCTTTTCTAACATTTGACTATCTTGGGAAATTGACGATCGCTATGACTATTTTTTGATACCTTTTGCTGATGCGTGTTATGACTCAATGAAAGCAACAGAAGCTCTAAAACAGAAGAAATCCAGCCTTCGTCTGCAAAAAGGGCTTTGTTTCAAAGTTCAGAAGAGGCAGAGCTTGCCATCGTTAAATCTGAATAAAAAACGACTGCATCGAACTCCTCCATTAACGTATCATGTCACGGGTAAAAGAAAGCTCGATTAATGTTTTATTTGTGCTGGAACAACAACTTTTTGACTTTTTTTGGTCTATAGCTTTAATTTCCTAGGTGTATGCTACTTTTCTTTATCACTAGTTCTCCCTTCACTTTTGAAATTTACATCTACTCACTAAACTATGTATTGTAAGTAATGTAAATGTAGGGTATTTTAAGTTTTATGTTGTGTTTTTTTATTAATCACGTCGAGACAATGCAGTTCATTTTGCTAAATGAATATGTTTTTCTAATGTTTCAATTGTTCATTTTTCTTGTCATGCACCATACTTTCTATTTCTTCAATATCACAGTACTTTTATTGGAAATTTTACTTTGTTCAATTTTATGTTGTCCTGGTGTCCATTTCCTTTTTCAACGTAGAAAAGAATGCTTGTTTCTTTATTTGTGATATAACAATCAACTATGATGCCATTATACCATATGAAATATGGGAAATTTTCCTCCAGTTCACTGCATTGACTTATTCTCTAGATGAATTACGTATTCTGATTCTCAAACAATATATCCACCTTTCAACATGATATGTGCATACGCTATTGGATACTTAAACAAAAATTCGACATGTGCGTCAAACTAGTTTTGTCTATAAATTACAAAAAATGCGACATATAATTATGATTTTAAAAACTAGATATTACATATATTAATTATCGACCCAAATATACTGTAGGTATTTTTTAGTCTCCGTTTAGTAAAATGTTATTTATAAATTTTGTTTACAAACAGTCACTTGTAAAAAATTGGATCATTTGCTTTTTAAAAGTCAACGATTTAGCCTCCGTTCGGTAATCAAGGTTTTTTTTTGTTTATAATTGCTCAAAATTCCAATACAACTTTTTTAACCACACATCTTTTCTCTCTCCAATTTTTAACCCTAGATCTACCTCAAACTACGTGAAAAAATCCAAAAAACTGGATTATAATCGATCCGAACACATGCTTAGCTAGTCAAAGATTCACGTCTACCAAAAATAGATCAACGAGATGTTAACACGTCTCTATTTACAAACAAAATTTATAAACAACATTTTGCCAAACAAAAAAACAATATTACACAAGAATAGGAATACACACACACACACGCAATATTTAAAAAATTATAGTTGTCTTAGTTTGAAAAATAAAAAAAATATCAATACTCCTAGAGATACTCTGGCCTCCAGGCCAATAGGAGAATGTCTCCTAACAAGAAGGGTTACACACACACATAATATTTAAAAATATACAATTGTCTTAGTTTGGAAAAAATAATAATAATAATACTCCTAGAGGTACTCCGGCCTCCAGGCAAATAGAAGAATGTCTCCTAACAATAAGGGCCCAAAAAATCAATTAATTGAGTCCCCTATTGCAATTGACAATTTTTCATTGATCTGAAATCTATATGCTCGAGACGTACTAAAAATGTTTAATTTTAACATGTTTACTCTATATGTACAATATGGAGAAAGAAGATTTCAACTTAAACTTTGACATGGGAAGATCTTGTAAAGTTCAATAAATTTCTCCTATTAACAATTCATCTAAACTAAAATAATGTAATATCAAATTAAATAGTTCATATTTATTTTTCTCCCGTTAGACAGCGTTGTTAGCATATCTTAATTAGCAAAGAAATTCAAACAATAACAGACAGAAGAAAGTTGGCATACATATCTATAATATACGTGTGTGTAAAAAAAATTGCTGGCATGATGGATTGACTTTGCATTTTTTAATTAAACTAATCGGCTTGTGTTAGGAGATCTACTCCGTTTGAAAACATATATCCGATTTCGATTTCTATTTTTGGAGCTTCGAGAGGATGAGACAAGTTCTTAAAGTTTTCTTAATAAAGAAAGAGACGTTGGTACTCAAGATATTGTGTTTTGAAAGGTGAATGAATAGGACTATTTATTGCTCTATCAAAGCCTCACGACCTGATGATCTACATCACAATAATGATATTTGTCAAGAGTAGAGTAGCAGCTTAGGCAAGTGCTAGCACTCATATAGAATGTGTTTTTTTCCGTATCAATGAAATCGAAAGAAAGAAAAATAAATAACTATTCATGAATTTCAACTAAATATCATAAGGTCCTATTTGACAATCATTTATGAACGTTGTTTATAAATATTGTGTATAAATAATGACGTGACAATATTTTGTTGATTCATTTTTTTGAAAAGTCAAAAATAGTAAACGAAAATCTTTGATCAATAAAAATTGTTAATTTTTTTTAATAGTTCAATTATATTACCATGTGACCATTTATAAATAATATTTGTAAATAAACTTTTACAAACATAGGCTAAATTGCTCTCGATTGAGCAATCATTTGATAACTTGAGACATGACTCATGAGCCATGCTCAATAAAATTTGATCAATTTTTATTTATTTATTTTTGTCCTTAAGGCGAAAATCTTTTTCAATCTATGTCGGATGAGGATGGCAACATGATGGGGCCACTGTTACCTAATTATTACCGGCCGCTGCCCTGCTTTTGGTTTCTGAGAGGCAAAGGCGTGCAAGATTGAAATTAAGCAAAGTTCTGAAAATTTTCAAAATAAAAAATAAATAATGAATTGAAATAATCATCAACAAGATCGAATAATTTTTTATTTTTCCAAATATATCCCTTTTGTTTTGGAGTATGATTTGTATTAACATCAAAATATGATTCTTGAACCAACTAAGAATGTCATGTGAAAGAAGATAAAAGGCTGATTTTCGAGCAGAAATAGGAGTGGATCGAGCTTTGTTCACAATGCTTTTACATAGATATTTTGTATGTATAAATGTTCATGTTGAAGGATGTTTTTCCATTATTGTGCTTGAAACTCTGTTTGGCAAGGGAGAAAACCCAAGAAGAAGAAGACTTCAAAAGTCCCTTAGAGCAACTCCAAGTCTCCAATGCACTCAGTCAATTGGAAAAAAAAGAAATAACACGTCAGCAAATAGACTGAATTAATTAAAAATGTCTCTTCAATGCACTCTGTCAATTACAATGTCATGCTGATGTGGCTGGAAAAAAATTGATAATGTCAAGTACTCCATCTACAAATTGACGTTCTATCAGACCTGATGAGTCAGCATTGATTTTTATTTAATAACTATTTTAATACTAAATAAAGGGTGGACGGTTCTGCACAATTAATTAAATTATTCAAGAATTCATTCAACTAATTTATTTCACGTACATTTTATCACATCTTAAAACTAAACAGTCAAACAAATTCAAGTCTATGCACGTATAGAAAATTTTACAAAAAAGAAAAGAAAAAAAAGAAGAAAAAAAGAAGAAGAACTACATTCATTCATCTGGTCCTCTATTTATACCCATTGAAAAAATGGATGAAATGTATGCCTATAAAAGCTCACCTATGAATTCTTAAAAAAATAAAATAAAAGCTCACCTACAACTTTCCAAGTGGGGGAGGAGATGTCGATATAAAAAAAATAGTTGGAGATAGGAATAAGTTAGATAATTATTTAAATCAATTATTAATTTAAAATTGAGAAAAATGTCACGTAATCAATTTTTTTTTGAAAAATCGACCTCACCATTGGAGAGCAAATTTTAGTTGACTCCATCAATTTACACGTTCTCTTGATCTTTGTCTATTTCATTGTCACGTCAGTCCCAATTGACGGAGTGCATTGGAGATGCTCTTATCTCTTTTCATTTTGTATTATTTATATAATAAAATGGTATTTACACATTAAGTTCCTCATCTAATAATTACATATTGGTTCGATATCTATCATCTTATAGCAATTTCACTCGTATTTTTGAATAATTGTCGAAATGACCCCTTGAATTTATATTAAGCATGTGTACGTTAAATTTGTAAAAATGGTTTATAAACCATTTTATAAATCACACAATTTCTCATATTACTTTTTAACAACACACGTTCTCTCTAATTTTTTCCTCAAAGTCATGAAAAAACAAATTTATAAATCAAACAGTGTTACCAAACAGACTAGTCTCGACTCGTAGTTTGATTTGACCTTTAACCAATAAGCTTGTGGCCGTTGACTATGTGACTTTTAATCTAAACCCGAATTCTGGGATACAACAATCTGTACTTCTCATTGGTTCATTTCAAGGACGTGTATTAGGGAGTCGAGTGAGACACTTTGTACTATTCCTTGGTTCATTATTTAATAATGATGACTATCATTGTATTAAATTTGATACGCAAAATCGTCGATTTCAATCCTATTGATTCAAAAAAATCCTGACTTCGCCACCATTTATAAAAAAGTAGTATTTTCAAATAAAATATATGATTAAAAAGTGATTTGAGAAAATATGTTATTTATAAATTTATTTATAAAACAGTTTATTAAACAAAGGTTAAAAATAAATTGGTTTTTAAAAATTAAAAATAAACTAAGAGTATGTTTCGTAATTGGTAATGTGATTTTTAGAAATTTTTGTGAGTTTTTTTTGGGTGTGTGAATGTGTGATTTATTTAAAAAGTAAAAAATTGTAGATTTATGTCCGTTTGGTAACACTATTTGGTTTATAAATTGGTTTATTTACTGTTTTGGGGTAAAAAATATTGGTTGAAAATTAGAGAGAAAAAATATGTATGTTTAAAAAGTGACTTGGGAAATTATGTAGAACATGTTTATAAACCAAAAAAATGGTTTAACCCGAACAATTGCTAATTAATAAATGATTGAAATTGAGTTTAAAAAATTGAAGTGGAAAAAATTATTCGGTAAAATTGAAGAGAACGAAAAAAGCAAAAGAAAGTTGCACATTTAAAAAATGTGTTGATTTTATAGTTGATATGATGAATAAATTAATGAATGTCTGTCATGTGTATAAATATAAAATTTTATGTTAAAGATTCGATTGATGTTGCATGATTGAAAATTATTTTATCACAAACAGGCTGTAAAGATAAGAATGTGGCGTGACATTTTTTCAATTGAAACTACAATGATTTGAGAGTTGATGATGAGGACAGCTATTGATTCTAGATGCTTTCAAATGTCAAAAAGAGCAATCTTTTTATTCTTTCTAGAGAAACAGCAAATTCCTTCTCTGTCACGCGGCTAACATTACAAGTTCCCACGTTTATGGTTTTGCACCTACTTTACAGAAAAATATACGATCTCTTTTTCTTTTTTTTTTTTGATCGGAAATTTTTTTTTTTGATCGGATACGATCTCTTTTTCTATTAGGGTAGAACTGCCATGGGACTTAAAAAAATCATTTATTATAGATGACAATTTCATAACATATGTACGTAAGGATTATGATGTCCACAAGAGACACTATATTCTACCTCATGGCAAACAATGGTTGTTGTATCAACCTCAAGCTATGTCAATATTTTTAATTATTTATTAACCAACTACGTAAATAACGTCAAATGTTTGAGTTTTCAAAATAATTTTATTTATTTAAAAAGTAACGATATTAATTTAATAATTATTGTAGTTACACAGTAAAACGCGTGACACTTAAAAAACAATAAATTTTATTTGTTAGCATATTCACAACTCACGGGTGCCCGATGATTACCTGAAATGTTAATAATTGTGGCATGAGCACACGCGTGCCCGATGAATAGTATATAGTGTGCATGTGTTACTACATGTTGAAATATCAAGTTTATGTAAGTGAACTTATTAAACAGTTTAGTAACCAAAAATAATTCGCAGATTGTAAGTAAAACAGTTTACTAAGTAAAACAAAATTTACAATAAGCAGTAAAAAAAATGTGCTTGAACAGGAAACAAAATGAACGCTGAAGCCGGGGCCTGTGTTCAACACAGTGTCACCAAGACTGGAAGAAGGAAGGCAGGAAGTTGGACAGAAAATGCAGAGAGATTTCGAGTTTTTGAATTGAGGAATTGGTTCAATATATATATAGGCAAGGAGGAGTTTTTGCCTCTTAATGCTGTCATAATTCCTCCATTTGAATTCAGACGTTTTTTGAACGTTTTTGGAGTTACTGAAAATCGTAAAAGAAAATTCTAAAACGTGGCTTGCACTTTGTGGCCAATTTTTAACTCGTTCGGTCCGACATTCGTGTACGCAGGTCGCGCCCACACACAAGTTCAAGACTCGAAGGCTAAGTCGGTCCAAGATTTGCACACCCCCTGCGGGCGCGTAGGCCATGGAGGAGTCTCTATGCAACAAATGATTACACCGTACAAATTGTTAACCATATATAAATTGGTTCACAAACTCATTTCTATCCTATGTGGGATAACATTTAAGCATTCCCAATATTTCCACATTTTTTTCCATTTTCCAATGTGGGATGGAACTATTATTTATAGTCTCCACTTATTCTCACTTTTCCATTTCTAACCAATGTCGGATTGTAATCTCTTTTAAGGCTCTTCTTCAAATCTCAACTTTCAATCAATGTGGGATCAATTTCACATTCACACAAGTGAAAATCAATTGCCACCAACATATTTTCCAACAGTTTACATATTCAAGATCAGTTCCAGTTGAATTTGTAAGACAAATACGAGCAAGGCATGTATGCAAAGCAAGTACAAGAGTCTATACAGCTCGATATATGAACATGAAAAAAACTATGGTGGCGCTTGCTTGCTCCCTATGCGGAGCTTTTTGTAGAGAAAAAAATAGGTGATTTGCAATTACACCAAGAGAAGAGTGAGCATTTTTTTTTCTATTATTTTATCTTTGACTTCAGATTGAGACTTGAAAGGGAGGGAGAGGGACCTCTTGACCCGCAATAGATAGAGGAGGATTTATTCAATAACTCTCTCCGTTCCAATTATATAGGCTTCCTTTCCTTTTTTGTTTGTCCCAATTATATAGACTTTTTTCTTTATTGAGAAGTATTTATTATTATTATTTTTTTTTACCAATGTACCCCCATTTATTACTTCCAATATAATAATTTTGATATTAAATAAGGGTAAGTTGGAAATTTTCTTTACAAAAATTACTTTTTCAATAACATTAAATATATTTTTTAAATTTGTGTGAAAAGTCAAACAAGCCTATATAATTGAGAGGATGGAGTAGTAGTTTGGACTCCTAGAATATAGTTCCCTTGGGGCTTTCTATTTGATTTTTCACATATCCAACATAATCGGCATATAAAGATCATGATGTGTTGTAGGCACCGTATCATCGGTTGTTCAAATAACATATTCGTATCATAATGACCAATTGAGATATCTCGTAGGTATTGTATCATCGGTGACCCGTACGCCATAGATACTTTCCAATATTGATGACTGCATACTTTACAAAAGTGTGTATGACAAGTTCAAAAATACATGACAAGAATGAGACCTTATGGTTCTCATATCGTACTCCGAGCGCTCAATAACCATTCATGATTGACAAGAAACAGTGTCATGAAACACATGACAAAGCAACGAAGGTGACTGACCATAACAAGTCAATGTCGATCTTAGACCCTGATGGCCCTTACCAAGGCCTCACGACAAAATCAAGCTCACTGTTCGTTCTATCGCTAATCCAGAATTCATAAGATTGCACCCGAACAATGCACAACACAACAAGACAAGACAAGGGGAAACAATGGAGCAACTGTAGTCGAATAATCATGAAATGCTCGTGCTAAATACTTTCATCAAGACGAGTCATATGTATTAATCATCTCATGCTACCACATTCATATAACTCAAGTACATTTTACGTAGTGATGGGTAGCCATATGACATATAAGTAAACAAGTCCTTCAAGCTACATTAGTAAATAAGTCCTTCAAGCCACATAAATATATTTCATTAACATCTCAAGGAATCATATAATTCGAGTATACATATTTCACTCATGTTATAAATCAAATAATTCAAATAAACATCTAATAATCACATCATTAATCAATTCATTCAAACAATCATACCCACTAACAGATTAATGGATGATTAGATTGATGAACAACTAGTTTCATTTCGGTACGGGTGCCTTCCTACTAACTTTTGAGCTCTTAATAAAAAGGTTTCCACGAGTCCTATAATATATGTCACTGGAAATATCACTATAGAGTTCAACGCACTTTACAAATCATAAAAATGGAGTTATAGAACAAAAGTTTCACGTGAACAAAATTGAGATACAAAGCTGCCTACGCGCCAGGCGTCGACCTCAAGACCTTGATACGTCAACCCCTAGAGGTCTGGATGTCGATTTTTGATCAACTATTCACGAGCGTTGACCATTGCTTAGAAGGAGTCGACATATGGGCCACCGCCTTGGAAAATTAGATACACAAGCCTCCATTTTTGAAGTCTTTGAATCTTCTTAGCTTACAAATCTTTAAAGTAGAATAGAGATGAAGTTTCTAATCTAATCAATTAAGGGATGGTTGAAACGAGATTATTAACTTCCTAATATGAGCTCTGCAAAATTCTTCTTATTTTCTTCTTCTTCTTCATCCTCTTATTTTTCCTTTTTTTTTTTTTTTTTTTTGTCCTTCTTCTCTCTTCTTTATCATAGCTTTTAAAAAGATGTGGGTGTATGTAATAATATCCTCTAAATTCAGATAAAGAGAAATGGAGAGTCGAGAGAGACAAGCTGAAAGAGAGAGAAACTAAAAGGTAAAAAGCAGTAAGAAAAGGAGGCCATGGATTCGAAATCTAATTGCCTAAAATTTAGATTCCAAATTGAGCTTTATCCTTCTGTACATGTATGTACTAGAGTTGATGACAATCATTCATAAAGCAAGCAAGAAAGAAAATGATTCATGAGTGCTAAGCTGAAACATAATTTCCTTAAAAGATTTCAATTGAAATGTAAGATAATTCTAGATGTTTTGTCGCACTTTTCGGGGTCATCAAGAGTACAGAACAAACTCTAACGGAGATTATTATTATTATTATTTTTTAATTATGTCAATGTGAAGTTCTCATGGAATACCTTAAAATACATTTTAGAATCATAAAATCAATAATGAAGGTATAATTATGTCTCATCAAAAAAAGCTATACGAAATTAGAGTTTTGGAACTTTTGATAATATACTAACTTCAAAAATTCATAGACTTTGACTCGTTGGTCGAACTTTCAAATTAATTACATATTCTAGAAGTTCGATTTGAGTACTACACGGTATACATGTCGAATGATTTAAACAGATATCGAGAGCATTTAAACGAGTGTCTAAAAAATAAGCTCATAGCTCATCTTTTAGCAATTAATGCTTTGTTCGATATTGTAGTAATTTCAAATTGATTGATTTATATTTTCAATGTAAAATGTGTGGTTCAAAATAGATTTGTGAAATTGTGATATTTATAAATTGTAATGATTGTATTAAACTTTTTGTGTTGTAGGAAAGAGGAGAATGTGGCGTGAATAACTGATGAATTTTCTGGATGTTACATGTGTGGAGTTGGAAAAAAAAAATTTAAAAGAAAGTGCAATGATCGTCTTAAAAACTTTTAACCATATATTTTTACAGGTTCCATCACTTTTCACATTTTCAATTCCTTTTTAACTACATATTCTCCTAAAAACTCAATACATTCAAAAAATCTTACACCAAACAAGCTCATATTGTCTAATTCTCAAACATAATTTATGTGAGAGTATTTGACGTCGCGTGAAACTGGAAGCTAATAGTGACACTCAGCAAACCCAAATATCGACTAATACTTGACAAGAATATTGAATGTTTGGCCATCGAAACTCAGTTAAATTGTCCACGAGTGTCGAAAAATAATTCTCAATCAATAAATTGTTAATTCTTGTAAATATGATTTGAACTGACGGTGGAACAAGAAACTCACTGTTTTAATAAATTCAATTCAAATAAAACAAGTTCAAACTTCAAAGCAAACTAGTGACTCGTGCGGCTACTATGAACCTATAGGTGCTAAATATAATTAAAAATTATAGAATTTAAAACAAAAGTGATTATGTAAAAAAAAATAATGAATAAATTAAAAATAGAACTCAAATATCTATTTAGATTATTAATGTCTAAACATTAACATGTTTAAACTATTGATTTGTTAACGTCTAAAAAAATTGTTCAAATTCACTTATTTTGTTTCAACATATAACAAACTTTTTTCAAGTCAAATTCAAGTAAAGTCCAACATTTAACTGATTCAGGTTAATTCGGAGCACCTATAACTTATTTACAGCCTAAAAAAATAAAAAATAAATAGTAATGGGTTTCAAATGGGTATAGAAGTAAACCCGCCTCCGACCAACACCCGGCCCGCAATTCTAAATGAGTATATGGGTAGAATATGGATGTTGTAAATCTTTAGTGGGTAGTCTATGGATTTGGCAAATTCGACTCATATCCAACCCATTGCCATGTCTAGTGTTAATTCAATTTCATAATATTAGCCCCTGTTTGGTATATTAAAATAAGATTTTTAGAAAATTTTGATAAAATTTTATGAGATGTGTGGTTGAAAAGTTGTAGGTCTCATAAAATATGTGGTTAAAAATAATCATTGACTTTGATCTTAGGTGTCTGGTGGTAATGGTAGGTGGTGGTAGCTCCTATGCTTGCATAACGACCATGGGCTGATCTAGGGGTGGGCCAATTGGCCAGCCAAATAACTAGACTGGATCCGCCAGTTGTAATGACCACGCGACGACATGTGCCTCTCATGCAGACAACAGTTGCTCCGGAGGTCATAGACGAAAGCTGCGTATGCAAGGCACATGCGTGCAGGCGACGTCGTCGTTGCGCAAGATGGTGGCGATGGTGAGCTGGTGGTGGTAGGTGGTGGTGGTGGTATTGTTGTTTTTGTGGTTGTGGTTTTGGTTGTGGCTGTAGTTGTAGTTGTGTTGGTGGTGGGTGGTGATGATAGGGGCAGTGGTAATGGTGGTGGTTGTTGTAGTGACGATGGTGGTTGTTGTAGTGATGATGGGGGTAGTATGGGGGACAGAGTGGGATGAGGTTGGAATATTTAAGCTTTCTAATATACCCTTATTTAATATTTATTGTTATCAATAAATTATAGGCCAATTTCTTTATTGAAATTTGAAAGTATAGATATTTTAAGTTTTTTAATATGCTTTTATTTAATATCTATTTTCAACAAATATGAAATAATCATATTTATTGCCCTCGGGGCACGTCTCCAAGTGGTGAAAGGAGGAGGTGAAAAGTCTCCAACCTAACTTGCAGTTGTCATGACGAGAGTTCTAATCCTGAAATATGGATGAAGTCCTTCGTAAGCGAAGTTAAAAAGCAAGTCTTCCACTCTGCACCCTTAGAGATATATCCTGCGATTTACCGACAGAACAGGTGAGGACCCATAAGGTGTGGGTTACACATTTTTGAAATAATCATTTTTATTACGTTATTTAATACAATGATATATTATTAAAATGTAAGAAAAATTTATATTTTCAATTACATTAATTACATTTTCTTAATTTATGTGGAAAAAAAAAAGCCTATATGGACTAGGGGAGTGATAGATATATTCTATGTAAATTTGTTGTATTGAAAATGAAAAAAAAAAAAAAATGAATTAATATATCTAAATATAACAAATTGTTATATTCTGTAGAAATGTATTACATTGGAAATGAAAAAATTGAGTTAATAAATTTATCTATACTACCTATAAAAGTCTCTTAAATTGGAGAATTTTTTTTACCATTTTAACCTTGATGAGTTTTTATAATTATATATCAACCATTATTTCATCATTATTATAGTATTTTTTATTCATTTTTATAATTATACTCAATTTGTTATGTCCAGCTCTGATTTTCTTTCTACATACTTTTAAGAATGAATTCAATTATAACATTAATAAATTTTCAATTATGACTCTCATAGAAAATGAAAAGACATGACTTTAATTTTATTTTCTTTCTATGTATTTATAAGAATAAATTCAATTATAGTATCATTTTTTATTCTCAATAACAAACCCCGCAGAAAATGAATATGCATAAGTTTTTGTTTCTATTCCCCTGTCCTTGAGATTTTTCGTCATTTGTTTTCTTGATTGTCAGATGGATTATTGATTTTTTTTTAACTACATCTTTTTTAATATAATTTTCTTATAATTTGGACTGTAATTTCATTTTTAATGTTATACCTTTGTTATTTTTATGAATTTTCAAGTTTTGCAATGAGCTCATCACTATGAGTTTTTTAGTAGGCTGCATGTTCTTATTAGCTGGGCTAAAAGACCAGCAAGGAATTAACTTTTGTTGGTCATGATATTAATGTAAGACTCTCAATCTCTATATTTTTATTTAATTTATTTAATTGCATTTTTTTAATATTTAGTTGAAATTCAAATTATGTGGATTCTATTTTTGCTTACTCTTTGATTATAAAGGGATTTGATTTGGAAATCTTAATTATAGAGGTGTGGTATTTGATATCGTATTTTTTGACATGATAATATTAATCTGGCTAGAGATTAGTAATCAGATTTACTATCGAATGATTTGATATATAGTTTATGTTTAAATTTTATGTTTTTTTTACCCAATTTACTTATTTTACTACATAATTAAGTTACACGAGATAAAGCTTAATAAATATTTTATACCATCAAAAGTCGCTAATTCTTTTGTCTATCTGTTGAAAATGATGGGTTGTAGCAAAATTATACATAGATGATAAATGAAGACATTTAAGAATCAAATTTCAACTTTTATTATAATATTTTCTAGAACACTTATTTTGGAAAATATTACTTGATATTTATTTTCATTGTGTAAAGGATTAAAATATCAATACTTTATTCTTTATTGTATTCAATATTTATTAATTATTATGTGTAGGTTTTTCATGGTTAACATTTCAAATAAATTGGTGCAAACCATTCGCAAAAAAATTTAACTTTTTATACACACGCGCGCACGCACACACCATCCAAGAAAAACATAATATGTTCTCATATTAGAAATATTTTTGCACTCTATTCTATTCCAATTCCAATTCTTTCAATATTTGACATGAATAAATTTATCATCATTTTCTTCTCGAGTCGTACACGAACTAAAAATAAATATGATTTGATTTTAATAGATGGTTAATACTTGAATAAATATATCTCACAATAGTATTACAAAATCACGTGTATCGCACATGTTTCATCCTAGTATAAATAAATGTGCTAGAATTTGTGCAAATAAATCAAGTTTTAAGAAAAATTATGTTAAAAATTATTTTGAGATCACCCAATACAAGAATTTCAATCTTAGTCATCTATTAAGAGAAATAATTTGTAAAATAAAATAGTTGATTTTAAAATAACTTTGAAGATTTTTCTTGTTGCTAAATCTAGTTTCTTTTTGTTCTGGTTTATTTTCATATTTAATATTCATATTCCAATTTCAATTCTAGATGAAGAGACATGCGCCGTAATTAAACATTGCAGATAATCAGTGTCGAATACCATTTTAATTTAAAATTAATGATATTCTCAAAATAAAAAATAATGGTATTGAAAAATTAAATGTTGCATTCACCTATATCTTAATCTTGATATGTGTGTGTTAAATTTTCATTTCGTTCATTTTATTTTTATTTTTGTCGAGTCAACCGATAGACAACGATATGTACAAGTAACGTTTGGTTCTGGTAGGTTAGCTTCAATCACGGTTAAAAAAATATCAGATATAATGCTATGTTGTACAAACAATACATAAAGCTTGAACCTAATTTGACAGCATACATTAATTCGTCGACAAATTGCACGATATTGTTATTCAACATGTTTATTATTAGTAATTTCATTACTGAAATTAGTGTATATATACAAATATAATAAATATTATTCATCGATTTAAGTAATTACATTAGAAACAGTCAAATCTTTGCATTGCACAGGTGATCCACTAGTTTGTGACCTTAACATAAGTTGTGACTTATATATTTTGAAATTTGTGATCAAGAAATAAGTTATGACCTATAAGATTCGATATTGTGACCGATAAATAAGTTGTGACCTAATAAATTTGTAAATTGTGATGGAAAAATAAGTTGTGATCATTATTTTCATTATTTGTAACCGAGAAAGAATTTGTCACTAAATTTTTGTGATCAATTAATTTGATAATTTTTAGTTGAAAAGTAATTGTGACCTAAAGATTTGTGATTTACGATCGAGAAATATACGTGTCCTATGAAGTTTGTGATTTATGATTTAGTAGTAATTGATTGATTATAAAATTTGTGATTGAGAAATGATTGTAACCTATAAAAAATTTGATTTGTGATTAAGATATTAGTCTTGACCTATAAATTTTGTGATTTGCGACTGAAAAATAAGCGATTCTCTATAAAATTTGTAATTGGTGATCGAAAAATAAATCGTGACCTATAAGATTTGTGTTTAGTGCTCAAGAAATAAGTATGATATATTAATTAGAAAATTTGTGATCGAGAAATAAGACGTGATAGATTAATTTGATAATTTTTTACTGATAAATAATTCATGAAATATAAAACTTTTAATTTGTGATTGTGACTATAAACTTATATGTTAGTATGACTTTAACATATTTAATTACTTGTTTTTATTAATTACTACCTCAATTTTTATTTATTTTTTAAGTTTAGCAATTTTAAAAAGTGATCCCCCCCCCCACCACATAATATATAGAATGCCTTAATTCCTGCCCCCCAGGACATATCTCCCAGTGGTAAAGGGGAGGGCGGATAGGGCTCAGAGCGGCAGGGTGTAGGGTTCGAATCCTGAAATACTGGATTTGTGACATGTCGCAAGCACGAGTTACCACGGTTAATAGCCAGGCTTATCGATAAGCTCTCCACCCTGACTCCTGGGAGGCACATCCTGAGATTTACCTCCTCCACCAAAGGCCCAGGATCGAGTCGGTGGGCCCTCAAGGTTAGGGTTCAACTTTTTTTTTTTTTTAGAATGCCTTAATTCTCATGGTGAGTATCCGTATAAGACTCACTTTAAACTAGAGTCCAAATAGAAGTGATAATATTCAAACTAAACTCTTCCGCATGGATTCAAACAAGATTGTCACCTATTTTATACTTTTACAGTTTTACTAATTTACATACGTATTTAGTAAATAATAATCTTGCTCAAAACGGACAAGGGCTTAAGTTGAAAGGTGTGATAATTTCATATTATTCACTTATTTGATCTTCTATTCTTAATTATTTACTGCTATTTTAGCATATGTTTACTTAATTTAGTGTAAAATATGTTAATTGGAGGTAAAATCCCAATTGGATTCAATTGGTGTCAAAATGTTGTTTCAGAGCTTTACGTGAAGTGGGTCTGGAGAAAATTGAAGATTATCCGGAGTACACATCCCTTACTATAAAAAAGGAAGATAGCTGCAATGCCTTTTCCCGCCTCTGTTTTCCCTCCAAAGATCCAACCTATATAGTCAGCCAAGATATCCAGCCGAGAAATCCCGCCTAAAAGGCTAAAAGTACAAAATAAAATAAAATAATAGTTTAAATATTTCATTCAGATGAAGAATCCGCCGAAAGCAATACCAAAAGTAAGGTCCTATCTGACATTTCCAATTTCCCAAAGCTCACTTCCGTCTTCCACAGTCATGTGTCCAAGAAACCACTTCTAATGGAAAGTCTGTGAAATCTTTGGTTAGAGGAGAAAATCAATTCCTCCTCTTCTTCTCATGATTTTCTCCCTTATTTCCTCACAAACCCGGTGACACCCGTGTTTGACATAGCAACTGCAAAAATTGGTTTCGGCTGAACAAGGAAGTTCATTATCGTCTGTATTGACCCGGTGCAGAAGAAGGTAATGTTCCTTATTCACTTTTTCCATTTGTTTATGAATCCGTAAGTATAAGTTTCATGTTAATTGGTTATTGTGAGATGAATCTGAGCTGGATTTTGATTTTTGATTCTTATGGTTTTGACAAAGCAACTCCAAAAATTGGTTCCGGCTGAACAAGGAAGTTTACGATCGTCTATATTGACCCAGTGCAGCATAAGGTAACGTTCCTTATTCACTTTTTCCATTTGTTTATGAATCCGTAAGTATAAGTTTCATGTTAATTGGTTATTGTGAGATGAATCTGAGCTGGGTTTTGATTTTTGATTCTTATGGTTTTGACACAGCAACTGCAAAAATTGGTTCCGGCTAAACAAGGAAGTTTACGATCGTTTGTATTGACCCAGTGCAGCAGAAGGTAAGGTTTCTTATTCACTTTTTCCATTTGTTTATGAATCCATAAGTATAAGTTTCATGTTAATTGGTTATTGTGAGATGAATCTGAGCTGGGTTTTGATTTTGATTCTTCTGGTGATTTGATACGCAATATAATTTGTTAATTCCCATTTTTGTGTGGGCGCCGGTGATTTGATACTCGGGGGAAGATGCATTTTCAAATAGGAATTTGGTGACACAAACCATTACAAATTGTCTATGCAATGACAGAGTCAGTAAAATTGTTTTCTTTTGATTCTTTGTATTGAATGTTACTGACTCACCAGTTTTTGTTTGTAGGTTTCCTTTCTAATCGAAGATTTCTTCATATTCAGAACATTGGTTTGGTGACCTATATTGTTAATTATTTTTCAAGTTTTTAAGTATTGTATAATCATCTTTATTGCATATTTACTTTGGATGTATCTGCGTCTTGTAATTTATGATTGTAGTTTTGTTCACTGTATTTTGTATTTTCATACAATTCTCTATTGCATATTTTGCTTAATTTAGCATGTATGTTTATCTGTAATAGTCTATAAAAGCTAATGAAACCTGTATATGAATTTAAAGCTTAGAGTTTCATGATATCTGACAGGTTTGAGGTTTCTCGTGTTGAAGCATGTTTAAACCGTTATATTGATCCTTCATTCTTTAAAGCATAAGTGCCATTCACTGTAATGACAAGCACATATGTTCAAAAGGAAAAGAAACCCACAAAGCAAAGGTAATTCCTTGGCTATTGCAGCTTTTAACACCTAATATAATCAATTCACACTTGAGCAGATGGTTGCCCTCAGTTATCTTCTTTTGTGGCAGTGTTGTTTGTTTATATATGAATTCTTAAATTACAAAGGTTTAGATAGAAATTCAAGACATACTTTAATTTTCTCCTTTTGGAATGAATGGTGTCTGTGTTGTAAGGGTAAGGATTGATTTTTTATAACCTTCTCTACCAGGAAATGCCAGTTTTAACATTTGCCAACCAGGCTGGGCTTGACATGTTGAAAACCACTCTACTTGCTCTCCAAGACATAACATTAGAGAAGATATTTGATGATTCTGGACGCAAAGCAGTGTTTTTAGAATTTGCTAAGATCATGCAACAGGTAATTTCATGCTATCCAAATACTTTATTTCGTATCCTTAAATAACTTAGCTTCTGGTTGATTGTCATTATTTGACTGGATTGAAGATGCTAATTTGTGACTCATTTCTGACATTATTTGACAGAGGTGTTGAGGAAGGCTTCATTAAGCCAGGTGCTTAGCATGGTACTTTCTGTTTCAATTGCCAATGAGCTTTTGATAAAAATGGAGGTTCAATTTTCGTGGTTTCACACTTTTTATATTTTTTGCTTTAGTGCCCAGGTCCCCAGGTTAGCTCAAATAAGTAATGTTATGTACAATCCTTGATTCTTTGTAGATAGGATTCCTGGACAAATGTTTAAATGTTTTTTATGCGTTCAGTAAATTGAAATGATGATAGTTCCGACTCTTATGGTGAGTGCTCTCTTGATGAGATACTATAGAAGGTGAAGGTGGAAAAAAACACTAATTTAGGCTGTGGCATTTGTAATATTATTTTATTGATACATGCGTAGAGATAAAAATGTATTTTTGTTTTTAAAGGGGCCAAAAGGGTCTAGAAAAGTAGTAAAATTTATAAATTGTAAATCATTTTATTGATTTATCATTTGGTATTTGTGTTGATTATGTATAAACATTAAAAATTTTACAATTGTTGTTTATAAATAGTTCATTTGAAATGAATATTAATGATTCCGTTAAAAAACAAAATTTAATGAAAGTAGTTACGGTAATATAAATATTTAAATAAACTTTCTACATAATGTCCCTGTTTTATATTGATTTTAAAGAGTACAAAAACTTTTATGAATTTATGTGTAATATTATTTTCAAACACACGTGAAACAAAGCAGTAATAATTGTTATTTGCATATTTTAATTATATTTATCATTTTTATTTTGTGTTGACTATGTATAAATATTAAAATTTGACAAACGTTGTTTACAAATAGTTTATTTGAAATAAATATTAATTTTTATAAATAAATATTAAAATTATATTTTGATTATTATCATTTGTTATCTTTAATATAAAAAAACATATTTTCTAAATTATATATCGTATATATTATTATTGTGATTGGTTTGTTGAATGAAAATTGAAAAGTGGAAAGAAAATTACTATTCCAAACCACATCATTCAAAATAATGGGTGTCAAACGAGGGATAAATTTTTGAAATATGTGTGATTGAATAGAATAGAATATTTTTTAAATTGTGCAGTTTTTTGTTAGCTATGACTTATTAACACGTGAAAGTAATTTATTAGGGTATTGAAATAGGGTGATGTGTATTATAATGGTGACATTAGAACAAGAAAATGGTTTAGGTTGAAGAATTGAATGCAGATCTTCAATTGCTTAAGGTAAGACATATTTTTATTGAAACGGACTTATTTTTATTGTACATGGGATGATATATTTGGAAAGCATTGCGTCTGTGAATCCATTGATTGAAAGAAAATCCACCGGAGAAATACATTCAGATAATGACAGTTGATAGACATTAGTTTTGATTTATGAATTTTATGAATTTGAAATAATTTATCCTTTTTAATTTGTTCTTCACAAATATATACAGATTTACGAGGAATATTCCGTATTTTAGAATTTAGTTTTTTCTTTGCAAGTTTAATTTTTCACATTTTACTTTAAAATATTTTGTATATATCTAATACCGTGCATCGCACGGGTGATAGAACTAGTTATCAAATATAAGAATTAATTAATGGAGCGTTCAAGAGAAATTAATAAGCTTTTGCAATCATATCTATTTATTAAATGGCCAACTCATTCTTCAAATAGTAGTATAAAGAAATTATTTTTCAATCAAAAACGAAAGTTGTAAATGATTTTCTTTGAAATGACATTTTATAGGAAAATATAAAGCAATCAGACATATTCTAATTTCAATTTCAGATTAAGAGTCGCGCTTCGTAATTAAGCTTTGCAGATAATTAATGTCGAATGTCAATTTAATTTAAAACTTATGTTATTCTCAAAAGAAAAGAATTGCTGCAATTGAAAAATTAAATGGTAGCTTCATTTACATCTTAATCTTAATAATATCTATAAATGGTATGTATTAAATTTATATTTCTTTTATTTTTTTTAATTTTTATTTTTGTCAAGTTAACAATAGGTTAACTAATAGACAACGATCATGTGGAAGCGACGTTTGGTTGAGCCTATTAGCTTCAAGCGTGGTTCAGAAATATATTATAATAGAATAGTTGGAAAAAAATATATCCAAAATGCACTTTCTATATTTTAAATAATTTTTTGTAGAACTGTGTTTCTGTTTGATTCAAAAGGTGAAAAAAAAAATGTTTTCCATGTAAGTGAAAAAATATTTTCTTAACAAAATGATGAGAAATTTTTTTCCAAGCAAATGGCCAACTCGTGCTTCAAGTGGTGGTACCAAGAAATTATTTTCCAATCAAAAACAAAAGTTGTAAATAATTTTCCTTGAAGTGGTATTTTCTAAGAAAATATAAAGCAATCAAATATATTCTAATTTCAATTTTAAATTAAGAGTCGCGCTACGTAATTAAGCCTTACAAATAATTAGCGTCGAATGTCAATTTAATTTAAAATTGATGTTATTCTCAAAAGAAAAGAATTATTGCTATTGAAAAATTAAATGGTAGCTTCATTTATATCTTAATCTTAATATCTATAAAATGGTATGTATTAAATTTACATTTCTTTCATTTTTTAATTTTAATTTTTGTTGAGTTAACAATATGTTAACTAAAAGACAACGATCATGTAGAAGCGACGTTTGGTTGAGCCTATTAGCTTCAAGGGTGGCTGTGTGGTTCGAAAAAATGTCGAATATAATGACATACCGTACAAACAATACCTAGAACTTAGACCTGATTTAACAATAAATATTGATTCGTCGATAAATTGCAAGGTATTGTGAGCATAAACCAATTTTGACAACAAATATTGTTTCGTCGATAAATTGCACGGTATTGTAATACAACAACATATTAATTATTGGCAATTTCATTATTGGAATTAGTTTATTTATATACAATTGTAAAGAATATTATTCTTCGGTTTAAGTAATTACATTAGAAAAGGTTAAATTCGTATATCACACGTGATGCACTAATTAAATTCAACAACTAAAAAGTTGAGGACCAAATTTTAGACTTTCGAAACTTGCATCAGGTCAATTAATAGTGAAATGATGAGGACTAAATAGTGAGGATTAGAAACGGGGGATTAAAGTTGAGCAAAGATGCTTTGGAAACTTGCATCAGGTCAATTAATAGTGAAATGATGAGGACTAAATAGTGAGGAATAGAAACGAGGGATTAAAGTTGAGCAAAGATGTAATACCCAGGTTAGGAAAAACTTAAAAAGATTTGATAGTTATTCATACCAACAAAATGCACCTTCTTTTTCGGAAGTTCATCGTTAAAAACTTCAAAATTAAGCGTGCTTAACTTGGAGTAATTCTATGATAGGTGATCATCTGAAAAATTTTCTTAGAGAACATGCGAGAAAGGACAAAAATTCTGAAAAGACTCATATTCATACAGTGAGGACAGTGGTCGACCCAACGAAACTCGAGTTATTATAAATGGTATCAGAGTCGGTCACCAGCCGAAAATCGGGAACTAAGTGCTATATGGAACAAAGTACGCTATAGGGCGGGAGCAATCTCTTGAACCCGTAGGAGTCATCTCTAGAATTTCAACGCCTGGCAACTGATCCTCAGATGGTTTAAGAGCAACAAGGACGTCGCGAGTCTAACTATGGGTGATTTTAATACCCAGACCAGGAAAAACTTAAAAGATTTGATATAACTATTCATACCAACAAGGTGCACATTTTTTTTCCGAAAGTCCATCGTTAGAAACTCCACAAGGTGCTTGACTTGGAGCAATTGTATGATATGTGACCTCTTGAAAAATTTTCTCAGGAAGCATGTAAGAAAGGACAAAACCTGCTGAACAGACTCAAATTGGTACAGTGGGGACAGTTGTCGATTTATAAGAAAACCCAAGTGATTACAAAAGATGATAATAGGTAAAATAGTCATTTACAATGTTTCAATAGAGAACACTAGGTACCTTTTGCTCAAAAAAATATCGATATGAGAGTTCAAAAGCTAAAAATTAAAAATGATATGGATGATTTGTACAATGAAAATAAATGATATGAACTTTTTGCACCAGTTAAACATAACTGACAAAAGAAATTGGTAGAATAAGATGGGAATGACCAATTTTGGAAGAAATGTTGAAATAGGGGTTTAAATATCAAAATTGAAATGATAACAACAATTACGCAATAAATGTAAATGGTGAGGACGTTTGGTGCTCATTACCGTTTATCTACATACCCTTATATTCTTTGACCCAACGTGATTTCTATATAATTGCATTTATGACCTATTCGCTTAATAGTTATTTATATTTAAGTGACCCGTTAATGATTACATAATTTTTTTTATTTTTTTATTTTTTATAGAAATGATATTTCTATATTTTTTTGCATATGCCGTGCCAGCTTACAATATCATAGCGTAGAAAAGAAATGGCCCTGCAGAGTAAGGAAACTAGTTTTTCTTCTCGAGTGAACGCAATTCCAAATTTAATTCTTGTCACAATGGGCATTTCAACTCATTCATAGGACTAGTTCACCACTTGGAGGTCCCAATTCACCATATGGTGATGGATGTTGATATTATGAAATTCACTGGAAATTTTTGGTCCCTAATGGATTGACATTTCATAATGACAAAGTTTAAAAATACCGTCCATGTCTATTAACACATACACAAGGGGGTGACAGTCACTTTTAGATAAAGCCCTATAAAGTTCACGAGGTAGTTATTTTTCGTGAATGCTAGTTCCTGGATGTTCATACTTTGTTCTGTGGTATTTCAATTTTACTTTCAGAGTTCTTCTTTACCGACCAAGCGTGACAACCTCGTTATATAGCTTATTTAATTTATTAGGTTAATTTAAACATCATTTGAAATTAATTTTTTTAATCTAGTTAAAGCACGTACGTTACACATATAGTGCCTATAATCGTGCACAAGTTATAAATTTTGATTTTTATTAATTTATAGAGATTTTAATAATTTTATGAGCTCAATTCATATCAAGTAATTTGTAAAGCTTGCTATTACTATTTTTATGCAAATTGGTGATTTTAAGCTTAAATGGAGATTGATTCGAACATTTGAAGATCATTCAGGATTGCAATAAATTAATTAGAAGATGTATTGAATCAACTATCTGAAATTCATGGTTTTAGGTAGGTAAAATTTGACAATTGATAAGTTCAATGACTAAATCATAAATCTTAAAAATTTAGAAGAATTAAGATGTCATGAATTTGGAAGGATAAGACTCAGGATGTATCTTGCAATAGTGGAAGGACGAAAGAGAATAAAATTAAAAAAAACTAGGGACCAAAGTGAATGTTTTGAGAAGTTTGAGGGATAAAAATAAAATACTAAGGGGGGTTTATTCAATTGAGATTTTGAAAGACATTTAAAGACTTTTTTTTAATGAATTTTATAAATTTGTATAAACTTTTAAAGACTTTTGTAGACCTTTATTTAAAAGACTTTTATGGACTTTTAAACACTTTTGTAGATTGATTTAAAAGACTTTTATAAACTTTCAAAGACTATTACATACTTTTATTTTTTAAGAATTGAAAAACTTGAACACTATAGATTAATTTTCGTATGATGTGAATGTTAATCGTTAATTATAATTATACGTCAACTGGATTACAAAAAAAAAAAAAAATACGATGTTGGAGATAAATAGTTTTAGGACAAAAAAAATATTTGTGATTAAAAAATGGGGGAAAATTAAAATTATGTTTGATATCGACATAAAAATTGTACTATATTCATAATTTTTTTTTAAAATATACAAATTTTTATAGATTTCAATTGACTTTTAATTAATATTTTTGAATATACAAATCTCTCTAGAGAAAGTTCTAGAATAATTTTGCTTAATTATTATTTGTTTTGATACAATTTAATTATTATTTTTCTATAAAATTTTAGTTGGACTTATTTTATAGAAAAATTGAAAAAAAGATAAAAAGAAGAAAGCCAAAATATAAAGAAAGAATATATATATATATATATATATATATATATATATATATATAACAAGGTGAAGAGAAGAAAAATAATGATTTGTTTAGTCATAGGTTTCTAAAAATTAGCTGAACTTTTAGAATGTCCATTAAAATCTTTATTAAATAATTCAAGATTTTAATAGAGTCTCTAATCTAAAGTCTAAATTGAATACACTAAAACTTTTCAAATTATTTAAAATCTTTAAAAGTCTTTTAAAATTTACATTGAATAAATCCCCATAAGAGTAACCAAAGTTTGTGTTGATACATGGCTACATGGATAGTGTCAATACATAGACTCTTCTAAAGTGGGATGAAATCACTTTTCATACATTCAATTTTGGAAAATGATAAGTGTATTTTATACACTTATTTGTATGTCTAAATTAGGATTAATTATTGTCGTTTGAGAATATTTGCTATTTAACTTATGTTTATTTGTTTACTTTTCAGAAAATGTCCCAATTGAAGAAGAATGAAGCAATTAATGGAAAAATGACACGATTGGATGTTAATTGGGGCTAAATTGGACGTGAGGAGTTTGTGACATCAACCGGAAACATGCTTGGTGCCAAAGTGACTAAATCAGAGGTTGGAGGACCTAATTGAATGAATTAAGAGCTTGAATGGTCAAACCGAGAAGAAGATAAAGTTTGGGGGACTAAATTGCAACAATTGAAAGTTGAGGACTGAAGGTGCAATTAAAAGTCAGGGACTAACTTGCACAGCCGGAAGAATGATGAAGTTGTGATCGCTGGTCACACACCAAGCGATCGCGAGAAGACGCAAAATTGTAACCCGAGAGTTTTAATGAAGTCCACGCGATCGCTAGGGTTGATACCACTCGATCGCGTGCGTATCCGGCTGAGCCAACTGTGGGTTTTTTCTCGTGATTTTCATCAGACTTCTCTCTATTTGACCTAGGTTTTCTTCAAAAATATATATAAACAACATAAGAGGCACGAAAAAGGGACCTTTGCCTCTCCATAGAACAAGCCACAATCGAGAAATCAACATCAAATTCTTGGGGAATCAAGCATCGCAAAGGGGCGTGAATTGAAAACAATTGAAGAATTGATAATTGGTGCAATCTTTCCATTCTTTATATTGCTTTTCAATGAACGTTTATTTTTACTGCTTTTGTTATTTCATGATGATGTGTAACTAATTGCCACGTTGGGATGAACGATGTAGCCTAGTCATATTATTTTAATTCCAAATTCAGTTGTTTTAATGTTTTGTTACATGTATTGATTTATTATTGTTCTTAATGCTTGAATTGCTTGATCACCAATTCATGATTTATTGAGTTATTTATATAATCCGAGAGGTGAGTTAATAATTTAGAACGTGGTAATAAATCCGGTAATTGAACGAGAGATAGAGATATACTCTTGTAATTATTGCGGTCGTGTGTGAATTCTTGCGTGTTATGCATCTAGATAAGGAATATTCGGACCCTCTGTAGAGATACATGGTTGACTTATTTAGGTAGAATTGATTTAAACTCGAGAGAGGAATTTCAATTTAAATTAGTGAATTCGACTGAATGCATAATTAGGAAATAAAACTTGAATTGAAGTTAATATAATTGGCTAGGTGAAATCGGGATTCCCAACTACTTTACAATCGCATATAAAAACAAAAGCAATTTCGCAATTTTATTTCTTTAGTTTAATTCTTTAGTTGTAGTTAACAGTCTCAAACAAATTCGTCCGTTCAAATAGAGTTAGGAACTGACACATTTCGGTACTTAATAGCAGTCCTCGTGGGACGATAATCCTGACTCTTAGGTCCACTTTATTACTTCTCACGACCCGTGCACACATATTTTTTCTTTTCAATTTTCAACCATTTACCTAGAAAAAAAAAAGTGGCAGCTTTGCGCACTGTTAATTAAGGGCTTAAACTCTAAACAAATTATGATACATGTACAATCGTAACTCTAAACTCAACTCATCACTCAAATGACACAAAAGTACAGGTACAATTATATATCTTTTAATTAAAAATCAAGTCTTGTAATTGTTTGGGGAATTGCACCAGATGTTCCAAACATTTGAATGTTGTGACATGAGATCTGAACATATGATTTCTAGCATTTAGAGTCTTAAATTTTTTGTGTTTAAAATCATGTTTTTTTGTTTTAATATTTTCGAGGTAAACATGAAGTTGAAAAGTGAAGAAAGAAAATTTGTTGATTAAAAAAATGATTTGAAGAATTGTGTTGTAAAAAGTATGTTTGTCAAACAGGATGTTAGATGTTTGCATCAAGAGTCACTTTGATTGAAAGTAAGGTCCGTTCTCTTTACTGTTTTGAGCCCGTTTTGAGTTTTTGATTTTTGAAAATATCGAAAACGCGTTCACTTTGCCCATTTTCATAAACGAGTTTTTCAAAACACCAAAAAAATTACAAAAGAAACTCAAAACAAGTTTATTACGTTTTGGATATTTTATGTTAAAAAATTCAAAACGATTAAAACGCGCGTTTTGATTTTTTTTTTTTTTGTAAATGTGAGACACTTCCTTCACTTGAAATTCTTATATTATTTTGCCATTATATATATATCCATGTTAATATATATATTTTTTTGTAATTTTTTATTTTTTTTTATTATTATTTTTTTAAATGTGAGACACTTCTTTTACTTGAAGTTCTTATATTATTTTGTCATTATATATAGATCCATGTTAATATTTTTTTTTTTTTTTTTTTTTTTGTAGATTATTATTATTATAATTATTTTTTTGTAAAAGTGAGAGATACTTCCTTCACTTGAAGTTCTTATGTTATTTTGTTAGGAAAGTGAGACACTTCATTCACTTGAAATTCTTATATTATTTTGTCATTATATATAGATCCATTTTAAGATTTTTATTTTATTTATTTATTTATTATTTTATTTTATTTTATTTTGTAAAAGTGAGACACTTCCTTCACCTGAAGTTCTTATATTATTTTGTCATTATATAGATCCATGTTAAAAAAAAAAAAAAAATTTTAATTTTATTATTATTATTATTATTATTTGTAAATGTGAGACTAACTGATTTATTAACATTAAAATTAATGATATTCAACAAATCAATCATTTTTTACATATAAAATATTACAAAATAAATATATCAAAAAATTACAAAGTAAACGCATTTTTCAGTTTTCTATTTTTGAAAACAGTTTTTCAAAATTACAAAGAGAACATGTTTTTAGCAATCCTAAAACAAACAACCAAAATCCAAAATTCAAAACTCAAAATCCAAAATCGAAATATAAAGAGAATTGTCCCTAAAATTTTGAGTAACAATTATCTTATCCTTAGTTCGAAAAGTAATTAAAAGAAACAAAAATTGGTAAATTTCACATTGGGTTTCGAACGTTGGAAGGTTTTGACGATATGATCTCAAACCTTTGATTTTAACAAACGGAATCCCAAACATTTCAAATGTCTATGTCAGGAATCCTTTGGAAGCAAAAATCGTCAATTTGACCGTTAAAAATTTAAATTTTGAGCAAAATGACAATTTTACACATGGTTTAACTTAAAGCAAACAATGAAACAAAGAAAATGAACACCCCCTCCCACACGCCTAGTGATGGCAACGGGGTGGGTTCGGATCGGGTTCCCCCGACCCGTGCCCCGCCCCGCGAGAATTTTTCAATTTCAAACCCGTCCCGCGACTTGCAAATTTTGGGTTGGAGCGGGGCAACCTACCCGCCTCGTTTAATTTTTTTTAATTTTTTCGGTATTTTTTTTCCTTATTAATTTTTATTAATTTATTTAATCGGGTCGGGACAGCCAAACCCGCACCTGCCCCGCGACCTACCCGGGTCGGGGGAAATCGCCCCATACCGGGCCCGTCGACTCGCGGGACGGATTTTTTTCGCCCCATTAGGAACAGGTTCGGGTCGAGTTTTTTTACCATCTCTACACACGCCTCTTTCCTTTTCTCGATTGATGAGAAAACTTCCTTTGTTTTTCTTCAATGTTCATGACGAAAAGATTTCAAAGAAAAAAGTTTCACTATAGCACCACTTTTCCTTCTCCACCATGAAATACAAGAGGGAGTATGATTCGTACCCGATACCAGGTAGGGAAAATTAAAGCAATCTGACCATTGCGAAATTCTGGTTTGTTTTAAAGAAAACTCAGGATAAATTCAAACGTAAAAATTGTAAAATATTTTCTTTGACTTGACATCTTCATGAAAAATTTCCAAATCAAACACACCCTAATTATTTAATGTGATAGCTCTAGGCAACCAAATGTCATTTTAACTTTTAAACGCCTCCGCCCCCACCCAAGAATAGAAAACTTAACTAAATGCAATTTTTATTTATAATATAATAAGTGCAGAATTTATTTTGGTCGTTTATTGATTGAAAATGATGTATTGCTTTAATACTTTGGAGAAAAGTCCGGCAAATGGAAATGGAAATTTTGATCAATTCTTTGAAGAAGTCCATGCCTGCCCAAACAAAAAGATATGCTATTTTAATTTGCCCAAATTTCTCAGCTGGAAACATGAGTATGAACATAACCCATTTATTACTGTACATATATTATTACTCTAGTACGGAAATTATATGGTGTTCACAATGAACATTATATAATTTATCCATTCACCACGGGATTAGTGGGTGTTGGTTGGAAGTGGATGTGGATCCATCCACTTAAAGGGAGTGAGTCATGCTTGGGGTTGACGAACCAATACCACCCTCCACGTGGTAGATAGATAAATGATATGGTATCCACAATGGGAACCATATTCGGATTGCACTCTAATAATGCTTTAGTAAATGTTATATTAGATGGACAAGTCTGACAATGAATAAAGAAGATATATTTATATGACTTGTGTATATCGGATGAACTCTAAAGATATCCTTGAAAATTGTGTGAAGTAGTTGTGAAAGAAATCGTGTACTTCTAGCATTTTGTCTATGTTATTATGCTAAGGTAGCTCATTTTCATATGTCTATGCTTGGGCTCCATTTTTTCAAATATTTTTCTAAAACTCATTTTTAATCACTTTTTTATAACATAATATTATACGTAAATAAAAAACTTTTTTTTTATTCACACGTTTTCTATAACACTATTACAAAATACATTCCCAACCCTAAAAAAAAAAGAATTCAATCAAATGAATGGTAACGATTACCTACGCACGATGCCCATCGTAAATGTGATGTTGATACTTGTCCAATGTTTTAGTATTACATTCACGGTGGACACATTAAAATTTGCTCACTGTGAGTAGGTGATCGGGACTGATAAAATGAAACTCAAAGAGGGACATTTAATTTAATTTTTTTTTTTCTTTTTTCAAAGAGTGACATTTAATTTTGATGTTGAAATTGAAATTAATATGAGGAAGGGGAGCATGGCAGGGACCTTACAGGCCCTGGGTAATTCCCCTGTGATAATACAGTAAGCAAAAGTGGGAAACCAATTGCCGAAGGAAACGTGGACAAGACAACAAGGAGAAAACGGATAGCTGTCCACGGCCGGCAAGAAGCGGACTGTCCATTCTTGCAATAAGGCCGTCGTTGATTGAGCAAATTTTACATAAAAAATATCAAATTAAGAAAAATCATTTTTAATTTTGATGTTTGATTGAAATTTTATCGTGTAAATTTTTTTTTTTTTGGTACAATCAAATTAAGCTTGTTTTTGCCAATTTTCAAGAAAATATTTTCTTATGAATTGAGGTGAGAAAATTTATTCTATCAAACACACCCTAATTTTCACCGATAAAATAGAAAATTCTATCGAATTATCAACAAAAATATAGGAATCACACTTTTTATTTTTCAAAATAAATAGAATTTGCTTGTAATCTCTTCAGTAAATTCAAGAATTTTGTTTTGTTCGATTTGTAGTTGACATTTTATTTTAACATTCAATTTTGAACGGGTGATGTTTGGTAAACCAATAAATTAATTTATAAATCAATTTATAAATCACATAATTTTTCAAACAATTTTTTAATCACATACATTTTCTTTCTCCACTTTCCAATCAAATATTTAACCCCAAAATCATAAATAAATCACTACGAAGTTACAAAACAAAAGTTGTTCCAGAGCTTTTTTTTTTCCAAGAAAAATAAATAAGATCTATAACTATTGCGTGAGACTTGCAGATATTTATTTTGATCCAAAAGAAAAATGTTGAACTATGGTATTTATGAGACATCGTCAAAATAAGAAATAGGTATGTTCGGCGGTCCATTAAATGGGTGCTTTAAATCAAAATTTAAATTATACAAATTTTCAAACTACTTTCTAATCACACACATTTTTTCTATCCAATTTTTAACCACACATTTTACCTAGAAAATCAAAATAAAACTTCTCTCTCCAAATTAAGTTTATAAATGAGAATGTTCAACATAATTTTAAATAGAGAAATACATAAAGTAAAAGACGAGAAGAAATTAATAAGCCTATGTTATTTAACGTGATGATTACAAATTTTAAATTAATTTATAAACAACATAATTTTCAAATTTTTTATTTACTTTTTAATCACATATTTTACCTAAAAAAAATATAAATAAATTAATTTATAATTACTGCAGTTTGCACGATGGAGCCTAAATTTTATTAAAAATAAAATAAAAATCCAAAATAAATGTTATTAAAGTGCATAAAAAGTTTTAAATTTAATTTTCATTTTATCCATAAAGCCTGTTTTTTGATGGGTATTAAAATTAAAATTTTTAATAATAAAATTTAAAGAAATACGTGATTGAAAAGTTATGAAATTCATGAAATCTATATATTATTAGAACAAATTGTTAATTTTTACTTAATTTTAATTCCTACCAAACATGGGCACAACGTAGTTTATAAATAAATAAAAATATTTCGTGGAAGCTATATCCCTACTATATATAAGATCCACTTACAAAATTACTATTCATGGGACGAAAATTAACGCTTTCAGTTGAATAGTGGAACACGTTTTTTCGTTCAATTTTATTTCCTGTACTAGCACTCTCTCTCTCTCGGGCCGGCCGTATAGATAACGCATAAGGGGACCTCTGTCCATTTCAGTTCGAAACCCTAATGTGCCTCCGCCGATCTCTGTGTTGCCGTCGTAATAGCTGTCCCCTCCGTCGTTTGGTCAAGATCGTTAAGGTGAGCGTTAATCCTTTGCTCTGTAGTTCCTTCGAGTTTTGTTTTCCATTAATTTCATTCCTCTATAATGCGTTTGTCTCCTTTTCTTTGATTTATTTTTCATTTTCTTATAAAGCTTCCATCGTAAACGAGTTCCCTCGGCCGCTTGCGCAAGATCTAAGTGAGTGTCAATCTTGTTACGTTCATGTGCTTCGATTTTTTTCCTCAATGGTTTCGCGAATTTTTATTTACATTTTTCTAAACGAATCCTACAGGTCTACAACTATAGAGAATGTAGGCATCTTTATGTGTTTCCAGCTTTCTTGTTGAAACTTCTGTTTGTCATCGATTTTAATATATGCCAGTTTGATAGTGTTGCAGGTGTTGCTCTTTGAATGTAAGGTGATTCTTTATTCTGGATTCCCCTAGGTTTACTCGCCCTCCCCAAGACTCAATAAATTTGTGGGTTTTTTTTCTCTGATATACCGAATTTTGGATAAGGTATTGTTTTGTTTTGTCTTGGCTTGATTGTTTTTTTCATGTAGGATGATTCAATTGTGAGTAAACTGAAGAAGGAAGCTGAAGGAAAGCCCAGGTAATTTTTATTTCAAGACTCCTATGGGGAATTGACAAGTCATTTCCTGTTACTGCTTTTATGAGTCCAAAAGAAAATAGAACTTATATAAAGAACGTCAAGGAGCCATGATGAATTAAAGGGATCATGAACTAGATATTATATGAAAGACTTTCTGCACTTCCATTTGTTGCTGCTGATTGTTGTAATTAATTGCCATTTAAATTGAGTTTTTTTATGCATATTAGAAATATATGTATTCTAATGTACTCTATTGATTTTATTTAGTATGCACAAGAATTGACAATAGAGTAACAAATAATTTCTACGCTAAATATACTAAGTAGATGAGAACATGAGTATCATAATTAAATAGTTAAATTGCACGCTATTGTGGAACCACTGTCCCTGAGAGCCCCCTGCATCCTTCATGATGTAGACTCCCTCAATCGAAACCTGCTCTTTCACAAGTTCAATATTAAAAATAAAAAATAAAAAATTAGTGCACCTTAAGCAAACCCAATAATGAGAACTATCTCAATATTCTCATATTGTCAATTGTCAATTTTTGAGCTTTTGTTGTAATAAAGTGTTCATCATTGTGCCTCTTTTTTCCTTGCAATTCTAATTTTTTTTTTGCAAGTTCACCTTTTGATTTTTCTTGTTAATTGATAGATTCTTTTTGGTTCCCTCCATTTTTTTTGAAGTTGAATTTTTTTGTGTTCATCTTGTTATTTCTCTCAATTACCCTATATGATTATCAAGTTTTTGCTTTCTTGTTGATCAATCTTTTTATTCCCTTTGTACTCTTGAAAATCATTTTTTTACTGTTATTGTAAACTTCAGATTATTGTTAGAGTACTTAAATATAATTTCGTAAGTTAATGTTCCTATATTTCCACTTTCATATTGAAGACTGTCTCTGAATTGTAAAATGCATCATTCTTCAAAAGGGAAATAATTATATTGCATTTAAAGAAGATTCATAAGGACCAAGAAGCTTAGCCCCTGTTCTCTTTGCTGTTTTGAGGTCGTTTTCTGTTTTTATTTTCGAAAACGTTAAAAACGCGTTCTCTTTACCATTTTCGAAAACGCATTTTGGAAAACAAAAAAAAAAATTTGTACACAAAACGGAAAACGCCCGAAACATCGTTTTGGACGTTTTGTGTGTATTTCGACAAAAAATGTCCAAAACGAGGAAAACGTGTTTTGGGAATTTTTTTTTTTTTTTTATATATATATATAGAGAGAGAGAATTATCTTAACTTAGAATTAAGCTTAATATAAAGTTTTTATTTTTTTATTATTTTTTTTAGAATTATCCTAGCTTGGAACTAAGCCTAAATAAAGAATTTTTTTTTTTTTTTTTATTATCCTAACTTGGAACTTAGTTTAAATAAAGTTTTATTGAATTCAATATCAATATTACAAAAAAAAAAATTAAATGAGAATTCTTGTTGTTATATTTCAAAAAATGCAATGATAAATGGACTCTAGTGGTTTTGAAAGAACTTGCATTTTCTGGATTTTAATAGAAGTAGAGCTTTCTCAAGTCCTGAACCTGACCAAGCTGTATTAATATAGACTCTTAATGCTCACATTAGTGTGTTGCATGTAACCATATTTTTAGTGTATTATGAAAGGAAATTTGAGTTGGAGTTAGTAGTATTCTGTAAGCAAATTAATTAAAAATAGTTTAAATAGTGTTCTGCAAAATTTCAAACAGAACGTGTTTTCCAGCTTTTCATTTTCAAAAACAGTTTTCAGAAATGACAAACCAAACGCGTTTTCAGCAAATTTGAAAATAAAAATGAAAACACAAAATACAAAACATTTTCGAAAATGAAAATACAAAATAAAATACAAACAGAACGCCACCTTAGCCCCTGTTCTCTTTGCTGTTTTGAGGTCGTTTTCTGTTTTTATTTTCGAAAACGCTAAAAACACGTTCTCTTTACCATTTTCGAAAACGCATTTTGGAAAACAAAAAAAAAATTGTGCACAAAACGGAAAACGCCTGAAACATCGTTTTTGGCGTTTTGTGTGTATTTCGACAAAAAATGTCCAAAACGCGGAAAAGGCGTTTTGGGATTTTTTTTTTTTTTTTTTTTTTTTTAAGAATTATCTTAACTTATAACTAAGTTTAATATAAAGTTTTTTTTTTTTAATTATTTTTTTTAAAATTATCTTAGCTTGGAACTAAGCCTAAATAAAGATTTTTTTTTTTTTTTTTTTTGCGAATTATCTTAACTTGGAACTTAATTTAAATAAAGTTTTATTCAATTCAATATCAATATTACAAAAAAAAAAAAATTTAAATGAGAATTCTTGTTGTTATATTTCAAAAAATGTAATGATAAATGGACTCTGGTGGTTTTGAAAGAACTTGCATTTTCTGGATTTTAAAAGAAGTAGAGCTTTCTCAAGTCCCGAACCTGACCAAGCTGTGTTAATATAGACTTTTAATGCTCACATTAGTGTGTTGCATGTAACCATATTTTTAGTGTATTGTGAAAGGAAATTTGAGTTGGAATTAGTAGTATTCTGCAAGCAAATTAATTAAAAATAGTTTAAATAGTGTTCTGCAAAATTTCAAACAGAACGTGTTTTCCAACTTTTCATTTTCAAAAACTGTTTTCAGAAATGACAAACCAAACACGTTTTCAGCAAATTTTAAAACAAAAATGAAAACACAAAACACAAAATATTTTCGAAAATGAAAATACAAAATAAAATACAAACAGAACGTCACCTTAGTTTTGCTCATGAGTTAATCCTTTGGATCATTTACTTTTTGACTAAGGTGAGCTCCGATGCTCCATTAAATTGAAGATGATTGAAATTGCTAGCTTTGTTAAACACTTAAAGTGGGTGGATAGCGTACTATATGTTTATTTTTATTAGAAAAATCCTTAAAATCTGTTTTTCCAATTACTTTTCTTCATAGATGGTTCACAAGGAGTTTGGTATCTTAGAGGGTTTAATGTCGAATATCCATGGAACTACAGGTATGTGTTGTGTGCACAAACCTATACACATAGTACACTTTTAAAATATTTTAGATTTTACCTTGGGTTGTCAGCTTTCTTATGCTTATCCCATAATTTTTCTTGTTGATAAAAATTCCCCAGCAACACAAAAGACGTGGATTTTAATTAATACCACCAGACCCAACCAAATTGAAGTTAGAATTTAAATAGTATTTTTGAATTTATTTTCCATAATTTTAAATTATCATCCTAAAATCAATAACTAAATTTTGCTAAAACGGAAATTTTGATTAATATCATCATATTGTCAAGTGAAATTAGATTTTGAAATAAGAATTTTTTCATGCTAAAATTTAGTATGTTTGGTATACAATCAATCACATTACAGAAACATGCAAATATTGACATTGAATGCATATAATTATAATTATTTGTTGCAGTTGATTTTAGAAAATGTTGGAGTTTGATTAGTTGAATTCTGAATATTTCTAATGAAATTTTAAAATTTTTACCGTTCTTATCTGCATTTTGTTGCGTTGTGTGATTTGTGAGAAATCTTGGGGGTTCTTTTACACTGATTTATTTTCACGGCTACCTTTGCTGTTTAGTTCAAAATATTGAAATTTTTTGTTTTTTTGTTTTGTTTTGTTTTTTTTTTTTTTTTGTTTTAACTTTTGCTCAATCCATTGTCATTGTAATATTCTGATAGGTTGTGCTTCATGGTGTTTCTTTGGTCATTTGCAAGTAATGTTCACCAAGACTATCAAACTTTTAGAACCGAGGATAAGGCCAACATAACTTACTCTTTTGCCTTCTAACAATTGTTCTACTTCTGTTCTTAGCATAAATACACCGATTAAAACGTTTTCTTTTTCCCTGAAATAAAAAGCATGCAAAATGGTAATTTTATGTTTCTTTTCTACTAATTGTTTATCCTACACTCAATATTAGAATTTTCTAGATTCTTGCTAATTGTGCATAGATGAAAAAGCTCAAAACACTGACACAGATGACATCCATCCTCCATCGGCCAAAAGAGCATTGTTCCAGCTATCAATAGAAACACAGCAACAAACTATTAAATCTGAAACAAAATAGCATTCTATGAGCTCCTCCACTAAACATGCCACGGGTAAAAGAAAGCTTGATTAGTATAACTTTCTTTATGTTCTAAAAATATCAAAGCTCCAAACTAAAAGTCTGTAAGGAAAAAACCATTGTCCTTTTGTAAATGATGCTATAAAGACATCTTGTTGCTTAGTTTTAGTTTGTAGGCTTGATTATCTATGTTTATGTTCCTTATCCGTCTTTATGGTTCTCCCTTCACTTTTGTAACTTACATTTCCCTGATGCACTCTATATTTGAAGTGGTGTAAATGAAGGGAATTTTATGTTTTATATTGTTTTTACTTTTACATGAGAACATCCAGTTTTAATTTAGGTTACATTATAAGTTATTTGGTTAAAGTTGTTGTTTTTATTTAGATGCACATTCAACCTACACTTACACTGTACTTTAAAGTTCTAATTTGATACTCTTTCTCACCTTTTTTTTTCCCAATCCTTGTGTTATATTTTTATTTTTTTCTACAAAATAAAAATATCGTGTCTTCCTCCTTACCGTCCCTCTGTCTTCCTCCTCGCCGGTCATATCGTGTCTTCGACGGTTAGTTTCGCTTGCTCCTTGCGTGGATCTTGCTGTCGTCTAATTGACACTTTTTGGTACATTGCTGATTTTGCTTTGTTTCGTCTCCCAAACTTCCATTATGCGATTACTTTTAGATAATTCTTTGTTGATCTCGGTCTAATTGCTTTCATCTTTGAGTATTCGTTTGAAAGTTCTTTATTTTGTGTGGATGTATTTCAATCTGGAACAGGTAATTGCAAATGGCGTCCAGAAGAAGCTCCTCGGCCTGATGTTCAGGAGGCTCTTGTGTTTTATCCGACTGAAGAGGTCCTTACTGAGACTCGTACTGCTTGTTTACCCACTTTTTCGATATCCCGCTATGACTGTGCCTGGACATTTTGTTCTCGATCTTTATTATTTTCTTTAGAGATTTTGAGTTGTTCTTCAATTTGTATTTTTTGAGGTGTGCCATCAATCAAAATATATGTGCTATTTTTATAGAAAATATAAATAAATAATCTTGAATCCCAATTTTTTTTGAGTAAAGCAGGGGCATTGTTGGTTTTACATTGTCAGCAAAATGAAAAAAATCTTAACCCAATTCATGCTTTCAGTATATGTAAATATTAATAACATGTTTTTGATGAAACACAAGGTGGGTCATAGGTGGGTGAGCTTAGGTTTGGTTTTGAACCACTTTTTGTTTCATTGAGGTTGGTTGCTATGTTACACAATACTTGCTTTCTGGCTTGGACATAAGCATTGAGGTCAACTAATTATGATGTGTGCTGAAGTGAATTTATTTGACCTTGCTGCTATTTTAAATTCAATTTTTACTTTATTTTCATCTGATTGCTAGTTGAAACAAATTTGTAAAATTCAAGATTAGGTTGTTTAAAAAGCATTTGAAAAGGTTGTTTAAGTTCTCATTGGAAACCAAATTTGATTAGGTAATTTCAATTCCTCATATTCTTTTATTTGGTATTGTAAGTTGGTAGTGCATGTTTTAGTTATATCGAATGCTGGTTTTGTGACTCTGTTAGCATTTCATTTCATTGTCATATGAACTTCAATTCAGATATATATAAGAAGCAAATGTTCTTTTCTATTATGCTTGCAACTTCTCTGCTGCAATCTTTTTACATGCTCATATGCATCTAATGACTGTATGATATCATTTTCTTGGTTTCATAATTTATTCTGCTATTGTTAATATTTATGGTTAAGTTAAAGATTTTTGGGTACTTTTCTTATTTTTGAATTGCAGAATGGTGCAGTTTTGTCGGAGTTATTGGTGAGTTATATTCTTATTTGGTGATGATAAGACTATTTTCAAATCTTAGTTTTGGATTACTTAAATGTTTTGTTCCTTTAAATTGAATGAATAACATTCCTCTGTGTTTAAGTTTCAATTATGTATTCACCCTATATGTTTAAAGAGTTATAAAGATGATATTTGATTTTTGATTGGTTTTGAAAATATAATTGGTTTATAATGTTTCTGGGATAACCATTAAACTTGGTTATTTCACATTTATTGAGGTTGAAATATTAAGTAAAGAATTTTACTATATTAAATAATTGTTTGAAAGCTCCAAGAATTTCTTGATTAGTGGTCAGTTACTTATTAATATACATTATAGAGGTTTCTTAGTTTTTAAATACCAATGTAATCTTGTAACTTAAACTTCCTCTCGACAACTTCTGAGTTTCAATTTACAAAGCTTGTTTCTCAACCTACGAATTTCTTACCATTTATGATTTTATTCCTCATTGTCAGTAAAAGATTTCTTAGTTATTATTCTTTTATTCGAGATAATATTTATAGGGTTGCTATGTTTTTAGAGCTTAAAATGACCAGACTGGTCAAACTTGGTTTGAAATAATTTATTTTCTAAACTGAAGTTGCTCGTGGACAAAAGTTCTAATTTGTATAGTAACATTTATGATATGTTGAATATCGACTCTAACATAACTAAGGGTTTAGTGATGAATGAATCAGGTTAACTAAAATATCTATTTATTAAACTCTTTTCATCTAGGTGCTGATAATTTGTTGTCTAATATTAGTCAGTAACATTTTTTTTATATTAGAAGATACAAATTTACTGAGCAGGTGAAGAAATTACTCGAGTCACCAAGGCTACAAAGAAAAGTCTAATACGCAATTGTGTCTTAGGTGTAAGTCATCTCTCCATTAAGCTATAATTTTAAATTGTCATCTATTCTTTCTATTACCTTTCAACAAACACATCAATTTCAATATTATGAATATTAGTGTGTTTCCATTAATCTAATTATCGAATATTAATAGTCAGTTCTATATATAAAATAACATTTTCCCATTTCTTTTAAAATTTCCATATGAATTTAAAATATGATCAAATGCTCTTGTAAGTAAAATTGCATGATTCTTAACATTAATCTTTAATATTCGAATAACATTTTTTTTCAGTTACAATGTCACGCGATTGATCACGAATATAAATCGTCACGTGCAACGCACGTGTTCATGCATTAGTATATAGATACAAGGGGCTTTAATTAATACCAATCTTTTATCGTCATTTTGCTTATTTTAATAGCGTATTGAATTGATTTAAGATTATTATCTTAAGTTAAATTCTTAGATGCGTATTTTTGTTTCAAAATTTACCTTTATTGTTGGATATAAGTTTAAATAATATTAGGTTCCGTTTGATGCAAGAATGATAAATACCTGGAAAGAAAATGATTTTCCTTGAAATGATTTTCGTGAAAAATATCAGTTGAATGTGTTTGACTGGTTTAATTTTCTAGGAGAAACAAGTGAGAAAATTTTCAAATTCTGTTATTTGATTGACATTAGGTTGCGTTTGATTCGCCATATTTTTCATGGAAAATATGATTTTCCACGTGATTTTTCAACTTTGCGCTATTTGGTTGCCTAAGTTTTCCATGAAATTCATTTTTCCACTTGTCTCGAAATTCGGTATTTTCCTTGTTTTGGATGAATTCGTTTTCCAATGGGGAGATGAGGTTTTATTTTTCATGAAAAATCTTATACCATTTTTGTTACGTTTGATCATTTTTGTTGTTGTTAATTGATTTATTTTTTTCCCAAAAATTAACATTATTATTACTAAGTACAAACTTGTTAAAAAATGAAAAAAAAATAAAAAATATTATAATAGTTAAATTTTACTTTATTTTTCATGAAAAATAATGTCAATCAAACAACAAAAGTTAAAAAATTCTCCACTTTTTCTACCTAGAAAATTAAATCAATCAAACACATTAAACTTTCAATTCTCAGGAATTTAATTCCCTAAAATTCATTTTCTTTCCACCCAAATTTCACCATCGCTATCAAACGCAGCCTTATTTTTCATAGTAAAATGAAGAGAAATTTAGCTATGTTAATAATTAAAAATTTAACCTTTTTCATATGTTTAAACTTGATAATAATAGTGTTAATTTCTGAAAAAATAAATAAATAAACTAATAACAATAAAAATGATCAAAAGCGACGAAAAGGATTTTCTATGTTCTAAGGTATAAGGAAAATATTTTACCTACAAAACCAAAGAAAACGTTTGCTAGGAAAACAAGGCAAAAATGTCACGTGAAGGCAAAAGTCAGAAGACATTTTCCGAAAAAAATTCACCTGTCAAACAATCCAAAAGTGATAAGAAGGAAAAAAATTTCCATTTTCCTAAGCAAATATAGGCTATCAAACATTTTCATACATGTTCATGAACTATAATCTTTTCGAGGCAATCCTCAAAATGAAACTTTTTATCAACAATAATATGATACATTACAAAATAAACATTAACCTCCCATCTTACCTTTTGATAAAGTTAACATTTTGTAGAAAATTAGCGTGAAATCATATCATAATATAGATTGATCTGAGTGACTCTCGTATTCTCTTTTAGCCCTGGTTTGATTTAAATTTTAAATCTTAATTTTTTTTTATCAAAGTGAATAATTAATTATAATAATATATTTCATGATTCCTGCATTCTTTTTTAAATATGCATCTCATCATTTTTTTTTAATGAAAAGACTCTATTTGACAAAAGTATTTAAAAACTTATTTTTTCAACACAAATTTCCAAATAACTTTTTAATCATCCATATTTTCCCACTTCACCTTTTAATCACATATTTTACTTAAAAAACATAAAAAAATATGTTTTTCAACACAATTTTTTTTAATCAAACAGATATAGTATTTGATGAATGACACCAGTGTAGAAGTGTGAACATGAACGATGGTGAGAGAAGAATTTTTTTTTTTTTTTTTTTTTGTATTTTCGAGATAAAATATATTGTTAAAAATTAGAAAAAAAAATTTATAAATAAAAAGTAATTTAAAAAATAGTGTATTTTAAATTGTAGTTTAAACTACAATTTAATTAATGCAGCCGCCGAACACTAACCAAGTGCAGGCAAACAGGTGGATCTTTCCCTTCCACGAACTGCCCACAACATGATATTCCTATTTGACCTTATGGCATGTTCTTCTTCTCCATCTTTGTCCTAATCCCCACGGCCCACCCCACACCACCCCAACACCCAGCTACACACAGATGACAGAACAAAAACAAAATTATTCCCACTGGGATTGACCCTTATTCAAGATCTCCTAGTTCTTGTAAAATGAGTAGGAGAAAGTTGAATTCGAGCACATTAACATTGTTCATTTTCATTACTACTATTATCCTCCCATTGAGCTTTCCACAGTTGGGTTCCGTCCGGTTTGTGCAATGCCAAGCTAGTGATTTTACTCCACCCCAACTGCAAAATCCCTCATATAATGACTACCTTACGAGAGCAGTGTACGACAGACTCTCCAATCTCACCTCTGTCATTCTCACCAGTGAAATCGTCCAAGATTCCAGCTTTTGCATTGAAGATCCGTAAGTCAATTTCCCCATTTAGTTGATTATTAGATCTTCGGAAAATGCTGAAAATAGAAGTTGAAAAATACAATTTTTTGGGTTGCAGGGAAGCTGAATGGAATACAGCATTTAATTATTCAACCAACTTGGATTTCTTGTCTGCTTGCTTGGCCAAAAATAGAGGTACTTGAATTTTATTGCTCTGGGGTTTTTTTTTTTTTTTTCAAAATGAAGGAGAAAAAGAGAATACTAGTTCGTTCATTGCATTTATATGTTAGTATTATTATTTTTTAATTAGCTTAATGTTTGTAAACGATTTTCAAGTCCAGATAGTCGAATTATGAAGTTAATAATTATGCTCCTTTTGCTGTTTGGGAAATATGTTTATAAATGCTTAAACCATCTCCTAAAAACTTTTTATTAAAATTTGTCTTTTTAATTTTTTGAGAAGGGAATTGTTATTGGACTACGAGGTTTTGGTTAAAAAAAAAAAAAAAAAGAATAAATAATGCATGATATTTGGTACATACTACATAGTATAGAATAGCTCTGCACACTACAATAGACAATATTTAAATTCTTATTATCTTCTTGATTGAATTGATTATATCCAGTGTGTTGTAATGAACATACAAACATGGCAGGAAGGTCATGCTCACTTCATGTTTCCTCGGAAGAGGCCATTATTAGTAGGATTTCAAAATGGACCAAGTTGTCATGTAAAATCCCAACAAAAGGGAATTCTATACAAATTCTTAACTCCAAACCAAGTGAAGTCATAACAGCAAGAAGTAACTTTCAAATTTCACGAACTCCAGTGGTTCCAAACGTACTAATCTTTCTATGGTTTTGTATTGGATTTGAAGCTACCTCTGTACCAAGAAACTAGTTGAATTATAATTGCACCTTCTAGGTTATAAACTTATAATATTTCCATTATGGTTGGATGTGTTGAATAGAAAATTTTACACTCAGAATAACTTGTTAAGGTTTTGCAACAATGACCACTCACCATTCATTTATGTATGTTGTGACAATTCAACCAAGATAGTGAAGACTAGACATAATCTTAAAGAAATCTCTCTCTCTCTCTCTCTGCAAACGAATTAAAATTGGAAACTTTATCTTTTATGAGTTTATTGTGCATGTTTGTTAGTCTCTTTCAGCTGTTATTTCAAGCATCTCCACCTTACATAGTTCTATCTTGTTGAACCGCAGACATTGCAAGACGATTTTGTACAGCTGCAGAAATAAAATATTACTTCAGTAACTTGATGAGTAATGGGCGTGGCCTTAGGCCTAACAAGAACTGCAATTTAAGTTCTTGGCTGTCCGGCTGTGAACCAGGATGGGCATGTGGTACTGACTCTGAAGAGCCAGTTGACCTAAGAAATTATCAGGAAATACCCGGCAGAGGATCTGGTTGCCAACCGTGTTGTGAAGGATTCTTCTGCCCACGTGGTATTACTTGCATGATACGTAAGTATATGAGAATCTTTTAACTTTGTTTGGTAACACTGTGTGGTTTATAAACTGGTTTATTTATGATTTTGAGGAAAAAAGTAGTGGTTGGAAATTGGAGAGAGAAAATATGTCTAGTTAAAAAGTGGTTTGGGAAAGTGTGTAGTTTATAAAACCAGTTTATGTTGTTTATCAAACACTTGCTTAATTATTTCATATGTTGACTGATCTTGGACTTTTTTTCTTTATTAATTTTTATTTCTCCTTTTCCTCATGGCGTACTTTCTGTTTTCAGAGTGATGTCTTTCTCAAACTCGAAATGTTTGAAAGGCATGTTGCAGATCAATTTAGTCTACGTTCACCAAATTGCAGTCTAGCCAACAAGATGTAGACATTTCCTGCACAAGTGTATCTGGCTATCCCTTTATTCACCCCGACAATTCAAAATAAATTTACTTCGTAGGCATGTAAGCTAGGTATATTATTTTAAAATTCCCTAGAATTCCCTATGCAATAGACCTGTAATAGGACCTTCTACAACCAAATAGCCTAATTATTTTATTTTCCTTCTCAAAATGGCCCTTACCCTATTATTTGATGATTTAACAAAGAGGCCTGCTTTGGACAAGGAGGTGGTGTCTATCAACGTGTTTTGAGTTTTACTGCTAACCATCTGAGTATCTATTGATACATCTCCTTTAGATGTTTGTTTTGCCTATGCTGCTTATCATTGTCTACCGAATTTTTTTGTATGTTACAATGTGTATAGAGCATTGAATTTTCACTATACTTGTGATTTCAATTGCAAAAGACCCTGACTTTTTTTTTTTTTTTTTGAAGCCTGTCCACTAGGTTCCTACTGCCCACTTGCAACTCTCAATAACTCTACAGGCATATGCGAACCGTACGTTGAGATTCCTGTTCTTATGCTCCTTTTCTCGTTATGCTTTCCTGTCCTACGATGTGTGTGACAAAATTATTCTTGAACTACGCAGATATGCTTACCAGCTACCTGCGGCGAATTCCAATCATACTTGTGGTGGTGCAGATATTTGGACAGATATTCACAGTAGCAGTAAAGTATTCTGTTCTGCGGGAGTCTATTGTCCAACAACTACACAGAGAGTTCCCTGCAGCAGTGGGTATTGATATATGTCCTAAAAATTATTTTAACTGTCTATCACTTTGAAACCATTGACCTATGATATTTTGAACATTAATATCTTCCAGTTATAAGTTTCTATCCGATCACTCTATGTTTTTAGACTGTTTGATGATGTTTTCTGTTTTTAGTAATCATGCTCCCTTCCAAAATTTTCAGGAATTACTGTCCCATGGGTTCTACTGAAGAGAAACGTAAGTTCCGAATATAGTATTTTATTATTAATTTTTTTTTTTAAACAATAACTTTCCATTTCTTCTCTCTCTCTCTTTTAATGACAGAACTAAATACTGCATAAATCATGGATTTAACTTTACACTCGGCTATATATTTCAAATGCTAAATTTGCAGGATGCTTCAAGTTGACTACATGCAATGCCAACACGGAAAGTCAAAATATTCACGCATATGGAGTTTTGCTTATTGTAAGTTGAACTTGTATTATTATTAATAATACAATACAATCACTTGGCAGCGTTTCTTTTGGTTTTGATATTTTTCTACTCTCTCTCCCCCCACCCTCTTTTCTCGTTTTGGTTTATGTTCCTTTTTGCTATCATTTTTTGTGTTTTTCCACACTGGTTCGAGGTTTCTATGTATCATTTTAGGTTCATATTCAATGTCAACCACTTACCTTGTTGGAATGTGGAAATAGAATTACCCATAAATTAAAAAAATTCTTCAATTCAAGAAACAAGATCCTTTAGATGTTCACGTGTATGTTATATCAAGAATAAGGATTCAAATTTATTACCTAAACTTGATGATCAATTCTTGAATTGGATCTGAATAACGAATTTAGAGCTTTTCGGTTCACCAACTTCCAGCTTCTAATTCCAAGAACCTTATACTCCAAACCTCAAAGTCTTCTATGGTTTTCTCCAAAGTCAAAATTACACGAGTTGGTGACACCTTTTAATTAAATCAAGAAACTAATTATTGGACAAGAAATTATATTTCTTTTTCTAAATTGAATTCTATGGAATATTATTATATTATTGTTGTGTAGGATCTCTAGGCACCTTGTAGTCTCTATTTATAGAAATAAGATAAATACCAATCCAATTACAATACTAATTTCAAGTTCGAACAAGAGTTTTAATTAAAACGGAACTTAAAGTTTTAATCAAACTTAAAATCTAATTAGTTTACATTTAATTATTTGTGCAGTACTTGAAGTCTATTTACAATCACATTTAGGTTTACAACTTTCATGACAATTATAATTAAGTACAAAACCTTATTGTAATTGCAATTAATCCTAAAACTTTTATATTAATTGCATTTAAGTTCAAATACTTTATGGAGCTACAACAAGGACCTCATCGAACATATATTATCTAAGCTCCACTAATTAGATCATGTCTAGTTGATCCTAGATCACCCAATCTAATTATTAGTATTTGCCTTTTCCACTAAAGACAAAAGACCAAACTCTCGGAATATATTAGAGCACATAAGCCAATCAATCTGTAATACTTTCCTATGATCTGCTGTATATTTATTTTATCCCCATCCGAGATTTGGTAATTAGGTACGAGCATAAATGATTGTTTTGTCCCTCTAATTATTCTCACTAACATAAATACTATTTTCTTCAACGGTCATGTCAACCAATCGTTGAGATTTAGTCGTCGCTAAATACTGAGTTTAGATTTTAAACGTTCAACATAAAATACTTAAGTAGTCACTCTACCTATTTTTCAGGATGATGGTTCTTGACACGAATTCACGTTCTCCACTTGCTCAATCTAAGCCCTTAACTCACCAGGATATTTGATCAATCAAATTGATATCATCCATTGGTGAATCAGAAGAACCATTAAAGTTATGAAAAGATATACATAACACTGTCAAGAGATTTAGATAAAATATACGGCGATCTAGTGAAATTTAATCATCCGCACGACCGTGCTATATAATTAATCTCCCGACATTGGTCCATTCAATACACTCCAAGTGTACTAGTATCACCTTTAACTATTTATGTGATAAGGACAAATTGCTAATTCGAATAGTGAATTTGTCAACCCTACAGCCTTCCAGTACAAGGTGTCAACCCTTATACATTATTTGTGAACAAAATACTTGTGATCAAAATATAAGTTGTGTCAAATTGTACTTCTCAACGCAAGTACCCAACTTATTTTGCCCCGTTTGGTAGGAATTAAAATTCAGATTTTAATCTAAGTCAAAGTCAACAATCAATCGCAATCACATATTACATAGGGTTCACAGCTTTTCAACCACACATTTTATTAACTTTTATCAAAATCTCTAAAAATCTGATTTTAATTTCCATCAAATAGGGGCATTATCACAAATGATCATAGACACTTTAATTCACATGCTCATTAATTAATAAATACAATAAATAAATAAATAAAACTAGGATGTATATATTATAAAATGTTATTTTATCACAGCAAAATATACTATATGGGCACACAATCCAACATATCTATTGTTATTGCAGGCAGCATTAAGTACTCTTTTGCTCATTATTTACAACTGTTCTGATCAAATAATTACTACTCGGGAAAGAAGATATGCCAAATCTAGGGAAGCCGCTTCAAAAACCGTAAAAGAGAAGACACAAGCACGTGCAAGGTGGAAAGCTGCAAAAGATGCAGCTAAGAAGCATGCTGTTGAGTTACAGGCACAGTTTTCTGGAAAATTTTCTAAGAAGACTCCTACAAATTCTGAACAAGTTAAGATTTTGAATCAACCAGAAACTGAAACTGATGATTTACATGTATCTATGTCAGCTGGCCCTTCATTTACTGCATCAGGAGGAAATAAAACAGAACCTGAGCATCATATGCACATGATATATGAAATGGAAAATGACTCTAGTAGTTTTGATGTTTATGATTCAGAGTCTCGAAGTAAAAATATCAAAAAGAAAATCTCAAAAGAAAAACAAATTCATACTCATAGTCAGATTTTCAAGTATGCATATTCACAACTTGAGAAAGAGAAAGCTCAACAGCAGAAGAACAAGGACCTTACCTTCTCGGGAGTAATTTCAATGGCTATGAACGACGATACCAGGAAAAGGCCTCTAATTGAGATTGCTTTTAGAGACCTAACTGTTACTTTAAAAGGAAAAAATAAAAATCTTTTGAGGTCTGTAACTGGGAAGATACGTCCTGGCCGTATTACTGCTGTTATGGGCCCTTCAGGAGCTGGGAAAACAACTTTTCTTTCTGCTTTGGCTGGGAAAGCAGTTGGATGCATAGTGACTGGCGTGATTCTTGTGAATGGGAAGCCAGTATCTCTCCACTCATACAGAAAAATCATTGGTTTTGTGCCACAAGATGATATTGTTCATGGAAACTTAACTGTGGAGGAGAATTTATGGTTTAGTGCAAGGTGCAGGTATGTGGTGTTTATTTCTACATGGGTTCTAGTAGCAGTTTTTATGCACCCACCCTACATTATTCGTGCTTGTTAATTGTAGCAGTATTCTGTAGTTGCGGATCATCAATTCATGTAGTTTAGTGGTTGGATCAAAGATAGGAAAATTACCATAATGTATTATGAGTCTTTCTCTTATATATTGGTGCATGTATTAAATTCACGCCTCAATTTTTTTTTTCGTTGTATTGGTTGCGTGTTTTGGCGATTTCTTCCCAACAATCTTGCTGCCTGCCAAACCTTTGCTAGTTTTCAAAATCAGTTATATTGGACTCTAATATTCATTGTGTGGCAGTATTCTGTAGTTGCATTTCACATCAATTGCTAATTTCTTTATTAATGTTATTCAGGGCAATTCACCTTTCTTGATAATTCGAAACAGACTTTTCAAGTAACTATTTACTATTCAATGGATGAAACTGAGTGTATCTATAACTTCGTTGCATTAGACATATGCGTAGTCAGTCTTCATTTGCAGAAGATGATGATACACTTGAAGGAATTATCCTGTGTCCATATACTCTGAAGATAGTACCAAATCTTCAAAAGGGAAGTTTGATAAGCTTATAGAGGTTTTGCATAAAGTACACTAGGTTATGTTGTTAACCTAGCTATCCAAAGTGTCTGACTGATTTTATGGGACCCTGGAGTTGTTCCATTTGGACTTGATGTCAGGTTGAAACTTGATTAATGAATAATGGCCAAATGTAACTGTTGGAACTTTTTGGATTGTGATTCTGGACAAAGTTCAGATCATGCTTTGTGGGCCTGGACAGTTACTCTTGCATCCAATGAACCTTTCAGAGTGGTTATGACAAGTAGGCTGGGTTAAATGGGACCTAGATTGGAAGGTTTTTTTTTTTGACCTCCTCTCAAGCCCAAAATGATTTTGGAGAAGACATGGTTGTAACAGAACTTCAGCATATAGATAAGATAGATAGTCCATTGTGAATAATATTTTCAAATAAAAGCAGAATTCTTTTTTTAGTTTAAATAGCTAAACTATAGCCCATGATAATAATAAATTCATACATTTCACAATTTTGAGAGGAAAACATGCCCTGGGTTATATGTAATTTGGAGTTTAGTGATGATTGATACCTTCAACACGGATAATAAAGCAACTGTGCAATGAATTATAATTTAATGTGGTAACAATAATAAGTAATATTTTTTTGGTATTTTGCAGGAGTACCATTGCTTTACTTGCATAAAGCAAAATAAACATATGAATGGATGTTGTGTCCCATTGACAAGGCTATATATATATATATATTGTCAGATCATATTCTTTACTTTATCTATTGCATGTTATCATCATGTTCCAGTCCTCGATCTGTGCACTATTATGTTTTGCAGAGGATGATACCATTCATTATAGGATTTCGTTTTAACTATTGACTTTTTCAAAATTTGAAGACTATCTGCAGATTTATCAAAGGCAGACAAGGTTCTTATTGTTGAACGAATCATAGACTCCTTGGGGTTACAAGCAGTGCGGGGTTCCTTAGTTGGAACAGTGGAGAAACGAGGAATATCTGGAGGTCAAAGGAAACGAGTAAATGTTGGCGTGGAGTTGGTAATGGAACCATCAGTACTGTTCTTAGACGAACCTACATCTGGGTTGGACAGCTCATCTTCACAGCTACTTCTCAGAGCACTTCGACGGGAAGCTCTCGAGGGGGTAAACATCTGTATGGTTGTCCACCAACCAAGGTAATAGTAATAAGGGAAAATTTCATCATTGGTTCCTGACCTGTTATCCTAGTTGCAAGTTGGTCTCCATTAAATTGTCTTGTGGACTTGATATGACTAACTGTAGGAAGGGCAAAAAAGCCATGGAAAAATTCTAAAGCTTTACCCTTCATAAAATTGTTTATGCTAGGGCAACTTGACAATTTGGGCTCTGTTTGGAAACTTTCGGTTATAAATCTTGTTTAGAAACGACCACATTGCATAATCTCATTTAAAAGTCAACAATTTCAGTTGGTCAAAAATTCTCACCCACCATTTTTTACTTTTAAAAAAAAAAAATAACTAACGAAATGTTGCTACGTTACTATCTATAAGCAACCATCGGATTGCCAAACACACACTTGATAGATATTTGGACGATTACTGTTGTCTGAGACTGGTCATGAACTATATTGAAAGGTTGGGGAACAACAGCTGCACAATTTTCACTAATAGCAAGCAGAAATTAATCTTATAGAGCTTAATCGAAACAACATGACTTTGTTCACTTTTGAGGTTAAATTTTTACCTCCTTGACCTCCCTTTCAAATATTAGCACATGGACCTATCAATTTGTTCTGCAAAAAGAAATAGCCTATACAAAATGCAATTCGCTTCTATTTTCCTTTAGGACATCCTCTCATGTTGATACTTTCTCAGATTAGCTTACTTTTTACTCTCCTTTGCAGCTACACATTGTTCCAGATGTTTGATGATTTGGTACTTCTAGCAAAAGGAGGCCTTACTGTCTATCATGGGCCAGTGAAAAAAGTCGAAGAATATTTTGCTGGTCTTGGTATCAATGTCCCGGATCGTGTTAATCCTCCAGATTACTTTATTGACATTTTGGAGGGGATGATTAAAACAAGTTCAAGCCCGGGCATGAGTTATAGGGAACTTCCTGTTAGATGGATGCTTCATAATGGTTATCCTATACCCCCAGATATGAGGAATAATACGGCTGAACATCCAATATCCCCAGAACAGATAAATATAGGAGATGATATACACTTTCCTGGTTCTGTTACTGAGGAACAATCTTTTGCTGGGGAAGTATGGCAAGATATGAAATGCAACGTGGAGAGGAAGCGCGATATGATACGACACAACTTTTTGAGATCAACTGACTTTTCCAACCGCAGAACCCCGAGTACCCTCCTACAATATAAGTACTTCCTTGGGAGGTACATAATTTAAATTCTCTTTTCTTTTTGACATGAAACTTTTCATTCGGTCTAATTTCGTTCCTATATCATGGTTTCTCAATGTCCCTGAGTAATTTATCCAGCCGAAGCGGATTAATTACATTTGAGTTCAGCCATCTACCTCCTAGGTTGTGGGTTCAAATGTGAGTTGTGAATTTGTGTGACAATGGCTTCGAGGTCTTAGTTGCCCTTGTATGGTGTGCAGGGAATCCTGGAACGGGACATGTCCGTCATACAATAAGAAATTGGTGGTGCTGCTAATTATGTGATTCTTAAAAACTTTGTTGCTATAAATAGCTCTAATAAAAATTTCTTATGATTTCATGTAAATTGAATATTTGGTACTCAAAAAGTAGGAAATACATCAATTTATAAATAACACAGGATTTTTATACCATTTTGGTAAGATGGCACATCAAGGCAGAGGACTGCAAATCCCTTTCCCCAGTTCCTGGATTATTCTATAGTAGAACACTAGAACTTGGACCTAACATTATGTATTAAGCAAAATCGGATCCAATTTATTTAATCGATTAACTAACATGTTGGTTAACTGCATTCTCAACCCAAGTACTCTCTTTCGAGTTTTCGAAACAACTCAGTGATTTTTGGTTAGTTATTTTATCATTCAACAAGATTCCTTTCTAATTTCTCTGCGCTTATGACAATCTCAGGGTGGGTAAACAACGATTACGAGAAGCTAAAGTGCAAGTAATAGATTACCTTATTCTTTTACTTGCCGGGGCAAGCTTGGGATCACTTACCAAAGCGAGTGATGCAACTTTTGGTTATTCTGCTTACACGTATACAATTATTGCTGTTTGTAAGTTCATAGAACTTTCAAATTACTTATATATGAAATTCCCATTTGTGTTAAATTATTTAATCTCTTCATGGATCCTTATGATTCGTGGCTAGAAGAATGTCACTTGCTGGCTCAAATAGCTCATTAAGATATGAATTATTTTTTATATGCTTCTATCCTTTTGCTTACATAGAATTATATATATTTTTCTACAGTTATTCTGTCTCGTATGACAGATGGTAGGACTTGTTCTGATTCATTCCTCTTCCATTTTTTGCTCCTCTCCCCTGCCCTGCCCTCTCACGCACACGTGTTTCTGTTTTACAATGTGTTTGGTAACTAGTTTATAAACATCACATTTTTCGAAACCACATTTTAACCACACATTTTTCGAAACACTTTTTATCTATACATTTTACCTAGAAAACAAAATATTCTTTGTTTATAAAAAAATTTGGGCTCATATAATATTTCTCTCTCTGATTTCAGCTCTGTTGTGCAAGATTGCGGCTTTAAGATCATTTTCTTTGGACAAGTTACAATATTGGAGAGAGAGTGCTTCTGGCATTAGCAGTCTGGCTCATTTTATTTCCAAGGACACAATTGACCACTTCAATACGATGATAAAGCCCGTGGTGTATCTTTCGATGTTTTATTTCTTCAGCAACCCAAGATCTTCCTTTGCAGCTAATTATGTTGTCTTACTCTGTCTCGTATATTGTGTGACTGGTGTAGCTTATGTTCTGGCCATCTTTCTTGATCCCGGTCCATCCCAGCTGGTAATTAATTCTCCTTTCTAATAGAAATAGATACTATCGGTTTGAGCTCCTATAAGTTTGATGTATCTCACTGGCTACTTTTACTTTGTGCAGTGCTCGGTACTTCTTCCCGTGGTTTTGACTCTCATCGCGACTCAGATAAATGCTTCGACATATGTGAAGATTATAGGGAACCTGTGCTATCCAAAGTGGGCCTTGGAAGCATTTGTTATTGCAAATGCAGAAAGGTAATTTCCATGAGCATCTCTTGCTAATACTTTCAATCTTCAGGTATAAATTTGAAACAACCCAATTTACTGATTAGATTTTTGCTTCAGGTACTATGGCGTGTGGCTCATTACGCGTTGTGGTGCACTCCAGAAATACGGGTATAATGTACACGACTGGGGGCTTCGTATAGCTCTGCTAATCCTTGCTGGTATAGGTTGCCGTGCTATAGCTTTCGTTGGTATGGTAACTTTCCAAAAGAAGTGAGTTCAACATCTAGCTTGCATTCGAGGCACGATTCTTATAGGTTTGCCAGTGAGTTTGTATTAAGATGACAGTGAAAATTAGAGACGTTTTTACTGAATATTCGACATATTCAACTGGGAGCTGGTGAATAGGATTTAAAAAACAAAGTTGAGTTGAGTTGTGTTTAAACATACCAGACACTTCCATCATCTCATATTAGAGATGCATGACTAATGTGTTGGATATTGGTTAATAAAATTGATTAAAGTTTCGAGAGTTTAAAAATCGATTAAAGTGACTTCGTGTCGACTTCGGCTAAATACTCAAAACCCGACCCAATCCGTTTAGGCAAAATTATGTTTGCCGCTTCGCCGCTTCGGGGCGCACAAACGGGGTTCGAACTTATGATGACCTACATGGAAAAGACAATTTTGAAGACAATTTTCCATGTAAAGAAAAGGAAGTAAGTTCAAATAAACGAACTTATGATGACCTACATGGAAAAGACGACAATCTTCAAGTAAATGAAGAACCGAGACGTAGTAAAAGGCAACGAATTCCAAAGACATTCGGTCCAGAATTCGTTACCAATTTACTTGAAAATGACCCAAGGACATTTGATGAAGCAATGTCCACTCCCGAAGCTCCTTTTTGGAAAGAAGCTGTACGTAACGAAATTGAATTCATCATGAGTAACCATACTTGGGAATTGGTTGAACTCCCTCCGGGAAACAAAGCTTTAGGCTGCAAATGGATCTTCAAAAGGAAATTGAAGTCGGATGGATCAATTGACAAATACAAGGCTAGATTAGTAGCCAAAGGGTATAGACAAAAGGAAGGATTGGATTTCTTTGATACTTATTCTCCCGTTACAAGAATTACGTCTATACGCGTCTTGATTGCAATCGCGGCATTGCATGATCTTGAAATACATCAAATGGATGTTAAAACCGTGTTTCTAAATGGTGAATTAGAAGAAGAAATCTATATGGAACAACCTGAAGGGTTTGTTGCACCAGGAAACGAAAAGAAGGTGTGTAAACTTGTGAAATCATTGTATGGATTAAAACAAGCATCGAAGCAATGGCATGAAAAGTTTGATAAAACTATGTTGTCGAATGGCTTCAAAATCAATGAATGTGACAAATGTGTCTACATTAAAAGCACACCTAACGAATATGTAATCGTATGCCTATACGTTGATGATATGCTAATTATGGGAAATAACTCTAAGGTCATTTCCTCGACTAAGAAAATGTTAACGAAACATTTTGATATGAAAGATATGGGAGTGGCGGATGTAATATTAGGGATTAAAATCTCTAAGACATCCGATGGTTTGTCATTGTCTCAATCACATTATGTTGAGACTATACTTAAGAAATTTAAGGCGTATGACGATAAACCAATTAAAACACCAGTTGATTTAGGCATACATTTGGCAAAGAATAATGGTGATCCCGTATCTCAATTGGAATATTCGCGTGTCATAGGCAGTTTGATGTACATTACCAACTGCACAAGACCGGATATAGCATACATAGTCAACAAATTGAGTAGATTCACTAGTAATCCAAGTGCTATACATTGGAAGGCACTAAACCGAGTTCTTAGATACTTAAGACACACGGTTGAATATGGATTACACTACTCAAAATATCCCGCGGTGTTAGAAGGATATACCGATGCAAATTGGATATCCGACACTAAGGATTCAAAATCCACGAGTGGTTATGTATTTACCATTGGAAGTGGAGCCGTGTCCTGAAAATCGTCTAAGCAAACATGTATAGCTCGATCCACAATGGAATCTGAGTTCATTGCGTTAGACAAAGCCGGTGAAGAAGCAGAATGACTTCGTAATTTCCTTGAAGAAATTCCATGTTGGGAAAAGCCGGTTTCTGCGATTAACATACATTGCGATAATCAGTCGGCAATAGCAAGGGCACAAAATAGTATGTATAATGGTAAGTCTCGACATATCCGTCGGAGACATAATACCATTAAACAATTAATATCGAATGGTATAATCTCTATTAACTATGTGAAGTCAAAAGAGAATTTAGCTGATCCTTTGACGAAATGACTTGCGAGAGATCAAGTATACCATCTTTCAAGGGGAATGGGCCTAAAGCCTATTGAATAGAATTACTATGACGGAAACCCAACCTTGTAGATTGGAGATCCCAAGATCTTGGTTCAATGGGACAACTAAGTCATAAATGATTCGGAATAAAGCACTTATTCCCATTCCTAAAAATTTTAAGTGCTATGTAAAATGTGTATAAGGATAAGTATACATATATATACTTTTAATGATTCATAACCTTGAAATGGAAAGGTATGAGATCACCTATATAAGTGTGAAGTGGGGCCGCTTCTACGAGAATTCGAGGCTTAATTCTCTTAGAGCACTTATGAAGCCAAGTGTTGTCCAGGGCCAAGATGGACACAACCATGAGAACCGAATTGGTTAGATGAGTCATGGTGTTGGTACAGTTGTTTAGGTTTACATGAACGGCTGGATGGTTCAAGACATCGCGTTCACCAACTAGTCTAGTAAATCCGATTGTACTCAACTAAAGAAGGTTCAAGGCCACAAGCTACCTATCTTGATGCTGTGACTTGTCGCATGTACTCCATTTGTTAGAGTCTGCATTTCATTTGCATTGCATTTACATTGTGTTGCGCATATCGAGGAATTTCCATTCATGTGGGGGATTGGTGGATATTGGTTAATAAAATCGATTAAAGTTTCGAGAGTTTAAAAATCGATTAAAGTGACTTCGTGTCGACTTCGGCTAAATACTCAAAACCCGACCCAATCCGTTTAGGCAAAATTATGTTTGCCGCTTCGCCGCTTCGGGGCGCACAAACGGGGTTCGACCTGCCCGGTCAGGTCGCGGGGGTCGAGGGGGCAGCGCCCCCCGTGGGGGCTCGGGAGCAACGCCCCCGAAAGAGAATTTTGATTTCTCTACATGTATTGAAGGGTATATTTGGCATCTCGAAAACCAATATCGGATGAATGAGAAATTGCGGAAACGGACAAAATATAATTCGGATTTTTTGCCCGTGCGGTCGCACGGTGTTAAGAACCGTGCGACCACACGTCGTTTTTTTCCGGTTTTCGCTAAAGCCGTGCGGCCGCACGGATTATAACCGTGCGGTCGCACGGTTGTCCGAGAAAAGGTACCTTTTGGAATTGGTGCATCTTTTGGAAGGGTTGCATGGTTTGGCTTGAACCATTCCGTCCACAACCCTTCATATTCTATAAATAGGACCCTTTTGGTGTCCTAATTGAAAACAATTGATATGCAATACATATACTATACTCATTTCTCTCCCAATCAAATTCATAAACATTGTTTTTTTGGATTATTTTTCATTCATTTCATATTTGGAGTACAATAACCAATATTCGGTTCGTCGAACTTGTGTTTTGGAGTGCTACTAACACAAGGGAAGCCGTTGTATCTTGGGAGTCGATTGTCGGATTCCGTCGGCACCGTTGCGGGGCAATTTCGACTTAAGGACAAAGAGTACAACTCTTGCCTCGGCTTATCACTTTTCTCCTTTTCTTTTCTCTTGTTTATTTGCATTTGTCTTGTCGTTATTCTGTCCAAATTTTGGCACGGAATTATAATATATTTTGGCGTCACTATTCACAAATTCCACCAACATAATGAATTCTTTATGTGTGTGTGTGTGTATGTATATAATAGGAAAATGCTAAAGTTACAAGTTGTACCGCACAGAAACATGGGCAGTGTAATGACTATTTCATATATATATATATATATATAATAGGAAAATGCTAAAGTTACGAGTTGTATTGCACAGAAACATGGGTAGTGTAATGACTATTTCACCATCTCCCATATGTAAGTGCGCGGTACACTTGCGTTTACATCAGTTATTGATTTTCTCGTTGGAATGTGTAGGCAAGGAAATTTTGGTCACATGTCACGTAATCACAATTTGATGTAAAATGATACTGAAACAAGAAATCCGTTAAAGAGAGAACAAGTAGGCAGTGGCTAAGGCAGAAAATAAGTGCAGGAAAATCACATTAATTCACTTACAGGATATGGAATATATATGCAATGGTGACTTGCCAAGCAAGTATAAGATCCTAGAATAATTTTGATCATAGAAGATATGAGCCTATCTCAAGATTACAAGATATTAGGATTAGCAAAGATTACAATCAATCATAATCAACATCTACTACAAATAGAATACAAGAATATAAATGTGAGCAATTAGGGACGTGAACTATTTTTTATTCTCAATACCCATGTCGTAGGAAAGATTTTTAGTATTCCTGGAGTATCGTAACTCAGTATTCTAGGTCAATCAACACAGAATATCTACATATAAGGGATCACATTATTTGGTTAGTTGTGGCCTCTATGTGTGTGTCCTACACTCATTGATTTGGAGTATTTGAGATTTTTTCGTGTCGTAGATGTTAATTCGAATATTGAATAGTCATGTCCTCATAAAATAGTGCAGAATTTTCCCATTTCAAATTTCCAAATGAAAGTTGAAGTGCTCGTTTGACTTGTGTTGGGAAAAATTTAGTTTTCCCATCTCAAATGAACCAATGCAATTAAACGCAAAAACACAAATATAGGATAAAAGAAAAAAATAAGAAATTTAATGTGATTTTGCAAATAATCACAGGAATTAAAATTTTTATTGATGAGAAAATTAAATTACTCATTATAATATATTTCTCATTTTGTAACTTCTCCTGCACAAAAAAAGAATAATAAACATCGGATGCGGTACTGAAGGTGTAAGAGAGGTGCGACCGCACAAGATTTCAATGTTATAAGGGCAAAATTTTCATTTATTTATTTATTTTTATTATAGGACACTTAAAGAAAAAATTGAATATAAGATACATTATTATTATTATTATTATTATTTTTAATTATAAGTTGTCATTCAAAAATGTTGCGCACTCGAAAATAACATGATAAACATGATTCTCTCTCTTTCAAACTCATGGCTCTCTCTCCATCCACGGACATAGACATGGCCTCTTTCTCTCTCTTTTTTCGCTCACTACTTTTTGGCTGACTATTCTTCAATCTATATATATATAATAAAATCATCTTACCAAAAACTTTACATAATTACAATTTTGATTAATTTCCTAATTGAATTAGGATCGCTTAATTATTTTCCTTATATATCGTAATATTGACAACATTTTTTTTTTCATTTTCTACTTGATATTATTTATAGAAAGAAAATAGTCAAATACTTATAGTTTAATTGAATTATTATTTTTCATTTTCTTGTCAAACAGAAATTCTTTACTTCATAAATATTTTTGGTTAAACCTAACAACTTGGCCATGAAACATTCAAATTATTAAAAAAAGGTGTAGCCCACATTTTGATGGCCTCAACTGACCCTATCCTGAGCCATTTGTTGAGGAGGTAAATAACATATTATGTCTCCCAGAGTTAGGGTAGAGGACTTGATGGTAAGCTCAAAGCACGGGTAACTCCCGTTGATGATAAGACACAAATCCAATATTTCAGGATTCGAACCCTACACCTCGCTGCGCTGAGCCTTACAAGTTCTCCCCTTTTCAGATTATTATTTTTACATCAACTGGGGACATGAGAATCACAATTTTAAAACTTTAGGGATATGAATGCAACAAATGGTAGGCTGAGAATATGAATGCCACAATCTCAGTTTGATGGAGCATCTTTTCCATGGAAAATGGAAAATTGGTTGTCATTTTTCACCTTTGTACATGTTTGAAAGTTAAAATTTTCTAGGCAAAACATTTTTCACCTAAAGTTCAAGTGACCTTCTTTTCCCACTTTTTATTGAATTCATTTTCTTTGCATATTGGCGAGAATTGGTTTCCCATTTCAGACGAAAAACCATTTTTACCTTTTGATCATTTTTGTTGTTGTTAATTAACTCATATTTTTTTAGAAATTAAGATTATTATTATCAAGTATAAATGTATGGATTTTTTTTTTAAAAATAATTTTGATTAAAATAGCAAAAGTATGCTTTATTTTTCATGGAAAATAATGTCAATCAAACAATAAAATTTGAAATTTTTTCCACTTTCTTCATCTAGAAAAATTAAATAAATCAAATACATTAAACTTCCAATTCTCTAGAATTCGTTTTCGTTCCACCAAAATTCCACAATCTCAATCAAACGGACCCTTTGAAACACAACATTTTCCATGAAATTGAAAACATTTTCCTCCTTCTGGTGTTTGAAATGCACAATTTTCTTGACAATTCCATTTTCCTCATTTTCCTTCCACGCGTGAGCGGTGAGTGTTCCATGTTTTTGGTGAATTGGTTTTCCTAGCCAACTAGTAGAATTTATTTTCTAGGTAAAACTTATTACTATTTTCGTCGTGTTTAATCATTTTTGTTGTTGTTAATCGCATTATTTTTTTTCAAAAAATTAACATTATTATTATCAAGTACAAATGTGTGGGAAAAAAATTGTTTTAATTAAAATAACTAAATTTTGCTTTATTTGCTATGAAAAATAATGTCAATCAAATAACAAAAGTTGAAATTTTTTTCACTTTTTTCACTTAAAAAATTAAATCAATTAAATACATTAACTTTCAATTATCAAAAATTCATTTTTTTTTTCACTCAAATTTCATTCTCGTTATCAAACGCAACTTTAAGATTTAGGAAAAGAACACCCAATGCTTATTTAGTTATTGCTACACACTCCTGTTCAACTTAAAATAGAAATAACCGAAGTTCAATGAAAATATTATTAATATAATTCTGAGGAACAAGACAAAAATATAACCTGATGAGTATAAATTTTATTCATACCCGAGCCTTAAGCCTCGAGCACGAGCTCTTTGATAAAATATAGTCTCTTATCAAATGTGTAACCCCGAGGACCACCATGAACCCGAGGAGGACCTCAAACCCGACCACATTAATATCACCCTATATTATATTTTCTATTCCCGAGTAAGACCTCAACCTCGACCACCATAAATTCGAGGATGACCTCGAGCCCGAACACGTGAATATTTAGCCACGTCATATCTTGGTACCCCCGAGCAACATATGAACCTCGAGGCCGAGCACTTAAACATTACACCAAACACCATATTGAGAACCCCGAGGACATGAACAACCCCCGAGGAGAATATAACCCCCGATCACACTTAAAATACCCGTGGCGAAAACGTTGCCCCGACCTCATAATACCCCCGAGTACATATATCTCACCAAAAAGGTGCATGATGTGCTCGGGGTACATGATGCTCAGGTCAGGTCTCTCATTGATCGGGCATGACTTGATCTGACACGTGGAGTCTACAACCTCCTAATTCCAATAGAACTCATTTCCCAACAGAATCATATTTGAGTTTTACAGCCTCATCCCTAAAAAAATAGGAGGATGATTCCTAACAGGACTCATGCAATGCAGGTATTTCAATCCTATCATAATTCTTCCATAAAGCTCTATAAATACATGGCACTCAATCATAATTCAGGTACACAATTATCTCTACAATTTATAGTCTCTTGCATAAATTTTCTCCTTCCTCTTTACTGACTTAAGCATCGGAGAGGCGACGAGGGCACACCTCCTCGCCTTTATTGCAGGTATTCGGAGATCCAGTTCGTGCTAGTTTATTGCTCAAGCTCGGAATATTTCAGGTGCGATTTTTAGCATCATCATTGGCGCTGTCTGTGGGAACCGATTGAAAAACCATGTTCAAAAATCGATCTCAAAAAAAAAAAAAAAAGGGCGACTAAAACTCTCATACTTGCCAACACTTCGCTTAGAAGGAAAAGAAGTTATATAGAGAGAGATTCAAAGCTCTCGACCATTCTTCTCAAAGATGATAGGTTTAGGGTCTATGGGCAGTGGAGTCGGAGGAAACTCGTCATCATCAGCTTCAAATTTATAAGCTTTAGCCCCACCTTTTACTATTGAAAGATCAAACCCTAAACTCAATTATATCCCAATATTGCATTTCCCGGATTCATTGTTTGCTACTGCAGCCGATAACCAAACAAGTCTAGGTCCTGTTAGCCTCTGCCAACTGCAGCAAAGAGGACACCCCCGAAGACAACAACCAAGTTCGCGAGGAGGGTTCACACTGACGACCATAGTCATGGTAGCGATAAGGACCCACTTCGCCTATGAAATCAAAATTTCAAAGAACACATCACCTCTTCGTTTTTGTTGGTTATTTGAATCGAGAACACCCCACCTTTCTCCATCAACAATGGGGATAGACTCTTGTGGTCTGTCAAAAATTTTCAGCAGAATTAACATCTCAAAAGATTACAGAAACTGATAAGGGCATGGCCAATCGAAGCATGTCTCTACTCGCTACGGTTGATTCAAGTAAGACCGAGGCACTCTTTGATTTCTTTATCATCCAGTGAAATCTATCGAGTTAATTAAACCCGCACTCACTCCATGGAAATCGGTGTTCCACCCTCAACCCACAACTCCTTCCCTTAACAAACGGTTTCTCGAGCAGCAAATTTTCAAGGTCGCGGCAGGGATGATCACCATCGAGATCCATTTACTGGACATACCGTTCTCAAAACCAGGTGTACTCTAAACCTATTCATTAATCCTTGTATTAGCTGATAGAAATCATGTGCGAGAGCAGCGAGACTGATAAATTAAAATTTATGCAATCTCGTATGCTCCTGGATTATTGCTAGATTAATTGCTAATCAACTCTAAATATGGTTACTTATCTTAGTAAAAAAAAAAAAAAAAATTATCCATGATGTATGAGTTAAATTCAATTTGGATTGCTTGCTGAATCAAAGGTTATAGGATCTGTTCCATAGTGGTTCATGCTATTTTTGATAATCTAAGATCTGTATGTCTTGGGAATTATAGCTGAATTCTAATCAATCTTTATCTACTTTTAAAACTCACGTCGTTAACACGATGAGTTCCAACTTCCAAGTCATTTTACGGTCATGGTTTAGGCACAACCAATTGTTTTCCGTTTAGACGCACGTATGCTGAATTCGAGTCCTCCAAAATAGGGATGGCTTTTTCTTCGTCAAGCTATAACATAAAAACTATAGTTTTAAGACTTTCTGTTGTGATTTCAACATTACATGAAGCCAAAAGCTTGAGATGACTATATTTTCCTTTCAATATCTAAGGGTAGCACAAGTTGATGCACTAATTTATGCAATTGTTGATTGTGAGATTTAGGAAAGCCACCACCATTTTTTGACCAATTACTGGAGATCAATTGAAGGTAATGCATTGATTACTCCATACCGGTAACTTGGAATTTAGAGCTTATTCTAAAAATTTCAAATCCCGTTGGGACCTTTACTTTTTGATTAATAAATTTCAAAGGTGCTTTAATTATTTTGACCAAAAGAGTAAATTATTTTTTAAGCACATAACATGCTGATAACATGCTAGTATGAGCCATCAACACAATATGGGCTTGAATTTGTTCCTATCAAGATTGTTTTGCTATAACTATGGTAACCTCCTTGTAGATTATATCTTTATTTGGTTGATGATTAACTGGAATTAAATTACATATTTCGAGGGGCCTACTTCAACAATGTTTGCTCATGCTCCACCGTACTTTTTCCATGATTCAATTGGAAATTAACTACGTTTAGTAATATATTTCAATTTGATCGATTTCGACATGCAAAAAATTCTATATAATTTACTGGAAATTAGCTGAATTAAATAGCAATTGTGAAGTGACTCACGCAGTATAAAGCATCATATTTCTATATAATCTATGTGGAAACCAATAGAGAAAACAACCCCCGTTTGGCCAAGAACTGGGGGCCAAACAAGGGTTTAATATGTTTAAGCATGACCAACCATTTTCTTGGGGGAGCTAATTATATTAACAAAAAAAAAAAAAAAGGTCCACTGTCAATCAATTAAATTCATTGATGTTTTAGCGGGAAATATGTGCTAACATGATTGCCCGGTAATCAAATTGCATGAATATCTGTGTACATTCTTTGGACTATTGACAGGTGCTAATATCAATGTAAAAGTCTTGCCCTGAGCAAGCACTCAAAGCCGTGCCCACGAGCATGCACTAAAAGTCTTGTCTGGCGCAAGCACTCAAAGCCTTGCCCTGCACAAGCACTAAAAGTCTTGCCCTGAGCAAGCACTCAAAGTCGTGCCCACGAGCATGCACTCAAAGTCTTGTCTAGCGCAAACACTCAAAGCCTTGCCCTGCACAAGCACTCAAAGCCTTGCCCCGAGCAAGCACACAAAGCCTCGAGCCTCGAGCCCGAGCTCTTTGATAAAATATAGTCTCTTATCAAATGTGTAACCCTGAGGACCACCATGAACCCGAGGAGGACCTCAAACCCGACCACATGAATATCACCATATATTATATTTTCTATCCCCGAGGAAGACCTCAACCTCGACCACCATAAATTCGAGGATGACCTCGAGCCCGAACACGTGAATATTTAGCCACGTCATATCTTGGTACCCCCGAGCAACATATGAACCTCGAGGCCGAGCACTTAAACATTACACCAAACACCATATTGAGAACCCCGAGGACATAAACAACCCCCGATGAGAATATAACCCCCGATCACACTTAAAATACCCGTGGCGAAAACGTTGCCCCGACCACTCATAATACCCCAGAGTACATATATCTCACCAAAAAGGTGCATGATGTGCTCGGGGTACATGATGCTCAGGTCAGGTCTCTCATTGATCGGGCATGACTTGATCTGACACGTGGAGTCTACAACCTCCTAATTCCAATAGAACTCATTTCCCAACAGAATCCTATTTGAGTTTTACAGCCTCATTCCTAAAAAATAGGAGGATGATTCCTAACAGGACTCATGCAATGCAGGTATTTCAATCCTATCATAATTCTTCCATAAAGCTCTATAAATACATGGCACTCAATCATAATTCAGGTACACAATTATCTCTACAATTTATAGCCTCTTGCATAAATTTTCTCCTTCCTCTTTACTGACTTAAGCATCGGAGGGACGATGAGGGCACACCTCTTTGCCTTTATTGCAGTATTCGGAGATCCAGTTCGTGCTAGTTTATTGCTCAAGTTCGAAATATTTCAGGTGTGATTTTTAGCATCATCATAACCCATTAGAGCAAATTGCTACATTTTCCTCATTATTAATTATTAACTACAAACTTCTTAGAACTCAAGATTCTTTTTACCAGCAAGATCCTCGAGAGTTAGATTTGAAGAATCAATGCATCCCTTCTTCACTTCCTCCGAGCAGCCAAAAACTCTTCAAAGCTAACAGGTGCTCCGAATTACCTAGGGACGGATACAGTGCAGCTCGTCCCGAACTCGTTGAGTGATATATATATATATATATATATATATAAATTTCTTTGAACGAGTCCATGAGAAATGAAAAATGAAAAATGAAAAATTATTAATCTCTTTGGTGATCACAAAAATTACTTTAATTTTTATTACGGCCATTGATAATTAACGACTGCTCGTGCTCACTCGACATCATAGATTCACTGGCGATCAGGTGCAGATTATTACATTCATCACATCTAGCCACCACATAATCTGTGATTTAAATAAATACAGCAAAAGAAATAGATTTTTGGAAAGAAAAAGTTTATGGAAAATTCAAACGATCTAGTCTCTTATCACTCGTTTCAACGGGGAGGATTATGAGTATTGGAGTCACAATATGAAAGTTTTGCTGAAATCATTGAAGCTCTGGAATATTGTTGATGAAGGTTTTGAAGAATCAGAGACTGAAGATGGATTAAAATTGAAAGACCTGTATTTGAACGAATTGCAAAAGCTGAAACTTCAAAACAGGCTTGCGAAATATAACAGACGGCACAATGGGATAGCATGGGCGGTATAATCACGATTTTGAATCTTAACTTTCACATTTCACGTTTAAAACTTTGGATAAGAATTGAGTGTAAATTATAAATTTAGTTAAATTAAAATTGGATCAATTATTTGGTTCATTTTAATTGTTCTTTTAGATTAATTGGACACTGCATGGGTCCGCCCCTGACTTATAGTCCTTGAGATTAAACTTTGTGATACTGGATATGAAAGAAGAAGAAATTATATAAGATTACTTCACAAGGGTACGCCAATCGTAAATCAAATGGCATTCAATAGCAAAAGTGTACAAGATCAAAAGGTTGTTGAAAAAATTCTTCCTAGTCTCTAACACCAAGGTTTGATTTCATTGCTGCTACAATTGAGGAATATAAAGACTTGGAAACACTTTCTTTACTATTTTGAGCACAAATGTTTGGTTAAAAAGTGATGAATTTCATTAAAATATTTTTCTGAGATTGATACTGTTTTAAATTTTGCAGCGTTGTGAACTTGTTATGTGCCTAGTGAATTTGAGTATAAATCCCTATTTTGTGGATTGTTCAATGGGGAACTGGGCGATTAGTTTGATTGCTGAACCTTCGAGATCTTTGGTCGAAAAATCTTGTGCCCTTGCATATTTTTACAATTTGGTTTTCATATTTAAAGTTCATATCGATCCTTGAGGATTAATTCCATTGACTTTGACATATTCAGCATCGTAAAAAATCAGATTCATCATAAAAATTATCGGCAGTAAAAGATTAACTACGCTGACTAATAGATAAAACAGACGCAGGTAGATTGCTTGTTTGAACACACTGCCTGCCTCTGTCTCAAATATGCATACAAACTACTGACTTTTTCTCATGTATATTCAACAAACTCACATCACCATAAAATAAGTTATTCAAATGTCAAATAGCTTTCTTTTACCTTAATCTAAGATTAGCCAACCGTCAAGTCCCACAAGCCTCAAGATAATAAATCTTTCTTTACTGCATTTTTTTTATTACTCAGGTGTTCAAACTTACACTCGAATAATCCTGAGGACCGGAGTGACGGCCATCTCCCTTGTTCGCCACTCATGTAAATTCGAATATGATCACAATTTATACACACTTGGGTCGGACATTCGGGATGCGGTTCTCCTCCTTGTAAACCTCCCTTTACGACGTACAGCCAAAACCTCCGAAAGGATGACAAAGTACACCATAACTTTTGTCTCCATGGGACATCTTTCTTTACTACCTTATTTAGCCTTGCAGTTGATGTAGTGTAGGCAATTGATTTCTTCTCATTCAATGCACTAGATTCGATTTCAACTTAAATAAAAAAAATAAAAAATACAACCAACTTTCTTAGATGTTTGAGAAAAGAATGTCAACTTGGAAAATGAATGAATGATGTTGTAAACAATTTTGTGTATCTATAGATGTACATGCACACAAAATTCAAAGGCCAAGAAACAAGAAAAAAGGTGTCACCGGGGTGCCAAAGAGACAGTTAAATCCGTAAGCACTCCCATCTCCTTAGCCCATTTCTGTGATTCCAAAAACATTTGTGAAATTCGACCAGCCACCCGGCCCATATCTGGCCGGGTATCTGGATCGTCCCCAATACAGTCCAGCGCCAGCCGTGTCAATTTCTCCACCACCTCCACCGGGAAAGAATCCTTCAACCTCCTGTCGACCCACTTCCTTATCCCTCCACCACCACCCTCCACCGCCTCTCTAGCCCCTTCTACCACTGATATCCTCTTATAAGCTCCAGTTTCCTCATCAACCGTATACCTCAATGCCTCCATACCGGACAACAACTCAAGAACCACAACCCCAAATGCATAAACATCACATTTCTGCGTTGCAATCCCACTTCTCTGAAATTCCGGCGCCATGTAACCTCTCGTCCCCTCGAACTTGTTTATCTTACTATTTGATCTCTTAATCTCTTTCCACTTCCCAGTCTCTCTCTCAATCTCACCACAAAGCTCGGCAGTACCAAAATGACATATTTTCGCATTTAACGACGTCTCGGTAACGATAACACTGCTACTCTTTATATGATTGTGCACAAACTCAAATCCCAATCCAGTAGAATTATGAACATAGTCAAGGCCATGAGCAATATCAGAAGCAATCTGAATTCGCGGAATCCAGCTAGATAACACAGTAAAATTCGGGTTCTTCGTATTTCGCAAACAATCAGCAAGACTAGCCCCAGAAACATAATCATAAACCAAGTATATATAATTACCAGAAATTGAAACCCCTTTCAATCTTACCAAACTGGAGTGATGACTCCTACAAATCACAGAAAGATGACCAATTAACTGCTGGGTGTCCAATTGGCGCCGAAACTTCCGCTGGAAAACTATTACATCCTGATTCCTCACATTGCACCGCCAAGAAGTGGACGACGAGGAGGAAGTGGACGGCTTGAGCAAGAAATTGCGTGTTGCGGCGGCAATTTCGGAATAATCATAGATGTGCGGCTGTTCTGGGAGGACGGACTCTCGAAGGCTTGAAAGAGAAGTACGGTTAGATACCGAGGATTGCGATGAGTCTTTATAGAAGCTTGAGGTGGAGGCTGTGCTCGGAATCACGAAATTGTTGGTGCTGGTTGACGAGTTTTCTATTGAAGATTGTTGAGATTTTTTGGATTTTCTTGATGATGATGATTGTGGGGTGGTTGAGTGTTCAATCACATCTGCAGTCATTTTCTTCTTGGATTTACACATGGAGAACATCAACCAGAAAATAGAAAGAAAATAATCGAACATAGAGGTGGTTATGGTGGAATTAGCGTATAGGACGGAGGGGGTGACGGGCTGTGGTTGTAGGCGGTGGAGTAGATTAGTTTTGCCCAACTTCGGTTCTTAGTCCGCGGTTTATTGAAGACGACAATATAGGGATTTGGAGGTAAATAGTTAAGTCCTTTTCCTTTCGGGGGTTTCCACCTGTCGACAATAGTTTGGTATGACCGTGTTTGACTGGGAATAAGTAGTTTTCTCTCATTAAAATCAGATGAATACAAATTTTATTTATACCCAAACCCTCACAAAAATCTCAAACCCGAATATGTAATTATTATCTCATATTATATTTTGATATCCCCGAACATCCTATGAGCCCGGAAGAGTACATATCCCGAACACTATCTTGATACACACGTAAAACTTAAATGCTTGGGGACCTTAGCTCGGACTCATTCATTCAAGATGAGTTTAGAGTCATCATTCTCAAGTACTAATCAACATCCTAACATCAAAATGATTGTTGGTACACAAATCCTATTTCAACACAACTATTACAACATTATTATCCTAATCTCATTATCAAGACTCATACGTCTAATAAAACTCCTAAATCTCAAAATGATTTGGGGTAATCTAATCCTACTTGAAATACACTACTTATCCCTATAAATAGTAGGTCTCCAACCATTATTCAGGTAAGTAATTATTTTACAAGTTTACATGCCTCACATATAATATTTCTCTCTTCGATCACTAACATAAGCATTGGAGGGGTGACGAGAGCATAACTCACTACCTTTATTTCAGGTATTTGGAGATCTAAATTGTGTCTATTTGCTGATCAAGCTCGAAAAATCATATTTGCGATTTTTTTTGCATCAACAAGTATCATTTAGTCCATCTAAATCCAACTAGGTCAGGTGAAAAGTAACAAGAATCCCAATTTTCTTAAACAAATATATATATATATATATATATGAGTCCCGCTTCAATTCCAAAGTTTTGACTTTTAGTCCTCTTAATAGTAATTGTAACCAATTACACCCTATAATTTGACAAGATCATGATTTTTACTAGGACTATGAAAAGATGCAAGATCATTGAGAAGAGTATCGCTACGAAAAATCAATCGATATAACAGTAGACTAGAAATAAGATTAATTGTACATTAGAGCTCATCTAATTTGTTGGAGATTGAAATAAAACTTTTAGTAAATTTTAATAAAAATTGAAGAGATGTATGAAGTTGTGGATTTATTATTGTTGAAATAGGCTATCAATTTACTTTAAGGCCTATTACAAGCATTTTCCTTATTTTAATATTATTACAATAACGGATGAACTATAAAATTTCTTATTGGTAAGATAATTATGCACGGAATCAAATATTGAAAATGCATTCAACAATTTGATTGGAGAGTCGTAATTGAATTAAAAGACAGGTGGAACAATAAAAAAGCATGACAAAAATTAAGCAAACGTTGACCAAGTTGGACATTAGGTGCTATTGCATTATACAAATTAATTAATGTACCCTCTTGATTAAGAGTGCTTGGCCTAAGTGAAAATTTATGTTATTTTTGTTGTAATACTACCATAATAATAATAGATAAATAAAGAGAGAAAGAGAGATGTGAAAAGGAGAAAATTCTCTTCATTCAATTGATGTATCAAATTAGTAACTATAGGCCCATATTTATAGGGGTGGACAATGACACAATCGTAATAATGTAAAGTTTACAAGGGTACAACGGTAATTGATTATTCACATAATATATAATTTACAACATTCCCCCTTAAACGACCTATTCAGTAATTGTATGTCTCGTTAAAATCTTGTTAAGAAAATCCAGTGGGATAAAACTTGAGCGAAGGAAAAAAAGTACAGTTGCTCCCCCTGATGTTGCCATCGTCAATCATTGAGTCTAATGTTCGAGTAGAACAAATCATGTACTGAATCTTGAAGTTCTGAAGTACTGTCTCGTTAAGAAAAAAGAGTACATTCGCTGCCTCGTTGAAACCTTGTCAGGAAAACCTAGTAGGACAAAACCTGAACGAAGGAAAAAGAGTACATCATGATTCTCCCCCTGAAGTGTGCAATCGATGATTCATGAACTTCTTGAACATTGATATCATCTTTCGTCTGGAATATGTTTATATAAAAATCTCCTTGTGTTTAGCTGATATCATAATATTCTTCATAAGATATCTATAATTTTTCAGTAAGATATCATAATATTCTTCATAAGATATCTATAAAAATCTCCTTGTGTTTTTGATTATAAAGCAATGTTTTACTAATTTACCGATTGCATCTTTCACTTCTGGTGAATAATAAAATCTAGAATTCATTTCTGGTGAATAATCAAATCTAGAATTTACTTCTGGTGAATAATTAAACATATTCATTTCCATATTCACTTCTGGTGAATAATAAAATATTCATTTTCAAATTTACTTCTGAATAATCAATTTTCCAGATGTCATAAATAGTACACTCCAATTTCAATTTCAACATATAATATCATGGAGTCATTCGTATCATTCTATAGTGATACTAATCTGGATATATTGAATCTTTCAATGATTATACATGTATGTTCTTGCATCTCATAAACCAAAATTTCTGATTTGTATAAGTATAATCAATCATTGAAATATATATCAATTTCGACATATAATCTATAATCATTTTACTTGAAATCCCAACGTACCGCGATCAACTGGTACATCAAAGAATACTCTCAAAGTACCGAGATGAGAATCATACATTTTGATCTCACTCATTGGTATATCAAAGAGCTCAAGCTAGTGATTTAGACTATAGTCTATCCACCATATGTCATGCCAGTTCTATGAAAAACTTCGCGCCCAACGAGTCGTCTTTTACGACTGTGTAATATTTTTCACTTGTACAAATAATTACTAGCTTTACACATTTAAGCATTTGGACTTCAGGTCCTTGAACAATAATCCCTACATTGGAATTTTATATCTGGCAAAAGTATTACAATTTCATCAATCTCATTTTCACAAGAGAGTTGTGTATATATTCGATTTATTTATCGATTCCATTTCATCTCAATATAACATATAGAGATCAAGTACATAAATATCTTATTATGTCTCTTTTACTCACTATGAGTATTTAGTCTCAAAGGGATTATCTCAATTATTCAAGAGATGATTGTTTTTAGAATCAATTGTCATTATGCTTTAGGCATAATTACGCTTCAAACGTGTTTTCTTCATAATGTTCACAAATATTATATTATATCAATCGGCTAAAAATGCCTCAACATATGTCATTCATTTTAGGGATATAATCTCAATCATTTATCTAAGTGTACTTTAGTGGAGTGTATACATATCGCACTTTTTACAAATCATAAAGTTTCTTGAGCTAATCCCTGTTTGACATAGAATATTGTTGTATAATAAACAATTTCTGAATAAGTTATTCTTATAGAAAATAATTTGAAACTTTTGATAATCTAACCGTTTATTATAGAACTTCTGGTTCTATACAGTTTTATTTCATTTCTATGTATGAATATTTGATTCAATACAATATCGATGAATTTCTGGCTCAGTACAATGTATATTTCACTTATGAACTTCTGGTTCATACTATATATATATATATATATATATATATATATATATATATATATATATATATATATATTTCATTTGTACTTATGAACTTCTGATTTAATACAATATTTACTTGTTCGAATTTATAAATCAGTATACCTTGATTTAATATATCTAAAAAGGTGATTAGAACGAAATCACAAGAAAATGATCCTTATCCCCATCTTTTGATTACAAATCTTTTCCCTTTCTTAGTGGAATCAACGATGTTGAGATCGTACCAAAAATGCGGCACATTGGACCACCATCAAAGGCCCAATGAGGGCCCAGTGGACTCTAGCCCATGGTTAAAGCTTAGAATATCACCTTGGGTCAACTGCCGAGGTGGAATATCACGCGAACCTCTTTGGCCGAACTGATTTGTGTCTGGCCGATGTGCTTTATGCTTAGCCGAAGTGCTTTACAGTGACGCACAGAAGAGGGATGGGACAAGGGATGGAGTCAGAGATGTGACACCACCTTTACCATGAAGTGACAGGCGTCCATCCCCTACAAAGTATAGTAATGATTAATATCAAAAGGCAAGATCTCCTTTTTAGAAGCTAGGGTAAATACAAGTATAAAGTACGCCACGTGTCAAGATCCGAAATAACGAGTTCCTCTATAAATAGAGCACTCCTCCCGCTTTGTAGGGGGTTAGAAATTTCATACTCTTAACTAAATATTTTACTCTCACTCCATTTTCTCTCTTTTACACATTTATATTTCTTGCACCCAATTTATATCTGTTTGAAATGAGCACTGACTTTGGTATCGGAGTGCAAATGAGAGCCACCTCGGCCCCCTTTGCAAACTGATCGTTTGTCACAGTACACAGGAGATCCACGTGTTCAAGAGGGAGGAGCTGAGACGTGTTGGTCCAAGGTCCAGCCGAATTTTTTGGTCAACATTTTGGTGCCATCTATGGGAAGCCATACTGCTAACCACGAAAACTCATGGTGCAAAGCTACACGTGCAAAAGGAAATCTTGAAAAAGGGGCGAGCGACCTCTTGTAAAAGAGCAAAGGACCATAAGAACTTTGAAACACAAGTTTTTTAATCTTGAAAAAGGCAAGAACTTTGAAACACAAGTTTGTTAACCTTGAAAAAGGTAAGAACTTTGAAACACAAGTTTGTTAACCTTGAAAAGGCAAGAACTTTGAAATACAAGTTTATTAACCTTGAAAAAGGCAAGAACTTTGAAACACAAGTTTGTTAACTTTGAAAAAGGCAAGAACTTTGAAATACAAGTTTGTTAACCTTGAAAAAGGCGTGGAACTTTGAAATACAAGTTTAATAACCTTGAAAAAGGCTTAGAGCCTTGAGATAAAAGTTCACTTATCTTTGAAAGAGAAGATAAAACCAAAAAAAAATTCTCTGAACATGAATGAAAGTAACGATGATATTAACCCTTGTAGGAGTAGAAATGACCAGCTCAGCAAGGAGGAGGCTCCTCAGAGGCCTCGTGAGAACACAAACGAGGGGGTGGCCCAACCTAACCCTCTGCGTAGGCACCGAAATCGCCGCATGCTGTGAGACATGACTCGCATGGTGGCCCAAATGCTGGAAATGCAGAAACACCAGATAGAACAAACTGCTGCGATGAATGCTTACATGGTTAGAAGGTATGTTATGAACGAGCCCATTATACCCCCGCAATATTCACAGCCACATTACTCACCATCTGATGCGGCCACTGCCTCCTATTATTATCAAGATCCACAGGCATATGCCGAGGTGGAACCCGCGCCCCTCTACGAAGAAGGCCCAGAGCATGAAGCACCTGAAGAATAAGACCAACTCCCAGCTAGACACAGGGAGGCTTCGCCCACAAAATCCGGCAGTATCTTCAGTCGGATAGGAGGGCTATTCGGAGGCAAGCGAGGGGGTCGAACTGATCAAGGACGACACAATGCAGCCGAGCCTATAAATATGTGGGAGTGACACGCTGAAAAAGCGTTGTCGTGGAGTCAAATGCATATGGACCAGCATGGTACGGGAGCAGAAAAGTTGGCCCCTACGCATGAGCTTAGGAATAGGCAGGAAAGGAGAGCTGAAGCAGCTCGGACCAAATCTCGTAATGATTTACTGACCCATGAAAGGCCAAACTACGGATGAGTTTTTCCACCACAAAGGCAGGAGTACGCTCCACCGCCCTACGACCAATACCATGACCCAATGTATTCCGGTCATGACGAGAACAGTGAACTACCCTCATACGAGCTGGATGACGAAGAGGAAATAAGTCCCTTCACGGAGGGCATCCGTAGGTGCCCAGTGCCTCATGACTTCGAAATGCCAGAAATAACAAAGTATTCTGACCGAGGTGACCCTGACGATCACCTGCTAAACTACCGCGCTAGTATGGAAATAGCCGGAGCTACTCCGGCACTGAAGTGCAAAGCTTTTGCTTTGACCCTTGAGGGAAGTGCGATACGATGGTACAAAAAGCTCCCTTCTGGTAGCATCCAAAGTTGGAGAGATCTGAAAACAGCTTTTAAAAATGGCTTTGTTTCATCCAGGCCTGGCTAGCTCCCACTCCAACGCCTTCAGGATCTAAGGCAAGGAAGGGATGAATCTCTGAAAAGTTACCTAGCTCGGTTTACTGAAGAGATGCACATTTATGAAAACATCACCGAGGCGGAGATGTTTTCAGCATTGAAAGGAGGGCTAGATATGACGAGCATGTTTTGGAGGGATGTCCGAAGCAGGAAACTGAGGGATTACAACGCCCTAGTAGACCTAATGAAGGAGGAGATCGTATCAGAAGAAATGACTAGGGCCAGAGACAACCATCCTCAAGAGATATACAATCTTTGGTATTCTAATGAAGCAAACCTCAAGAAAGGAGGTAACAAGGATAGGTACGGTAAAAACCGAAGTGGAGCGCCGCGTCCATTTCCGGGGACAGGGTCCAGCTATGCAGCAGAGATCACGGAAGCTATCCCCAACTTGCACTCCAACGCTCCTTCTCAAAATCCTCCCATGGCTCAAGGAAGAATGGAAAGTAGTCGAAGTGGAAAACAACCCATGATTGAGGCTTACTGCGCCTACCACAGGTATTACGGTCACGCAACAGAAGATTGCAGAGAAATCCACATGTTAGCGGACCAAAAGGCGCATGGAAGAAGGGGAAGTGATTTCTCCCCTGACAAGGGGAGAACTCAAAAACCAGGTGGCCAGAAGTTCAACCGAGCTGACAAGAGAGCTTCGTGGAAGAACTCGACCAAAGAGAGGATTGACAATCGTCAGAGAGACAGGAACAAGGGCCAGGATACCTCCTCGGCACATGCTAAAGATACAAGAGAACCACCTACGCCTGTGGCCGACCCTCATATTCGTGAAATCAACATAATATTGAGAGGTCCCCACCCAGGTGGGAGCACAAACATCTCCCAAAAGAGATATATCAGAGAAGCCAAGCAGCCCGCCAACGTGAATTACCATATCCATTCAAATCCTGTTGGGATGCCTCGGACAAAATCTATCACCTTTACCCAAGACGATGCTATTGGAGTACACTTTTCACACAATGATGCATTGGTTATCAGGGTAGTAGTGGTTCGGAATGGGTTATCACGAATGATGGTGCCTCGGTAAATGTGATTTATGGGGTAACTTTTGATAAAATGGGGATCATCACTCCACTCATTCTAGTCCCTGATCCAATATATCGATTCACTGGGGACAACATAACTCCCAGAGGATCCATAACCCTTATGACTGAGTTAGGGCAAGCACCAACTCTTTCCAGAATCCTTATGGAATTCTTGGTTGTGGACAAAATCTCCTCCTATCATGGCTCAATTGGGAGGCCAGGCCTCATTGGCTTGGGAGCTGCAACTCATACAAAATACATTTTCATGAAATTCCCCATGGAGCATGGTGTTGCAACTGTAAGGGGGAGCCAAACTGAATCGCGGGCCTGTTAAACAAACGTAGTCCGAACATGATTAGTTCAAGACCGGAGCACGAACATGATTAGCGATGTAGCAATGGCCGAGGCTGCTCCAGACCCTGAAAGACTGGGTGGAGGACCCTTAGGAAATGAGGATGTTACAATGACGTTGGAAGAAGATCTGGCAGATCTGGACCCAAGAATGGCAGGAGCTAATTTCTCTACCCCAGCTGAAAGGTTGGAATGCTTCGGTGTAGATCCACTTGACCCAATCAAGGAGTTGCAGATTGGATTGGATTCACCGGTTGAATACAAAGATCATCTGAAAAGCTTCTTACTTGAAAACCTCGATGTATTCGCATGGAAACATGATGACATGGTTGGGATCGATCCTAAAGTGGCATGTCACAGACTCCAGCTTGATCCCAGAAGCCCTGGGCACAGGCAAAAGAGAAGACCTATGAGTTCTGATAAGTATGAGGCTTGAAAGAAGAGGTTACGAAGCTGTTGAAAAATGGCTTTATCAGAGAATTCTGGTATCCGAAGTGGGTAACAAACCCTGTTTTGGTACCAAAACATAATGGGAAGCTGAGAGTGTGTATTGATTTTTCAAATTTGAACCAGGCATGTCCCAAAGATAGTTTTCCATTGCCTCAGATTGATCAGTTAGTTGACTCCACAACGGGACATGAGATGCTGAGCTTTATGGATGCATACTCCGGGTACAATCAAATCCCCATGTATGAAACAGATGAGGAGCATGCTTCGTTTATTACAGATAGGGGACTCTATTGTTACAAAGCTATGTCATTTGGCTTAAAAAATGCTGGAGCTACCTATCAAAGGTTGGTAAATCGCATGTTTTTGGAGCAATTAGGAAACACCATGGAGGTGTATATTGATGACATGCTAGTCAAAAGCATGGTCGCCACAGAGCATATCTGCCATTTGTCAGAGGTCTTCGATGTTTTGAGGAAATATCGAATGAAGCTCAACCCAGCGAAGTGCGCTTTTGGGGTAGCGTCCGGAAAATTTCTTGGATTCATGGTGAATAGGAGAGGGATCGAAACCAATCTCGATAAAATCAATGCTTTGTTAAACATGCGATCACCTCGGAATCCAAAAGAAGTGCAAAGCTTGACGGGGAGAATTGCGGCCTTAAATCGATTCGTTTCCAAGTCCACTGAAAAATGCTTGCCATTCTTTAAGGTCTTGAAGGGAGGGAAGCGATTTCAATGGACGCCGAAATGTGAGCAGGCTTTTGCCGACCTGAAAGCATTCTTGGGACAGGCCCCATTACTATCAAAACCAAAGGCTGGAGAACTTCTCTTCTTGTATTTAGCCGTATCAAAAGAGGCTGTTAGCTCGGTATTGGTCAGAGAGGAGGATGAGAATCAATTCCCGGTGTATTATGTAAGCAAAGTCATGTTGGATGCTGAAACACGTTACCCAGATATGGAAAAACTTGCTCTCTCGTTGATCACAGCATCTCGCAAGCTCCGTCCCTACTTTCAGTCGCACTCCATACACGTGCTCACCAACTTTCCTATGAGACAGGTGTTCAGAAACCAGATGTATCTGGAAGGTTAATGAAGTGAGCGATTGAAATTAGCCAGTTCGACCTACATTATGAGCATCGGACCGCTGTAAAGGGTCAAGCATTAGCGGATTTCATAGTTGAGTTCACACATCCGCCGGAGGTTGAGATGGTTGATAACACAGATGACAGCGGAGAGTGGAAATTGTTCGTTGATGGGTCCTCGGCTGAGGGTCGATCCGGTGCGGGAATATTTCTAATAAGCCCAGAAGGATTCAAACTGCATAGTGCGATCCATTTTGACTTTAAAGCCTCAAACAATGTCGCTGAATACGAGGCGCTATTAGCTGGGCTGAGACTTTCGAAAGCTTTGAAAATTAAGTCCGTAGTGGCGAATAGTGATTCGCAGCTCGTTGTGAGTCAGTTTAATGGACAATTTTCTGCCAAAGAACCAGCTATGGTCGCTTACTTGAAAAAAGTAAGAGATTTGGCTGTATACTTCGAAAAAATTGAGTTATGGCACATTCCCAGAGCTGAGAATTCCAACGTCGATACTTTATCCAAACTAACAAGCAGCAATGATTCAGAGCTCCATAATCTGATCCCAATTGAACACTTGTTAACCTCTTCTATTGAGCCAGGGATGGAGATTTTGGCAATAGAAGAAGAAGGATCCTGGATGAATCCTATACTAGCATACTTGAAGCATCAGATAGTGCCAGACGAGCCTAAAACAGCTCGGAAGTTGCAAATATATGCCGCAAATTTCGTACTTTTGGATGACCTGTTCTATAAACGGAGCTATACCTCCCCTTTGCATAGATATGTGGGGCCGGAGGAAGGACGGTATGTAATGAAAGAAACCCATGAGGGCATATGTGGCAACCACGCCGGGGCGTTATCACTAGCTCGAAAAGCCCTTAAACAGGGATATTTTTGGTCTACTATGCGAAAGGACTCCCATGACTTCGTGCACAAATGCGATAAACGCCAAAGGCATGCAACCATACCGCATCAGCCGCATCACAAGCTAAAATGTGGTAACTAGCCCTTGGCCTTTTGTGAAGTGGGGGGTTGATATTATTGGTCATATGCCTAGGGGTGCTGGTAATAATTGCTTTGCAATAGTGGCAATTGACTACTTCACCAAGTGGGTTGAGGCGGAACCCCTGATGAGGATTACCGAGGCCAACACTACAAAGTTCATCTGGAAGAATGTCATATGCCGATTTGGAATACCGCACTCGCTGGTTAGTGATAATACAAAACAGTTCAAAAACAGAAGCATAGATGAATTGTGCGACGATTTGGGAATTAAGAAATTATTTTCATCTCCATATCACCCACAAGCTAACGGACAGGTTGAAGCTGTGAACAAGACCATAAAAAATAACTTGAAAAGGAAGCTGGAGTCCAAAAAGGGCGCATGGGTAGATGAACTCCTACAAGTATTATGGGCACTTCGAACCACCTCGCACACTGCCACTGGTGAAACGCATTTCTCCTTGGCATATGGATCCGAGGCGGTGTGTCCAGTCGAAATTGGGGTCCCTTCTCTTCGTCAAATTTATTATGACGAAGTGGGAAACGAAGAAACACAAAGGGCTAATTTGGATTTCCTCCTGGAAAAACGGAATGATTCTCAGGTAGTAATGATCAGGTACCATGAGAAAATGGCTCGCTATTACAACAAAAGGGTTAAGAGTCGGCACTTTAATGTTGGGGACTTAGTCCTCAAAAAGGTTCTTCCCTCAACTCAAGAACCAGGAGTAGGGACTTAGGTCATAATTGGGAAGGTCCTTACAAAGTCTCTTCCGAGGTGGTACCCGGAACGTACATGATCGAGGACTTATCTGGGGTACCTTTATATAATCCTTGGAATACGGATCATCTTCGTCATTATTTTCAATAAATCAAATTCCTCTTCAATGGTTACATTATTACCATATAATTTTATAAAATCCTAAGTGAGTTACGTTGAGGATTATACCAAGTACTGATTAGACAAACATAATGGATAAACACAAATGTCTAGATTATTTTGGTTGTAAGACCATACGTCTACGCCATACATGAAATTTGTTAAAAACAAGGGACTCTTATAAGCATACACTGCGACCACTGCGTATGGGTTGAAAGTGTTAACACCATCAATGAGAGTTCATACAAATTTATAAACATATGCGTTACAGAGTACAAGACAAAAATGTTAAAAAATTGGTCAAAATCAGATCTAACCAGAAAATATGAATGCCTTGAGCTACTTAGATCTGAGGGACTATACACATATCTTCATACGATGCGTTTACAAGGCGTTTGTGTCTTGAAGCGTTCAGGCTTAAACAGAAGCGTTCACGCTTAAACAGATAATGTCGTACAAACCAAGACATTAAACTAAATATAAATAAATCATTGCATTCATAAAATCAAAGTATTTCCAATTTGAATGTTGTTACATTTACAATATAAGGAGCCATTGCACTTACAAAAAAAAAAAAAACAACAAGGCAAATACAAAAGAGGATCATTGTGGAGGGACATCCTCTGAAGAGCCCTTGCCAGGTGCATCCAAAGGATCTGTAGGATCATCGAGGGAATCATCTTGAGGCTCGGGGTACAGGGCTTCAATGGAGGATAGGTCTAGAGATGGGAAGGCTTCCTTCACGTCCCCCAAAGTCATCATGTTCCCAATGTTCCCAAACACCCTCTGCATGGCCTCATATTCTGGTGTCTCTTCAAAAGTGTCTTAGAAATTCTGGATTGCCTCAGACACCTTGACACTTACAGCTTTCTCCACTCGTGATGCAACGGTCTGCTCCAGAACTTCCGTGATCCTAGATTGCATATGTTGTTCCAGAGAGACAAGGTCCTCCTCTGCCTTCCTCCTAGCCTCCACCTCTCTCCCCAATTTCTCAGAGGCTGCTGCCACCTCAGCCTCTAGCTTAACCTTGACCTCATTGGCTGCTGTCAGGACCTCAGAAGTTATGGACTGAGCCCGGTTGGAATCGTCCAATTTTTTACAAAGGGACGCCACGTCTGCCTCGGAAGCCTGAAGGTCGTGCCTTAACTTTTCATTGTCCTCCTAAAGGTGTTTGGTTGTCACCCTATCTTTCGAGGAGGCCTTGCGAGCAATGGACAGATGCTCCTTGAGGTCCTTAATCTCTCTAAGCATATTGTCCGCATGGCGAAGGGCGGTCTCAACGTCCTTCTTGTCCCACTGCGCCTCCTCCACAGAAGAATCCACCTCGTCAATAAGGGCCAGAGCCCTACCATTCATAGCCTTAGCAGCAAACATCTTCCTGGATGGAGTGGCACTAGAGGAGAAGGCAGACCAGCCCTCTGTCCAAAATTGCTCAGTGACTAAAGCAGCCCTGACAGGAGGAGAACTGGGGAAGTCGAACAAAGAAGGACTGAAGGTAACATCTCTGGGGAGAACACTAGCTCTAATGTGCTTGAGCTCTTCTGCCCCCTCAGGTGTCACTTCATAAGCCAAATCTAGGATATACACAGATGGCTCGTCCTCCAAATTTTGAATCTCTGGTGGCGGAGGTGAGGAGGTTTTTTCCTTTTCCTTGCCCCTTTTAAACCTCTTTAATGGGGCAGGCTTCTCTTCGGATACATGTTCACAAATATCCTCGGACAAGGAAGATTGCATAGAAACGCTCTTAGACTCCCTCTCCCTCTTGGAGCCGCCCCTGTCCGACCTTTTCCTTTCCCCAATGTAGCAACCCTCTTAGGTTCAGCCCCTTTTTCTAAGCTAGGCTGTTGGGGACCCACCGGCAGCAGACTGGGTGGAGGCAGCAGTGCAGGAAGAAGACCCTGAAGTTGGGTTGTGGACGCCTCAGATACCTCTTTTGCCACCCCTACTTTCAGGTTAGCAAGTACTGCTTTCTGCCTCTTCTCGATTTCGCTGCCGTAGCGAAGAGCAGGAGAGATCTTTTTTGCCATGAGACCCTTGAAAGGAATTTTCGGAAAATCCTTGGAACCTAGCGAGAAAAGAAGGGGAATGAAGTTATGAACGGATGAGGTATAAGTTATGAAGGCAATAAGGAAACAAACTTACTCATGGCTCGCATAAGGTCGTGCTTAACAAATAATTTATTTTGTTAAATGACCCCCTGAAAAGTGCCCTTGTAAGCAAACAAGCGTCTTACTGCCGCTAAGTTTGCGTCAGAGAGGAGGCAGACAAAAGTATCCCCTGTCATAAACCAATAGCATGTTAGGAACCAGTAAAGAAAGGTGAATGGAAAATAAAAAACGAATGATGCATGACATTCGAGGACACTAAAGCAAATACAAGACTCACTAGGTGGGAAAAGAGTTCGGGGAACTGTAATTTCTGGACTAAGGTCCACAGGAGAGCTTTGCCACTCCCTCGCAACCTAGATCCATTGGTTCCTCCAGTTCTTTATCGAAGTAGGATGACCAGTAATAACGGGAGGGTATGAGCCCCTAGGAGACAAGTAATACCAGTCTTTGACGTCCGACCTCACGTCTTTTTCTCTTCTAACTGATTTCTTCAAAGTATACAAGGTGTGGATGATTTGTAGTGAGATGGGATAGTCAGGGTTGACCTCTTGCCACATTATCCAAGTACCCACGGCCTGCGTCCAGAAGTAGGGAGCCAGCTGGTAGGGGCATAGGTTGTAACTCATGAGCAGTGCCCTAAAGAAGGGCTGCAGGGGTAGCCTCATCCCGCAGAATAGAGCATCATAACATATGGCCACTTGACCTGGGGGAGGGCTGTAAGGTCAGCAAGAACGTGTAGGGTGCACTAATCGACCCCTTCTGGAATCCTGAATTTCGTCGAGGCTCCAGCCAAATCAACCCCTTGGATTTCAATGGCGATCTTGTTGCTTTCCCACGACTCTGGGTTCGGAGCAGGGTCTACATGATACCCTGATACTTTTTCACCAGGTCTACCCAACCTTCAAGCTGGGCTATTTCCTCATCAGAAAGCCCCAGCTCTTCTCTATGTGCCCTAAATGGGGCCCTAACGATTAATCCGGGGTCCTGGTGACCAGAAGAAGAGCCCACAGCCTCTCCTCTTCCCAAATCCCTGTCCCGCTTGCTTCGGAGCTCTCTCAGAGAAGCCTCCTCCTCGGATGATAGATGAGCCATGTAGTTCTGGTCTTTTTCTTCTTCACTGTCAGAATCATTCAAATAAATTATACCACTGATTTTCCTATTCCTCCTCTTAATTTGCTCCCTAAAGAAGCGAGAACTAAAAATTGACAAAGATATTGGGCAGAAACCTCTGACAGGAATCGTCATTGCTAACATTTCCTGTGAACCCGTTCCCCCAACTCCTTCCATTTATTCATAAAAAGAGCCAGACTCACCAAAAGATAAACAAAAGGCAAAACAAAATTTTCAAACCCATGCTTGAAGATTAGAAGTAAAAAGGTTTTCTTTACACTTACAAAGGAGAATAAATTTACCTTAAAAAACGGAAGTCCAAGATTGTATACTCGGAGCGAAGAACGCGCCAATGAAGAGTGTAGAGCGACATGGATGAGTTGTTACGTAAAAATCCCTTGAAGAGATAACAAAAACTTGCAAATACAGAAGGGGCGCTGCAACTTCTTGCAGAGATACTACTGCAAAAAAGAAAAAAATATTCTGAGGATACGGTAAAGGAAAAACAATGAGGAGAAGAAGGCTTTATAGGGAACTTAATAAACCAAAACCCTAGGTTTGCGAGCCACATAATTAACACGGGTAACCAACATCCCTTGGGGGATGGATTAATCAAGGCGCCAACTGTCAAACGAAGGGAGAAAACCGTTCAGTTACCATAGTGGGCGCCACGCGCGGAGAGATGTCATCTATCATTCCTTTCCTGCTCCTTGGGAACTGATATTAGTAGCCCCCCTTTATGTTAAATTCGCTGTCTAAAAGACGTGTTGGTGTAATTCCAAATTTCACTTGAAAAGTAGAACGGGAATAGAAGGTCGGCTTTATTTTCAATCCGAGCTCCCACAAAGAATGTCATTCCGAGCTTTAAGCTTGCAGCGTCATACGATAATTCCCAGCCAATAGAGGGTAGAATAATAAAATATAAATATATGTATATTGGATGTAACAGATGAACAAAGTTAGTGCCTCGAACATACAACAAATCCTACCCGCCCATGAATGACCACATCGGATTTGAGGGACTAGTGTTGAGATCATACCCAAAATGCGGCACATTGGATCACTAGCGAAGGCCCAGTGGACTATAGCCCATGGTTAAAGCTTAGAATATCACCTTGGGTCAACTTCCGAGGTGGAATATCACGCGACCTCTTTGGCCGAACTGATTTGTGTCTGGCAGATGTGCTTTATGCTTAGCCGAAGTGTTTTACAGTGACGCACAGAAGAGGGATGGGATAAGGAATGGAGTCAGAGATGTGACACCACCTTTACCATGAAGTGACAGACGTCCATCCCCTACAAAGTATAGTAATGATTAATATCAAAAGGCAAGATCTCCTTTTTAGAAGTTAGGGTAAATACAAGTGTAAAGTACGCCACGTGTCACGATCCGAAACAACGAGTTCCTCTATAAATAGAGCACTCCTCCCGCTTTGTAGGGGGTTAGCAATTTCATACTCTTAACTAAATATTTTACTCTCACTCCCTTTTCTCTCTTTTACACATTTATATTTCCCGCACCCAATTTATATCTGCTTGAAATGAGCACTGACTTGGGCATCAAAGTGCAAATGAGAGCCACCTCGGCCCCCTTTGCAAACTAATCATTTGTCACAGTGCGCAGGAGATCCACGTGTTCAAGAGGGAGGAGCTGAGACGTGTTGGTCCAAGGTCCAGCCGATTTTTGTGGTCAACAAATAACACGCGGAGCCACCGCTCTATTACGCGTTGAATAATACATTTAAATAGATCATTTGGGAATAAGATCAGATCCACCAAAATGGATGTTAAACTATCAAATATTCGCAAATACTACTCTAATCTTTCGATAAATGTTTTGAAAAAGATTTACAGAGTTCGACTAGAAAGATTGAGGCTGCAGATGGATCAAGGTATCCCAGAAGATGTTCGTTGGTTGATCGAAGCAAAAGTTCGATTAGCTGGTGAATTACCAGATTCATTTTCTAAGCACATACCTAGCTTAGGTAAGAGTACTTCTGCAAAGAAGCGAAAAGCAAAAAAGATTAAATGGTTGCTACAAATGTGCTCGATGGACATGTGATACCCGTTGTAAATCAATAGGATATTCATCCAAAAATCGAGATGATAAGATAGATTTCATTAAGGGTGGACTGAGTAAGGAGTCATTGGATGATATCCGATTGACTCTTGAGACGCATCCTTGTGGGTATATGCAACGTGAGCTACTATTTTTATGGCTCAATTCAACAACGATAAAGACCGTTATAGTCTCAAAAATATAATAGCAAAAGATCATGTTTTCCAGGCTGTTATAAGCAATGATGTTTTGGCTACTCAACATTGATACAAGGTAAATCAGTATAGTGTATATGTGAATACATATATATATTTTAACAAAGTATTTTGTATTTTCATTTTTCGCATATTTACAGATCTTCTCTGAGGATCACCAAAAGATTGTCCATTATGGGACATTAAATATGCTGTCAGAGATATTATCAAAAGCGGTGTTATTTAGTCAAAAGTAAATAGTAACTTTTTCAAAAGACGAGCAGTAAATAGTGAATATTTTCAAGTTTAAAAAGTCAGATAATTTCGTAGTTTAATGCATCCCAAAATAACAATTTCTGTAAGTTTTCCTTCCTTATATAGTTAAAAGATGGAAGGATCAAAACTTCGACATATCAAAATTATCTGTGTATTTTGTGGATCAAAAATCGGGAAAGGCTTTGAATATCTAGAAGCATCAGTGCTTCTAGGGAAGAAGTTGGGAGAGAGAGGCATCAATTTAGTATATGGAGGGGGCAGCAGTGGATTGATAGGTTGTGTTTCACAATCCGTTCAAATAGAGAAAGCGAGAGTGATAGGTGTTATATCTGTTCCTTTAGCTAATATCACAGGCAAAACATGAGGGCATGAAGTACAGACGTTATCTATCCATGAATGCATAACTTGCATGTTATATGGTTCTGATGCCTTCATTTCCATGCCTGGAGGTTTTTGTACTTTAGAGGAAATCTTTAATATTACCTTATGGGCTCAGCTGGGTCTTCATACTAAGCTTATTGAGCTTTTTAAATGTTAACAACTTCCTCGATGGTTTACTAACATTTCTTGATTATACTGTGGAATAAGGATTCATCTCTCCATTTTCTAGGAGGATCCTTATTTCTGCTCCCACTATCGATGAACTGCTGAAAAAGTTACAATCATATGTTCCAATACAAGATCCAGCAGGAGTTAAGATAGATTGGTCGCAAGGAAGGGGTACCAAGAGAAAATGGAGTCCGGTTAATGTAAATTTATCCTTGTGAATCTCCAAAATATTGTAGGTGATAGAGTACGGAGTAATCTTACTCTTGAGACACACCTCTAATATTGATGGATATTTGAACTTAATCTTGTGAACCTCAAAAATATTAGGAGTGGTAAAGTACGGAGTATTCTTACTCTTGAGACACATAAAAAGATTAGGGGTGGTAGAGTACGGAGTATTATTACTCTTGATACACACCTCTACTTTTGAGGATTATAAATGTTTCCCCCCATTTGTGTTTTGCATGTATCTCTTTTCTTAATATATTTCAGTATGACTCTTTTATATTTCTTCAGGAGCAATAATAATAATATCATTTCAGTATGATAGTCTTTACTTCTTCTGGAGTAAATATGTACTTCTTCTGAAGTACATAAGTGCTTGTGCAAGAACTTTGATAAAATCTGTTTATCTTAATCATATAATATTTATCTCAAAATACTGATGATATTATTTTCACATTAGTCATGTCCGTGCTATCAGTGAAATTATCTTATCATATATCAACATTTTTCTTGTTGGATAATTTATTTTCATCTGTCCTTTCAATACAGATATGGTAACTTCTGGTACCATTTGATAAAATATTTTTATTAAAATCCAACAATCTTTTGGTAATAGTATCTTTTGGTACCATTTGTTGAAATATCAAATAACAACAGTATATCAAATTTGTATGAGTTGAAATATTTTAAAATCATTAAAACCAACTATATAGGTGGAACGTAATATGTATATTTAAAGATGATAAAACCAACCATATAGTTGGTAACAACATAAAAAAATAATTACATTTCATAAATGAGCAAGTCATATCTTCAAATTTAGTCAAAGTATTCATAATAGTCCAATCCGTTATGATAATGAGTTATACTCAAAACATCACGACATGACAACTATTATATTACTTGTACCTTTTCTTAAATCTTTTAATTTATCTTATTGATCACATAGTAGTGTTAAATGATTGAGAATATATAGTCTATTAGCACTTATCATCAGATCAGTAATCATGATTAATCAAATTCGTTAAATCACGATTAATATACTTTAACGTACCATCAAGGGCAAAATCGTTCATATTTTAATATATTGATCATATGAGTAAATCGAAACCTTCAATAGGTTTGAAATTTGATTTAGAACAAACTTACTTTTGGTCCAAAGTTCAAAATCTCGCCGGAATTGCTTCAAAAATAGTTTTTACAAAGCTGCCACGTCCGACCACCGAAAAATGTCCAAAACTGCACCAAATAGAAAAGTAAGACCATAGAAAAATAAAAAAACGTCAATACGAACAGACTATCTGTTTCGACTGTAGCTGGATTTGCCCTCACGCGCCCTTACGTGTTGCGTCAACGTCTGTGCGTAGGCTTCACGCGCGTCACGAGCCGCCGCTCTGTTTCGCTGCCGTCGACACGCACCGGTGCCGGAGGATCGTCCCGTTGCCGTGGTTATGGATCTGGTCTCCGATCGTCGATTGGATATACGATTTTGCGTAGATCGGCTTTGAAAGTTTCTGATTATACAATTTTCCAACTTTTCTTTTTGCACAACATTGAGACCATGTTTCTTTCCTCGTATGAAACTTTTTGAATCATATAAAGATGTAAAGTTTCCATCTTTTATTGATGTTTTCAAATCTACAATATATAAGTTATTTTCTAAAGTCAAAAGTGTTTGGTTTGGGAAAAGAAAACATTGATTAGTAATAATCAGGTTTCTGATATAGAGGTTTATTATTTAGATGCAAATGTAAAGTATACTACCGTCGTATTATTCAATTTGTTATAGACTCGTGCTGATAACGTGTTGTAAAACTACCATAATAATAATAGATGAATAGAGAGAGAAAGAGAGATGTGAAGAGGAGAGGAGAGAATTCTCTTCATTCAATTGGTGTATCAAATTAGTAAGTATAAACCTCTATTTATAGGGGTGGACAATTGCACAATCGTAATAATGTAAAATTTACAGGGGTACAATGGTAATTGATTATTCCCATAATATATAATTTATAAAAAATTTCTACTACTCATTTTTATCAAACTCATCACTTTTCATAATTTTTAATCACACATAATCTCAAATACATTAAATTTCTCCAGAGTGCTGACCAAACAACCTCTTAATGTTTAAGGTTCAATAAACAGCCCCGAATTACCATAAATAAAAAAAAAAAACAGCCCTGAATATTTTAAATATTATTTTATTTATTATGTTTCCTCTAAATTAAATAAAAAGTGCAGCCAATTTTGAAGCCAAAGTGCCAAACATTAACGTCCCGTTCTCTTTGCTATTTTCAGTCCGTTTTAAATTTTGAATTTTTGAAAATATCAAAAACGCGTTCACTTTGTCCATTTTCAGAAATTCGTTTTCCAAAAAAATAAATAAATAAATACAAACAAAACTCAAAATAAATTTATCAAGTTTTGGGCATTTTGAATTAAAAAGTTCAAAACTATCGTTTTGGACATTAATGTTACCGTTCATTGTCAGCAAAAAAAAAAAAAAAAAAAAAAAAAAAAAAAAAAAAAAGAAGAAAAAGACTTGTTTCTCTCTCCAGCAAAGTCGTCTGGGCCTTTCCTTCTCCTTCCAGCATTCGCCTTCCTCTCCCACTCTCTCCGTTGCCGACGAGTCTGCTTCCGACGACTCCGCTGTCGAAGACCCACAACCCCACTGCCGACGACGTCTTAGGTTATCTCTATTTCTCTCACTTTTCTTGTATGTACAGTTGAAATTTTTTGTTCCTTGTAGATCTACCGATTTCTTGTGGAATTTTTTGAATTTTTAGCATATTTGGGTCTCGATCTATATATATACACAGGGCTATACATATGTATATATAGTAGTGTCCGGCCGGCTATATATATATATTATAATTCTTATTTAATTTGTCCATGATCATCTTATAACTTACTTTGGAAAAAATAATGATGCTGGCTAGACGGTGTAAATCAAGTGCAGAAGGTTGCAGTGATAATTGAGTTTTTTAGCTGAAAATAGGAAAAATGCAAGTGGGTTATTTGTTGTGCTGACAGACTTACTAAGGGAAGGGTGGGGTTTTGGTTGTTTGGGGGGGGGGGGGGGGGGTTTGTTGTCATAAATTTTCACCTAAAGTACTTGTGTATTTTCATGTAGGAATTCAAATGTTGATTTATTATCTTATTTAAATTGTGTGTTTTTATTATTAAAAAGAAAGAATGCTCTCCATGTGACAATGAAGTCTTCTTAGAATTCAAGTTTTTGAAAGGATTTAAGGCTCAGAATCAAACCACAAAGAACAAGATCAAGCAGTAACCACAAAGAATCAAACTCTTTATTCAAAAACTGTAAAGTTACAAAACCAGACTTCAAAACCCAGAAATATTCATAAAACTTTTCTGAAAAACAAGAACTCGTATAAGAACACCACTAAGATCAACTGAGTTTCAGAATACTCTGACCAAACTCACAAAATGTATACTGATTGTTACAAAATCAGTATCTAATACTACCACAAAGAGTATACTTCCAAGATCTAAGAATTTCAGGAAGAAGTCAGAAGAAAACACTAAGTACAGACGGAGGCGATTGAAAATCGCCTTTAGAGATTTAGGGTTTGAATGTGAGAGAGAGAGAGGAAGCGTCTGGATGCAGATTGAGAGAAAAATCAGAACGTCTCCTCCTTTTCTTTACAGATGGACGGCCTGGATTCATCTGAATAGATCAACGGCTTGTATAAGGAGGTGGAAGTTAATGGATCAAGAAAACCGGGTCACAGATATTGGGCTCAGGTTGGTAATAGAGTGGGCTACACACCGAACTGATGCAATGGGCTAAAAAACTTCCGGTCCATTCAATTGTAACAAATCAATTGCCCAACAATCTCCACCTCAATTGAGCTGAATCCCGGTATCTGAAAAACACAGCAAACAAGTATCAAAGTTCAACCAAATTTAAAAAAACTCAATGCATCTTTAAACTTGTTAATAGGAATGATCTTTGTTCCTGCATCTGCAGGATTAACCTGAGTTGGTATTTTAACAAGTTTGACAACACCTTTATCAATAATGTCCCTAATGAAATGAAATTTAACATCTATATGTTTTGACCTATTGTGAAAAACAGGATTTTTACACAGATGTAATGCACTCATGCTATCAGAACATATTTCAACTTCAGAATCAGAAATGCAACTAATTTCAGATAATAAACCCTTTAACCACAAACATTCCTTAACAGCATCTGTAGTAGCTATATATTCTGCTTCAGTTGATGACAGAGCAACAAGTTTTTGAAGCTGGGATTTCCAGCTGATACAGGAAGAGTTTAAGGTAAAGAAATAAGATGATGTTGATTTCTTGTTATCAACATTTCCTGCAAAATCTGAATCAACAAAACCTTTAGGTTTAAAATCACTTTTGGTTTTAGAAAACACTAGACTAAGTCTAGCAGAACCTTTCAAATATTTTAGAAGACATTTCATAACTTCCCAATGCAATTCACCAGGATTGCTCATAAACCTACTTAGAACACTTACTGAAAATGCTATATCAGGTCTGGTACAGACCATTAAGTACATGACAGATCCAACAGCATTTGAATATGGCACATTTTTCATTCTATGCAATTCATCAGCAGACTTAGGACAATGCTCAATAGACAATTTAAAATGAGTAGGAAAAGGTAAAGATACAGGTTTTGATTCAGATAAGCAAAATCTGTTTAAGACTTTTTCTATGTAATGTTTTTGATTTAAAAACAGTTTCCCAGATTGTCTATTCCTAAAAATATCCATGCCAAGTATTCTTTTAGCATTTCCTATATCTTTCATTTCAAATTCAGAATGCAATTTATCTTTAAGAACATTAATATCATGCATATTTGGTCCAGCAATAAGCATGTCATCCACATATAAAAGCAAATACATGAAATCAGTTTTATCAAGTTTAAAATAAAAACAGGAATCATATTTACTTTTCTGAAAATTTAAACTTTGGATATAAGAATCAAATCTCTTATACCACTGTCTAGGAGCCTGTTTTAAACCATACAAAGATTTTTTCAATAAACAAACCAAATCAGAATTTCTACCTTTTTCAAAACCTTTAGGTTGATGCATATAAATGATTTCATCTAAAGAACCATAAAGAAAAGCAGTTTTCACATCCATTTGCTCAAGTTCTAAATCAAATTGTGCAACTAAGGCAAATAGAATTCTGATGGAAGTGTATTTAACAACAGGTGAAAAAATTTCATTAAAATCAATTCCCTCCTTTTGAGAAAAATCCTTTGCTACAAGACTAGCCTTGTACCTAGGTTTCATATCTTTAGATTCACTTTCTTTCAGTTTAAAAATCCATTTACAGTCAATTATCCTTTTATTTACAGGTCTATTGACTAAAATCCCGGTACCATTCTTTAAAAGTGAGTCCATTTCATCTTGCATTGTTGCAAGCCATAGTTTGGAATCCTTAGAAGACACAGCTTCCTCAAAGGATTGAGGTTCAAGTAAAATAGGATCAGAATATGGAAAACCAGACACAAAGTCAGGATCCTCAAACCTAGGAGGGGGTCTGATCTCTCTTCTAGGTCTATCCCTAGCCAATTGATAATTTTCTAGATTAATTTCTACTTCAGGAATATCATCAGGTTGTGGTTCAGTGCCTGCAGGTTCAGGAATGATATTAGGAGACTGTGGGGGTTGCTCCACCTGAAACTGAGTATTGGGCAGGCCATTTTCATCACCTAAATGGTCTGCACTCTGCTCATATGTGATAAAATCTTTTTTCTTTAACATGATCAGTCAATTTTTCATTTTTTCAAGGAAAATTATTTTCATTAAAAATCACAGACCTACTCAAAATGACCTTGTAACCTCCCTGATCCCTGACCCATAACCTATAGCCCTTGACTCCTTCTCCATAACCAAGAAAAACACATTTTAATGACCTGGAGTCAAGTTTAGTTTCAGAATGGTGTGAGTAGACAGCACAACCAAAAACTTTTAATTTTGAAAAGTCAGGAAGATAATTATTCCAGATTTGATCTGGAATCTTAAAATCAATAGCACTACAGGGAGATAGATTTATTAAATAGAATGCAGTTTTAACTGCTTCACCCCAAAAAATTTTAGGCAAATTTAAATCAAGTAGGAGACACCTAGTTCTTTCAAGAAGTGTCCTATTCATTCTTTCAGCAACCCCATTTTGCTGTGGACTGTAGGCAACAGTCCTATGCCCAAGAATACCTAAGGTGCTACAAAAAGAATCAAACTCTTGATTACAAAATTCTAAACCATTATCAGTTCTAATAGTTTTGACTCTTTTTCCTTTTAAATTTTGAACTAAGGTGATCCAGTTTTTGAAAACAGACACAGTAACATCCTTAGTTTTTAATAAATGCACTCAGGTTTTCCTTGAAAAATCATCTACAATAAGGAGAAAATATCTGAAACCTGAAACTGAACCCATAGGAGTAGGACCCCACAAATCAGCATGCACATATTCAAGCACATCAGAAGATTTATGAACACCTTTACCAAATGAACTTCTTTTCTGTTTGCCTAATACACATTTTTCATAGAAATCAAGTTTATGCAACACATCATTACCAAATACACCTTTGGTCTCAAGCAGCTTAAGTCCCTTTTGACCTATGTGTCCTAATCTTTTATGCCATAATTCAGTTTTATTCAAGTCAGACATAGCATTAAAAGACTTAGCATAAACAGGCAAGACATTCAACATATAAATCCCATTAATTTTGGGAATATTCAGAATCAAGCATTTATTTTTGAAAATACTCAAAAAACCATTTTGCATTCTGATCTCAAAAGATTCAGAATCTAAAACTCCAAGTGAAATCAAGTTCCTTTTCAAATCAGGAACATATCTGGTTTTATTCAAAATAAGAGTTTTGTTATTTTCAAGTTGTAACAAAACCTTTCCAATACCTTTCACATCACAAGAAATGTTGTTGCCTAGTTTCACAGAACCAAAGCAATCATTACTGAAATCAGCAAACACATCCTTTTCAGGACACGTGTGAAAAGTACAACCAGAATCTAAAATTCATTCATTTTTTTTTTATCTGACTCAGTAGGGACATAAACCACCTCATTATTATTATTATCTTGCACTGCAGCCTCAGTCTGATTACTGATTCCCTATTCATTTTTCCTTTTAAAACAGTATTTAATATGATGTCCAGGTTGGCCACAATAAAAGCAAATTCTAGGTGGTTTATCTATATTAGAAGTACCAGCATTATTATCCTGAGATTTAAAATTGTTCTGGTTTCTGAAATTATTATAATTTTTAGCATTATTATCTTGATTTCTGAAACCAGGTTGACTTCTAAAATTACTGTCTCTAGGCCTATTGAAGTTGCCCTTATTTTGAAAATTTTCTTTCACAGGCTTGTTATTCCAATCCCTATTATTGCTAGAATTATTCCAAATTTTATTGAAATTTTTTCCAGCCTTGTTCAGCCTAAAAGAGTTCTTCTTCCTAGAGGTACTGACGCGATCCCGGTCGGGGAATCTCGTCGAACACGCGGAATAACGATATTTAAAACCCTAGAAAATATCTAAATCAGATCTGACACGAAAAATAACTAGAACACGAATAAATAGACGGAAATTAAAATAAGATTGACGGTAGGACCTGAACCCAACAATCACGACGCAATAATTTGACGATGCGGATTGAAGAACCGAGGTTTTCGAAACGCCACAAGGGATGCCAAATTCCTTGATAAGTTTCTGATTGGAACGCGACAAACATTCAGGAAAAATATTTGATAAGTTCTATAAATTGTTCTTCAAGAACAAGAAAAAAGGAATCCTCCTTTTCGAGAGAGAAAATTCTCACATTCATTCAATAATTCAAAGTTGTCTTTACAATGACAAGAAAACATAATACAACCTAAAAAAAACGCGTCCAAAATTAACCCTAGCCGCAAAACACAAATTAAAACGCGGCGGAATTTACGGCCGTGAAAATCTACCTTACGGCCGTAATTAACCCTCGGGTCCAAAACCGATTTTAACTCTTACGGCCGTAACATTGGTTCTTACGGCCGTAAGACACCTTCTGAATAAAAACTGCCTAACTCCGTTACGGCCGTGAATTGGTTGTTACGGCCGTGCGATAGCAAAGTTACGGCCGTGAATGTAGCTGTTACGGCCGTGAACACTGGTTTTACGGCCGTGAATGTGCTCTTGGTCACCAAACCTTAACCCTTTTGATTCGGCTCGATCCCTTTGTCTCCTCGGCTCGCTTCCAACATGAAACTTGTGCCGTTTCTCGCGTAGATCACTGTTGCGTTGCCGATAGGTCGACTTCTCCTTTGGTCTCCTACTTCGTATCACATCATCCCCCTTTCTTGGAAAGGATTCGACCTCGAATCCGTATATGGCCTCTCCTTTATGTGTCTCTTGCTTTTGTTGGCTCGAGAGACCTGTTCCTGTTTTGTTCTATGCATCATACTTCGGGGTTGTTCTGTCCGGCAATTAATTTTCCCTTTGGCCTTAGTTTTGTAATTTGATTGTAGTACCTGCAAAACAGAATTAGCCAAACTAGGGAGGGATGTGTTAGCAAATGCAAATAAGCTCATTTTTGTGGTGGACTCTCTTTTCTTTTTCTTTGTACTCTCAAGCTCACCTTTTTCTGAGGTCGTGGCCTCAACTCTCTTGTTTTCAATTTTCACACCCTCTCCTTTTTCTGAGGTCGTGGCCTCAACGCTCTTATTTTTTTCCTCAAACTCGCTCTTTATTTTCAATTGGTCCTCTTGGACCTCTTTAGGTGTTAGCGGAGCAAGAGTGATCCTTTTTCCACCCTTCACAAAAGAATATCTATTTTTGAACCCATCATGCACCACTCTCCTATCATGCTGCCATGGCCTTCCCAATAAAATATGCCCAACATTCATAGGGACCACATCGCACACCACCTCATCTCTATAACCCCCAATGGTGAATTTAATATTAACCTGCTTGTTTACCTTAAGTTCTCCCGACTCGGTTAACCACTGTAATTTATAGGGGTTGGGGTGTTTCACCTTAGGCAAGCCCAACTTCTCCACCAATAATGTGCTAACTACATTAGTACAACTTCCCCCGTCAATTACCATCCCACAAACCTTTTTCCCCACCAAACACCTAGTGTGGAAAAGATTATCCCGCTGTTCATCAATTTCAACCATCTTAGTTCGAGAATTTAGGACACGTCTATTCACAAGGGACCCTTTCACCGCATAAGTTAACCCCTCTTCATTGCTACTACTAGCCCCAATATCTACTAACTTAGGCATTCCCTTAAATTCGTCCTCAAAACTAATTTCACCATTATCACGCAAAAGCATTACTTTCTTATTTGGACACTGTGACGCTATATGGCCCATCCCCAAAAACTTAAAGCACTTAATATTTCTATCCCTAGTAGGTTGAGAATCAGAAATATTTTTACCTTTAGTTGTAAGTTCCTCCTTTCCCTTCGGGGCGTGCTCATCATTGTGATCCTTCCTCGGTTGTGATGTAGGATAAGTTCCCGGTGATTGTTTAGATGTCCCCTTTCGCCTCAATTGCCTTTCTACCTTCATTGCCATGTGCACCATGTCTTCCAGTTCCACATAATGTTGTAACTCAACGATGTTTACAATATCTCTGTTCAGCCCACTCAAAAATCTAGCCATTGTAGCTTCCCGATCCTCCACCACGTTGGCCCTAATCATGGCTACCCCCATGTCTCTATGATATTCCTCTACACTCCTAGAACCCTGCGTGAGCCCCTACAACCTTTGATAGATATCCCTATGATAGTGGCTTGGGACAAACCTCTTCCTCATGATGGTTTTCATCTCACGCCATGTATCCACCGGTCCTTCACCATTCCTCCTCCGATCCTTCACCAACTGATCCCACCAATTAATGGCATAATCGGTGAACTCAACAACCGCTAGTTTCACCTTCTTTCCTTCAGAATAATTGTGGCAATCAAACATCAATTCTACCTTCTTCTCCCAATCTAGGTAAGCCTCCGGATCACTCCTCCCATGAAAAGGTGGAATAGACATTTTTATTTTACCTAGATTATCATCTATCTCATCCCGATCACCACGATCTCTTCTATTATTTGCCCTTTCATTCCTATCTCCTCTACCCCTTCTCCTCCTTACACTATCCACAGATGATTGGATACTACTTCCTTCACTCGCAAACTCTTCATCATCAAACCCGTATCCATCCCTTGGATTATGCCTCCCCCTAGAATCTCTCCGGTCTTCCCTCCTAGCTCTAGGTCCCGCACGAGTTTGTTCCCTACGCAACTTGTTAATAGTTTCCTCCTGCCTATCCATCCTAGTCATCAACTTCTCAAATTGCTCATGTAAAGTCTCCATCACACCTACAACATTGTTATTCACCCTATTCATACCTTCTGGTCGTTTGTTGTGGCTCGTTGATGAAGCTGCTGGCTCCCTTCTGTAAGTTCCCTGGTTGTCCCCAACTGATGAAGATGATGAATCCCGTCTGCTAGACATTATTAGTCTTCACAGGAATAAGTAGTATATACCTCACAAAAATATATCGCTCGTATATCACTCAAAATTCCCCTTCCAAGCACTTCAAAACAGTTCAAGAACTCAAGTAAGGGTAGGACACGATAAGACACGAGTAAGAACGGGAGAATTTGGAAATTGAAACAATTTCGGAATATGTCGGGAAATTAATGGATTTTTTTTTTAATAATCTGCCAGAGAATTTGACTACGAGTATGGAAAAAAAAAGTAACTGAATTTGGACGAAAAACGAAGAAGAAAAACACTTTTGAATTTTTGGGACTGACTCTTATGGATCAAACTGAAAAAAATTATGACTGACACGAAGAACGCGAAGAACAAGAAAATCAAGAAATTTCAAGAAACGCAAGAATCTGAAATAGATCCAAGCTCTGATACCAGATGACGCGATCCCGGTCGGGGAATCTCGTCGAACACGCGGAATAACGATATTTAAAACCCTAGGAAATATCTAAATCAGATCTGACACGAAAAATAACTAGAACACGAATAAATAGACGGAAATTAAAATAAGATTGACGGTAGGACCTGAACCCAACAATCACGATGCAATAATTTGACGATGCGGATTGAAGAACAGAGGTTTTCGAAACGCCACAAGGGATGCCAAATTCCTTGATAAATTTCTGATTGGAACGCCACAAACATTCAGGAAAAATATTTGATAAGTTCTATAAATTGTTCTTCAAGAACAAGAAAAAAGGAATCCTCCTTTTCGAGAGAGAAAATTCTCACATTCATTCAATAATTCAAAGTTGTCTTTACAATGACAAGAAAACATAATATAACCTAAAAAAAACGCGTCCAAAATTAACCCTAGCCGCAAAACACAAATTAAAACGCGGCGGAATTTACGGCCGTGAAAATCTACCTTACGGCCGTAATTAACCCTCGGGTCCAAAACTGATTTTAACTCTTACGGCCGTGACATTGGTTCTTACGGCCGTAAGACACCTTCTGAATAAAAACTGCCTAACTCCGTTACGGCCGTGAATTGGTTGTTACGGCCGTGCGATAGCAAAGTTACGATCGTGAATGTAGCTGTTACGGCCGTGAACACTGGTTTTACGGCCGTGAATGTGCTCTTGATCACCAAACCTTAACCCTTTTGATTCGGCTCGATCCCTTTGTCTCCTCGGATCGCTTCCAACATGAAACTTGTGTCGTTTCTCGCGTAGATCACTGTCGCATTGCCGATAGGTCGACTTCTCCTTTGGTCTCCTACTTCGGATCACATCAGGTACCTATCACATTATAGGCTTCCTTAGGATTGTGTTTAAACTCTAACTCTTTATTTTTAAGGGATGTATGAACTATCTCAGTGGTCAACTTCTGCCCCCCATATTCCAGTGCATTCCTTAAATCTTTAAACTTATCCCCCATAGCATTCAATAAACAAACAACTTTTTGTTCATCAGTAAGTTTTTCATCACAATTTAATAGACTTTGTGTGATGTTAGTAGACCTACTCATGTTCTCTTCTACATCCTTAGATGGATCAAATTTAAAAGAGAAATATTGTTTCCAAAGAAAACATTTATCAGGCAAGGACACAGTATCAAATAGTTCTTCCAATCTGTCTCATAATTCTGATGTAGTTTTAGTCTTGCCTACTTGTCTAATGACATTATCAGATAAGTGTAAAAATAAAGTGCTCCATGCAGTTTCATCCATTTCAAGTTGTTTGTCCTGAGAGGTATCAAGGGGCCAAGATTTATCAATTGCCTTAGCACATTTCATTTGAAGTAGTAAAGCTCGCATTTTTTGGCTCCAGAGGTTGAAATCCCCTTTGCCATTCCATGTTTCAACATCTACCTTAACAGTAGCCATTGAGATAATGACCAAGATTTAGAAAATATTTCAAGTTATTGAGCTTTAGTAGTTCAAAGAACAAATAGTCAGGCAGTAAACAATAATGCAGGTCACAATCACAAAGTAAGACAATATCACACAGTCAAGAATTTTATATTCAAGAAAGTTTGCTAATATACAGAACACAGTATTCAGCAAACAATGTAATAAAGGTGATCACAATTCTACAATCTAGTTACTCAATCAAGAGAATGTTCAAAACAGTGTACTGATAAAAACTGGCCTTCCAGTATATCCCTCAACCTATACAGGATATACCCACACTCCCTCAGATTCCCGGATTCTCAATGAAATCCTGGACAAAGGTAAGCTAGGGGTCCTAGTTATAGGCTTCAACGGAGGAATTTGGGAGAGAACAGGAAATTTGAATAACAAATTTACAGTATAGGATTGCAGTAATTGAATAATATCACCTGATTGCAGAATTATATTAAGCTATTGCTGTTTCCACTAAGAGTCAGAATCCCAGAAGTCCAGGGCCACAAAGTACCAGAATCAATTGTTCACCAGTATCCACCACGAAGAATCAATCACCAAGAATCAATGTAGGATCTCTGTGTGACCAGAATATTTTATAGAAAAATATTCTGAGTCTCAAGATCCTCTGAAAATATAGACTCAGAAATAAGATCTAGATACACAAAATTTTTTCAGAAACCCTAATTTTGAAAATAGGTTTCAATGAAAAAATCCACAAAATCAGAGTATCAAAAGATTTATACAAAAACTTCAAGAATTTTAAATCTGAAAATTTCTCTCACAAAAAAAATATTTTCAGAAAACTACAAAACGATTTACAGAAAATGTTTAAACAACTGAAGAAAAGTATTTTCCTCAAAGTTTAACTTAAGAACCAGAAATCCTAAATCGTTTTGCAAAAAAAAAAAAATCTCAACAATTTCCAGAAAACCCTAAACGCAGAAAAGGAAAATTCTGGATCTATCAGTATTGAATCAAATCCACCGGTTTTTCAAAGAACCCTAAGGCTCTGATACCACTGAAAGGATTTAAGGCTCAGAATCAAACCACAAAGAACAAGATCTAGCAGTAACCACAAAGAATCAAACTCTTTATTCAAAAACTGTAAAGTTACAAAACCAGACTTCAAAACCCAGAAATATTCATAAAACTTTTCTGAAAAACAAGAACTCGTATAAGAACACCACTAAGATCAACTGAGTTTCAGAATACTCTGACCAAACTCACAAAATGTATACTGATTGTTACAAAATCAGTATCTAATACTACCACAAAGAGTATACTTCCAAGATCTAAGAATTTCAGGAAGAAGTCAGAAGAAAACACTAAGTACAGACGGAGGCGATTGAAAATCGCCTATAGAGATTTAGGGTTTGAATGTGAGAGAGAGAGGAAGCGTCTGGATGCAGATTGAGAGAGGAATCAGAACGTCTCCTCCTTTTCTTTACAGATGGACGACCTAAATTCATCTGAATAGATCAACGGCTTGTATAAGGAGGTGGAAGTTAATGGATCAAGAAAATCGGGTCACAGATATTGGGCTCAGGCTGGTAATAGAGTGGGCTGCACACCGGACTGATGCAATGGGCTAAAAAACTTCCGGTCCATTCAATTGTAACAGATCAATTGCCCAACAGTTTTCATTTTGATCTCCTGGACTTTTTAGTGCTCTCTGGAAAGTAGTCATAGACTCACAGGATAATGAGCAACCTAGTTAGTGATTTTTTTTTTCTTGCTCTAACTCAAGTCTTGAGATGGTTTACTCAAGAATTTCTGCATATTACAAGTACATGTAGGTATTAATGGCTATAATCGGCATAATGTCCGTTGTCTTATTAATTTAGGCTTAAATTTCCGTTTTCCCGTTCTTTTATTAATCTCCCCTTTCAAGTCGAGGATGCCGATCTTGAAATTATTTATTTACTTTGGGGGGAGGGGGGGTCAAATTTATGAAGTTGCATGAAAAGTATGGAATGAAAAAAATAAATAAAAAAATTTGCTCATACTTTTTTGTGGATACATAATGATTATCAGAGGCTTTTTCCATTTCGAATATTTCATTTATCTGGTTTCAACAGGTATTTGTAATGATCATGTGGTTCAACATTTTGTAGATGAACCATGTCTTTGTCACATGTTTCACATTATTTGAAAAAGCAGAAATCCTAGTAATGCCTTGAGATTGTGGAGGTGGTGATTATGGAAATTCTAGGAAGTGAATGTTCAGATATTGGCAGTTGACCAAATCGACTGAATTCTGGAAAATTATTTTCAATCAATAAAGATGCTGTATTTCGATTAAATTTTTCCTTATCAAGAATCGTTTAGCAAATGGTTTTCACTTGTTGTTGGGGCTGTTTTTATTGTGCACAAAAGTACCAAGTTATATTTTCATATATTATCCGTTTCTCTATGAACTACAGGGGGATACTTATAGGCTCTGTATTAACTGTAAATATGCTGACCTTACAAGTTAGCATATTTTTTCATGCTCGACATTAGATCTGTATCTATTATACTTCATCATATTTGAAATTTATTAGATATATATTTGTGAGTTGGCTGACATTCTTTTATGCATCATTGATTTCAGGTGCTAGTGAAGGTGAATACATTGATTCAAATGAAATTAAGACTGAAGCTGAGAAAGATCAAGAGGCGGTGGCCAATGGATATCTCTCGAGATGCCTAGAAGGGAAAAAAGCTACATATGTGAAATTGGCTGCAATTTCTGTTGGAACGGGAAGCCGTGGAGGATTAGGCAAGCTGTCCATTCGAGGGAGTGACAAACCTTGGCCTCAAGGCCATTGCTTATGGTTGCCCTTCTTTAAGAACTCTTTCTTAGTGGAACATATCATCAATTGATGATGAAGGCTTATTCGAGATTGCAAATGGATGTCGTCTAGTATGATCACGCAGTAGCTCTTCTATCATGCAGGTTATGTGATATCTTTTACTTATTACGAAAAATTCTCATCTCTATGTGACCAATTAATGAATCTTACTTCTGTATCAACTTTTAGTACCCTGCATGACATGCTATTTGTTTATTTAGGATTTATTTATTTATCATCATTTGAAGTTTAGAGTTTGTAGATTTACGAGGGGAGTAAACCTGATTCTCTGGATTTGATGGCTGTTGATTTTCTTTCAATTGCAGCCAGGTACCCCATTAGCCTGGCTGCCTACCCTGTCCATTGATTTTCATTGCTACAATTTTGGCACTTCATTTCACCTGGCTATGTTCTATATTTCTTTCCTAACATAGTAAAAAGTGTAGTCGAGAATTCGCAAGGCATACTGAATTCTAATCGATTTTCAATCTCCAGTCCGTAATCAGGTGTAAGTTGGCTATCTGCATATATGGCAATCCACTTGTGCGTGTTTGATGATTTTTGTGCAAAGCCTGATTATTCTTTCTTTTCTTTAAGTGAAGGATAATACTCGTACTCTTTTCTCTAAGTTGTCTACCTTTGTCTATATTCTTATCGCTCAAACATAGCTTTGGACTTTTGCTGCAGGCCGAAACCAAGCATCAGAAGAGGTAGCTACATCCTTGGAGAGGCGAACGCTAGCATTCTTGCATATTATTACTGTTGTGCTTTCGAGTTTTGTACAAGTTCTCTATTTGACTAATGTCTATTAGTAATTGACTTTGTTTGAATATATAGAAGATGACTTCGTAGTACATGTTCTGTAGCATTATGGAAGCTTCCTCATCTTGGGCTAGAGACTAGAGATGAGCTGAGCTATGATGGAAACATTTGTGCTCATTGTTATTTCTTAAGTTAAATAGTGGTGGCTAGTGTTTAAAGGGGGATTTATTGATTTAGCCATGTGAAAAATGCAATTTTTAAGAATGGCAATTTTTTGTAATTTGTCCATATTATCCTTAATGAAGTTAGTTATTTTCTTTGCAAACAATGTCCCTGAATTTAATTTTGTTCATTTAATTCAATACTTCTTGTTATATCCATATTTTTTAATCTCTTAAGTTCTTCTAGAAATATTCTATATTGTGATAATTTCTCAAAAGATTTAGGATGATCTTTTTTAGTTATATATCCTAATGTTATTCCTTCTGAAACTTCTTCTTCTATATCGTCGTATTCTTCTATAATTTTATGAACTGTATTTATATTCTTTGCTATTTCAACAGAATTAAATTCTATTCTATTTAAGATAACATAGTCTATATCTTCGTATATTTCTTTTAATTTAGATTGTCCAACAGAGTGTATATTTTTAGATTTTTCAACGATAGTTAATAAAAATGAAATTTCCTTATTATTTAAATATAGTTTATGATCACAATTATTAGATGTTGATGTTTGTGAAGTATTCATAGATTATTGGGTAGGTAGATTATTATACAAAATTTTCTGGTATAAATCCATTCTTTGATCTAGTACAATACAATAATCTGCAATATATTGTTCGTATTTTTCTAAAAGTTTATTATATTCTTCAGAAGATATGTTTTCATTTTCCATTTGTTGTTTAATATCTTCCATTTTATCTTTCAATTTTTCTAAAAGGTTATCAAGTCCTTCGATTGTATATCTTGGCATTTAAGTTTGGAATGTACTTGTCGTAATTTTATCTTCTAATTCCATTTTGATTTCTAATATGTCAGAATAATCTATAATGTATTGATCATGATTTTCTGAAAGTATATAATATTGTTCAGATGATTCATCCATATCTATTAAATGAGATATAATGTTATCTATTTTTTCCATTATTTTTTCTAACAAATTGTTTAATCCTTCAATAGTACATCCAGGCATTATAAACACAGAGATAAATAATTTATAAAGTTTCAAGTAATTTTTCAAATTCTATGAATGTTTGAGAATTGATAATATCTATGTCAGCCATGATATCTATGCTTGGTTCAAATGGTATATTATATTTTGAAATACTTTTCTTTCTATTTTCTAATTTATCAATTATATCTTGAATATCTTGTATCATTATAGATCTTACAGTATCTCTAGCAAAATTTTCTATCAGATTTTCTTTAAAACTTTTTAATATCTCTTGTGATGCATTAAGTTGCTCTTGGTATCCTATTTTATCAATTTCATTTTCATATTTAATACATTTTTTTACTTTTGATATGCTTTTGAATTTTATATGGACCTCTTTTAGTTCTGGGTTTTTTCATGATATAATTACTTTCATTCATGATATTAAGATTTTCAAAAACTGGTAAAGAAAGATTCATCTCTTCCATCACTGTCATAATCTATTACAAGATCATAATCATTATCACTACTAAACACATATCCTAGACATAATTCATTATTTATTTCAGTGTTATCACTATCAAGTCAAAAATAAATAATTGATTTTGTAATTTCTAATCCTAATATTCTTTTTAATGTTGGAAAGATAGCTAACAAACATGTCATATAGACATGATATAACTTTTTTATTTCATTATTTGGTCTAGTAAATTGTTTATGCATGAATAAATGTTCAATTATGCTATGATATTCATCATTATGAGGACTGTTTCGATAATAAAATTTAACAATTCTGAATTCTGTTATATTAAAAGCTCTTCTTCCTCCTAATTTCGTAAAGATAGATATATTAAGAATACTAACCTCTTTTCCTGTTCTCAGTACCTTTGTATTTTTCTTTTATTGTTAGTGACCTTCAGGCTTATAGGTTTCTGCTCCACACCCTCCAATGGCTTCCTGCCTTCACGGGTTATTAGCTAAACCTGGATGCCTTCACTGTATAACTCTTTAGATGGAAAATATTTTAGGACAGAGTGTAGGGCGTTTTCTTAATAATATATCTTCTTTTTGGAAATAGGATTTAGAAGACAAGAATTTAGAAACTCATCATAATATGATAAGTAAATTGAGATTTTATTGATAATATGAAAATTGACAAAGGATTGGTATGAGAAATTTTTGAAAGACAGAAGATTTTTTGGCTTTCTCACAAACTGAGTGCTCAAGAGAGTTCTGCCTTTCAACTAGCCCGGAGGCCTCTATTTATAATACTACATTGGACACAATTACATCACTGCTTACCTCATCGTCCTAACAATTTCACAGCTTTTAAGGACACACATGTCCCTCTATTATTTATTACATCACATGACCCTTACATTATAGTGACACTTATCCTTCTATTTTTTGGTCTTGACATGGCCCCTACCTTGTTCTGCATTGTTGAATTAAAGTAGATTTATTGAACAGCTTCCACTTGTCCATCAATTCTGTTGGCATGTGAAGCAGATCCATCAAGTGGCTTCCACCTGTCCATCAATTCCTTTGGCATGTGGGGCAGTTCCTAGCTATGCACGCTTCTTGCAAAGTGGCAAAACTTCCATGGATTTGATGAGTATCAAATTTATTGATGTATTCTTGCAAGATTGTTGACTTTTCTTTTCCTCCATTAGTGAGTAAGGTCCATCCATTGTACTGGCATATGCACTTGAATTTTTTCTCATACAGATTTTTGGCAATGTTTTAGAGAACTTTAATTCCCAACACCCTTCGGGATCTAAACCATGATCTTGTAATGTTTGGTACTGGCTTGGTATTTTTTCTAACTTCAATTTAAAAATTTCAAGCAACATACCCAATCGTGATAATATGCTCAGCAGGATAATATATCCTTCTATCAATTTCAGGACTGATTGAATAAAATTTTAAATATATGGATCTTCCTTGAGCAAACTTTGAAATTTCTCCTTTTAGTAAATCATCAAAATTTTCTATTTCTTTTAGATCTTTTCCTGGATAGATAAGATCCAAGAATCCATAATCAGCTGTCATTTTTGTCATGACGGGATCTCCTCCCTGAGTAACGATCAATCTTGGGTATACATGGTCTCCAAATGAAATGTAATAACAATCACATTCCTGAAGTTCATATATAACTTCAACAGTAGTTTTATATTCGTTTTCTTTTGGTAAAAAAGGGGAATCATCTTCCTCTTCAGCACGAATTCTGATTACCCTTGTGTGTTCATCTTTGGCATTGATTGTGATTTTTCGAGGACTGGCTTCATTTATAACAACTTTTTTGGGACTTGGTTCATCTCTTTTGATCTTTGGTCCACCACTGCTTCCAGAAGATGTACCTGTTTTTATTTTTGATATAACCTGTTTGGTATCAGTCTGTTTAGTAATTAACGATTCAAACTGAGATTCAATCTCAATTATGTTATCGCTCAATTCTTTAGTATAATTGTAATGAAATGTTGAGATTTCCATCAATTGCTTGAAACTTCCTTGGAGAGTTTCTGCAAGTTGTTCAATTCCAAGTTTTATATCTTCAGCTTCTTCCATGAGGAAGTTCATTCGCTTTTTGGCGTCTATCTGGAAATTTTTGATATTATCCATATCTTTTCCTGCTTAAAAAGTCTGCAAGATAATTATTAACACCTTTAATATGAACTATATCAAAATTATAAAATGTCAAATAGGCTTGCCATCTATGAAGCCTTCTATATTGAGATTCTGGTGGTAATTTATTTTTTACTAAACCTGCAACTTGAGAATTATCAGTTTCAACAATGAATTTCTTGGATAATAAAAACAATGGAAACTTTTTTATTCCTCTGATAATTGCTAACAGTTCTTTCTCATGAGTAGTATAATTTATTTCTGCTTGATTAAACGTTCCACTTGAGTATCTACAAATTTCATTAAGATCTGTTTTTAATATTGCTGCCCAATACTTATCTGAGGCATCAGTATTAACTATCAGATTATCTTTTTCATCTGGTAATCTTAATTTTGGTAAATTTTTACATTCTTCTTTTAGTGATTTGACAATTTCTGTATGTTCATCACTCCATCCTTTGGTATTTGTTTTTCTGAGTAAGATTTGAATTTTATGTCTCTTTTTTGATAGATTTTCAATAAATCCTTCTGCATAATTTAAACATCCTAAAAATTTTTGTATTTGTTCTTTTGATTCTAATTTGTTTGGAAAACTTTCTATCTTTTTAGATATATGGGTTTGTAATTTTATTCCTCTTTTATCTATTAATAATCCAAGAAAATCAATTTCTTGTTTTTCTATTATAGCTTTATTTTTTGAAAGAACAATTCCTTCTTTTTTGCATGCATTTATAAATTTAATTAAATGGTTTCTATGTTCTTCTCTATTATTAGAACATATTAATATATCATCGACATAGACAATTAAGAATTCATTGAATTTTCTAAATATGTTATACATTCTTCTTTGATATATTTGTGGTGCATTTTTTAAACCAAATGACATAACCATCCATTCATACTTACCTTAGGGTGTACTAAATGTTGTATACTGAATACTATCTTCTTCCATTTTTACTTACCAAAATCCTGATTTGCAATCAAATTTATAATAATATTGCTTTCCTTTTGCAAGATTTATACCTCTTTATTTGGTAAAAAGTATCCATCAAATTTAGTATATTTATTTAATTCTTTATAATTTATCACCATTCTAGCTTTTCCTCTTTTTTGTTCAGAATGTTTCATGACCATAAAAGCTGGACTACTATGGGATCCATTACTAGGTCTGATTAATTTTTGGTTAAGTAATTCTTTTATCTGAGTTTTAAATTCTTGTGTATCTTGTATGGTATACATCATTGGTCTAACTCTTATAATAACATTTTCTGTTAATTCTATTTTAGCTTTTGGATGATGTGGTTTCCAGAATAATAATGGATTTTCTCCACAAATTTTTTCTAGTTGATCAATGATTTTTCCCATATTTATTTGTATGTTCGTTTTTAAAGCTTTTTTATACATTATTCTTTTATTTTTTGTTTCATTTTGTATAATTGGTTTTTTCTCCCATTTATCACCACGCTGTGTTGACTGAACTCTGTAAGGTCTAAATTATCTTGGTATTTTTAGTAAATGTGCACAAGGTGTTTGTAACATTATCATGTAATTATTTTGTTTATAATATTGAAATTGTTGTATAAAGTCATTTCCTAGTAATATATCACATTCTAATTCGTTATAATTATATATTTTATTTACAACTATTTGTTTACTTCCAAGTATTATATCTACTTTATCAGCACTATTAATTATATGAGTACTTTCTCCCGTTACTCCTGTAATTTTTATCTTTCCATTAGTATTCCATGATTTTATTAAGAAACTTTTGAATATTGTTATATCACTTCCCGTGTCAATTAATGCACATGTTGTTATATTTGTTTCAACAATTGTAATTTGTATATAAACGGCTAATGGAAAACTTATTTGGTTATTCATTTATTCAGCTTTTCTGCATAGTATAGTTTGACCATTATGAGTTATATATAATCCTTCACGTTTTATACTATAATCTTCTAGTCCGTCTAAAAAGCTCATTCCTAATAATACATGAGGATTTACCATACTATTATCTACATGACATGGTATTAGGAGATTTATTCCTCCTATTTTTATTGGTACTTTTACTTCAAGTTCAGTCATATGTACTTGTCCATCAAAATTTATATATCTATATGGATCAGTTCTATGAGATATTAGTCATTTATTTCTATTTGAAGCTATATGACATTCACTAACTCATGTGTCAATTAATATATTTGATCCTTTTATATGCTCTATTCCATTAAAATATTCACCTTCTATTTTCATATTTCTAGCATTTCTATTAAGTTTTATTTCTTTTGTATTACTAGTTTCTCCTAATTTTTTTTAATTAGGTAAACTTGCTGACCTCCTAATTAATCTGTCATCTTCAAATGTTATGTTATTATTAGGGTATTCTTCTTCTCGTAACTCTATGATTTCTGGTTTATTTTTTGTTATATTAAGTTCATAGTTTCTTGGAACTAAACTTATTTGTTTATCTGGTTCTACAGCTTTACCAAAATCTTTACATTCTTTATGAATTTCAATATATGATTTTTTAGAATAAATGTTTCCATAATTAGAATTAGTAAATGTGTATAATGCTCTGTATTCTATAGTCATAATTTTATCTCCTGGTTCCATTATATCATCTTTATGTAATTTGAAGTGTAATCCTAAAACTTCATTAAAATTTCTATCTTTTAATGATATACAATATTTTGGGTAACATGTAAATATTAGTTTCTTATATGCTAGATTTCCTTCTACTGTTCCTAAATGACTGTCTTTTAAATTTATAATTCTTCCATCATGTAAACTTATATTTAAAGGTGAATCTAGTCCTTCTCTAAACAGGGATTTAAACATTATTTGGATACCTGCTAAGTAAACATATTGAATCTTTTCACTTTGTTTTCTATTGATCTTTGTTAATAATTTTGCAACTGTATTTTTTGTTAAAAGATTTAATTTGTGTGTTCCTTGAGTAGTTCTGACATCTATTGCCCTTTCAATTTTATGATATTCATTTATTGCTACTTTTTCTCTTTTCCATATTCTATCTAATATTTCTCATTTTCCTATTTTCAAATCTAAAGATAATTTTTGTATCTTTCTGAACTTATTATTATTAAAAGTTACCTTTAATCCATAACCTTCTATTCCTTCATATTCTTGTTTATCTATGTTCTTATTTGCTTCTATTTGCTTCTATTTCTTTATTCTGATTCTGATTCATTACTTTCTGAATCTGTTTCACTTATATAAACTTCTTGATCATAGTATTCTTCAATGTCTGATATTTCACTTAGTTCACTTTCTATTTCTAGATATTCTTTTTGTAATATTTTAACCTTCTTTTTATTACAATCAGGGCTTATATGTCCAATTTCTCCAATATTCCAACATTTACATTGACTTTTGTCTTTCTTATAAGTTTTATTTTTCTGTCTTTTATTTGGATTATATCTTCTTTTGTAATATATTCTCTTAGGTTTTATATATTTTTTCCTGAAGTTTCTGAATTTTTTAAACTTTCTATTTTTATATTTTATTTTATTATTATTTCTTCTTCTTTCAGGGTTACATCCTCATTGAGTAGATTTTTCCATATCTTTACAACATATTCTGGTTAATTTTCCTGATTTCTTTAATAATTGTCTTTGTTGACATATATATGCTAATATTTCAAATAGGAATTTTATTCTTGATCCTAATGTTCTAGGTGTTCCAGGGTTATCTCTAATAAATTTTTCAAATTCTATTTTAAAGTATATTCCCCATGAACCTGGTTATTTATTGTAATACATATCTCTATATACTTCTTGATTTTCATTACTATAGAATTGGACATAATAGTATTCTTTAAACTCACAAGTATATTCTTTGATTTTACACATATCACATATTGTTAAATTTATTAATCTTACTCTTGCATTATCTTTTTCTCTTATTGATTCTACTTCAGAATTACTTATCCAATTTTCTCCTAAAAATTCATCCACAATATAATCTACTAACTTTTCTATTCCCTTTCTATCTGATTTTATTAGTTCCGTCTGTACATTTCTTCTTATTAATGCTTTCGTATCACTACTTATTCCTTCCCACCAATTTCTAACATATCCTTCAAAAGATACTACTAAAAAATTTATCATTCTATCAGTATTTTCCCATGTATCATCTTTATTGTATAAAAAGAATAGTATCATTGAATCTGCTCAAGTTAATAAGGCTTTTTTAGTATCTATTTTACAATCCAAATCTAATTTTGTTCCTCCATGATTAACAGGTTTATCATAATTATTATTTGGTTCAAACCTATCTTTATATTTATTTCCCCTAGATGGTTGTCTATCTCTAATTCTATCATAATATTGAGGTGTGGTTTACTATATAATGGTCCATAACTTTCATCTGGATCTGGTAATTCTTGTTTAGAAGTTCCTATAGGAGCAAGGTTAGGTGCTCCTCCAGTATTCATTAAAACTTGGTATTCATCAAAATTTTCTATGCTTAACTGGTCAAAATTTTCTATAAGCAAATCTAATTATTCATTCATTTTTGTTTCGATCTTCTTCAATTTTTTCTTCAGTTTTTAATTTTCCTAAAGTTTTTTCTATAGATTTTTGTAATTCTAATTCTTCCTCTAATATTTTTGGTAATATGTTTCTCCTGAATTCATCATCCATACTTCCTGCTTCTATTATAATTTTTTCTTGTTCGAAATGTTTTTTTCCTATTCTAAGTATTTCTTTTTCTATGAATTTTTTATCTATTTTCTTATCTTTGATTTTATTATTTTCTTTGAATTCTCTAATTTCTAGTTTATATCATTTCTTACTTCTTTTAATTCATTTTTTACTTCTTGAACATCACCTATCAATGATTTTATTAATATTTTTAGATCTTCAATATATTCGCTTATTGACATTTTATACTCTTGGTTTTTGAGTTTTTTGTACCTTAAATATTCTGTCATACATATCATCTATTTTTATTTCTATATTTTTTATTTTTTCTTCTATTAATATAATTTTTTCGTTTTCATTCTTTCTTATATTCTCATTTAATTTATTTATTTTTTCTATAATTATTCCAATCTTGTCTTGATTAATTAATTCTCCTGATTTTCTTTGGAATTCTTTTAAGATTTCTTCATCTATATTTTTAACTTCTCCTATCATTTCTTTTAATTCTTTGAATTGTATTGTTAGTTTATTTTGAATGTTTTGTAATTTTTCTTTGATATTCATATCCTGTATATTTAATTGTTGTAATTCTTCAATGGCTGATCTATCTTGTAAATTTATGTTTTTATATGTTTGTCATAAAAATGCACTTATCCAATTTAGTTGCATATTAAGAAATCCATCGGATTCTCATCATGAGCTTAATTGTTGAAACATAGTTGTATTAGCTCCTTTTATTTGGTAAGATCCTACTGGTAGATTAATATTTTCTATTATTTGTTTTTCAAATTTTATTTCTGGAAATTCTGTCATTAAATTTTTCCTTTAATATGCTCAACTTCTAATCTTAATTCCGTATCATATTTTACTTCTTTACATATCATTATATTATATTTACAAAATTCTTCAATTGATCTTAACATAATTTTTCTTTGTTGTGCTCTATAACTTTTATTGTAATATTTTATTTCTCCAGTTATATCATATTTTTTCATATTGATTTTTTCTTTGTTATTTATAATCATAAGTATATTAGGTAGTTGTTTTAGAATTGTATTAAAGTATTTTCTTTTACTTTCTAATGATTTTAGTCTTAGAAATTATTTTCTTTTTATATTTCTTTCTTCTATCATTTGGTCTAATAGATTTCCTCTTTGTTCTATTATGGAATCTAATTTTTTATTTGTTTTTATATCTAGATATTTGATTAATAAGAGTTCTCCTCTATGATAATCTATTCCTATAATCTTTGTATAATTCTTCTAGTATATCTTTGTGGATTAAATCTAATATTTCGTTTATGATAAAATCTTCTTTTATTATATCGAAATTTATTAGATCATAAATGTATTTTCTTATATCTTTGTTTAAGTCCCTTAAGGTTCTCAAGATTTCTATTTTATAATTATCGGGTAGTATTAATGTATACATCACAAATCTTGATGTATATATTATATATTTATTTTAAATTTGTGTTATATAATATTTATCTTTTAGATCTGCCATATGACTCTGATACCAATTGAGGGGATGCTACTATGAGCGAACAAAAATCAAATAAAATCTTATAATATGTAAAGTTTTAAGGACTAAGTTGTAACTTTTCTAAAATCTAAGAGGCTTGGTTGAAATATGATATTTAAGGGTAAACTTGATAGTTCCTAATATTTAAGGCTATTTTAATGAATTGATAAGAATTTTGGTTATTTTCACAAAAGGCCAATTTCATTAGGTCATTTCTAAGGTATCCCACATTGTTCAAATGCTTGTTAATTTTATTTCTAATATGGTAATTAATGTATCACAATAGAAGAGGGGATGTGCCCGTGTTCACACTAAAACCATGATATTTGTCATCTCATTTTGCTACAATTGGGATATATCTGCAGTAATGATGCCTTTGTTCACACTAATTTTGGCTTCAAAGTTCACATAAAACGTTATTTAAGATGAATATATGATAATTTAAAAAATATAGAAAAAATGTTTGTCATCTGAAAATGGACATGCACAAATAAAATGCTTTAGATTAATTTTTTATAGGAAAAAATTAGTAGAGAAAATAAAATCCAAAAATAAAAAATATATTTTTTTATGCCATTATATCCGCACTTAAGAAGAGATAATTTGACATTTACATATAAAATATCACAAAATAAATATATCAGAAAATTACAAAGTAAACGCATTTTTTAGTTTTCTATTTTTGAAAACAGTTTTTCAAAATCACAAAGAGAACATATTTTCAGTAATCTCAAAACAAACAACCAAAATTCAAAATTCAAAATCGAAACAAAAGAGAACGACCCCTTAGGTATTGCACAAATTCAATAAAATATTAGCACAAGTTTCAAGAATGATAAATTTACATTTCCTGTATTTTCTTCACTCAAAACTCCAATCTTACAATTTCCTGCATTAAACATGCTTGGCCGGAGAATTGTTGTTATCATCTCTTGTAAAAATTATTGAGACCTGCAACCAAATTTAAATACAATCAAGTAAAAGCAAATAGTTGCCCCTAGAACACAGTGCAATGGTAATGGTAAGGTAAGAGGAGTTGAAACTAGATAGTCAAATATTCGAATTTTAATTATTGAAATACAACATTTAAATGTTAAAAGACAAATACTTATATTACATGGAGACATGGTCATGATACGTTATATCGTTCATTTGGGAGTCCCGTCTGCACAACATAAAGGGAGATTCACAGGAAAGAAAATCATAAATTGTATCTGCATCCGAATTTACATGAAGACGAACCAGGAGAGAAGACCGCTCTCCTCAAGAATTAATTGGACGAACTTTGGACACCTTGCATTTTCATCCATGGGTGAGATTGTTACAACTCAACTGAAAAATAAGAACCACCCAATGTTGAGAGTAGCTTGTACCAGACCGGTATGACTCGAACCTACTGAACTGGATCTACTTCACAAGTACTAGTCGATTAAGCAGGCAAAAAAAGCACAAAATCAGCTCGAACAATATATTATCTAACACCGATCTATGTGGTATCGTGTGGTGCATCCAATTAAAGGTGAAATTATGTCTTTCATTTAACAGTACCCTTAATTTAACGACACTCAGGTGTCACAGATATTACTCAAATCTCTCGAATATCAAAACATTCATCTTCACCTCCTCCATAGGGTCATCAACCTCTCCCTCTCTCTGTGCACATTCAATTTCCAAAGACTAGGCCCTACATTCTTTACAACCCAACCGCCTGTGTTTTTCCTTAATTCCCTGAACTACCCCTACTAGCCTACCATGGCACTATCCTACACTTACTCACCTTCTTTCATTCCCAAGATTACCACCTTGTAGGGCTAATTGTGTCTTTTCACCTTCAGTTTCACCCACAGAACACCAGGCCTCCCTCTGCCGCTTCTTCCCATGTTTTCAGCACCAATAACTATACGCATGCATCTCTATATATCTCTGCAAGTATCTGTTTTTCTTGTTTGACTCTTCGTTTATCTTCTTATATGCATAATTAAACGTATACACCATTGGCTCATTTATTGAGTGATTTTATAATTCTTCTCATCTCTTCTATCTATAAAAGGGTTCGAAAACCATGCAAAAGTACTAAACCTGCAGCCCTCTGTGTGTCAAAAATGGAGGGTGACAATGTTGCCAATGGGCCAGGAGGGTCCAGATGGAACCCTACAAAGGAGCAAATAAACATGCTTGAGAGTTTGTACATGCAGGGTTTAAGAACTCCAAGTGCAGAACAAATTCAGCAGATTACAAATAGGCTGAGGGCTTTCGGGCACATTGAGGGCAAGAATGTTTTTTATTGGTTTCAGAATCACAAGGCAAGGCAAAGACAGAAGCAGAAGCAGGATAATATTGCTTCTTTTAATCGGTTTCTCCATACAAACCCAGTTTTCCCACCATACTTCAATAATGGTATTTATTTATCTAGTTCAATTCCAACCATTTTATAGTTCGTGTTTAATCTTTTGCACTTTTGTCCAGTATAACAAACTGAACATTCCCTAATATGATTTTTGTTTTTAAATTTTTCTCCATGCAGCAAAGTGTGTATATTTGTTTCTTCTTAAATTATATTCTTTTGTTTTGGTGGTTCCAGTTGTTTGCAGCCCCTGCTACATACAACCACCACCTCAGGCTGATTTAGAACTGTACCAACAGTTCTCAAAGATGCCCATTCATGGAGGTTTCAAAAGGAGGCTAATCCCAGAAAACAATGATAAAAACAAGCTGAACCTTGCATGTCAAAAGTACAACAGATTCATGCATCCTAGAAGCATAAACCAGGAGTTGGAGTACCAGTCTTGTGCAAAAGATACTACTCAAGAAACACTGGACTTATTTCCCATTCACCCAACTGGTATTTTACAAGCAAGAAAAGGGATTTCTACAGATGAAGAAAATTCAACTCCTAGTACTTTGAGTTCCTCTGAAAATTGCTGCCTTTCTGGTAATCAGGGAGGAAATTGTGACCGGAGTTTTTTCTGACTTTTTCTGTGGGAATGGCACTTGTGAAAGTCATTGAATTCTAAGATTTGAGCAGTACTGACATTGATATGTGCTCTGGGGTGGAATTGATTCTTATTAAGATTGATTAGTTAACTTTTGCTGTTTTTGGGCTATATATCTGAGACTGAAATAGGGTTCCTTTATTGCCTCGGACAGAATGCTTCTGTACAGAGTATGACAGCCTTTCGGAGTTCTCTTGTCCACACTCCCTATTGTAATCAACAATGCTCTATGCTCCATTTCTTGCGTTTTTCTCATGGTAAAAAATATACTATGTGACATTTTTGGTGCATTGAATTAAGCAATTCTCAACAGAATGGGTACATAGATATTAAGATTATGTAATACCACGTCTCTTTGTTCTCAAGTGAAAAAAATTAGAATATTTTCTTTAACGTAATCATTACAATTTATAAATCAATTTATAAACAATATAATTGTCTCAAATCACTTTTTAATCACATATTTTCTCTATCTACTTTTCAATCATACATTTTACCTCAAAAATATAAATAAACAAATTTATAATCGTTACAATGTTATCAAACAAAGCAATTAATGCTTTCTAAATGGCGACATCATGCATATACATTTAATTCAAAGTGAGTAAATGTGAGTTCCAATCGAGCCTACTTATCTTATGCTAAGCACGGGTGACATGAAATACTAAAAAAAAAAATGGTAGGTCCAGATGAAATTGGTAATTCCTTTAATATGGTAGGTCCTAATGAAATGAAATCATGTAACCAAAGTTGACTCAAGATGATTCTGGACTAAATCTTTTCAAGAAACAGTGCAAATCCTTTGAAATCCAAGCAACATTAAAGACAGCAAATTATTGAATACTCAAGATGTATCTAGGCTAATCACCAGTAGGCAAACTGGCCGACTTAACCTAAAGTCATACTTGAGCCTTTCCAAAGGTTGAACTCCAACCTTAGGAGCCCAGCCTCTTTTCGGGAAATTTGTAGAAAATGTAAATCGCAAAATGTGCCTCAATGGAACAGAGTTGAGAGCCAAAGTCATCCTATGAGCCTTTCCAAAGGTTGAACTCCAACCTTAGGAGCCCAGCCTCTCTTCTGGAAATTTGTAGAATGTAAATCGCGAGATGTGCCTCAGTGAAGCAGAGTTTAGAGCCAAAGTCATCCTATGAGCCTTTCTAACTACAACTGAAAAATCTATTGGTACCAGAATTACCTATGGATACTCAATAAGGGATTCAAATGGTTCTCATACCAATTGAATGAATTGATAAAATCCTCAAGCCATTTAATCACATCACAAAATATCCGATATCACACACATATCTAATCATTGGGTTGCTATAATTCCAATAAGAAAATGATACAGAAACTCTTGTGAATCAGGCACATTCATCAAACTCGTCCATTGCCATTACAGCCATTCCTAGCAACACTTGCAATAATACTAATCTTCTTCAGATTTCAGCAATCAAAGAGAACAAAACATTGCAATCCAACCAATTACCCAACAATCAAAGTAATCCAAACATAAATTAAGCGAAATATTCAACATAATAACACTAACTTCACAAAGTTATAACAAAATCTTGCCAGCTAAACTCAATTACCAAGATTTTTTTTTTTTTTCTTTTGATAAAAAATTCGGTTCATACATTACACAAACATAACCAGAATACCAAATACTTTTCCATATCCAAACCAAAATACTACCAAGAAATGGATAAAATCCTCCAGTCACAGTCATGGAAACAAGGATTAACTATAGTCAAATCAAATGTTAATATGAGCATAAGCCTGAAGGGCATCACCAGTGAGTCGGCAAATTCTCCACTCCGGTAATATCTGGGCCCCCATCTGCTCGTAAAACTTAATGGCGTTCACATTCCAGTCCAGCACCACCCATTCCACTCTCCCGTACCCCATCTTTGCAGCCTGCGATACAACTGCGGACAATAGTATCTTCCCTAGTCCATTCCTTCTGTAACACTCCCGCACAAAGATATCCTCAACATAAAACCCGGGTTTCGCCAGAAACGTTGAGTAATTCGGGAAAAACAAAACAAATCCACCAACAATCACATCACTGCCCAGAATATTAACATCAATTGCCTTACTCCTAAACGCTTCTCGTTCAGGATCTTCAATGGGGAGGTCGAGGTGGATCGATTTCAGAATCGGGGTAAAATGTGCATCCTGTGGGATGGGAGGGAATGGCGTATAAGAAAGCTCGAGAAGAAAAACAGTGAAGGAAGTAAAAGGCGGAGGAGGGTTTTGGGGAAAAAGAGTATTGGCAAGGGACTCAGGTGTGGCTTCGAATAGATGGGTGAGGCGCTCGAAAACAGCCATCTGGTGGATGAGTTTGTGGATGGAGGGGACATCATCTACGGTTGCAAGCCGGATGCGGGTGAATAGAGTGCTGCCGGAAGGATCAGATTCCGGAAGGGTAAAGGGGGCAGCAGTCGGTGGAGGCGGCGGAGCTGCAGCGGCCATTTTTGGTATTTGTGTCAGATCAGATTTTTAGAAGAGGAAGAATTCTAGTAGGGAAGTGGCAATATGTTTTAGGGTTTAATATCAGGGAATAATACACAAACAATATGAATTAGGATACTTATACATCTGCAATCCTATAATTTCCCTTTTATATTATATGGATCATGCTAGGAGGTGACTCCCGAGATGACCCCTCCTCACATGAAAAATGATAGACTCCCCTCGGGAGTCACCTCTCGCATGACCTCACTCTCACATAGAGGGGGGTGGGACCACTCCAAAAAAGTGATCCCACTATTCTCTATGTGAGGGGACGGTCAGGCGGGAGGTCATTCTCAAGGGGAGTGTATCATCACCCTTTTTGATATTATATATATAAAATTTTAGAGAGACATTTATTTTTGACATTTTAAAGTAAAATTATGATGTGTCACTTTTCATTGGGAGATGAAAATGTACATTCTCAAATGAAAAAGTGACGGATCATAACAAACTAGAGAGAAAAAGAGAAAAAAGTAAAGACATCAATAAATTTGTCTATTACAATGAACCAAAACCCCCATATATATAGGGAGAATAAGGTAATAATACATAGGGTTTTAGGGGTACAATTGTAATTCACTAATACAATATAATATTTACAATACTCCCCCTTGAATGATATATGATATTACAAAATATCTGCCTCGTTAAAACCTTGTTTGATAAAAATTCAATGGGACAAAAATATCAAACGAAGGAAAAAGAGTATAGTTGTTCTTGGAGTATTAAGATGAATGTTGCCTCATTAAAATTTCGCCAGAAAAATCCAATGAGACAAAACCTTGGCTAAGGAAAAAGAGTACAGCTACTCCCCTAGTGTTGATCGTTGTAAATCATCGAGTTGATGTATCACAATCTCGTGAACTGGTTTCTTGAATGTAGATGTTGATGGTGCTTTTGTAGATAAATCAGCTTCATTGTCACTTGAGTAGATTTGTTGAAATTCTGGAGTATTTTGATGCTGCCTCGTTAAAATCTTGTCAGAAAAATCCAGTGGAAAAAAATCTGAACGAAGGAAAAAGAGTACAGCTACTCCCTCTGATTCAATATGTATTGAATCATCCATATAGTTACTCCCCCTGATTCAATCTCTATTGAATCATTCATATCTTGATCTCTTCAGGAGTTTCGTATAGGAGAGTATATCAATAGATATTCATGACAGCTACCTCATTAAAAACCTTGACAGGAAAACCTCGGCTAAGGAAAAAAAGAGTGTAGCGTATATTAGCTCCCCCTCATTGGAACATTACAATTATATTGATACTGCATTTAATTATTTCAACTGTAAATCGGTGCAATATCGAATATGTTTACCAAACATATATAAATTGTGCATATCTTGTATTATTTGTTCTTCGAATATAAATTCAATTATTCATTTGAACTTGAAGAACTATAAAATATTTCCAATTATTTGAACATGCTACATCGAGCCATGTTCTATAATCAATATTCATCAATGCATTTAATGCAGTTCTCAAATCTATAAGTGACTTATTCACTTCGATGAACAATTAACTTATTCACTTCGGTGAATAATTAACCATGAATTTGTATCTTGAAAATCAATTACCTGAATTCTCAAATAGAATTTTATACGACAATCACATTCAATTACAAATTGAATCTTTTCAAGGCATATTAAATATTCAGATCGCAAAGTATATGTATACTTTGATCAAACAAATTTCTTAAAAACTTGAATTATATATTTCAAATATATTTAATCCTTCAAGAATTATACTGTATGCTTCAGGCATCGTATATGTTTCACATTGCAATTGTCAAATTGCTACCACCAAATTTAAGTCGTGAAACTTTAGATAAGTAACAATTCCTATATTTCAAATAGATTTTCTCTAATTATTTCACCACAATCCCAAAGTACCGAGGTATTGATTACCCTTTTTAATCTCACTCATTGGTACTTCAAAGAATACTCCCAACGTACCGAGTTGATGATCATACATTTTGATATCACTCGTTGGTACATCAAAGAGCACAAGCTAGAATCAGCGTAAATCATTTTTCATTATATACATTTCTAATAATCATATATTTATAGGCACTTATTATGCATTTTCAGGCAAATAAAATATTGTATCTATGCCAGATCTTTGAAACATTCGTTGCGCAACAAGTCGTGTATTACGACTATACCTATAGGTATTTTACTGACTTTACAATTTTATGCGTTTGGACTTCAGGTCCAAAAACTTCAGGTTTTGTAATAAGTTTAATTTAGCCTGAATGCATACTTTTGCCAACTATTTTTATATCGATTTTCTTCGACATATTTTCTTTTATTATCCTCGCTATCATTCAAATTATGATGCTGCTAGTTTCGCAATTTGTTTTTGCATAAGTGCTTTAAAAAGTGTGTCGACACAATTATCATCTCAATTTGATTTCTTTCCCCACAAGACATAACTATAGAGATCTCAATTTTCAATATTTCAAGTACTTGAACCTCTTCTGGAGATTTAGGATTAATTATGTCAATAAATACCCTCTCACGAGTATATGCCTCCTCAATAAGATCATTATAATCATTTGCTCTATTTTTATTTATTTGGGGATCTTTATTCGAATCAAATATCGCTACGCTTCGGCGTACTACATATCAATATAAGATAGAGAATGAGATTTTATTAATCTCTTATGCATCTTGTAATAATGTTATCTTTGAACGTTTCGTTCATATTTTCAATCGAACTTCTGGTTCGTATTATTAATCGCGATGATATATATAATATAATATGATGCATTTGTTTGATTTTAAGCTATTTTCCCCTAATGTTGAGAAAATTGTCCAATCAAATTGATAATCATTTTTTTTCAACGTTGTAAAATATCACCCATTTGAGATATATGTTCAAACAACGCATTTTTCTCTACATACTTTATTTCCCATATCAGTGCATTGTGGTGGATCAATTGCACTATTAAAAAATTATATGAAAAAATTAGGCTTTAACCATAAGCCAATTATAATATGGAGAACTATGATGTTGGCATAATGCGTAATAGAATTCCCTAAACAAAAAGGGAAGTATTTTGTTCTCAATTAAATTAATTGGAGGCGTTTAACAAGCAAAAATGTTAAACCATTTATCGACATCCCAACTAACACTTATTAAAATGTTGAGATTCGTGTCCACTAGCATTATTAAGACACATTCTTGATTATATAATCTGAAAATTATGCTCATAATTCATAATTTGAGCATTAATTTCGCAAACTGCAAGTTGCGAACACCATGCAATCATCTAGTACATGTATCAAATCTATTAGATACAAATAATATTTAGATGATCAACGTGGAGGATGATGGGCCCCCATTTATCACCCTAATTAATTTTCAGAAATATAAGGAATTTAATCCCTATTTTAGCTAGTGATAATGAAAAATTTCATGAATGAGAACAAACATCATATATGATTGAATTGAAGAATCTTCTGGTTCTTCATTGAGTATCAATTTTAATTTCGCATCATTATTGATCCAGTGATGGTCCAACTGGTCATGTCAAATAATAAAATCAAATTGAACATCTGGTTCAATATAAGATATAATTCAATGATTAAATCATATATTATTCAAGTAGTCAAACTAATCAATGTTATTATGATATAAGTTATATGTTTTCCTTCAGGGATAAACATGAACTCAAATGAGATATTTTTCGAAACATATGCTACTTCGAAAAGCACGTTTCTATTACTCATTCAAAATCAATATGTCAATATTCTTCCGGAATATTGTAATATCAAATTAATAATATATCTTATAATATTGGGCTCTTCGAGAGCAAATTATATTTCATATGAGATAAAATTGTGATTCTTCAGGAATCATCACAACAATATATTATTCTACATCATAATAATTTTCTGAATTATTAATAAATTCGAATTTCTTTGAGAAAAAGAATGCAATATTTATCACATAAGCAATAAAATAATATTCTCCTAAACGTAGCAATAACGCAACATTCTTCTGGAATATTGATTCGAATCTCATTCAATTATATCTATTGTGCTATTTAGGAGCAAAATAACGAGTTATTCTTCTGAAATAATTATATTGCTAAAATTGCAATTCTTCAAGAATAATAAGTCAATATTCTTATTGAATATTGATATTAATTATCCATTCTACCTTTCAAGCTAACAATATTTGTACTCTACACGAGTGACGTTAAAATATTCTTCTGGAATATTTATCTAACGTGGGTTGTGTTTACTCGAGAACACCAACACCATATTCGTTTAAAATATATTTTAAATCATGTTTCTTCAAGAGCATTGGATCAATATTCTTCTGGAATATTGAAATTATAATATACTGCTCGTGACAAGCAAGTAATATTCTTCTAGAATACTACTATTGTTGTCCTACTTCGTGAGCAACAACATGATACATTATTAAATCAGAATTTATGAATGAACATCTACAAATATTCAATCATCTTAAAAAATATTAATTACCATATAAACATAATATGAATTTATATATAAAAATGAATTACCAAACATATATCAGGAAAAAGAATCTCCATATATAGAAATTAACAAAATTGATTAAATCTTTTATTGGCTAAATCTTTTACCAATATGCAAAAGATACTAAATATGCACATGAATTACATATATAAAAATTAGATATATAACTAATATATGGTAGAATCAAATCTAATAATGTATTTGAGAATTCAAAATAATGTAGTGATTTCCAATGACAAAATTGAAAGAGCAAAAAATAATAACAATAATAATTTGCTGGAACAAGGTATACTTTAACGAATTTATTTCGATTCTTCCAAAAGAAATAATAAATCAATATTCTCCAAAAATATTGAAAATTATAATTCATACTCTTCAGGAGCAAATAACATCCTTCTAAGATATTAATTATAATGTTGTACTACTTCATGAGTAACAACAAATTATTTATAATAGACAAATTGACAATTAATATTTTTCTGAAATATTAATCATCCGTTGTACTACTTCAGGAGCAACAACATAATGAATTATAAATTTAAATCAATAATAACAATAATGCTTGTAATCGATAGATCTATAATTAATATTCTTCTGAAATATTAATATATACTATTGTGCTACTTCAGGAGTAAGAACAAATTATTGTTAAAGATTTTAGATATTTGCTCTTCTGGAGCAATTGAATAATAAATCTTTCAAAATTATACTCTTCAGGAGCAATTAATATTCTTTACGAATATTATTATAATAAAAATTGTGCTACTTCAGGAGCAACCACAAATTATTCTTCTAGAATAATTATGGTTCTAAAATTTCGATTATTCAAGAATAATAAATCAATATTCTTTTGGAATATTGAAAATTTAATTTATGCTCTTCGGGAGCAAATAATATTCTTTTGAAATATTAATTATGATGTTGTGCTACTTCAGGAGCAACAACGAATAATAATCAATTCTATGATTAATATTCTTCTGAAATATTAATGTATTGTTGTACTACTTCGAGAGTAACAACATAATGAATAATCAACTTAAAAAAATTAAACAACAAAATAATTATATACATTAAACACACATAAAAAAAGTTAATGTATGGAGTATGGAGCAGAACTTGACTTCCATTCAAATCACAATTGTTACACGAGCATAAATTATTGATTGGAGTATGGAGGCAGATGAAATTGGAACAATTATTGGAATTGAAGCAACCTCCTGGAATTGGAACAATTCAACCACGATCAGAACAAAAAAATTCATATGCTGTCAAATTGATTTCGATTCACATGATTTTACCTTCTAACTAATATTTTGGTATATGAGATTTTGAAAAAGAAAATTCTGACTCAATTTGGTAGAGACTCGTGCTGAAAACATGTTATGAAATAAAGAGAAAGAGAGAAGAAAATAAAGAGACAAATAAACTTGTCTATTACTATGAACCAAAACCCTCATATATATAGGGAGAATAAGGGATACATAAGGTAATAATACCTAGGGTTTTAAGGGTACAACTGTCATTCACTAATACAATATAATATTTACAATAATATATACATATATACACGGAGAATTGTTGGAAAGAAAGTTAAACATAGGTCATAAAAAACATTTTTTTTTTTTTTAATTTCCCTCTAACATTTTTACTTTGAAAAATTGCATTCGGATTTAATTGACATAATAATCTTATCTTATCTTACTTAATATTAAAAGAGGAAAATTTCCTGTCAATTTGACACAACTTTTTGATCAGCTTTTATTGTGTTCACACAGCTACTTCCACTTAAATATTTTTATAAAGAATTTTTTTCACTTATTTATATTTGGTTATTTGTGTTTAAAACTCTCTTTTCATAAAATTATTCTAATCATTTAATGTTTTGAATCTTACAAATAAGTATTTGTATGCACTCATACAAATTCAATGTAAAATTTTCAGTTCAAAATTATATCGAAATTGTATTACGCATCTAATACTAAATAAATATTATCATATAAAACTTTTTATAAATAATCTTATTTTTTTTTAGTTATTTAGTACATCTAAAAATTTGAGCTCCTTTGTATTGCGTTCTATTAAATTAATTAATATTTTTATAGAAAGTTACTTTGAATACGTAAATAATTTTTTTATAATAATTGTGATATTTTATTGGTCTCAATCTTATGAATGAATAATTTCGTTCGGTCATACAAATCCAATGTCGAATTTTTATTTTCATTTATATCGAATATTTAATCAAGTTGTATTAAATTTCATTTTAAATAGTCATACTTTTAAGTTATTTATTATATATACATAATAACCTTCTTTTCTATATCAGATTATTTATCAAAATTATTTTATTTACAATTACATTTAAATGTAATTGTAAATAAAATAATTTTGATAAATAATCTGATATAGAAAAGAAGGTTAACTATGACAATGGTTTTTTATCATAATTGAGATGATCAATGTTATATTATAATTTTCATAAAAAAAATAATTACGTTGTATAATTATTGCAAAAACCTATGATATCATGAAATTTGATGCATCATTGTCAATCTCACAATTTTAGTATTTTTTTTTCTTTTTTTTATGATTATCGAATTCGTTTCTTATACCCGTTGTCTTGAATGATGATTATGAATTGTAAGAGCAAGAATTATTTTCAAATGACTGTGAATTTGAGCAAATTAATCTTTGATTCCTTAATTTTGATTTGTTGATAATAAAAAGTGTGTTGCATTTTTTTAATTGAACGTTTGCCTTTATTTTTATTTTTTTTAATTTTTTAAAATTTGGCGGGTTGACTGTTTGAAATCGCGGTTTTGACAATTGAAACCTAAACCAAATCGTTTAAGGCGGTTTGGAATTTTTCCAAACCGAACTGAACCAAACCAAACCAAACCATTTGTTGCGGTTTAATTCGATTTCGCGGTTTATTTGTTAACCCTTCTTTGTTGTATACAAGAGAAAGTGAAGATTCCTCTTATGGAAGATCATCCGCTTATTTTGAAACATTTGTTATATGGTAGGGACGACATGATTGAGAATTTCGTTGAGAACATTCAGACATATAATATGATGTTTTCGTTCACTTCTATGGGGGGATTAGATAATGGGCTAAATGATGGTGGAGGGCCTTCAGTCTTCAGATTACACGGTCAAAATTGTCATAAGATTGGGAGTCTGTTTCCTGATGATGGTTCAGCTCTACAATTTGCTCGTTTTACATTGTTGACAATGTGAATGAGGTTGAAAGCAGAAAAATGGTCATGGGGTACGTATTATGTATTTATTGCTTTTATATTTATATTGTTTACAGATAATTTAGTCTGAAATTTAATTTATGTTTTTTAATGTCCCTTGATAGGAGTAAATCATGCGATTCAATGTTGCATGATTGTATAGCTTTTTATTTGAAAAATATGCTAGACAAATACAACAAATTGTTAAAGCAATTTAGGTCGGTTTGAGAAAAGATGATTGAGGAAAACATTTCAAATGTAAGACTTATACTTATTGGTTGGTGGGCGATCGGTGATAGCCAATATGATTTTCCTATTGTCGATGAAATTACCGAATTGATTGTCGGTAGATTTTGATACATGACTTGGACACAGGGATATCTTTATTGCAACACGTGGTGGACCGTTGCATCGGATAAGTGAAGGATACAAGTTCTTTTTGAGAAATATTGATCATACACAGAGGTTGTGCAATGGAACAAGGTTGATAGTTACAAAACTTGGCGACCATGTTCTAGAAGGTCAAATTCTTTCTAGCATCAATGCGGACACAAGTTCTTTATTCCAATGATATCGTTGAGTCCTTCTAATTCTAGAAAACCTATTAGATTTCAAAGAAGACAATTTTCATTGATGACGTCCTATGACATTATTATCAATAAGAGTCAGGGACAATCACGTTCGCATATAGGACTTCTTCTTAAATGGCTGGCGTTTACACATGGACAACTTTATGTTGCGATTTCTAGGTGACAAATCGTTCCAGATTAAAGATGTTGATTTGTGATAAGAATGGAAGACCAACAAAATTAACAAACAATGTTATATACAAAGAAGTATTCCAGAATTTGTAGTCATATGAAATCAATAAATGATGATATATTTTATTTGCAAAATTTATTTATTTTATCTGAATGATTCATCTAATTTCACATTGAATTATCTTTATCAATACGTTTCTTCCCGTGCATCGCACGGGTGATTCACTAGTAATAGGAATAGGAATGGTAGTGAAATGGCGACCCCAACCCCAATAGAACGAAGACTCCTCGATTATTCAGGGAAAGAGCAGGTGCTAAACCAAAATCCTCGCCCCGAGTTGGTTGCCGTCCGATCGGTCCCAATCCTATCCCGTCTACATTTTTTATCCAATTAATAAATTATTTATTATTATGATCTATATTAAAACAGAATAATATAATACTTTATCATTCCTTTCAAAATAATCAATCAATAAATAAAATAAAATAGTTTATTTATTTATGAATAAATACGTAATTCGTTTATATAAAATAAAAAATTTATAAACATGAGCATAAATGAGAATTGGGAGTTTCTTATCTCCTCCTATCTCATCAATGCAATAAAGAGTTAAAGACAGAATAAAATGAATATCACTTTTTTACTTTGCCATCTTATCCAAATTTCTTATTTTTGTTTTGTTTCGGATGAGAACTTTGGTGGGCCTATCGAGTTTGACAATTAATTGGGGTGGTTTTTGGTGGATAGTTGATGATTTTATAAAATAAGAAATTTAAATTTTATTTAATAAAAAATTTGATATCAGTTGCTTCAATTTTCCTTTCCAATATGATTGGGGGGTGTCGAAGTGATCATGATGCTCAAGTTTTCTCTGATCAGTTTCGAGTTCGAATCCTATTCCTTTCCCTTCACTCCATAGTCCATTCCCTCCCCTATGATATGATCCCCTTTGAAAAAAAAAATTATTTACATGTTAGGATGTCGAAATTAGAGTAATCATGTTCAATTGGCTCACTTGGACTAAATGTTAAAATAAAATAAATCAGAGTTCTAGTGGCTTCAAAAAAACCTCAGTAAGAAGACGTAGTTAGCGACTTTGCTTTTGCTACCAAAGAAAGTGTTGAAATTTGAAACTCAACTTTGCTATGCTTTGCTCTCGATAAAGTGCTTCATAGCAAAGGAAAAAATCGTTTCTCTCTTCTCTGGATTAGCGGCATGTCTAGATTAGCTAAGCTAGGTCTGAACATGGTCAAGTTCAATTCGATTACAAATAAAAATTTTCAGATATTCTTTTACGCAATGATTACAATTTATAAATAAATTTATAAACAACATAATTTTTTAAATTATTTTTTAACCACACATTTTATTTCTCCAATTTTCAACCATACATTTTACCTAGAAAAAAAAATTGACAGCAAAGCCATCGAACAGTCTATTAATAAGTGGAATCGATGAGTCTTATATAAACCAAACCAAACCAAACTAATTCAGTTTCGTTCCATAATTATTTTTTTATTAATCCAATATTTTAATCTTAGGGAGGTTTATTTAGTGTAAATTTTGAAAGACATTTACAAACTTTTTTTAATGCAGTTTTTTTTTTTAATGAATTTCATTGGATTTTATTAATTTTTATGGATTTGTACACGCTTTCAAAGATTTTTGAAGACTTTTATTTAAAGGACTTTTATAAACTTTTAAAGACTTTTGTAGACATTTATTTAAAAGAATTTCAAAAAATTTACGGATTTTTATTTTTTCAATTGAAAATTTTGAATATTAATATATTAATTTTTCTATGATGTTAATATTAATTGTTAATAATAATCATATGTCAAGTGAATTAAAAAAGCGATTTGAGAGATAAATAGTTTTAGTACATATAAACATTTGTGATAAAAATGAGAGAAAAATAAAATCATGTTTGATATCACCATAAAAATTGTACTATGTACATAAAAAATTTTGAATATACAATTTTTTATACAGGTTCTTATAAAGTTTTAATTGAATCTATTTTCATAGAAAAATTGAAGAAAATGATAAAAAAAGAAGAGAGTCATAACATAAAGAAATAATATTGAAAAGAAAAAAATATAACAAGTTGAAGGAATTAAAAATAATGATTTATTTAATCGTAGGTTTAAGATTTCTAAAAATAACATGAAAGAAGGAAGAAAAATATAGAAGAAACAAAATTACAATGTAAAAGTTTTTTTTTTTTTTTTTTTTTTTTTAAAGTCTTTCAAAATCTTTGAGATTAATGAGATACAAATAAAAAGATTTTGTAGTTTTACTTTTTGTTTAGAAGTTAGTATATAGAGGATTTCGTATGAATCTTTAAAAGTTATTGACATTTTGAATAACACGTGACTTTTAAAGAGCTTTAAAAGTCTTTATCTAATACACCATGATTTTATGAACTTTTAGAAAGTCCATTAAAATCTATATTAAATACTTCAAGATTTTTAAGGAGTCTCTAACGTCTAAATTAAATACACCCAAACTTTTCAAATTCTTTAAAAAATTTAAAAGTCTTTCAAAATCAATATTGAATAAACCCCCCTTAATTTCTTACAAACTAGTAAAATAATTCAATTTAAAAATATGCAAATAATAGGCTGTCCAATAGCATCTCTAATTGTTTATGCATATTTTGATATATGTGGCAATTAAATAGATAAATATTTCACTCATATTGATAAACTAGATAATGGAATTTAAAGTTTATCTTCAATGTTGTTTATCTACAATTTTTTATGTATACATGTGTCTTCAAATTAGCATCATCTCAAATAGCAAACTTAAATTAAATAAATGAAAAATTAATATTTTCCTAGTCATTTTGTCTATAACGTTTTTTATACCTGGATATTGCATCCGATAATATCCCTCCCACATTAGCATCATATAGGTAGGACTGGGCAAAAATCAAACAAAACCGACGAACCCAATGGACCCAATCCAACCTGATCGTTTTGGATCGAATTTTCGGGTGATTGGGTTGGTTTGCGGGTTGAAAATTTTAATTTTAGCTTAGGTTGGTTTGGGTTCGGGTTCAAGCAAAGGAACCGAACTAACCCAAGCCAAACCGACCCATCACTAATTAAAAAAATAAAAAAAAAAACGTTAAAAGTTAAAATTTCATCAACTTTTGGTTTTTTTCAATTTAAGTTTCAAATTTGTTTTGAGTTTTAATCTATGGACTATGGATTGCTAATACAATTAGGCCAAAAATTGGTTCAAAAATTAAATATGACAATAAATAATACAAGTTGGTCGAAAAACTAACAAATATTATTATTTTAACATAAGGCCCAAAATGGAGACCCAGACCGAAACTCAAACCGACCCAAATCGATCAATATTGGTTTGGGTTGGTTTGATTTATTAACCTACAATCGGTTTGATTAGGTTGAATTTTTTCCAATAATTAATCTAAGGGCACAATTATTTTGACAATGTAGATGACAATTTGATGATGTAGAGGTGTTATTGTTGTTGATTTAAAAGATGACGTGATGTGTGGAAAGAGAGGATTGCGATACGTAGGCAAATTGTAACCCTAATTGTGACTTATTTTTCCAAACCGAAGTCATCGGTTTGGGTTTGGGTTGGGCTCCAAATCAACACAACCCACGCCCAGCCCTACATATAGGAATGAAAACTAATCATTAGAGATGAAATTTTAAATTTTTTTTTTTTTTATGTTGCAATAATTTTTTTTACATTTTATAAATCATTAGAGATAATAAAATTCATTCATCAATATATACAAATTACCAAAAGTAAATAATAAACCTAAAATATCAAGGATTGGTTTCGTTTTTTTTTTTTAATTATCATTATTATTATTATTATTATTATTATTATTATTATTATATTTTGCCATTTACAACAGTACTATGTTAATTCAACCAATAATATATTAACCTAACTTACAAAATAAAATAATCTAATTTAAAAATATGCAAAAATAAGTTGTCTAATAAGAATAGCAATGGTAATGAGGCGTGGCAAAAATTGTAGGTTATGTTTGACGAATCAAGCTAATAAGTTAACTGATAGCTGAAAAGCTAATTGTGAGAAAATGTGTGTAGTTAAAAAGTGATTTGAAAAATTATACTATTTATAAACATGTTTATAAAAAAAAAATGATTCTTTTACCAAACGAATTGTCTAATAAGATTAATAATGACAATGGAGCAGGGCAAAAATGTAACCTCACCATACTTCGCGACTCAGTTGGTCGGAGGCTGCCCATCCGCCCCGCCATGACCTGAAATATTTTATTTATTTTTTTATTGCAAAAATGATAATGAGATTTTAAGTGTCGAATTAGTTAGAATTTTTAAGTTTAAACTTTAAATATAATATGTATATATTTGAAGGAAAAAAAATCAACAAATAATAGAATGATATAATTCATGATTGTGTATATGCATGCCCCTAAGTCCTACCAGTGTTTAACTCCTCTTGACCTTTTTGAATTTATTTTTGAATTTTTTCATTCCAAAAAAAAAAAAAAAAAAAATTGGGTTTCGGGACATGGCAAGTCCGACCCGAAATACTCCAGGTTTCAGGTCCTCTGATTTTTTTTTTTTCCATCCCTAAATAAGATTCATTCACAATGATATACTTGAGAGTTGAGCTTGATCTTGCATTTTACATTTCATGACTTTTATTACCCTACGTTTGAGATACTATTTATAAATGGTTGTTTATAAATAGCAATATGATAACATTTGTTTTGATCTTTTTTATTATTATTTTTTTGTAAAAGTAAAAAATGTTGGACGATAATATTTGACCAGTTAAAATTATTGACTTTTCAAAAAAGTCGTCCAATGAAATGTTGTCACGTAATCATTTATAAACAAATATTACCAACAGAGGCATAGTTAATAAATGTATTTGAAGAAAAATAATTATTTAATATAAAGTTATGAATATTCAATTTTTATTCGATTCTTTGGTTCTTGGTCTAAAACCTATAATCAAACCAAATTCGTTGGTTCTCAATTCTAGTGTCCTCCGGGTGTTGAATTTAAGAAGAATCGAACCGAACACCATCCAGTACGGTCCAATTTCAGTCCATTCAATTAGAGAATTTAGTTTAGCCCGAAATTAAGCCCTAAAGTTTGCTTAAAATTCGAACTTATCTAGTGATTTAACCCTTGTTTGATTCAGATTTTCATATCAAGTTAAAGTTAACAATTAATTTTAATTATACATTATTTAGAGCTCATAATTTTTCAACCACACATCATTAATTTTTATCAAATCTACTTAAAATCTGATTTTAACAATCGACTCAATTTAAAAAAAAAAAAAAAAACATATATATTAAAAAGTGCCTAACGACTTCAAAACGGTTTGAGAAAATCCAAACCTAAATTTGATAATTTTGTTTTAAGACTTATTACCCTCACCTGTACCGCCCTCCGTTTGGTAACACTGTAACGGTTTACAAATTAATTTATTTATGATTTTGAGGTAAAATGTGTTGTTAAAATTTGAAGAGAGAAAATGTGTGATTTATAAATCGATTTTTAAGCCATTTACTAAACACTTGTGAGTTGCGACATTTATAATTAGTTTTTAAAATAATAATAATAATAATAATAATAAAATCTAAATCTAAATGAGCAATTATTATACTTCTTAGTTTACGTTAAACAATATAGACATGATAAGTCAATTTTCAATGTAAACGCCAATAATACCACAATAAAGTTAAAAACCATGACAATGTGTTTCTTCCACTATTTATGATAAATCCGTATAAAATAAAGTCACGATTAAAGAAATATGAAGTCATAATACAACTTGATGTTCATGGTCCTCATCGCCTCAGACGATGCTTCTGGACTTGAGAGGGTGAAAATTAATGGTTCTACGATACGTTTTTCAGCACGAAAAGGGTTCAGTATATGATGGAACCATGAATACGACGGACTCAAGTTGTTGACCGTGTTTGACAAAATATTTTTAGAGTTACGTCAATCGTTTTATACCTTTTTTTTTCCTTCAAAATATGTGTGATTAAAAAATGAACAGTGTTAGATGGTCTTGTCAATTCCAATAACGCATGTCGATTACCACCTTGTTTGTAAACCAAATTTTGATTACCGAAAAGAGTGTGAGTTACTCAATTCGAATACTACTAAGTAATCTTTATTTTTATAAGTAAAAAATAAGTAAATATTTTGAAACATGTTTGAGAAGTTAATTTTGCTTATCTTCACATTTACCACTTGTTTAATTTTGATTGTTTAAGATTCGATTAAATAGTAGGGATAAGTTATAAAAAAATGTGATTTTTATTTTTATTTTTAAGAACATATTGTAAAAAAAAATAAAATAATAATAATAAAATAAAATCTCAAAAAATCCAAAATCAAACAAGGACTTCTCCTTAGCCAATTGTGCTCTGAACATCTTCACATGCTGTACAGTGTTTGGCTCAGCCTTTAATCAACTACTTCGGGATTTATTTTATTTATTATTATTATTATTATTTATTTATTTTACTATTTACATTATTATATACCAAATAAGACGTCAGAAGGATTCAGGGCAGTGACAGTCCAGTGATTTTTGATGTCTGAGTCGAATGTCATAAATTAGGCCCCCAAAAAGTTGTAGCCTAATTTTCGAGTTCCTTTTTTTAAGGGTTAAGTACACAATTACAAATATTAAGGCTTGAAAATTTTTGTAATCAGACGTTTTGTAATTAATTACACAAGTATCAAAATAATTTTTAAAATCAGGTATTTTTCTAATTCAGAATTAGGTTCTGTAATTAATTACAATTGTGACTTTATTTCAATTTGTAATTAGTTACAATTGTAAATTTAATTACAATTGCAATTTATTACAACCACCGCCTAATTTGTAATCAGTCACTGCTACAACCACCGTCGAAAATACAATTATAACTTATTTCAATTTTGTAATTAATTACAATTGTAACTTATGAATTAGAACTTTATTTCAATTTGTAATTAGTTACAATTGTAAATTTAACTACAATTACAATTAATTACCACCACCGCCTAATTTGTAAGGCATCGCCTCAACTACCGTCGAAAATAAAATTGTAACTTATTTTCAATTTTGTAATTAATTACAATTGTAACTTATGAATTAGAACTTTATTTCAATTTGTAATTAGTTATAAATGTAAATTTAACTACAATTGCAATTAATTACCATCATCACCACCACCACCTAATTTTTAATCAGCCACTGCCACAAACATCGTTAAAAATACAATTGTAACTTATTTCGATTTTGTAATTAATTACAATTTTAACTTTATTTCAGTTTGTTATTAATTACAAATGCAATTAAATCTCACCACCACCACATCCCCCCCCCCCCCCCACGATGCAATTGCAAGAACAAAACTCAAAGTAAAATCGAATCAAGTTAGCACTAAAATTACAAAAGACAGCAATCAAATTAAATAGGTAGTAGTTTTAATTGAGTTCTTCCGAACATGGTTAAAATCCTAAGTGGGAGATTAAAAAAAAAAAAAAAGAACACAACTCGAAAAACTTGCATCATAACTATCAACAAATGCTGATAATCGTTTGCTGTTATCAATTCATTCGCCAAAACCAATGCATCATCATATATTTTGTACTTCCCATCAAATGAATCGAAGTAGAAAAAGACTCAATCCAAAGCAAATTTGCACCCCCCCCCCCCAATTCTGAAGCAAAACATTAAAACCAGCAGTAGAGAATTCTAGAACTAGTAAAGCTAGCGGTTTGATTCCAGTTATTTTGTATGTTGCGTGGATGTTTCTTTGTATTTTACAAATTTGTGTTGCGTTGGGAATTGAAGGGAGCATCGCCACTGGAATTGATGGGACCAAGTTTGGAGAGTAGAAGAGTTTGCTGTGTAGAGTCGCTCTCTTCTTTCAAAATTGCATGAAACGATGGTGTTTTGGACGGCAGCGATGGTGAAGCCAGTGATTGATGACACAATATTGGGGGTTCAAGAGAGGGCATAAGTGGACAGAGAAGAAGTGGTGGTGGTGGTGGTGGAACGGTAGTGGTGGTTGGTGAGTTAAGGTGGAGACGATTTTGAGAATTAGAGAGAGGATCCGGCAATTGAAAGTCTGATTTGGTCAATATTGAATTGGAATTGGGTGAATATGAGGAGTATTAGATGATATGGGGTGTACCTGATTTTCAATAATAATTTTTAAATAACTGAGTTTTTAAATTAAAAAGTATAAAAGTAATGTTTCGGGTAATTTTCCCTTTTTTTAATTGGACCTAAGAGAAAATATGAATTTTACAGAAAGAGAGAAAAAAAAAATGCCCCCAATTATATTGGGCCCGAGCCTTGGACCTCACTTGCCTCCTAGCAAAATCGGGCCTGATTCAGGGGTGAACCTAATTGACCATGTTGCTCGTGTGCACCCACCCTACCTGTCCCAGGTTCAAATCCTACCCCTCCCCCACCTTTGTTAAAATAGAAAAGGTCAGAAAAGCCATTAATCAGTTCTATACGAACGTAGTGGCACACTGTAATAGGCCTTTGTTTGTTTCCAAAGCTTTAAAGTTGATACGAAATATCAAAAAGATTGTGGGCCATGCTACTCAAAAAGGTGGGAATAGCCAATTCCTTCATGCCAATGAAAAAGTAGTAACTTCAATTATCCCAACTACCAAAATTCAACAATCATTTTCTAAGTGTAACGTAAAATGTCTAGCCACGACAGAGATCAGTGAATTCCCTAGCTTACACTGAAAGGATCAGGGTATTCTAGTTTTACATAATTCTTGAGTTGCTTTACTTTTTCTCAAGAATTCCACATTTTGCTACTGATAATTCACAAACCTAGCTTACCTTCACTTGATGTCCGGTTTTCCGTCTATGCCTGCTAAAATCGGATACAAATCTAAAAGTAAGGCCACAGCCCTCAACTTTGCACACGTATGGACGCTCCCCGGTGTGCACTCGTAAGTGTTCAGTCCTTGCCCAGGCCCACTTAAACGACATCGTACAACCCTTCCATGGACACTTGAGGGGCCTATCATCATCATGAACGCGCTGGTGTTGAACTGCATATTTGTGGGAGTTGAATTTCTTCCTGCACCCATTGACCGGGCACTGATTGCGGTTGTGAAGGAGAAGCTCTGCCTTTGTCTTGAAACTCATTGGACAGCCTTCTAATTCACACTTGCGAGGTCTGGTTTCGTGTTTTTTCTTATCCTTGTGAGGAAGAGAATCGACAGAAGCCTTCCTTGCCTTCGTCACCAGCAGCTTCTCCTCTACAGGTTTCTTACAGTCAGTTCCACTGACATATGCATCTTTTCTGACCCTTGGCCTCAAACTTTCACAAGGACTTATAATGAAGCCACCAGCATGCAATTGATCTTGTGGTAGCAGGTCTACTTGTTTTCTCTTTCTTCCACTTTCTGGCGTTGGTTCAGATTGTACAGGATTAGAGTTGGAATAATTCGGCTCACCCTGCTCCGGTAAAGAGACATCCATGTTGTAATCGCCACAAGATTCCATGGCAGCATGTACAATACTTGCTACATGGAGTTCTTCAACCGATGTGGAAGTATATTCTTCTACCAGTCCAGTACCTATTGGAACAGCTTTGTTTTGATTTTCTCCGTCCGTCTGAATTTCCTGCTGTCCCCTGGAAACAGCTGTGTCTTTATTATCTGCTTCTGTCTGAACTTTGTTGTGCTCCTTGCAATTCAAGGTATCTGATACCTTACTCTCTGTTTTCTTCACTATATGTTTCTCCCTCACGTCTTCATTTTTTCTGTCACTTTGAGCAGAAACTAAAAAATTTCCAGAATGGCACCTCCCGGCTTCAGCAGCAGATGAACCATCGGAATTATCCAAATAACATCTCTTGTTTTTCTCAAAGTGTTCATTGCCTACCTTGATATCATGCTGCAGCTCGGGATCATGCCATGTTGAACTACAAACAGTTTCCTTCACTATCAACTCATCAGGCGAGCAACTTATAGTTTGTGCTGCAACATTCTCGACAACTGGCATGGCAGAGATAAATGAATTTGCACGCTGAGATGGAAGAGAATACTGACGACCTCCTGTTTGTGAAAACTTTATGCATTCGTGTTCAGATTGTTCCCCAGAAGCTAAAGTGCTCGGCCCTGGAGAAGTGTGTTCAATATTTTCAATGCCGATAAGCATACTTTCAGTAGTTCTTTTAGCTTCTTTCTTTTGATCTACATCGTCAGCTGCAGGAACTTTTTGTAGAACATGGTCATTTGAGTATTTAGGGGCCTCATTTACTCCTGCAGAACTATGAGATTTGTATTTTCTTCTTGAATATTGGATGACTTTTTCTTTCCTAGCCGTTTGATGCTCTAACTTTGATCTCAGTTCATCCTCCTCTTTTGTGATTTCAAGGCCACCGGATGGTTTGCTTTCCAATGGATGTTTTATATGACGTTTTGTGCGTAATTTCCTGGATTTCCAATAGAAGCTGTAGGAATTCAAATCGGGAGTTTCACCGGAGAGCAGCCCACCCAATGTCAATAGATGCTTAACATTCTTGGATGGAAAATTCTTTTTCACCTTCACACAGTGCTGTAAATTGATACTCATTTGTGAAGTCCAATCTTCTATGCATCCGGTTTGTTCTTCTCTGTCAATAGCAATATCAATCAAGTATAGATCTTCCTGAGATGCCCTATCCAGCAGAATCTCGTTATAATTAAACGATACCGAAATTTCCTCTGCTATGGCTGCAGCATGTGCCTTTATTTTTTGGAAGTCTATCCATATGCGAAAATCAGTGAGTGAATCGGAATACAAACAAATTGAGAAAATCAGTAAGAGTAATGCTATTTGTAACCCACCTTTACACCTTGGTTTACACCCAGGTGATATGTCGAGATCATATGGATTAAATCACTCAACAGAATCTCGACACATCACCTGGGTGTAAACCAGGGTGTAAAGGTAGGTGTATATGTAACATTATTCAAATAGTAAAAGGGAATTAAAGAATGCAACATATAACTTCTTTATTTTAATTGATTAAATGTGGACGAGAAGTTCAGGTATCATTGTTGTGAGACTCAAAGAGAATTAAGCATAATTTCTGATGGTTCCACGCATTCTTCTGGTCTTCCATAAGTTCAAAAGAAGTCCAAGAAAATAAATGAGGGTGGAGTGCTGAAACTTGAGGGAAAAAAAATAAGCTCTAGCACAAGAAGATAAGCCAACTGTTACCTGAATGACAGATCACGAGAACATTTGCTCCACCTTTAGAACTCAACAATCCTTCAATTTCGATTGCATGCTCCAGGCAGAATATTCGAGGTTTTTCAAATCCACCAGAAATGTTCCATCCCGTCGCAGTCTTAACTTCTGAAGAAGCTGCATCATACTTGGGAGACGAAGTATGGTAAGAGAGAGGAGATTGCTCAATTGATGAATGTAAACATTGGCTTGATTCAACCACTGAAGATGATCCATTTGGATAGGTTAGATCCCTCATATTTGGTCTCGGGGTACACTTAACACGTGATGAAAGTACAATAATGGTTGATAATCTAGATACATATAAGAGAATATACACAGAAACCTTTTGCGCACAGAACCCAAAAAAAAAAAAAAAAACGTAAATGAGATGTCAAAAAACATGAAGTATATTTTCACTCACAAATAAACACATTTCTAGCAGGGGAGAACAAATTTTATCTAGCAGCAGTCAACTGAAGTATCAAAACATCTAGATGCAGCATAAGTTATACTCCCTCCATCCGTGAAGATAGAGTTGCTCTTATATTCATATAGATCAAAATATTTGAATAATGTAATTGGATATTAAATTTTACACTCACTTTTCCTAATATACCCTAATTCAATACTTATTAATCTTATATCTATGTAGCCATTAAATTATTATTGGAACAAGATGAACATTAACTCCTTAAATAAGGGCATATTAGGAAATGAAAAAAATTAAATACACACTCAACAAGGTAAGTAGACTATAATTTAGAACGGACAAATAACGAATACAAGCCTATCTTCATGGGACGGATGGAGTAAAAATTTGACAAACCAATATTCTGGTTAAATCAAATCTGACGCCTGGGTATTTTAACGCTCTGCTGTCATGGAAGCATGTAAAAAATATTTAATTTCATGGGTCCTATTTATATGTATATATTACTGCTAAGAATTTAAGACACGAGAAAAAACGAAGTGAATGTGACAAAAGCATAGTATGGACAGGAGCATGTCTTTGGACCTTTTACCTGGAATAGAGGCCTCAACCGTGTGGTCGAGGTCAGAAACGGAATTAGATTCACCTGGTTTGAAAACTTCTGGATCTTGAATGGTATGATGATCCTCAAGCAGAAGAGTCTTTGACGCTTCCACAGTTGGTTGTACAACAGCCATAAATGGAAAACCAAGAATGCCACAAGCAACACAGGGTAAAGTTCCAGAATCAATATGAAAATCATATGCCAAGTCATCATCATCTAGGTCAAAATCAACTGCATTAATACAGCTAGTCAATTGGCTAAAATGATCCTGATTATCATCGTTTTCGGTATACGCCTTTTCACTTGATGTTGATATTGCAGCATCTGCACCGTTGCAGAATTCAGATTCTTTACTTGAAGATGGCAACAATTCCAAGTCCCATAGTACTACATGGAACAAGGAATTTCTCTGAAGGAGAACAGTCAAGAGGTTGTTTTCATTCAAGATATCTTCAATAAATGCCTTTTTTACTAACAATTCTCTTTCTTCCTTCTGACGATCTCTACGACGTGAGCTTCGCACCCCTGGTAGTAAGGATCTTGGTATTCTGAAACTCAATAAATTCAAGCCTTAAAAGTTTGGACAATCGGTACAAAGGAAGCATCTCAGACTTTCTATTCTAATCATCAAGTGAAAAAACAGCAAGTTGACAGAATAAAAATAATATAACATAAGAACTCTAAGATTTATAATTGATCATAGATCAAACATTAGATTTCTGCCTATTAGACTACTAAACAGACACGTCTCGTAAGAGGCTATATATTCTTAAAAAATAAACATATTCAAAAATTTCATAGGGTATTTGACTTACCTTCCCCTTAATATGATGTCGGCATAATCAACTTTTATGCCCTTGATACCAGGACTAACAAGTTTCCCATCACTGAACACTACCCCAAAAGAACCAAAAAACATATGTTCCGGAATCTCTGTCCAAGTCAGTTTTTACATACCATTTCCAACTAAGCTTTTCAATCATGGAAGAACTTCCATTGATAGGAAACAGAAACTCCGGACAAGAATAAAATAAAATAAATAGTAAATCAAGAGTATGCCCATGAAGAGGTTAAGAAAGACACTCAAGGGCATACTTCCATTGATATCTTTATACACAATGGAGGGTCTTAAATGAAACAAAAATAGAAGTTCAAGGACTAACTTGGAACCAAAAAAAAAAGGGTTAAGTTCTAAGTGGCCAACACAATAAGTTGTTGGCTAATAGTGCTTTTAACAATAAGTTTACTTTTCAAGAGAACATAATCGACCAATAAACAACAGAGGTCATTAACACGCAAATAATCATGACCAGATTAAAAGTGGATCCAAGAAAGAAATTGAAAGACCATTAACGTCTTTTTTTCAAGATCAGGAATCAGTCCCAGGCAGTAAATCTGGTGCCAATAGACATACTTACCAGTGAAAAACAAAATTAAGTGAGTTACAGCTTGGCAAGGCCTTGATGAGGCCTAAGAATACTTCAAGGAAACTTACACCAACATACTGGCCTAAAGTAACAATCAAAGCTAGAAACCTGACCTTGAAATGAAAGACATGGTCAACAAGTATAAGAGCTGCTGATGAGAAAGCATGGGTAGATAATTCATGGCAGCTCTACGCACAGCAGCTTCCTTGGCTATAGCAAGCCATTCTGGTGTGCCAAAATTAGCAGCTTCTCCACAATTGAAACCTATTGTTCATAAGAGATTCACTAGACAAGCCTCAAAGAAACGTGCATATGGTAAATGAAAAGAGATCAGCTCAGTTTTGCTAAGAGAAACATGATATTGACTTAAGTTACTACATGAGTTCGAAATAAGAAGGTTAGTTATTTTGTCACTGAACTCTTTTTTTTTTTTTTTTATAACCGAGGGTATCGGGGGCCCCACCCCCCACTAATCCCATGAGGCCCTGGCGCTTTCGACCGGGAGACGCCCCAGTGGCCCCAAGAAGTTTTTTTTGCTCTCACGGGGAATCGAACCTGGGATTGGTGAGAGGCTCAAAAATAGCAATTTCAGACCAGTCTTATTGTTAAGCTATTTGCCAGAGGCTCAACGAATTACCCAACCTTGGAGCAAGAGGTATAAGGCTCAACAAGCATCCCATTTGTTTCCAATAACAAGTGTCTAACAAAACAAGAACAATCTATCTGAGTGAAGTAAACGTAGACAATTTTAAAAAGAAGGGTGGGGGAATAAAAGGACAAGGAAATTTAGAAAAAAGAAGGAAAAAGGTAGAGGGGATCAGGACCTGGATCAAAAGAATGCAATAAAATCCTGCTTTGTCATTTGAAATTTTAAATTCTTAAATTGTAACGCATAAAGATTATCATTAAACAATATGCAATAAAGTTATCAGCCCTCATCCTAAGTCTTCAAGGTACCCAACAGCAGGTAAAAGAGTTAAGGTTCAATATTACGTCAATGTTACATAACATGAAATGGATGTTACAACCTAGAGAACATCAAATTGCTCCAACCAGCATACAAAACATAAATCAATTACCATGGCTGAATCCTATGTGGTAAGCCCTTGGAAAAGTCACAACAAATTCTCCAGGATACTGCACCAACCTAACAATAATAACCATGTCCACCTTATCAGAATACTTAACATATATGTAAGCCTTGTCTTATATCAAGATGAACTCCACATAACCAACAAAATTATAGAAATAAATCCTCCCATTCACAAAATAGAAAAAGAGAGAGAAAGTGCAGATAACAATCGGTTAAGCTTCCGTTTGGGAAGATTTATAAATGGTTTAATCTATAAATAGAAACAACTACTACTTTTGGGTCCATTAGAATGTGTGGTTGAAATTGAAGTTAATCATTATAAATTATTTATAAATTTTGCCAAACAGGTCGAAGCCCATATTTGGTACTCATCATTATCATAAAACTATTTTTTTCTCACATTCATTTCCTACCACACATTCAAACAATAAAATATTCAGCACGTAATTCTAAAATTATTCCATAGTTTTTAACCACACATTCTCCTAAAAATCACTATTCAAAAAATTATTTTTTCCAAAATAACTCTTTAAAATGAGAAACAAGCAGGGGCTAAATAAACTACACACCTGCAACATGGGATATTTGGTGCAACAATAACTTCAGGAGACAAAACAGTTGTCTTCTCGCCCAAGAGAGAGAGTGCAGCTGGTAATCACAAAAGAATTGAATCTGATTGAAGAAATAATGAACAGGTATCGGGGCATTAAAAGTTAAAGCTAGATTATACTGTGAACAGCAAATAAATTTGAAGGTCCATGATGACAAATAGCATTCACCAAACATTAATTATTTTTCAAGAGGAAAATGTTGAAAAGTCTAAAACATAGTAATATATCCATTATCTGAGACTTCATACTGGATAAAGATCTAAAGGAAATCCACCACGACGTTCAACAGTCTGGAGCTTTATATATAGTATTAAAAAATATTGATGCATACAGAAAAGGTTGTTGCATCTGCTACAAGGAAATAAGGATAATCGATCAACGAGGCCAGGTAACCATCTTGGCAAAAAGCAGAAGAATTGATATTCTAGCTTACACTACATTAATTCATTCACGATACAAATACAGAGAAAATGTTGTTACATCCTATTTGCTTCAAATTCGATAAGAACCCCAGCAGCACACCCAACTAGACATGAAAAAGAAGCTAACGGTAGGACATGTTTTATAAAGAGTGCTACTGCAACAGCTTTTACAGAAAATCGTAGAATGAAAGTAATAGATGAACCTCACAGGTTAGTAGTTACAAACAGAAAGGACTAGTTCGGTCCGGGTCCCTCTGCAGCAAACAAACACTTCTTATCCAGTTAATATCCGTTTTGATGATAGCTCATGAAAAGAACGTTTCAAGAACAGCAAATACTGGATCAAATGACTGTAAAGGCATGCAGTTACTAGCTAGACGTCATGCTTTCTAGCAATAACAGCGTAAGCCAACTTTGGAAGTGGGGATTATATTCTTCTTATTGTAGTACAGAATAATTAACAACCAATAGAGTTTCTGAAGGCATGAAAATTGATGTTTCAAAAAACAAATATGAGAAGAATTAGCTGCGCCATTGCAATCATAGGAAAAATTGTTAGCGGCATCTATGTCATCTTGTTTTTCATGATGTTAAGTATGTTAAGCATCCACATACCTAAACGGTCAGTGCTTTCTCCATAACCATAAAGACGAATTACTTCTTCAAAATTGAATGCACAGTTTCCTGGCACTGCATACCAAGTCTTCGGAGCGCCCATGTGAAGGAAGTTCAAGCTGTGAAGCTCGTGATCTTCAACATGCCAAGCAAACCAGCTGAACAGCATTCCAACATAAACCATGGGAGAAGTAACACCAGGGATATCATCTGGCATAAAACGTGTCAATGATCCAGCTGATCGTGCTATTACTTGTAAATTCCAAGGACTATTTGAAAGCTTCCAACCAGCAGTACCTTCCATCTCACTCATATAGTTTAAATCCTTGTGCCCAGAAACAGACGCAGATAGATGTGACTGCATAGATGGTAATGAATTCGGATCTGTTTCTTTACATAAACCAATATCTTTCTGGTTTACTGAAACTTTATCTAGATTACCTCTGTTCACCGCATCTAAATGATCATCCTTGCTATCAGAGCTTCCTAAATTATTTCTATCGAAGGACTTCCTCTTTCTCCTCCTCCTCTTATGTCTATAAAACTGTCGCAGTGACCCTACTGGTTCACCAAACCCTGAGCCAGGCACATCATTTGCATACTCTACATAGACTGGCTTCTCAGCAGAAGCCACTTTCCAGAACATTGCCTCTACAATTAATGGATTCACCTCTTTAACCATCCCAAACAGACTCTTTGCAAAATCCTTTGACTTTGCTTCAAATTGTTCCAACGTATAAACCTCCCCACTTTGCCAAACTTTCTTTTGAGCTCCGAATATCTGATCCATTGCCCCCTTCACCCTTCTCCCTTTCTCACTACCCAATTCTTGGTGCCTAGTAGTGAATACTGCCCTGCTCTCATTGACATTATGATTTCCCTTATCAGGATTGTCTGTTTTTGACTTAGTAATGAGATTTAGATCTAAACCCAATTCTGGACACTTGGAAAGGGACTTATTTAAATTATAAAGAACATACTTTTTAGAAGGTTTAGGCAATGGCGGAATTATTTTACATATACCAAAAGCACTAGCTTCTTTCTCTATTTTGGATATATACGCAACTGGGTCTGCAAATTCCGTGTCCGTTGGTCGGAATTCAGGTGCCATTGGCAACCCTTTAAGCCACTTCGGTATTTCCACATCCTTCATTATACCACGAAAAATTAACCCAGGCTCGCTCCCTTGTAATTGAGGTACACAAAAATGAAATCCAAGACTACTGCATTTCACTATTAAAATTGAAAACGACTATAAATGATAACTTAAGTTCAAATTTTACGAGTCTCCTTCTATGAAATGGAACTGCAGTGATTGTTATTACTTCCTAAAACAACCAAAGAAAACTAAGAGCAGTTCAAAAGGCATAAATTAATGAAAGTAAAAAGGGCTGAAAAACCTGTAGCTCCAACTTTATTGAGAAGGGTTCGAGCGAAAAAAACACCAGAGTCTAAGAAGCAGGGAACTCTGGAATGAAGCCCTTGAAGGGGACTAGGTTTTGAGATTTGGGGGAAATCCAAATATGCGCAAGATAGAATATTTAAAGGTATTTTCCTTAACGTACGCTGGTACAATTAGCGCCCATTTTGGTTTCCACTTTCCCGAATCGTTAGGGATGGCCACAGAGTGGATTCAGGTCGAGTAGGTCATTTCTAGATATTAAAATGGGTAGGGTAAGAATCGAATTTGATAAATTCATCCCTCATCTACTAGAGATTTATAATACACTTCATCCATTAGAGATTTATAATACACACATCCTACCCATATACCCACTTAGGAGAGGCGAGTCAGGTACGGATAGGGTACGAGTAGGATATCGATATTCTTTTATATCCATTTAAAACTCATTACGTATTTAATTTTAATAATTTTATTTCTATTTTTATTTTTTTGTGTATATATATACACACACTTCACATGTAATAATATATTAATTAACAATCTCTGACCAACATAAAAATATCAAAATAAGTATAAGTAGATTTCAATTGTCCAAAAATAAGCAAATATCAAAGAGTTTATTTGTACAAAATTATATATTATTAAAATTTAAATACAATAAATTTTTTTTAAAAAAAAATTAATAGGTATATGAGTCGAGTATGAATTTTTCTACAACACCAATACCCTACTCATAATCATGTCGGGTTTCTAAATCTACACTCATACCCTATCTACAAACTCATTGAGTCGGGTAATTTTCACTCATTTGTGTCGGGTATCCAACGAGTTTTGGGTTCGTGGGTATTATTGTCTTCCCTAATCATTTCGCTTGTCGTATCACGAAATTATTAGCTGTCCCATTTTTGGTCCCTTGACCTATCACATTCGGGATGGGGTGGGTTCGGGTTCCATTTGGGACGAGTTGCAATGCCAACCCGTTGTCCTTTTTTTAAATACGCGTTCGATTGCCTTAAATTCTGAATATAATTATATCTTGAAATCGACAGTTGATAAGTAAAAAAAAAAACTTTAAAATGATTTATATTCAACACCACACTATCCTAATTCGGTAATTCCTAAAAAATATATGAGTAAAGCATAAACACAAATATACAATTTAGAGGGAAATAGAAAAGTACAATTAGGGATTGCAAAAAATCTACCCTGCTACGAACCCGATGGACCAGATCCTAATGGTGCCAAAATAATAATAATAATAATAATAATAATAATAATAACAACAACAACAACACAACTACACAAGAGTTGTCGAGGCAAGTTTGGGATGAGAATTGGTAATCCGAAGCGTGTTCAGGTCGGGAGGATTTTATCTAAACCACGTCACCTCAATAATAATAATAATAATAATAATAATAATAATAATATCTCATTTTACTAAGCCTGACCGCTGACTTGGTCACGTGGGAGAATTAAAAATCAAAAGATTGAAAAACCCTAATGCCCACATTATACGCTCTTCGACTCTTCCACTCCCACAATCGTCGCAGCTTGCAGCCTTCCTTTAGACTTCAGTCTAAAGATAACAATGGGACGGGTTCGGGGTGGGGGTGCGAGAAGAACCTCATATCCATACCCGCCACATGACTCGTTAAGTCAAAAAGAGGCGGGGCAGGTATGGGTTTAGGGCAGGGGCATCAAATACTCGCCCCCACCCCGTTAACACCCCATTTATATTTTTTTCCTTTTTTACTTTTTTTTTTAAAAAAAATATCTATTTGAACTTTCTTTTTCACTTTTTTTTTTATTACTAAGCCCTTGTTTGATGCTCTTACTCTTTGAAAAAAAGATAGTTTTGGAAAATCGTGTAGTTAAAAAATGGTTTGAAAAGTAAAAAATTGTGAACTTGACTTTTTTGGATGGTTGAAATTGATTACTGTAGAAAAAAGTAGTATATTTTATTAAAAAGTAGGAGCATCAAACAAGGGCTAAATTTCATCCATTCTAATTAAACAACATTTTTTTTCTAATAAGATCCTACATTATAGTCAAACACTCATCATAATTTTTTATTTTTTTAATTTATGGAACTGGGCGGGTCACTAGCGGAGTTGGTCAAACAAAATACGTCCCGCCCTGAACCCTCTTTGGGTTCTTCATTTTAATCTCATACCCGCCCCCACCGACCTGCGGGATGGCTTTTTTCACCCCCATTGGGTCAAGGCCTATTGAGTTCGAGACGAGCCAGGTTTTTTTGCCTTCCCTACTTCAGCATTTAGTTCACACTTCAGCTCACAATCCACCAGTTATCTCTAGTCTACAGTCTACAGTGGTCCAATAGATTTGTTGCATCTGCATTTCATCTTGGAGGAGTTATGCTTCTTAATCCTGATGCCACGTCACCAAAGCCTTCGTATTCTTTTGCTATTCTTACATAGGATAATACTACATTCCCCTGAGGTTCACTCCAGAGATGACCCCCCACTCACATGGGTGTGGAACCCATTCAGTAACATTCATCACTCAAGAATTGCACAAGCTCATAATAACCAGGATTTGTATACCACATAAAGAAGTTGAATAAAAAACTGTGAAATTGCAAACCATTGTTATGGATGAAGTCCTCCTATATTAAAGAGAGAGAAAATAAAGGAAAACAGAAAAAGCGCACAAAAATTTGAAGTAGGTCACCGTTAATGTAAGAGCTACAGATCATCGAACTCTATATTTTGGTGCTATGAAAATATTTAATTTTATCCTTTTAATTATATTCTTGTTAATGTTTCCAAGATTCATATGAACTTAATTAAGGTAAAAATATAAATAAAAAATAAAAGTTGAGACTTATTACATACTTGGTAACTGATTTCCCACATTTGATGCATGACTACATATTATTTTCTCGAATTTTACCATGAACAATCATCCATATGCATGACTATAGATTATTTTCTTAGATTCTACCATTAACGATCATCCATATTCAAATTTGGATTATTTTGATTGTTGAGTTTTTATATATATAGAGTTATTTTTTATTTTTTTTTTGGCTCATGGATAACAGTATTATTTAAAATAAAAATGTTCATTATGTTATCATGTTTTATATTCTACAGATGTCTGAATCTATTCTTAAGCAGTCTACATCGCTTCCATGTGTTGGAAGTGTTAGATTAAGATAAGGACCATAGCATGATCATAACCCTAGCAAAACAAATAATACATTTATTAGCAATGCTCCACAAGAAGTTCCACCATAATTAAATGAAGATCAAACTCCGATAGACTTAACTGAAGAGGTACGTTGTAACGCCCCGAATTTCGAGGAGCGCGGGAACGTCACTTTTCTAAATTCTTGAATAAACTTTGTTGCGGAAAAATGATTAAATATTAAATATCGCATTTATCGAATAAAAATTTAGCGATAATTCAAATGGAATAAGTATTTTCGTACAAATTTGTAAAAATGACAATTCTTGATAAAATGAAATAATCATTTCAAAGTTCACGACTTTTTAAAAAATATCAATTTGTAAATTGCCGTCATTGCCCATCACTCGCCATCGTCTCCGAAATCTGCAAAAATTGTTAAAACAACGGGTTGAGCATTTCAAAAATGAAATACTCAGTAGACTCATCGCCAATAATTAATCTACAAGATAATTGAACACGTAATCATGCAAATAATGTAGTGACATTCTTTTCTTATTCATAGGTATCACACAGTGAACGCAAATGAACACATTCTTTTCTTTTCTTGGCTAGCAGATAAGTTATGCCCAGCATAACATAAATTCTTTATCTCAAAAGAGATATTCTTTTCTCATGCAATTAAGCATAAAATCACACAAATCCACATAACACATGCAATTATAATATAAATCAATTAGTGGGGACGAGTCTACTGAGTATTTCATTTTTAATTATTTGAAACCTTTGAAACAACATTTTTGCGGAATAAATGAATTTATAAAACATCACATCCATTGTTTAAAAGTTAAAGCGGAAACTAAATTTTAATCAATTTAATTAAAACAATTCATAAAAATTAAATCTTAAGCTTTAAAGTAAAGTAACGATAAATAATTAAATTGACGACATTTATGAAACAATTCAAATATTGAAATGATTTGAAAAATTATTCTTGGAACAAAACATGAATAAATAAGTTTCACTTTCAAATAAAATATTTCTAAAATCTCAATAATTGCCACCATCGCACGCCTCGCCGCCGACTCCGCCATCTGCAAAATTTGTTTTTTGGAAAACGTGAGTATTTCATAGAAATACTCAGTAGACTCGCGCATAATAATCATTTAACATTATAAATTAAAACACATAATCATGATATTCAAGTTCTCAGGTGCCTAACGATCACCAGTATTCTCATGAACATAAAAGTTCAAGTTCTCATACATTTAAGCAAGTAATTCTCATGAACATAAAAGTTCAAGTTCTCATGCATTTAAGCAAGTAATTCTCATGAACATAAAAGTTCAAGTTCTCATGCATTTAAGCAAGTAATTCTCATGAACACAATCATACATGCTAAACTTATAATCCAAATAATTATTGATGCGCACTTTTGAAAAATGTAAATTTGTAGATTAGAGTCTACCTCAAATCACGAGTCTGACAGTTGAGCAAGAAAAATCACGTTGTTCTTCTAAATGTCCAAGCGCCTCGTCTAGCATAACTTAAAATAATAAGTCCAATTTAATACTTTTAAAACTGATTTAAATGACTTAGAACTTTAGGGACTGAAATTATTATTTTAACAGTTGGGGGACTAAAACGAATAATTTAAAAGTTGAGTTGAAACTCAAAACTAATATTAAACTATAGGGCTGAAATAATAGATTTTAAAAATGGAGTGGCTGATTAAAATCATTTTAAAACTAAAGGACTGAAATAACTTAATTTAAGAGTAGGGGCTGAAATAAGACATTTTAAACATTGTGAGGACTGAATTGAATGATTTTGAGACTTGAGGGACAGAAATGATCACTTTTCAAACGTGGGGGCTTAAGGGGTAATTTCTGAAAGATCAAAATATTAAATCAAAATATCTTTCTCTCTCTATCCCATTCTGAAATCAGAGGCAGAGAGAGAGAGAAGGGCGAGAGAGGGGAGAAGCTCTCCTCTCCGGTGGCGCTGCAGGCGCCATCTCCGGCGGAATCACCGCCATCACTTGGCGGCGCCGAAGGCGGATGGTGGGGAGGTTATGTGCTCAACATTGGGTGTCAAAACAGGGTGAAAACCGAGGCTTGATTTCGGATCTAGGAGTACCATTTTCGGTGAAACTCCGGTCGAAGAAGCGACGGTCGAAGGTGAGTAGCTTGGTAAGTTAATTTTGGGTTTTGGGTTTGATATGGAGTTGGTTTGGTACTGGGGTGTTTGGGCAGTGGTGTCGTGCGGTGGTGGTGATCCCGGTGTTGGTTGCGGTGGCTGATTGGGCTGGTTGTGTTGTTTGTGTATTGTGGTGATGATGATGATGATGATGCTGGTGGAGTTGACTGTGGTTGCAGCGGGGGGTGAGGGTGAAGTGGTTGATGAAATGTGACGGTGGTTGTTCGGTAATTGCGGTTCAGGTGGTGGTGATTAGTGGGTTCGAATTGTGCAGGTTGTTGTGGACGGGTTTGGAGGCGGTGAGAGAGAGGCAGCGGCTTGGTGGTTTCGAGCAGTGGTGGCTGGTGGCGTGGCCGTGGGTGATAGGCGGCGGCTCGATGGTGATGACATTGTTTTCTATTGAATTCTCTTTTGTCTCCTTCGATTCATTAATTAAATCGAGGCGACACTCTCAATATCCCATAGTCCCATTAATTAGGATTAGAGGCACTGAGTGCGTGGAATTCGATCTTGCAGATTGGTTGCTGTCAATATTGTGAGGAAGGGAGAATAGGAATGTATATGTATTGGTTTGCTTCTGATCAAGATTATGGAAGGATGGTGAGATTGAAGGGAGTTACAAGGGGTAATGGCTGATTAAAGGGGAAGGATTTTGGGAATTAATAATTATCCATAACTGAATAGCATGAAACTGGAAGGAGATAATTTCTGGGAAGAAATAAAAAAAATGTGAGGAAATTGTGATGAGCTTGGTTTGCTAACAGAATTTCAGAAATTTACTTGGTTGATTAGGGAAAGGAAGTATGAATGGGATTGACAAGAATATAATGGTTGATTGAGGAATGAAATTTTGGGATTGAGGCTATTTCATTCTTGGCTATGGTTCTGAATGTGGTTGTAAATGAGGCTTGGTGGATTCATAAATGGAGCTTTGTGGTGGAGGATTAGGTGGAAAATGAAATGGAAAGTAGTGTAAAGTATGGTGATTGATGATGATGAAATGGGTGGGAAGAGAAGAAAACGTGGGATGTAATTAGGTTGAATGGCTAATTGTGAGGGATTGGGTAGAGATAATGGGGAAAATGTGCTTGAATATGAAAGTAGAAGTTAGGGAGGAAATTTTGGGATTAACATGAATGTGAATTGGGGATTAAATATTTTGGATTTAAAATAATTTGACTTCATTTAATTAAAAATTGGACTTAAAGATAAATAATGAAAATGAGAGACTTTTGAATAAAATTTGAAAGTCGAAATAAGATAAATTTGAAATAATTAATTTTACTTCATTGGCTAGACGATCACGTTTTTAAAATAAATGGACAAAGTCGTAGCGACACATTTAAAAAAATAATATTTATTTAAATAAGTCGTGAAAAATTCTCGGTCGCTACAACCCTACCACCTTAAAATAATTTCGTCCCCGAAATTTAAAAATTTTCTTGATCTAAAATACTTTGGTACTTCAAAATTTCTTCTTTCTTAAAAACTTAAAAAAATTAATATGACTAGACAAGAGCGCTGGTTTTTGAATAATATTTGGAGATTCGTAGCGACGAGTTTGGTAAAACAAATCTTTTATGTTTGAAAATTTCTCGATCGCTACATACGTGACAATGGAAAGAGTAATTGACTTCTTCGGTTTGGGATCACTTTAAAAGATAAAAGATTAATAAGCAATGGAAGGTTATATGTAATTATTGCAAGAAAGAATTAGAGGGTGAAACAAAAAATGAAACAAACTATTTGTTTAATCATATGAATAGATGTATTTTCCGTAACCGTAGTAATATTAAGCAAACATTGTTGAATTAAAAAATTGAAGGTTGTAGTAAGGTTACAATGGGTACTTACTCTTTTGATCAAGAGCGGTCTAGGAAGGATCTTGGGAAAATAATTATTTTATACGAGTATCATTTATCTATGGTTGAGCACATAGAATTTAGGATGTTCTTAAATGTAATTCAACCATGCATTATTTAAGGTCCCTTTACATAATACTGTTAGAATGACATTTTGAAAATTTATGAATATGAGAGAGCAAAAATGATTCATGGTTGTCACTGCTCATTTCATAGATGATTCGTGGAAACTCTAGAGTCGGATTGTGAGGTACATTAATTTTAAGATAACTGATTTTACTTGTTGACCCATTTGCTGGATGCTGCCCCTTTTTTAAAAATACATAGCTGCCTGTCTTAAATTTTGAATGTAAATATATCTGAAATTGACAACTGATAAATATAAGAAAAATTGAAAATGATTAATGTCCATCACTACACTATCATGATGCGGTAATTCCTAAAAATACACGAGTAAAGCACAAACACAAATACACAATTTAAAAAGAACTAGAGAAGTACTATACAATTTAAAGCATGATACTTAATGTCCATAAAATATATACCCAACGAAAATGGTTCAATGAGAAAAGACAATTTCAATCTTCTTAATTTCTTCACAAATCAAAAGTTCTCAGCTTCAATTTTCTTGAATACCAGTGGAGTCAGTTATGATGAAATGAGAAAGTTCATATAACATGTATCAAATATGACATTGCACGTTTATCTTTATATTTGTGTTTGGACCATTCATTCAAAGAAAAAGAAAGTCACCTCAGCCTCAGCATCAACATCCTCATCACTCAACTTTGAACAACATTCAGAATTAATTAACCATGAATGAAATTATAAGAATGAACAAATATGAATTATAAATAATTATAATTGTCGTACAGTGAATTTCAGACAATAACAAATCTTGAGCACACATCAACACCTCTAAAGTTTTAGGATGAAGCATATTTCTGTGTAGAATTACAAATCTACTACTAGTAGTAAAGGAAGACTCATATACAACTGTAGAAATTGGGATGACCAAAACATTTCTTGCAATGTGACCAAGAGTAGGATAATTGGTTGCATTTTCTCTGCACCATGCCAATATATCAAAATCATCTGATGGAGGTAATGCAAGCTCATCCAAGAAAATATCAAGCTCTATTTTCAATCACTAGAACTAATGGTACTAGAAATAAATTGATAAAACCCAACCATTCATTTCCCAACAGTTGTAGACGACTCGCTCAAACAAAAAGAACTGGAAGATTAGGGAAGAACACCACTCAAACCACGTTCTACCTTGTAGCGATCAAGAAATTTTCACGTATTGAATAATTATTTTAAATTATGAAAACGTGCCGCTGCGATCTCACCCATTTTTAATTTAAAGTCACGACGTATTGTCAAGTCGAGAAATATCAAGTCCATTCGATTTTAATGAAATTTCGAATTTCTAAAATTATATTATATTATTTATTTATTTAATTTATTCGTTTCAACAATCGTTTTAAATTCCAAATTTCATTAAGCTAATTTTATCAGATCCATTTTCCTACTCAATGGATTCACGCATATTATTTTCTCAATTTTTGTTTATTGCTTGTCAAGACTTCCAAAATGCCTAATCAACACATACCTCCACTAACTTCCACCAACCACATCCAATTCCATACCCTAGCTCTCACTTCACCTCAACCCACTCCCTATACATTATTAGACTTCTCTCACAGCACATCACCACTGCCCAGCCACAACCAACTCATCTCCTTCACCATCATCATCACCATCTCACAGCCATAACCATCTCATTTGAATCAACACCAATTTTCCAGCAAGATTACCCAACCACCATTTTCATCCATGTCACAACCGCAATCTCCACCTCCTCTGTTTGAGCTCCATTCACAACCAAGCTGCCTAGCTGCCACCATCGCCTGCGAGACCCCAAACCGTCACCACCACCACCTCCAACTCACCTCCATCATCACCGCCTCAACCTGCGCAATACCACAAACCGCCCCAACACCACCATCACGGCCAGCCAACACTGCTAGCACCACCGAAGCTAATATCACACTCCCAACCTGGCACCACCTATATCATCATCATCATCATCATCATCACCACCACCACCACCACCTACCACCCTTCACCCCCTCAACAGCCAGTTAACCCAACCAAGAACCACCATTAACCACCTGCAGCACCACCACAATCGCGGCCAACCCAAACCCAAAATCAAGAACTAGGTTAACCCAAGCACCCACCTCAATATTCGACCCATTTCTGTCCGGATCTTCGCCGGAGAGACTCCAAAATCGTAGCCAAGTTTCAAGCTTTTAGCCTCGATTCCACCCTATCTTTTTACACCCAGTCGAGCCCACAACCTCTACCCCGCACCTGTGCCACCACGCGTCGGTGGCGCCGTCACCGACTTCCTGGCCGGTAATGGAACCCTGCGGAGACGTCGCCGGGCACGCCTCTGTTCTGAACCGTGAGAGAGAGTGAGTGATATGTCTATATTTGTCATATTTTAACTTTTGTGAAATTGCCTCACTAGTCCTTCAAGTTTTAAAATTATTTAATTCGGTCCTTTCGGTTTTAAAACTAATCATTTCAATTCCTTTAGTTTTTAAATAGTTTCAAACAGTCCCTTCATTTTGAAATCAATTATTTCCAACCCCAACAGTTTAAAATCTGTTTGAGCTTCAACCCAAGTTTGGAAAATTTACATTTTAGACCCCATTATTCTAAATATTTCATTTTGACCCATAATTTCAAATATTTAAAGTCCTATCCCTTAATTTTAAAAATCTGATTATTTCAGCCTGAATATTTTAGTGTTTCATTCGAGTCCTGAAAGTTTTGAAAAACTCCATTTTAGTCCCCAAGTTTAAAGGTATTTATTTTAGTCATCCAACTTTCAAAATCAGCGATTTCAGTCCCTAAATTGTAATTTATCTTTTTTAAACTATAAATTTCTAAAGACCAATTTAACTTATTTTTCTAATTGGCTAGACGATGCGTATGGATATTTAAAGGATTGAAGTCATTTCCCGCTCGATTTTGCACTCGTTGAAATTAAGGTAGATTCACCCATATTAATTGATTTAAATTATGATTGCATGTGAATGTGTATGTTACGTGATTTATGTGAAATTTATTTCATGAAATGAGATGAGAATATATTTCGTATGAAATATTTATGTTGTTATGCTTGTCATAAATTATATGTTTTAATGCATGAGAAAGAAAGAAGAGAATATCTTGCAAGATAAATGATGATGTTATGCATAACTTACGTGTCTTAAGTGCACGAAACAAGACTATCCACAACATATGATTTCTAAAGAGCTTGCATTTATGTGTTCAATTATATTGTAGATTAATTAATTGGCGATGAGTCTACTGAGTATTTCTATGAAAAGCTCATATCTATTTTAACAATATTTGCAGATTTCGGAGAGGGTGGCAAGTGATTAAGAATCTTATTTTGATAATCCATATTTCTAAACTTTGGTTATTTTTGAGATTTTCAATTATTTGAGAAATTATGACATTGTCAATTGTCTTGTAATATTAATTGCTCGATTTATTATTTCAAATTGTTTCATAAATGTTTTCAAGTTTTATCGACCATTACAATTTATTTAATGTTGCCAAAAATGAATTTCAGTTATTTCTTCCGCTAAAATTTTTGTGAACCGGGTATTTAGAACTCGGGGCGCTACATACCTGATGCAATTGCACCAACTTGCAACAAACATTGTAGATCTTTTCAATTTCATGTGAAGCTTCATCTCCAAAAACTAGTGGTTAGCACTTGCTTTGCACGTTTTATGTCTATAATGAATGTTAAAGTAATGTTTTTTAAGTACTAATAATATTTTTTTAAAATAGTTGACGTAATTGATATTGTTAGAGAAAAATTATAAATCATAAATTGACTTCAATTCTTAATATATTAATATTTTATTTAATTTTTTGTCTAGTTCTTCGAAATATATATTAAACATTTTTTTAAAATTTCAGCTTAATAAATAAATCGCATGTGATGTATTAAAAAGTAATTTAATATTATAAAATATTAGGCAAATTAATAATTGTTTTATAAAATATTTATGATAAGTCAGTGAAAAATGTGAAAAAAATTGTGTATAGATAAATTAAAATAATTTGTGAACATATTTTATAATGAAAAACATTTTAATATTACCCTCATATTCGGGAGAAATTAAAATAAGATTTTAATTCAAGTCAACAATTAATTTTTAACACAAATTTCTTCTGATCCACAACTTTTCAATCACATTTTATTAATTTCTATCAAAATCTATTAAAAAATTAATTTTAATCATCACCAAACAGTGACTATATAAATTTAAACTAATATTTCAATTTTGATTTTTCCTTTTTCAAAGAGTTTTGAAATTATTTATTTTATATTCTTAATTAGAAAATAATTAAAAATTTTATTTTATTTTTATATAAATTAATTGATGATTTTGATAAGAATTTAAGTGATTTTAAAAATAAAAAGTTCGCTCACCCCACTTTGTAAATAATAAAAAATGTCTATTTTATTGGTAATTACTAAATCATAATCGTTTGAATTAAAAATAGAAAAAAAATTCATTAAAAGTATAAATATGTTATTTGAATTATTTAAAGAGTGTGCTTATAAACGAAATAGTATTGCCCAACAGAGGGATAAAAAATAATTGTTTGAATTAAATACAGAAAAAAATCAATTAAACGCATAAACGTACTCTTTGAATTGTTCAATGGAGTTATCACGTGAAATGAAATTTGATGGGACAAAATTCTAAAAGTAAATTAAAAGGCAACGACGCTAAACTAATATTAGTTGAATTCCAATTTCGATTTAGTGAATGTGGATAAATTAATGTTTTTAAAATAAGAATTAAAATGGATGTAAAATAAGTTTCAATAAATGAACTAAATGTATTATTGAGAAAAAGAAAAGAAAGAAAAGAATGAGTGGATAAAATGGGAAATCAAAATATTCTTACTTATCCACACTTTTAAGATATTATTATTATTATAGATGGACAGATATAGATGTAGGTTTCTATTTTTATCAATAACTAAAACACAATCATTTGAATTAAAAATAGAAAATAAATTCATTAAAAGTATAAATATGTTCTTGGAATTGTTTAAAGATTGTGCTTATAAAAGAAATAGTATTGCCCAACAGATGGATAAAAGATAATTATTTGAATTAAAAATAGGAAAAAATCAATTAAATGCATAAACCCACTATTTGAATTGTTCCATGGAGTTAGCGTGTGAAATAAAATTTGATGGGACAATATTCTAAAAGTAAATTAAAAAGCAACGATGCTAAACTAATGTTAGTTGAATAACCAATTTCGATTTAGTCAATGTGGATAAATTAATGTTTTTAAAATAAGAATTAAAATATATGTAAAATAAGTTTCAATAAATTAACTAAGGGTATTATTGAGAAAAAGAAAAAAATGTGAGGATAAAATAAGAAATCAAAAGATTCTCACTTATCCATACTTTTAAGATTAACTAGTATTCCACCACGTACTTCGCACGTCTTATGTACGCGATAAAAGAACTTATACTTTGTATCTCCTATTTAATGAAGTATAAAATGAAAATTATTAAAATTATCATATTATACAAATATAATTATAACTCATTGAATATAAAATATAATAAATAATATGTTATTATTTATGATATATAGTATTAAGGTATATTAAGTAAGGAGTATTAATACTAAATCGTGTTAGGTAGAATCTTTTTAAACTCTTAAGATCGTGTCAAATTAATTATTATTACTAATTTTAACTTTAATAGTGAAAATAATTATTCATATGAAAATTACTCGATTACTTATTTATTTATTAACTTATGAGTAAATTTTTTAATAGGAATTTTCAATTTTTCTCAATTATTAAGTGTACATAATGACATTTATGTAGCAAAACGAAAACTCGAGAAAAAGTTGAAAATGTGTTTGAACAGTAGAAATACTTTCATTGTTTTGTCATATTTGAACAAGCGAGATTTTTTTTTTCATTTGATAAAGATTTAAATCAGATTTTTATTATATTTTGATAGAACTTGATGAATTTGTGTGGTTAAAATTTTGTAGGTTCAATAAAATATTTGATTGAAATTAATTATTAACTTTGACTTAAATTAAAATCTGAATTAAAATCAACACCAAACGGGGCTTAACTACGTTCATCATATAAGTGAAGATTGAATACTTATTTATCTATAAATATGTTTTAATAATTTACCTCTTATTGCACTTGATTAAAAAAAAAAATTATTTTCTTCAAAGTGACCCTCATATTAGCGTCCAAATAAATAACTATATATTTTTCAAAAAGTTATTGATTTTAAAATGTATTTATTTTAACATAAATCATAGTTTACCAAATACTCATCATTTTGATTATTTTAACCCTCTTCATACTATTTTTATTATGAGATTATCTTAATTCTGCTACAATATTATTGAAATATTTTATTGTAAAAAAAAAATTACATCTATGTTTGATTTACGTTGTAAACTTGTAATTATTCAGTTTTAGAACTATATAAATATAAGTATTGAATTACAATGTGGTATATAAGATTGAAAAGAGTTATTAATAAACATATTTTACAAATTATATGCATTGAATTAAGGATTAGAGATGGCAAAAAAATTCGACCCGAACCCGACGGGTATCCGCCCCTAATGAGGCGAAAAATACCTGCCCCACGGGTTGGCGGGGCGGGTTCGGGTAAAGTTTAGCGACCCGAGTGGGTCTCGGGGCGGTACGGGTTTTGGCCGCCCCGATTATATTATTTAAAATAATATATTAAAAAAAACAATAAAAAATGTCGAAAAAATAAAAATAATAATAAAAAAAAATCGAAAAAAATTAAAAGGGTCGGTAAATGGGGCGACAGAGCCTACCCGACCTGACCCGCCCCGACCCGAAACTCGCGGGGGCGGGTTTGGATTTAATAAAATTTCGCGGGGGGGGGGGGGGGGGTGGGAAGACCCGACCCGACTCGTTGCCATCACTATTAAGGACTTTATATTGGAAATTGAATTTGTTGTTTAAATAAATCAAAATCATTTGAAAAGTCATTCAATATTTATTTATGTGGAAATATAATTTTTTAATTAAGGGTATTATATACATAAGAAAAATAGAAGCAATGACATATTTGGCAATTAAAAAATTCTCACTCTCATGTTAACGTCAAAATAAATAACTCTATATTTTGTATTTTGATTATTCAAAAAGTTATTGGTTTAAAATGTATTTATTTTAACACAAATTGTAGTTTACCAATTATTCATCATGTTGATTATTTTAACCCTCTTCATACTATTTCTATTGTGAAATTATCTTAATTCTGATATAATATTATTGAAATCTTGTATTGTATAAAAAAATAACGTTTATTTTTTATTTATTTACGTTGTAAACTTGTAATGATTCAGTTTTAGAACTGTATAAACATATTGTTGGATATTGGTTAATAAATCGAGAATTGAAAATCGATTAAAGTGACTTCGTGTCGACTTCGGTCAAATACTCAAAAGCTCGGCTCAATCCGTTTAGGCAAAATTGTTTGCCACTTCGCCGCTTCGGGGCGCACAAACGGGGATCGACCTGAGAAAACCAATATCGGATGAATGAGAAATTACGAAAAAGGACGAAAAATTAGGTCAAAATGTTTGACCGTGCGACCGCACGGTTAGTAAACCGCGCGATCATACGTCAAAATTAATGTCCGGTTTTTGAGTAAAACCGTGCCGTGCGGCCGCACGGTTGTCCGGCCAGGAGACACCTTTTCACAAAGGTGCATTGTTTGGAAAGGGTGCATGGTTTGATCTTAAATCATTTCGTCCACACCCTTTCATGATCTATATATAGGACCCTTTGGGTGTCCTATTACTCACTTTTTGATATGTAAAACATCTCAACATCCTCACTTCTCTCCAAAATGAAAATCATTTCATTTATTTTGATTTTCCTTCATTGCATCATTTGGAGTACATAAGCCTATATTTGGTTCGTTGTACTTGTGTTTTGAAGTGCTACAAACACAAGTGAAGCCGTTGTATCTTGAGAGTCGATTGTCGTTATCCGTAGGCACCGTTGCGGGGCAAATTCGACTTAAGGACAAAGAGTCCAACTCTTGCCTCGGCTTTGTCCTTCTTTTCTTCTTCTTCATTGTTTGTACTTTCATTACCGTTACTCTGTCCAAATTTCGGCTCGGATTTAAAAACTTTCATTATTTGACGTCACTATTCACAAATCCACCCAACACATATGTATTGAATTACAATGTGGTATAAGATTGATAAGGGTTATCAATAAATATATTTTATAAATTATATGCAATGAATATAAGGACTTTATATTGGAAATTGAATTTATTATTTAATTAAATTAAAATCATTTGAAAAGTCATTCAACATTTATTTATGTGGAAATATATATATATTTTTTAATTAAGGGTATTATGAACATAGGAAAAATAGAAGTAAATACAAATTATATACATTGAATTAAGGACCTTATATTGAAAATTGAATTTATTGTTTAAATAAATCGAAATCATTTGAAGAGTCATTCAACATTTGCTTATGTGGAAATATAATTTTTTTTAATTAGGGGTATTATAGATATAAGAAAAATAATATAATGACCTTATATTGGAAATTGAATTTATTGTTTAATTAAATTAAAATCATTTGAAAAGTCATTCAACATTTATTTATGTGGAAATATATATTTCTTTAATTAAGGATATTATAAACATAAGAAAAATAGAATTAAAGACAAATTATATGCATTGAATTAAGGACCTTATATTGAAAATTGAATTTATTGTTTAAATAAATCAAAATCATTTGAAGAGTCATTCAACATTTATTTATGTGGAAATATAATTTTTTTTTTTAATTAAGGGTATTATAGATATAAGAAAAATAGAAGTAAGGACATAATTGGCAATTAAAAGTTTTTCACACATCCATACTTTTATATATTAGTGAGATGAGATAGAGATGATTAGTGATAGTGATTAATTAATAATAAATAAATAATTGCACAATTGTAAATGTAGATTGTATATATAGATAAAATGATAATAATAATCAACTAAATTCATCTTATACCTCGGATCTAATATTGTTGTAACGTCAAAATCACATAAATTTCATTTCAATATTTGTTAAACTTCTCTATCATGCTACTTGCCATCAAGTTGATTTTCACATAATATAAGTGGATTCTAGCCCAGCACTGTTTGGAATCGATCTAGATGCTTAGCTCAGTATAATAGAAGATTTCAGCCAATTATACTCCAATTTAATCTCATAAAAATTGGAGAAAAGATAAGCCGTCAAGTTCTCCGTCCCCGAAAACAACTCAGTGACATCAAAAAAGACACCCAACCTCTCACAAATTTCTTTAGCCAACTCCCAATCTTTATCGCTAGGCAAAGATGTATAATATGACTCTCTTTGTTTAGACGAGGAAAAATATTCTTATATAGCAAAGCAGTATGGAGCATCAAGTATCTGTATGTCGAGTTCCACTTAATTTTACCCTCAAGCACTAATTTTTCTCGTATTCTACTTTCAATTGACGTGCAAATTGATAAAACTTTTCAGATCTATTTGGTGTGGCTGTCAGATTTGCAACACTGTCACGAATTTTTTAAATACTAGATGATATTATATTCAAACCATCATTTACAATAAGATTCAATATATGTGTATAACATCTCATGTGAAGAAAAAAATCACTCAATAAAAGATCACAAGTAGAAATATGACTTTGTCGTACTTATCTATGGTCAAAATTGATAATTTATGATCAACATTCCAATCCAACAAGCAACACACTAAGGTTTCAGAAAGTACATCAGTGGTACGTGAGCATGGCACATATATAAATCTAAATTTGAAACAATACAAAATTATTACAAAAAAATTAAGAATGATATTCATTTTGAAGCTTGAAATCATTTATTGGTAAAATCCGAGAAAATAACCTTTAGTCGTGCATATAGATGATTGTTCATGGCAAAATCTGAGAAGATAATCGACGATGGTCATGCATCAAATGTGGAAGATCAGTTACCAAGTGCATAATGAATCTCAAACTTTTTTTAACCAAGCTCATATGAATCTTGGAAACATGAACAAGAGTATAATTAAAAGGATAAAATTAAATATTTTTAAGTAAATATTTTCATAGCACCCAAATATCTCTGACGATCTATAGATCTCACATTAATGGTGGCCTACTTCAATTTTTTGTGTGCTTTGCCTGTTTCCCTTTATTTTATCTCTATTTAATATAGACGAGGACTTCATCCATAACAATGGTTTGAATTTCATAGTTTCTTTATTCAACTTCTTTTATGTGGTGTACAAATCCTGGTTACGTACTATCAGCTGGTGTAAGTTTTGACTGATGAACATTACTTAACCTTTCATGTCTCAGTGAACAAACTATATACTTGAGCTCTTGGAAAATGAATGTAAGGATCCGTTTGATAGCGATGGTAGAATTTGAGTGAAAAGAAAATGAATTTTAAGGAATTGAATTTCTAGAAATTGGAAGTTTAATATATTTGATTGATTTAGCCCTTGTTTGGTTTTCATTCATTTTCCCTCATTTTTCTACAGTACTCAATCTCAACCATTCATTAAAAGACAAATTCACAATATTTGACTTTTCAATCAAATTTCAACCATCTATTCTTCAAAAAATCACTATTCATTTTTAAAAAAAAAAAAAACTCATTTTAACTAAAATCAAACACACCCTTAATTTTTTAGGTGGAAAAAGTTGAAGAATTTTCAAGTTTTGTTGTTTGATTAACATTATTTCCATGGTAAAAAAAGAAAAAAAATTAGTTATTTTAAAAAAAAAAAAAAATTTTTTAATTTTTCACATATTTATACTGTTTAATAATAATATTAATTTTTGAGAAAAAAATAAGTCAATTAATAACAACAAAAATAATTAAACGAGACAAAAATTGTTTAACAAATTCTAAGGAAACTAATTCTTTACTCGACCAAGGGAATTCCAATTATAGGAAATGAGTGCAAAGGGAGAGCACTTCTAAAAAACAAGCTTTGGAACTTTTCTAGCATAAATTGTATTTTCTAAAATGGAAGTATTTCAATGAACCAGAATACTTTTAATAATTATACTGTTATTTTGAAATAAAAAATATGCAATGTGAGTATCAAATAGAAGATCTCAACAAGAATTTTAATACGAACTCACCAGTGAGAGTCAATTATAAACATGTCTCCCATAAAATCACGTCAAAAATTAAATGTAAAAATTTTATTTTGTACATTATACTTTTTCCAAATGACGCAATATTTCAAATTTTTTTTACTAATGATATTTATAATTTCTAAACTAAATTTAATTTGGTAAAAAATAATTAATTTCAATTCGAGTTGACACCCATATTACTCATTTTGTTCATTTATTTATTTATTTACTTATTTTGTTTGTTTATTTATTTATTTTGTTGATTTATTTATGTTTAATACTATACATTTAAATAATAAAAATATGCAAAATACATATTATTGACTTTAACAATTAGTTATTGTTATCAAAATAAAAATAAAGGCATGTTAGCAAACTCATTATATTTCAAAATAGGGCGTGGTTAAATACATTTATTTAAAACATGTAAAAATAATTTTTTTTTTCAGTAACATAACACTTTGACTGCTAGGTGAAAAATGAAAAGTCATGTCGTATTGAAAATTATTGAATAATTTTTGAATATTTTGATAGTTCGTATCTATAATTTTTTATTTTTTTAAAATTTCGTCATTGATGATGGTTTCACATTGTAAACCAATTTATATGGAATTTAAATATTTGTTTTCAATTTTTGAGAATTATTTTTGTGAAAAAGTGATTTTTTAGACTGTATAGTTAAAAAGGCAGTATGAAAATTGTAAAAATAATTTTTTAAAGAATGTGTAATTGAGAATTATTGTTCAGAAAATTGATTCTTTAAAAATCAATTCCGTTTAGGTAAGTGATATAAAATATTATGTAATAAGAGCGTTCATCAATTTATTTTCTTTTTCTTTTTCATTTTAATAAAATTATGGGTGTATATCACAGATATATCTATTTTTTTACTTATTACGAATTCTATTTAAATGTACTTTTTATTTTACATTTTAAATTTTAAATCAATTCAAATTACAATATTTAAAGAAATTCATGTAACGATAAACATACAAATCATGAAAAAAATATAAAAATTTAAAAATTTAAGGTGTATGTAATGTACCTTTTTAGTAATTCCTTCGTTTCTCATTTTTAATTAAATATTCATTTTATATGTTAACATATAAATTTAATATATATGAGTAACAAATAATCGTGCATTGCACGGGTGTAACACTAGTTATAGGAAATGAGTGCAAAGTGAGTCACGTGTTAAAAAGTGAGAATTTGTTTGTCTTTGAAAAGATAACTAAATCAAACACGAGTGCGTTTGATTGCATTCCTTTTTCATTGAAATCAAGATTTTCCATTCAATTTTTCAACTTTAATTTAGAAGTAGAAGTTTTAAATCTTTTGGTTTTTAATTCTCGCAAGCAACCAAGTTAGCAGGTAGCCCAGTAAAATGAAATATGATTATTATTATTATTATTATTATTATTATTATTATTATTATTATTATTATTGGATATTGGTTTAATAATTCGAGAAATTAGATAAGTATCGAAAAACTGACTAAAGTGATTTCGTATCAACTTTGGCCAAATATTCAAACCCGATCCAATCCGTTTAAACAAATTAGTTTGTCACTTCACCGCTTTAGATTTCTCTGCATGCATTGAAGGATATATTTGACATTTCGAAACCAATATCAGATGAATCAGAAATTATGGAAAAAGACGAAAATCAGGTCAAAAAATTTTCCCATGCGATCATACGTCAACTGTTTTTTTTAAATATTCAGTTTCGCGTAAAGTCATGTGATAGCATCGCTTAGAACCATGCGATCGCATGGTTGTCCGAACAGTTGTGTCATTTGGAAGGGTTGCATGGTATGACTCCATACCACTTCATCCACAACCCTTCATCATCTATAAATAGGACATGTGATGTTCTATTTCTCACACCAATGATATGCAATTACAATATCATTCTCTCATCTTCCACTAAATAAAATTATTGCATTCTTGTTGCATACATTTTTGTTTTCCTTCTTTTTTATCATTTTGGAGTGCTACAAATACAAGTGGGAGTATAGCGGATATGTGGAGCTACCAGTTAGACGATAGATAGGAACAAACACTTTCTTATTGCGAGCGTAAAGCCCGCGATAGCAATGGAACTAGGGAAAGTATACAGAGTTACTTTATGTTGGATAATACCATGGCTATGAGAACGAATCTCATCCCATCAGTTGAAGATTCAATTGTATCTTGAGAATTGATTGCCATAAATCGTGGGCATCATTGGGGGACAAATTCGACTTAAGGATAAAGTGTTCAACATTTGTCTCGACTTTATCTCTTTTTCTTGTTTCCTTGTTGTTATTCTGTCTAAATAATTATTTTATTTTTTTAGCGTCACTATACATAAAATATTCCAACAATTATTGAAGCGGGACGGATCAAACAAAACCAACCCCAATTAGAAGCCACTTTGGGTTATCAATTCTCATCCCAAAACTGTCCCGCCAACTTGTGGGTTGGTATTTTTTTTCCTATTATGGTCGGGGTCTCATTGAGTTCGAGGCAGACGAGTTTTTTTTGCCATCCCTATGAAGGATAGCACTGTTGGTTACAGCTCATTTTAGAGCTAAGCTAGCTTGGATAGATGGGCCACATCAAGTTTGTTCACCACCCATCGTGTACAGATAGGCACAACATTTTTTATTCTTTGTATTAAGCTACGTTTGACACATTTTTCTAAACTTTAATTTTTTCCACTTTAAATAATGCATTTTTTTAATAAAATAATTTATATGTATAATTTTTTTTTTTAACATTCCTCAAAAAAGAATTAATTTGCACAAAATCTATTTTCAAAAAATTCCAACCAAATAGGGTTAAATAATCATATGAGTGTGTTCGTACAGACACGACACATACCCATTAGCATAAATTAATGGTTGTTATATGTATTCAAGCATGTATAAGATTGACAATAAAATAGAATGTTGGCTCCAAAAATATTTGGCCTAGTGATGAAGAAATAGAATCATTGATTTTATTTGGATAAAAGACTTTGAGATTGTTTGGTAAAGAAAGAAATTTTTTTTTGGAGAAAATGTGGTTTAAAATTATGAAAAATGATGAATCTCATAAAAATGTGTTTTTAAAATGAGTTAAGGAAAAAATTAGGAAAACTCCCTTTACCGAGCAAAATGTTCTTGCATTTTATTGTGAACTAGTTAATCACCCGTGCGATGCACGGGAAGAAACGTTTGGATAAAGATAATTCAATATGTTATTAGATAAATCCTTTTCATAAAATAAATAAATTTCGAAAATAAAAGATAATATCATCATTTATTGATTTCATATGATTACAAATTCTGGAATACTTCTTTGTACACAACGTTGTTTGTTAATTTTGTTGTTCTTCATTTCTTATCACAAATCAATATCTTTAATCTGGAACGATTTGTCACCCTAGAAATCGCAACATAAAGTTATCCATGTGTAAGCACCAGCCATTTAAGAAGAAGTTCCACATGCAAGAATGATTATCCTCGACTCTTATTGATAGTCATGACATATGACACCATCAATAGAAATTGTCTTCTTTGAAATCTAATAAGTATCCTAGAATCAGAAGGGTTCAACGATAACATTGGAATAAAGAACTTGCGTCTTGCATTGATGCCAGAAAAAAATTGACCTTCTAGAACATGGTCGCCAAGTTTTGTAACTATCAACCTTGTTCCATTACTCAATCCCTGTGTATGATCAATATTTCTCAGAAAGAACTTGTGTCCTCACTTATCTGTTGCAAAGTTCCACCACGTGGCACAATAATGATATCCATGTGTCCAGGTAGTGTGTCAAAATCCACCGACAATCAATTCGGCAATTTCATCGACAATAGAAAAATCATATTGGCCATCATTGGTCGGCCATCAACCAATAAGTATAAGTCTTAAATTTGAAGTGTTTCCTCAATCATCTTTTCTCAAACCGACCTAAATTGCCTTAACAATTTGTTGTATTTGTTTAGCATATCATTCGAATCAGAAACTATTAAATCATGCAACATAGAATCGCATAATTCACTCCTACCCGGGGACATTAAAAGACATAAATTAAACTTTAGAATATCACAACAAAATTATCCGTAAACAATATAAATATAAAAGCAATAAATACATAATATGTACCACACGACCCTTTTTCTGCTTTCAACCTCATTCACATTGTCAACAATGTAAAGCGAGCAAATTGCAGAGTTGAACCGTCATCAGGCAATAGACTCTCAATCTTATGGAAATTTTGATCGTGTAATCTGAAGAGGGGAGGCCCTCTACCATCATTTAGCTCATTATCTATTCCCCCATAGAAGTGAATGAAAACATCATATTATATGTTCGAATGTTCTCGATGGAATTTTTAATCCTGTCTCCCTGTCATATAACAAATCTTTCAAAATTAGAGGATGATCTTCCATAAGAGAAATATTCACTTTCTCTTGTATACAACAAAGTAGGGGTGAATAAATAAACCACAAAATCGAATTAAACTGCAACAAATGATTAAATGTAACTTACTATAAAAATACTAATTAAGTTAATAGAACGCAATACAAAGGAGCTCAAATTTTTAGATATACTAAATAACTAAAAAAATAAGATTATTTATAAAAAGTTTTATACAATAAGATTTATTTAGTATCAGATGCGTATACAACTTCGATATAATTTTGAACTGAAAATTTTGCATTGAATTTGTATGACTGCACACAAATACTTATTTGTAAAATTCAAAATATTAAAAGAGAAAAAAAAATTATGAAAAGAGAGGTTTAAACACAAATAATCAAATATAATTAAGTAAAAAAAAAATCTCCATAAAAATATTTAAGTGGAAGTAGCAGTGTGAACACAATAAAAGTTGAGTTTTTGTCTTTGAAGTGTGAAAGCAATAAAAGTTGAGTGTGAAAATAAATGAAATATATAATATATAATATTGTATAAAAAAAAATCACAAAAAGTTGTGTCAAATTGGCAGGAGAAGTCGATATTAGATTTGTATGACAGAACGAAATTATTCATCCATAAGATTGATACCAATAAAATATCACAATTATTGAAAAAAATTATTTACGTATTAAATGTAACTTTCTATAAAAATACTAATTAAGTTAATAGAATACAATACAAACAAGCTCAAATTTTTAGATGTACTAAATAAATAAAAAAAATAAGATTATTTATAAAAATTTTTATACAATAAGATTTATTTAGTATTAGATGCGTGATACAACTTCGATATAATTTTGAACTGAAAATTTTGCATTGAATTTGTATGACTGCACACAAATAGTTATTTGCAAAATTCAAAACATTAAAAGATAAAAAAAAAAAATTATGAAAAAAGAGGTTTAAACACAAATAATCAAATATAAATAAGTAAAAAAAAAATCTCCATAAAAATATTTAAGTGGAAGTAGCAGTGTGAAAACAATAAAAGTTGAGTTTTGGTCTTTGAAATGTGAAAGTAATAAAAGTTGAGTGTGAAAATAAATGAAATATATAATATATAATATTGTATTAAAAAAATCACAAAAAGTTGTGTCAAATTGGCGGGAAATTCTCCTCCTTTAATATGAAGTAAGATAAGATAAAACTTCCAAATTTTAATTTGCACTTTTGCTTGTACTTCAATTTAAATCATGATCATATTAGTCCATCCATTTGTTTCTGTCATTCCTTGGAAATGATGTGTCGACATGCCAAATAACTTACCTAGCGATTAATTAATTGTATCAAACTCAACATCCGAAAAATAAACTGGTCCATGAACTAAACACTTGTGCGCAAAATGACCCTAAACTTTAACAAAATGCGCGAGATGTCCCTAAACTTTCAACTTAATGTTGTTTATGTCTTTGTTTGTCTCTTCCGTTCCTACTAACGGAAATGTTTAATTAGCAGACAGAATTACTGTCAACTTCAAGCAAGACTAAAGAACTAGTGATCCTTTAAACAAAAGGCAACGAGGGCTGGTAACGGTAGAGCTCAAATATACTCCTTTCAGAAATCAGATATGACCTCGAAAGTTTCAGCACCTACCTGTGATAAAGTTTATTAAAACTACCACACATTTCTTGTGGCACTTGTATATTATTATATAGAATAATTACAGCAATTGTTTTGGAAAGAATACAAGAAAATATTTCTATCTAAGCTATTGTTTAAAATCAAGGAATTGCCTAGAATCATGGGATTGGGATACAATGTTATTTGCTGCATGATTTGAGGAGGATCTTGTGGATCCTTCAATATCTGTAATACCCCCCCCCCCCGCAAGCCTAGCGTCTCAGAATCACAGACGTGAAGCTTGGAGCGTAGGAAGATGAAAGTAGGTCGCCCAAGACTCTTGGTGAAAATGTCGACAATTTGTAAGTGAGTGGGGACGTAACATATTTTGAGTTCACCAGAAGCCACTAACTCACGCACAAAATGATAATCCAGATCAATGTGTTTAGAGCGTTTATGAGAGACAGGATTGACTGCAAGAAAGTTGGAACTTTGATTATCACAAAGGATGAGTGGACGAGATCGAGGAGACACGTGAAGATCTCGAAGAAGGTGCCGTAGCCATTTAACTTCAGCGGCAGTGAGGGCTAATGCTCGATATTCAGATTCACAGCTAGACCGAGAAACTGTTGGTTGCTTCTTGGAACTCCAGGACACCAAGTTACTACCGAAATCAATGGCATAGCCAGAAATTGATCGACGAGTGTCAGGACATCCGGCCCAATCTGCATCTGAATAAGCAAGAAGTTCTCTAGAAGAAGATGCAGTGAAGGATAAACCAAATCGAAGAGTCCCTTTGACATAGCAAAGTATCCTTTTTACCGCCTGAAAATGGGAAATAGATGGCTTATGCATGTACTGGCTAACGGCACTTACTGCGTGACTAATATCCGGTCGAGTGATTGTGAGATATTGAAGAGCCCCTATAAGTGACCAGTAGAGAGATGGATCATCAAAGTCTAGACCGGCAGTGGAAAGATGTTGGGAGACTACCATAGGAGTAGACACCGATTTGGATTCATCTAGTCGTGCACGTTGTAAGATTTCGACAGCATAGTTGGCCTGGCTAAGAAAAAGACAAGAAGATGTGCGATGGGCCTCCAAGCCCAAAAAATAGTTCAGAGAACCAAGATCCTTGGTAGCAAATTTGCGAGTTAGTTTGCTAATAAAGCCATCAAGAAGTGTCGAATTGCTGCCAGTTACCACCATATCATCAACATATAATAATAGATAAATTAAGTCAGAACCCTTGGAGTGAACAAATAAAGATGAATCAGCACGACTACAAACAAAACCAGTAGCCAAGAGAAAGGAGCTAAAACGATGGAACCAAGCCCGTGGAGTTTGTTTAAGACCATAAAGAGTCCGACTAAGCCGACAGACATAACCTGGATATTTAGAGTTAACATATCCAGGTGGTTGATCCATATAAACTTCTTCCTGTAAAAAGCCATTAAGGAATGCATTTTTTACGTCAAGCTGTCGGAGAGGCCAATTATTGGAGATGGCCAAGGATAAAACGATACGGACTGTGGAAGCCTTGACAACGGGGCTGAATGTATCTTTGAAGTCAAGACCTGGTTGTTGTGTGTAGCCCTTTGCAACTAGACGGGCCTTAAGACGATCCACAGTGCCATCAGATAGGTATTTGATGCGAAAAACCCATTTGGAGCCAAAAATGTTTTTGTTGGGTGGGCGAGGCACCGAGTCCCATGTGTGATTATTGTGAAGTGCCTGAATTTCGTCATCCATGGCGGCAATCCATTCAGGATGCTTAGCAGCTGACTTGAAACCTTTGGGTTGGCGTAAGGTGAGAAGAGATTGAAGCAGGCCGGAGTGAGGAACTGTGCACATAAGAGATCTGTGGGAGGGTTTGAAAATGCCTGATTTAGCCTGAGTTTGCATCGAGTGAGTGCCAAGTAGAGGTGGTCGGCCAGAGGGACCTTCAATGATAGGATCTTGATTAGCAAGCAAGAGACTGGAGTCATGTGGAGATCTTGGCATGAGGTCAATAGTTGACTCATCATCTGGGGCCTGCAAAATAGAAGGAGGCACAATACTAGCAGATGCATCAGTTAAGCAAGAATCACATGGACATGGTATGGGATCGGGCTGAGTCGATGATGAAGCCTCTGGGAGAGGAGTGAGATCAAGAAATGTATTAACGGGAGAGTTAGATAAGGGCCTAAAACAAGGAGTTCCCTTAAATGGATAATTAAGTTCATCAAAAATAGCATGCCTGGAAATAAAAACGTGATTAGTAGAGCGATGAAGACAACAAAAACCATCATGAGACATACTATAGCCAAGAAAAACACAAGGACGACTACGTGGGGCTAATTTGTGAGAAGCATAGTCACGTAAGTATGGAAATACAAGACATCCAAAAGGATGAAAAATAGAGTAAACAGGGGGCTTACCATAGAGGAGCTCAAATGGAGATTTATCACCAAGAATAGGTGTAGGCAACCGATTAATGGTAAAAGTGGTCGTGCTAAAGGCATCAACCCAAAATTTTAGAGGGACTTGCGAGTGAAATAGCATTGCCAAGCCAGTTTCAGTTATATGGCGATGTTTGCGCTCGGCGCGGCCATTTTGGGCTGGTTTATAGGGGCAAGACATTTTATGACGAATGCCACAGTTGATTAAGTGATTCCGAAAATTATGATTTGTGAATTCAGTGCCTCCATCACTTTGAAATTTTTTTATTTTAACCGAGAATTGATTTTCCACAAATTTCTGAAATTCAAGAAAAATGCGATAAAAGTCTGATTTAAATTTTAAAGGATAGAACCACGTAAATCGAGAATGATCATCAACAAAAATGACATAATATTTGTAACCTAAATTGGAGGGAACAGGCGATGAACCCCATAAATCACAATGAACAAGCTCCAAAATATAAGATGCACGTTTATCATTTTGTTGAAAGGGAAGGCGGTGACTTTTTGCAAGTTGACAACTAGAGCAAATAGTGGGAGTAGGGAGTAAAGAGGTCACAGATAATTGATGAGTTTTATTCAAGAGATAAATAATATTGTGAGGTACATGACCTAAACGAGCATGCCAAACATCAAAGGAAGCTCGAGGACAATTATTGGAGAAAACAGAAATTAGAGATTGATGTCCTCGCTCAAGCACATATAGACCATTCTTACGCCGTCCAGTTGCCACCACCCTTCTTGTGATTTGATTCTGTATGATAAAGCAATTATTAGTGAAAGTGATAGAAAGAGGAAAATCAGAAGTGAGTTTACTTATGGAAATCAGATTTTTTGTTAGGCCAGGCACAACTAAGATATCCTTTAAATGAAGGGAAGAGAGAGGAGTGAAGGTACCGGTGTGAGAGATTGGGAGAGAGGCACCATTACCGACAATAACACGACCCTTACCAGTGTACATGGCAGACTTGTCCAACTGAGTGACATCATTTGTCATGTGAGCAATTGCGCCGGTGTCCGTATACCAATCAGAATCCTGATTTGCATTAAGTGAGCAAGAGGTAAAAGCCTCCACAAGGTTGGCAGCATTGGGGGGCTGGGAGTAACGGTCATTGCAGGTAGTTGCATAGTGCCCTTCCCCATGACAAATCTGGCACCGAATAGGGCAAGTGCGTTGATGACGACCACCCCCTCGGCCACGGCCTCCACGAGAATGACGACCACCCCCACGACTTGATTTGTTTCCATGAGAGGCGGTGAAAGCAACAGAAGGGGGTCTCGTGGAGGACACGTCCAATGATGTAACAAAGTTTTCATAATTTTCCGCCATAGGAATAATATTAGTAAAGGAAGGGAGAGGTGAAATAGATAATTGTGTAGTAGAGAAGGTGGAGAAGGCAGAACCAAGTCCACGCAGATACCAATGTATTTTCTCCAGATCATCCACTGGTTTGCCCATGGCAGCGAGCTGGTCACAAACAGATTTGAACTCGCGAGAGTATTCGACCACAGTCCGAGTATCTTTCTTCATGTGTTGCAATTCGTCTTTGAGGCGCAGCTCCCGGGATTTGGAACGATGACTGAAGGTCGTCTCTAGAGTGGACCATATGTCATGCGAAGTGGTCAAGCCAACAACAGTGGATAAAGCTTCTTCTGTCAATGAAGCGAGGAGAAGGCTAAGAACAAGTTGTTCGGTTTGCTGCCATTCAACAAATTTTGGGTTTACAGTGGTAGAGTCATTTGAATCAGAGGTGGGAGAGGGAGGTGAGATGGTGGCAGAGGGAGGTTTGATTGATCCATTTACATATCCAAGAAGATTCTGGCACTGCAATAATGGCATTACTTGACTGTGCCAGAGGAGATAGTTGGAGGAAGAGAGCTTTATGGTGAGGAGGTGGACCATGGTGTTGAAAGAAAAGGTAGGAGATGAGATTATGGAAGCCATAATGATCGATGGATGTAAATCTTAGAAGAGCTCTGATACCATGATAAGGTTTATTAAAACTACCACACATTTCTTGTGGCACTTGTATATTATTATATAGAATAATTGCAGCAATTATTTTGGAAAGAATACAAGAAAATATTTCTATCTAAGTTATTGTCTAAAATCAAGGGATTGCCCAGAATCATGAGATTGAGATACAATGTTATTTGCTGCATGATTTGAGGAGGATCTTGTGGATCCTTCTATATCTGTAATAACCTGGATGGAATTGCTCGGATTAATTACAGTCAACTTAACAGGGGCATCCAGCAGTGAAAGCCTGAAGGAGGCAGGTTCACTTCTACTTACAGTTATGCGGGCACAGTATGTCGAGGGATCACGTTACAACACTACATCCGTGTTGGTGATCTTTCTAGGCCAAAGAAAAAAAATTGAAGGTGATGTCGAAAAAAATGTTTTTTCCAATGTTTGAATTTTTAATTAGGCCTTTGTTTGATTAGGCACTTTTTTCAGTTGTTTGCTTTGGAAGTTGAAAAATATTTTAATTTTTTACCTTTTAGAGTGTTTGATTTTTTTTCCTTTTTTGGTCATGTAAAATATGGGATTTCCATGCAAACCTCGTGGGAAAATGTTTTTCACCTTGCATGAAAAATAATTTTCGCCTCGTTTGATCCTAATTGTTATGATTAATTGACTTATTATTTTTTTAAAAAATTAACATTATTATTATTATTAAATACAAATATATGAAAAAAAAAACATTGATTTTTTTTATTAAAATAACTAAATTTTGTTTTATTTTTCATAAAAAAATAATGTCAATCAAATATCAAAACTTGAAAAATTTCCTACTTTTTTTACTAGAAAATTAATCCAGTCAAATACTTCCAATTGATATTTTTCATGAACATATTTTTCAAGAACTTCGATTCATGTAAATTATTTTCTTTCTACCCATTTTTCATCTTTTTATCAAACACAACCTTATTGTTTCTCATAAGGCAAAAGACTTGAACGTAGTTCGAATTGGAATACATGAGAATTTAGGTTTATTTCGTTGTTTTTTACATTTTATTTACTATGCCCCATCCTTCAAAGCTCATCTGGCTTCTGGTCCGGGTCTACGAACTAAAGGCCTACACTTCTCGTCAACTATAATGGACATCTAACCAAAGCGGATAACCTATCGTAGTAAGGTCCTTTCTGGAAGTGTTGAAGTGGATAATCTTTCAACGATGCACCACCTCTTTTGTAAAGCAATTCCACTATTCCCAAAGAATATCTCGCAAGATCTTTACATATTGGGTTGATGTGACATCTATGTTGTAGATGTCAAACGATTAAATCGTCAGTCTGCATCCCATAAATTAGCATAACCACTAAGGTGGCTCCTTATCAAAAGCATTTGTAACCTGTCAGCATATGATTGATAATGACATCTAGGATTATGGCCTCAACTTCCAAGTTGAAGTCACGTGTCACTTCATCTAACGGTCGCCACTTCACTTCTATTGGCATAAAAGCTCACACATTGTATCATTTTGAGGGTAATGCAATTTTACATATTCACAAGTAACTTTGCTCTATCTCCGTCTCAATGCATTCTTATATACGCTCATATCCAACCCCTTTTGTAATCGAAGTGACTCGAGTCTTTGCATGTCCCACATCCATATATTGTGTTGGAAGTTGGGTGACTTGACCATCGAAGTGTTCACGATCACCTCTGCCCCCACAGGAGTAGGTCACGTGATTTAACGATTTGTCCAAGTGAGTAGGATCAAGGCTACGTAGACATGAGAGGAAATGTGATATGTTGGTCAAGTCACCCATATAAAAATTGAGGTCAATAGATTGTCGCTGTCTATGAGAAATCTTACTTTCCAACCACGAAGATTCCATGGAAAAAGTCAAAATGCCCACCAAAAGACACAATACTCCCTTTGAAAATGCATTTCTTCCTTGAAAAAGAAAGAGGCAGGAGTTCTTTTGGAAAAAATTCAAAAAAGACCTGAAAGTGCCACGAATTTTCTTTGAAAAAGAAAGACAAAATACTAAATCAGTTCAATGAGTTCCAGCGAAAGAGGTATTAACCCCCGTAGGGCGAGAGAGGTGTCTGAAGAATATGTTCTACAAACAAACGTCACCTACAGACGACCTCATCATCAACATCGCTGTAGGATGTGGACAACATGATGACTCACTAGGGAGGTAGATGATATTGCTACCAACATGAAGAATATGGCGGGGAAACATGCCACGATGTAACAGCTTCTCATCCAAATGCAGGAGCAGATGCTTCATCAAGTACCCAAAAATGCATTCCAACAACACTCCAACGAACAAGATGATGAAGTACAAAGTAGAAAGGTCAATCCTTAAGACAAGAAAAGGGTACAATCCCAGATGATAGGGAGATCATAGTAGACATATCCTCAAATTATGCATTCAATCAACCCTTAACGATGTCTTCGAAGGAGAGGAAAATTTCCCACCTGCCTATGAGCGAAATCAAATGCCAACTATGTTGTCTAGATTTGTCAACGTCTTTGATTGAATCAGTCCAAACACACCCGTGTGTAGGCAATAACAAGCATACCCATCCCCAACCGTAAGACATCACGAAAAACTCAAGGTCAATTCAACAAAGTTGAAAATACTTGTAGAAATATGCAAGAAATGAGAGTTTTCGAAGCCTTGAGGGATCAAGCAGGAATATGCCAACCCTCACATTTATCACGTGGAGGAGGAGAGAGATTCGGATGGTCCATGCAGATTCTTTGAGCTAGACAATTACAATGATAATCTCCCATTTTCCTAAGAGTTACAGAACATTCGGATACCCAACCACTTCGTTCCCAAGACTTCCATGTACGAATGGAGAAGAGAACCAGAGGTGCACCTTAACAACTAATAAGACACACATGAGTTTGGGAGAAGCTTCCTCAGTATTGAAATATAAGGCCTTTCACATAAATCTTAGTGGCTATGCCAAAAGATGGTGCAGTCATATCCAACTAGGGAGTATAAGAAGTTATCTGGTCTCAAGAGGCAATTCCTAAACAATTGTTTGGCCAAGAAGGACGGAGAAACGCCTATCCAAAAGAAAGTGGGGGGGGGGGATATCAGCCTACTTCCATTGAATGAATAAATGGATCGAATTCCTTGATTCCCCTTCCTCTGAGAAAAATTTTCAGGAGGTCACCCATCATAGAATTGCTCCAAGCCAAGCACGCTTAACTGTGAAGTTTATAACGATGAACTTCCTAAAAAGAAGGTGCACATCGCAAGTCTAAGGGAGAGTGATTGTAACATCCAGACCATGAAAGCTTAAAAGATTAAGGTGCACCTTCTTTTTTGGAAGTTCATCGTTAAAAACTCCATAGTTAAAAACTCCATAGTTAACCGTTCTTGGCTTGGAACAATTCTATGATGGGTGACCTCTAGAAAATTTTTCTCAGAAAGCGTGTGAGTGAGGACAAAGTATGCTAAAAAGAGTCAAAACCAATGAGATGATCTACTGTGAGAAAGTCACTGAAGCAGAATCCCTCTCTGCCCTAAAGGGAGGACTTAACATGAATACATTGTTTTATAGAGATGTAAGAAGCAAGAACCCCACTATCAAGGGTTGTAGTGGTGTACTTTTCTATTTAGAAATTCTCATACCTATTTCATGATTTTTGGGCTTTACGGATCAAATTAATGGGCTTGTAACTCATTCTCTGCTAATTCAATTGTTACAGAAAGTGCAAATAATGTACAATGTTAATGGGCTGTAATTGGGTTTAACTTTAAAAGAACATGGGTCTAAAATATAAAAGGAAACGCTCCAATTTTGTTAATTTTCTGAAAAACATACTATTATTATTATTATTATTATTATTATTATTATTATTATTATTATTATTGATCGGTATATTTTTGGTCATTCCATTATTAGAATATTACTTTTCACCTTAAGACCCAAGGTCATGCTTTGGGCCGACCTTCTATCTTGCACAACATCACACTTTGGATCGACCTCTCTATGGCTCGAGGTCACCCCTTTGGGTCGATTTGTTCATAGAAGCATTGTAGTCTTATTATGGGCCAACCCTAGTCCCAAAACACGTTAATGAACTATGTCTTTAGCCTTACATCCTAGGAAATCAAGTGATCAGTACAAATTCACGACGCCCTAAAATAAGCTAGGGATTTGGAGTATAACATGTCGGGCAACAATGCTCGGCCATGTATAGATTGGGATTGTTGCTCGGCCTCGCTAGGTTACTCTCCGTTTATTCAACATATTTGCTCGGGCTTATCCTATCACTACATAGGTCGGTCACTCCATACCTTATCAAAAATCTCATTGATGATAAGATATATGGTCGGCCTGTCCCGGTCACATCACGCTTAGAAGCCCAGCACAGATAGGACTTCGAACCTTCTTCACTAATAGGCTTCATTCATGGACCTCCTTCTTGGGCCTCCATAACAAGACGTATCTTATAAGGAAACCTCCTAAAAAAGGGGAACTCTATTCTTGTAAAGATAGAATTCTCCTTGAAAGGTAAGTTTATATAAAAAAGACTCTTTCTTCAATTAAAGAAGGTTATGTGCTTTTTTCAGCCCTATAAATACAGCTCTTATGATCACAATATTCATTCATAATTCTTTACATATATTCCAGTTATATATTTTTCTACTTCTTTTCAAAATACTAATTCTCACACAGGAGGGGCGACGAGGGCATCCCTCGTTGCCTTTTTTGCAGGTTTCTTGGAAGCTTGGATCGTCATCTCCAACAAAATATCAGCTTTTGATCTCGGCACGTCAAGGTCAGAAAAAATACTGAAACAATTATTATTATTATTATTATTATTATTATTATTATTATTATTATTATTATATTCCAAACTTTTAACCCCATAAATAAAGAATTAATAGTAATACCCCACTAGTTATCTTATTTTATCTATACGTCATGTTCGTATTTGATATACAAAACTATTAGATAAGACTAAACAATGACAATATTATGATCACTGAGTATGATTAACATATTTGAGCTTCTTTTTATTTATTGCTATTGTCTACTCTACTAAATCTATCTTACCAAATATATCAGAGTTTGATAAGTAACATGATTCTTTTATTGAATTTTTCATTTTTCTCTAAACCAAAATTTATAAATTCAAGTTTATAACAACTCTTTATTTCAAAAATTGTCAACGGATGTCTAATCAATCAAAACGTGAATCGATTTTGCATCTCGTGCTACAAAATAGCCCTACCAATAAAATCATTATTAAATAGACAGTAACATTCATTGTTTTTTTATTTTGGACATCTGTACTTAGTAACTATTATAAATTTCCATATAGAACTATTCTTTTGATCTGATATTCGACCAGTTACAAATAGCATCTCTTGCAATTGCTCACTCCAACCGAGCTCGTTGGACATGTCATTGCTATACATACACATACAAGAAGGAACCCTCCATAGATGGATGGGCATGGATTAGGTTTGACTTGATGATAAGCGCACATGTGACATCATGATTAAGGAAAGTTATACTCAAAAACTTGATTTACTGTAAAGGATGTGCATGGCAACACAGGTCCTCAAAATAATTATTATGAGAGAAAAAGTATTATAGAAAGCTGACTTAAAATGCTTCACACTTTGCATTATCTTTTGAGCATCATCATCTATATCCTCCACTAGTTTAGATTAAAAAGTAAGTTTTTGATTAATTTATATAAGCACTAAGCTCATAAGATTCTATTCTGTGTTCCCTAAATCATGGTTAAGGTCAGTGGTACATTAATTAAAGTAATCTTGGATTATAGGAAATTGAGAAGGTCATGTAATGATGTGCTGTTATTCTAATTCACATGCGCGTAAAAAAAAGTCGACGCTTCTGCCACTCGGTATACGGTAAACTTGATTTGCATTAGTACGAGATTAGATAGAATCGAAAAAAAGAAGTTAAGATTAATTTTGTGCAATCAAATTCAATGTTTGTTAGTGTCTAATACCAGTCCACTATAATGCGAACTTCGTAACCCTAATGAGCTAGAGATCTGGCAATCCATTAGAGGAGAGCTGGGTTCTGTTCTGTTACTTCTGTATAAGAATTTTTGCAAATTTGGTTTAAAAAAGTTAATTAACATTGTAGTTGACTTGCCCTAAAAAGTATGCCAAGTTTAGGGATGCATGGTTAAAGTATAAAAGTGAATCCCTTTAGCAAAGGGTGTTTATTAGGATTCTCTCTCTTAATGGATCTTTACTCATTGCAATTAAGCTCTCTCTCTCTCTCAAAAATATTTGTTTGATAGCCTGCCTGCTTTCAAAAGAAGTCAATTAATTAATTTTTGTGTGGTTGTATTATTTTAATTGTATCTAATATTGTGCTACATATTTATGTAACTTAATCGACCCTACCAAGATAGGGAAGCCCATTAGAAAATAGGGTTTTGTGCAAGAATTTTTAAAAATTAGGAGAAAAATGTGTAGTTGACTTGCCCTAGAAAGCCTGCCAATTTTTGAACTAGTGAAAGGGAATCCCTTGTTTAGCAAAGGGACTTTATATTCTTACTCTTAGCTAGCCCTATTTGGGATAGCTAAAAGCAAATTATAATTAGTAAATTTCGAAAAGTTGATGGAGAATGTAAATAAAAAGCTGTAAATCCACAAAATATGTGATTATATATATATATATTAAGCCCATGTTTTGGTACAACTAGATATTTAAATTTTAATCGAAGTTAAAATAAACATTTGATCTGAACCATATTTTATGGAATCTACAATTTTTTCAACTACACATTTCATAATCAAATAGGAATAAATAGTCTATAATTAATCACTGTACTTCTCTATATCTTTCATTCATTCATTCGTAAATATAGACAATGGCGGATCCAACTAGTGTCGAGTCTATTCGACCACTCGAGACGGATCCGACAAAAAAAAATCATTCCTTCTAATTAGGCGGCCAAAATTTTTTCCTCATAATATAACGACTTCTCGTGCACACTTGGATCAGCTAATATACTCACTTAAATTGTGGATCCGCCATTGCATATACACATATTCACAAAAATAATAAAAAGATGGGTTGGGAGGAATATGTGCTGTCAAAAGAAGTGGTGAAATGAAAAGGAGTCACTTTCTTGGTTCCTAGTTGATGTTCTTTTACAAGGGAAGGGAATAAACTTTCTTTTGCAGCTTAAAAGACACAGCATTTTTCCTTTTAAAAGGTTGTCTTTTTGAAGTGGGAATACAGAATCGTGAGTTTTTAATTTATCAAGATTCCCCATTGACAAATCTTGCAACTAAACATTTTAATGAACATTAGTATTCCCCTATTTTTTAGCTCTTGATATGTTTTCGATATTTTTTAGAAAAAAACTTTTACTGAGAATAAAGTTAGTGGTTTTCACTTTAATTTTGTTATTCTTCAATTTTCATATGTTTTTAGGTATATTCTTCGAGCATGACTTCTGCTGAATTTTTTTATTATCCACAAAAATATTGATAGATATCCTTTATCCTAAATTCATTGTCTAGTTTTAATTTGTGCATAGAAGTATAAAAGTAATTTATTGGATATTCGATATTAATTAACTAACTTGTAATTATAACAATAATCTTTATGTAAAACACGACTAGTTAGAAAACATTCATAAATTTAAATAGAGCGATATTGTATAGTTAAACTATCATCAATTATAACAAAAAGAACACCAATATGAATTTCATACATGAAAACGAAGTGGAAGAGAGGTAAAGCTTGATTGATCCCCTTCTTGTTATTATTCTATGGGAAGAAGAAGAAGAAGTAATTCTCTATTATATATTGTGATATGTTGTAGCACTAGCATTGCTAAGATGTCCGTTCGACATGACTTTATTTTCTATAAAAGGGTTTTCTAAAAAAGTTATATTTATGTCAGTTTTTTCTAAAAATTCTACAAGTCGGACAATTCGCTTTCATAAAATTATTTAAACATGTTCAATTTAAAAATAATCTTTTATTTTCAAAACAATTTTGACTTTTAAAAATGCTTGTCAAACGGTCCTAATAACATCATTCTTACTTTCCCCAAAGACACAACCAAATTGAAAACATAAGTTGTTTCGGTAGTTGCAAAAATGTTTTAAATTTTTTTAATCCTAACTCTGTGGACCAAATAAACAAAGTCCTCGAGTGCCAAAACTTTGACTATAGGTGCCAAATTCGATGACCTTAAAAAAAAAAAAAAAAAAAAAAAAAAAAAAAAAAAAAAAAAAAAAAAAAAAAAAAAGACAATTATACAACAAACTTTAAGCATCACCTTAATCAAAGTAATTTGTCCTATATGCCAATGGATTAAGAAGACGTTTGACAAATATAATTTAATTTAAATAATTTACTCTCTAACTTGTAAATTTTAAAATTACTGTCGAAATAACTTTACCAAATTCCCAATAGATTATCAAACCAACTTAAAGATATCGATCTGATACTGAATTAATTTAAAGAGAGAAGAAAATTAAAATGAAGAATTCGAAGAATTTGAGAAGTGCTGTGCAAGATGACAAAAAAGCACGTGTGGGGAGTAGAGTCAAAGAGTGTTGATGAAATCATGTGGTAAATAGATGATTAAAAAAATCCCACCATTTGATTCTTTCATGCCCAATTTCTTGCAAGTCATCATGCGTTGGGGAATTATTTTTCTTCAAGTGTATTCAAGAACATGTCCAACATGGAATAATGCCACAATCCACTTTCTTCTAACAAATTGACATTATAATAGTCAAAACATATCTATAAAAGATTAATTGGACAAGGAAACCAACTTCTATCTCTGTCCCACACGTAATAATATTAGGTATAATAGAATGTATATGTAAATACTAATTAAAAGAGAAATGTAATTAAAAACATTTATGTTGTCTGTTTCAACTTTTATTTTATAAGAGGAAAAAATTAGCCTTACAGAAGTGAGCTGATTGTTTTTCTTCTTTTATTAGATAGGCGACACTAAATTAACGTATAACACAATAACGTACAAAAGTGAGCTGAATGTAATTAGGGATTACAAAAAAACTCTATCAAGCCGACCCTGGAGGGTTCCTTGCCCTGTCAAGTTGAACAGGACAAACAATCTTCAATAGGATAGGATCCACCCCATTTCCACCGTTAATGTAGATCAAGAGATACTATTCGTAGTGATTTCGTATGTAAGAGAAATATGACTTTTATAACATCTTATAATGAAATTAACTTTGTATGATACAATTATTATTGATAAAGGTGAGCTAATTGCTTGAAGTGGCTAATTGCAAAGTCCAAGATATCGTACTAGTGCATACATAGGAGAAATATGACTTTCATTGTGTCTCAAATGAGATTGGATCTCAAATAGTAAATGTTGACCTTTAAATCTAGTTGGGACTCAATGAATCAACATGTTTCGCCTTCACCGACCTCCAAGCGTATGTTACCTACGCACTTAAAATAAATACGTAGGACACACAAGATCAAAGCCTCTCCTAACACAAAAAGGGATGTGAAGGACCTGATTATATGTGCTCTGATACTCAAGTCAATAAAAAGGACAATTAAAAATACATTGAGTGCGAGAGTGACACTAAAAGTAAAAGAAATATGGGAGATGGGGTTTTATTATAATAGAATTACCAAGATTTCAATTATCTCCACCCTCTTACACTATGCGAGTAGGTATAGGCAAGGAAATCAATTTGAGATTTTTCGAATGCTTTACATGTGATCTCATTCCAACAACAAATTGGTTACTTCCATGGCATCACCATTGTATCCTAACCATCGATAGGTCTATGACTTCTTGCATTGTCCAAAGGTGTGACACCATTCACTTTGCACTAACTCCATGATGTGAGAACATAGCTTGCAAGAGGCTTCCTTGGAGCATTACCACCACCTCGAACACCAAACGCCCATCGAATGTGGCTAAGGGTAGCGTTTCCTCTCATCACCTTAGAGCCAAGTGCCAACACTTCTGCTATAAGCTAAATTACCTTGGAGGCATTAGTTGACGGAAAATGCTACACTTACACGCAAAATTTAAACATTATTTTACACACTACTCACATCAGGTGGGATCCACAAATATTTTATTATTTTATGGAGTCTACCCCATGTGAGTATTATGTAATGGAGTGTGTAATTGAGTGTATAAGTTTAGCATTTTCCTTAGTTGACAAGGCATTAGCCTTTTCCTTCAACTTCTCGAAATGCAATGGTCGACGACGTGATATGATGCATGTATGCAAAAGTGTAACAACATATTTTAGCCTCTTTTTGACAAACTTGTTAAAAAAATGTGTTTTACAACATAATTTCTCAAATCACTTAATCACACACATTTTCTTTCTTTACTTGTCAATTGCATATTTTACGTCGAAAATATAAAAAACATGTTCTTAAATACAAAAGTTTTAACAAACACAGCATTAGAATTTTTATTTTCATTTCAAGGATATTCATCTTAAAGTTTGAACATGGTGATTAAAATGTCTTTAAAATCAATTAAAGCAATACTATGAGTTAAAAAGAGTGTTCTAAAAATCATAAAGTATGACGAATCGTGGACAGAGCGCAAAGCGTGACTAAGTGTGAATGTTAAATTTCAAGTCTAAACGTGTCTAAACGTAAGGATAAACGAACTTTTTAGAACATATCGAGGCTTTGATACTATTGAAAAGTTAGAGTAGATCGAGTAGAATTCGTTTGTCCAATCTACTTCAACAATTATTAGAACAAAAACGAAGCATTAGTATTAGGACGCGAGTACATGGTTGATGGTTGTGTCTCTATAGCAATTATAAATTAATTAATTTATATTTTTGAGGTAAAATAAGTAATTTAAAAGTAGAGAAAGAAAATGTGTATAATTAAAAGACGATTTAAGAAATTGTGTAATTTATAAACTGGTTTGTAAACAAAAAAGGGGTGAACGCGATTCGATTTGAGCGATTTTTGACACATTTTCAAATCAAATCATTTTTAGCTGTTTGACATTTTTTTCAAACCAAACCATTTTTTGAGGTTTGATTCGATTTTAATTCACGGCTTATCTATCGACATAATATACTATATTTTAGATGTCAAATTAATTTGTATTTTTTAATATATAAAGCTAAATTAGAAATTAGTATAAACTAAAATATGTTAACATTTTTTGATTCATTCTTTACCTCATTACCCTCGCACTAGATTGATAATAAAAGTATAATGATGAGTGAATAACTTCACTGAAATGTGAAAGTATAATTTTCAGATTGTTAATTGTCTATATGTATCATACATCATTGGAAGATTTGATAGCTCTAGTCAAGGATTGGAGTTCCTATTCATTTTCAGCAGTTCATAGTAATTACGATTTATTATTGTATTATCTTGGTCAATTTTCTTGCTTAGTACAATTTTATACACGAGATTTTATTTTTATAGTTAAATTTGACTTTTTTAGCGAGAAAATGATAAATTCAAATTAATAAAATTAATTTTAAATTAAAAATTAGAAGCGGTTTGGTTCGATTTTTTGCTTTTTTGAAAATCAAAACCTAAACCAAACCATTTTGAAACGGTTTGGTTTGGTTTTTTTTGAGAGAAAAGAAACCCCTGGTTTATGCGGTCACAAACCAACTATTTGAAACTAATGAGTTAGGTTTGGTTTGCGGTTTCGCTATTTTTTTTGTGCAACCCTAAAAAAGTACTTTTATTAAACGGATGCTTATTTATGTTTTAAGGTAAAATATGTGGTTGAAAAATGGAGAGAAAAATTTGTGTTGTTAAAAAATAATTTGAGAAATTGTGTAATTTATGAACTGATTTATAAGCTAAAAAAGTACATTTAATGAACTGATGTTTATTTTTTTTGAGGTAAAATATGTGGTTGAAAAGTAAAGAGGGAAAATATGTATGGTTAAACGTGATTTAAAAAATTATGTTACTATAAACTGTAATGATTGCGTTAAATTACATAACATCTTATTATTCTGCATATGACTTCACAAAAATAATTAAAAAAAATAAAAATAAAAATGTTTAGCATGGAATATATTTTTTACAAATTATTTCAGACAAAATCTACAATCAAGGTCAAACACCCGTCAAACAACACACAAAACAAACAGCAAAAGGTCAGCTCACGTCTCTCCATTCATTTAGCATTATTCAACCGCCCCTCTCATAATGGTCGCCAAGAAGAAGAGTAAAGCAACTTCACTCATCTTCTCCTCTTCCAATTTCTGACCTTTTACTTCTTCTCTTATATTTCAATTCAACAAGAACAAGAAGCTTTGCCTATCCTGATTTTCGTGCTTTCTTGAAAAAAAATCTGATTATTTTCTACTTCTTTTGCTCCTTCAAGGAACCCCAATTCAAAGAACTGCCCTTGTTTTGATCTTACTCATTTTCTTGAAAAAGGGTCGCTTGTTCTCTCTTTGAAAAAAAAGAACCATTACAAGAGAATAGGATTATTTTCTTGAAAAGCTTCGTTTTGGGTTTTGGTGTGAGAGAGTTATAAATGGGGAGTAAATGGAGGAAAGTAAAGCTTGCACTTGGTTTGAATCTGTGTGTGTATACACCAAGAAATAATATAGCTGATAATGATGAGGAGGATGGATCTTTGCCGCCGTCTTCTTATAGGCACTCAGACGCTGCTCTGCTGTCGCCTGTGGCGGACTGGACCTCGGCTCCACCGACGCCGAGGTCGAATAAGCTGAAGCTTTCCAAGAGCTTGAGTAGATCTTCTTCTAAGGTCTGTCTGTTTGTTGAGCTTCATTTATTTATTGATTTATTTGATATTTGATAGTATAGGTTTCAATGTGTATTTAGGGCCTTTTTTCTTCATGTTGACTACTGTTAGCTGCGTTTGATTACTAATAGATGGAGGTGGAAGATGAAATTTGTTAAGATCTTCTGAGTTCTTATGAATACATTGAATGGAAGGGTTTAAGCATTGAATGTGTTTGGAAACTTAGAACTAACGAGATAAAACGTTTGAGGCCTTGAAGGCTAAACCCAATACAAAATGCTGATAAATTTCAATTTTTTATGCCTAATCTGAGCCTTTTGTGTTTGTTCACTACATTACTGATGATGGAAAGACATGAATTCTAAATATTGTTTTGGTGTCTGATATCTTTGTTAGAGGATATAAAAGCAGCAGAATATGATCTGAGCTTTTTATAGATCAAATTATATGCCCTTTTGGCTCAATTGATTTTATTTATTTATTTATTTTTTTTGGAGAAAAGCTGAGACAGTTTGAAACTTGGAAACAAACCATGACTAATGGTATCTCTTTTGGTTTACTTTTTGGACTAATTCGATTTCGTATTTAGCCCCTACTTGATGCACATTTTAAAGATAAAATGGTTTTTTGAGTACTGATTTTTGGAGAATGTGTGGTTGAAAAGAATGGAGATTTTTTTTCTTGTTTATGTGTAGAATTTTTTTTTTTTTTTTTTATTTGATTTGACATTTTTTTTTCTCTTCTTCTTTTTTGAAGAACCCACCTTCAAGAGTTCAATGACCATTTTCGTGTTTATATAATTTTATTCATTGTAGTTTTGCAATATGTGATTTTCAAGGTGGTATCTGATTCATGGTTCATATGGTAAAACTGTTAAATGTGTGAGCATTCATGAGCCATGTTAGCATGGTTTATTTATATTATAAGACGTTCTTTATTTTTTTTTAAAAAAATTAGAAGTTAACAAAACAGTAACTAATGTTTGTCTTTTTAGTTTTTCAATCATTTTCCTGTACAACATTGGATTTACTTTTATTCTAACTTGTATAACAGTCCATATTTTTTAAACTGGCTTTTTCTTTTTATTTTCAGAAAACCTGCTCAATTTGTTTGACATCAATGAGACGAGGAGACGGCCAAGCTATATTCACCGCTGAGTGTTCGCACTCCTTTCATTTCCATTGTATTGCTTCAAACGTGAAACATGGCAACCAAATTTGCCCTATTTGCAGAGCAAAGTGGAAAGAGATTCCCTTGCAAGGTCCGACCCTGGATCTTCCCCTCAGAAGGGTGAGAGTCAATCCTGTCGATTGGCCCCAAAACAATGGTTTGATGACAGTAGTCCAACGATTACCACCTCGTTCGAATTCTAGTAGGAATGCTGCGCCATTATTTCAGGCTCCTGAGCCAGCAATCTTCAATGATGACGAATTGTTGGATCATGAAATCGACTACACTGAAAAAATCTCTTCAAAAAGGAGTTTTGGAGATTGTAACGAACAAAGAAAAGTTAAGATGAAGTCGTTTACGGAAGTTCCAGCAGTCTCACAGTTGAACACTTCGGACAAATTCACTGTCTTGATTAATCTAAAAGCTCCTACAACGAACACTTGGCAGATTCCCAGAGGAAACCAAGCTAATATCCCTCAAATTTCTCATGCACCTCGAGCTCATGTTGATCTTGTTACTGTTCTTGACATTAGTGGAAGTATGGCAGGCACTAAACTTGCATTACTAAAACGAGCTATGGGGTTTGTGATACAGAATCTGGGTCCCAATGATAGGTTGGCAGTCATCGCCTTCTCTTCAACAGCTAGACGCCTCTTTCCCCTTTGTAGGATGTCTGAAACAGGACGGCAGCAAGCATTACAGGCTGTCAATTCTTTAGTTGCCAATGGAGGGACAAATATCGCTGAAGGCTTGAGAAAAGGTGCCAAAATAATGGAGGACCGGAGGGAAAGAAATGCAGTTGCCAGCATAATATTATTATCCGATGGGCAAGACACGTATACTGTCAGTAATATTGGTAGAAACCAGAGTCAACCAAATTACCAATTGCTCCTACCAGTTTCTATGCATCCTGAAGATGGTTCAGGTTTTAAGATTCCGGTTCATGCATTCGGGTTTGGTGCAGATCATGATTCGTCATCCATGCACTCAATCTCAGAGATTTCTGGAGGGACCTTTTCTTTCATTGAGACTGAAGGGGTGATCCAGGACGCATTCGCACAGTGCATTGGAGGCCTTTTGAGTGTTGTGGTGAAGGATCTGCAGGTACATATTGAATGCCTTCACCCAAGTGTCCATCTCGGTTCTTTAAAAGCAGGGAGTTACCCCAACCATGTCTTTTCAGATAGACGTACAGGATCTATTGATGTTGGGGATCTCTATGCAGATGAGGAGAGAGACTTCTTGGTTACGATAAACGTCCCTGCTGCATATACAAGCAATGAAACAATGTTGTTGAAGGTAAAATGTAATTACAATGATCCTTTGACAAAAGAAACGGTCACCTTAGAAGGTGAAGAAGTTAGAATCCAGAGACCTGTAGTGGCTGGACAAGATGATGTGTCACGCGAGGTGGACAGGCAGCAAAACAGGCTTCAAGCAGCAGAGGCAATGGCTCAAGCTCGCACTTTAGCTGAAAATGGCGATCTTGCTGGTGCTGTTTCTATCCTCAAGAACTGCCGAAAACTGCTATCGGAAACCGTGTCGGCTAAATCTCGTGACAGGCTGTGTGTTGCACTTGATGCTGAGCTCAAGGAAATGCAAGAGAGGATGGTGAGCAGACACGTGTACGAGGCATCGGGAAGAGCGTATATACTGTCGGGGCTGAGCTCACACTCATGGCAGAGAGCAACAGCAAGGGGTGATTCTACAGATGGTTCAAGCCTTGTGCAGGCCTATCAAACCCCTTCAATGGTCGAGATGGTTACTCGTTCTAAGGCCTCATTGTTAGCCAGTCCTTCAGCTCAAAGGCTACTTCGACCAGTGTGGTCATTTACATCTCGACCTAAGCCTAGGTGATGCTGCATCTCCCGTTTTGGTTTCTTTCTTCCTTTACCATGATTGAGTTTTGTTCCGGGGTGGGGCCGTTCGAGAAACGAACGAATATTTGTCTCTCGACGTCGTTCCTCTCTAGTTTATGTAAAGAAATAAACTCAGTAAGGTGTGCAATATAATTTGGGGAAGGCAAGGGAACACTAGCTAGGTTCACAACTAGTTTTTTTTATCTCTTCTTGTGATTGGTGGGGGTGATGTAGATAGGAAAATATGGGTTTTTGTCTTTTGAGAAATTGGGTATAAGTTTGTAAGTTTGAAGATACTCCTGGATAACTTTCAGCTCTTAATATAAGAAATTGTATTGCATTGCATTATTATTATTATTTATACATATATATTAAAAATATTTAAAAAAAAAACCATCTTTACAATATTTGTAAAGTATGAAGGTGATTGCCAATTTGAATTCGGAGTTGACTTGAGATATGTGAGGAGGAAAAAAAAGTAAAGCAGCTTCTCCTTTTGTTATTCACTTTTGATGGAAAAAAAGCTTTCACCAAAATCATTAATGGCTTTAGAATGTCATTTACATCTCTTTTTCTGCATTTATCTTTACAACTTTTCGGTTTGCAGTGCATCCACACTATTGGAAAGAATCTTATGAAGCTATTCTTCACTTTATCCTCGTGTATTTCTTGGTCGATGAAAAGAAGGGAAATGTACAAATGCACAATGCATAGGGTGTAATTACACTTTAGCCACTGTATTTTACAAATTTACATTTTTACATTTTACATGCTACATTTTGCATAACGATTACAAGAAACACCATTTGATGAAATATTTACCTACATGTCAATTATAAATTGCTAAAATTGACAAAAAAAACTCCCTTAACAAAATAACTAATTACATCCCATAATATATTGAATAAAGTTATTAATTCTTTATTTATCATAAGATATTTTTTCTTTAAAGGATACTTTTTTGTTTTTTGTTATTATTATTATTATTAAATAAACTATAAGGCTGTATTTGATCGAAAAGATGAAAAATGGACGGTAAGAAAATGTTTCCAAGAATTGATTCGTCTAAAAATCATATTTCGTGAAAAATGTCAATTGAAAGTGTTTGATTGAATTAATTTTCAAGACAAAATGAAAAATGTGAAATTTTTTTCATAATTTTGTTATTTGATTGATATTATTTTTCATGACAAATAAAACAAAATTTAGCTATTTTAATAGATAATTTTTTTTTTTGCTAGTTTTCACTAATTTGTACATGATAATAGTAATGTTAATTTCTGGAAAAAAAAAGTTAATTAACAAAAAAAAAATGATCAAACGTGTCGAAAAGACTTTTCCACCTAAGATGGAAAATGTTTTTTCATCAAATAGATAAAAAAATATTTTCAAGGAAAATGGCTAAAGTATGCTTTAGTTGTACTATAGAAAATATTTTTCAAATCAAATTTTTTAATCAAACAACATATAAACAGAAAATGTGAAAAATATTTTCAGGATGTTATATTTTCTACGTTGTTGAATAATCTAACCTCGCAAGACACAAAGTAATCGAGATTAGTCAATAATACAGCGGAAGTAAACAATATGATTAGCAACGTAATTGAATCAATACATAAACAATATAAGCAAAAGTAATTAAATAATCCCTTTTTCACCGAAGTAGTAGACTGCAGAGGATGAAATTGAGGGCTCAAAGTCAGCCCAATCCCCACAATGGTAACACCACTACACAGCTAGAGAACACTCCAAGACAACCCCCAAATCGGTCAAGACCCACTTCCAAACACACCTCCCACAACCAATAAAAATCGAGCTGCACAACAAGGAACCACCACAAGGCTCGGCCAAGGGACTGCACTAAGTAACCACAACAAGCAGAACAAGGGACTGTACAAAGAGACCCAACAAACACGGCCACAACAAGGGCCGAACGTCGCCTCCCCAAAAACCAAGAACCAGGCTGTCGAACAAAGGGCAGCAAGAAGGCACAACCAGCAAGAATACGCAACACGGTCCATAGCAAGAGCCAAAACGTAGGCTCACAGCAAGAAGAAGCACACGGTCACAACAATAAACGAGGGAGGAAGAAGGGGAGAGGCGGGTTTCTCACGAAGAGAAAAGGGAGGGCGACGCTGCGTGCAGAGAGAAGAGAGTAGAGAGGGAGTGTCGTGAGTGTTCTATCGAGCCAAATGGGGGGGGGGATGTGGGTAGATATAGGTTTAGGGTTTAATTAGGGAAGCCCTAATTAAATGGGTCGCCCCCGAAGCCTACCCATTGAGCAACAGGGTCGAGACCCAATTAAAACTTCGACGTGGGTAGTAAATCTCTTAGCGCGTGAACTGCCTAATTGTGGAGATTGGGCAATACTTCGATCATGGGTCGAGGGCCTACGAAGCTTAAAATTCAATACTGTTTATTATCATTGCCTCCGAAGTTTGATTGGGACCAAAAAATCCCAACATTCGTAAATTTAACAATCAAACGTGGCTTAATATCAAATCGATAGGGAAGAATAGTGACTAACTTGTTGCCTGTGGGGTCCTAAGAATATGTTATTTTTTCTTACTATGTAGCTGTGGCCTGTTGGGAGCTTGTGATTTTCAACCTTGGCTAGTCGTAATCAGCAACTGTGATGCAGGCAAGAGAGGATCATTGCATTTTGACCTTGGAGATAACGGGCATATAGGTAGACATGTAAGGTCTTATTGATTTGATATTACACATAAAATTTACATTCTTTAAAAGTATTACAATGTACTACGACAAAAAAAAATTATTTACTGAAATTTATATCCTCTAAAAGTGTTATATTAACATTTTTCAAAATTTTATGATACTTTTTAATTCTCAGTGTGATACTTGTAAAAAAAAAATTAAGTAAAATTTACTTCTATTAATCACAATTTAATATTTTACAAATTTTAATAATACTTTAGAAGTAAATTTTAGATAAGTCTTATCATTTGTTTAGTAACATTGTTTAGTTTATAAATGATTTATTTATAATTTTGAGGTAAAAAGTAATTGTTGAAAATTGGAGAAAGAAAATGTATGTGATTAAAAAATAGTTTTCGAAATTATGTAATTTATAAATTAATTTATAAATCAGTTTATTTTATTTACCTAATGGATGGTTAGTCTAAGCAAATTTCAGTTTAGGAATCTCAAAATGATATGGGGCACAATTACTAGAGTGGGAGGCTGTGCAAATCACTCTTTTAATATTTAGGAATTACTAGTTCCACACCTGTGCAATGCACATATATATTACATCGACAAAAAGTAAAGGTTAACATTACATATTACGATGACTTTCACCCTTCTTTTAATGGTGAGTAATTAAACATTTACTTAAGATAAAGTTAATGAGGTCACTCATGTTATTATGTCCCTGATCCCATGCTTGGATGGTGTTGGTAATAATAATAATAATAATAATAATAATAATAATAAGTCGAGTTGGTGTGCACATCTGCAATTAATATAACTAAGGACGCTATATGTACCAAGATACGACCCAAGCAAAGCCAACAGGAGGAGCATTCACTTACATCGGAACAAAGGTAGACAAAGTGGCGAAAAATTATGATTTCAGTAGGGCTAATGCCAATCCTACAGTTAGATCATCTAATAAAGCCACCAGAGTCCATATATGAATTAAAATAGCTTAGAGTAGAACCGAATTCTTCATTATATCAATTTGATTACTTGGTTGCTCGGGGGTGGTCATGTGTATATGCGCGGGACATGACTTTGAGGGCTTGATTGTGGGCGAAGCTTTGAGTGCTTGCACATGACAAAGCTTTTAGTGCCTGCGCGGGGGCAAATGTTTTGAGTGTCTGTGCGGGGGCAATGTGATGAGAATCATAGCGAACTTGTTAGAAAGACTAAATATTCAAGCCAAACAAAGCGCAATCTAGTCAACTATGCCAGAATTAGATGGATAATATATGTTTTCTGACTAGAAACGGGCCACTGACCAAAACTCATGTGCTATAACCCTTGAGCCCACTGATTTTATGGTCAAATTCCGTCGTTTGAGGGTTCAAATCGGCAAGCCAATTGTGTAGACGTAAATTTGCAATAGTTCCATAATTTCAAGATTCTGTTTACTTTCTTTTTATTATTATTTCCAATTAAATTCGGACTTTATTATGAGAAATTTTATGTATTCCCTAATTTGATTAGATTTTATTTAGTTTCTGAAGTAGATTAAGATTTTTATTCTGATTGTCTATATAAAGGCGTCTTCATTGTAATAAAAAAAAAAAAAAAACTTTCATTAATAAAAAATTTTTTATTGAGTGTTTTCTCTCGATATTCTGTTCTTGATTGAATATCCCTGAACTTATCAAAGATTATCAAATCTTTGTGGCTTTCACCAATTGAACTTATCAAAGGCGTGGACAACATTTGTGGCTTTCCCCCATGTTAGTTCTTGTTTCCGCATCATAACAGGTCTAAAGTTTAATATACCTTAGATTCTTGCGTTGTGAGGTTCTGGTCTCTATGTTACCATCCGTCTCCAACTTGAATTCGGAACTTTCCCAACGTTTCAACATTAATTCCGCGAGCATCCCGAACGGGATCGCATCATCTGGTATCGTAGTTGGACTCTAAAATCAGGTTTTATCTATCCTAGTTTGATTCTGCATTTTTATCATAGAGTCTGCACAGAATCATTCATATCCTTTTTTATTTGTTTGTCGAGTCTTTGTTTCTTGTTCTTCATGTTCTTTATATTTGCGAGTCTTTAATCCAAAAAAGTCAAAAGTCGTTATTTTTTCTCCTTTGTCATCCAAATTAAGTCGCGATTGTTTTCCCTTATTCGTAGTCGAATTTTCGGGTTTAAAAAAAATTATTTTTTTTCATTCCGAAAATTTATCAAAATTCGAGAACCATTTTCTTAAATTCCTTTAAATTCATGACATCCTTTCGCACAAAATTCATTATTAGTCCTTGTGTCAAACTATTAAATTTCATTCCAAATGTCTAAATTTCGAGAAAAATCATCATTTGGGAAAGATAACCATCAATATTCTCTGCATGTCATGGTGGAGAAATGGTTTGAAGAGTGGGGTGCGAAATTAGAGGCAAAATGGGATGCAGAAGTTGCTCAACTGCGTAATGGATATAGGCTTGATCATAAACACATGGTTGGAATTGGGGACGAGCAAAAGATATTTAGAGTTGATGATTTCAAGGAAGTGGGAGAGATATTAATGCAGTTAAATGAGGAGATAAGTGCACAAAGAGCAAGGAAAAAATTAGCTAAGTTGCAAAGGGAGAGTGAAATGAAGGTTGAGGCTAAATTACAAACGAATGAAAGTAAGATTGTAGGGGATTTAAAATTGGAGTATCAGGATATGAATACTGAAAAGAAGGTGGGGAGTTGAAAATTGAAATAGTTGAACAAATCCCGCATTTTGAGGTAAAAGATGAGGAATTGGATAGTAAAGAGGTGAATGAACATGAAGTTAAAATTATTGATGAGGAGATACATGAATTGGAGGTTGGGCATGAAAAATTAGGAGATGTGGTAGTGTCCAAAAATTTGGAAGAGAAGGATGTGCGTGAGAATGTGGAGTTAGAAGAAGTGGTTGAGCTTGGGAGTAAAAAAATAGAAGATGTTGAGCAAGAAATTGCAAAGAAGGGAGGAGGTGAAGAGCGGAATTTCGTTGTTGGGAAAAATGAATTGGAAATAATTCATCATGAATATAAGGATTCATACATTGTACTTCATGAAACTAACATTTTCCTCCCCATTTTATTTGACTTTTTTTTGCAAGTTGATTACACATGGAAGCTTGAGTCAAATCCACCTTGGCAAATTAACCTCGTGTTTCAATACATTCGTGTTCGCCAATTGGAGGATTGCCACTTATCGAATTTATGTCATGGAATCCATAATTTCTCATTTGATTCAGGTGGAGCAATTGCACAATAAGAACAAAGTTACAATTCAAGACGAATCATCCTGAAGAATGAGGGAATGATGAGAATCATAGCGGGCTTGTTAGAAAGACTAAATATTTAAGCCAAACAAAGTGCAATCCAGTCAGCTATGCCAGAATTAGATGAATAATATATGTTTTTCGAGTAGAAACGGGCCACTGTGCAAAACTCATGGGCTAAAGCCCTTGAGCTCGCTGATTTTATGGCCAAATTCCGTCGTTTGAGGCTTCAAATCGGCAAGTCAATTGTGCAGACGGAAATTTGCAATATTTTCATAATTTTAAGATTATGTTTACTTTATTTTTATTATTATTTCCAATTAAATTAGGACTTTATTATGAGAGATTTTATGTATTCCCTAATTAGATTAGATTTTATTTAGTTTCCTATGTAGACTAGGATTTTTATTCCGGTTGCCTATATAAAGACGTCTTCATTGTAATATAAAAAAGACTTTGATTAATAAAAAAATTCTATTAAGTGTTTTCTCTCGAAATTCTGTTCTTGATTGAACATCCCCAAACTTATCAAAGATTATCAAATCTTTGTGGCGTTCACCAATTGAACTTATCAAAGGCGTGGACAACCTTTGCGGCGTTTTCCCATGTTGGTTCTTGTTTCCGGATCATAACGGGTCTAAGGTTTAATATACCTTAGGTTCTTGTGTCATGAGGCTCGGATATCCATGTTACCGTCCGTCTCCAACCTGAATTCTGAACTTTCCCTGCGTTTCAACATTAATTCCACGAGCATCCCGAACGGGATCGCATCACAAGGTTTTGTGTGCTTACACGAGGTAGGGCTTTGAGTGCTTGCTTGTGGGAAAGACTTTGTGTGCTTGCACGGGGCAAGGCTTTGTACACTTATGTGGGAGAAAAGCTTTGAGTGTTTGCTCATAGGTAATGCTTTGTGCGCTTGTGCGGGGGCAAAACTTTGTGTGATTGCTCATGAAGAAGGCTTTGAGTGCTTGCTCGTGGGCAAGGCTTTGAGTACTTGCGTGTGGAAACTACAAAACTAAAGGTGGGCATGCAAGCGCCCAATACTATATATAAAAAAATGCAATAACGAAAAGAAATGGTAAATACTAGAGCATGAAAACCCATGCAACTAACTTATAAAATAACATATGATCAGCATTTAGCAAGGCTTGGGCTAACGTTGTTTGAGTTTCACCCTGAGGTTTTCCTACCAATGATGACGTTTACTATTTAGGCTGTGGGTTTGTTTCCATCCTCAGAGTTTCATTGAACGTGGTCATTCCTTGAGCGTTTTCCCTTACTGATGTAAGACTTAAAAAATCCCCTTTTTATTTTAGATTCAATCTCTCGTAGCAATGCATGGCATTCCTTGGTGGTATGTTCATGGTCACAATAAAATTCCAATACTTGCTCTTATCTCGCATTTCCGGATGGGATTTGATTCTCAATGGCTACTTCAACTCCCCCATGTCCTTGATTTCCATGAGACTATTAACCTTTGTGGCGTTCAAAGGTGTAAATGGTGTAGGAGGGTCATGCTCCTGCTTGCCCCGAGCTTGATCTTTCCCTATTTCACGGTCATGCTGTCTCTTGTATGATCTCTTATGGCCATGTTGAACTAGGACTTTAGAGAATCGAGAGTCCTACTTGCGTTGGGATGTTAATTATTGCTTGAGGAGAACAACTCGAGCCTATGTTGGACGAATGAGCCCGAGCTTGAGGACCCCTTTGCATTGAAGTTTCATGATGCGAACCCCCTTGATATTTAACCAAAAATTTTCACAACAATTTGATTCATCCCAAGAAAGTTAAAATTAGTACAGATAAATCTTGACCTAAGTTTAAATCTAACTAAAATTCAAAAGTTAAGAGAAACATAGTCCAATAGATAGTAAATTAAACAAATTCCAAGATTGATAATGAATCTTAATCCAAATTTATTATCCACAAAATTTCAAGAAAAATGATTCTTAACCTAATGGAGATAAATAAGTAAATTTCAAGATTTCTTCCAAAAATACAAGAATAATTATACTCTAATGTAGTTGAGAACATTACCTCAAAGAGGCTTGATGAAAGGAGGAATTTCACCTCACAAAATCTTCTCACAAGAAGGAGCAAATAAACAACCAAGTTTTTCTAGGATTTGAGAAGTAAAGAGCTTATATAGTACCAAAAAATGATAAAATAAAGAAAATCTGGATTTTAAAACTAAAACTCGCGAATTCTGCCTTTAATTCAACCATACGATCGCATGGTAGTCCTTGCTGTGATCGCGTGGTAATCATCTTTGCTAGAACTGAACATTCTGACAATTGCTGTTGATTTGTCCCATGCGATTGCGCGGTATTTCTACCATGCGATCGCATGGTATAATCATTGAATTCTGCGCGCTCCATCTTTAGTATTTTGGTCATAACTTTTGATCATGATGTTCGATTGAGGTGATTCAAAATACATTAGACACTAGACAAAAAGGGCTACAATTCTTAAATGAATAGTGAACCTCAAATTTGGATGTTGTCTCTATCAAAAATTTAATTGAATCTCAAACTCATATCAATTTAGATCATTTCCTGACCCATTTTCGTCTGGAATTGAAGGTGTCTTCCATTTGTGCTTGATTCCATGGCTTATGAATGAATCCCATCATCGACTCTTGAACCTCCTTGACCTTGGATCTCATCACAGGTCCCAATGGCACACGCATCGATGTTTGACTTTCTTGGACCTCATCATTTTATGTGTGCGTACTAAGGTGATGTTCGGGGTTATATACTCATCAGGGGTGCTTGTGTCCTAGGGGTTCTGAATATGAAACTTGGTGTAATATTCATTTGACCGTGCTCGAGGGTTGAGGACAAATTGTATGCTTGGGGTATAAATGATGGTTGGGGTTGAGGACTTCCTCAAGGGTATCAAAATATAATATATGATAATATTCATGTATTCGAGTTCGAAACTTCATGAGGAGTTGGGTTCAAGGTGGTCCTTGGGGTTACACATTTGGTTAGGAAATTAAATCTCTATTCAGTAAAGGGTTGTTTTTGGTTTATAAACCAAATTATAATCTACACAATTTCTCAAATCACTTTTTTATCTCACATATTTTCTCTCTCCAATTTTTAACCACACATCTTACCTCGAAAAATGAAAAAAAAAACTAGTTTATAATCCCATTGAAAGATCTGAACAAATTCTAAGTTTGTTTGGTGTGCTCGGGGTTGAAGCTTTTGTGAGGGCTCGGGGATAGATAAAATGTGGATAATGTGGTTTGTACTTCCCTTTTAGGCTCCTCTCCTAATCTCCAATTTCTTTAATATGGGATCAATTTCACATTTACAAGAGAAAATTGCTTTGCTTACATGTATTTCCAACAGATATTTGTTGACATTGCATGTCATAATATCTAAAGTTCTTCACTAAATGAATTATGACATCATTTTGATTGTGCTCATAAATTGTTATTCAATTCTACATGGAGAGGTTGGTCTATAATAAATGATATTTGTGGGTTACATCAAAATTTATAAATATTTGTTACTTTTCAAGAATTTGAGTTCCACCACCTACACATCTTTATGGTCGCCTCTAATCATACTCTGCATTGTGTATTAAGTAAGCTCCTCGTAAGTTGATTGTGGCACCAACAATGGTCTATAAACAATAGCATCAGTTATATTCAAAGCCGAGGAGAAGGGAACAAGAAAAGATTTGGAAATGAAAGAATATCCAAAAACCAAAAACCATTGACATTCTGCCCTTTGTTCTCTGATTCCGTTTTGTAGAATCAGAGGATCAACTATCATAATCTCTTCTGTCTTCTCATCTTCCTAGAATTTGTTTTTGTTTTCCGTTTCCTCAAATTTATATAGTTACATACAGACTTTCGTATATGCATGCTTGATAAGAAAGCATTCTAAACCATTCTTGAAATGGGATTTTGGAGAAAAAAAAAAGGAAATAAATCAGAAAAGGTGAGATTTTTTTCCTTTCTTTTCGTGAGGATTCTTGTTGTTGAAATAATCGTTGAGTACTCGATACACATCCGGACTCAGTAAACTCTCTAAATCGACACCTCGACTAAACAACCACTACTCTTGGTTGTTCTAATATGGGAAGAACAAGAACAAGAGCAATAATGGAAGACTACCAAACTAGACCTCCAAGATTGGATGTTCTCTCTTTTCCCTTTTCCCCATTTCAAACTCACAACCTCTAGGCAAATGGACAAGAGAGGGAACTTATAGAGCTTGTTGGGCTAGGATACCAAATATGGGCCAATCATCCAAAACCCGAGCCTAAGTCCAAACAAAGTCAAATGGCCCAACAACTAACCAGTCCAATTGCCATGCACATAATCGCCACAATTGGGCCTTCCAAGTGGACCACCAGCAACTACTAATTAAGTCACTTCGAGTGGCCTCGAGTCGTTATCGAGTCGAACTATCCATCTATGTGTCGATATATTCCCACAACTGTTTTATATCATCGCCCAAATTTATTGAGTATCAAAAAACTCAACACTTGTTCTTGAAAAAAAGGGAATGGTAGAAAGTGAGGGGAAGATAAGGGGTTGGCTTTTCCTTATTCGAATCGGTTGTTTTGGGATGCAATATTCACGTAAAATGTATTTCATTCTTGAAGACAATTGCCTCAAGAGCTTCAGGTCAATCCCCATTTCTGAGATACAGGTACATTTTGTATTTCCTACATTCTAACACGCAAATGTATATACATTTCTATGAAATGTCTGCATGTAGCAGCACGTACACGTGTATGGTACATTTTATGGATGTATGATGTATCTATTCATGAATATAATCTGTTTGGGAAATTACATCATTAGTGGATGAAATGAAATTCTTCATATAAGTTTATTTAACTGTTATTTTCGAGAAGCTATCTCAATTTAAATCTTATTGAAGATTATTACCACGTGTATGTGTGTTTCACTACATGAAGTCCGATTACATCCATTCTGTCACAATATCACTTAAAAATGTCCTCAAAAAATATCTCCCTAAAATTACTCTTCCATTATTATGTTCTTGAGGAATGCATAAGTGATACATAAATATTGATCTTTGTTATTGACAGTTACAGCATTTGCTCAGAGATATAGGGAAATCAATAAAAAGATGCAACTCCTTTTGTCTAATCTGATCCGTTCACTTTCACTTTTAAGAAAGAAGGGAGTCGGAGTTCTCAAATTCATTTTTTTTTTTTGGAAAATATAATCCTTCTCAGGCAATTACTTGAAGGCATTAGATATTTAATGCTTCTCGGGTGAGATAACAAGATAAGTCGGGGTGCCTCATTGTGAAAGGAGGATATCAAAACTGAAATTGACTTGGTGAGGATGGATGAGGGACTGAATGGTGCAGTTGATGAGTTTTTCGATGTTCCTGAACCGTCGGATGATGAACGATCAGAGAATGAGTGGCCTTTGATCATGAGTCCAGAATTATGGATGTGGTATTTTCTGTTTTTCATATTCAGATTTTCCGTGTTTTATCGTATTTTTCCTACTCTCTCTCATTCTGAGATATGCTGGACACATACCTGCCGAAATTGCAATCTGCTGCCAATTTTGTGAGAAAATTACATGCTCTTGCAGGTTGGCCCCTTTTAGATGATTGCAGCTAATGCTATGATCAATGGATACAAAGTTATACTTGAAACAAATATTATTTGGAAATGACTCAAAATTTTTGTAATTTTTGCAGTCCAGAAAAAGGGTTACACAGACTTCAGATATGTCTTTGGAAGATAACACATGGTGCAGTTACGGAGCCACACTTCCGAAAGATCCAAGTTTGAATATGCCTTGTAGCTGGGCAGCTGCCGATCCATCCTCATTCTTGTCCGCGGTGATAATTATTTAGAAGATCATCAAAAGGTTGCAGTTTGATTTCTTTCGTTATTTGGCACAAAAATTGCTCACTTGTGAAAATGAAAGAGGAAAAGCAACTATTAATGTTGGATATTTGTCATTCAACTGAGATCAAGTCACAGTTGTGAAAGATGAAGAAGCTTTCACAATGATCCGAATAGATGATGGAAAAATTTCTAATTCTGGAAGATGACTTCGTTTAATCAATTCAAGGCAAAAGGTACTTTGATGCAAATGGTTGCTACAGATTGGCTAAGATCAGACACACGAGAAGACGATCTTGCCAGTTAGCCTGGAAGCATCGTTCAGATTATCTATATAATTTCTGAATCCATTTTATGAACATGAATTTGAATTAGTTAAAGACAGTATATCTGCAAACGCACGCAGCAAAATGCAGCTCAAGGAAGACCGGAGTTCTTTTTTGTCGTTAACATTATGGTAATTCTATGTCTTTTATCAAGTTTCATCTCGGGGTTCATCTAGAATTTAGTGTGTGATTGGTTTTTGGCGTATGAATCAGGATCCAGGAACAACTCCACATAATCTGGCCCTTTATTACATGCTAACAACTCCCTTGGAAGAAACACCTTCGTTAGTTGAGCAATTGAAATTTAAAGGTTTACCCCTTTTTACACATCTAATCTCTTCAAATCTTGAGAAATTCTAATCACTGTTGTTCATAGGGATCTTGGATAGTAAAGCAAATCGTTGGAAAGAAAGCTGATTTGGCAGGTCTAGGGCTCGAAGTTCGTTATGTTCGAGGAAAGAACTACTTTGAGGTAAAATGCAAAGATTATATGCTTTTCGAAAGTCACTAGTTTTTAGATTTATGCTGTGAGTACATATATATGTACTGAGTAGTCAGTACTCACAGATATCTTAATGTAGGTGAAAAGACAATTTATTACAGTGAGATATACGTACATGTAGGAGGGTTGTTTTAGTTTTTAATACAAAAATCTTCATATCTTACCTTTTAATGGATTTTTAGCTTGATATTGACGTTGGATCATCCGCAGTAGCGAGGGGCGTAGTCAACCAGGTTCTCGGATATCTTAACGATCTTATTATAGAAATGGCATTTCTAATGCAGGTAGAATCAAACATGTTGGCAGATAATGTTTCGTGTAATTGGTCAAAAAAGTTACATTTACGCTCTGTATGAATAAGAGAATGATAATGTACGATATTTGAGTCGAATTCATAGATACCTACGAACCATATTTATGTTGCTTTCAGGTTGAGATTTGTACTGAATTTGCAGGGTAACAAGGAAGAAGAACTGCCGGAATTTCTTCTCGGAGTGTGTCGGCTTAATCATCTATATGCTTCAGAGGCAGTTTCTACAGAACCCATTGGCATTAGCTAGACAGATTGTAGGGTACAATCTACATATGAACAGAAAGAATGAGAAATAATCTCAATTTAGTTCTTGTGTAGGCTTTATGGTACTGTAATTCTATATGATCACAAGTCATCATGACATGTATATCCTTTTCCCTCAAAGTTTATCGTAGAATGATGGAAAATAAGCCAAATAGAATCGCCATTTTGGGAGGATTGCAAATGTAGATTTCATGGATTGAAACACGTTCCTTATTAATTGTTCATAACATTGACCAAAGATATAAAACGAATTATTCCACTTATCACATACTTTTCCTTCGTATCTAGTCATACATTTAGGTGTCTGACGAGTTCATTATAAGTACAATTGCACTTTGATATCATTGTGAGTGCATATACATGACTTGTGGCAATGTTTCCACGCTGCTTGCGGTGGAGATAAAATAGTTCGACCGTGACATAGCGATATGTGTGGATTTCTTTTTAGTTTTTGTGTTCCGTAATAAGAACGAAAAATAGCAAGGGATATTTAGATAGATTTTTTTTTTTTTTTTAAAAAAAAAAAAAAAAGATTTCTTTTTAGTTTTTTGTGTTTCCGTAATAAGAACGAAAAATAGTAAGGGATATTTAGATAGATTAAAAAAAAAAAAAAAAAAAAAAATATTTTGATCAAATACATCATTTGCAAAAATATAATGTCATTTTTAAAGATAATTAGATTAAATACGTAGTGAACCAAAAGTGACATCGTTTACTATTTTTGGTAACAAAAAATTATGTTTTCCAATGAGAAAATATTTTTATTATAAATGACATTTTTTTTTTCAAATTATTTTAGGTGGCACGGCCTAATTCCCACAAATAGTAAGGTCCAATTAGGATATTTTACACCCTCTAACATTAACTAGCTGAACTTACGTTTTCATTTTCCCATTGGGGAAAATTAAGCAAATTCTTATCTTTAAACTTTACGCTTCAAAAATAAGATGCGAAACTCTTATTTTCACATATCAGGCGTTAATAAAATTTAATTAAGATTAATGCTATGTTCGAATGCTTGTTATAATAAGTAGCCGCCATTTATTTAATATTTCGATGTAAGATTTGTGGTTAAAATTGGAGAGGGAAAATTTTTGTGATTAAAAAGTGGTTTGAAAAATTATATAATTTAAATTTTTTGTTTAAACAAGATACCGAATGGAGGCGAATATAATAATAAATTAGTTAATACAAAATTAATTAGTAACTAGTTTCTGTGCATGCGTTGCACGCATATTACTAGTATTTTCCTATCAGAGAAATTTCGAATAATAATTTCTTGTTTGATACTATCTCTATCCCATAAAAATAGACTCATTTATATTTTTACACAGATTACGAAAACATAGTTATTATATATTGGAACTATAAATTTGCTTAGATTTTACCTAATATACCCCTACATTAAATAATAAGTAGTTCATATGTATTGATAACAATATATATTAAATAAGGGTATATTAAAAAATTAAGACATTAATATAATCTTAATAAGGAAAGTAACCTATAATTTGGAGCAAACCAAAAAGGAAAACGAAAGAAAAAATGAACAAAGTATTATGATTAAAATTTTTGCTACAGTTTTTTAATTTCGAAAATAATGTAACAAAGTATTGTGCGAAAGTTTCACATCAATATTAAGATATTGCTATTACGACTTTATTTGAATTCTCATAATTAACTTAACGGAAAAAAAATAAGTAACACAAAACGATAAAAATAGGAACATGAGAAGGTCTCCATAAACATGTCCAAAGTAATCTTTGGACATGTGACCGAATGGTACATTAAATTCAATTGTTGCACACACAATGTTTAATTAGATGAATAGTGCCTAAATTGATGAGAAATTCGGACATTTTGCCCGCATAGTGTTTAATTGGATGAATAATGCATCCAATTGTTGCCTGCAAAGTGTTTAATGGGTAGAATAGTGCCTAAATTGATGGAAAATTTGAGCAATTGGTCCGCATAGTGTCTAATTGGATAAATAGTGCATCCAATTGTTGCTCGCATAATGTTTAATTGGATGAATAACGTCTAAATTAGATGAATAATGTTTAATTGCAATTGTGCCTAAATTGGATGAATAGTATTTAATTGCAATTGGAATAATGCATTCAATTGATGCGCGCATATATTGCTTAATTGGATGAATAATGCCTAATTTGATAAATATTGTTTAATTGCAATTGGAATAGTGTCTAAATTGGATGAATGGTGTTTAGTTGTAATTGGATTGGATGAATAGTGTCAATTTAATTACAATTGGATTGCATGAATAATGTCAATTTAATTGCATGAATAGTATTATTTTCACATTCATATAATGTTTAATTGGATGAATAGTGCTTAAATGAGATGAATAGTGTTTAATTGCAATTGGAATAGTACCTAAATTGGATGAATAACGTTTAATTGCAATTGGAATAGATGAATAGTACCAATTCAATTGATGAATAGTGTCAACTTCATATTAATTGGATGAATAGTGCCTAAATTTGATGAATAATATTTAATTGGAATTGGAATAATTCCTAAATTGGATTAATATTGCCAAATTAATTGCAATTGAATTGCATGAATAGTGTCAATTTCACATTCATATTGTGTTTAATTTGATGAATAATACCTAAATTGGATTAATAGTGTTTAAGTGCAATTGAAATAGTGCCTAAATTGGATGAATAGTATTTTATTGCAATTGGATTAGATGAATAGTGTCAATTTAATTGCAATTAAAATTTGTGAATAGTGTCAATTTCATATTCAATCTTTTATAATTAATAAGACTAGTTTTGGGGTGTGCGTTGCACGCATATTGTCAGTATTTTCCTATTAGAGAAGTTTTGAATAATGATTTCTTGTTTGATACTCTCCATGTCTCATAAAAATATACTCATTTCTATTTTACACGGATTAAGAAAACATAATTATTATATGTTGGAACTATAAATTTGCTTACATTTTACCTAATATACCCCTACATTAAATAATAAGTAGTTCATATGTGTTGATAACAATGCATATTAAATAGGGATATATTAAAAAACTAAGACATTTATGTAATCTCAATAAGAAAAGTAACATATAATTTGGGATAGACCAAAAAAAGAAAATGAAAGAAAAAATTAAGATATGATGAAATACATTGTTAATTGATCATTTTACATGACTAAATTTTTGCTACAGTTTAATAATTCGAAAATAATGTAACAAATTATTTTGCGAAAACTTCACCTCAATATTAAAATATTGCTATTACGAATTTATTTAAACTCTCATAATTAACTTAAAGAAAAAAAAAAGTAACACAAAATGATAAAAATAAAAATATGAGAAGGTCCCTATAAAGATTTCCAAGGTAATCTTTGGACAGGTGACTGAATAATGCATTAAATCCATTTGTTGTCCACATAGTGTTTAATTTGATAAATAGTGCCTAAATTTAATTGGATGATAATGCCTAAATTGATGGGAAATCCGAGCAATTTGTCTGTATAGTGTTTAATTGGATTAATAGTACATCAATTGTTACCCACACAGTGTTTAATTGTATGAATAGCGCCTAAATTGATTAGAAATTCGGCCAATTTGCCCGGATAGTATTTAATTGGATGAATAGATTTTAATTGCAATTGTGCCTAAATTGGTTGAATGGTGTTTAATTGCAATTGAAATAGTGCATAAATAGAATGAATATTGTTTAATTGCAATTGGATGAATAATAGTGTATCCAATTGCTGCCCGCATATAGTGTTTAATTAGATTAATATTGTTTAATGGCAATTGAAATGGTGTCTAAATTGGATGAATGATGTCAATTTAATTGCAATTGGATTGGATGAATATTGCCTAAATTTGATGAATATTGTTTAATTGCAATTGGAATAATGCCTAAATTGGATGAATAATGTTTAATTGTAATTGGATTGGATGAATAGTGTCAATTGTTGCCCGTATATAAAGTTTAATTTGATGAATATTGACTAAATTGGATAAATAGTGTTTAATTGCATTGGAATATTGCATAAATTGAATGAATAGTGTTTAATTGCAATTGAATTCGATGAATAGTGTCAATTTAATTGCAATTGGATTGGATGAATTAATTGGATTAATAATGTTTAATTGCAGTTGGAATAGTACATAAATTGGATGAATATTATTTAATTAAAATTGGATTGGATGAATAATGTCAATTTAATTAGAATTTGATTGGATGAATAGTGCAATTGAAGATTCAATCTTTTATATATAGTTAGATTTGATGAATAGTGTCAATTCCATATTAATTGAATGAATTATGCTTAAATTGAATGAATAATGTTTAATAGTAATTGAAATAATTCCTAAATTGGATGAATAATGCCAATTTAATTACAATTTGATTGCATGAATAGTGTCAATTTCACATTCATATTGTGTTTAATTGGATGAATAGTGTTCAATTACAATTGGATTGGATGAATAGTGCCAATTGTTGCCCGCGTATAATGTTTAATTGGATGAATATTGTTTAATTGCAATTGGAATATTGCATAATTTGGATGAATAATGTTTAATTGCAATTGAATTCGATGAATAGTGTCAATTTAATTACAATTGGATTGGATGAATTAATTGGATGAATAATGTTTAATTGCAATTGGAATAGTACATAAATTAGATGAATAGTATTTAATTAAAATTGGATTGGACGAATAGTGTCAATTTAATTGGAATTTGATTGGATGCATAGTGCAATTGAAAATTCAATCTTTTATATATAGTTAGATTTGATGAATATTGTCAATTTCATATTAATTGGATGAATAATGCTTAAATTGGATGAATAATGTTTAATTGCAATTGGAATAATTCCTAAATTAGATGAGTATTGCCAATTTAATTGGCAATTGGATTGCATGAATAATACCAATTTCACATTTATATTGTGTTTAATTGGATGAATAGTATTTAAGTGCAATTGGAATAATGCCTAAATTGGATGAATAGTGTTTAATTGCAGTTCGATTAGATGAATAGTGCCAATTTCATATTCAATATATATATATATAAAATGAGTAATTCTAGGTAGACATTTTTTGAGGATATTTTTAAGTGATATTGTGACATGTCACACATTCATTGGGTGGTGAAAATAATTACCCTACCACTTACTTTTTCATCATCTAATGAATGTGTGACATGTCACAATGTCATTTAAAAACGTCCTCAAAAAATGTCTCCATGAAATTATTGATAAAAACAATGTTGTCAAACCTGACCCGGTCTGGTCGACTCGGAACTCGATCCAAAACCCAGGTCGTGTGACCCCAAAAATCCGTTTTGGTCAAACCCGGTCAAAGACTCGAGTTGACCCGGTAAACTCGATCGACCCAGACTAGGTTGACCTGGGTTTTAGTTATTTTTTTAAATTTATGATTTATTTAGTTTTTTAAATATTTTTATTATTATTTTAATGAACGGTCGACTTCGAGTTGATCCAGAGTCGACCCTCGAACCCTTGACCCAATCCCTCGATCGAGTCGATCACCGGGCCGGGTTTAAAAACATTGATAAAAAAAATTAAATAATAAGTAAAATAAGATTATCTAAAACCAAATCAAATCTTTTCAAATAACTAATTTTTGTGCGTGCATTGCACACATATTGCCAGTATTTTTCTATCAGAGAAGTTTCGAATAATGATTTCTTGTTTGATACTCTCCATGTTCCATAAAGATATACTCATTTCTATTTTTACACATTATATGTTGAAATTATAAATTTACTTACATTTTACTTAATATATCCCTACATTAAACAATAAGTAGTTCATATGTGTTGATAACAATGCATATTAAATATGGGTAAATTAAAAAATTAAGACATTAATATAATCTCAATAAACAAAGTAACCCATAAATTGGGACAAACCAAAAAAGGAAAACGAAAGAGAAAGAGAAAAATTAATGAAAGATGAAATACACTGCTAATGAATAATTTTAAATGACTAAATTTTTTACTAAAATTTAGTAATTCGAAAATAATGTAACAAAGTATTGTGCGAAAGCTTCACATCAATATTAAGATATTACTATTACGACTTTATTTGAACTCTCATAATTAACTTAACGAAAAAAAATTAAGTAACACAAAATGATAAAAATAGAAATATGAGAAAGTCTCCATAAAGATGTTCGAGATAATCTTTGAATATGTGACTGAATAGTACATTAAATCCATTTGTTGATGCATAGTGTTTAATTGGATAAATAGTGTCTAAATTTAATTGGATGAATAGTGCCTAAATTGATGAGAAATTCGGGCAATTTGTCCGCATAGTGTTTAATTGGATGAATTGTGCATCCAATTTGTTGCCCGCATATTGTTTAATTGGATGAATAGTGCTTAAATTGTTTGAAAATTCGAGCAATTTGCCCACATAGTATTTAATTGCAATGTGCCTAAATTGAATGAATGATGTTTAATTGCAATTGAAATAGTGTCTAAATATGATGAATAATATTTAATTGCAATTTGATGAATAATAGTGCATCCAGTTGCTGGCCGCATATAGTGTTTAATTGCAATTGGAATTGAAATAGTGCCTAAATTGGATGAAAGTGTCAATTTAATTGAAATTGGATTGATGAATATTGCTTAAATTTGATGAATAGTGTTTAATTGCAATTGGAATAACTCCAAAATGGGATGAATAGTGCCACTTTAATTGCAATTGGATTGGATTAGATGAATAGTGTCAATTGTTGCACGCGTATAGTGTTTAATTGGATGAACAATGCCTAAATTGAATGAATAGTGTTTAATTGTAATTGAATTGGATGAATAGTGCCAATTTAATTGTAATTGGATTAGATGAATAGTGCCTAAATTGGATGAATACTATTTAATTAAAATTTGATTGGATAAAAGTGTCAATTTAATTGAAATTTGATTGGATGAATAGTGTCTAAATTGGATGAATAGTGCCTAATTGCAATTGAAATAGTGCATAAATTGGATGAATAGTGTTTCATTGCAATTGAATTGGATGAATAGTGCCAATTTAATTGCAATTGGATTGTATGAATTAATTGGATGAAAATTGCATAAATTGGATGAATATTGTTTAATTGCAATTTGAATAGTGCCTAAATTGGATGAATAGTGTTTAATTAAAACTGCATTGGATGAATAGTATCAATTTAATTGAAATTTGTTTGGATGAATAGTACAATTGAAGATTCAATCTTTTATATATAATTGCATTACATTACTATAACTTCCCAGCTTCTTTTTCTTTCTACCCTCTCTTCCTTAACTTCAACCATATCTTCAAATCCCTAAATCGCTCTATTGAAATTGGTCATTATCACTAATAAGCTTTTGACGCAGATTGAATTGATGATCTCACTATTAAATTTTCTGATCAAGCAACATTCAAGTCTCACACTACTGTAGAAAATGTCGCAGTATTCTAAAAAACTTAAAGCGTGATTAAACGACAAGGTCGAGCATCATGCTTAAACGCGCCTAAACATGAAAAAATGTGAGCTTGATCAAAGCGTGGATGAAGGGCGACGAAGCGGCGATGCCAAGCTTCAAGCCTAAATGCACCTAAGCGTAAGAGATTTTTTTAGAACACTCAAAATGATGTAAATTCGAAATGTAGAAGAAAATCGAATAGTAAAAGATGAAGGATAAATGAAGGATAAAGGTGAAAAATATTTGCCCAAAAGAATGAAGAAGTCCTCATCCGATTGTATGTGCGTGCTCTTCAATATGAAATGTAGTGTATGAATATGTTAGTTGTACTTTGAATGGTTTTCTTGTGACCTGATTTTTTTTGATTTTATATGACAAAGATATTATATTTAATACCGAAAGCACGATTAATGTTTATTTATATAAATGCTTTGCAGCATCAAATGTAGAGTGTATTTGATATTGTTTAAAAAAAAAAAATTTTTGAAATGAACAGTGATTTTTAGGAGAATAACTGAATAAATGGTGGAGATTCAGTTGAAAAATCAAAAATTGTGGACTTGATTTTTAATTGATTGTTGAGATTGAGTACTGTAGAAAAAAGTAAAATTTTTAAAGGGAACCAAAAAAGGGCGTAGTATATAAGTATGCTATCTATTATTTAATTGGGTTTTCGTGACACCATTTTGGTAATTTGTAACCTCCTTTCAGTACAATGTGACCTAATCTTCATATTTTTGTGACCTAGTTTTGCTACATTATGACATGATTCTACTATATTACGATCTTATCTTTTTTAAATGTTTACATCCATGATTGTGAAGTTTTTGTCATTAAAGTACAATAGTACTTGTTCAACAAAGATCTCGTGAGCATATCTATTAGGTTTTAATGTAATTGGTAATCTCATAAACAAGATGACTCGTTTATAAAGTCCTCATTAGAGTCAAAGTATGGTAATTGAGTTAGTTATGTATTTGGATTCACGAAGATCAAATAAATGCTAAAGAAGACATGAGATGCAATTAGAAATCAATGAATAATTAAAAACCCGCATGGATTACTATTTAGATTTTTAGTAAGAAGTTGAGACCTAGTTTTCATATAGAAAACATTCTAATTTGGAAATTGCTATTTTTAAAAAGAATTATAGACCTTTGAGTTAGCTTTCCAACGCTCTTTGAATCACCCAATTGGACATCAGGAGAGAAAGTTATGACTAGAATATTGAAGATCGCTCGAATTACAATCGAGCTATTTTAGTAGTTTTTGAGCACCCGAATTCCACTCTAGCAATCGATGCCTGTTATCTGTCCTAATACGCATTTTCAAGTATTTTGTCATACCTATTCAACCAAAACACCTTCTTCTATATATATCAAGCCATATGCAAAAAATTAATTGTTGTTTCATTGAGTCTAAACATCATATTCACATCGCTGCAACAACACCAGATCATCATCACTACCTGCACCATCAACACCATCGACAAAAACCCCAAAAAAATTTCATCGTTGATGTACATAGTTTCTGTGGGCGTGCAACAAGCAACGTTTTTATGCGAGGCGCCATAGTGTCCGGCGTTAGATCGACAGAGCTGTGCACCGATGATGGTCGCGCCCGGGAAAGGGCGTATGTCGTGTTGTGTGGGATTGAGAAATGGATAAAATATAGAGGAAAGATACCCTGATTAGGGTTTGATGTTTTGTTTATATTTTAGAATATTATTATTCTATATTATTAATTAATTATTTTCTATTTATAATCTGAAATTTGAAATTATATATGTTCCCTGATACAATCGTCAACATGTGACCTGAGATCATACGTGTTTCCTGAGATCTGAACATGTGACTTGATACAATAGTCAATATCACACTGGCGTCAACACACCACAAACCACCACAACCGTCGACAGAACCAAACCACTGCAATCACCAGGGTAACCACAACCAGCTCCATCCCCCACCACCAAAACAACAAACACCACCACATTTATCTACAACTTCTAATTAAAAAGGGGATAACAGAGGTGCAAGATGAAGAACTAAGACCAGGTCGATATCTTAAACCTGGTTCGGCATAGAGCTTCAATTTTTTCTCCCTACTCCCACCATGTGGGTGATATCTCCGGTGACCACCAAAGTTTGGCAACTCCTTCTGGATATGTGCCTGTCACCATAAATGTGATTTGAAACTTTTGAAGGCAGTAACTGAGGGTGGAAGGAGCTTGAAATAGACACTTCCAGGAAGAATATTGAGTGGGTGGAAGAGGTGGAGGTGATGGGTGGGGGTGGTGGCGGTGGCGTTTGAAATTGTGGGAGTAAATTCAAGGAAGGAACATACATATATGAAAGAGAATTAATTAGGGCAAGTAGTGTGGTTTATTTTAGGATATTATTATTCTAATTTATTATTTCCTAATTACAATCTGATTTTTGAAGTTATATAGGTTTTATCTTATTTTTGAATTTTGATTTTTAAAAGTAGGGTTGGGTGTAATTTCCACCTTTTAATTTCCTCATATTTATAATCAAAAGATGGGCCTTGGAGATCTTGGAGTCTTGTGATTTCCAAATTTCAATTTTGGCACTTATAATTCTTTTTTTGATTTTTCGTGAATGGTTGTGTCTGATCAACACAACTTCTCACAGATAATTGACATCGTGGATAAGGCCGTTCATTCTCCATTAATAGGAAGAGAAAACATCAATTGATACACAAAAAAATTTTCTGGCATTTCAATCCTTCATGTATTATGTCTCAAAGAAGAAAACACCAAGTACATGAATCAAGTGCTAGATTCTTGGAAAAAAATTGTTAAATCCTGGTGACAGACGCACATCAAACTACAAGCACAAAAGTAATGTCGAATTTCTGCTAGAGGACATAGCGCTAAGCAGGGACGAATCCAGGAATGTGATTCAGCAAGAGCGAATTTTATCCAGCACAAGCGGCCACTACATAGTTAAGGGGGCAAAAAAAAATTGACACCAAAATTATAAGGTAAAAAAAAAAAAAAATTGTCGGATCCAGCACGAGTGACCAACCGAGCTCGCCATTAGCTACATTCGTCCCTGGCGCTAAGCTAACCTCAATCTAAATTCAAGTTACTATATATTCATATTGTTTCTGTTTTATATATATATAATATAGTATTCTGTTTATATTCGTTGCATGCATTACATGTTCCTTACTGTTTACAACACCTTGATCATTTAAACTTTATCATTATGATATTGAGAAAACATAAACTCAAGTCACACCTATAAATTTGTTTATATCCATTAACGGGCTTCAAAATATTTTCATTCCTTGATAGTCAACTAATCTTAGTAATTTCAACCCTTATGTGGTTGTTATACTCTCGAAAGGGATTCATAAACATTTTATACTAATTTTAAAAAAATATTCACTGGAGTCAAATTTTGCAGCCACCGACGCGATACATGGGGCTCATGAATGGGACTGCGTACCGTGACCGATATGACCATCTCTTGCCGGTCAAGATTAATTGTGTCAGGGTTTGTCACTTGATACGGCCGGTGCCACTGTCGGCGGGTAATTTTAGTGCTGGCACCGACGCGCTAGATTTATTACCAACGGCAACCAATAAATTGGTGGCGGTGGAAACTCCATTCTTGATATTTGATAAGGTTGTAATCTGTTAGTGTTGTATATTATTTTTAATTAATCTATTATTTATTAAGTAACAGGTGACGAGGTTATTGGGAAATTAGATGGTATAGCATTTTTAAGTCATTATTATTAAATGGAATTATATTTTATATCCTATTTGTTGTGTTGTTTATTTAATTCTTATATAGTGTTTTAAATTATTATAAGTGATAAATTCTATAAAAATTTATAGATAATAAGTTATATATATGTTTCCATTCTAATGTTCATGATGGTCAACATAACACGTGTTCACCGCCAATGTGACAACACTAATGTGGTGAAAATGAATCCACAGTGTGAATTAGATTATTTCCGTAAACTGTAGATATTGCGAATTTTGTAAATAAAATTATGTATCACTTAAATTATAATTTAAGCTTGACCTAACATGCTCCTGGTAGTTATAACTTATAAGTCTACGAGGCCATAGAATAATATAGTATTGCATTTTTATTATTAAATTAAAATTAATTAAAAGGGTTATACCATTAGCAATACTCCATCTCGAATGGAAATTTGAACAATAAAAGGTGTCTCACATCAATTTCAAAATGCTTATATGACAAGAAAGGCTGTAGAGAATTTATACATGCCTTCCACAACTAGAGGACTTATTTTCATGAGAAATTATGTTGATTTAATTTTTTTCTATATCTTTACTTTACTCTACATCCTTTCTCTTGTTCATGAAGTCGACAATTAGTGCAATCAACGGCACCATTTGATAATGTGTCAATACCAGTTTTAATTCAACTATTTGATGTAGGTAGTTTTGGGGAAGTTTAAAAAAAAATCGAATCTTCGAGAGAATTAGTAGTTGAAAAGTGATTAAAAAATATGAAAAGTTGTGAATTTTATAAAAATGTATAGTAAAAAATGAATTTGTGAGAAAAATAAAAAAAAAATATCTGGACCAAACAACGGTTAAATAACCTTATTTTGATTATTTTGATTGTACATATAGGCAAAACATAAAGTAATCTCCAATCACGAGCACCAAATTGGTGTAAATTTTGCACCAATTTGGTGTAATTTTTTGTGCAAATCAATATTGCATATTCAACCTACAAACCAAACTTACACCAAATGAACATTAAATCTTCTTTCTTTTTTCTTTTTAATTTGCAACACTTAAATTAATTGAAAATCCTATTAATTTAATTGGTTATTCTTTCAAAACATAAAATTATTAAAAAAATAAATAATATTATTAATCGAAAATTTTAAATTTATGAGTACTTTATTTTAATGTTTAAAGTTATTATTGACTTACTTAATATAATTATTTATATTAATAAAACTAACAACCAAATAAACACATTCATACATCAATTAAAAAAAACTAAATTAAAAGGGACATTGATGACAGAAACAAGATTTGTAGTACATAGCTATGGACATTTTTGGGAAAAAACCAATTTGATGTTCACTTTTGCACCAAATTGGGGCCCGGTTGTAGTGATATTTCAGCACCAAATTGGTGCTTTGCTACGTTGGAGATGGCCCAAGAGCCCTTCGAAAATAAGTAATTTATTCCATTTTATATATTCGTAATCATTTTTACATTTTTTAATTGATATTCGATATGCATGTTTTAAAAATCAACATATTACTTGACATTATTGAATCTATTTTTATTTTTTTTCAAAATTTAAAGTTTTTGCTTCAATGCACATGCGTAGATAGTTTAATAAGAAATAAAGCTCGTGATATAAAGTTGACATTCATAAATTTTATAAGGCTTGTTTGACAAAGTTTTTGATTAAAAAAATAGTTTAGCAAATTTTAAAAATTGCAGTCGAAAATTTGTAAATCCATGCATTAGAGTTTGAAGTTTGATACGTTAATCAAGAATTATCAAACAAATAAATAATTTTTCTTTGTGGGTAGATCTGCAAAATAACTAAATAAGTAGATTTTCAAATGAGTTAAGATTTCACTCTCAATTATAAAAGTTCTTTAAATTGATTGGTGGAATCTCTGTATACATTTTTTATAGGTGGGGAGGTACACGATCACTTATGCGCGTGACTTGCGCCAACAAAATAGAACTGGTGTGATCTCGACAGTTCGACATGCACCTTTCGGACTCGGACTCGGACTCACTACCCATAAGATTTATAATTTATCAATCATAGCATTGAATATTTAACATAAAATTTTACACATACACACATGACAAACATTTATTAATTTACCCATCACATCAACTATAAAATCAACAGCTCATAAATTTCCAGTGCAAGTTTCGGTTGATTTTTTCGGTCCCTTTGGCTTTAGTCATAATTTATTAAATAAATATACATCAAATTTTTAGAAATATAGGGAACTTAATCCCTATTTTAGCTAGTGATAATAAAAAATTTCAAGAAAGAGAACAAACATTATATATGATTGAATTGAAGAATTTTCTTGTTCTTCATTGAGTATCAATTTTAATTTCGCATCATTATTGATCCAGTGATGGTCCAATTGGTCATACCAAATAATAAAATTAAATTGAACTTCTGGTTCAATATAAGATATAATTCAATGATTAAATATTGTATAATCATGTATTATTCGAGTAGTCAAATTAATCAATGTCCTTATGACATTAGTTATATATTTTCCTTCAAGGATAAACATGAACTCAAATGAGATATTTTTCGAAAAAATGCTACTTCGAAAGCACGTTTTATTACTCATTCAAAATCAATATGTCAATATTCTTCCGAAATATTATAATATCAAATTAATAGCACATCTCATAATATTGGGCTCTCCGAGAGCAAATTATACTCCATTATTATATTTCATATGAGATAAAATTATGATTCTTCAGGAATTATCACAACTATATATTAGAATACATCATAATAATCTTCTGAATTATTAATAAATTCGAATTTCTTTGAGAAAAAGAATGCAATATTTATCACTTGAACAATAAAATAATATTCTTCTAGAATATTGAAACTTAGCAATAGCGCAATATTCTTCTGGAATATTGATTTGAATCTCATTCAATTATAACAATAATTAATATCTATTGTGCTATTTAGGAGCAAAATAACGAATTATTCTTCTGAAATAATTATATTGCTAAAATTGCAATTCTTCAAGAATAATAAGTCAATATTCTTCTGAAATATTGATATTAATAATTCATTCTACCTTTCAAGCTAACAATATTTGTACACTACACGAGTGATGTTAAAATATTCTTCTGGAATATTTATCTAACGTGGGTTGTGTTTATTCGAGAACACAAACACTATATTCGTTTAAAACATATTTTAAATTATGCTTCTTCAAGAGCATTGGATCAATATTCTTCTGAAATATTGAAATTGTAATATACTGCTCGTGACAAGCAAGTAATATTCTTCTTGAATACTACTATTGTTGTCCTACGTCGTGAGCAACAATATGATACATTATTAAATCAGAATTTATGAATGAACATCTACAAATATTTAATCATCTTAAAAAATATTAATTACCATATAAACATAATATGAATTTATATATAAAAATGAATTACCAAACATATATCAGGAAAAAGAATCTCCATATATAGAAGTTAACAAAATTGACTAAATCTTTTATTGGCTAAATCTTTTACCAATATGCAAAAGATAATAAACATGCACGTGAATTTCATATATAAAAATTAGATATATAACTAATATATAGTATAATCAAATCTAATAATGTATTTGAGAATTCAAAATAACGTAGTGATTTCCAATGACAAAATTGAAAGAGCAAAAAAATAATAACAATAATAATTTGCTGGAACAAGGTATGCTTTAACGAATTTATTTCGATTCTTCCAAAAGAAATAATAAATCAATATTCTTCTAGAATATTGAAAATTATAATTCATATTCTTCAAGAGCAAATAACATCCTTCTAGGATATTAATTATAATGTTGTACTACTTTAGGAGTAACAACAAATTATGTATAATAGACAAATTTACAATTAATATTTTTCTGGATTATTAATTATTTATTGCGTTACTTCAAGAGCAATAACGAATTATTCTTCTGGAATAATTATAAATCTAAAATTGCTATTATTCAAGAATAAAATGTCAATATTCTTCTAAAATATTGAAAATTACAATGTATGCTCTTCAGGAGCAAATAATATTCATCTGAATTATATGTTGTGCTATTTCAGGAGTAACAACAAATATTTGTAATAAATAGACACAGATCTATGATTAATATTCTTCTGGAATATAAATATAATGTTGTGCTACTTCAGGAGCAACAACGAATGAATTAATAGCATCAATAAATTTTTAATGGACAAATCTATAGTTAATATTCTTCTGGAATATTAATATATACTGTTGTACTACTTCAGGAGTAACAACATAATGAATTATCAATATAAAGATCAAAATCTATCGAATTGGTTGGAGAAAATCAGATTCAGATTTATGAGCCGCAATTGCTAATGAACAACATCGTAATGAATAGATGTGAATTGCAATTGAATAGTAATAAAAAAAAATTCATATGTCACCAAATTAATTTCGGTGCATATGATTTTACCATCTAACTAATATTTTGATATATGAGATTTTGAAAAAGAAAATTTTAACTCAATTTGATAGAGACTCGTGCTGATAACGTGTTATAAATTAGAGAGAAAAGTAGAGACACCAATAAACTTGTGTATTACTATAAACCAAAACCCCCATATATATAGAGAGAATAAGCGATACATAAGGTAATAATACATATGATTTTAGGGGTACAACTGTCATTTACTAATACAATATAATATTTACAACAATAAGATGATATTTAAAAATCTTAATTTGTTTCTTTTTACGGGTTTTCGGACTTCAAAAATGTTTTATATTGACCTCGTTATCAATTATTTAATCATTGCTGAGAAAGCAATGTGAAGAGTAAAATTACAAAGAATAAAGCTCATTCAATATTATAAATCATATTTTATAAATTATTTATCCTATATATTATTATGTTATTGGTGTTTTTAAATGAAATTTGGAAAGAAAAGTTAAAATACGAGAGGTAAATAGCAGTAATTTATTATTTAACTATATAAATTGCCTTTTATTATTCAAATAAGCTATTGTAAATTGAAATAATGAGACCCATTATTTCAAAAATACGTGATTTGCATGTCAGAAAATGAATTAAAAATTTTGTTTATACACGAAAAAATAGAGTTATCGAACATATCTTTAGTTTTTTTTCTTCTTCTTTTAGAAAGGAAAAGTGATATTTGAAAGTGTTATGAAATGTTGTTCAAGTATATATATAAAGTTGAAAAAGTACAAGAACCGGTCTAGAATATAGAGAACCGGTTCAATGAGTGCTAAAATCGGACCAAATACAAACTAGACGAACCAATTGGTCCGGACCGGACCTGGAAGTCCGACCAAAATGAGAACCATGCGATCGCGTGGTTGAACGGATTTTGTCTATGTTCAAAATAATGGGGCATCATGCGATTGCGTGGGCCTTGTACAGCGCGATCGCGTGGTCATAAAAAATGATCGTTGGAGAAAATTTTCAGATTTTCTCATACACATTTTCAACAATAACTTACACTATTTCATGAAAAATTGTGTAGATCACGAATTGGGGTGATGGAATTCTATAAATAGGTATAGAATTCATGGTTTTAAACACCTTTTTTTATCATACATCACTTGTGATTATCATCCCAAATTTTTGATCTTTTTATACTTAGAATCTTCCAAATTTGCTATTTTTGTTCCTATTCTCCAAGTTTATCAATTGTGTTATTTGATACTTTGATTCATGCTTGAAATCCGCTAAAGCAATTTGGTTGGAGGCCCTTTAGCATTCTCATTTAGAGAGGACGCAAATTTAACTTTTAGGATAGCATTCTATGCGATTCAAGTCCGATATTGTGCTTCCCAATTATATCTTCATTATTTTGATTCTTTGATTTCATATTTGTGTCAACTTCATTACAAGCGGATATGAGAAAAGAATTTTCTCAACAATCTAAAAGCTAAATTTGATATGGCAACCGAAGGAGACACAACCATGGCTACAATCAAGTTGATGAATCAAGATTTGGTTCGCTTGGATCACTTTGATGGTACCAACTTCATAAGGTGGCAAGATAAAATCAAGTTTCTACTAACGGCGCTGAAAATTTTCTACATTTTTTATCCTAATTTGGGGGACTTGCCCGACCTTCCGATAAAGATACCGAACAAACAAGGATTGATTGAAAGAAGCGAGAAGAAGACAAACTTATTTGTTGTGGTCATATTTTGAATACGCTATCGGATCGTTTATATGACTTGTACACCAACACAAAATCTGCAAAAGAGATTTGGAATGCACTTGAAAATAAGTACAAGGCCGAAGAGGAAGGCACTACAAAATTCCTTATAACAAGGTACTTTGATTTTAAATTTTTGGAAAATGTTCCCCTATTACCCCAAGTATATAAATTGCAAGTGATTGTCAATAAACTAAAAGCGGTGAAGATAGAACTTCAGGAATCATTTCAAGTAGGAGTAATTATTGCAAAATTGCCTTCTACATGGAGAGGATATAGGAAGAAAATTATTCACAATTCCGAAAACTTTTCAATGGAGCAAATTCAAAAACATCTCCAAATTGAGGAAGAGTCGAGGGCAAGAGATGGGATTGAGAATTCCCATGTTGGCACTTCTAAAGAAAATGCCTTGGAGAACAACAAAGTGACTAAAGTAAATAAGAGAAAGTTTACTAGCAACAACAACAACAAATTCAAGAAGAAGCCCAAGGAAGAATGCTTTATGTGTGGAAAATTCGGACACTTTGCGAAAGATTTCCGACATAAAAAACAAAGCAATTTTGGAGGCAAGGCTAATTCTATTGACAAGAATGAAATTATTGCTACTATAAGCAAAGTAAATTCTGTCAAAGGAAAAATTCCAGGATGGTGGTATAATACTTGCGCCACCGTTCATGTTTGCTATGACAAATCCCTATACAAGACCTATCGAGATATTGATGATGGTCAACACATTCAAATGGGAAATGAACATTGTTCAAAAGTCATAGGAAAAGGGAATGTTGATCTTCAATTCACATACGAAAAAGTTGTAACCCTTACAAATGTCTTACATCTGCCGGATATGAATAGAAACCTTGTAAGTGGTGATTTGTTGGGAAAACCGGGCATAAAATATATTTTTGAGTCGGAAAAACTTGTATTGTCCCGAAATGGTTTCTTTGTTGGGAAAAGCTATTCCACTAATGGAATGGTCAAATTGTGTACTATTGACAATGCAATCAATAAAATAAATTCTTCTTACTTTGTGTGTTCTTTAAATTTATGGCATGATATATTAGGACATATTGGATATTCTACTTTGCATAGAATTATTAGAAATGACATGCTATCTTGTGATTTTACAAAGAATGGAAAATGTGAAATTTACACTAAGTCAAAAATGATTAAAAAACCTTTTCAAAGTATAGAAAGATCATCCAATATTCTTGACTTAGTTCATACCGAAATTTGTGAACTTAATGGTATGTTAACTAGGGGTGGTAATAAATACTTTATCACTTTCATTGATGATTATTCTAGATTTTGTTATGTTTATCTAATGAAACATAAAAGTGAGGCTTTTCATATGTTTAAAGCATATAAAAGTGAAGTAGAAAATCAAAAGGATGAAAGAATTAAAATTCTTAGAAGTGATAGAGGTGGTGAATATTTTTCTAAAGAATTTGATATCTTTTGTGAAGAACATGTTATTTTACACCAATGTAGTGCACCTAGAACATCGGAACAAAATTGTTTAGCGGAAAGGAAAAATAGAACCTTAGTTGAGATGATAAATGCTATGCTAACAAGGTCTACATTGCCTAATAACTTATGGGGAGAGGCCTTACTTACCGCATGTCATATACATAATAGAATTTCTTCTAAGAAACTTAAAGTTTCACCTTATGAATTGTGGAAAGGTCGGAAGCCTAACATTGGATATTTTAAAGTGTGGAGGTGTTTGGCTTATTATAAACACATCAATCCTAGTAGGACAAAACTAGGACCAAGAGGGATCAAGAGTCCTTTGTCGGATATGCTATAAATAGTAAAGCATATAGGCTACTTGCTCTAATATCCAATGTGATTATAGAATCACGAGATGTGAAATTTTTTGAGAATTCATTAAGCGTTGATGATATTCCTCAAAATTCAATAGAAATTAAAAATGAATTTTAAGCTTCTAAATCACTAGAAACATCTTCTCAAGATGTAATTGAGACTAGTGAACCACGAAGAAGCAAGCGATTTCGAAAAGTGAAGGTATTAGGACACGATGAGATTGATTCTCAAAGAATTTACCTATACTTGGTTGAAGCAAGTAAGGAAGATATAGTAAGAACAATTCCATATGTTCTTCAAATTGATAGTGATCTTAAAACCTACAAAGAAGCAATGACTTCTAGATATAGCACATTTTGGAAGGATGCTATCAATGATGAAATGGATTCTATAATGTCCAACAATACTTGGAAGATTGTCGATTTACCGGCTGGATCAAAAGTTATAGGTTGCAAGTGGGTATTTCGAAGAAAATACAATACCGATGGTTCGATCCAAACCTATAAAGCAAGATTAATTGCTAAAGGTTTTCGACAAAATGAAGGAACTGATTATTTTGACACTTATGCACCCGTATATAGAATTACTACGATTAGAATTCTTTTTGCATTATCTTCTATATATGACTTACATGTGCATCAAATGGATGTTAAGACTGCATTTTTAGATGGAGAATTAAACGAAGAAGTTTACATGGAACAATCGGAAGGCTTTGTTCTTCCGGGTAATGAAAATAAAGTTTGTAAACTTGTTAAATCACTATATGGTTTAAAACAAGCTCCTAAAAAATGGCATGAGAAATTTGATAATGCAATTATGTCTTTTGATTTTTCACACAATGTGGTAGATAAATGTTTATATATCAAAAGTTGTGATAAACATGTAATATTTGTATGCTTATATATGGATGACATGTTGATTATAAGTAATCACATGGATGGAATAAAAGAAACGAAGATGTTTCTATCATCAACATTCAAAATGAAAGATCTTGGTTAAGTGGATACCATACTGGGTATAAAAGTGATCAAGAATGAGTTGGGGATGCATTAACCCAATCATGTTATATTGAGAATGTGATTAAAAAATTCAAACATTTGAACATTAATGAGGCAAATAATCCATTTGATTCAAGTATTAAACTTGTGAAGAATGTTGAAAGGGCTATTGGACAGCTCGAATATGCAAGTGCAATTGGGAGTCTAATGTATGCGGTTCAATGCACAAGACCGGATATTGCATTTTCCGTGAGTAAACTTAGTAGGTTTACTAGCAATCCAAGTGTTGAGCATTGGAAAACAATTGGAAGAGTTCTTGGTTATCTAAAGAGAACTAAAAACCTTGGAGTTCAATATTCCAAGTTTCCAGAAATACTAGAAGGATATAACGATGCGAGTTGGATATCAAATGCTGGAGAAAGTAAATCAACCTCGAGATGGTTGTTTACACTTGGAGGTGGTGATGTTTCTTGGAGATCAAAGAAACAAACAATGATTACACATTCCACCATGGAATCTGAGTTTGTTGCACTAGCCGAAACTGGAAAAGAAGCAGAGTGGCTTAAGGATCTCCGTTATGAAGTTCCACTAGATACGAAGAATGAGTCTTCAATATCTATACTATGCGATAGTTAAGCTACTCTAGCAAGGGCTTATAACGAAGTCTACAACGAAAAGTCTAGACATATGAGTCTTAGACATGATTACATAAGAAAATTAATAAAGGATGGAATAATATCACTTACCTATGTGAGGTCAAGTGAAAATTTGGCCGATCCATTCATAAAACCACTTACCAAAGAGTGGCTAAGACAAACATCGAGTAGGATGGGGCTAAAACTCCTATTATAAATTCACCAATGACGGCAACCCTACCTGTCATTACGAAATGAGTAATTCACGGGTTCAAAGGGTAATAACAAGTCATTCAATAAGTGAATTGTTGCAGCACTTAGAAAATAATTTAAAGGCCCTATCCTAAGGACGTAAGTGCTGGGGTAACTGTTTTGGAGTGTTGAATAAATCTTAAAGAAATTCAGTACTTAGTACAAGTGTCTTTAAAAGTTACCAAGACACTGTAAGAATATCTCATATATGAACTTAGAAGTGGTGCCGCTTCAATGAAATCTTTGGAGTTACTTTCTGAAAAGTTCATGAACTCGGATGGGCGCAAGGCCATTAACGCGCCAAAATAAATTGTGTGGAACGTATTAGGCAAGAATGTTCACATGTGCGATATCGCCGAAAATGTCATAAGGGATAACTGGTTCAAAGCCTAGGCTACCTGGGATCTCGAAATTACTTTGCAATGCTAGCACTAATATAAGGTTAAAATCGAAAGATACCTTATTTTACGCGTGGCATCGTTTATGATTCTAAGTTGAGTTTATATATTTGAACAAGTGGGGGATTGTTATGAAATGTTGTTCAAATATATATATATATATATATATATATATATATATATATATATATATATATATATATATATATAAAAAGTTGAAAAAGTGCAAGAATCGGTCTAGAATATAGAGAACCGGTCCAAGGAGTGCTAAAACCGGACCAAATACAAACTAGATGAACCAATTGGTCTGGACCGGACATGGAAGTTCGGCCAAAATGAGAACCACGCGATCGTGTGGTTGAACAGATTTTGTCTCTGTTCAAAATAATGGGGTATCACGCGATCGCGTGGGCCTCGTACCGCGCGATCGCGTGGTCATAAAAAATGACCGTTGGAGAAAATCTTCAGATTTTCTCATGCACCTTTTCAAAAATAACTTACACTCTTTCATGAAGAGTTGTGTAGATCACGAATTGGGGTGATGGAATTTTATAAATAGGTATAGACATCATACATCACTTGTGATTATCATCCCAATTTTTTGATCTTTTTATACTTAGAATCTTCCAAATTTGCTCTTTTTGTTCCTATTCTCCAAGTTTATCAATTGTGTTATTTGATACTTGGCTTGAGGCTTGAAATCAGCTAAAACAATTTGCTTGGAGACCCTTTAGCATTCTCATTTAGAGATGGAGCAAATTTAGCTTTTAGGATAACATTCTATGCGATTCAAGTCCGAAATTGTTCTTCCCAATTATATCTTCATTATCTTGATTCTTTGATTTCATATTTGTGCCAACTTCATTACAAGCGGATATTTCACTTTGAGAAAAGAATTTTCTCAACAGAAAGTAGTTTAGCATATTATTTCTCTATTTGATGTTGATTTTATAGTTATTAATATTATTATTTAATGTGATATTTTATTTGTTTGTTGTTCTTATTTTAATATTATAAATCATATGTGTAGCTATCGGTATTAATAAAAATTATGTTTTGATTATTAGCATTTGTTATCTTTAATATTACAAATTATATTTTATGAATTATTTATCTTATATATTATTATGTGATTGGTGTTTTTAATGGAAATTGAAAAAAAAAAAGTTAAAATACTAGAGGCAAATAGTAGAAATTTATTATTTAAATGTATAAATTGTCTTTTATTATTAAAAGAAGATATTATAATTCGAAATAATGAGACCCATTATTTAAAAAATATGGGATTTGCAATAGTAAGGGACCGTTCTCTTTGTGTTTCGATTTTGAATTTTGAGTTTTGAATTTTGGTTGTTTGTTTTGGGATTGCAGAAAACATGTTCTCTTTGTGATTTTGGAAAACTGTTTTCAAAAATAGAAAAATGAAAAATGCGTTTACTTTGTAATTTTCTGATATATTTATTTTGTGATATTTTATATGTAAAAAATGGTTGATTTGTTGAATTACATTAATTTTAATGTCAATAAATCAACTAATTCTCTATGTTAATAAATTCATCATTAATATTGTTTCAGTTAAACAAAAATCCAACCTCATACCAACAAAATCTTAACCTGGATTTATACATAATGACAAAATAACATAAGAGCTTCAAGTGAAGGAAGTGTCTCACATTTACCAAAAAAAAAATCTTAACATGGATCTATATATAATGGCAAAATAACATAAGAACTTCAAGTGAATAAAGTGTCTCACATTTACAAAAAAAAAAAAAAAAAAAAATCTTAACATAGATTAAGATCTATATATAATGACAAAATAATATAAGAATTTCAAGTGAAAGAAGTGTATCACATTTACACAAAAAAAAAAAAAAAAAAATCTTAACTTAGATTTATATATAATGGCAAAATAATATAAGAGCTTTAAGTGAAGGAAGTGTCTCACATTTTTAAAAAAAAAATCTTAATATGGATTTATATATAATGGCAAAATAACATAAGAACTTCAAGTGAAGAAAGTGTCTCATATTTACACAAAAAAAAAAGTCCAAAATGCGCGTTTTTGACTTTTTAACACAAAATATCCAAAACGCAATAAACTCGTTATGAGTTTCCTTTGTATTTTTTTTTTTTTTTTGAAAAACGAATTTCTGAAAATGGGTAAAGTGAACGTATTTTCGATATTTTCGAAAATCAAAAAATCAAAACGGGCTGAAAACAGTAAAGAGAGCAGAGCCTAATTTTTTTAGAATGTGTGGTTGAATACTAGGTATTTTTTGAGTGTAATGTAGATTATTTATTGATAGAGTGTGTTTAAAAATGAGTTTGAAAAAATGAAGTTGTGAAACAAGAAGCAAATGACAATAATTTATTATTTAACTATATATAAATTGCCTTTTATTATTCAAATAAGCTATTATATATAATTTGAAATAACGAGACTTATTATTTCAAAAATACGTAATTTGCATGTCAGAAAATGAACAAAAAATTATGTTGATACACGATAAAATAGAGTTATTGAACAAATCTTCAGTATTTTTTTGTTTTTTGTTTTTTTTTCCTTTTAGAAAAGAAAAGTGATATTTAAAATAGTTTATCATATTATGTCTCTATTTGAAGTTTATTTTATAGTTATTAATATTATTATTTAATGAGGTATTTTATTTGTTTATTGTTCTTATTTTAATATTATGAATTATTTATCCTATATATTATTATGTGATTGTTGCTTTTGAATGAAAATTGGAAAAAAAATTAAAATACGAAAAGCAAATGGCGGTAATTTGTTATTTAAATATATAAATTGTGCTTTATTATTCAAAAAAAAAAAACTATTATAATTTGAAATAATGAGACCCATCATTTCAAAAATACGCGATTTGCAAGTCAAAAAATGAACGAAAAATTCTGTTTGTACACGATAAAATAGAGTCATCGAACAGATCTTTAGTTTTTTCCCCTTTTAGAAAAGAAAAGTAACATATTATCTCCATTGAATGTTGATTTAATAGGTATCAATATTATTATTTAATGAGGTATTTTATTCATTTGTTGTTCTTATTTTAACATTATAACATAAATCATATGTGTAGCTATTAATATTAAAATTATGGTTTGATTATTATCATTTGTTATCTTTAATATTACAAATCATATTTTATGGATTATTTATCATATGTATTATTTATGTGATTAGTGTTTTTGAATGGAAATTGGAAAAAAAAAAAAAATAGTAGTAGTAGTTAAAATACGAGAGGCAAACAACAATAATTTATTATTTACATATATAAATCAATTTTTTTTATCATTCAAAGAAGCTATTTTAATTTTAAATAATGAGACCCATTTTTTAAAAAATACGTGATTTGCATGTCAGAAAATGAACAAAAAATTGTGTTTATACACGATAAAATAGAGTTATCAAATAGATCTTTAGTATTTTTTTTCTTTTAAAAAGAAAAGTGATATTTTAAAGTGGTTTAACATATTATGTCTCTATTTGATGTTGATTTTATACTTATTATTATTATTATTATTATTATTATTATTATTATTATTATTATTATTATTATTATTATTATTATTATTATTTAACGAGGTATTTTATTTGTTTGTTATTCTTATTTTACTATTATGAATTATTTATCCTATATATTATTATAAAATAATTAATTTAATTTAATTTTGTAAATGCAATATCTAGAATAGAAAAGGGGAATATAACTTTAATATTGACTTGAATCACTTGTTAATTTTTGTAGTATAACGGTTAAACGCAGAGATATACTAAGACCTGTTTGATTACACAAAATTTTCCATTAAAAATGAAATTCATCTTCCAATTCTTACTCTTGATTTGTTTGATTGACAAAATTCTTCATGTAAATTATTTTCCTTACTTGAGTCACATCAAGTTCGATTCATTGTTTTCAAAGAAATTAGAATCTTGTCTAAGTGGTGGGAATTCATTTTCATTGGAAAATGAAATTTACTTTATTATTTTGCATTTTGGTCCCCAACTTTCTGATTGGCCTAATTTTATACTTTTTGTTCTTCTAATTTGATCATTAAACTTTCAATCTAGTCTAACTGATTAGTGGTCAAACTCAATCTTCATTCTTTAATTCAATTAATTTTTTTTTTATTATTTAGAATTTAAATTTTATTTGTTTTTTGGTTAGAAATTTAGTGAGTGACTATTGCCGAAACATTAGCAAATTTAAGCAACCGTTCATGTAAATTCCAAATTTCAATGACCTTTTTGAAATTTTTGTAATACTTGAGTGACCATTGGGGGAATTTTAAATTTTAGTTGCCATTTTAAAATTTTGATGAAACTTCAGTGACCGTGGCTGAAATTAACCCATTTGTTAAAAGAAGTACTCCTATTTTGTGATAACTATATTAGCTTCAATTTAAATTTTTGGTACATGCCAACTTCTTCGAAGTTAAATTTAGGGAACTAACCGGATAAATCTTTAAATAAAAGTGAAAACAAGTAATTGAAAGTATATATTATTGAATAATTTGCATATAATTAAAACTAAAATGAGAAAATTACGTGAACTTTCAACTCATCGTTTGTGTAATCTCACTTCTGTGAACCTAATTACTTGGCCTTTGTTTGGAAAATTATAAACAATATATTTTTTCAAACTATTTTTTAATTTCATTTATTTTCTCAAATCACTTTTCAATCACATATTTTACTTTAAAAATATTACATTATTTGTTTATATATAAAAAATAATAAATAAATAAAATAAACTTATATGAAACAGAAGTTTGACAAATCAGGATCAGATTCCTCAATCAAACCATCACTAGTTTATTTTGTCGGTAGATAACAAAAACAGAAAATAGAAAATGAAAGGTTAAAAAACTAGAAGCTACGGGGCACATGGGAAGCCACTTATTAGCATTGGGTTTTGAGAAAAAAATTCACTCGAGTTTTTGTATAGGACAGGTTTTGCAAATTGAGAGAGAGAGAGAGAGAGAGAGGAAAAAAAATTAAAAAAATCCCTCCACGAACCGAGATTCTCGAGAGTTTCGTACTCATTAGAGGTGTCCGTCCCGAATAAACAAACAATTATGCTACTTACACCATTCATGTGAGTGAATTGTTTAAATATTTGTTCACTTTGATTGATCATTTTGCATTTTCCATAAACAAACCTGTGGGACAGGTTCAGGGAGAGAGTTCCCTATCGAAAATTGATTCTTTAAAAGAAGTTTCTTTCTCATTAATTTGTTTAACAAATTTTGAAAATTTTAGGAAACCTATCAACAACTTTGGACCAAAAATATTTTTAAAAAATGATTAGAAATTGAACATATTGCAGAAATAACTCTCCGTTTGATTGCGATAGTGAAATTTGGGTTAAAAAAATGAATTTCAAGGAATTGTTGGTTGCGATTGTAAAATTTGGACAGAAAAAAAATGAATTCCATGTTTTGATATTTGATTGATAATATTTTTTATGTAATTTGATTGGTGAAAAATATCATTTAATAATAAATTATCTAATAAATAAATAATATGAAAATAGATGAAATTTAGCCGTATGACAATTGCCTAAATATTTACAAAACTGAATGACTATTAATGTAAGTTTCAAACTTCAATAATGGTTTTGAAATTTTTGTGAAACTTGAGTTATCGTTAATGTAATGTTTATGTTGGTAAACACAGCACGAATGTTTGATCACAAGGGGCAATTCTCTTTGTATTTTAGTTTTCAGTTTTGAGTTCTGAATTTTTGAATTCATTTTCAGTTTAGTGTTTTGGATTCCTGTTTTGAAAAATTAAAAAATGCGTTCTTTATGTTGTTCTGAAAAAATAGTTTCTGAAATAGAAAATGGGAAAATGCGTTTACTTTATAATTTTGAGAAAGATTATTTTATAGTGTTTCATTTAATGAATTTTTTATTAAGTAAAGTAGATAGATTAATGTTAATATTAATAATATATCCTAAATAATATTTTTTACTCATTATAAAAAAATCTAAATTAATTTAACTGTAAAATAGGAAATACAGAAATAAAAATTAAAGATAAGCTCAAATTAGGGGTGTAAACGGTTCGGTTTGGGCGGTTTTTGATAAATTTTCAAACCAAACCATTTAAAACGGTTTGACATTTTTCCAACCCAAACCAAACCATTTAATTTCCTAAATCAAACCAAACCAAACCATTTTTTGCGGTTTGGTGCGGGTTCAAACCACGGTTTGCAAACAAAATTAATCAAAAAAACTTTTCAAACCACGGCTAGTCACAAAAATCATGTTAAGAGGCTTTTTGCTAGCATAACATAGTAACATAATGTGTTAAAGCTCATAGATAAGTTACACATTAATTAGGAACCAAATATCACAAAGATTACTGTCGAAAAGAAACTAGGTTTGGATTAGCAAAAATGTGTTTCAAATTTAGAATTGGGTTTAATTTTTTTACTGAATCTAGAAAATAGTGAAAAGAATAAAATGCCTTGAACTTAATCACATTCCTAAGCCTTCATTCAAAATGAAGGTAGAATCAAAATGTTTTAAATATCCATTGTCCACAACAATATAGTATGACGACAGTACAAAGAATTTTTTCCAACAAAATGACAAATTATACAAGAATCAAAATGACAAAAATGGATTTTGCGGGTTGGCGGTTTGAAACAGGTTTTGAAAAGTGAAACCTAAACCAAACCATTTCAAAGCGGTTTGGTTTGGGTCAAAATCAAAACGTTGACGGGTCCGCGTGGACCCGAACCAACGGTTTCAAAATTGCGGTTTCAATTCAGTTTAGCGGGTTGGCGGTTTAAATTTACAGCCCTAGCTCAAATCATTAGAAAAATATAGGATTGGATTCAATCTAACTGTAAAATAGGAAGTTTTAATATAAAATTCACAATTCAATAGCTAAAATATTTTGAATTTGTTTTCTTGTTTGGTCAAATTTTGGAAAATTGAAAATATATATAATTTGCTAACTGATGAAATATATATATATATATATATATATATATATATATATTAATCTACATGCGGTCCGTTTGGGTTCGAACCCTTAATCTTTCCTTGATGTTCTCCAATGACAGTTATGTAGGTGTGTATGTGTTCACCTTTTTCTAGATATAGGTTACACTAGAATTAGAGTTTTCAATTAATAGAAAAAGCACACTACACACTTCTGTGTATATCCCGCCTCAAGTGTCTTAAAGCAACCACATTGGAGGTGTTAAAATGTTTATTAGTGTGAGATGTTAAATAATATTCAATTTTATATTTACATTGGATATGTTAACTTGTTTGTTAAATGAATCTTTTTAGCAACAAATTAACATTCTTATCAAATTTAGCTAGTATTTTAACATGTGACATGACACTTTAGTGTTAAAATTCTCCAATAGCTTAAATACACCTCACCCTCACCCACTCAATACCTTATTTATTCACTTTCTTTTTCTTCTTTCTTATTAAAATTTTTAACATCCATAAAAAATAATTTTTAGTGTTGATTTTATATTCTATGATTTAATGAGATTTTCAAAATGAGTACCATATTGATATATAAATTTTGCTATTTCAAAATAAGTATTTATCATATTCATTTGACTTAACTAGAAATTAACACATCCGTTGTGGCAATAATTGATGTGTTAACTTTAACATGTATACATGTCATTTAACATTTATTTTTTGTCTATGTGACTAGTTAAATTTAATACATCTAATGCGGATGCTTTTCAAGTTAGAAAAACAGTTTTAGGAGACTATTTATATCCCTATTATACTCTAAAACCCTAACAACTTTAGTACCATAACATATGCCAATTTCTGCACAGCTCAATACAAGTAATAAGCCTGTATAAACCTATTATAGTAAAGCCACTGAGGGAATCTGGTCGAACACAATTAAACTAAGTTTCAATAAATTAATTATGACTCGATCAACTCTTGATCAGTCAAAATAATTTATTAATCACATTTTATTTCACTAAAAATGAGACTGCATTCTTAGTAAAATTGGAATTACAGAAATAATAATCAATAACTATATCATGAGTAAGCTAAAATGATAAAAATGCTCTTCTCTGAATATTAATAAATTCAAAACTCTTATCATCTATCTGACAGTTCAATGTGATTACATCATATCATAGAATTCAACAATCGGTGTTCAATTACTGAGCTCAGATTCAACTGTCCACTAGAAGAACAATTGAGATCATGATCATACCTAAAAGGTGACAGATTCCTCAATACGAATATATGTTTCTTGTTTTTCCACTTTAATTCTCAAAGTATTGAGATATTGATCAACAATTTGATCTCACTCATTGATAACTTAAAGAACTTCAAGCTAATAATCGAAACACATTATCCAATCAGGATTAAGGCCCCACGTATGACAGTCAAGTGAAATTAAATATGCATTGTTAGGGTCACATATTAATTTCACGTGGTCTCATCCAATACATTCTAAATGCACTCTCAATTTTATCACCAAAGTCAAAGATAGATTTCAATAAAATCAAGACGATCTTATGAAAAATAAATTTTCCATATTAATTTACTGATCGTAAGTAATAATTTTAGATCGAATTACAAATTGAATCTTTCTATATTTAATAACTTATGCACTCAATTTATAATATCAAATCGACCTATGGGCAAACACAAGCTCATATTAATACAACCATTTTATTAGAGAATAAATTAATACCTTATTTCAAATGTCGTGAATTATATTCTACGGACATATAATCTAACAATCTCCCACTTGTCCTTAGAGTATATGTGAAAGCATTGAATCATCCATCTTGTTAACAATATCATTACATTAATGATCATGTTCTAAATCAAGATAGTTACTCTTTTCGACATAAGTCATGGTGATATAGTAAACAATTCAAGATTGTTTTATACTCAACCAAATAACCACTTTGTCTACCACTTATATTCTGATCTTGACAACTTTTGAGATTCATTTTCAAATTAGACCCGACTCAGTTTTAGCCTATTAGATCACAACCTGAATAGATAAGAGAATATTTACTCGTTTTTCAAAAAAATAAAAAATGCTTGAGTATATGATTTATCTCTATTCAATGATCTGGTTCTAGACCAGATTGATAATCACCAACAATATCTTCAGCATAAGAAGATATCATCTATATAGTGTAAAATGAGGCTTCCTATAGGCTTGAATATTGCAAATGTAGATAATATACTGCTCTGTTCACTTTTTCTCCCACTTCGAAAAATACGAATGTCTATAAAATAGATAATCATTCACAAGTCATTCATGTCTAATTATTGGTAACAACATAAAAATACTCTTACTTATAAGTAAAGTGTCATTCACATAAATAGTTACGAAAATTGTCACGTCTTTCTGTATACACAAGTATACTTTAGCTATATCAAGATTTTGATCAAGATCATATCTCATAATGGTTTGATCAAATTCTATATTCAAATCCAAAGTTGGACAATTGTAAGTTGTGAACTGTAATTTCACGACCTTTTATACAAACCCCTCAGTTTACACTTTGTAGATGATTTCCTCAAGATGTTGTTCAAGAAGCATCGTCTTGACATCCATCTGTCGTACATTATTTCTTACAATGAACGACAATGGAGGAAAGATACGTGTAGAATTTTGCATGGCGATTGACGAGAAGGGTTCCTCAAACCCATAGTCATAAGCCTTGCATTGAAGGCCTCAACCTTCCCATCTACCCCTCTCTTATCATTTTAAAGACTTATCGAACCCTATAGGTTTGACCCAATTATGTGTGTCTACAATATACAAACCTTGTTGGAGTACAAGGAATCCAATTCCAAGTTTATGTTCACCTTCCATGATTTTCAAGTCCGTAACTTCTATCACTTCCCTAAAGGAGAGGAGTTCTTCTCTTATTTCAGCAGAGACAATCCATAAAAACTCTACTTAGAATAAGTGTCTAGAGGGTGGTCTTACAACCTTCGCACTCCTCTTAGTTGCTGAAAGTGTATTTCTATTATGTCAAAATAGAGTTAGTTCCTCTCCCCTAACTACTTGATTATATCCCTTATTGGGATCAACCTCCCCACTACCACTCTATGAACATCGAGAGGAGGCGGAATATTGAGTACCACTTCAACTACAACGTCTGGTTTAGCCTGTCCATTGAGATCACTAGGTAAGAATAATGGTTGAACTACTTGCCCATTTCTCCCACTAGGATCAGCCACCATTGGTTTTGTAGGAAGTTCCAAATCGTCAAGATTAATTCTATGCAAAAATATGGAAACAAGTTGTTTGAACTATGTTCTAACATCTTATTCAGTGTAATTTTACTTGTGGATTTGTATTCTTTTACAAACCTTATCCTCTAAGAAAGTTACATTTGTACTTAACAAATACTTTCTTGAACATAGAACTATAGAAGAAATAATTTCTAGTTTTATTGTATACTTCACAAATAAGTAAACCTTCATTGTTGCCTCCATCTTGTCATTCATTCCTTTCAGTTTGTGTGTCAAAATTCCCTTAATCCAAATGTGGCATAAATCGAGCTTGCACCCTTGCTACAACTCTAGGGATGTTTTAGAGAAAGGCTCAGATGGTACTAGGCTATGAAGGCATCTGACTATTTACAATGTACATTCCCAAATGAAACTAGTAATAAGGATAACTAATAAATGATTTGGTATTATTCTGTTCATATTTTTCAATAAGTGGTTCCCGAACTCACAAGAGAGATACACAAATCTCGATCGAATCGACGTATCTCAATTCTCTTATTTAATTACTTCTCAATCTTCTATCCAAAATTCTTGAATTTCTCCAACGCTTCAAAACCATGAGATATTAAGTATAGAATCGAGATCAAGAGTGGTCATAAGCAAAAGTGTTGAACTGCTCTTACTCTCTCGTAGCTTGAGTATAAATGGTCCACACATATCAAAGTGTATTAATCTCCAAACTCTTAAGTCCATTTAATTTATGAAGACTCTTGGTTATCCAATCATCTAAACAAGATTCAGAAATCGATATAGATTCCACCTCTAATCCATCTTGAGGTTCATCTCGTACTAGTCTTATAATTGAGTTTTAGACAAGTGTGACCAAGTCCAAGATTTTCTTCATTTTACCCTCTAAATGAGATTCATAAGCTTACATAGATCCCACATCCAAAATACTTTCTATCTTTACTAGTCTTTAAATCTTATATAGATAATTATGATCGTCTTAAGATCTTTATCAAAGAGTTCATTAATACAAGGAATCCTCTACCCTTTATCATTTGTGGTAATATTATACAAAGAACTATTTAAAAGGCTTTGAGATTGTTAACTATTTGTCTCGCACTATTAAGAACATTATTCAACTTAATTCCAACTGATAAACGATATTAAGTGTCAAATAATTTCGCTTAAATAATAAAGAGACAAAATAACAATCAAAATTGTTTCACAAACATACAAGCCCAATGAATCTTTCCATATTACTGTACCCGTGCTTATCCTTATAGTATACTCCATCTCATTGAGTCATTTGGTCACCTTGGACCATATTGCAACAATTTGCAATAGTGATTAGTTACTCTAGAATCTATAATCTATACAGATTCAATTACTAATCATAATACAATGAATAAAGCCTTAATCCATTGTAGAGTTTCCTAAAAAACTCCTCATGAATCCCATCTTTGGTCAAAAGCAAAAAGATTAGAGGGCCCATCATACCATCTATTAATTTAAAATAATCTCTACCTTATGGATATCTTATATTGAATCTTCAGAGATACGTTCATCCCGATAAATTTAGTTCACACTGAACCACAAGAGATAATCTTAAAAAAAGTTCTCAAACATTATGTCATCTGAATCAATGTTCGCAATTATAACCTCCATCATATTAAAGTGACCATTCATATTTTACCACATGGTCTCTTACAAAAAAGAAAAAAAAAATGATCGGTTCATGAGTAGAGATATATTATAGCTTGATAGCATCCTTTTGTACAACTCAAGAATTAAGATGTCCAAACTTATCATAAATATCCTTCTATCATGAAATAAAAATAGATGTCATATTTTGAATATAAAAATCAAAATTAGGCAATAGACCATCTCGTCAAAATAATACCATTTTTTCATTGGAAGCTTTATAATTACTATTGGACAAGGATATCCTAACAAGAAAAAAAATACTTTAAGTGGAAAAATAATAACAAGACATGTTACAGTTTTCACCAATTAGACATAAATTAGTTGTGAAAAATACAACATTCAAATAAGTATCAAACATGAGCTATACTTTCATATATGATGCATGAAGAGAAATTATGCACAAGTAGATCAAAAACTTCTTTAATATGACAACTTAAAACCCCAGAATCTTAAACATCTTTCTCTCTAGGAGAAATAAATGTGATTTATGACTAGGCTAAGACCCTCACACTAAAATCAATATGTCTAACATCTCATGCAATATTAATTTTATCATCTCTAAAATCTGGCCGTCACTGATATCGTTTGGATATTTAATAGGAAGTTCCCATGATGTTCTTGATTTAAATGTTTAACTCCTTTATTTATAATCTTTCAAGTACCAAATTAATTACGTTACCTATAGGATAATCATGATTAATTTACACTTACAAAATCATCACCTATTGGGTCTAATTGGTAACCAAAACAGTGCAACCCTCCTATAAGGAGACTAAATAAATTAGCATGAAGTATAAACAAATTCTTAATAATGGGCTAATAGGGGAGGCCGTGAGTTCAAAAATCTGCACACTCACTCTCCTGGGATCCACCAGAGGTTGGGTAAATATAAGACAATGTATGATAGCATAGTACCCAAAGCATTGTATATGTGATCTACGTGACATGTTTATTTTATGATATTCATTCACAATTTAATTAAAGTAATAAATAAACGCAATAATAAAATAAATAAGAACATAATTTATGGCTCATACCTAGACACAAAATTACAAATAAATTAAAGAGTCCATTGAGCTACAAGCCGGTCCAATTTTTTAATTTACATTTTCAATTATTCATCCCACAACCCCAAAGCTTTAATCTGCAGCCCAAAAGCCAAAGTTCAATATGCAGTGATCCAATTGAATATTCCACCCCAATTTAAATTCAGTCCACATTGCAATGACAAAAAAAAAAAAAAAAACAATTTAACTCCCATTACAATTAATCAAATGAACCCATTTTACAACTTCAAGCCCCATATTCATTTTCATCCAAATCTTTCCCAAATGTTAATTAAACAAAATCGGCCCAATTGTTAATAATAGAAAACCCAACCCAATTGGATTCAAACTTCTCTCTCTGCATGAATATGTACTGTAACCTAGCAACTAGAATATTATGTAGCCACCAACCTCCAAGTCTTGCCATCGTAAAAAAATGTCGAGGAAACTGTCACTATGGCCACAACGACAGCCCCTGTGTACCGTTGCCACGACCACCGTCAAGGTGGCGTGAGCTATCGATATCAGCAGCGGCATCACCATGGGTGCTACTGTTCGGGCCCCTGCAGGGCAACATCGTAGCGGCACTTGCAGTGACGGACACATACATTTCATCTTAGTGGGGCACAAAGATGGATGTGTGTTATTCGCGGTGGAGTTTACGGGGGTAGCTGCCCCAATTTTTTTTTTTCAAGGAAGAGCCTTTAGAAAACGCAGATTTACGTTTCAAATATCTATCCATAACTAATACAAGCAATCAAATAAATAATTGTAAACAAATATTCAACAAATATCAATCACCACAATCAAAGTTGTATAAATGTTGCGAAAAATGAAGAGACGCTTGAAATTTTATTACAATTGTTCTCTACGCGTTTTCATACTCTGATAACGTTCCATGATCACATTGTTTTCGATATTGTCAAATACATCCTTCTCTATATACGCAATTAAACTATCATTCAACAACTGATCTCCAATGCGACTGCGTAGACGATTCTTGACATAAGTCAATGCAGAAAATGATCTCTCAACTATAGCAGTAGCCACTGGAAGAATTAAAGCCAATGTCACAAGCTTGTAGACTAATGGATGCACTTGATGTTTATTTTAAGGCCATGTAATCCTTAAAATTTTTTATCAGTGTGCATGTCAAGAATATATGTATCAAGTTGATCATCAAGTTCCAAAATAGCTGATGCATCAAAATCCATCGGATAATACTCACATAGTTGAAGCAATTTTTTCTTCTCAAGAGAAGAAAATGACTTACTTGGAGACAAACAAGCAACACAAAGGAGTAAATCACTATTTACTTCAGAAAAACGATCATTCAACTCTTGAAGTTGCCTATCAATGACGGCGTAAAACATTTCCACACGCTAGTGATCCAAATTTGTCATGGTGTCACGCCTTGAACGTCCCAGAGCTATGAAAAGATCATCCATATTGGGAACATTGATCTCATGAGCTTCACAAAATGAACAAACAATCCCAAAAAATGAATTCCAACCATCATCCCTCACCATTTGAAGCTGTACTTTACACAATTTTACCAATCTCGTGGCGTTGATAATATCTTGATCTTTTCTTTGTAATGATTTTGAAAACTCATTTGAAATGCCCAAGATCTTTTTCATTAGATGTAAACTAAATGCAAAATCAAATTTTAACATCGACTCCAATAAAATACATGCCTCACCTCTTGTTCGTGTACTTGTAGAATATGTAGAAATCATCTCAATAACCTCAACTGTAGATGAAAACATGACAATCAAGTTAATTAAACAGCTATAGTGGGAACCTCACCGTGTATCACCAGGACGCTTAAGAGTAGTTTCTTGATGGAGACCTTGTCCACTTGATATCTAACCAACGTTTAGTGCTTCAAGAATTGTGAGTCTTTGGATCACTCCGTTTAGCCGATCCTCCAACAACATTCACCAATCTATGTACTACATGAAAGAAGGTTTCAATCTTCGCATGTTTCTGTGCCACAGCCACAAGAGCTAGTTGAATTTGATGAGCAAAGCAATGAATGTAAAAAGCATATGGGTTTTCCTTCAAAATAAGTGCTTTGAGACCATTAAACTCACCTCTCATATTACTAGCTCCATCATATCCTTATCCTCTTAAGTTAGAAGACATGCTTAAGTTGTACTTGGAGAAAAGCCGATCAATTCCAGCCTTAAAATGTTCCAATACACATCCATCCTTAACATAACAAAAAACGACTGACATTTGTTCCTTCATTGAAATATCATGAGATTCATCAATTAGGATAGAGAAAAGGCTATCACCAATATCTTTGATAATCACATTTATAACTTCAGAAGCAATAGCACTCACGATATCTCTTTAAACATGTGGTGATGTTAACTTGAGATTTTCAAGAGCATTCATCAAAGCAACATCCTTAATCTCAGCATTATGATCACACAACCAATGCAATAGTTCAAGAAAATTACCCTTATTATTGGAGTCTACAGATTCACCATGACCACGAGAGGCCAACCTTTGTCTTAGAAGAAATCGAATACAGTCAAGTGTCGCATTCAAACGAATTTGGTACTCTTGTCGAGCTTGATGTGATTGCTTATTAAGACAGGACCGAATGCCTCTTTGTTGATTCTTGAATGATTCATATTTGACCCGAGCCTGATTGTGTGCACTACTTGATTTTGCAATGTGTGTTCTAAGTAAATCTTTCTTTTTCCAATTCCTAAACCCACCATTAACAAATGAACCACCAATTGAGCCGAGGCTGACAAGGACCTCTTTGTACATATGTTCTTCGAACCAAATCCCGAACATTAAAATCATAATCATTTATTGGAATTCTCAACCTAGGATATGAAGGAAGATTTGCTATATCAAATTCGAGAGTATCTCTCCTAACATCCATGACATTAATTTCAAGAGGAACATCTCCAAGTTCAACATCTGTTTCTTCACCAATTATGTCAACCCTTTAATCTCCAACTTCATTTTCATTCTTTTCCTCATTAATTGTGTTGACCCTTTCATCCCCAACTTCATTTTCATTAATTTTCCCATCACAAGAAAATGTGGATTTCCGTTTAAAATATCTATCCATAACTGATACAAACAATAAAATAAACAATTGTAAACAAATAATTAAACAACTACCAATCACTACTCTACTGGCTACTGTGCACAGCACTACATATTGCAAATTCAACATCATAAATTCACAAATTCCACACTTCAAATCACGACACAATTAAAATTAGTATTCCAGAAAAGTTCAAGATTTTTTGTTGAAATGAAGTCATGATTCATTAACTAACCTTTTGAGAATTGATCGAAGTCTGAACTCTGAAATGAATTGTCAAGAAGCTGATGGTCCGATGGAAGTGTCAAGCACTGATCGACAACTGAAATGAAGTAGGCAGGCCGAAGACTGAACTCTGAAATGAATTGTCAAGAAGCTGATGGTCCGATGGAAGTGTCAAGCACTGATCGACAACTGAAATGAAGTAGGCTGGCCGAAGACTGAGTCCGGAACTAGAAGATCGAAGCTTACAGGCTGCGTTGCTGCAGCAATGTTGCTGAGAGCTTTAGCGGTGGGTGGTGCCGGTGGGTTCAGTGCAGACGCAGTCAGTGGTGGTGGTTAGTGGACACTCACCGCTTGGAGAAAGTTGGTTCAAAGAGGGTGAGAGGCCGCTGACGGAAAGGGGCGGACGAAGTGTAGAAGTTCAGCACTTTGGTTCTCTGCTGCGACTGAGACCTGGGTATTAATAATTTTAAAAAAAAAAAAAAAATTGGGCCAGGTTTTACTGGGTCAAGTGATCCAGTAAGCCCCATAGTAGGTCCGCCCCTGGGCACTTGTGGTGCCGATTGTCGCGAAAGCACCCGCAATGCTACCGACCATGCACAGCGGAACTTGTTGGTGCCACTACGATTGAGTTGAGATCGCATGTGGCGACCATCAATCGCAGCGGCAGCACCCACGAATGCCGTCCACTGTTCCATGTCAATTATGGCTCACTTCCAGATATTGCTAGAAAGGTCCTCCATTGTTGAAGAAGATGAAGTGAAGTCATAATTCCAAAATTGCAAATGTTCTGAAACTCCAGATCTGGTCCTCTGAATTTACAATTACAATAGAAATAATATAAACCCTAATTCTATTACAATATCTAAAATCAAAGGGGAAACTAGGACTCGTAATCCACTCCTTTGTTGCATGAATCGATAAATACAAATACAAGAATTTACAACAAGAATTCTAGGGTCATAAAGTTGTTCAATAAATAATATCATTCATCCATAACAAATAAATCACATAAAATCTACACCGCTCCACTAACACAAGCAAAACAAAATTATTTAATCATAAATACACAAAACAGTACCAAAAACCTATGCTCTGATACCATTGTTGGGAAACATAATGGGAATGTCTGATCACGAAAATTAATTTCTTGTCATCTTGATTATCCATCTGTAGAAATTCTATGCATGTTCATGGTCACCTTTCTCTAGATCTAGGTTACACTAGGATTATGATTTTCAATCAATTGAGAAAATACACACTACACGCTTTAGTGTCCCGCCTACAAGTGTCTTAGAGTTTTAAAAACAGTCTTAGGAGACTATTTATAAACCACTAACACTCATTAACCTTAGTACCATAATGTAGGCTCATTTTTGCACAACCTAATACATGTAATAAGCATGTATAGGCCTATTATAGTGAAGCAAATGAGCTTATTATAGTGAAGCAAATGAGGGAACATGATCGGACCCAATTAAACTATGCCTCGATAAATTAATTATGACATGGTTAACTATTGATCACTCAAAGTAATTTATTAATCACATTCTATTCCACTAATGAGACTACACTCTTAGTAAAATTGGAATTACTGAAATAATCATCAATAACTGTATCCTCTGAATTATCGCTCTTACATGTTAATCCGGTCAATTAACTTGAATATTCAGAGTAAGCTAAAATGATCAAAATGCCCTTATTTGAATATTAATAAATTCTCAACTCTCATCTTATAGCTGACATTTTGATGTGATCACATCACATCATAAAATTCAACAATCGCTGTTGAATTACTGATCTTAGATTCAACGATTCACTAGAAAAATCAGTAAGATCATGATCATAAATAAAAGTTGACGAATTCATCAATACGAATATATATTCCTCGTTAATTCACTTTAATTCCCAAAGTATCGAGATATTGATCAGCAGTTTGATTTTACCCATTGATACCTCAAAGAATTTTAAGCTAGTAATCAACTTCCATTATTCGATCGGGATTAAGTTCCACGTATGATAGTCAAGTGAAATTAAATTTGCATGGTCAATGTCACAAATTAATTTCACATGGTCTCATCCAATACATTCCAAATGTACTCTCGATTTTATCACCAAAGTCAAATATAGATTTTAATAAAATCAAGACAATATCATCGAAATAAATTGTCCGTATTTATGTACTGATCGTGAACAATAATTTTTAACCGAATTAATCTTTCAACACTCAATTTGTAATATCAAATCAAGCTATGGGAAAACGTAAGCTCACATTAATACAATCATTTTATTATTGAATAAGTAATTGCCTTATTTCAAATGTCTCGAATTATACTCTATGGGCATATAATCCAAAAGTTTAAACCTTAGTGAAAGTTTTGAAATTTTGGTGATTAAGTGACCGTGACTGAAATTATTCTTTAACAAATAGAAAACTATGTATACGAATATGTTTATTATTTATGATTGGGGTATGTAACTGTGTGTTCGGCGGCACATTATATTGTGCAATTATTACAATTTATAATTTACATAATTTTTCAAATCACTTTTTAGCCACGCATATTTTCTTTCTCCTTTTTTCAACTACACATTTTACCTAGAAAATATAAATAATTCATTATAATCGGTTTAATGAGCCGCGGAAGTAAACTGTAACATAGTACATGTTATTAAAATTTTATTTTATCGTTTTATCTAGAAAGACTGCAGGTTTGTAGTAAGTAGTGTACATTGAGGTTTATGAGATTTTAACCCTGGTTTAACTAACTAAATTTATTTTCTTGTAAGAAAATGGTTTTAAGCGTACTACATTGAACCAAGCTTATTCCTTGACGGTGAAAATGAGTAGGGTAAACCAAATCAGCTTTTTAAAGGGGAGAAATCTTTTAGAAGAAAGTTATTCAAAGAGTGCATGATAAGTTAGTTAAAAAGAAAATAAATAAATAAATAAAAGAAAAGAAATTCTCTAATTTATAATTATTTTTTCCCACTTTATATTTTGTGCCGAGTGTGAGGAAAAACTAAAAAGTGATGTTATTCTTACAATTGGAATTGCTTCTTTATCCTTTTGTATCTGTGTTTTTTTCAAAGTTATAAAGTAAATTAGTCCTTAAGCACGAATATAAGAAAGAACTAAATTGAGAACAAGCCCGAGTGGTTAATGAGTCACCCTTAATCCCTTACCCTAACTTGGTCCTGGGTTTGACTCTTCCTCCCCACCCCTAAATTCCAAACTTTGTATCCAAAAAAACTAAACTTGCAGTATAATATAACTTTTTTTAAAAAAAAAAATGGTCACGTGTAATTCCGTTAAACAAAAGCGTTTATTTTGATTTTTTTAAAAATAGTTTATTTGAAATAAATAATGATTTTTAGGAGAATGTGTGGTTAAAAAGTAGGGAATCTATTTTGAATTTATGTGTTACATTATTTCATTGATAAATTTGTGATTAATAAGAAGAGAGAAAAATGTATTAAAAAGTTTATAGGGAACCAAACATGTTAATGCGTGGATTCTAGATCACGTAGGATCTGAAATTCATTTATTTTATTATCTGTGTTAGATTACAAAACTGATTTTCACCTCATGCACATATTTCAAAGTCAAAGGGGTCGTTTGTGACAAAAGCCAGTCCTCTCAACCAGCTTACTTGAATCGAATCATTCAATTTTAGGTAACGAATTACATGGACCTCTATAGTAATGGAAGTAGCTCAGACGCTCGAAGTCATCATGTTGAGTTCCCTCTGCTGGTTAATGAAGAAACGATGATCTAGAATCCAGACCTCAACCAGGTCCTCAGATGAGAGCTATCACGCATTAGTTGAACAAGCTAATGCAAACTCTAGAAAGAATACAACGATGGTTGCCACCCATAAGTTGACAAAAAGACCATAATGAAGAAGTAGAGTCAAATTATCATCTCCATGAAGATAGACCCCAAGTCAAAAGATGAGAGTAAACCACCACTTCAGCTAGGCCAGCTCTTCAGTTTGGCCAGAGCCTTAATTCGACCACCTCTTCAATTGGCCACCTTCTCAACTAGCTGTTACGTCTTCAGTTTGACCATACCTTAATTTGGCCATCGTTTCAGCTACTCGACTTAGCCAGCTCTTCAATTGGCCGCCTCCTAAGTTGGCCAACACTTGAGCTTGGAAAAATCTTCAGTAAGGCCAACTCTTCAGTTTAGCCATCATTTTAGCTCATGTCAGCCACCTCTTTCAGTTGGACATTTCATCAGTAAGGCCAGCTCTTCCATTTTGCCATCATTCAGCTCCTCAACTCGACCATCTCTTCAGTTGGCCATCACCTTAGCTAGGTAAGCTCTTCAATAAGGCCAGTTCATAAGTTAGTCACCTCTTACGCTAGGCCAACTCTTTAGTTTAGCGACCTCTTTTTGTTGGCCACCTCTTCAGTAATGCTAGCTCTTAAGTTTTGCCATCATTTCAGCTCCTTAACTTGGTCTTCTGTTTAAATTGGCCACCTCTTCTGTTAAGGACTTGAAAAGTTCTAGTCCTACAAGATCCTACTAAGGAAACCTATCCAGATTAGGATGGGTCAAATAAAAGAGTTTAATCGTTATGGGATACGACAGAACCACTCCCGAATCTCGTCAAAGAGCAGAGTTGAAGCAACCACGGGACACAATAAAATTAAGCTGATAAGTGTAATTTTACATTTATTTAGACAATCAGAATTGAATAATTATGAGTATTATTAAGTGTTTCTATTCTTAATTTTGCATTTGCTTGGTTATTTTAGGTTAAAACATGAATTTTGAAGAGATTGGAGTAAAACGTGAAAGCTACGTGCAAAGCATGGGGAGAAATTAGTTCACAAATTTTTATATAGATATCTTCATGAGGCCTATAATATATCATTAGAAATATAATTGAGTTTGGATTTCAACTCAAAAAATAGAGCACAATTTTGAGTTGTAGATCAAAAGTTATGTACGTTTGAAGTTTAGTCGACGGATCAGATAGCTCTAAAGTAGCGCCTAGGCGTTGCCTAGGCAACACTATTGTTTAAGTCTGAATTTGGAGTTTTTAATAGTCCAATTCAACCATAACTCTTCTAAGACTTCAAAATACTAAAGATACAAACATAAAACCATAGTTTGAGGGGGATTCAACCGGGGAAAAGGGGCAAGATTCAAGAAATTATAGGGAGGCAAGAATAACATTAAGGAAGAAGATTGAAGATCTATCCAAAAACTTGCTTTTTCTATTTTCTTCTTTATATTGTTATTTTGAATTGTATAGATTTCATCTTTCTTATAATGAACTAAACTATTCTCTAGGGTTTGATTAGCCATAACTTGAGCATATAATTTTAATTTATTTTAGTTATTTCTATGAAATTTTCCATTCTATTTATTTGTGCTATTATTTTAATGCTTTCAATTAATTGGCCACTAATTGAATGAGTAGATGCTAGTAAATTCAAGCACTCGAGAGAGGGGAATTTAGGTGCGATCATAAGATTAACACAATGTAGATTTAATAGATTTCGAGAGAGACTTGATAAATTCTTGATTTTAATTCGGAATAGAGATATTGGAATTGAAATTTAGAGCATGTTTGGTAATATGAAAAATTTTGGTTTTGGTGATTTTTTTTAATCTTTTGATGGATGTGTGGTTTAAAAATATTTGAAAAGTCAAATATTGTGGGCTTGACTAAGAATGAATGATTGAGATTGAGTTTAAAAAGTTGTTGTTAAATTTTTACCATTACCAAACAACCTCTTAGGATTAATTTCTAGCGACACTCGAGAGAGGGGATAGAAATACAATTGAGTTTCTTACTTATAAACATGAGAATGCTGATTAGAGATAACATGATAATTGTGAGTCAAAATCAATAGTTAGGTGAAATCAAATCCTTGGCTCTCTCATCTTATTTATCTTCGAACTTGCATTTATTTGTTGAATTCGTCACCATATTCATATTAGAATAGTTTAAAACCATTGATTTTATAATTCGATTTTTCTAGATAAAATAAGAGTTATTCAATTATACTACTCAGTATAAAATTAAATTACAATCCCTGTGGGTTTAACACTCTAACTCCATTTTTATATCACAAAACTTGACATCATACACTTGCGGTATAAATTAAATTATAGAAAACGCGTGACACAAGCCCTGGGCTCATTATACATCAGAACTAAAGATTAGGGTACACAAACTCTAAGCTCATCAAAGAAAAGAGTAAAGGCATGCCCCTAAGCTAATCAAAGAGTAAAGCTGGAGCAATTAGGGATCAAGGCAAGCCCCCAAACTCATTAAAGAGAATACTGAAGATCAAGGTATCGGATCTTACGAATGAGATGGATTATTTGGACAAGGACAATTAAATTTGTTATTCAAACTAATCACCTAAGATAATTTTGAAAATCAACTACTTTCAAAATGTATGAACTCCGAGAGTTCAGTTAGGAATATATGTATTCAAGTGGATCTGTTGTAATAAGTGAGCTCACCCCCTCTATCTTATAAATATAGAGAAAAATGGCTCATAAAGAGATCCAATATTATGACAATTTAAGCTCTAACATATTAATACAAGAATTACATAAGTGGGTTCCAGATCATGTAGGATCTGAAATTCATTTCGTTTATTATCCGCATTAGACTATGTAACCAATTCTCACCTCATTCTATGTTGACTTGGAATTCATATCTTTCAACGTCGAGAGTACTATCTAAGAAAAACAAGTTAATAAAAGCTCAAGTGTGTTAAAACTTTTACAAAATTCATTCAAGCACTACTTGGGGGAAAAAAAACTCAGCTCAAATATATTTTAAGTGGTTGTTAGGGTTTCATCATAAGTTTTTTATAATGTAAAAGTAAGATAAATTTTAATGTATATCACACATTTCTATTAATAGCTATGACTCATTTATTGACAACTCATTTCTATCATATTTTAATTTTAACAGCTTTTAATATATGAACCTTAAACATACACTAATATGAGATTGTATGTCAAAATTATCACAGAAATATTAAAAGCATGTGTAGTATTTTCAACTGAACAAAATGCACGCATATATCTCACATTCGCACCCGTCTCTATTAATAATACTATTCAATGATACTCAAAAGTGTCAAACGTTACATTATACATACATGATGATATAAGCTTTATTTTATTTAACTTGCAAAGAGGCAAAAAGTTAAAGTAGAGTAAGGCATAAGAAAAAGTTGGCAAGAGTAGACCTCAAGATAGTTAAAAATGGCTAAAAGTGAAAAATGAAAATCATTGAATGAGCAGAATAATAATTTCTATGAGGCCCAGAGGGCAACATAATTGCAGATGTGAAGTCACTTTTATTAGTCAATACTTTTCTGTTAATTTGTTTCAATTATGAACTAATTACTGCCTTTTTAGCCGTTGGAAATATTGAAAAAAAGAAATATATTAACTTTATTAATTTGCGACATGTCTTTCAACAATGTTGTGTGTCGAGGGAAGAAATATATATAGCTGATAAGATATGAGAAGATTAAATTCCAAATCGAAGGTCCATATTTGACTTTGTGAGATAACAATCCATTTTTTGAGTTGAGTTAGATCAGAATTTGACAATCTTGCTAAGAAGGAAAGTTTAATTCAATTACTTGGAAATTATATGTTCCCCACAGTGGGACACATCTCACCAACCAATCAAATTGCTTGTGAGAATTGATTATGTTCCCCACTGTGGAGAACATATAATTCCTCTTCAATTACTATTAGACTTTCAATTTAAAAGAAGACTTTATGATAATCTAAATTGTATAATGAGTATTAGGATCCTCATATAATCTTATTTTTAACACCAAAAAAAAAAAAAAAATACATGTAAATATCCCTTTCAAAAATAAATTATTAGAAACCATATTATGATTAGTGAGGAAATAATTCCAAGATTTTGAAAGTACATATATCTCTGAATATCAAACATAAAAATAAATATTTGCAAATAAAAACCATTTTTGTTTAGTTGTCATATTATGTATGCATAAATACACCAGTGATCTCCTACGCTTGGATTTTTTTTTTTTTTTTTTTCAAATGTTGAGTGTGTGTGTTTGGCAAACATATTTTTAAACATATTTTTTTCTACATAATTCCTCAAATCACTTTTTAATCATACATATTTTTTCTCTTCATTTTTCAACCACACATTTTATCTAGAAAATATAAAAAAACATATTTTTAAACAAAAAACTTTTAACAAATAGAAACTTAATTTTTTTTTTAATTTTTTTTTCCAATTATTTTGTTTTTAGCATCCATTTGGTAAAATAATATTTTTTTGTTTATAAACAACACAATTTTCAAATCACTTTTTAACCACACACATTTTTTCTCTCCAATTTTCAACCATTACTTTTTACCTCAAAATCATAAATAAACAAGTTTATAAACTAAACAATGTTAAAAAACGGTTAATTACTTATTACATGTTTGGTAAAATTAAAAATAATATCTTCGATTTCGACTTTTGATGTATTTTTTAAAATTATTTGCAATATTTTTTTGTATAATATTTTTTCAGTGAATTGTCATATCAAGATTTTTTTTTCTCTACATGACTTGTCACTTTAATTTCGACTTTTGATGTAGTATTGCTTTTAATTATTTTTAATATTTTTTGTATAATTTCTTTACAGTTGAATTGTTAAATCGGTCTTCTTTTCTCTACATGAAAAATTGTGTTGTTTATAAAAAAAAAAAAAAAATATATATATATATATATATATTTTACCAAATGGATGCTAAAAACAAAATAATTAAAAAATAAAATTAAAAAAAAATATTAAGTTGGACGCACTCAACATTTGAAAAAAAATATATTGATCTAGTATGAAATTTAGAATTGAACATGTTTGATAACAAATCATGAAATCTTGTTCAGCTTTAAAATCGTCCTCATTGCACCTATTTAAGTAACCCTTCAACAAAAATCGAGCAATAAGATAATGCATATATGATATGGTTATTTTATAAGCATACACGTATCTTTCTATGTTAATAGAAATGCCATTTTAAATGTTATTGCATTATAAACATTTGATAATTGTCACACAATCAATTTAATAAGCTCATATGTTAAGTCCTACTAAATAGGTCGGTAAATTAATACAATTTCATCCTTATTAAACACAAGTGTTTTGTATATACATAAGGCATATGTAGAAATTATTTTTCTCCCTAATAAATTTATACCATGGACGAGTTGTATGCATTTAATATGTCATGGCTAAACTTTCAACAAAAGTGCTATATATTTGAGTAGGATTAGTACTAATTTTGAGTCATCTCCATTAACTATAGTTGTTCGCAGATTTAATGCTAAGCAAGTTTTGGCAAATAATAGTATCATTCTTATTTCTCCAAATTATTTTTCAATCATATATTTTTATTTTGAGAAAATCTAAATTGACCATTTTAACCATTGTTCGGCTGTGGAAATAAACCAGTTTTTTGGTTTATTTCGTGCATCTTGAGGTAATTGGAGGGTTAAAAATTGGATAGAGAAAATATGTGTAGTTAAAAAGTTATATTAAAAATTGTAGAGTTATAAAAAAAAAAAAAAAAAAACTGATTTCCCGACTTATCACTTATTTTATCAAGTTGAGTCAAACTTCTAAGCTTTGGGTTGACCAACGGATTAGAAACATGTTTTTTTTTTTTAAAGTTTGCCAAACAAGACTTAAAAACATTTTATTTTTTTTTACCAAACTGTGTGGCTAAACAAATACTCAAATATACGAATACGAAACCGTTTATGTACGTACGTACATACCAATAAATTCGTACGGTACAGATTCCTTATCAAATGTGAAAATTGGTAAAAAAATTACTGATGGGGGTTGGGGAGACTTCAACGTCACGACGACAGTGATGAGTGAAGAGTGAGAGTAGAAGAGAGACAGCTTGCAATGAATCAAGAATTTCACCTACCATATTTCCTTTCTTTTTAGCCACTCTCTCTTCTACACACAACCCATTTTCATTTTCATTTTCACTTTCATTTCTCATCCTCCTCCTCCTTCTTCCATTCTCACTATAGATATAGAATATGGTGCAGTAATGGAGGAATGATAGCATAGAGGTTTGGGTTTCTTTTTGTCCATTTTGTTTTGTTTCTTTTAGGCTTTTTCTCTGCTGTTTCTCAGACTCAGACTGGGCTCTTCTTGTTTGCCTTGAAATTTGTGCCCAAGAAAAAGAGTGCTCCCAATCCAATTCCCGTGATAATTGACATAGGAGATTTTGGGCGGGGAAAATTTTTCTTCTCAGGGGGTTTAAGCACAGGTTTGGCTCTGCTTTTTCTATGCCATAGCTTGTTTACTCCGACTGGAATTACATTTTTCATGCAATTTGGCGTCCATTTTTATTCTTATTTTTGGAGTTTTTCTTTGGCTCTCTGTTTTCCGAGTGAAAAAATGGTAAAGTTCGAGTCTTTTTTTTTTTTTTCCTTTCAAATCTGCACAAAATTTTGCTAAGAAAATTTATGTTGTCAACTTTCATTTTTCCAACAAAAAAATGGAAATGTTTGAACTTCATGGCCTTTCAATGCGGCCAAACAAATAGTTTCTTCACATATTTGAGCAAAAAATTGAAATATTTTGTTTTCTATTTTTTATGTCTCCACCATTCTTGAAAAGTTCAATTTATCTTGTATTTCTTCAATTCAGTCAATTTTGTTTTGTGCACTTAATCTCTCTGCATTCTGGGTTCTTCAGATTTCACCTTTGCAAACACACTTTTAAGTTTATTTACTTATTTTTTAAAACATTTCTACATTAGAATCTGCAAGTTTGATGCATTTTTTGGTCTTCTGGTGTCGGTTCTGTCTACTACAAAGACATTCTTCATATTTGCCTTAAATTCACACCCTCTTTAAATGTTTCCCCCACCTTTTTATTTAACAGTGTCTACAATTTACAAAAGTATGTGTATTTTTATGCATATAATATATACAAATCTCCTAATTCTTGTTTTTAATTTTCATTCAGGAATTTTTTTGGGAAATAGTTGTATAGAAATGACAGGTCCAAATTGCATGGATGAAAATTACTGTGAAAACTTATTTGATCAAATTGACGACTTGATTGAGTTCCCCCCAGACAATGAATATGGTCATGACAACCTCGTTGAATCGGGCGATTTCAAGGATTTTGCGAGCATTTGGAACGATCCCTTGCCGGATTCCGACCCCCTTTTCTTCAATAGCAAATGCAATGCTGTGTCTGATCTATCCGCAGAGCTCTCTGTTCCGGTGAGCATCAGCATTTAGTATACAATTGTCATGAATATCCTTAAAAGGAAAATGATACTTGGACAATACTGTTGAACAACACACTCACATGAGGTGGACCCCACCCCATGTGATGTGAGTGTATTGTCTACCATGTTGTCCATTATTATTGTCCAAATAGCATTATCCTCCTTAAAAAAGTTGCTAACCATATGCAAACGGTGAAACAAGTCAAATCACGTACTTTGGGACCAGCTATTAGGTTACACAAGCGGTGAAATTTGTCGAATCTCAAACTGTGGGACCAGTTGTTAGGTTACACAAGTGGTTAAATTTGTGGAATCTCATAATGTGGGACCCGTTCTTATTACTTCTCTGTTCTAAAAAGTTCGCTCATGCTTAAGTGCGCTTAAGCTTGGCTTTCGTGCTTTGTCACACTTCGAGCTTTTTCCGCACTTTGCTTACGCATTGTCAAGCTTTTTCGCACTAGGTGCGCTTAAGCTTGAAGTTCGTTTTCGTCGCTTCGTCACGCTTTATACTTTTCAGAACACTGATTAGGTTGCACAAGCGGTGAAATTTGTCGAATCTCGTACTGTGAGACAGGTTATTAAGTTACAAAAGCGGTGAAATTTTTCGAATTTCATACTGTGGGACCGATTGTTACTTATTAGGTTACGAGATTGTATTGAATTCAAATTTTTTATCCATCCATCTTAGCCCCTGTTTGGTAACATTACTTTTTTAGATTTTAATCTAATTCAAAGTCAGTATTTAATCTTAACCACACTTTTTCATGGGGTCCACAACTTTCAACCACACATTCCTTCAACTTTTATCAAAATTTACTAAAAAATCTGATTTTTTTTCAATACCAAACAAGGGCATAGACTCTTGGAAAGGCAGCAGCTATTAGTTGCAACGTGGACTTTAGGTCTTTTATGCACTGTTCGACGGCTAGGTGGAAATTATAAATTAATTTATTTGTGTTTTCTAGATAAAATGTGGGGTTGAAAAGTGGAGAAAGAAAATATGTGTAGTTAAAAAGTGATATGGAAAATTGTGTAGATTATAAATTAGTTTATAATCATTTTAAACCATTTAGCCGAACAGGCAAGATTTGTAATGTAATGTCACATTGGTGATGTTGGTTGTCACATTCTTGGCATTTATGATTGGTTTGAAATATGAATTATATAATTTTGTTTCAAATTCAAATATTTGTGTGTAATGTTAGTATGGTCCACTCTATCCACACATTTGTCTTTTCATAAGGATACATTTTTATTTCAAATTCAAAACTCGTATGGTGCTATTCAATTTTAGAAATCAACTTTTTCCACACTCGTTTCTCGTTGTGAAAATTATGTATCTTTCCATTAATTTATTGCTTAAATGGAGTCCGGGAAGTCAGGCACGAATAGCTAATACTTAATGTGAACCTTATTGCATAGCTGCTAGGTGAAGTTCACGATTTACATCTTCGAACACTTCTAGGCTCTTGCTGGAAGGTGAGGGATTGGTCTTTTAACGTGAGATCCGTGAATAGATAATAATTCATGTGAATCTTATTGAATAGCTGCTAGGTGAAGTTCATGATTTACATCTTTGAACACTTCTAGGCTCTTGCTGGAAGGGTGAGGGATTGGTCTTTTAACGTGAGATCCGTGAATAGATAATAATTCATGTGAATCTTATTGAATAGCTGCTAGGTGAAGTTCACGATTTCCATCTTCGAATACTTTTTGGTTCTCGCTGAAAGGGTCAGGGATTGGTCTTTTAACGTGAAATGCCGTGACATGAATATTGGCAGATGCCAAATCCTCAGCCTTGTGTAGACCTTTTTATGTGGAAGTCACCAAAACTTCATGCGCATGCAGTCGTGAATTAGCACAAAGCACATGATACTTCATCTCATGTTCGATTGGCTAATATTTTCCATCAATGTCGTCTCTGTTTCTTGATTGAATGAAATGTAGCATACTAAATCTGTTGTGCCGACAGTGATTTTTAAATAAACATGTGATGTTATATCTTACTCTCATATGCTTATTTCTCATAATCGTGCCTTGTTTTCTCTCACAGTACGAGGATATCGTACAACTGGAATGGCTTTCTACATTTGTCGAGGATTCGTTCTCTGGTGCGGGGATGACTCTGGGAAAGGAGAACCTTCATGTTGACAAGAAGCCATCCCACCAACAATTCCAGACCTCCAGTCCGGTTTCGGTGCTAGATAGCCTCAGCTCCAGCTCCAGCGGTAGCAGTTCCTGCTCAGTTGGGAAGATTAGGCCTCTCAACCCAAGTCACCGTGTGCCACATTGTGCCCGGAGCAAACGTCCACGCCCTCCAACTTTCAATCCCCGAGCAGGGATCCAGCTTATTCCCCCTTCATCCTCCTTTATAGAGACCCCACAGCTGTTTGTCACTCCCGTCGTTTCCTCAGATTCTGAAAATTTTGCGGAATCTCAACCTACGGTTCGACCTGAACAAAAGAAGAAAAAGAAAATTAAGCCATTTGTGCCTGTTGGTCCTATGGAAGTGAATCAGAACCCTCCAGCACAAGCAGTTAGGAAATGCATGCACTGCGAGATTACGAAGACTCCACAGTGGAGGGCTGGCCCGATGGGTCCAAAATCACTGTGCAATGCTTGTGGTGTTCGCTACAAGTCGGGCCGCCTTTTCCCTGAATACCGTCCAGCTGCAAGTCCTACATTTGTTCCATCTTTGCACTCAAACTCTCACAAGAAAGTTATCGAGATGAGAACCAATGGTGGGGCCGGAATCACCTCAATTATACCGACCACTATCATGTCAGAATCTGTCTCGGACGCCTCCATGTCATACGTGTGATGAAAGAATGAAGTCCTTGTGCAAACTGTTATCCTTATTAGTCTAGTATGATTGTCTAGCAGTTGTTTCATTCCTTTGTACAGAGATGTAATGTGGAGTAAGAGCCACAAAAAGACTAGGGAGGAGGAATGAGATGAGACAGTTCGAAAAAACTAGTCGAGAAGTCGAGTTTAGGACTAGGGCGAGCTTTTCATCTTGTTTAGGTTACTAGTTTCTGATCAATATTATCTATTTTTTAGTTTGTTTTGATTACATGTCATGGAATTCTTTTTGCAGTCAATTTGTAGGAATTCGGAAATGTTAAGAATCTGAATTATGTGTTATCTCTCTGCTTCTTTTGTATTTTTGCATTGATTGTATACTTTTGAGGACGGTAAAGCTAAAACCACTTGAAAGAGTAAACAAATATGTAATGGCTGAAGTCACGTAATGTCTGCTGTGCTGACAACCCCATGGTGAAAGTTCAAATATTGATAAATGCTTTGAATTTGACCTTCTTGCAGTATGAAATCAGTTGGTAAGTTTCAGATCCTGATTAATTGAGACACATCACGATTTACCTTATTCACAAGGCTCTAGGGGCCGGGCAGTGAGGCCATCAAAGTTACAGTTCAATCTTTTAAATATTTGATCTATTGTGTATAAAGTTTAATGGCATTAGTTGAATCACCAAAGAGGCGGATTTGAGCCATAAAAAGATAGGAAGATGCACATCTTCAACTCTTATATATGGTGCTACTATGATTATGTGAAGATGACTTGATCGAATAATATAATTTAATAATAAGTTCATTCCTAAAATGAAAAACTAACATAACAGGTTTAGAATGTCGTGAAACAATTTAGTCCATATTTTGTGTGCGCGTTAAATCATTGAGAGGACTGAAGGACTCACCTATGATGTATGAGTTATCGTTCCCACGAAAAATGTTGGGTAACCAAGCGCAGATTAAATCCATTTTTAGCTATTTATCATAAATTTATTGATGAACAATTAATAAATATAGTAAGTGAAAGGCATAAGCCATAAATAATTAAATTGGTTATTTTATGTGGTTTGATAACTTGCCTATATTCATGGGCCACCCTTGCTATTTAATAATTCCTAAGGGTGTGTTTGATAGGCAAAATTTTCCATGGAAAATATAATTTTCCACGTGATTTTCTAACTTTGCGCTATTTGGTTGCCTAAATTTTCCATGGAATTCATTTTTCCACTTACCTCGAAATCCGGTATTTTCCTTGTTTTGGATGATTTCGTTTTCCCGGGGGGGGGGGGGAGGTTTTATTTTTCATGAAAAATCTTATATAATTTTCATTACGTTTGATCATTTTTGTTGTTATTAATTGATTTTTTTTTTCTAAAAATTAACATTATTATTATTAAGTACAAATGTAAGGAATTTTTTTTTTATTAAAATAGATAAATTTTACTTTACTTTTCATGGAAAATAATGTCAATCAAACAACAAAAGTTGGAAAATTCCTTACTTTTTCCACCTAGAAAATTAAATCAATCAAACACATTAAATTTCAAATTCCCTGAAATTCATTTTCTTTCCACCTAAATTCCATCCTTACTATCAAACGCGGCCTAAGTTAAAAGAGATCTGTTGGGGATTTTTACCTAGAACTCACAGTATTTGAGAGAATTTGCAGATTTTAGCCTTATTATGTTTTTGCTCTTACTGGAAATGATATGTTCCCCATAGTGGGAAACATAATCTATTCCCACAAGCCCCCTATTGGTTGGTGGGCAGTGAGGCCCACCCCAGGGGGGGGAGGTTTTATTTTTCATGAAAAATTTTATACAATTTTCATTACGTTTGATCATTTTTGTTGTTGTTAATTGATTTTTTTTTCTAAAAATTAACATTATTATTATTAAGTACAAATGTAAGGAAATTTTTTTTATTAAAATAGATAAATTTTACTTTACTTTTCATGGAAAATAATGTCAATCAAATAACAAAAGTTGGAAAATTCCCTACTTTTTTCACCTAGAAAATTAAATCAATCAAACACATTAAATTTCAAATTCCCTGAAATTCATTTTCTTTCCACCTAAATTCCATCCTTACTATCAAACGCGGCCTAAGTTAAAAGAGATCTGTTGGGGATTTTTACCTAGAACTCACAGTATTTGAGAGAATTTGCAGATCTTAGCCTTATTATGCTTTTGCTCTTACTGGAAATGATATGTTCCCCATAGTGGGAAACATAATCTATTCCCACAAGCCCCCTATTGGTTGGTGGGCAGTGAGGCACACCCCACCAACCAATTAAATTGCTCGTAGGAATGGATTATATTCCCCACTGTTGGAGAACATATCATTCATCTTGCTCTTGCAACCTGCTAATCGTGTTCTTTGTAGAACCTTCTAGCAGGTTTCAATTGGGGCTCATTTATTTAGCCTATAAAACATGCATAGCTTTTCCAACAAGGTGTACATGGTATAGTTTCACCCAGCACAAGAGTCACCCTAAGATCCTACCATAAAGAACACACACGTCACTCTTATTTCATCTTTTTTATCTCCCGCATTTTTAGCTATAATATTTCACATTCTCGATCAAATTTATGAAGATTCACCCACTACTTGTTATTCTGTACAATACAAAAGAATCCTATCTAATTCAATAATTCATGAGAAGATACTGAATTTTTATATTTGAAAAAGTTTTAAGCAGTGGATACTCTAGATACTCTATATGTAAGATAACAAGTAATTATCCTCAAATTAAAGCCATGAAATAAGTAGCTGGTAAATTAAATTTGGAACTAGCGCAATTCACAGAATTAGAAGCCTTTGCACAATTTGCTTCAGATCTCGATAAAGCTACTAAGTCAATATTGTGACAAACTTTTGAAAACTCAAACACAAGAAGATAGATCTTTTGATTCTTTGCAAAGAGAGAAGAACCTTTTGACAAAATAATTTTCTATCGTTTACTAAATAATGGATTACAATCCCCCTTTAAAACGAGTTTAGCCAAAATCAATTTTGTAACAGATTAACAAACTTAAAACAACTCTTTTATCAAATAGAAAATTATCAAAATGCCCTCACATTTAAAAACCAAGTTGGTAAATCTTCACCTTAGGTCACCAACCTTCCAAAACTACCTTCAGTAACCAATGCTTATCAACATTTTAGGACTTATTAATCTCATTATTACTCCCACCTACAAAATAAAAAATAAAAAAAAAATATCACAATTAGATCAACTCGATATAAAGTAAATCTAAACATGTACGAAACTTACAAACTGTAAGAATTTTAGTCCCCATATCGGCATGATTCTTATTAGTGGAAATTTTTAACAACCTTACTTCACCTAGAAATAAATTTTCTCGTATGAAGAAATGGTACTTTACCTCTATATGATTTGATCTCTCGTGATAGACATGATTCTTGCAAAGCATCAATATACTACGGCTATCAGTATAGAGTAAAACAGTATCATACAGGAAATCCAACTCGTTTAGTATACCATTTAACCACACTTTTAATACTTTAGTTATAGCAACGTATTCAGATTTGGTGTTGGATAAAGAAACTAACAATTTTATTTGTGATTTTCAATTTATATAATTGCCAAATTTTAAAAGAGTCTTTAGCTTTATTATTTCAGCCCTACTACTACTACTAGTAAGCAACATATCATCCACATATAACAACAAATAGACATAACAACCTTTAACATTGTTATTATAATAAAGACATGCATCAAAATCACTCGTTTAAACCAATTTCAAAACAAACGTATCAAACATTTTGATAAATATGGAATGAAGATACAAAAGATATTTACTTGCTTTGCAATTATATTCCTATAATAATTTATATTTCATTCCTAAAATAGTTTATTTATTTCCAATTTATTTTTTCCATAAATTAGATCTTGCAATATTATAAATTCCTCATTGTAGTTCATCAATATAAAAAAAAACCTACACTTCATTCACATAATTCTAAAATTCTAACATGGTATCAAAGCTCTAGGTTTTCGGTCAAGATATATTTTCTGGCGAGCGGTCTTTGTCGCTCGTCCTGCCATTCCTTTGTTCTTTTTTTACTTGCTAACCTCCTGATCGAGGCTCATAAAATCTAGTAATATAACTACCCGGCACAAAAATATTGCTTTGGCATTATCTGTTGCTTCCATACAAGTCTGTCACGGTCTTCCTTCTATTGGTTTTCATTCCACGTTTAGTTGGTCATGTCTGATTTGACCCAGTAGTAAATAAGCAAGCACCATTGAAAGGGTGGCTACAATGGTTTACAAATTTTCAATGGAAATATCCGTTGACTGTACCTTGGGATATTGGATTATGATTATTCAAAACTAATCAATACCATCCAAAATATGGTTTCAAAATTGGGATTCAAAATTAGGGATTCAAAATTTACAAACCCTAAAATTCCATTATACCCAATTTCAAAAACTCAAAACCTATCATTAAAAGTGTTCTAAAAAGCGTGAAACTCGAGAATCAAGCTTTTGAAGCTTAAGCGACAGTAAGCGTTAAAAAGCGTTTTTCAATTCTTACATATTTGATTTAAATTTTACCCATATTTTAAAAAGTAAAAAGAAAAAAAGAAAAAAAAAAAAACTTGATCGTGTTTCGAACGAGTTTAAGCTCGCTTCGGACGCGCTTCAGCACGCTAAAGCTCGCGTACGCGCGCTTTTTAGATAAAATTTTTGAAAAACGTTTTTTTCGAGCTTTTCACCAAAGCGACGCGTGATAGGCGCGCACAGTGCTTGCGTTTTAGAACACTGATCATTACTTCCTATATAAATCAGCTCATAATTTGACCACATATTTCAACTCTTAAATATTCAGTTTTCACTTATTTCTTGGAGTATTTTTCAGCCATCTATTCGTAAATTCAATCTCCTACCAAATTAACCTTGATGATCGGGCGATTCTCATATCTATTGAGTTTATGTCTCTCCTTGTTGGCTGCATATTTTGATCCGCTAGTTGCGAGTACTAAATTTATGTCATCCAATTAACCCTTCATTACAATATTAATCCAAGAAGACCATTAAAATTGAAAGACAAGGGGGAGCAACTTATGTGTCAACTCTACATGGTTGGCTTCTACATACTTACTCGCAAGTTTGACGTTCTTGACATCTACGCTCCAACTTGAGGGGGAGTGATAAATATGGAATGAAGATACAAAAGATATTTACTTGCTTTGCAATTATATTCCTACAATAATTTATATTTCATTCGTAGAATAGTTATATTTATTTTCAATTTATTTCTTTCCATAAATTAGATCTTGATGTATTATAAATTCCTCATTGTAGTTCAACAATATCAGTGAAAACCTACTCTTCATTCACATAATTCTCAAATTCTAACACATTTTATACCATTGCCTAGGAAACTGTTTTAAACCATACAATGGTTTTCTAAGTTGATACACTTTCTCAGTTTTACCCTTAACCTCAAGATCTAATGGTTGAGACATATAAATGACCTCACCCAAATCACCATTAAGGAAGACAATTTTCCCATCAAGTTGCTCCAATTCCCAATCGAATTGAGCAATCATAGCTAACATCATTCTTGTGGTCTTATACTTAATAATATGTGGAAACACTTCAGTGTAATATCACTTCTCTTTATGTGAACCATTTGACAACTAATCTAGCTTTATACATAGGTGGGTCACTAGATTTATTGTCCGCTTTCACTTTGTATATCCATTTGTATTGAACTACACTTTGCTTGTCAGGTTTATCTACAAGCACACAAGTTCCATTCTTCTTAATAGATTTCGTTTCCTCTCTCATGACTTAAAGTCACTTATCAGATATATAACACTCAATAGCTTCTATATATGTTGATAGGTTAAATTTTGCATATCTAGGATTCATCCTTACTGTATCACCAGCCACTAAATGTAAGTATTCTGCCTTCCTTTTTTAGTCTAGCAGCCGACTCCTTGCTTGCTCCTCAGCCGAAGTCTCTCCAATGCCCAGCTGAATGTAGTCTGCTTGTTTTCTTTGTCTATTTTAATTCCAACTTGTGACACAAATTTTTTTTGTCCATTTAAAATATCACATATGTTGCTTTATATAAAATTAGACAGTGTTGTTTTTCTATAAGTATCGATACATGTATTGATACTGGGTGAAAAAGACAGATATCTGTAAGGCTGTAAAGTTAGTCTTATTTTTAATTTGAACTTTGAGCCATATAATTTAGTCGCTACAAATCATAATAAAATTCATTCGTAATAGTATACTTGTATTTTTCTTTATATAGAAATAAGAAGTATAAAAATAAACAATGCCTTTTATTTTAGACAGAATCTGAAATTAAGCTACTCTTGCTCTCGAGATTTTAATAACATCTATAGGTGGTAAATGTTGAGTTTAAAACTTTGAGCATATTAAATTTTCATACTCTAAATCTTAAAAATTTAGATATTAAAATAAGAAATATAAGTATATCTTGAAACCTGTAAGTATCGCTTATATATGTCATAATAAGTAGATTTAGGAATAAATCATCCATTAGAACTTAATTAAAAAGCAGAACTCTGTTAGACATTTCTCTGCATGTATCGATACGTTAGATAGCGCTGCTTACAAGTATCGATACATAAACATAACTTTTATAGAACACGCATAATTTACTTATCTATTTCATTCTAAGGCTGTTTACGAGGCTTTCACATCCTTCAAAATAAAACATCGTACTCTAACTGCTTACATATTAGTAAAATTAAAAACATATGTGTAAACTAACTCAAAAGTAATTATATCATAATACTTTACTTTCATTTTTGTGTACTCGTAGCGGTATAAGGTGGGATGGTCCAGAGGATAACTCCAGATTTTTGTCTCCGTTATATACATATGAGTCAACCCATCTTCCAAGGCTTTCCACCCGCGAGTAGTGGATTTAAAATAAGTACGATCAAGCATCTGCAATAAATCATGAAAACTATGAATACAATAGTATTCAGCAAGTAACAAAATTTTCATTTAAAATATGAGTTTTGAGAGAGCCCAAATTACAAAACATGTGTTATCCCTAGCACAATAATTCAAGCAGGATTTACAATCCTGATACCAGTATCATTTATTTCAAGTAGGAAGAGCTTCTTGTAGTTCAAGTATAACAAGTCAAGCGCCATAAGATGTAATACCAAGCGGGATAACATAATAAATGTAATAATGCAAGAAAATATTTCAACAAGACAAGAACAAAATGAAACATCAATAAATTTTGCACGAAGTAGCATTTAAGACTATTGCAATGCTACTTGCTTTGTTTAGAACTAGAAAATAAAGAAAGAAACAAAAATCAAACTTCTATTATACTGAAATTTAATGAAAGTATCGATACATATTCAGATCCTAGTTCATCATGTATCAATACATGTATCGATACTTGATGAACTATTTCTGCAGTTTAAGTTCTGATCTTAACATAATTCTTTCATTGTTGATTCAGAATCTTGCAGAACTTTGTCAGTATTAGAAACATGGTTCTAGAAAGATTTCCATAAATCATAAAGCAACTCTAAGCTTTCAATTGTGAATTTTTGAGTGAAGAATCACCTATTTATACACGGGGTATGGATCAGACTTTAGATTAGGATTTGATAAAATATTATGCTTAGGCAATCATAACCCTAAGCTTAGGTTTGAGGATTCACCAAAGGTACAACAGGTGTTGTTTATGTGCAAATGACCGGTTCATGTGTGACAAGTGGTGTCGATCCGTTTATCCAATGAATTAACACATGGTTACGAGTAAACCCTACTTGGGTTTTTGAAAGTATCGATACATGAAACTCATGTATCAATATATAGATAAAATATTTTAATTCCTGTATTCGGCTCCTACATGTGTAGTCAAATTTTTTTCAGAAGTTTTAAAAATTGGGAAAAATTGTGGATCGTTTACACCAATGGTCAACCCCTTTAATTCTCCCTAATGAAGGTCTCCGTTCACTTCCTTGTTAATGCCTCCGCCCACTACCTTCTCAAAAACAGGCTGCCCCCTCTAATTTCTCTCCAATCAGCCGTTCCTCCTCACCAAGCTGCCGACCTCCCAATTTATTCCAACCGACCAGCACTCTCCAACCAAGAAATAATTCTCTCTAATTCCACCAGCCAACCTAAACTCTCCTCTCCAATCTATCCCTTGGAATATATGTATCCTCCTCAGCCTAATTCAGCCGACCACTATTGTTAAAGAGGAGTCCAATTTCAAATCATCTTTAAGGCCCAATCATAATTAGTTAGTGGATTTTGCTTTAAGACCTCAATTCTTTCAAAAAAATGTAAGTTGGTCCTTTAGTCATTCAATTGTGCAATTAAATCTTTGGCATGTTTATTCTTCGTTTCGTCGCCCGTCCCATCTATAAATTATTTGCAATTTGGTCCTTCTTGCACAATTTTAGTCTATTTTCTTCGTTTAGCATTCAAACACATTCAAAATTGACTTTTTCCTAAAACAAATAAAATCAAACACATATTCTTCATTTCGTCACCCGTCCCATCTATGAATTATTTGCAATTTGGTCCTTCTTGCACATTTTTAGTCTATTTTCTTCGTTTAGCATTCAAACGCATCCAAAATTGAGTTTTTCCTAAAACAAATAAAATCAAACACATAATTAGAAATATCACATCCTAAAACACTTACAAATGTCCAAATTTATCGTACTTATCAGTTACCTCTCTCCTAACTCTATCTCTAGTAAGTTGGTCTTCTAGACGTACTCGTTCTTCACCTGGGGTAATATTTTCAGCTTCTGATACTTTAGGTTTGAATTCAATAGGTACAAATTCAACAATTTCAGGTGCAATTTTGACAATTTCATGTTCATTTTTAGTCTCTAAATGTTTAAAATTATGTACCTTCACCTCAAATTGAACTTCTTTTACCTTGCTCCCTCACCTCAAAACCCTTTAGCTAGACTTGAACTCAACAACTTACATCTAACTTATCTATGCTAGTCCTATTAAGCCTCTCGGCCACCCTTTTCTTTGCAAAATGAATCAAACTCAAGGTTACAAAACTCAAGGTCATTGTCAGTTCTTAAAGTTTTAACTTTACATCCCATTTGATTTTCAACAAGTGCCAACCACTCTATAAAGCACATAAAGGTTTCATCTTTAAACTTTAAGAGATATATCAAAGACTTCCTACTACACTCATCAACTATAAATAAATATTTCTTCCCACCATGTGTAGGATGTTTTTTCGGCCCCCACAAATCAGCATGAACATAGACAAGTGGTTTTTGTGCATTGTGTACCCCATTTCCAAAACTAAGTCTATGTGGCTTGCATAGAACACAAATCTCACAAAAGTTCATCTTAGTCACTAAGTCTTTCCCAAACAACTGTTGATCACTTAGAAACTTCAAACCTTTATTTTCCATATGTCCCATTCTATGATGACATAATTCAATCATATCCTCATTAATCGAGAAAGAACTCGAATCACACAGCACTCGAAAGTGACCTATTAATCAAATATCTACAGTGATCAACAATATAAGGTGTGTTGTACAATTTTTCCTCAGGTCATGTTCAATCCTATTAGATTTTTCAGATTTTAATGAGACAACTTTTATTTTTAATAATTAAAAATTATTGTACTCTTTTTTCTTTAATTGATTTTCGCGAGAATGAATTTTTATCAAACAATGTTTTTGACGAGGCCAATATTTTGTAAATAGTCATTGAATTGGATTATTGTAAATTAAACTAATTAATGAATTGTCACCGTATCCCTACAATATTTACTATTATAACTGTTTTACAGGTCTTGATTCTTACTTATGCACCTGTTTGTATAGATCAAAGAATTAATGAAATATGTGATTAAAAAATTGTTGATCCCATAAAATATGTACCTAAAATTTTGTCGTTGACTTTGATTTGAAATTAAAATTAAATTTTAATAAGAATCAAACTTGAGCATATATAATACTTGATTACCAGAGTATCTTCAATGTACTCCGTCAATTGAAAAAAAATACTTAACACATCAGCAAATTGACGAAATGTATTAAAAATGTCTCTCCAATGAACAACGTTAAACTGAATGCCCGAAAAAATTGACAATATCAATTGCTCCGTTTACATATTGACTCTCGATCTAACTGAATGAGTCATCATTAATTTATTTTATAATTATTTTAACTATATTAAAAAGAAACGTGGGCATCATGGCGTGAAGATTTTCGTTGAAGATTATCTCTGGTCAAGAACTTTTTAATTACTTTCATTCAAAGTTTTCATGATTATATTAAATATAAGATTAATAATATAAAAAATATATGCATACTAATAAATTTAATTTATTAATAAAAAATTATCGCTAAATGAAGTTATATAAAAATATGAGTAATCGAAATATCTTAACAAAATAACAATAAAAATAATAATTTAAGATTAATAAATATTTTTTGTCTGTAATAATTAAAAAAAAAAAATCTCATAATAAATTCAACTACCAAAATGAAATATAAAAATGAAATATAGACCAAGAAAATAGCATTCATAGTTTATAATAACAAAAAGTTTAATATTATATTAATCATTTTGTAAATAAGTTATTATTTTTAAATTTTAAAAAAATGTCATGTAATCAATAATATTTAAATGTAGACGAAATCATTAGAGATGAAATTTAAGATTTTTTCGTCAATTTATTCACGTTCTTTAGAAATCTATCAATTTCATTGTTACACCAGCTCCAATTGGCCAATTCACATAGTGCATTGGAGACGATCTCAATAAAATATATACGAATCAATCTACCCTCTCCATTTTCTCTCTCGTTTATAATAATAATATTATTAGAGCATTTCCAACCATTTACACCATTTTTGCACCATTAGCACCAAAATGGTACAAAACTCACCGTTTTGTTAACTCGTCTCCAATCACATGCACCAAATTTTATACCAAATCTAAATTCTGTTATTTTATTGTTTGTTTCTCAATTAATTTAAATTGTAATTCATTAAATGAAACCGCTTGCTTGTACACAGTGTACTTATTTAACATTTCAAAAAATGATCATATGTAATGTCACATTCCAAACGCTGATGATACAAAATTAGAAACAACTTCAATCACAGTGAAAAAAAAAGTGTCGTCTAGTCATGTAACTTTGTTTGTGTCGTCGTGGTGTAGTAAGGAATAAGTGCATATGTGACTAGCACATTTTATTATCTTACTCGTCATCTTTAAAGAATTAGTGTGTTATCTACTTTTATTTTTAGTGTTCGGATCTTCACTGATACTAGTTTCATTATTTTTTTATGCATAACTCACTCCATAAAGAATATATCAACATGGAAAATACTTAAATTTATAATAGACAAAATATTAATTTCAAATCACTTTTCTTATTTTGACCCAAAATAAATAAATAAATAGTAACATAATTCAAAGTTGAATGACATTTTTGTAAATATTTGAATGGCAGTTTGCTAAATAATTCAATGGATTATGATAAATACAACATCAACACCAAAATAGTGTTAATGAAGAGTAACACGCAATTTTTACACAACACCAATTTGGTGTTCCATTGGAGCATATTTTTCCACCAAAATGGTGTTTTTGGTGCAAATACTCCATCGTTGGAGATAGTCTTAAAGCAATTTCCTTTTATCAAAATATTCCAACATGGGTATATCAATTAACGCAATCAGATAGGACTCCCATTTTTCATGTACTTTGATTTAAATGGGTTTGAATTTGTGATTGAATAGGGCTTTGGATAGTCACTTAAACTTGGTCAATTTGAGTTCGTCCAATAACGCATATTTTGGCAGACCAATACCTAAAGCATTGGCCCATACCGTGCATGCTGGGACATGGGAAATTGGAATTCTATATTTTGTACATACTATTCCCCCCCCCCCCCCCCCCCCCCCCACCAACCCCTTCTCTTTTTAAGTTTCAAGACGCAATCAACAACTAATTTGATCACAAGTATCATGAGTTTATGGACACTTTTAATCAACTATTATATTGTAGTTGATTGAGAAATTTGAGCATAGGGTTCACAACTAGATACTCTTAGCGCACTTGGGTCATCAATCAAATGTTCTTGGCTTTTGAATCCAAAACTTTTATTTTTGGTAATTAATGTAAGTCCCTTTTGAGTCTTATACGATTTTGTCACAAAATCTGTTAAAAGATCACGTGCCCCGAATATTTCACTTTAAGCTTGGGTATTTTTGTCATTTCATAATACTTCTTAGAAAACAATAAAAAAAAGAATTAAAAATTAAAAATCATATTAATCTCAACATCTCTTCTTCTGCCTACCGTTGAAGGCTTGAAGTCTCTACCATCTACTTCCAACCCTGCGACACTATTTCCTTTTTAGTTACAAAAAGAAGAATGGGAACAAACAACAATATTTTTCACGATACTCGAAGGCATAAATTCCAATATAAAATGAGACCTCCCTTGATTATCATGTCACCACGGGGGAGAAATCCCCCTAATTTGTGAATTTTTAAAACTAGATGAGTAATTTGGACCAAAAGATGAAAGAAGAGATTTTTTTTTTTTTTTTAATTCTTAATTTCTATTTTTGCGTTTTTCCTTTATTTTTAATTGTTTTGTAATAACTAATAAGTATAACAAGTTGACAAAAACTCCCATGCTTAAAGAGATCATGTGCAAGGTATAATCAAAATTTGGGTAACTGAAAATGAAAAATAAAATAAATAAATAAACAAAATGAATGGGGATAACAGTGCTCCAAAGGGTATAATTAAGGGGGCCAAGGTGCAAATTTCTCAATATGTTTTCCCTAAATCTTTTAAACTTGGATAAACTTTTCTTCTTTCTTTGTTATCGTTCGAACATAACATTGAGTCAGAAAAGGAATAAACTATAAATTAACAACTAAATTTAAATTTAAAAAAAACACACACACACACACACACACAACAAGAATAAAACAAAGATAAATGATACTCATAGTGGGACTTTAATGTTTCCATGACATTGAAATATCATCATATGCGAATATGAACACCACAACAACATTTATTGGTTTGATTTGAAGTGTTAACAACAAATTCCATTATCTTATATATTATATTATAAAGCAAAAGGTGGAAATGATAATGTAGTCCGAGTTTGGTTTGGATGGAAATCAAGTTTCTATTAAATCTTGATAACAATTAATGAAACATGTAATTAAGACATTGATAAAAGACGCGAGCCTTATAAAAATTAAATTGAATTTGAGAAAATGAAAACCCAATAGGGACATAATCTTTTTGGGCGGACTAAATTGTCATGTTAGCTTTTGTGTGTTTATTAAAAGTTTATTATTTACAGATAAAGAATGTGATTTTTTAAGATAAAATATGTGATTGAAAAGTGATTTGAGAAAATGTATTGTTTATAAATATTTTACTAAACGAATAGAGGAATAATATGACCAAAGAGTAAAAGAAGGTAAGTTCAATAACTAGATTGATATAAAATTTAGGAATAATTACATCTACGCCCCAAACCTTTAGACATTTGCAGGTTTTACCATAACATTTGTTTTGTTGCATCCGTCACCCAAACCTTTCTAAATGTTGTAATGGAGGCCCAAATAGATGGGATATGTTAATAATTCTATTAGTTGACAAACAAAAATATTTTGACCACATTTTAACACTTTTCAAAACACAAATGGTAACTTCTTATTTCTTTTACTTAAAATAATTAAACCACAGTTTAATTTCAGTCCCTATCTTCTTCTTTCTCTTTCAAGAATGTTTACAAATATCAACTTTACTATTCAACTTACTGATTAAAAAAATCTTTTCCAACCTTTGGGTTTGTGATTCAGAAAAAATCCATCAAAATTTTCAGCTCAAATTCAAGTCCCATAAGACCATATCATTTTCCACTGACTTCATGTTCTCAATTTAACCTCATATATTTGAGATGGGTTGGCTTTTATACTTGTGTCCAAGAAGTTTATGCTGAAATACCAAAAGAAAGATTTTGGACTTCCGAAACAAAGTCCCTTTTTTTCAATTTTTTTTATTTTTTTATTTTTTTTGGCAATGGAATATGACACCTTTTTTTTACGAGAATCTGGGAATGTGAATTCAACTCATGCTGAAATCCTAAAAGAAAGACTTTGGACTTTTGAAAGAAAGTTTATGCCATCACTTTTGGTAATGTTTCTAGGGGTAAAAGGGACTTCAGCAGCTCGGTGGTTTAGGGGCTCACGTAGGGAAGCGACGAGTATTTCATGTGCAAGAAGTGCTACACCCAGTAAGAAAATGACTCGATCAAGTCTCCTATGGTGACAGTTCCTTCACCGACCTCTCCATCAAAGCTCTTACTTTTGGGCCATGATAACGAGGATTTGTTCATTGGAGTTGCCGGTTATTGGGTCTGGACACGTTTTATTATTTGGGTCTAAATGGGATTTCAGTTGGTATGGCGGTGATGACGGTGATGGCGGCTATGGTGGTGGTGTTGTTGGTAGGTGGCAGCGGAAGGAAGAAGAATATTGTGACTGAAATTAGGCAGTGGTTAGTTATTTTAAGTAAAAGAAATATAAAATTACAATTTTGCCCTTCAAAAATTGTTAAAATATGGTTAAAATCATTTCGTAGGTCAGATATCAAAATTATTAACAAAATTCATCAATTTGGACCTCTACTATGTAATGGTTAAAAAGGTTTGGATGACGATTGCAATAAAACAAAGGTTAAGGTAAAATTTGTAAATGTTTGGGACCTAAAATTTAAGTTGAATGACTATTAAAAAAGAAAGAGAACAAAAATTGCTACACAAACAAAGTTAACGAACATTCGACTCAATCAAAAGATAGCATGAAACGGCAATTCCCGACCGGCTGATTTGATTATTTATTAAGGGAATCCTAATTATGACATTAGTGTTGCTACCTCAAAGGTTAGCATTAACAACTGTTTCTTTCTAGATAATTAACTGCCGATTAGTTTTAACTTATCTAATACCTCTTCTAATGACCCATTAACTTGTTTTTAACAAAGCTATTGCTCCAAATCAGGGGCGGACCCAGGGTGGGGCCTCCTGGGGCACGTGCCCCAGTAAAAAAAATTTTTTTTTTTTTTCCTGGTATTTTTTTTTTCTTTCTGGTAGGTAAATTTTTTTGTTTTAATCTTCAAACTTGATATATTAAGATATAAATATAATAGTGCACATTTGCAGTGCACTCAGTACTCAGCATTTTGAAGATGATACATTACATATAATTTCTTTTTTTATATAAAAATAGTGCACCAATGAAAGTGGAGCCATGATGGGGAATGTGATTTATGTTAATTATATTATAAGTGTGCAAGGTTAATATAATTATTTATTTGTTTGAGGATTGAATATTTTCAAGTACTTTTTCATTTTTCGGTCTCTTCTTACAAAAAAAATGTTTGGGGGCAGTGTGATTTATGCTAATTATATTATAAGTGTGCAAGGTTAATATAATTATTTATTTGTTTGGGGATTGAATATTTTCAAGTACTTTTTCATTTTTCATTATCTTCTTAAACAAAAAAAAAATTCGGGGGGCAGCCCCCCGTACCATCCGTGTGCCCCACTAATATAATAGCTCTGCGTCCGCCACTGCTCCAAATTACACTACGTCGAAAATTTTCTGTCTTGAAAATTCTAAATTAGCATCAAATGCAAATTAATATTTCCTTCCTACATAAACACATTGGTCTTTTATACTTGCTTTCGATTTTCGATTTCATATTCTTCTATCCTAATGCGAGATTATGTTTAACATCTATATCCCATAATGAGTAATATGACAAGGGTTGAGTACATTGGGTTTTTCTTATTATAATAATATTAGCATGAACTAATGATCTTGTCCATCATGTGCATATATATCTTGTGATGACTGATGATTAAAGAAAACAAACTACCACATCAACATTGTTAATAATGACAATAAGCCCAAATAAAGTAACTTCTAATCGGCTACTTAAATTAATGGAAATACCAATGTTGTCAAATTCGGTCCGACTCGATCTAGTCGGGTCGTGGGAATTAATGGAAATACCAATGTTGTCAAACCCGGTCCGACAGGGTAGGCGGGTCCACCCGAAAAACCCGCGACCCGGTCCCGGGTTGACCCAGGTTTTATATATTTTTAATATTTAATATTAATTAATGTCCGGGTCGACTTCGGATTGACTCTCCAACCCAGTCTCTCGGCCGGGTCGATGTCCGGTCCGATTTTGAAAACATTGAAAAATACTAATGCTTGCTTAAGTACGTACTATTCTTGAAGTTGTAAAGTAACTTCTAATCGGCTACTTAAATTAGTGGAAATACTAATGCTTGCTTAAGTACGTACTATTCTTAAAGTTGTAACTAGCATATTTGATATATTGAATGACTTGAGAATTATTAGACGATTTAAAAGAAAGAAGGAAAAAAACTCTTGTTTATTGTCATGGTGTTCTCTAGTAGCCAGTGTTGGAAACAATCTGTAATACTAATAAGAAATGAAGTGAAATGAAACAATTAACAAGATGAATAATAATAAAAGACTGACTTGCATGCAGATTGAGACTAGTGATTGGCTATGTCCTATAGCAGAATTTCGCCCCTACTCGTGTGCTTGCAGTTCGATGAGCGTCTGCTACCAGGATTTAACAATCTGTAACCAAGAATCTAGCACCCAAATTCTTGGCCCTGGCGAATTTACTCAGTGAATTTTCTCTCAGAATTTGAAGGATAGAATGCAGAAAAAAAATTTGAAACTTAATTCCTGTTTATGTATTTATAGACCTCCAAGAATATGGTTATGGAATGAAAAGTTGTGTTGATCAGACACAACTGTTTCTTACACAACTGTTCCTTTCAAATCTTGTCAAAACAGAATTTGGACATAACTGCTAACTTGAAACCGAATTTCTGTTATTAGACCAATCAAATAAATAAAATGCAAAAATTAATTTATTTGGATCAATGAGACCCCAAGAGCCCCAGGCCCATCTTTTGACATAATATATATATATATATTATAGGGATAATTGTATAGATTACTTACTTTAGATAATAAAACTGATTTTTACTACCCAAATAAAAATTTTTGAAAAATACTTCATTGTTACTAAAAAAAAATTGAAAAGTATCATAGGTATCATACTGTGATACTAACATATTTGAGAAGTATGAAAAGTATCAGATTGTGATATTTCACGTGATTATGAAGTATTTTTCAGTTTTTATGATTTTATTATAAGTAATTTTCAATTTTTATAAAATTCAAGTAAATTTCAATTTGATCCTTAAAAGTAATGTAATTATGTGAATAGCCCTTATTATATGCCCATTAATTAAATAGTCCAAACAAGCTCAAATTACATGGATTATGCCCAAAGCCCAATAGGTTGGTCTTTTGTCCAATTTGATAAGTGTATAATTTTTACACTTATAAAGTGGTCTATATATTCATTTCTATCCTATGTAGGATAAACTTCATCCAAAACTCTTGATATTTCTATACAAACTCCAACAGCCAGTAGGTTCATAGCAACACGTCCTATTTTGCATAAAATGCATATTTATTATCATGTCCAAAAAAATAAAAAATAAAAAAAATAAATTTGTTTCGTTGAACGTACTAAATAATTCATGTGTTTCAGTATTAATTACTGCAACATAGAGTGAACAACAATTGTTAAGTAGAATTTTAAATAATTATTATCTAAAAGATTAGCTGATATTAATAAAAAAGTAATAGCCGATTACTTTTGGCTTATTCTACATCTCATTCCAAGAGTACATTAATTTGTTCTTTTACCCAACATGTTGCTTTACCCCAGTACTCTCATTCTTTCGATTAAAATTAAAACAAGAAGAAGAGCTCACATAGAGAAAAATTTAAATCGTGTTTCCTATTTGTGCTACCTCATAGCCAGTAACAAGATAAGACGCGTTTGACCATCGTTAATCAAACTCACCTTGAGTTTTGCTAGCTCTAGTTGCTAAACAATGTTCAAGATATTAAATTGTTATTAATTTCTAGTAAATATAACTGGGTCAATTTTATTAAGTTCGACATAATAAATAGATTCTCTCGCTATAAATTGTTAGTTTCACTCGAGCTTCTCGCTCTATTTGATTCTCCACAAATAGATTTAATTCATGATATCGAATTATTTATGTACACCATTGTGCCGGATAAGCACAAGTCTAGGAATAAAAATAATGACAAAATCTTAAAAGAGAGAATGTAATAAATTGATTTCTGGCATTCAACTTATGAGTTATGAGATTTCGATTGTAACTGAAAAAATGACGAAGAGGGGAGAAACATAAAGTTTGCATCTTAACTCGTCTCTGTTAAAATTAAATTTGATATAGATGAATGTTCATCTAAAATCCACAAACATCCATAACACAACAAACTCGAAATATGCAGAAAATCAAAACTGAAAATCCATTTAATCAAACCAAGATTTTCGCATATATATTCATACACAGATAACGACCGACTGGATGAATCGAAAATCATGTTCCAAATTTTTGAATTTTTGCTGTTTATGTATATTTTGAAGACAGAGACTTATGCACAGAGGAAACACGATTTGGCTGAATCTATTACTTTTGAAATCAGAACTTGGTTTTTCATATACATACGCACATAATCAAGTTTCACATATATTCGTTCGAAATTGATCTGATAATTCAACACGATGTTGGCTCTGATACCACTTGTTAGAAAATTTATTACATATAATAATTTATCTATAATCTAAATAATCATCATGCTGAATTATCAAGAATTAAATAACTGAAGCGGAAGCGTACCTTAATCAAACGTGATTCACGATGAACAATTCGACGGTTGGATCTTCTAAATCAATACGTAATCCTTATTTTCTCTCTGATGATGAGATGTCAAAAAGAATGAACAGTACGTAGGATTCAGGGACCATAACTGACTTTATATACTGAATTGCCAGTTAACCTAATCCGACCCATCATGAATTAGGTAATGGTCTGGTATCTACACATAAAAGCACATACATTAATTAGATGCATTAAAGCCCAGTATACCAAATCCTTATTAGATCACTTTAAATGGGCTTAACCAAATTTGATAGCCTTTTATTCAATACACAATAATTCACATATAAGCTCACACGATTGATTAAAATCCTTACAGTCTCGACAAGGGTTAAGTTGGTCGATTACTTTGATTTAAGATAATTTTAGATCTAGTTTGATAAAAATCTTTATTGAAAAGAGGTTATTTTTCTTGTAGATTTCTAAAATTGTCATGGATTCTAAAAAATGCCGCAAGACGGATACCTTGACTTGCATTTTCTTGTATTGATCATGCATTGACTCACTCAGAGCTTTTATGGTGTCTTCAAAGGACTTTCCACCTGTCATGTGGTGGATAGGTAGTGACTGTCAGGTTGAGGTCCAATGAACCCCACCGACACCTCCTAATAGGGGGACACTCGCTCAAAATAGGCACATATATTAAAATTTCTTTTGACTCGCTTAGGTACTATGTATCACTTTGTCGTGCATTGAGCATCTTGTCCATATCTGATGGTGATTAAAATTTTTAACGAATTTTGATGAAAAATGATAAAATGTTTAATTAAAAAGTTATCGAATGCATAAAATATGTGATTATATTCTTCCTGAGTAGTGTTGTGTGTCAGATAATTCTATTTTCACAATGTGATCCACATTGTGGATCACAATCACACTCACATGGAGGTGGGGGCCACAAAATTCAAAATTTTGTGGCCCCCACCCCCATGTGAGTGTGATTGTGATCCACATTGTGGATCACATTGTGACTATAGCATTGTTGGTTGTGTGTCACTTGTCAATGTCAATTGTATCTGATGCTACCCTTTGGTCGGCAGAGGAAGTTCAGATTCAGGTGTCTGTTAAAAGTCTCTCTCACACACTCATTGTGTGTTTTGCCTATTGTCAATGTCACTTTCTGTCCCTTGTCATTATCATCACTATTTTTCTCTTCACTTCAATCCCCCACCCAGTTTATTCTTTTCTTTTCTCATCTCACTTTATCGGTTAATAGTTTTATGTTGTGTGAAAAGTAATCCAACAACAATCAACATTGCTCCGTTCATTAGCCTTCGCTTTTTCTTGAAGCAAGAGGACACTGGACACATTTTTTTAGGTCTTCAGTCGTTAAAGATTCAAGAGTTTTTGTGGAAAATATAAGAATAAAAGCAAGTTTTTGGCTTTAAATTGTCAGGGAAAAAAAAAAACCTAATTCCTTAACGTAAGTAGTTCTCAATTTTTTGTTTTCATCTGGAACCCAGAAAGGTCTTTACATTAAGCGTTAATAAGTTCTTGGGTTTTCTTATAAATTAATTTTTATTTTTATTTTTATATTTTTGTAATCTTTCAACATTTTGCTATAGAAGATTAGTGATTGTTGTTCTGTAGCCAAAGATGATTGATATTATGCATTCTGTGAACAAACCCATGAATCAAGTGGAAAAATCCTTGGATCCCCATCTGTGGCATGCTTGTGCTGGTGGAATGGTTCAAATGCCTCCTGTGAATTCCAAAATCTATTATTTTCCTCAAGGCCACGCTGATCATGCCCATAAAAATGTAGATTTATGGGGGTTATCGAAAATTTCACCATTTATTCTATGCAGAGTTTCATCAATTAAATACTTGGCTGATGCAGAGACAGACGAGGTTTACTCGAAAATTAGATTAGTCCCATTGAGAGGGAATGAAGGTGATGATGACGACGATGAACTTTTAGGATTTGATGAAAAGGAAAAATCAAATTCATTTGCTAAGACATTGACACAGTCCGATGCAAACAATGGTGGAGGATTCTCTGTTCCGAGGTATTGCGCTGAGACTATATTTCCGAGGTTGAATTATTCGTCTGAGCCCCCAGTTCAGACAATTTTTGCCAAGGATGTTCATGGGGAGATTTGGAAATTCAGGCATATCTACAGAGGGACACCCCGTCGACATCTTTTGACAACCGGGTGGAGTAATTTTGTAAATCAGAAGAAGCTCCTTGCCGGCGATTCGATTGTGTTCTACAGGGCAGAAAACGGGGATTTACATGTCGGGATTCGGAGGGCGAAGAGGGGCATTTCAGGATGGAACACTAGAGATCCAAACTCTGCCTCATCCATGTATAGGGGCATCTCCGGTTTTCTCTCCGAAAGCGCGAATTTGACCATGGCACATGTTAAGAAAGGGAATGAAAACTGCAGTTCAGGTTCGAGGGAAATGGGGAAAGTGAGAGCTGAATCTGTTATTGAAGCAGCAAATCTTGCTGCCAATGGACAACCGTTTGAGGTCGTCTATTATCCACGAGCTAGCACTCCGGAGTTTGTGGTGAGGGCCTCTGCCGTGAGGGATGCAATGAGAGTCCAATGGTATGCAGGGATGAGGTTTAAGATGGCTTTTGAGACGGAAGATTCCTCTCGGATCAGCTGGTTCATGGGAACCGTATCTGCTGTTCTGGTCGAAGACCCCGTCAATTGGCCTAATTCTCCTTGGCGCCTTCTTAAGGTAGTTCTTCAAGGACAATTTTATTTTCTTGCTCCAATCTATGTGCATGAGCTTCCACTGATCATATGCTTCGTTATCCTTTTTTTTTTTTTTTTTAACATGGTATGCATATTTGGAGAATTAAATTTGTTTTCCTCGAGAGTTAAGTTTAGTTATTACAGTTATTTGTTCCAGAAACTAAGAGTTTGCCTCTCTTAATCCCTCTTAAGGCTGTATGAATAAGTTTTAGTGTTGTAATCAAGGAAAAACTGAGACTAGAATTTGCCCTCCTCTGAGGGGAGCCATTCCTTGGATTTTTGGCTGGAAAAAGAATTTGTCAATCTCCTCAGCTGTTTTCACATTCTTTGATTCTGAAATTTTTGCAATAATTTGCAGGTAGCATGGGACGAACCTGATTTACTACAAAACGTGAAACGAGTTAACCCATGGCTAGTTGAATTGGTATCGAATATGCCCGCTATCCATCTTTCCCCTTTTCCCCCGCCAAGAAAGAGGTTGCGGCCAGAATTTCCCATTGTTGGGCAATTTCCGGTTCCATCACTTCTTAACAACACCCTCAGTCTCAGCAGCCCCTCGTGTCTTCTACAGCACAACATTTCTGCAGGCATACAGGGAGCCAGGCATGCTCAATTCGGATCATCCTCACCGGATCTCCACTTCAAAAATCTGCAGCCGGGACTGCACTTGTTTGAGTCGAAGAAACTTGATAATCCCTTAGTAAATCCATCCTTTGATTCAATGTCTTGCTTGCCGATGACAGTAGGGAACTCAACACAAAATTTAAAGCGAGATAATGAAACGCAAAAGCCTGCGTTTCTTTTATTTGGTCATCCAATTCTCACAGAGCAGCAAATCTCTCAAAACTGCACTTTAGATTATCAAGAGGATACCGCAAATCTCTCTAATGGTTCTGGATCAGCAGTTATACAGAATTGTCCACTAGAAAATTCTTCGGACGAACAGTTTCCACGGCTCAAAGATCAGAAACTGGTCTTCGGGTTGGCAACAGGACAATGTAAGGTGTTTATGGAGTCCGAGGATATTGGGCGGACCCTCGACTTGTCAGTTTTTCACTCATATGAAGAACTGCACAAAAGGTTGGTGGCCATGTTCGGCATGGAAAAATCTGAAATGTTGAGCAATGTTCTTTATAGTGATGCTGCAGGCACCACTAAAAATGCCAAAGACGAACCCTTCAGGTATATCATACTCATTTTAGCTGATTTTGAACAGTATTAGTAAATTGTTTAGCTTTCTAATTTTGTTTCGATCTTTGTTCCATTGCAGTGATTTTAAGAAGAATGCGAAAAGGCTAACAATTCTAAGGGATACGGGTAGTGACAACTTGGGGAGTTCGAAAAGAAGTTGATCTTTTTCATTGGTAAATTTTGATTGCTATATGTGTCTGCAACTAGTTCTTCCTTTGTAATCTCCTTTTACATTTGGAAGGTGTGGAAAATATGATCCCCACTTCAGCAAAATTTTGAGGTTTATGCTCAAACTTGTGTAGTTATGGGAATGCAAATTCTTCCTCAAATCTCGTAATATATATTTTTATCATAGAATAATAATGCTGCTAGTACTTCTCCTCTTACATTCTCCATTACCACTCCCTCACATATAGGGCGTGGGGCCACTCCAAAAAAAGTGACCTTACTCCCAACTCCCTATATGTGAGGGGCGGTAAAAGAAGATGTAAGGGGAGAAATACTTGCAGTACAACCCATTGATATGAACTAAACCCTAACCCCTAATTTTGAGAGCCGTAACAACCAGAACTTAAATGGTATAAATTGATAGTTTAATTAAAATAATTATCGAAGATATTACGTATACTTAAATTTTATAAATTGATAATTTAAATAATTACCTAACATATTAAGAGCATCCATATTGTATGTGTTAAATTTAACTAGTCACATAAGTAAAAAATAAATTTTAAATGACACGTGCACTTGTTAACATATCCATTATTCCCACAATGGATGTGTTAATTTTTAGTCAAATTCAAGAATATAATAAAAATTTATTTTTAAAATTGCTAATTTATATATCAACATGGTACTCATTTTGAAGATCTCATTAACTCATATAATATGAAATCAATAAAAAAAATTATTTTTTTATGAATGTTAAAAAAAATTATTTTTTTATGAATGTTAAAAAAAATTTTAAAAATATTTCATCATTTTCTTCTTAGATTCTTTAACATCCATAAAAAATAAATAAATAAATTATTGATTTCTTATTATATGATTTAATGGAATCTTCAAAATGAGTACCATATTAATATATAAATTTTGCTATTTAAAAAATAAAGATTTATCATATTAATTGGACTTAACTAGAAATTAATATATTCATTATGACAATAATGAATTCGTTAACTTTAACATGTATACATGTCATTTAACATCTATTTTTTGCCTATGTGACTAGTTAAATTTAACACATCCAATGCGGATGCTGCTCTTATGTTATCAGTTAAAATACTAACTAAATTTAATAAGAAAGTTAACTTGTTTATAAATTGGTGTATTTATGATTTTGAGGTAAAAAGTAGTGGTTGGAAATTGGAAAGAGAAAATGTGTGTAGTTAAGAAGTGATTTGAAAAATTGTATATTTTATAAACCAAAAACTAAGGTTACTAAACGGAGGTATAACTCGTGTTTTAACTTTTAACATTTAGAAATCATCTGTTCCCCGAATCGGGAATACTATATTTCCCGATTAGGCACATGTTCACGCGAACGTGCACATGTGTTTAAATCGCGGAACATATTGTTTCCCGATTCGGGGAACAGATGATCCCTCTTTAAAATATCCAATGTGAAAATTAATTCAACTCATTACTAATGCTCGGCTACCTCTTTAATGGGGTGATTAAATTACAATTTAGTGTCTGTTAGGATATATGGATTTTTTTTTTTTAGTTTTTAAACCAATTTTTAAACTACACAATTTCTCAAATCAATCTTTAACCCTACACATTTTCTCTCTCCATTTTTTAACCATCCATCTACCTAAAAAATCACAAAAATCCCATTTTTTTGGCATGACAGCCGCTGAACAGGGGCTTAAACTATACATTTTTTTCAAATCACTTTTTAACTGAACACATTTCTCTCTCCAATTTTCAATCACATTTTACCTTGAAAATAACAAAAAATCTTCTCTTTCCTCTTTAATAAGCCTTCGTACACACCCTAATTTATTCTCCTAACATTTACTTTAATACATTAAATGCGGATGTTCTTTAACTTTTTTTTTTTTAAAAAAAAAAGAAAAGAAGAAGAAGAGCATTAATCTTACTATCACAATTAACTAGATGAACCATTTTACATTTAAAAAAAAAAAGTTACATATAAAATGTAACATTCGCACAAATAAATAAAAAATAAATTTATATAATAATTCTCTATCATGTTTACTTATTGTGTCGTAATTTTATTATCTTCATTTTTTTTATTTTTTATTTTTGGACGTGTATTAGAACTATAAGGTTGGTAAGGGGGTGCCCATACCACAACACCCCTTGGTCTATTTTATTCATTTTTAACTATCAATTATGTAACTTTTAAATTTAAATTATTAGCAATTCTATTTTAATATTATCATTAGTTTTTATTTATACTAAGTTAAATTAATTTATTAGGTTAATAAAAAGACTAACAAATCACAAATAACAAAATAAAAATTTAACCAAACAAAATAAAAGAAGAAGAATGACCAATGGTCATAGAAGGGAGACATAAATTTGGTATACAAAATTGAAGGGTAAAACTTGGGGGGGGGGTTGGTACACTTCATCTTTCACGCCATTTGAATAGTGATGCGCCATATTTGATGCAGCACTGTTCACACCTCCGAAATGGCGCTTTGATATGTAGTCCGGTTGAAGGATTTTCTAACTCCATTTTGGAGTTTTGGAGATGCTCTTATAAGAGTAATTTTTTAAAGTCTTTCTCAATGGAGTAAAAGAATTTGGGAGATCAATGATGTGAAAATATTTTGCCCCTACTTGGTTTCACTAATTTTTTTTATTTTAATCTAATTCAAAGTCAACATTTAATTTTAATTACACATTCTATGGGATCCACAATTTTTCAATCATACATCTCATCTTCTTTCATCAAAATTTATGTAAAATCTGATTTTTATCAATACTAAACGGGGCTTCTTGACGTCACTAGTTGCCAGTAATGCACATTTGTACTTAAATACATTTGGACATCAAGAAGTAGATGGGAGTTTCAACCCTTGAGAGACAATTTTCTGACAAACTCTAATTAGACATCAAGGTTAAGTGCTGGACATATTGAATTAAAATATCAGTTTCAAATTTTCTTTTCAAGTGGTTGGCACACTTCACATTGACATCAATTAATGTTTACATTATTAAAAAAGTTCAAGCAAATGGGCATGTTAGGGTGTAACAAAATATTCAACCCTTGATACATGTGATTATAAATCCTAAACTTAAGGATATCATGTATCGATTTATGTGGAAATTAAGAAAATTTTAATCTTTTTTGAAATTGCCATCATTTGTTATTTTTAATTTGTAAACATAATAATAAACATAATAAGAAACTTGGCATTTTTTTCGAGTTCTAGAGTCTGATTTCTCATCGAGTCAAGATTTTCAATTTTTATCGGTCTATATTATAAGAATTTTAAAATAAAAACATTTAACGGTGGAGTTGACTCTCATCCAAGGTAAGGTGGACAAGATTTTCAACATCCAACTATAAAAACCTACCGTGGCGCCGTATGAAGAGGGAAATATTTGTGGGGATTTTAAATGAAATAATTAAGAATTTGATTAGGGTTGAAACAAAGGATGAATTAAGATTGACTTTGATTATAATTTTTTCTAATCGAGATCTATGTTTAAGAGGTTGTCGGTCAAAGGGGCAGATTTCTAATCCCAATAGCACAGCCATCTTGGGGATTGATTATGTCAATTGAATAAACAAAGATTATGGGATATCCCAATTAACTTTTTCACTATTGATCCGTGTCTCACTCGTCGACATTGTAACAAATTTTATTACCAAAATTTGAATATAATAATCAAATAATGCAAAGATATGTCTTGAATAATAGTTTGTCCTGATAGATTTTAGCTAGTGTAATTTTTATTTATAAACAAAGAATGCAATATTTTTGAGATGGTTAAAAGTGATTTATGTAAATGAGTTATTTATAAATTTTATAAACAACTTAACAAATGATGATAATTTAATTGAGAAGTTATTTTAAAAAATAAAAAAGGATTGGAATCGAATTAAAATTTTGGTCCTTTAATGAATAAACCTGAATTTGGTTCCACTTTAATTCGAACATCTATGAGGTTCACAAGTAGTCAAGTAGAGGAAATGTTTGAGAAAAAAATTAGCCTATATTTGATAAACTTTCTATAGATATATTTTTAAATAATATAATTCTTCAAAACAATTTTTAACTATATATACTTATTCTTTTCATTTTTCAACCACAATCATAAAAAATATGTTTTTATATACAAAATTTTTAACAAACAAAATTTATACGTTGAATAGGAAAACCCCAATTAGGGTAAATGTGGGACCCAAGCAATCAATTGTTCAAAAACACAAGAACAAGTGGGGTCACGTGGGGCGGGCCTCGAAAAGTCAACCCGGCCCAGAGACAACGGATGTGGCGTTTTAATGAAAGGAAGGAAACGACTAGTTAATGAAGTCAACGTTACTTAGAATCTCAAACACTAGTACAAAGTTAATTTTTCAACCGAGTTACAGATCCCTAACATTGGACTGAGTTTTTTAAACCTCTACACGTGTCTCTTTTCTAAATTTTCAACCATCACATCAATCTTAAATTCTGAATTTTCAACCATCACATCAATCTTAAATTAAACCGTTCAGATCATTTCAGACACCAATTTGTTCACCCATTTCAGGCTCACTAGCATTTTTGTTGATTTATTATTATTATTATTATTATTATTAAGAAGATTGAAATGAAATATGAGGACAATAATCCTGAGTGAGTTGCATAAGATTGCATGCACAACTGTCTATGAAAATTTTTTCTTGTTCACATATAGATTATAAAAGTTGGGTTCATATTCATGACATGTTTAATAAGTTCAAGCGAATATTATAATTAAGAGTTAATTACAGATATAGTCCTCAATTTTTCAAAAACATTGTAATTACATTCAAACTTTTGACTTTTGGCACTTATATCCCCAACATATCATTTATTAGCAGTTTTAGTTCCATTTTGGCAAAAATGAAGAGTAAAATGGGAAACTCACTTAAAAATCTAAAAAACAAAAGGGTTGATTGCATATTTAGTCATCAACGTTTGATTTTTGGAACCATACATTTTCTAACCTTTCATTTATCAGCAGATTACATCAATTATGACAGAATTAATCAATTTTAGCTGGTAAACTAATTCACTGCAATGTCATATGACATTATAGAAAAGTAAGAAATGACGGTAGTAAAAAATCATTAAAAATCTAGACATTTAGAAAAAATTACAAAACACCACCATCGGTGTTAAATTAAACAATCAAATTATACCATTGGGTATTTCGTTGAAACTGAATGTGGAATGTAGATCTATAGGTCCAACTTTTTTATATTTAAATTGAGGTAATTGATGTTGTTGTATTTTAATCGGTACTTGTTCTAACTGCTATTCGATTTTCAGCATTTCCATATCCGAGTTTATGACGCCGAAATTTTGTACCAAAAAGAAGCCATTTGTCAGTATAATTAAGAGCGACTCAATTATAAGGAATTAAGCAATTATAGGATTTTCATTTATTATGAGCTTGTGTGTAAATATTAATATAATGTATTCAAATTGCTATGAATTGAGAATTTTATTATTTAATTGAAAAGTGATGACAGTGTACTGTAATTTTTTTAAAACGTTTGAATTTTTTGTGATTTTTTAATAATGTCATCATCACTTCTCCCATGATGTCATGTGACAGTGCACAAGAGTCAGTTACCAGCCAAAATTGATGGGTAAGATCATAAGAGATGTAATCTCCTAAAACATGAAATGTTAGAAACGTATAGCATCAAAAGTCAAAGGTTGATGATTAAATCTGCCATTAACCCTTACTTTTTAGATTTTTAAGTGACTTTCCCATTTAACCTCCACTTTTGTCAAAATGAGACAACTATTGCTAATAAATGTATATGAAGTGCCAAAAATCAAAGGTTTGAATGTATTTGCAACCTTTTTGAAAGGTGGGGGGCTGTAACTGGAATTAACCCTATAATTAAAAACTAATATTTGTATTTCTTTTTCTCAACCAACGTCATTAAGCTCTACACTCAAGAGAATCTATTATTATTAAATACGCCCTAATTTTTTAACTTACACGGGGGAATGTTGAATATGAAAGTTTTATATTGGATATTAATACAATTTTAACTCCGTTTTGTAATTCTGTTTGAGGGATTTTTTTTTTTTTTGTTGGTGGGAGGGGGGGGGGGGGGGGGGGAGATGAGTTTTGTAATAGTGTTTTTTAAGAGAATATGATTTAAAAAAGGGGGAAATAAAATTTGATTTTACGTGTAAAATTAGTTTATTGTAGAATAAGCGGCCTTAAATGAATTTTGCAAATTATTAATAATAATAATAATAATAATAATAATAATAATAATAATAATAAAAGTAATAGTAATAGTAATATTAATGATGATGATGATGATTGTTGACGCCACCTCGCGTTGAATAAATCCACATCATGCGGTGGACAATTCGTGTGTTGGTCGAGCCGTAAGTACCTCAAAGGCTGGTGGCGTACTTAGCTTAGTGGTACCAGGGAGGCCTTTGGAATTCATATATTTCAAAGGTTCAAGGTTCGAAACCTCCTGAGGACGTGTCCACCTCGCGTGAAACAAATCCACACCATGCGGTGGACAATTCGTGTGTTAGCCGAGTCGTAAGTACCCCAAAGGCTGGTGGCGTCAACAATGATGATGATACACAAAGAAGTAAGGATATCAATAGGTCCAATTTGGGGCTCTTTCCTGGACTTGCTAGCACCTCACGAGTCGTGGAGTGGGGCAGGGAAACCCTTCCCTCTCGTTATTGTCAATATTATATTTTTTAGTTATATATATATATATATATATATATATATATATATATATATATATATTTTTTTTTTTTTTTTTTTGATATTTTTTTAATAGATTGGCAGGGCTCCCCTAACTGGATCTATTCCCTGTAAATCTTGAATCCGTCGCCTTTCTTGCTACCCTTACAAACATGGCTTAATTATATCAAGCGATGTTCAATCAAACTTATCACACATACAAAATTTAGGATGGTTGGGCGTTTTTAGAGGTGTGACATTATTTATCAATATATTGCATTTCAATAGAAAAGCCTTTTCAAGTATATCAAGTTCTAACTCAAATATTTGATTTAAATATATCGGGAAAGTACATGAGTCATATATCGATTAGATATAAAGTAAATGATGAGCTTATAAGAAATTGAACTATTTCATTTAATATGTTAACGATTTTATGGAACTTCAATTCCCCACAAGTGGTATCAACTATCAAAACTAGGCTCCAAACTTAATCATGTGGACGCACATGACGGGCCCAAGTTGCAGTGAACGAAGGTGGTTGACCCTCGTTATTGTCCGTATTTTATTTTTTAGTTATATTTTTATTTTTTGAATTTTTTTTAATAGATTGGCTGGGCTCCCCTAATTGGATCGAGTCCCTGTGAATCTTGAATCCGTCGCGTTTTTTTGACGCTACCCTTAGAAAAGGGCTTAATTATATCTAGCTATGTTTAATCAAACTTATCACACATACAGAGTTTAGGATGGTTGGGCGTTTTAAGAGATGTGACATTATTTATCAATATTGCTTTTCAGGAGAAAACCCTTTTTAAGTATATCAAGCTCTAACTCAAATATTTGATTTAAATTTATTGAGAAAGTGCAAATGAATCATATATTGATTAGATATAGAGTAAATGATGAGCTTAGAAGAAATTGAACTACTCCACTTAATAGGCTAATGTTTTTTTTGTGTAACTTCAATTCCCTCTAAGTAGTAACTAGACTCCAAACTTAACCATGTGGACACAAAAGACGGATCCAAGTTGCAGTGAACGTAGGTGGTGGACCCTAATTGGGATCGCAATGGTCAAAAATATCTATGATTGGCTTTTAAGGCTATTGTGTCCACATAAGACAGTGGTCTTGACCCAATGAATGAGTTGAGCTTTTATAGAGCATGTAATTTTTCCTTATTTGAGGAAGAGAGATGTATAGACTATCAACTAAAAAGAATTATAATGAAATAGTACTTCGTTCGAAGATGATGTTAGAAAAGTGCAAACGAATCTCATATCTATTAGACTTAGGTAAATGACGAGCTTATAAGGAATTACGTTACTCCACCTAATATGTTAACCTTTTGGGAAAGATTAACCTTAATTTCGTACAAAATTAAAATGTAGTTTTGTGAAGAAAAGAAAACACGATACATCATACATGAGAATTTGATTTGTTGATACATCCCATGGAATCGAGTTTAGGGGGTTTGTGTTCGGTATATTTAAGACGTGATAAATTTTATCGATTGTGTTATTGAATATTATTAAACAAACGCACTAAGAATGTACCAGATATCTTGTATAAAAAGCAGTGCGTTAATGAAACAATCTATCACATTATTTATACGTGATGGTATATTATGTGCAAATTTTAATACCCAAATTCCCAATATCCCAGAGATAGTTTGCACTGTATAGTAGGGGTGGGCAAAAAAATCGGAACCGATATGATCGAACCGGAATCGAACCAAAAAAATCGAAACCGTATGGTTTTAAAAAAATAAAATAGGAAATCGGTTTTGGAACCGAGAACCGATTAGTTTTTGGTTCGGTTCCGCCTTTAGAACCGAAAAACCGAACTTAGAACCGATCTTTGATCCTTACTTCTTTTTTTTTAGGATCTTAATTGGTTGTCCTAAAACTAAAAATTAAAAGAATTTGTATTTTTTTGGATAAAGTGAAAATGATTAATTTCTTTCTATGAAATTTGTTACATCTCCACCTCATTGTAACATTTAACTTCACACTTGGACTAAAATTCTTAGTAAATGAAAATCGAATGATACTAACTTATTAATAAGCGAAGTTGTAAATGACCACGATGGAGTTAATTAAATATTTAAATACAAATATAAAATAATTAATAATAATGCATTTAAAACTCATGATTCATCCCACAAATTTATTATATTGTCATGCTTGAAAAACCTTCTAGGCCGTTTCCTATTTATGTTTATGAATATCTTCTGTTTCATGGAGAATCCTATACTTTCTTTGTGGTGAAAGGATTTTTGAAATCCTTGATCTTAGTATATTCGGTAGAAATTTATTTCAGGTTATTGACTCACTTCCTGAGACCTGATGCTCATCGATAAGGCTCTCGAAAAATAATTATTATTTTAAAATCGAATTAGAACCGAAACCGAATCAAAACCGAATGGTTTGGTTCTGGTTTGGTTCTTGCGATTCAATGGAACCGAATGGTTCCATTTTACAAGAACCGAAAAAATATGGTTCGATTCCGGTTCTTGAGATACCCGAACCGAACCACCCGACGCCCACTCCTACTGTATAGGAATAAAAATCAATTTTAACACGAATAATTTGTAGGAGAAGCCTATCTTCTTTGATACATTCGACACATGCCATAATTATCGTTACAAATACAAGGGGAGAGGAGAAAGTGTTGGAACTTGAGATTATATTGCAAAATTTCATGGCTTTTGTGATGAAAGAAATAACACAACTTTTGTTCCACTCCACTGTGAGGGACCAAGATCCAAGAATTCCATAGATGTTACTTGTTATGAGTCAACCCTAGTTATCTGACCCATATTAATATCCATATTAAGAGTCGGTTTGGTCCATAGAAAAGTTTTGATTTTTATGATTTTTGATATTTTTTGATGGATGTGTTGTTTAGATTGATTTGAAAAGTAAAAAATCGTGGACTTAACAAATAATTGATGGTTGCGACCTAAAATATATATTGGGAAGATTAGTTAATTGTGTTCCTTGATTTCAGGCCAACACAGATTAATACCACTAACATTTTGTTTTGCAACATGGCATCCAAAGTTTGTGGTCTTGGGACAACGTTTCTGCTCAATCCATGGGCTATCGTGAACCGACACGATATGTATAGAGATATCCGCTCATGAGATATGTGTAGAGATGTTAAGTAAGTTGGTCTAGATCAAATAATTATCAGTAGGATGATTCTTTTTTAAAATATTAGTGAGATGCACGTGCATCATTTTAATGATATATTTAATAGTGTAGTATAAAAATTAATTCAAAATTTTGAAAGATGAAAAATTGAATCAAATGTCATATAATAAGAAACTTGTATTTTAAATAAAACTCAAATATACCGGATACACATACATGTTAAAATCAGAGTGCAAAAAATAATAATAATAAAATCAGAGTGCACTCATTAGTGGAGAGTCACTGCATTTCTAGGTTTTCGAGATTGTCGGTAAAACACATCTATACTAGAGTGGAAAAAGAAAGAGTGGTTTAAGAGTACCCTCTACAATTGCATCACGAGAGTGGAAAGAAAATTATTCATTGGGGGATGAATGTCACGAATAGGAAAGGAAATAATTGTCCAATAATGGTGGGTTAGTTCTTACTTGAAACATCTTTACTCATCAACACTCTTGAATCTTATTGACAATTGAAAGTGGCTATGCACCACGCACCGATCGAACATCGGATAAGCCAAACTCATTTTTGTAGCATTATTTGGGAACATAATTGTGAATTAATTATGCAATTTCACACTCATGGAAGATTGCGAGCTATCTAACATTGTTGATCATTATGTCATTATTTTTGTAGATGCATGTAAATATTCTTGCTCGAGACGAGCAAGAGTTTAGTTTGGGGGTATTTGTTGAGTGCATTTTACATGCATATTTCATATATTTTTTTTAGTAATTTGGATAAATACCTACTGAATTGTGCATATTTTGTAGTTAAATAGGTTCAACATTCAAATACATGGAGAAAGCACAAGAAATGAGCTAAATGGATGAATACTTGAAGAAATTGAGGAGAAAATAGTCAAATTCTTCAAAGAGTCAAAGTTTGAGGACCAAATTGTCACTTCCAAAAAGTTATGGATCGCATGTGCAATTGATCGAAGGACTAAATTGCAAGTTTCCAAAATTGACAGACTCAGATGCACTTTTGGAAAGGCTCAATTGAAAGAAATCGGAAACTTTGGGGACTAGGTTGATCTACACTGAAAGATGAAGGACCCAATTGCAAATCATCAAAGGACGGAGCTGCCAGGTGAACCACGCGATCGCGTGGCTCTAACAAGTTGCGTTCGCGAACTAGGCCAAAAATTCAACCCGAGAGTTTTCAACACAACCACGCGATCGCGAGGCATTCAGCCATGTGATCATGTGATCATAATTTTGAAAATTATTTTAGGCCAACTCGATGCGACCCGATTCGGACCAAACGCTGAGAACGCGGATCTATGCGAAAATGAGTGTTTTTAGGGCACTTTTTGGCTAGGATTCATCACTTTTCACTCTATTTTTCACCCAAAAACTCATTTTCTCTCATTTCATTTTCTTGCCAATCTCTTGTCATTTTCTTTTGTAATTAATTAGTATAGTTGATGAATGTTGATGAAAGGAAGAAATACCAAAAACATTGTAGAAAAACTTTGATGTTTTGAAACTTCAAGCATTGTTGAAGGGGAGTTTTTATTTTAAATCTTCATATTTCTTCATATACTTGAATCCATTGTTGAAATGATGTATTTAATTCTTGAATTTTATTTTTATTTCATCATGGACTAAACTACTTTGTATTGGGATTATTGATGAAATTTGACCTAACACAGTTGATTTTAATGCTTGTATTAAGAATTTAGGCTATTTATTATCTTGTGCACTTATTGTTGTATTTATTGACTTACATTTATTGTGGCCACATTTATGTTTGGATTTCATGGGATGTGCAATTGTTGAGAAATTGTTGTGTATTCTTGATCAATACAATATTTGCTCTAGGTTCTTGTTTAGGATAGAGATATACCTAAAACCCTAAATGATCCATTGAGTTATTTTCAAAAAGGTTTAATGCAATTGGTGTGTTTTTAATCGACATAGAGATATAGTAGGTTAATTCCACTAATTAGGGTTAATTTCACTCGAGAGAGGTAATTGGCTAAGCTTGAAAAATCGGGTCTAACATGATTAATAAATTGCATTTCTATTTGCTTGTTGAGAATTCAATTAGGTAATGGTCAAGTGGAATCAAGAATCTCAACACTCCTTTATCATCATTTTCTAGTTATTTACTTACAATTGCGATTTTAGCTCTAGTATTAACTCATTTCCAAAATCAAAACTTTATTGTGTGTATTTCTTGTTAAAATTGATTAAACTAGGGTGTAATTGAAATAGACAATCCTTGTAGGATCGATAAACTGGACTCATTTAGTCTACTATCACTTGTATGCGATACGTGCACTTGCGGAGTGTTTTTAACGAACACTATCACTTATTCAACCATACAATCAAAAATTTGCCTTCTTAAGGGTGAGATGGATTCTTACTAGTATATAAGAAAGAAATTTAGATTTACGTTGTGAGTACAGGTACCAGACTCACTGATATCTCATTATAATTTAAAAGATAGTCCAGAAGTCTATTACAATAAAATATTTGTATGTACAAATTTATGTATTCATAGCACAGGTTGATTTATTAGCTGACGTAAGCCATTATTATTTGCTTGCAAATCATGTTGGAACGTGATTTTTTATTTTTTCTTCTTTTGTGATCAGTCTTGTTGAGTATGTATTACTGTACTTGGTGCAACAAATCTTTATCTTTATAATATATAAATGTTGGATAGCTTCTAAAAATAATTTTTCGCCCATTTTTCGTTTTCATATGTAGTAAGTTCCCATAAAATTAAACAGTGTGAATGCAAAGTGGATTAATGTGAATTCAAAGTGGATGTATGTCAAATATGAATGCAAAATCTAGATAAATGTGAACGTGTATACATATATATATATATATATATATATATATATATATATATATATATATATATATATATATATATATATAATGGTTAATATTTTTTTAATCAATTTTAATTTTATTATTAACACAAATACCGAATGAGTTTAATCAATATTTTTAGTAATCAGTATTAAAATTATCATTTAATTATTATTATTATTTTATTTATTTATTTGTTTGTTTGTTGTTCTTAATATTATAAATTTTATATGTAGCCATCAATATAAAAATTGTGTTTTAATCATTAATGGTCAAATAATTTATTATCTTTAATATTAAAAATCATATTTTCTAAAATATATATGTGGTTAAAAAATGCGCTGCTTATAAATAATTTATAGAAAAAGTTATTGAACGAAGACTAATATTGAATAATTAATACTTTTATTTCTTTTTAGTTAATCATATCAATATAATGATTAATATTTTTTAATCATTCTTAATTTCAATAAATTTTTAAAGATTATAGGATATAAGATTTCTTGTATAATTTCGTGATCTCCAACTTTTCTCGGTTGTTGACTATTTGACTTTGATTTTTTGAGAATTATTTTTGTAACAAAGTAATTTTTTAGAATGTATAGTTAAAAAGTAGTATGAAAAATTGTAAATTTTTTTTTTTAAAGAATGCGTGATTGAGAATGAATGTTTAGAAAAACTGATTCTTGAAAAATAAATTCCATATGAGTAAGTGATAAAGTAATATGTTTTGTAGATTAAAAAATTGCGCCGCTTTTAAGATGCATAGATGATTTCCAATATATAAATTTAAATGTATTTGTGATATACATTCATTAAAATTTAATCGAAACTAACATTTCATGTTGTTTAATTTGCATATATTCATTTAAATATATGACTACATGTATTTAATTTGTAATGTTAACGTAAATATGAAATAAAATATTTGTTTAATAAATTTAAATACCAGATATTGTAATAAAATAGTTAGTGTCAATTCTAATAATACTATTTGGATGTGATAAATTATTTGTGATAATCTAGAAATTATATTTTGAAAAGATTAATTACATCAATAATCATTAAAATTGAATAGTTATGCAAATGGTCATTGAAGTATTTCTTATAAGTAGTAAGTTATTTAAGTTCCTAACTATTACAATTGTAGCAAAAAAATGGTCCCTATTCAATACACCTTATTCAAACCCTCTTTTTTTTTTTTAAATCATTTTCAACTAACATTCTATTAATAAAATAATCTGCTTATAAATTTAAAAATTCATACTTTTTAACAGTTCATTGTACCAAAATTTACAGTTACGAACTACATTATTTGAAATAATGATTCTCAAATAGGTGTTTAAATACACATTCTTCACAAAATCATTATTATTAAACTCATTTTCTAAAATGTTAATTAATAGTATTAATTCATTATTTATTATTCGTTTTGAACAAAATTAAAATTTAAAATAATCCAATTTATTATAACTTTTTAAATAGCTACGTTTTTCAGATCCCGAAATTTCTTGGTTCGTCTTCCTCTCTTGAAAATCAATTACAATTTCTTTTAATTCGTAAAAAAAAAATAATAATAAAACTTTGTCAATATTGCATAAATATTTTTATTTAAAAATAGAAAATGAAAGAGGATGAAATAAGAACGTTCATCAATCTATTTTTCTTTTTCTTTTCCTTTTCCTTTTCGTTTTAATAAAATTTTGAGCGTATATCGTAGATATATCTGTTTTTTCTATTTATTACAAATTCTATAGAAATGTAATTTTTCTTTTCCATTTTAAATAAATTCAAATTACAATATTTAAAAAAATTTCTGTAACGATAAACATACGAACCGTAAAAAAAAATTGAAAAAAAAATGAAATTATGTGTAATGTACATTTGCAATTAATTGTCTTCATTCATTTCTCATTATTAATTAAATATTAATTTCATATGTTAAAATATAAATTTGATATATGTAAGTAACAAATGACTGTGTATCGCACGAGTGTAACACTAGTAATATATAAAAGTTGAGTAGTTTCTAAAAACAATTTCTCTCCCATTTTTCATTTCCACAAACAGTAAGTTTCCATAAAATTAAACAGTATGAATAGGGGTGGGCATTATCCAACCGAAACCCCCCAAACTGACCAACCTAACCCGACCCAACCCATCGGTTTGGGTTGATTTTTTATGGAAAATAGGTTGGGTTCGGGTTATATTAATTTTTTCTAATCGGGTTGGGTCACAAACCCGACCCAACCCGACCCGACAAAAAAAAAATTGACAATTTATTTAAATTTCAAAAATCGAAACCCAACATTTGCAATGAAAATTAGTGTTTTCATTACTTCTCTCTCTCTCTCTCTCTTTTTTAATTTGACGTAAACTTATTTAATTGGGCCAGTAAATAAAAATTGATAATTTGCATATATATTTTTTTTCAATTTGGGCCAAAGCCCAAACCGTGAACCCAACCCAACCCGGCCGACTCGGTCGGGTTGGGTTTAAACAGGATATACCAACGCCCACCCCTAAGTGTGAATGCAAAATATGGATAAATGTGAACGCATTTATATATATCCATGTGAACGCACACACATAAATAATGGTTGATATTTTTTTAATCAATTTTAATTTTATTATTAACACTAATACTAAATGAGTTTAATTAATATTTTTAGTTATCAGTATTAAAGTTATCATTTAATTATTATTTTATTTATTTATTTGTTGTTCTTAATTTTATAAATATAAATTTTATGTGTAGTAATCAATACAAAAGTTGTGTTTTAATTATTAATGGTCAAATCATTTGTTATCTTTAATATTAAAAATTATATTTTCTAAAATATATATGTGGTTAAAAAAATGTGCTGCTTATAAATAATTTAAATAAAAATTTATTGAACAGATAATTAATGCTTTAATTTATTTTTGGTTAATAATATCAATAAAATGATTAATATTTTTTAAATCATTCTTAATTTTAATAAACTTTTAAAGATTATATGGTATAAGATTTTTCGTATAATTTTGTGATCTATGGCTTTACTTGGTTGTTAACAATTTGTCTTTGATTTTTTGAGAATTATGTTTGTGAAACAATGATTTTTTTTAAAAATGTGTAGTTAAAAAGTAGTATGAAAAATTGTAAAAAATAATTTTTTAAAAAATGTGTGATTGAGAATAAATGTTCAGAAAAATTAATTCTTGAAAAATCAATTTCCTATGGGTAAGTGATGTCTTGTGGGTTAAACAACCGTGTCGCTTTTATGAATCGAGATGCATAGATGATTTCTTATTATATAAAGTTGAATGTATTTGCGATATAAATTCATTAAAATTTAATCAAAACTAACATTTTATGTTGCTTAATTTGCTACATTCATTTAAATATATGATTACATGCATTTAATTTGTAATGTTTAAGTTAATATGAAATGAAATATTTGTTTAATAAATTTAAATATCAAATATTGTAATCTAGAAATTATATTTTGAAAATATTAATTGCATCAATAACCATTAAAATTGAATAGTTATGCAAATTGTCATTGAAGTTTTTTTTTTTTTTTTTAAGTAATAAGTTATTTAAGTTCATAACTATTATATTTTTCCCAAAAAAAAAAAAGTTCCTAACTATTACAGCTGTGGTAACTTAAAAAAGTATATAAAAAAAAATTGACCTCTATTCAGTACACTTTATTAAAACCCTCATTTTTTTAAAAATCATTTTCAACTAACATTCTATTAATAAAATAATCTACGTATAAAGTAAAAAAAAAAATCATACTTTTAACAACTCATTATACCAAAATTTACTGTTACGAACTACATTATTTAAAATAATGAGTTTCAAATAGATGCTTAAGTATTCATTCACAACAAAATCATTATTATTAAACACATTTCCTAAAATGGTAATTTGTAGTATTAATTAACTATTTATTATACATTTTGGAAAAAATTCAAATTTAAGATAATCCAATTGAATGCACATTTTTAAATAGCTGCATTTTTCAGGTTCAGAAATTTCTTGGTCCATTTTCTACTCTTGAAAATCAATTACATTTATTTTTAAATTCGTAAAAATTAAAAAAAAAATTAAACTTTGTCAATATCACATAAATATTTTGATTTAAAAATAGAAAATGAAAGAGGATGGAATAAGAACGTTCATCAATCTATTTCTCCTTTTGTCTTTTCCTTTCGTTTTAATAAAACTCTGAGCGTATATCACAGATATATCTGTTTTTTCTACTTATTACAAATGCTATTTAAATGTAATTTTTCTTTTTCATTTTAAAGTTTAAATCAATTCAAATTACAATATTTAAAGAAATTTCTAGAACGATAAAGATGCGAACCATAAAAAAATTATAAAAAAAATAAAATTAAAGTATGTGTAATGTATATTTGTAATTAATTGTCTTCATTCCTTTTTCATTTTTAATTAAATATTAATTTCATTTGTTAAAATATAAATTTGATATATGTAAGTAATAAATAATCGTTCATCACACGGATGTAAAGTTAGTAGTGTACTAATTTCAACACATCTGGCTTATGTCAACAAGCCCACTGCAAGTCCTGTAATGGCCCATGACAAATTTAGACCCAATAGTTTTAAAGGCCTCAAACACGAACAGTCATTATAAAGAGGAAATTACTCACACACCTACATTTAAACCTTTTACTTCATAAATCAGGTGCCATTGATTTAAAGATAAAAATATTAAATTAATAAAACTCATTTAACCTCCTTTAAACCCTAATTTCATTTTATATCCTTTCACTCTCAACAGTTGATGGACTCTTCCTCCCTCCCTCCCTCAAGCAGCACCTAACACTAGAGCGTCACCACGAAGCTACCTCCGACGACATTTTCATCAGAGATACATTATCTTCGGTCATTCATAGATCCACCTTTTGAAGAAAGTCAGTGCTCTAATCTAATCCCCTATAATTCATAGATTTATTGGCAATGGCGGCGCTAGGAGGTGACTGGCAGGAGAAGTGGCGGCGGATTTTAGTATTCTAACAGTAGACATCGCAGTGGAAGTGAGTAGATCGCAGAGGTCGGAGACAAATATTTTCATTTCTGTTAGATCGAGAAGTGGTGTTACAGTCACCAGTTGAGATCGCAGTTGCCGTCTCCGGAGAGGGATACTGCCGCTCTCACGTCGTCTCTCCTCTTTTGTTCTTTTCTCTTCAATAATGGCCTAGTAGGTCGATCTACTTGTTTGGAGATGTAATACTTGCAATGGTTGCGGTTGGGTTGATATGGTTGTGGTTGGTGGTCGTGGTGTTGAGGTGGAACGAGGTGGTGGTGTGGGTGTTGGTGTTGGTGGCGGTCAGTGGTTCAGGTTTGCTAGCGACGGTTTGTGGTAGTGTCGGTGTTGCTGTTGAAGGCTGGTGGTTGTCGGTGTGGTGCAGGTTTGCTGGCCGATGGTGTTGGTGGTGGTGGTGGTATTAAAATTAAGATTGTTTGTGATCAATAAATTGGTTTACTGTGACCAATAAATTAGTTATTTGTGACCTACAAATAATATTTGACCTAAAAATAATTTTATATTGCAATTAAATTTGTAATTGTGACTCACGATTTTTTAAATTGTAGTCAATTAACTTGAAATTTATGACCGTGAAATAATTTGTGACCGAGAAAAAGTTGTGACTTATAAAATTCGAGATGTGTGACCAATAAATGAGTTATGACTTACGAAAATTTTAAATTGTGATCGAAAAATAAGTTGTGGCCTAAATTTTCAAAATTTGTGACCTATAGAATTTATGACTTGGAGAGTCGTGACCAAAAAATAAGTTGTGACTTATAAATTCGTGGTTTGTGGCCTGTTAAATCGATAATCATGATTGAGAATGAAGTTGTGACCAATTACATTTGTAATTGGTGTTCGAGAAATAAGTTGTGATGTACAAAATTCAAGATTTGTAACCGAGAAATAAAAATTACGGTCACAAATGCTAAAAATTAAGGTCATGACTTATAAGATTTGTGATTTGTGACCTAAAAAAATATTTGTGGCCCTTATTTTCATAAATTGTGACCGAAAAATAAGTTGTGATCTATAGATTTGTAATTTGTGATAGAGAATAAGTCAAGACGTATAAATTTTTAATTTGTGAACGAAAAATAAGTTGTAACCAAATATTTGTGATCAAGAAATTAGTTGTGAGTCATATTTGTGACCGAGAAATAAGTCGTGGCCTTTAGTATTTGTGATTTGGGACAGAATAATAATTTGTGTTCGATTAATTTGATGATTTGTGGCCGAAAATAAGTTATGACCTATAAATTTTCTATTCGTGATCGAGAATTAAGTCGTGACCAAACTATTTTATAGTTTTTGATCGAGAAATTTCATAATTTGTGACCTATAAAATTTGTGGTTTGTGTCTATGACTATAAATTGTATAATTGTGACCTCAACATATTTAATTACCTATTTTTTAAATGAAAACCTGATTTTTATATTAAAATCACAAGTTTCTTAAATTTTAAATTCCATCTTTTAAACTCCTTATCCATGTATTTATCCCTATTATAAATCGCTCGCCACTAGGTGAGCGGTATTTGTTACTCAACTCCAAGTACCAATCATCCCTTGTAAGTGGGTGGACTCGCACAGACTTCCAAACAATACATACCCTCGTGGAGAGTGGGTATGTTATTGCGGGGTTAATTCGCCTAAAATAATAAGATAATTAAGCCTATGTTTGGCAAAATATGTGGTTGAAAAGTGGAAAGAGAAAAGATGTGTGATTTGGAAATAGTGTAAAAAGAAACATGTTTTTAAGTGCGCGCACACACACACACACACACACAAAAAAAAAAAAAACCTTTGCCGAATAACTCATAAGATTATCAATAATTGTAGAATTTTTTTTCGGACATGAAAATTGGACATTTTCGACGTAGCGTTTCTTGATTTGATGATGAAGAGATGCTCATGTGATGAATTACATGGCTCATTTCTTCATCACTCAATGTCAATGCGTCACCTTAACATGTATTGTTTTTATGTCCCAAAAAATGTTCATATAGAAAAATTGTAAGAAATTGAAACAATAGTAGGGATTGCGAGCACCGGTAGCAAATAAAGGGAAAACACGTGATTGTGAGATGAAATAAGTTGCAATTTCCCTATTCAAGTATGAACTTTATACTCCCTCCGTCCCAATTATATAGGTTTGTTTGACTTTTCATACAGATTAATAAAATATATTTAATTTTATTGAAAAAATAATTTTTGTAAAGAAAATCATCAACTTACCCATATTTAAGTATCAAAACTATTATTATTGAAATTATTAAATAATGATACATTAGTAAACAAACAAAATAAATATTTCTCAATAAAGAAACAAACTTATATAATTGAGATAAGAGAAAAAGAAAAAGAAATCTATATAATTGGGATGGAGGGAGTAGTAAATAAAGAAACAATGTATTATATAACACAAAATTAAAAGAAAACAATCCAAAGAAACAATAGGTACCAAAATTATTGGCACCTCATTAAAAAAAATACGATTACACAAAAATAGAAAAAAAATACATAAATCAGGTCTTTAAAGATTCATAATTAGAAAATAATTTTCATTTCTTCAGTAATCAAGTGCTAATTACACACACACACACACACAAATTTAACCCCCAACCTCGATTACCCAACCCATTAATAGGTGCATCCAAGTCGGACCAACACCTCACCAGCACAAAGACTCCAAGATGCCACCACCATCTTCGAAGAACCACCACTACCATCTCCGAGATGCCATCACCATCATAAATCATGCTCTCAAGTGCTCCACCACCACCACTACCACTATCACTACCATCGATGCACTAGTACCATGCTCATCATCATCCCCGATAAACACCTATAGCCACCATCACAAACTATTACATGTGACCCACAAATTATTACATGTGACTGGAGAACTATACATGTGACCTGAGGAATTGAACGTGTGTGGCCTGAGACTTGAAACTGAACATGTAACTTGAAGAATTGAACTTGAGACATGAGAAATTGAACGTGTGTGACCTAAGAACTGAACGTGTAACTCCCAGGCTCCGTCTCGAGATCAAGAGCAACCAATATCCAACCCATCAACAAAATTGCCCACCTTTGACAAGAGCAACCAATATCCAACCCATCAAATTTAACCCCCAAAACCCGCCCAAACCCCCAACCTCGATTACCCAACGCATTAATAGGTGCATCCAAGTCGGACCAACACCTCACCAGCACCGAGACTCCAAGATGCCACCACCATCTTCGACGAACCACCACTACCATCTCCGAGATGCCATCACCATCATAAATCATGCTCTCAGATGCTCCACCACCACCACTACTGATATGATCCGGACCAGGCATCGAAGGGCGAAGTCGAGCCATCGGAAATATGACAATGATTTACGTGCAAAACGGAGCAAGTTCCATGTTGGAATCGAGCCGAGAAGGCGAAAGTCATTTACGGCCGTAAAAGTGTTCATCACGGCCGTAATTGAGGTTTTCCGGATTTTAGGGGATTTTTGATTATTTTTCCGTTTTTAATTAATTGTTTGCCTAGTTTAGTATTCTAGTTTAATTAGAATTATATTTTGAGTAAATTAGCAACTAAGTTATTTTGCTTATATATAGTCATTTCCATTCATTGTAAAAAACAGTTTAGTTTGAGTTTTGAGATTAATAAAGTTGAGAGAGTTTTCTCCAATTAAAAGGTTGAGGAGTCCCTTTTGTGTTCTTCGAGAACAAATCTAACTTATCAAATATTGTGAAATATTTGTGGCGTTGAACTTATCAAATATTCGCGAGAATATTTGTGGCGTTTCCACTTTAGAATCTTATCAAGGAAATTGACAAGTCCTTGTGGTGTTTCGAAAACCTTGGATCTCGATTCCGCATCGTCAATTTCTTGAGTCGTGAATCTTGGGTCAAGGTCCTATCGTCAATTTTATCTTTCCAGTATTTTAATTCTCGTTTATTTTTCGCGTCAAATCTGATCTAAATCTTTCCTAGGGTTTTAGATTTCGTTATTCCGCGTTTTCGACGAGATTCCCCGACTGGGATCTCATCATCTGGTATCAGAGATTGGATCTATTTCAGATTCTTGCGTTTCTTGTTATTTCTTGTTCTTCACGTTCTTCGTGTCAGTCATAATTTTCTTCAGTTTGATCCATAAGAGTCAGTCCCAAAAATTCAAAAGTGTTTTTCTTGTTCGTTTTTAGTCCAGATCCAGTTCCGTTTTTTCTACCATACTCGTCGTCCAATTCTCTGGCAGATTAAAAAAAATCCGAAAATTCCCAAATATTCCGAATATCCTTGTTCGTGTCTTAAAAATCTCTGATAGAGAGGTGTCAACATCTTCATCTTCTATTGGAGACAGAAAACAGCTCAGGGGTATGAATAGAAAGGATGAACAGGGTAATGATGATATTGCAACAATGAGGGCACAATTTGAAAGGTTTATGGCACATATGGAGAATCGAGGTGCAGAGCGTGAACAAGGACCTCGGGATCAATCTCATGATGGTTCTATGGCTAAGGCGTGAATGTCATGCTAGGTACGGATATGGGATGGATGAAAGGCCATTGAAGCGAAAAGAGACATCAAAACGGGAGAGTAGTGATCATGTTCACAAAAGGAGGGAGGAACCGACAACCAAAGGTAAAAATAATTCTGATTCCAAACCTCTTAAGGATAAAAATGTTAAGTGCTTTAAATGTTTGGAACGGGGTCACATTGCACTTGATTGTCCATGTAAGAAGGTTAGGCGTGATAGTGAAGGGGCTAAAAGTGTAGTGGTGGATAAGTCAATTATTGATATGCATGCTCTTAGCGTTAGGCGTAAGTTGAATGTTTTGGATAATATGGAAGGGCAGAAGGATAATATTTTTCGCACTAGATGCTTAGTGGATGAAAAAGTTTGTAGCTTGGTGATTGACGGGGGAAGTTGTACTGATGTAGTTAGTACAATGTTGGTGGAAAAATTAGGCTTACCTTTAATGAAACATCCTACACCTTATAAATTACAATGGTTGACTGAGTCGGGGGAAAATTAAGGTGAAGAGACAGGCCTTGGTGACATTTTCTTTTGGTGGATATACTGATGAGGTAGTTTGTGACGTGGTGCCTATGCAAATTAGTCACATATTGTTGGGGAAGCCTTGGAAACATGAAAGGGCTGTACTACATGATGGGTATACGAATAGATACAGCTTGGTAAAAGGGGGAAAAAGTTTACTCTAATGTCACTATCTCCAAATGAAGCCCTGAAAGATCAATTGAAGGTGAAAAGTGAGTTTGAGGGAGTGGAAATTAAAGAAAAGAGAGTTGAGGCCACGATCTCGGAAAAAGGAGAGACTGGGTGCAAAAAGCAAAAGAAAAGAGAGTTTACCACAAAAATGAGTCTATTTGCACTTACTCATGCTAACACACCCCTCCCCAGTTCTTTAAAATCTGTTTTACAGGTACCGAAGTCAAACCATGAACTTAAGACGGGAAAGAAATTCATTGGCAAAAATGAGCAGCCCAAAAGTCTAAAAGATCGCACGAAGCTTAAAAATGATCATCGAGCCCAGGAGAGCAGGAGGAATTTGAAAAGCCGACCAAAAATGGATTCGAGGTCGAATCCTTTTCAAGAGAGGGAGTATGATATGATCCGGACCAGGCATCGAAGGGCGATGTCGAGCCATCAGCAATATGACAATGATTTACGTGCAAAACGGAGCAAGTTCCATGTTGGAATCGAGCCGAGAAGGCGAAAGGATGGAGCCGAGTCGAGTGATCGAAGTTATTTGGGCAGAAAGGTCATCACAGTCGTAACGAAGATCTGCCACGGCCGTAACTCCGCCTCGGGTTAAGATGAAGACTTGCAGAATTTCATATTTCCGGCCGTAAGAAATATGGTCACGACCGTAAATCTTAAGCAGAAAGTCATTTACAGCCGTAAAAGTGTTCATCACGGTCGTAATTGAGGTTTTCCGGATTTTAGGGAATTTTTGATTATTTTTCAGGTTTTAATTAATTGTTTGCTTAGTTTAGTATTCTAGTTTAATTAGAATTATATTTTGAGTAAATTAGCTACTAGGTTATTTTGCTTATATATAGTCCTTTCCATTTATTGTAAAAAACAGTTTAGTTTGAGTTTTGAGATTAATAATGTAAGACCGCTTTTCAGTTTTCGTACAATATTAAATTTCACGTAATACCCATGTGAATGTTATTATAAATTATAAATTTATGATCTTTAATGTCTATAATTTGAATTATTTTGCAGTGGAAGGGCTTGGACGTCGTCTCGATCAATGTATCAATTAGAAAGTTTATAAATTGTTCACGTGCAATTTATGTGATTAATTGTTTTATTACCTAAGCATGCTATAATTTTTATTTGATTAAGTTGTAAGTGACCTAAATTGTGTTAAATTAAAATTGGGGAAAATTTGGTGGTAATTGTAGACTAAATTGAAGTTTGGGACTTACTTATACATATTGTGAGAGTTAGGGGTTGAACTTGCAAATTACTAGAGAAATAAAAATTTAACCCTAACCCCTTACCCAATCGATCAGCATCACTCTCTCCCTCACGTCGCCTCCCTCGCGACCTCTGCCTCACGCTCTCTCTCTTCGCGACTCTCTCTCCCTCCCCTCGGCTCCGCCTCCCTCAATCCCTTCCCCGGCGACTTCGACCGCCAACCACCGTCGCCCGCCTCTCCTTAGGTCTGTCTCTTACGGTCGGCCACCACGACCCAACCACCACACCACCAGCCTCGCGGATTTGGTACATTGACGACGCGGGCCACCGAGGCTCCTCCACTTGCAAATCCAGATAACGGTAAATATTAAGGATGTCAAGTAAGTAAACTTCCCCTATTTTCATAAAAGTTAAATGTAAATGTGAAACGTGTAAATGGCTGTTTGCAACTTACTTGCTTTGATGAATTTCATTTACTTTATGAAAGTATATGTATTAAGAAGAATGTTCAAGCATGCACATTATCATGTCATTGCATCATCAAGCATGCATTGGCATTGACATCGAAATTGGAAAGTCAATTGATTTTAAATGAAGAATGTGGTAAGTTTAAGTTTTCTCAAAATGCATGTATCCCAAGTTTTAAAAAAGAATGAGTGTACTTCTATGCCATGAAAGGTGAGTGGGAAATGGGGCGCGGGAGATCGACGTACCCGAATTAAACCGCTGTTGCGGTGGTAAATATTAAACCGCTTTGCGGTGACGATTGCTAAACCGGTTGACGGTGGCAAATATTAAACCGCTTTGCGGTGACGATTGCTAAACCGTTTGGCGGTGTCAAATATTAAACCGCTTTGCGGTGACGATTGCTAAACCGTTTGGCGGTGGCAAATATTAAACCGCTTTGCGGTGACGATTGCTAAACCGTTTGGCGGTGGCAAATATTAAACCGCTGTGCGGTGACGATTGCTAAACCGGTTGACGGTGGCAAATATTAAACCGCCCTGCGGTGACGATTGCTAAACCGGTTGACGGTGGCAAATATTAAACCGCTCTGCGGTGACGATTGCTAAACCGGTTGACGGTGGCAAATATTAAACCGCTATGCGGTGGAAAAATGATAATCTGGTCCTAAATAAGGGATATTGCCCACTGCATTGTAATTGGCTAGAAGATACACTAATTGAGTTCACGATAGAAATGAAGTTAAAGTTTTTGGAAACGTCTAAGTGAAAGTCTTGAAACGAAAGTCTTGAAATGAAGTGAAAGTCTTGAAATGAAATGGAAGTTTTGAAATGAAATGAAAGAATTGAAATGAAATTCTTGAAATGAAGTTAAAAGTTTTTTAGAAATGTTTAAGTGGAAGTTTGGGAGGTATGAATGTCTTGAAAGGTAAAGTAAATGAGGGTAATTACTTTGAATGGTTTAAGGAATTTCATGTCATGAGCATGCATCACGTGCATAAAGTTTACTTACTGAGCTTTAGCTCACCCCAATCCCTCCCCAACATTTCAGGTGATGAAAGTTAGGTGACCCGAGGAGAGCACACGGCAGCTGACTCAGGCTATCCCCGCTTCAACCCTTTTAAAATAAAGTTAAATTAGAAATTATTTCAATTTCTCAATATTTATTCTTTAATTCATGTATTATTGAGGTTAAATTACCTCTTATTTCATTTGCTAAAGTTTATTTACTTGGAATTATATTGTTGAGGAGTTTGGGATTTATTGTAATGGTTTGGATGATGTTTGGGATTGAATGAGTTGAGATGTGTACTTTAAAATGATTTTGATGTCCCTCTACAGGTTGGCTATGTCCAATTTACAGAGGAGACTCTGTCGAAATTTCTGTAAAATTTCATAATAGATAAATGAACATTTTTACTTGTGTAAACGATTTAAATTCCGCATTTAATGTGAATGGAAGTTAACACGCCTAGGTTTAAGGTTTGAAACTTGGGGTGTTACAAATAAAGTTGAGAGAGTTTTCTCCAATTAAAAGGTTGAGGAGTCTTTTTTGTGTTCTTCGAGAACAAATCCAACTTATCAAATATTGTGAAATATTTGTGGCGTTGAACTTATCAAATATTCGCGAAAATATTTGTGGCGTTTCCAATTTAGAATCTTATCAATGAAATTGACAAGTCCTTATGGTGTTTCAAAAACCTTGGATCTCGATTCCGCATCGTCAATTTCTTGCGTCGTGAATCTTGGGTCAAGGTCCTATCGTCAATTTTATCTTTCCAGTATTTTAATTCTTGTTTATTTTTCGCGTCAAATCTGATCTAGATCTTTCCTAGGGTTTTAGATTTTGTTATTCCGCGTTTTCGACGAGATTCTCCGACTGGGATCTCATCAACTACCACTATCACTACCATCGATGCACTAGTACCATGCTCATCATCATCCCCGATAAACACCTATAGCCACCGTCACAAACTATTACATGTGACCCACAAATTATTACATGTGACTTGAGAGTTATACATGTGACCTGAGGAATTGAACGTGTATGGCCTGAGACTTGAAAGTGAACATGTAACTTGAAGAATTGAACTCGAGACATGAGAAATTGAACGTGTGTGACCTAAGAACTGAACGTATGACCTGATAACTGAACGTGTAACTCCCAGGCTCCGTCTCGAGATCAAGAGCAACCAATATCCAACCCATCAACAAAATTGCCCACCTTTGACACATCATCCATAATTATTGCAACTTCTAAAATATCACTGACATGAGGCATTTGGCCGTTTAGAGCCCTTCAAGGGAGCCAAGTTCACCGACGGCCTTCAAATGACTATTCAAAATAGCTGTTTTGAACGAAACCTTGATCGCTTTGGCGCCAAGGTGAGATGGTGCTCTTGCAACATTTTTTCAACTCAGGACCATTTCGTTGCCGCCATTACTCATGACAGGGCCATCGTGTTTGCGTGGAAAGGTGAGATTCTCCTAGAGTACTGGTGGTGTAATGAAGGGGAACTTGATTGGGGGCCAATTGGAGGACCAGATTTGATTGTTGATGATGGAGGAGATGCCACACTCTTGGTCCATGAAGGGTATTTCAGTTCACTCATAGTTCACGAAGCATCGAAATCACTAGTTCCAGTGGTGGTAGGAGTAGGGGCAAGACTTTGGTGGAGATTGTGTTTGACTGTAAGGGGGGGCGGGGACGAAGGATGATGTATAGAGATAGAGAGGGAAAATAATTAGGGTTTGGTATGATATTTTTATGGTGAGATTTAGATAAAATTGAATAATTAATTTAATTCTAGAATATTATTATTTTAATTTTAACTAGAACTAGAACTTGATTTTTGAAGTTATACAACTTTGATCCCAATGAATTTAGTTTCGATAAAACATGTTTACCAGTAATTTCCTTAAAAAAATTGGTGCCAACTAGCTGGGTGATCCAGGCCATTTTACAAAATACCCCTTGATCAGAATATAATAGTTAAAAGAAGAAGAAGTAAGGCTTAAATTTTAAAGTCTAATATACCTTCCCATTGAATAACGGAGAAAATAGAGAGAAGAGAGGAAAAAAGAGAAATGTGAGAAAAATTCAAAACTCAATTTTACTGACGAGCATGTCCCCCTTAATCACTCTCTACTAAACTATTCCCATTTTTAGATTTAAATTTCAAGATTTGTATATTTTAAATTTGAACTTGTTATTTTACTGTGATAAATCATGTAAGTTATGAAGTTAATATGTTGGTTGAGGTTAATGAATGTTTATATGATTTGTTTACAAAAATTGATTTGTAAGGCCTGCTAATAATAATATAGCTTCTATTCGCCAACTCCATTTATTTGGATTATAAATCAATTTATAATTTACATAATTTTTCAAACAATTTTTTAATCACACATAATAATAATAATAATAATAATAATAATAATAATATAGCCTTTGTTTGGCAACTCCATTTATTTGGATTATAAATCTATTTATAATCTATACAATTTTTCAAATCATTTTTAAACCATATATTTTACTTAGAAAACATAAATAAATCACAGTATAATCCATTTGCAGCCGCCACAGAGCCATAATATTTATTTCATAACAATTACTTTTCAAAATAATGATGATGATGATGATGATGATGATGAAGAATGTGATGAAGGTGCTAAGAATAATTAAGTGATAATAATAAAAATAATTCTAAAATAATTATAATTTCATAATAATTATTTTTTCATAATGATAATAATAATTTTAATATTGCATGATGACGATAATAATAACAATTTTATATTTTTCAATTTCATTTAATAATAATAATAATAATTATTATTATTATTATTATTATTATTATTATTATTATTCATAATGATGATTATTATGTTTTTACTATTTATTTAATTTAAATTTAAATAAATTTACATTATTTTATTTTTTTCTGGAAATATCTCAACTTGAAAATCTAAGACGAATATATTTCATTAATAGCAAAGCAGCTCAATGGTTACAACAATGGAGGGGCACTGATAAGTGTATTTTATACATTTATTTATTTATTGAAATTAGGATATTATAATATTTTTCTTGAATAAATTCTACGTAACTATTATTATTTACTATTATTTCAGATTTTATCCCAAAATCAAGAAAAGTGGGGAATTGAAGCAAATACATAATGATTGGATGAAAAGTAGAGTTAATTGAAGACGTTTCGAAACTCAAGGGCTTAATTGTAAAATTGAAGACTCAAAGACCAACTTATTTTATTTGAAAGAATTGAGAGGTTTAAATAATAATTTATTTGACTTGGGCTTAGGGTTAAATTGTGTATTTATATATATAAACATATACAGTGCAGCCGTGGGGAGAAAAATTAAGAGCAGCCAACTGGTTTTAATTGGAAATTACAAAAGGTGCAGCTGCTACAAGGAGAAGAGTAGATGAGGTGTGGGAGCTTAAAAGAGGAGAGAAGGTCAGGCCGTGAGTTTATACAGCTGCTGGGAGTTTTTCTTGGAGGAATAATAAAGGGCAGACTGCTGGACAAATTTTAGAGGATTAGTTGGCTGACTTGGGGAATATAGACATAACAATTGAGAGACAAAGTGACGCGGCTGCTACAAAAACTAGGTGGAAAGTTTGAATTGAAGATTGTATATACGTGTTGGAGGGGACAAAGAAGAAGCTGGGGGAATTAAAGGCTTATGATTGAAAGTTGGAAGGAGGCCATGATTGAATTACAACTACTCAAATTCCGGGTTTTGTTCACATTATTTATTGCTTTTTATTCCACAAACATGAGTAGCTAAATTTTATAATCGGGATTAACGATTTAGATTTAATGTTTCTTGTTTGATTTTAATTCTCAAGTTGGTGCTTTTATTTCGTGTATTGATTTTGTTATTGCGTTTAATGCTTAAATTACTTGATCACCAATTTATGATTTAATGGTTGTTTTCATAATTTGAGAGGTGAATTAAAAATTAGATCACGTAATAAAATCCGGCAATTTTAACAAAAAGATAGAGATATGAATTTGTGGTTGCATGTGATCACTTATGAATTCCTAGGAAATTTAATGCATTTAGTTAAGGAGAACTCTGACCGCTATAGAGATACATGGTTGACTTAGTTAAATAAGTCTAATTTGAACTCGAGAGAGGTAAATTAGATATATGCATGAATTCGACCAAATACAATTTTAGAAAACAACTTGAGATGAGAAATTAAGCTAGAACGTTATTTCGAAATCGTTAGTCCCGATATTCATTCAATTGCTAGAAATCCCACCACCTTGTTTCTTGCTTTTATTAATTGTTTTTAGTTAAATTTTCTATTTTCATTTTAATTGCATTGTTTATTTCATTGATTTTCAATTACTTGTCATTTTTGTTTTTATTTTTATTATTTTGCAATTTATTTTCTTAGTTAGTTTTGGTTCTAGTTTAGGAATTCTATTGAATCAAAGTAAATCGATAACAAATAAATAGTCCTCGTGTGATCGACAACTCGAACTCAAAAAATCCACTTTTACTACTTGTTAACGATATCGTGCACTTGCGATATTTTTTTACCAACGGGCACTTATGTACCTTACCTCCTAGAACTCCACAATTAAAAACAGAAATCTAAAAACTGCATGAATGCTTTGGAGGACTCCTCCATTACAGAATAAACAAGTATGCACACAAAATTCTAATTGTAAGAATGATAATACAGCAGTTTGCAAGGAGGAGGAGTAAAAGATCAGCATTGATTCTTTCTAAAGTTGAATGATGCCTCTGACTAATCCATTCAACTTTGTAGCCTCCAAGAGTCTGGAGTTTTTCTCCTTGAATCCCAAATTAGCAAACCAGTCCGCGACTTCATTTCCAAATATGCGAGAATTGAATATCAATTCCCTTTAGAAATTTTCTCCAGAGTGTACTGCAGAATCCAGAGCCCTTTGTTAGTCTGTTTACACAATTGCAGAGCACTTTTAGAGTTCACCTCAACCCATAGTTTGAAATAACCTCTTTCCTTGCAAAGTCTGATTCCATTATTAATGGCTTTTAATTCGGCTTCATGAATAGTGTTGGGACATTGGATATTTTAATTTGCCCAGTCCCAAACTCAAACCTCAGGCCTAAGCAATGTTTCAACCCAAAACCAATTGGTAATGGGTGGAGTAGTCCACTTGGATTATATGGTGATTTTTAGTTTACCTTTTTGTTATGACATGAAAACGATATAAGAAAAATATTGAAAATGATATTTTTGTTATGTGACATTTTTATTTATAGTGAGTTTATATAAATAGTTTATTTTTTTTCTCTATACGCATATTTTATAAATAAAGAATGTAGGTACTATTTTAACATTCGCACAGGGCACCCAAAACCACGGGGCTGGCACTGCCCAGCAGCCTGACCATCTTCCATCAGAGTACCATCAGTGTTCTCTCCCTGAGGTCTTTTCCAAGCAACAATAACAAATTTATGGCTGGTGAATAAGGTTCCCAGAGATTTAGCTAGGAATTGAACTCTCAATATAACACTTTGAGCACTCATCTTAACATCCTTATGTTTAGCATCATTGCGCTCAATTCATAAGAACCACTAGATAATGAGGGGTAATGCTAATATGGATGAATTAGAACCAGGTTAAGAGTGCAAACTAACAATCCAATCCAATCCAATGCACGTACAAGGTTCTTGGTTGAAAGAATTCACGCTAAATTAATCCCTGCTCAGGGAAGAAGTATTTCCAAACTTCTTTGGCAATTTCTCCATTGATAAAAACATGGTTCAAGGACTCCAGGTTCTGACAGCATTGGCATTTGGATGTTAAACTTCAGCTTGACAACTTCCTTCATCAACAGGAATTCACTTATTCCACAACCTGGAATCCACTTTATTTTCATCAACAGGAATCCAATCCAATCCACTTTATTTTATTTTGTTATTTACTCGTTTTTTTTAAAGTTATTTTTCTCAATTCCTTTAATTAAGTTTTTATTATTTATTTCATTTTGATTCAATTAATTTTCTTTAATTTACCTTTTTTATAATTTCATTTAATTATATTTTTGTTATTTATTTTATGTAATTTTCTGTCATATTTTTTTTAACGTGCAATTAATTTATGTTGACTGTTATTTCATGTTCTGTTTCTTTTTAATGTGCTCTTAAATTCTAATTATTTTAATTTCATGTCAATGTTTTATAACGTGGGATTAAATTATGCTGCCTCTAATTTTCTCCCATATATTTTTTTATGTGCAATTAATATTTTTGCAAGATGGAGTATGCCCTTAATGCTAGATTATGAAACTATGTAGGTAAAGTTATGTCAAATTCTAACTTACCAATTTCACAAGTTATGGAGGGACTTGATGATGCGCATGTAGACATGTTGCGTGAGTCGACCTTGAAAACTATATCCTTTGAGCCAGATGCAATTTTCTGGTTAGATAGTTAATTCTTTACTACTTTAGCTGCTTAAGCCAATCAATGGTGAGTCTTGTATTTTTAATTGGGCGATGGGAAGATCACCCTATTTTTTTATCTTTGAATTTGCCCTTATCACAGGTTAAAATGTACAAATGAAGAAGTAACAAGGGCTTGTATTGTTAGGAATAAAAGGCTACCGAATGAGTCTTTTGAGGGCGGTCGACTATTATATCTCTTTAGCTAGAGGAGGCATTCATCAGGTGCTCCAACAAGTTATAAGAACATATTTAGCTCTTGTTTGATGTTGTTAAAAGAATTTATTTGAAATGAATATATGATCAAAAAGTAAGAAATCTTTTTTTTAGTTTCTGTGTAATATTATATTATTAATAAATGTATGATTAAAAAAAGATAGAGAAAAAACGTGCAAAAATTTGAAGGGGCTCAAATAGGCATTTTCATCATATTATTCTCAATTCTACATGTTAGCCATATCACTTCTAATTGACCCACCGATATCAAATTTCTATTTATCTCAAGAATATAATTAACCCTTCTCAAAATAAGCACACATTCAGTATCAAATTTAATAGAAATATCACACATCTCAGCAACTTCGTGTGCAATTTGTAATACAAAATAACGTGATCTGAATCATATTGCATTTATCAAACAAATCTCTAAGGGATGTGACATGAAGAGATGCATCAGAATCATGTATTCGTTCGTGCATATGAAATTTCACATTTAAATTTAATTCAATGGAGTCGACAATATAACAATCTTTTATAAAGTGACTAATTTTACGATAACTAAGGCTCCATTCGGTATGATTTAATTTGACAAATTAATTGGCTAAAAAACAAAAAAGACAACAAATTTAATTTACACAATTTCTCAAATCACTTTTTAACCATCCAGATTTTCTCTCTCCAATTACACAATTCCCCAAAAATTATGATATATGTACAATTATTTTGTACAACATTTCTTACAACTCATGATGTGGCAAATTGTGATATATTAATTTTGAAAATGAAGTGATATATAAATCAAGGAGATTATGTCAATCAGGATTATAAGTTAAAAGTTATAAGAATGAGTTGTACATGTATCATAACTCATTTTCCAAACCAATTTTTAACCCTACATCTTACCTAAAAAATACAAATAAATCCAACACAAAATTTAATTTGACACCGGAACCAACCGAAGAGAGCCTAAAGCATTTCTTACCTAGACGGCTATACTTGGATCTACCTTTACCCTTTCTTTTACCACTATTACTATTTGACTCACTACTAAACTGTAGCAGAAGCTCCTCAACCTCGCGACCACTGTTTTCTAATCGGAGCTCTAGTTTGTCCTAGATCTTGGATAGAAAGTTTTGGTCAAGAGTTTCTTCTCCCGGTTAGATCCCTTTCTTCACACAATTCGGCCGATTTCTTGCAAAACCTGCACCACAAGCTATCGATCTTCACTGCTCGCCAACTTGATAGGTTTTCAATCTTTGTATAGCTTCGTCAGTCGGCCAATAGACACCAACTGAATGCTCAAACCAAGAATGCACAACCCAAGTTGGGTTAGTGGCGCAGAATCTTCTATCATCGATCAATGCTGACGTAAGCCGAAACTCACAAGTTGGGTCAGTGGAACGGAATCTTTTATCGTCAGTAGATGATGATGCAAAGCCAAAACTCACAAGTTGGATCAGTGGCAGTTCTTGCTTTCTTCTCCCAAAATAATTTCTGAGAATTTCTTTGATTTATTTAAACCACATAAGTTTATTCTAACCCAAGAATCACAATCTTAGCTCTGATACCATTTTTTTGTTAAGAAATCAGCCAAGAAATTGAATTAACCTTCAATCATGCAATCTCCACAAGAATTCAATAGCTTTCCCTTTGAATTGCAACACCTTTTTTGAGCTCAGATTAGTGCATCTAATACATTGTGATCGAATATCACTTGGATCAATAATAAAAACTCTCCTCCTAATCTTGATCCTACTTCAAGTTAAGATCAATAACATATTTAGCCTCTAGTTGATAAAGATTATAATTTATATTTTAATCTAAGTCAAAGTCAACAATTAATATCAATCATTTTTTTTTTTTTGATCCTCAGCTTTTTAATCATACATTTCATCAACTTTTAACAAAATCTACTAAAAATTTAATTTTAATCTCCACAAACTGGGGTTTAGTATACCACAAAAACTAGAGAGAGATCCACTTCGTGTTTTGTGTCGAGTGAATAATTAATTTATCAATTAATGGACAAGTGATTAATTAAAGGAGTCTTGCAACTAATCAAATTAATAACCACCATTGATCAAGATCAAGTGACGAAATTGACTCTTAAGCAACACAATCAGAGGCGGAGCTGCAATGGGTGTAAAATCTGGCCCAATTGGTTTTATTTTTTAACAACCCAGTTCCCAGCTCTTTTTTTTTTAATAACCCAGTTCACTTCACTTCCCAGCAGCAGCTCCAGTCGAAGGCTGAAAGTCCCAAAACAAACCCCCCAATTGCTGAACCTGCACTTCGTCCGAGCGTCCACCGACCGACCACCACCACCACTGACTGCGTCTGCACGATTGCACTGTACGTCTATACCCACCAGCGCCGCCCACCGCCAGAGCAGTCAGCAACGCAGCAGCGGCGCATCCTGGAAGCTGGAACTGGAAGTGCAAGCTGCTTCGGTCTTCCAGTTCCGCCGGCGCCGGGCGTGCCTACTTCATTTCAGCTGTCGATCAGTGATTCAGCGCTTCACTTCCATCGCCTTCCACTGGTATGTAAGGAGTTTTCCCAAATACCCTTTCTCTATCGATCAGTTGTCGATCAGAAATCTGAGCCCTTCTCAGTTTAAATTATCAAAATCCCTTTTCAAATTAAAGAATCAAACTTTAATTTCAGGTATTCAAATTAAGCAATTCAAGAATCGCAAACTTCAGATTCTGCCCATCATTTATGCTGCACAATCCAATTTCTTGAAAGGTATCCTTGCATTCTTTCTATTTAAATGCACATGTTTTCTTAAAATAGCGTGAATATACATAATTTATATTTGCTGAGCAATGTTTATCATCCATTTAAGAAAATTGTGGCTGTTGGAAATTTGATGAAAAAGAGATTATATATCTGAATTTATGATTTTGAATTTGAAATATGTAATGTTGTGCAGTAGCCAGTAGAGTGGTGGATTGGTAGTTGTTTAATTATTTGTTTACAATTGTTTATTTTATTGTTTGTATCAGTTATGGATAGATATTTTAAACGGAAATCCACGTTTTCTTGTGACGAGCAAATTAATGAAAATGAAGTTAGGGATGAAAGGGTCAACACAATTAATCAAGAAAAGAATGAAAATGAAGTTGGGGATGAAAGGGTTGACATAATTGGTGAAGAATCAGATGTTGAACTTGAAGATGTTCCTCTTGAAATTAATGTCGAGAATGTTAGGAGAGATACTGTCGAATTTGATATAGCAAATCTTCATTCGGATCATGGGTTGAGAATTCCAATAAATGATTATGATTTTAATGTTCGGGATTTGGTTCGAAGAACATATGTGCAAAGAGGTCATTGTCAGCCTCGCAATCATGAATTTCCCCTAACAAAATTTAGTACACAAGATAGGTGATTTTGTGTTTCATGGTATAATGAGCATTCTAGTTGGTTGGAATACAGTATAACAAAAGATGCTATATTTGCTTCTATTGTTATCTCTTCGTCTCAATTGGTAGTTCATTTGTTAATGGTGGGTTTAGGAATTGGAAAAAGAAAGATTTGCTTAGAACACATGTTGCAAAATCAAGTAGTGCACACAATCAGGCTCGGGTCAAATATGAATCATTCAAGAATCAACAAAGAGGCATTCGGTCCTGTCTTAATAAGCAATCACATCAAGCCCGACAAGAGTATCGAATTCGTTTGAATGCGACACTTGACTGTATTCGATTTCTTCTACGAAAATGGCTGGCCTCTCGTGGTCATGATGAATCTGTAGACTCCAATAATTAGGGTAATTTTCTTGAACTATTGCATTGGTTGTGTGACCATAATGCTGAGATTAAGGATGTTGCTTTGATGAATGCTCCTGAAAATCTCAAGTTAACATCACCACATGTTCAAAGAGATATCGTGAGTGCTATTGCTTCTGAAGTTATAAATGTGATTATCAAAGATATTGGTGATAGCCTTTTCTCTATCCTAATTGATGAATCTCGTGATATTTCAATGAAGGAACAAATGTCAGTCGTTTTTCGTTATGTTAAGGATGGATGTGTATTGGAACATTTTATAGGTGTAACACATGTTTCGAGTACTACAGCTGCCTCACTTAAGGCTGGAATTGATCAGCTTTTCTCCAAGTACAGCTTAAGCATATCTAACTTAAGAGGCCAAGGATATGATGGAGCTAGTAATATGAGAGGTGAGTATAACGGTCTCAAAACACTTATCTTGGAGGAAAACACATATGCTTATTACATTCATTGCTTTGCTCATCAACTTCAACTAGGTCTCGTGGCTGTGGCACAGAAACATGCGAAGATTGAAACCTTCTTTCATGTAGTACATAGATTGGTGAATGTTGTTGAAGGATCAGCTAAACAGAGTGATCTTCTTAGAGAGAGACAAAGACTCACAATTCTTGAAGCACTAAACGTTGGTGATATATCAAGTGGACAAGGTCTTCATCAAGAAACTACTCTTAAGCGTCCAGGTGATACACGTTGGGGTTCCCACTATAGCTGTTTAATTAACTTGATTGTCATGTTTTCATCTACAGTTGAGGTTATTGAGATGATTGCTATAGATTTTACAAGTACAGGAACAAGAGGTGAGGCATGTATGTTATTGGAGTCGATGTTAAAATTTGATTTTGCATTTAGTTTACATCTATTGAAAAAGATCTTGGACATTTCAAATGAGCTGTCAAAATCATTACAAAGAAAAGATCAAGATATTATCAACGCCATGAGATTGGTAAAATTGTGTAAAGTACAGCTTCAAATGGTGAGGGATGATGGTTGGAATTCATTTTTTGGGATTGTTTGTTCATTTTGTGAAGCTCATGAGATCAATGTTCCTAATATGGATGATATGTTCATAGCTCTGGGACGTTCAAGGCGTGACACCATGACAAATTTGCATAACTATCGTGTGGAAATGTTTTACGCCATCATTGATATGCAACTTCAAGAGTTGAATGATCGTTTTTCTGAAGTAAATAGTGATTTACTCCTTTGTTTTGCTTGTTTGTCTCCAAGTAATTCATTTGCTTCTTTTGAGAAGAACAAATTGCTTAAACTATGTGAGTATTATCCGATGGATTCTGATGCATCAGCTATTTTGGAACTAGATGATCAACTTGATACATATATTCTTGACATGCACACTGATGAAGATTTTGAAGGAATACATGGCATTGGTGATCTTGCAAAGAAGTTGGTTGCCAAAAATAAACATCAAGTGCATTCATTAGTCTACAAACTTGTGACATTGGCTTTAATTCTTCCAGTGGCTACTGCTACAGTGGAGAGATCGTTTTCTGTAATGACTTATGTCAAGAATCGTCTACGCAATCGCATTGGAGATCAACTGTTGAATGATAGTTTAATTGCATATATAGAGAAAAATGTATTTGACAATATCGAAAACAATGTGATCATGGAATGTTATCAGCGTATGAAAACGCGTAGAGAACAATTGTAATAAAATTTCAAGTGTCTCTTCATTTTTTGCAACATTTATACAACTTTGATTGTGGTGATTGGTATTTGTTGAATATTTATTTACAATTGTTTATTTGATTGCTTGCATTAGTTATGGATACATATTTGAAACGTAAATTTGAGTTTTTTAAGGCTCTTCCTTAAAAAAAAAAATTCGGGAGCGCTGTCCCCGTAAACTCCACTGCGAAGAACACAAATCCATCTTTAAAAAGCCCCACTAAGATGAATTGTCTGCGTCCGCCACTGAACACAATCCAAGTCAAATTTCTAAACCAATCAAACACAATCACCTTACTAAAAATGACAAGTAATCCTCACACATAAATCAATATTGCAATTGAAAGGTTTTAACTCTTAATTATTACGTTGTCTACCATAGTAAGAAAGAAAATTCTCAACCTGCTCGTTTCGACTGTCCATAGGACCTCATGAGTATAAGTAGAGCATCTCAATAAACCAGGCAACATGAGGAAATGCATTTTTAATTTATTTCTCACCAAGTAATGCAATGCTCACATGAAGAATAGTAAACAGATGCATGGAAACTTTATTGTTTATTTAAGCTTATCAACAAGTGATGAAAATTTATTGTTTATTCTTACCGACAATTACTCAATCATGTAGTGACATTTTTACTTCGCATTACTCGATATAATTTTGTAAAAGACCACATCATATTTGAACTTTCTTCTTTCCTTGATCATGTTGAATGACAAATTCTAACACCTGAAATATGTCAAAAAAAGAAAAGGAAAAAAAAAAAAAAAAAGTATAACAGTACATATAACAATAACATGGAACGATAGCTTTACTTTAATTTACTCCTCTAATGTCTTGCGTCACACTAAGCCCCTGTTTGGGAGGGATTTTTCCACCAATTTTATCAGATTTTGATAAAACCAACATGATATAATTGACTTTTCTTACCCTGAAACAGTGGGCTCAATGCTGTACATTACAATTTTGCCCTGCACTTATAAGTCCTCAAACAAATATATGTGGGTAAAAAAGACAATTTGAATTTATCAAAATCTGATAAAATTGTGAAAAATCTCTCCCAAACAGGAGCTAAATATAGGTACCATTACATAGAACTAATAAAATAATTCAGTTAGTGCTCTATATTTATTTATATTTAACAACTAAAAGAGCAATTACCCAATGAACATTGAAATACTGTTATACAATCCAAATTATAGATTAATTGGAGTCTGGAGACTGCCAGATATTATAAAGTGTAAACGTGAGCTAGCAAGCCTACCGCCTACCACAGCATAAGTAGTATATATTATTTTATGATGATAGAGAAAGCCACATCGTTTTACTCGAAAGTGTAAAGGCTCTTCTCCACCATCCCACAAATGCTGTTCTTTCATGCATGTATTCTCGTCAAAAAAATAAAAAATAAATAAAATAAAATACTTTTTCCCTTCGACAAGACGGAAAGTTGGAATTTACCTCAGCAAAAATTGAGTCCCTTTGTTGAACTTGTGGAGCCTAATTGTACTTTCTCTTCCTGAAATGCAGATCAGCCTAATATTTTCTGCTGCAATAAGTGAACATTAGCTGAGCTCTTACATTAATAATGATGACTGTTATTCATTTTTGTGCTTCTTTATTACTGTTAGTAGTACGGAATTAGGCATTTAACCGAAAAATATATACACTTGTGTTCTTTCTAGAGCTCTGAAACAGAGAGTAATATAAAAATACAGTTGTTTGAACCTGTTCTCTGATGGCCAATGTTGAGCCCTCTATCCTTCTCGTATTGAGAGAATTGGATGTCGCTGTTAAAGGAATTTTTAATATAAAGACGGCACTAAACGACGTCGGCCGACCCTTATTTAGTGGCAAACAGCCAAACTTAGAATGGGATTAGAGCTAAAAATATAAAATAATAATGAATATGTCCAGACAAATTGAAGTATTGAGTCATGCAACCTAGTCTCTATATATTGCTAAGCACAGGAGAAACACAAAGAATATTATAAACTTCAGCTGTCACTTCAAATAGACAAAAAAACGTGCAACAACAATTTTTTTACTTTCTATAATTGTAACTCCAACAGAGAAATCTGAATTTATAGAACAGCATGAGAAAAATACCATGATTTCAATGTCCACACTGAGCCCCCATTTGGTAAGGAAATCTTGATTTTAAGTCAAAATCAACACTTTATTTTAACCACACAATTCATCAACTTTTATCAAAATCTGCTAAAAATCTAATTTTAATCACCACCAAACACGGGCTGAATATAACTGTTGAAAAGTCAGCTGTCTATTGTCCTATAATTATTTCAAGAAAGCACGATGAATGAAATTATTCATTATTGCTAAATAAAGGGCAAAGGAGACTATTATATTACTTACCTATGCAACAACATTAACATAGACTCATAGACTACTAATCAGAAAAAATATATCACTAATTTTTGTTTGAGCCTAACGTATTGAAACAATGATTGGGTCAGTTGTAACGGATAAAGCTATTTTAAAGACGCAAATAAGGAAAGTTTACCTAAGTTATGCATGAAAAACTGTTGGCCACAAAGGAGACCTAAAAGAATTTACTTTTAACTTAAAAGTGAGAATGTCCCATACCCCTAATGAAAAGGACTCCCCAATCTCTTTCTGAATGATGATTATAAAGCTTAGATCTTTACTTGTTAATTCACAACACAAATTCGTGCAAGGTTTAGGAATTGTGAAACTAAGGTTATATCCAATGACAGGACTAGGTTCTTCATGTGGAGCCTGCAAGTTCTTGAGAAGAAGGTGCATGAGCGAATGCGTCTTTGCACCTTACTTCTCTTACGACCATGCAGCAAGTCACTTTTCTGCTGTTCACAAGGTTTTTGGTGCAAGCAACGTCTCTAAACTATTGCTGCACCTACCTGAACAGAATCGAAGTGATGCTGCCATAACCTTATCCTATGAAGCACTGGCACGAATGCAGGACCCTATTTACGGTTGTGTTGCACATATTCTTGTATTGCAGAAGTTGGTTCGTCATTTCAATTCTCTCTAGAAACCTCATTATATTGCAATAAAATCAAGGGTTTCATACGTAAAACTTACCATGCAGGTGGCCAACCTCGAGGAGGAGATAGAAATCATTGGAAATCAAATGGCTAATCTTGGAGTTTATAACTCTAGATATGAGACGTCTCAAGAAAATTATATCCCAAATGATTTTTTACAATTTTCCCCTGGGTATGATGTCATGGGCGATCATATTAATCAACAAAGTCTACAACTTCAACCAGGAAATTTATCAGCGAATCAAGCTTGCTCTAGCCAAATGAACATGCAGTTCCCCCAGGGAAATGTATTTGGGGATGAGATTCTCCAAGCATACTCCGGTTCCAGTGTCTTTGACAGAATCTGTGAAGAACTAAACCAAGATATTTATCTGTATTCTCAATGGATGTGCAGCACCCTTAATTCAAGATGACTCTGAAAGTGAATTAATTGTGCTTTTCTCCTAGAAGACACAGATTTTACACATGGAAATATTAAGTTGCATTGCCGTTCGGTTTTCTTTTTCGTTTTTTCTTTGGCATGACGCCACTCCTTGTGCTTATTATATCTATGCATATTATGATGTTTTCCCTCCTCGTCATGTGTAGAAGTTTTAGCTCATCATCTTAATTCAGAAGGCGCCCTGTAGAATACGACTTGTGGAATTCTATGGTTAACTTTAAGGAATAGAAAATGCTTACATTGGAGAAAAAACTGCATCTTTGGCTCAGGTAATATAACTTGGTCTAGTTACAAACATCTAAAAGAGCAACAAATTTGGAACCAAAGATCAAAAAATTCAAGTGGGTAGTAAGAATGACATAATTCAATTCCTTGACAATATTATGTCCACGTTGTAAAAGCAAAGAACGTACAGCAATAAGTTAGACCTTATTCTTACCACGTTGGATCTAGCACTATATATCCATTAAAAGAGCCAATGATATTACATCTTTTGCAACCGCATCAAATCATAAATTTTGATCCACCCCTCCCTGTTTTAAACAGCTGCATTAGAGGATTGCATTGCTCATGTTAATAAGAGCTTCCACCCATATGCCCCAACAATCTGAGTTGTCCTTTAATTTATTCTCAACGAGATGCCGCCTTCATTTTTGGCATGTATCATGGTTTCTTAGTTTACTCATTCTTGTACTTCCAAACATCCATCTTAAAACTAACAGAGGGAGGGAGAGTTCACCTTATTTACATGCACGGACAGGTTAACGTATTACACAATCTAAACATAGATTGAAAAGTAACTTGAAACATGTTCTAATATTTCATAATAAATAAACCTGTAAAATGTTGAGATTTACAATATAACGAGAAAAGTCATTCACTTGGAAAAACATCACAAAATAATTCCATAAAAAGACAGATATTATCAGCATTTACGGATGCATAGTGCAATGTACTACAAAATATATAAAAAGATGAAAAACTCAAAATAGCAAGTATAAAAGATAAAAAAATCTCCTCTTCCAGTTACACTCCATTTTCCTGTAGATATATATTAGAAACTGGCTGCCTCACCTTCAAGTTACATGCCATTTCACAATGTATCTCGCTCCCAAATGTTGATTCCATGTCTGAAACATTTATGGGGCTATATCAGGAGCTGGCAACAAAATGCCGCCCAAGTCATCAAGCCTCTGTAAATGAATAACAAAAAAAGGTAAATATTCAATTCAGATAAAACAGAATGTTAATGGATATAGTCAATGGCAAGGATTGACCTCATGAACACCACTCCCGAGCATTTTGGAACATTCGCAACCAGGGGCTGGGGCCTTTCTTGTCCACATTCCAGTTCTTGGGATACCAAGGATACTGCCACATCAAGAAGCAGCGCTCTGGATGAGGCATCATGGCAAGATGTCTGCCGTCTGGAGAACAAATTGCAGCCACACCTAAAGGAGAACCATTAAGATTGAAAGGATAGACTTCTGTTGGATTCCCATTATCATCACTATATTTCACAGGGGCCAAATTTGATTTTAGAATACTATCGAAAACACCATCATCGGGAAAATAAGCTCTTCCCTCACCATGGGCAGCCCACACACCCAATGTGCTACCCTCCATTCCTTTAAACATTATAGCTGGTGAGTCTTCTATTTTCACACTTGTAAAGCGGCACTCAAACCGTCCGGATTCATTGTGTATGAACCTTGGTTGCGATGGGTCCCCATTGTCCCCAAGGACACCTCCAACTTTGGGGCCTGGAACCCACCCCAAAAGAGCCATCAGCTGACACCCATTGCAAACCCCTAAACTGAAAGTATCTGGTCGTTCATAAAATTCTTGAAATTGACTCAAAAGAGGTTTATTAAATCGTATTGAAGCTGCCCAACCCTTTGCAGAATCGAGCACATCAGCGTAGCTAAATCCTCCAACAAAGACAATTCCACGGAATTTATGCAATGAGATTGCTCCACTAAGAAGGTCAGACATTGCGATATCCCATGTTTCAAAACCAGCAGCATGAAAAGCAGCAGCCATTTCTCTGTCCCCATTACTGCCTTCCTCGCGAATGACAGCTACCTTCGGTTTTGAAATGGCTGTCATATATTTCTCATCTGTATAGGTAGGAGTGAAAGACAACTCCCATGAAGGTGCTTGCCGACTACTCAAACCTTCTTTTTCAAGTTCAACACAAGACGCCAATCTTTGTAATTTCTCCAGCTGAAAGCTGGTTTCTTCCCACATATCCCTGAGCAGATATGTTTCCTCCTTCAAATGAGTGACACCATCAACCTTCAATTCAACCATTGGGGAGGCAGAAACTTCACCAATAATCTCAGCAGAAATTCCAACATCCGAAAGCTCTGTCATTACCAAATCTATATTATTTTTGCTGATCTCAAGGACAATGCCAAGCTCTTCAGCAAAGAGAGTTTGGAAAAGGCTGTAATTCTGTTGTGAGGTCAAGTTCAAGTGAATACCACAGTTGCCTGCAAATGCCATCTCCAAGATACTAACAATAAATCCTCCATCACTAATATCATGACCAGCTGATACCAGCTCCTCTTCAATAAGATTCTGAACCCCATTGAAAACTCGTTTAAGGTAAGAAACATCATCGAGATCAGGACACTCATCCCCAACTTGATCAAACACCTGAGCGAGAGCAGAACCACCCAAACGCCGCTTCCCCTTGGATAAATCAATGTGAAGGAGAATACCATCATCACCAAGCTTCAAATCAGGTGTCACGGTTTTAGTTATATCAGGACAAGTAACATAGGTACTGATTACCAGATTTCCAGGAGCCTTGACAACTTCCCCAGATGCATGTGCAGCCATAGAAAGACTATCCTTGCCCCCGTCAATAGCAATGCCAAGTTCAATCATAGCTTCTGAAAGAGCTATGGCAGCATCATACATGGCAGCTCCTTCCCCATCCAGTTTGGCAGCATACATCCAATTCCCACTAGCCTTGACGTCAGAAAGAGAAGTGACCCTAGCCCAGACAAGATTAGTAAGAGCTTCCCCTACAGCTAACCGTGCCATAGCTTTTGGGTCCAGCAGGCCTTTGATCGGCTGCTCCCCAATCGAGCATGCACCTCCAGTGAAGTGAGCATAACTTTGAGCAATTACAGCAACATCCGAAAGCGTAATTTGCAAGGGACCCACTGTTTGCTGCTGAGCCACCAGACCTGTTACACATCTATCAACTTTTGTAGTTAAGAACCTTTTAGATGCAACAGAGGGAAGTCTCAGAACTCTTTTCAAAGAATCCATAATGGTAATCCCAGGGGCAATATCAAGTGGGTCTCTAGCATTAAATATGCGATGGAATGCAAATGTTTTCTGAGGCATGTCTCCAAGCACCTTTTCAAGCTCAAGATCCACAGCAGGTGGTGGCAGAGGTTGTCCACTTGAGCTGGCTCTTTCTATAGCTAAACTATCAATTAAAACAATCCGCCCTTCTCCACTAATTGATCCAATAACAGCCATTGAGACTCTCTCTCTTTCGCATATTGATTGCAACAGCCTGTGGCTTTCAGGTTTTACCAAAATAGCGTCTTGCTCCTGGTACTCAGCACCCCATATCTCCAAGACTGACATTGTGTGATCACCAACTACAATTGCCCTTATATCAATAGTAGCACCCTTTGGGTATATTATTTCCTTGACAACATTGCAGTTTCCACCGGCACCCTGATCATGAATGCTAATGATAGGATTGTTCTCCCCCATTTCGACACAAGCTCGAACAACTCGATACAATTTTTGTGCCATCTCTGCATCGCCACGCTGTACTGCATTAAAATCAAGCTCAGCATCATTTTGGCCACTAACCATGCTTGATGCAGCACCACCACCCATTCCAATACGATATGCCGGGCCTCCAATCTTTACAACTAACATTCCAATTTCAGGATCTCCCTTTGATATGTGAGTGTGATCAATCTGACCAATACCTGCACTGAACATGATTGGTTTCAACCATTCCCGTCTTTCCCCACTTGGAAGTCTCATTCCGAAAGTCCTTGTGTAACCCTGAACTAAAGGCTCCCCAAATTTGTTGCCATAGTCTGATGCACCATTACTAGCGTCAATGAGAATCTGAAGTGGGGAAGCCAAGTTTGTGGGGTATGTGAACGATGGATCCTCCCATGGAGCATATGAACCTTCAATATTAAGATTTCCAACACAGTAACCAGCTGTAGATGCCACAACAAATGAACCCCTTCCAGTCGCATGTGTGTCCCTAATCCGGCCACCAGCGCCTGTCTCTGCACCAGGAAATGGAGCCACTGCACATGGGAAATTGTGGGTCTCGGCAGTAAACAATATATCGAGTTCACGAGGACTCATCTCCAATGGGCATGTTGAACCGGGGTGAATTGGTCGCAATTGATTCACATGAAACCCTCTAATAGCACTGGAGTTGTCCTTAAAGCCAATAACAGAATTGTTTGGGTTTGCTTGCAAAGTGCTTTTGACAATTTGCATGAGAGTCCTATTTACCGGCTCACCATCTATAAGAATCTTCCCAGTAAAAAACCAGTGCCTGCTGTGCTCACTATTAGACTGAGCAATATCAAATAACTCGACATTTGTAGGATTCCGCTTGATGTCATCCCTGAAAAGCTTGGTGTAGTACTTCAAATCTTGTTCATCGAAGGCTAAACCCATTTTATCATTTATTTCCTCCAATGCCTTCCTGCCCCTCTCCATAACCTGTATATACTGGACCTCCTTCGGGACTGCACTTGTCTCGAAAGATGTGAGCTTCCGAGTATAAACACACTCAGTCATCCTATCATGCACCAGCGCAGTAAACTCACTAATCTGACTGTCTAACAATGATGCACTGCCAGCATTAACATACAACAAGTACCTCCTTGACCGTTCCAATCTATTTATTTCAGTCAACCCACATGCTCGGCAAATTGAGACAGCATTCGTAGACCAGGCCGTGGTGAAAGATAATCGGGGACCAACCTCTACTACAATGGTATTCAAGCTTTCTTTCATCTCCTTGTCAAGAAAACTTTCAACCCCCAGATTATCCGGCTCATAAGTTTCTCCCAAAAGCCATTTAAGCACTAAGAGCTTCTCATCTGAAAGATTTCCATCTACCCCAATATTGAAGCACTGTTCAGTTTTCAAGCCAATTATTTGGTTTGAGACTTTCGTCTGAACCAATTTGAGAAGTTCGGATGTTGCACTTTCCTGAATAAACGGAACACGGTATAAATGAACAACATTTGCAGCATCCCTTTTAACCTTGGCTGGTCTCTCACTAACTGAACCGCTTGCATCCTTCGAGACAACAGCCCTCACGTTGACTGGAAGACCAGCTCTATAAGAAAAATTCACAGGACTCTGTCTTTGCAAGGTACCCCAAAGCAATCTGTTAGTCTGCCTTGAAGAACGTCTAGGGAAAAACCGTTTCTGCCTTTGAGATCCCTGTAGTTACCAAAACAAAACCACATTCAGTAATCAATTTTTATAATTCACTCAAAATTTCAGACTTAAAACAAATAATATTAGGAGATAGCAAAAAAAATCGCACTTGTAAGAACTCTGCTGCTGTGATTTCCCAGGCAGCAGCCATTACTCTGCCCAAAACTCTGTCTGTAAAAATCAATAGCAACAAATTAAAAAAAAATAAAAAAAATCAACCTAGACCACCAATAAATGTCACGAATAAATCACAGTTAAGGTAATTAATAGATACGATAAACCCCAAAAATCGATTTAACAGTGAAAAACTGCTCAAACTAGGGAGGAATTTCAGCTCGATTTAAATGCCAAAAAGAATCCAATAAAGATTTATCGGACATGTAAAGGAGGTTTACCTGTTTAGGAGAAGACAGTGTACAGCCAAGACAAGCCCGCGCGAGAGTGAGAGTAAAGTGTTGTTCTGGTCTGCTAGAAACAAAACCCTAAACAGATTGTATTTTTAATCCGTGCTAGTATTACTTCCGTCAGATGCGCAAATATTATAATCCACATCATCGATTTCAATAAATATTATTAAAATTTTAGTATATATACATAATCATCACGTATAATAAATGCATAAAAATGAATTCTCTATTACAATAATTATTAGAATTTAAAAAAATAACATAAATTATTCAAATTATTAAAATATTCTTTGAATAATAAATGTCAATTTATATATTTAAATAAAAAATTATTATTGATTTCAATAATTTTATTGAATTATTAATAACTTAAAATGTAAATTAAGTAATTTTTTAGTGATATATCACATTTGATGTAATATTATTTGAACGAATATTAATGCATGTGAAATGTATTAGCATATTTCTCATAACTTTTGCATTTGACTTTTGCATTTAACGTATTTTTTAATTTTCATTTAAAAACATCAATTACAATAATTAAAAAATAATTAGTCAAAATATTTGAATCTAACCAATAAAACTTTATTTGCAAAAATAAGTAGTCAAAATAATAATTTTGAAAATCTCGTGATTATAATAATACGACAATCGAGTAAAGTTGGATATTACAAAGTTATACCAAAAATTATACCATATAATCTTTAAAAATTATTAAAATTAAGAATGATCAAAAAATATTACTCATTCTATTAATATTATTAACTAAAAAAATCAAAACATTAACTCTTCAATATTAACCTTCGTTAAATAACTTTTTCTATATATTATTTATAAGCAGCACATTTTTAACCCACTTTTTAACCACATATTTTTTCAAACTATTTTTCAACCACACATTTTACCTCGAAACAAAAATATAGTTGCTGAACGGACGATTATTTTATTAAAATATTTAATAATAATATATAATATATATTTTAGAAATTTTGATTTGTAATATTAAAGATAACAAATGATTTGACCATTAATAATTAAAACACAATTTAATTATTGATGGATACACATATGATTTATAATATTAAAAATTAAAAATCAATGATTAAATAATAATTTTAATACCGATAATTAAATATATTGATTGAACTCATTCAATATTAATGTTAATAATAAAAATAATAATTATAACAAAAACATACAAATAATAATAACATTGTATTAATTATTTACTATAATACTAAAATATAAAGAATTTAAAAATTAAATTTTGTCAAACTATCCTACTTTTATATATAGTATAGATATAGATTTCCACCATTGCGATGAACTGAAATTTATATCCGCAATATAGATAAGCATTCATAAAATTTAATAATTGTACATAATCAACAAAAAGTACAAAAATATTTTTTTATCACAACATTTATTAAAATTTAAAAACAACATAAATAATTCAAATTATCGAAAACTTTATTGAATGATAAATGCAAATTCTATAGTTTTTTAATTGTGCATCATGTTAGATATAAATATATTTGTTATAATTTTTGCATTTGCTTTACATATTTAATTTTTTTCTCAATTTTCGTTCAAAATGCACAATAAACTATAAATATGTGTTTAATCTCAACTCATCAAATATAGACAATTGAACAATTTTGAAGATCAAGAAATTATTATATCATATAATCTTTGCACAATTATTAAAATTAAAAATTATTAAAAAAAAATATTAACCATTGTTTGGTATTTAGCATAAAATAATATTAGCACATACATACATACATACATATAAGGCAATAAATGCATTCATATAAATTCACTTTGCATTCACACTAATCCATTATTCTCTCTTTATATATAATATAGATAGATATAGATTTTTTTATTTTTTTTTTGACTTTTCAACGATTTTTGTACTGCCAGAAAAAGAGTTTCATTTTATTTATACTTTGACTCAATATCATCTTTTCAATATTTAATTCAAATTTTTTTTCAATCATACATTTATATAAGATCCATCATTTTTCATAATTTTCAATCACTTTTAAATCATACTTCCTTTCAAAAATTCAAAATTCTCCAAAAATTACCAAAACCAAACATGTACTTATTTTAATGTTTTAAGGGTAAAAAACTTGAGATGGAATTGCATCTTACATCACTTTTTTAGTCTGCATCAACAAGATTGTCACTTTTGAGACTTTTTTGCCTATCAAAACCCACCCTAAATGTCAAACCCCCCCCCCCCCCCCTCAATTAAAAAAATATATAAAATAAAATAAAGAAAAAGTTAGAGAAAGAAAAAGAAGCAAAAGGAAAAGGTTGAAATCACTTTTACCATACCTTTTGGCTTTTACAAATCTACTTCCCAAAACAAAACTACTCCCTTCTATCCGATATAAAAAATAAAAAAATAAAAAAACACTACTCCCTTCTACCATTCTCTCTCGACGCCAGACACCACCCACTCGCCATCATCGACCATCCAAATGCACATCTCTCTCATCCGGTGATAGAGCATTGCGTTGTACTTGCCTAAATGCGCATAAAACAGTGAAGATAATCTCCATTCTTAACACCTGCCAGTCAAACAATCGAAAATCACAATCACTTCATTCCATCGTTTTTTAGGTGTTTCCTTCAAATTATTTACAAGTAAGTGGATATTTGTTTTTGGAAAAATATTTCATATTTTGGTCATTAGGATATGTTTGATTAGAGGGTGGAAGGGGAAAAAAATATTTTTCATCCACATTTGGTGTTTGATTGCAAAGTGATCAATGGAATTTATTTTTCAGCTAAGTTCAAAAAATGCTTCTTTTCTTTGAAAACAAGGAACTCGATTTCCCATTGGGGTGGCTGGGAAAATGACTTCTATGGAATTTCTCTTATTTTTCCTAACATTATTTGAATTGCACCCCATTTAACTTTTTGTGTTGTGTTTTGAGATGCATTTGCTGATTATATTATTTGTCTACATTTTGTTTTTGCTGTTTCATAATTTTGAAATATATTTTCATGTTTGATTTCATTTCATGAAATTCATGTATTCTCTTAGTTTGTTCATTGTTTGAGATGTATTTGGAAGAAGATTTTGTATTCAATACATTGTTCACTTTTAGGAACAATTATGCCTAGATTTTATTTTGTTTTTCACTTCGAGAAATATTATCTATATTGACATTTTATATATGGAATTCCATTTTCGTGTTCATTTTTCATGTCATCAATTTCATATGTTGTATGCCTTTTTCATTTTTTGTGATGTAGTTGGAAGATAGTTTTCTCCTCAATTTATTGTTCATTGTTTTTGGAATAATAATTACGCAAATTTAGAATTTCTTTTTGTTGGGCTTAAATGGTTTTTTTGGTCCAAACCATTATTAAGTAATAAATTGGTTCAACGCATTTTAAATGTGAAATGAAAGGTGGTGGACTTTGGTGCAATCAGAAACAACTTGTCCACCCAAATAATTAAAAAAAGGGGTAGTATCATTGGTGCGTGCTTAGAGACAATTCACGCAACAGAGGTTGGGAATAAAAGGTTGAACGCGGCTTGGAGAAAAACTCGGTGATTCTTCTTGATTTTTCAGTTGAAAAATATACACATACACGCATCAAATAATGGAGGAATAAAGGTGCATTTTCTAGTATTATTTTAGAGAAGAAATTATTGATTATTGAAGTGTTCTTCTTCTTCTTCAAAAATTGGGTTTTTCTAAGTTTTATCTTAGAATGATTTAGGTGCATTATTATCTCCATATTATTGTTGTTGTTGGGGTTCCATTTATTGTATTAGATGATGCATATTTTAGTTACCAAGATTAATTCTTGAAGGTGTGTATTGGTTACCTCTAGATTTAGGGCAAAAATTTAGGGAAGAAAATATTGTATTCCTATTATTTGGTAATAGTAGAATTGTTGATTTGCCCCCGTCGACTTTCCCTTCTTATTGGAGGGTTTTACGATATTAAATAATTTATGGTGTTATCGTTTTTGATATTTATAATTCTGGTATTCAATTGTTTGAATTGACTTGTTTGAGTTGTTGATTTTCTATTTTAATCACAAGTTTGAGGGAAATATTTTTAGCGTTCTACTTGTGTGACATTCTATTTTGTTGTCCAATTTCCCAACAGTGGTATCAAAGCGTAGGTTGGATTTTGTGGATTAAAATGGAGAATCCAGTTGGTTGTGCTATGATTAGACTCATTAATCATGATTTGGTGATTTGGAAGCCTAGGATGGAGGTTATCCTTTATTGCAAGGATTTGCATGACCCCTCAACACACGGCTAAACCAAAGGATATGTCCGACAATGATTAGACCAACTAGAATAGAAAGACTATCGGAACTATAAGACAGTGGGTGGATAATAGTGTGTTTCATCATGTGGCACAGGAGACTAATGCACAGAAATTGTGCTCGAAATTGGAGTTTATGTTTGAGAAGAAGACTGAATCTAGGAAGTCTTTTCTGATTAGAGATTTGGTCAACATGAAATACAAAAATGGCATGGGTGTGGCAGAGCACTTGAACAATTTTCAGAATATTGTAAATCAGTTGACTACTATGGATATGAAACTAGAAGATGAATTACAAGCTTTGTTACTTTTGAGTTCTTTACCAGACAGTTGGAAGACCTTTGTTGTGACTATCAGTAATTCTGCTCCGAATGGTGTTTTGATTATGGAGTCTGTGAAAGATAGTATGCAGAATGAGGAATCAAGAAGAAAGTTCTCGGATGTACATGCGGGGTCAAATTATGCACATGCTCTTATTGTAGAGGACAGGGGGTGAAATAGAAATAGATGGCAGAAAGGTCGCAGCAAGTCAAGAGGTCGGTCAAAATCAAAAGATAAAAAATCAGCTTGCTATCATTGTGGTAATGTGGGCCACATTAAAAGAAATTTTCGAATTTGGTTGAGAGAGTAAAGAGAAGGTAGCAATCAGAAGAAGGAAGATGAAAAGAACGCTACAGTTATTGTTTCTACCAGTGATGAAATACTTTCTTGTATAGATGGTCATTGCCTACACGTAGGTGATCCTAGTACTGAGTGGATTGTTGATAGTGGTACTTCCTACCATGTTTATTAAAATATGGACTTGTCTGCAAATTACATAGCTGGTGATTTTGGTATTTCAAATATGGGAAATATTAGTCAATCTAAGATTGTTGGGATTTGTGATATTTACTTGCAAACAGAACTTGGCTACTCGTTGATACTGAATGATGTGAGGCATATAGCTGATATGCGCCTCAATTTAATTTCAGTTATGGCTCTCGACAGACAGAGTTATTATAACAAATTCGGTTATTTGAATTGGAAATTGTCAAATGGCACTTTGATTGTCGCCAAAGGAAAAGCTTGTTGTACGCTCTACAAGACTTATGCAAAAACTTGTAAAATTGATGTGAATGTAATTGAAGATACTTCTCATGATTTATGGCACAAGAGGCTTGGTCACATGAGTGAAAAAGGTTTGCAAGTTCTAGCTAAGAAGACAATTATTCTCTTAGTCAAAGGTATGTCTCTAAACCAATGCTATCATTGTTTATATGGTAAATAAACAACACAGAATTTCTTTTAGTGACTCATTTAAAAGAAAACATGATATTTTGAAACTTGTGCATTTTGATGTGTGCTCTCCTAGTGATGTAGATTCTTTGGGTGGAAATAAGTATTTCCTCACTTTTGTTGATGATGCTTCTAGGAAGCTTTGGATTTATATGTTGAAATCTAAAAATCAGGTATTTCAGAGTTTTAAACAGTTTCATGCCATGGGAGAACGAGAAACAGGGAAGTCCTTGAAATGTCTCAGAACAAATAATGATGGGGAATATATTTCACATGAGTTCAAGGATTATTGCTCAAAATTTGGGATTCGATATGAGTTTATAGAAGTAGATACTCCTCAACATAATGATGTGACAGAAAGAATTAACCGTACCATTCTTGACAGAGTCAAATGCATGTTGAAGACAGCCAAGCTACCCAAAATGTTTTGTAGCGACCAAAATTTTTTACGCAATTTAATAATTATTTCAAAGTTTCGAAAAACGTGCTGCTGCAATCTCACCCATTTTAAGTTAACGTCACGACGCGTTCGTCTAGCTAAGTCGAGAAATATCGAGTTAATTCAATTTTAAATAAATTTCGAATTTCTAAAATTATATCATTTTATTTATTTATTTATTTATTTTGTTTCTTTCAAAATCATTTTAAAGTCCAAATTGTGTTAAGATCATTTTATCAGATCCATTTTCCAACTCAGTTGAATTCACGCGTATTATTTTCTCGATTTCCGTTCTTGTGTATCAAAACCCCATAAAATTCTCAACATATTCCATCAACCCCATACCTCCACCAACTCCAATTAACTCCACCCCATACCTATCAAACTCCCTCTAACATCAAACCCATTCTTCCTCACCAACCTCTCCCAACTCCATTGCAGCCACTTCCATCAACCCCAACTCACCACCTCCATCTCCAGCCACCCAAAAACCACAACACCGTCCAACAAGCAGCCAACGCTCGACCAAGAACCATCACCAAATCAATCGACAGTCTCCACCACGGCCAGCTTGTACACCGGCTGACCGCAACCAGCATCACGGCCACCTCCTCCATTGTCTCACCTCAATCACCATTGCCCCCAACACTACCATTTTCAGCAATCACCATCCCACCACCTTCATACTGATTAGCCAACACCCAGCCCCAAGCTCACCAACTGAACCAGAGCATCAACAGCCACCACCTCCATCCTCACCACCCACTGCCACTGCATAACCACAATACACAAACAAACCCACCAACAAACCGCAACCAACCTGCAACCCAGGATTTATGCACACACAACCAACGCACCATCACTCCAAATCAGCTGCCCAGCCACGTCCAATCGCCTCCACTTCCCAGTCCTAAACCAACCCAAAAATCAAACCCAAAACCCCAAACACAACTTACCCAAGCTACTCACCTTTGATCGCCGCCGCTTCGACAGGAGATTCACCAAAAATCTGCACTCCCAAATCGTGAATCAAGCCGTGACTTCGCGTCGGTTCTCGCACCAAATCTCTCAAGATTGATCCCCCTTCCTGCCCGCAGCTCGCCGCCTCTCTGCGCCGGCGTTTCGCCGGCGAATCACCGGCTGAAAGGACCGGTTTGCGCGAAGCTCGCACCTCCGTCTCCTCTCCCTCGTCTTAACGGAAATGAGGAGGAGAGAGAAGAACCTGATTTTTTTTAATATTTGTGATTTTTAGAATTTGCACCTTGGTCCCTAAGTTTTCAAAATGATTTAAATCAGTCCTTATAGATTTAAAATTATCTTTTCAGCCCTTAAACTCTTTAAAAGATTTTAACCTGCCCCTCATTTTTTAAAATCAACTATTTCAAACCCTTTAATTTAATATTCATTTTGAGCTTTGACCCAACTTTTGAAAAGTACTCATTTTAGTCCCTCAACTTTCAAATTATTCATTTTAGTCCCTCAACTTTCAAATTTCTCATTTAATCCCTCAACTTTCAAAGTATCCATTTTAGTCCCCTAACTTTCAAATCATGAATTTCAATCCCCAAAATGTAAATTATCATTTTTAAACCTACAAATTTCAAGAGACTAATTTAACTTATTTTCCAATTGGCTAGACGAGGCGTACAGAGATTTGAAAGATTGAAGTCATTCCCGCTCAACCACACTCATTAAGTTTAAGGTAGACTCGCCCCTATTAATTGATTTAAATTATGATTGCATGTGAATGTGTATGTTATGTGACTTGTGTGAAAGTCATTTTTATGAAAAGAGAAAAGAATGTATTTCTTCGGAAATATTTATGTTGAGATGAGAATATATTTCTTATGAAATATTTATGTTGTTATGCTTGTCATAACTTATGTGCTTTTATGCATGAGAAAGAAAGAAGAGAATGTCTTGCAAGATAAATGATGATGTTATGCATAACTTATGTGCCTTATGTGCACGAGAAGAAAGAGCAACACACACCCTATAATTTTAAAGAGCCTATGATTTTCAAAGAGAAGCCACGTGCTTTAATGTACAAGAAGAGCAACCTACACCCTATGATTTTAAAGAGCCTATGATTTTCAAAAAGAAGCCATGTGCTTTAATGTACGAGAAGAGCAACCCACACCCTATGATTTCTAAAGAGCATTTATGTGTTCAATTATATTGTAAATTAATTAATTGACGATGAGTCTACTGAGTATTTCTATGAAATGCTCATGTCTATTTTCAACAACATTTGCAGATTTCGGAGAGGGTGGCAAGTGAAGGATGATTGTGACAATAGACGTTAAAATGGTTGAGAATCTTACTTTAATGATTTCCGTATTTCCAAACATTGGATAATTTTGAGAATTTCAGTTATTTGAGAAATTATGACATTTTCAATTACTTTACAATATTAATGGCTCGATTTATTATTTCGAATTGTTTCATAAATGTTTTCAATTTTATCGACCATTACAGTTTATTTAATGTTGCCAAAAATGAATTTCAGATATTTCTTCCGCAAAAATATTATTTGAAAAGTTAGATCAGACGATGACGTGGTGAACTGGGTATTTAGAACTCGGGGCACTACATGTTTTGAGGTGAAGCAGTTTAGACTGCTTACTATTTGATCAATAGACCTCCATTTGTTCTGTAACGACCCAAAAATACGTCCTATTATTATATTAAATTATTCATATTTAACGGAATCCATTTGAAAGTCAAATAAAAATTTTAATGTATTTGACTTATTTGAAGGGCCTATTCGATATAAAATTTAGTTGACGTAATATACACGAAAAATAAATAAGAATATTAAATATTACTTTAACTCATTTTATCTATTTAATAAATTGACTATCAATTCCATAATTGAGAAGATATGGATTGAAGTGTATAAAGTATACTTCAAAGTGGAACTAAGAATTAATCCCAACGTTGAAAAATAATAGACCAAAACTAATTCGTAAACTTATTGGTCGAAATAAAAATAATTAAATTAATATATAATTATTTATATGTGTGTGACGTGACACACACACACATATTTAAATTTATGTATATTATATATTAATTAACGCGAATTAAACGTAAGGTTTCAGGACGTCTAAGTCCTTAGTTTCGTTATCTGTTTTGACTATTCGAGAATACCATAGTGTAGAGTTCTAAATGAACTTCGAAATGACATATTGTAGACACGCATTTAGTTGACGTGCATATCTCGAAAACTTTAATAAAAAAGGTTGGCATTCGAAGGTTTAGTTTTAAACAGTCTATTTTGACAAGTCGCAACTTTTGCTATAGTTGACCATATTGTGTTTCGACGAGGTTACGGGAAATTAGATTGTGAGTATTTCAGAATAGTATGTTGAAAGTTCAATTTTGATGATAATAAGAGTACCGAAAATTAAGACGAAAGTAGTCATTTAAAAAGAAATTGAAATAAAATAGTTTTAAGTGGTAAACTTTGACGAACGATAACTTTAACCTCGATTATCGATTTCACGATCCGAAAATATCGTTATGTAGCACTCATCGACAACTACATATTGGCACCAAGAACTCTCTATTTCGATTTCATATGACCCTATAATTTTTTTGTGTCATTTCGATAATTTTTGGAATTTAAATATAAATCTTATTTTTTTGGGATTAAAAGAGCAAATAAAATAATTGCAACTTAGTCCCCGATAAAAACTATAAATATGGGCAGTTGGTGATTTAAAAACGGAGAAAAAAAAAGAAGGGAATTTTGTTCCCCTTTTTAATAGGGGGGTCAACCCTCATTTAAAATAAATGGCGGGCCGACCCCCCCCCCCCCCCCCCCATTTCAATTGGGGGTCGACCCCCCCTTCCTGTAAGATAATTGTTTATTATTATTATTATTATTTGATTCATAATATTAATGTTAGGAATATTATTTCGAATTTGAGATGTATGTTAATTTCTTATGAGGTATAATAAAGCGGGTCAATCTCTTGGTCCATATAATTATTTAGATAAAATATCTTACAATAAGATGACCAATTCTAATCTCATATTATTTAATGGAACATAATTTAAATTGGTTAGTTGAAATATAATATACGATCAAGTGGAATCTATTTTTAAATGGTGTTATTCCCTCATTTGTGTTTGATTCTGAGAATTCTTGTGAAACTTGCCCTTTGGCAAAGCAAACTCGTACACAGTTTCCTTTAAGTTCTATTCAAACCTCTAATTCATTTGATCTAATTCACTGTGATATTTGGGGACCATTTCGTACAACAACTCACTCTGGAGCACACCATTTTTTGACTATAGTTGATGATTATACTCGCTTTACATGGATTTTTTTAATGAAACTCAAATCTGAAACACAAGGATTGCTCAGAACATTCATTTCTTTCGTAAATACTCAATTTAATTGCCAAGTTAAATGCATCAGAAGTGATAATGGGTCCGAATTTATTTCTATGAAATCCTATCTATCCAATTTAGGCATATTATTTCAACACTCATGCCCATCTACACCTCAACAAAATGGTGTTGTTGAACGAAAACGTCGACACCTCTTGAACGTTGGTAGAGCTCTAATATTTGATGCCCATCTTCCTCTACAATTTTGGGGGGAAAGTTTACTCACAGTTGCATATTTGATTAATCGTCTTCCCACTCATGTGTTAAAAAATAAATCCCCATATGAATTGCTATATCACAAACCACCCACCTACTCTCACTTAAGAGTTTTTGGGTGTCTTTGTTATGCCACAAATCTACATCCATCAAACAAATTTGACTCTAGAGCTAGAAAATGCGTCTTTGTTGGTTACCCAATAGGTCAAAAAGCTTATCACTTATATGCAGGGACGGAGCCTGCCTAGGCCCCCACTGGAATTTGGAAAAAAAATGAGTCCAGTATGCTTTGGCCCAAAAAAATTTGAAAAATCCCAAAACCTGACCTTATTATGCTCCAACCAGTCTCAGACCGATACCAAAATCAAATTCAATTCATGTTTCTAGCTGGCTTCCCCGCTTCTTCCGTCCGTAATCCTAAAGGCTGAATTTGTGCTGTGCCTGTGCTTGCCTGCCTTTGTCGACTGCGGGTGTCCGATCGAGCCTCCGTCGTCGGCGCCGCCATCCTTGCTTGCGCTGCTTCTCTGTCGCCGCCATCCATGGCTACTTGTGTAGCGCTGCTCGTGCAAATAATTTTTCCAAGTAAGCTTTTTAACTAATTGATAATGCATCTTGTCTTGTTAAATGTTACTCTTGTTGTGTACTTGAAAATTTGAATTGTGCTTGTTGTGCAGCTTATTAGGGTTCTGCATTTTACTTTTTTTTTTTTTTTTAATTTAAGATTTTGTTCTAGAATTGTCAGTGATGAGAATTGAGAAGTGCACTTTAGTTTTTGATTTATTGGATGAAATTTAAGTCAAAATTTTATGATTAGGTGGATGGAATTAAAAATTTTCTAATTAAGTTAAAATTTAAGTTTGTGATTCCCATGTTCATATACATAGGGTGATAGGGAGATGACATAAGTAGAAAACATCTGAACCTCCAACTCTAGAAACCAATTCGGTACTCAAAATCGCAGTTTCAATCATATTGATCCAAAAAAATTTCGGGGGCTCCGCCCCCGAACCCCCGAAGGGGGCCTCCCTCCTCCCCCAATTTAAAATTTTTGGCCCCCACTCACTCAAAATCCTAGCTCCGTCCCTGCTTATATGACCTAGAAACTCACCAATTCTTTTCAAGCCGCGATGTTAATTTTCGTGAGTCCGTTTTCCCATTCCTTACTTCTAAAAATTCACCAAACAACATAACATCCACACCACCACCTGAACTACCTGTAACATTTAATCATGATGATGAACAACAACAATCTATAACTCAGCCTACTCCTTTATTACCCGTGCCTCATCCTCAGTCTCCATCTTCTTCTTCTTCCATGTCATTTTCCCCTTCTCCACCGCCTCTTATACCTCCTGTTCGTCGAAGTGAACGTGTTAAGCAGCCATCTACCATTCTTCGTGACTTTCATTGTGGTCAAGTTAGTACAATGCCATCAGATGCCACTTCAGACCAGCCATCTTCAATGAAGTCAAGTACTCAATATCCTATACAAAACTACATTTCCTATGATTCTTTATCTTCTGCTCATAAACACTTTGTTAATACCATTTCGAGTATCCCAGAACCAACTTTCTATGCTCAAGCTGTTTTAGATCCAAACCGGAGAGAAGTCATGCAACATGAACTTGATGCTCTCACAGCACAGAAAACTTGGTCCTTGGTCTCCTTGCCTACTAGACATCACCCCATTGGTAGCAAATGGGTCTATCGTATCAAATATAACTCAAATGGAACAATTGAACGCTATAAAGGCAGATTGGTTGCCAAAGGATTCTCTCAACAAGAAGGTTTGGATTATACTGAAATATTTGCCCCTGTAGCCAAACTGACATCCGTTCGATGTCTACTTACTGTGGCTGCTGCAAAACAATGGCCCTTGTATCAAATGGATGTGACCAATGCATTTTTACATGGTGATTTAGTAGAGGAAGTCTACATGACTCCACCACCAGGGCTTTGTCGACAGGGGGAGAAGCTCGTATGTCGACTACACAAGTCACTTTATGGGCTTAAACAGGCACCGCGAAATTGGTTTGTAAAATTTTCACATGCAATCAAACAAGATGGTTGTATTCAATCACATTCAGATTACTCATTATTTGTGAAGACAAAAGGTTCATCTACAACTATGGTCCTTCTCTATGTAGACGACATGGTGATCACTGGATATGACGCAGAAGCAATACACAATCTTAAGCAATTTCTTCACCAGGAATTTCACATCAAAGATCTTGGTTTACTTAAGTATTTCCCTGGGTTAGAAGTTGCAAGGTCCAAAGCTGGTGCTATTGTAACTCAACGAAAATATACTTTAGAGATCATTGATGAGGTTGGTTACTTAGGTGCTCAATCAAACTCACAAACCATGAAGTTGATTTGCTACATGATCCAGTTTGCTATAGAAGGTTAGTTGGACGACTAATCTACCTCACAATTACTAGACCATACATTACATATTCAGTTAACATTCTAAGTTAATTTATGCATGCTCCAAGAAAGCCTCATTGGGATGCTGCTCTCCGTATTACCAAGTATTTGAAAGGAAGTCCTGGTCTAGGTTTATTGTTCTCATCCACCAATTCTTTTACTTTAAAGGCTTATTGTGATGCTAATTGGGCAAACTGTCCCATGATAAGAAGATCAACAACGGGTTATTGTGTATTCTTGGGAGACTCATTGATATATTGGAAGGCAAAGAAGTAGAAAACTGTGTCAAGATCATCTTCAAAAGCTGAATATAGGTCCATGGCAGCTGCAACATGTGAACTAACTTGGCTCCGATTTCTACTCAATGATATGCAAGTCTTTACAGGACCAGCAAGACTATTATGTGATAATCAAGCTGCTCTTCACATAGCAGCAAATCCGGTGTACCACGAACGTACCAAACATATCGAACTTGACTACCATGTTGTAAGGGAAAAGATACAAGCTGGACAGATTATAACAGAATTTGTTCCATTACATTTGCAGTTGGCAGATGTCTTTACAAAAGCTCTCGGAGGGGATGCATTCAAGAAATTAATAGCCAAGTTGAACATGATTGATATACATGCTCCAACTTATGGGGAGTGTTAAGATTCGGCTTAAATCCAATTTCAGTAACTAAGAGCAAAATCATTTCATTCCTTATTTTGTATATTCTGTGATTTATTTCTTTCCTTATATTTTATATTTAGGTGATTTGTAATCCCTTTAACATGGGAATCAGATTATATCTTCCTTGAATTTGGGATGTCAGTTCCTCTATTTTTGGTATATATGCAGCCTTCAAGTTACTGATAAGTTCAATAAAAATATACAGAATTTTCTAGCTTGCTTTTCACTATGAATTAGGCCCTTGTTTGTAACTTAGTTTTCCAAAATTTATTTTTAAAACTTATTTTTAATCACACATTCTTCTATAATATAATATTACACGTAAATCCAAAATCTTTTTCTTAATTTTTAACAATACATTCTCCTAAAAAATACTATTACAAAACTAATTTTTTTTCTAAATAATAATCGGTCTCAAACATGGGCTAGATATTTATATTAAGAAATATTGAGGCTTTATCCCCCATTGGAAATTATAACTTTTCAAACTAGTCTATGAGCTTGTGTGACCTCTTCTCTTTGCCAATTGGTCTTGAATTGGATGCTTTACTGTCTGTTCAGCGGCTCAGATCAGATTTTTTTTTTATTTTTTTTTATTTGACTTTTTGATTTTTTAAGGTAAAATGCATGGTTAAAATTGGAGATAGAAAATATATGTGGTTAAAAAATGGTATCGAAAATTGTGTAATTTAAAACATGTAATGATTACAAAAAAAAAAAATGGGTGCCTTCGAACGCACCGTTAGAATGTTATATTTATTACAGTTATACTTATGACACAATGGACAAGTTTCATTCTGTAGATCCTGAATTTATTTATATTCCTCTCATTTGTGCTATCATTGTACATAGAATAAAGTAACAACCGCTAGCTCTTTACATGATACATCAATAGCCTTGTCAATAGGATAGGCTACGGTTTGTCTCCAAGATCATCAGCATTGGCATTAACCTTTCTTAGAGTCTCCCCAGTCTAGGGCGCTTCCTTTGGGAATTACCACGGAAAGCTGGCAATTTCTACTGCAAGTATATCTTTCTCAAAAAAAAAAAAAAGGTTTAGCCCACACCGTGAGGGCTCGAACCGACCACGCCCAAGGCCCTTGGTTCGGGAAGGTAAATCCAGGTTATGCCTCCAAGTAGGCAGGGTGGAAGGGCTTATGGTAAGCATGAGCAAATCTCAATAACTCCCGCTTGCCACAAAACCAATTCCACCTTGCGGGGAATCGAACCAAGCACACAGCTGCGCTGAGCACTTACCACACAATCCCTTTGCCACTTGGAGATATGCCCTGGGGGCGCAAGTATATCTTTCTCAATACCAGGTGAATAGGAGTATTTTGTAATATCACATTATTAATTAATATTTTTAATTGTGTTTAGCAAGACATTCTAATGTTCAAGCAAATTACCTGACATTTGAATAGTGTGATTTTAGCAAGATCATAAAAGACCAGCCTTTTGGCGTACAGATAAAAAAAAATGATGACGATAATGATAATACTTGTGCATTGAATCAGATTACTTTGGAAAGCAACATTTATCTGTTGTTTTTTTAGCTACATCAGTTCTAAAGTTACTTTCAAGTTTGATTATGAGCACTATTAAGTATTAACAGAATTATCAGCACAGCTACGAAATATTTTTTTTTTTTTTTCTAATTTTAAGTTGAATCCATCAGGTCACAATACAATGAAAATGCAGCATCCTTTTCAATTTATAACTATGAACAATACTATTGTTCAAATAAAGTTTTGCTTGTTTGACGACTTTATTGATTACTAGATGAATCTTGAATTATTTGATTTCTCTCTTAAAATATTTCCATTATTCCACTAAGTAGAGAACTGGATATCAAATGAATTCATTCACATGGGGTGTGAAGCAACAATAACATGAAGCTGTGTGCTTACCAGTTGAGTATGTGGACGAGCAATATAATGTGTGGAACTGGTAAATTCAGTTTTTCTAGGTAGTTAGAGGTGATGGAGGATGTCATAGAAAGCATTTCTAGTATTCTGGGAGTATTAGAAATATTTTCAGATCTCATGACAAAAGAAGAGTATGTTTCAGCTCAAACACGCTTGCCATTTCTCAGTTTTCTAATTAATGATATGTATCTGCTTTTACGATTCTCTTACCTTTGAGAATTTGATGATAAAAATCATACACTCTACTCACTTGCTTATGGGGAAAAACCGGACAACTTCAATGGGCTGAATTTCAAAAGGTGGCAGCAAAAGATGTTATTCTACCTGACCACTTTGAATCTTGCGAGGTTCTTGACTGAAAATGCTCCAGTGCTCCAAGAGGGTGAAGGAGACATTCAAGCAGTTAGTGCAGTTGATGCTTGGAAGCACTCGGATTTCCTGTGCCGGAATTATGTGATGAATGGTTTGGCTGATTCACTATATAATGTATACTGCACAATAAAAACGGCGAAGGAATTATGGGAATCTTTAGACAAAAAGTATAAAACCGAGGATGCCGGGGCCAAGAAGTTTCTTGTTGGTCGCTTTTTGGAATACAAAATGGTGGACTCCAAACCTGTAATCAGTCAAGTACAAGAACTTCAAGTGATATTGCATGAAATTCATTCCGAGGGAATGGTTGTGAGCGAGTCCTTCCAAGTGGCTTGTATAATTGAAAAACTACCACCTGCATGGAAGGATTTTAAAAACTACCTAAAGCATAAGCGAAAGGAAATGAATGTTGAGGAACTAATTGTTAGACTTCGAATAGAAGAAGACAACAAAAGTTCTGAAAGAGGGATCAATCCGGTTGTGGCTAAAGCAAATGTTGTGGAGCATGGGCAAAGCTTCAAACCTAACAAAACCAAGTCTGGGCCATCTAGTAGCAAAGGGCTCAAGTTGGGGCCCAAGGGCGGAATTTCTAAAAAGAAGTTTCAAGGAAAATGCTTCAATTGTGACAAAATTGGTCACAAGTCAACGGAGTGCCGTTTGCCGAAGAAGAAGAAAGAAGCAAACATGGTTGAAGATCCATCTGACATCAACCTTGCAGCTGTCATTTCTGAAGTGAACCTGGTGGGTTCAAATCCGAGAGAATGGTGGATAGATACCGGTGCCACCCGACATGTTTGCTCCGACAAGGAGTTGTTTAGTGGTTTTGAAGCAGCGGATGGGGAGAAGCTGTACATGGGAAATTCAGCGACTTCTGAAATCAAGGGCCATGGAAAGGTGGTTCTAAAGATGACATCTGGGAAAGAGCTGACTCTAAACAACGTGCTCTATGTGCCGGAGATTCGCAAGAATTTGGTATCCGGCTCGCTGTTGAACAAACATGGCTTCCGCATGGTGTTTGAATCAGACAAGGTTATTTTGTCTAAGTCTGGAATGTTTGTAGGAAAGGGTTATGTTAGTGATGGACTTTTTAAGCTTAATGTAATGGCTATTAAGCCAAAAATTAATAAAATAAATAACTCTTCCGTTTACTTGCTTGAGTCTTCCAATTTGTGGCATGGTAGACTAGGACATGTTAATTACGACACTTTGCGTAGACTAATTAACTTGAATTGCATACCTACATTCCAAATTGATAATAAACATAAGTGTGAAACTTGTGTTGAGGCAAAATTGACAAGGTCATCATTTCAATCCGTTGAAAGAAAAACTAAACCGCTTGATTTAATTCACACCGATGTATGTGATTTAAAATCTGTACAAACAAGGGGAGGCAACAAATATTTTATTACTTTTATTGACGATAGCACAAAATATTGTTTTGTGTATTTGCTTAAAAGTAAAGATGAAGCGATAGAGAAATTTGTTCTCTATAAAAATGAAATTGAAAATCAACTCAACAAGAAGATCAAAGTGTTGAGAAGTGATAGAGGTGGTGAATATGAATCACCATTTGCTGAATTCTGTGCACAACACGGAATTAAACATGAAACAACAGCACCTTATTCACCTCAACAAAATGGTGTTGCTGAACGAAAAAATAGAACATTGAAAGAAATGATGAATGCAATGTTGTTGAGTTCTGGGTTACCTCAAAACATGTGGGGAGAAGCTGTGTTATCAGCTAATTACCTTTTAAATAAGGTGCCCCGAAAGAAAGAAGATAAGAGCCCCTACGAGTTATTGAAAGAAAGAAAGTCTTCCTACAAATATTTACGAGTGTGGGGGTGTCTTGCCAAAGTGGCTGTACCTACACCAAAGAAGGTGAAAATATGACCAAAAACTATTGATTGCATATTTATTGGATATGCACATAATAGTAGTGCTTATCGGTTTCTTGTGTTTGATTCTAAAATTTCTGATATACACAAAAACACGATAATGGAATCGAGAAATGCATCGTTCTTTGAACACGTATTTCCATACAAGTCCAAAGAAGAACCAAGTTCTTCTAAACGAACGCATGAGACCATGATTGAAAATAGTCAGGATCAAGAGGTTGAACCAAGACGTAGCAAACGTGAAAGGACAGAAAAATCTTACGGTCCTGATTTTCTGACCTATATGCTAGAAACTGAACCTCAAAGCTTCAAAGAAGCTGTAAACTCTTCAGAAGGACCTCAATGGAAAGAGGCAATTAAAAGTGAAATAGATTCCATTCTGCAAAACCATACATGGGAGCTGGTTGATCTTCCCCCGGGAAGCAAACCACTAGGCTACAAATGGATTTTCAAAAGGAAAATGAAAGCAGATGGAACTATTGATAAGTACAAGGCGAGACTTGTAATTAAAGGATATCGGCAACGAGAAGGCCTTGACTACTTTGACACTTATTCTCCGGTAACGAGAATAACTTCCATTCGATTAATATTAGCGATTGCATCTTTGTACAATCTCGAAGTACATCAAATGGATGTCAAAACTGCTTTTCTAAATGGAGATTTAGAAGAAGAAATTTACATGGAACAACCTGAGGGGTTTTCTGCACCAGGACAAGAAAACAAGGTGTGTAAATTGGTAAAGTCATTATATGGCTTGAAACAAGCACCAAAACAATGGCATGAAAAATTTGACAAAGCAATGATGGAAAGTGGATTTAAAATCAATGAATGTGACAAATGCGTTTACATCAAAGACACAAAAAATGGTTATGTCATTTTATGCCTTTATGTTGACGACATGCTCATCGTTGGCAGTAACGATAAGATGATTAAATCTACTAAAAATATGTTGAATTCAAGATTCGACATGAAGGATATGGGTTTAGCTGATGTGATTCTTGGAGTTAAAATTTCAAGAACATCAGATGGACTTGTTCTAAGTCAGTCACATTATGTGGACAAGATTTTGGAAAAATTCAATAATGATGATACTGGCGTAGCAAGAACACCAATAGATACAAGTCAACATCTATCGAAAAATAGAGGCGATGGTATTTTTCAAGTAGAGTACTCTAGAATAATCGGAAGTCTTATGTACCTAATGAGTTGTACAAGACCAGATATAGCTTACGCAGTTAGCAAGCTGAGTAGATATACTAGTAATCCAGGGTCTGACCATTGGAAAGGAATAGTAAGAGTACTAAGATACTTGAGATATACTCGTAATTTTGGACTACACTATACCAGATATCCGGCAGTCATTGAAGGATATAGTGATGCTAATTGGATATCTGATATAAAAGACTCAAAGTCTACTAGTGGATTCGTGTTCACACTAGGAGGTGCAGCTATATCATGGAAATCCTCTAAACAAACAGTTATTGCGAGATCTACCATGGAATCTGAGTTTATAGCTCTAGATAAATGTGGTGAAGAGGCTGAATGGCTACGCAATTTCTTAGAGGATATTCCAAGATGGTCAAAACCTGTGCCAGCAATTTGCATACATTGTGATAGTCAATCTGCGATTGGAAGGGCACAAAGCAACATGTACAATGGTAAGTCTAGACACATACGTCGTAGACATAATACCATAAGACAGTTACTCTCAACTGGAGTTATCTCGATTGACTATGTAAAGTCAAAAGATAACATTGCGGATCCGCTAACCAAAGGGTTAAATAGAGAGTTAGTTGCAAAGTCATCGAGAGGAATGAGACTTAAGCCTCTAAAAGAATAAGTTATTGTAATGGAAACTCAACCTAGCTGACTGGAGATCCCAAGATCTAGGTTCAATGAGAAAACCTAATTACAAATACTTAATAGGATCACTGTGGGGGTTATCTCCTGTCCATTCCTGTAATAACAGTGATGCTCGTGAGGAGAGGATAAGCAATAAGCTTTTAATGATTCTTATGCGTCGGAAATCCGAGCAGAGTAATGCGGGTTACTCTTGATTAAGAAATCACCTATGTGAGAGAGAAGTGGGGCCGCTTCGAAGGGAATTATGAGGCTAATTCTTAACAACTCTCACTGAACCAGGCATATGTTCATGGCCACAAACGAACATACCCATGAGAACTAAAATGTGTTAGGAAGAATCCTGTGTGAAGTACATCATCGTTTACACAGAAGGCAGAACAGTTCAAAGACATCGCGTCTACTGATCAGCTAGTAAAGTAAATGTATTTTCACAAGGGAAGGTTCAAAGGAAACCCCTACCTATCCTATGCAGGTTTCAACTGTGGAACTTTATCACCAAGTATTCCGTGTCTCTATCAATTTACATTCATGTGGGGGATTGTTGGAAAATATATTTGGCAATTGATTTTCACTTGAGTAAATGTGAAATTGATCCCACATTGATTGAAAATTGGGATTTGAAGAGGAGCCTTAAAAGGGATTACAATCCCACATTGGTTAGAAATGGAAAAGTGGGAATAAGTGGAGGCTATAAATAATAGTTCCATCCCACATTGAAAAATGGAAAAATGTGGAAATGTTGGGAATGCTTAAATAGTTATCCCACATAGGATAGAAATGAGTTTGTGGACCAATTTATATATGGTTAACAATTTGTAAGGTGTAACCATTTGTTGCATAGAGACTCCTCCATGGCCTACGCGCCCGCAGGGGGGGTGCAAATCTTGGACCGACTTGGCCTTCGAGCCTTGAACTTTTGTGCGGGCGCGACCTGCGTACACGAATGTCGGACCGAACGAGTCAAAAATTGGCCACAAAGTGCAAGCCACGTTTTGGAATTTTGTTTTGAATTTTTCATTTAAAACATAACTCCAAACTGATTTCCATTCAAACTGTAACTCCAAAAACGCCTGGAGTAAGTGTAGAATTCAAATGCAGGAGTAAGTGCAGAATTCAACTGCAGTTGTAACTCCAAAACGTCTGGAGTAAATACAGAATTCAACTGCAGTACTAAATGCAAAGGCTCCTCCCTGCCTATATATAGAGCAACAATTCCTTCAGTCTAGACACCACAACAACCACGAAAATCTCTCTGCATTTGTCTGTCCAGCTTCCTGCCTTCCTTCATCCAGTCTTGGTGATTCTGTTCAAGCACATTTTCCGTTCGCCTGCACAGCTACAGTTCCAGCCGCTGTATCCTGGGAAGCAAGCGCTCGAGTTACTCCGGTGAGAGGGCGAATATTGCTTTAAGGACACTGTGTTGAACACAGGCCCCGGCTCCAGCATTCATTTTGTTTACTGCTCAAGAACATTTTGTTTACTGCGAATTATTTCTGCAGTATCTTACTATATACAGCTTACTGTATATTTTCTGTTTTACTTACAATCTGCAAATACTTTGTTAGTAAACTGTTTAACAAGTTATGTTACATTAAGAACCCTGGTAATACAGTTTAGACATTGTCTATCAAGATAAAATCCAGTAGAAACCAATAATCTACACCTTTTTTCTGAAACTTGATTGGTGAATTTATCTTGTCTCCTACAATTAAAATATGTAAATATTCAGCATGTGATATTCTATGAATTTATAAGGATCAACATTGCCATCATTTCTTCCATGCAATCAGATTTCACTGATGTTCCATTGAGAGATGACCAACGGGAATACCTTTGCAAATTTGCCGATGGGTAATGAGCTATTTCTATTACGTTTATCTTTCTCGCTCGGTTTAGCTCTCTTATTCGATGCTTTGTTAGCAGATGAACACGGTAACTGGCAATGAAACACGAGAGACATTGCTGTGCAAATAGTGCGACCTTTGAGAAAGTATATAGTTGTATTTGAACAAAGTAAGACTCTCCAAGTTTAGTTAAATTTGTTGCATCACATCATCTATCGTAAAAACACTTTTATCCAATAAGTATTTATTAATATACCAGTTTCAATGACCAAGTTGAGTGATCGTAAGACGGTTCAAATCAAACTCATAGCGCATGTTATACATATTTGTTTTCACTTATTATCATGGTTTAGAAAACCAGACTATACTGGCCGGTTCGACTTGTAAAACAGGAACCGGCCGGAAAACTTGTTTGTTCCGCTTCCAAAATCGGGCACTAGAAACTGGCTTTTCCTTGTTGACTACTCGACTCGGCCGGGTCTTGAACTCGGTTTTGAACCCTTTTTTTTTGTTGAATTTTTTTTATTGTTGTTTTAAGGTACTTTTGATTGTTTTAAACTACTTTGATATAAGATTTTAATTTCTAAATAAGTAAATATGAGAGAGAGAGAGAGAGAGAGAGAGAGAGAGAGAGAGAGAGAGAGAGAGAGAGAGAGAGAGAGAGAGAGAGAGAGAGAGAGAGAGAACGGATTATTATATAAAGTACAATTCTAAATGAACAAATATGTGGACAACTAACTCACATTAGTGATGGGGGTCACACACATGTGAGTGGGTGGTCCACATGTTTATTCATTTTAATTGTTCAAGTAGCATGATTATTATACAAAATCTATTAACATAATATCATAAATTCAATATTAACTTTAAAAACTATTTAATCTATCTACTACTTATATATAAAAGAAGGTTAGTAGGCAAAACTTTCCCCCCCAAGAATTTCCCGCCCACAAAGGGAAAAAAGAAAGAAAAAAAACTCCTTTCCTTTTTTTTTTTTTTTTTGTTAAATTTCAAAAGGTGCGGTTGTCAACTGATAGCCGCATTTTCTTTAATTTTTTTATTTTGACGTGTTTTTTTTTTTCTTCATTTGAATATTTGATGTAGATAAACATGTGCTTTAAAAAAATAATTTGTAGACATTTTATAAATTTCAGAATTTCTCAAAAAGGTCTGTTTGTTAAAAGTTTTGTATTTAAAAATATTTTTTTATATTTTCGAGGTAAAATGTATTGGTTAAAAAATGGAGAGAAAATATGTGTAATTAAAAAATGATTTGGGGAATTGTATTGTTTAAAAACAAATTTTTTTTTTTTTTTTTATTTGTCAAACAGAGGCTAAAATGTTTACAACACACATTTATAATTATTGTAATAAATTTTTTATTGAAAAACTAAAAAAAAAAATGTTAAATACAAGAGTCAAATACAGAAAATTATGTAAATTTTTCATTTTCAAAGAAGTTAACAATAATGTATAAAAATTATTGAAATCTATGATCGTTTATTATTTAAATATATAAATTGACATTTACTATTTAAATAAGTTTTTAATAATTTGGATTGACTATGTTGTTTTTAAAATTTTTAAATAATTATGATAATAGAATATTATTATTATAAGCATATTATTTATTTGTTGTTCTTAACATTATAAATCATATGTGTAACTGTTAATATTAAAATTATTTTTGAATTCTTATCATTTGTTATCTTTAATATCACAAATCATAGTTTCTGAATTATATATCATATATATTATTATTGTGATTGGTGTTTCTAATATCAATATTTTAATGCGGACTCAGACATCAAAATATCAAAAATCTGATAGAGTTGGTGGAAAAAGTCCCTCCAAATAGGGACAATAACAGAAAAGTTTAACAAGATAATATATATATATATATATATCTATTATATTATTAATATTTTCTTGGAAATAAAATAATATTTTAACTAAGTATCATATCTAAATTATATAGTTAAAATATTATTTTTGTTTGTTGTTCTTAATATTATAGATCATATGTGTAGGTATCAGTATTAAAATTGTGTTTTGATTATTATCATTTGTTATTACAAATCATATTTTATGAATTATATATATTATTTATTATTGTGATTGGTGTTTTTTAATGAAAGTTTTTAAAAAAAGGTTAAATATGAGATGCAAATAACATTTATTCATTATTTAAATATATAAATTGTCTTTTACTATTGAAAGGGGCTATTATAATTTGAAATAATAAGACTCATTATTTCAAAATTATGTGATTTGTAATAGTAAATTTTTAATTGGAGAATGTGTGGTTGAATAGTAATGAATCTTTTTTAGTTTAAAGTGATGTTTTGAATAATGACTATCAAATATGGGCTTTAAAGGATATCAAACATACGTAAAATAACTCAATAATGTATAAAATGTTGTTATTGTTATTTGTATATTTTGATTATAATTATTTGTTATCTTTAATATTATGAATCATGTTTTCTGAATTACATATCATATATTATTATTGTGATTGGTTTTTAAATGAAAATTGAAAAAAAAATGTTAAATACGAGAGCAAAAAAAAAAAAATCAGTTATTATTTATAGAGCCTATTTGGTCCCATATACTTTTTTCAAAATTTCCAGAAATTCTGGAGTTATGAGAGAATGTGTGGTTGAAAAGTGTAAAATGTGATGAGTTCCACTACAATATGTGGTTGGAAATGAATATGACGAAAATTTGAAGATTTTGCATAGAACAAAATTATGTTTTGATTATTATCTATTTTTATATTACAAAGCATATTTTCTGAAATATAGATCATATATATTATTCTGATTGGTTTATTGAACTAAAATTGAAAAGTGGAAAGTGAAAATGTTTTTCTTCTTAAAAAATGTGTTATTTATAAATTGTAATGATTGCGTTAAAAACATATATTTAGTTAAAGTAATTACACAAATATAAAAATTTGAGGAAACTTTCCATATAATATTATATCAAAAATGATATAATTATTGATTAATAACATATAATTAGTTAGCATTATCATATTTATTACTTCTGTACAGATTACTTTGAATGTAATTTTTAAATGTCATTTTCAACACAAGCGTGTATAAAATTAATAAACTGATAGTTAATAAAAGAATAAAATTCAACTGTGATTAGAAAATTAAAACTGAATTAATGGAAATGAATTTAATTTAAATAAAAATTCAATTTTATTTTATTTACAAGATGCAAATAACCGTCATTTATTATTTAAATAAATATGTAAATTGATTTTTAATATTCAAAGAAGTTATTATAATTTGAATTAGTTATATTGTTTGTAAAATTTTAATAGTTATTGTAATGTAATATTATTTTTTATATTTAATACTGTGCATCGCACAAGAGGAAAATCTAGTATTAATTAAATAATAAAGATAGCACAATCAATCTAAAGACTCGTTTGACTTTGACATAACAAGTTAATAGCGCGTACGTTGCATGTGATTTTGTAATGATATCATGAAATATATTTGAATATATTGAATTGAATATTTTCTTAATACAAATCAACTATTTTTAATATATTTTTTCTAAAAATTATATAAATTAAAAGCACGTATTTACATGTTGATTATCTATAAGATTAATATTGAGTTAGTATTTTCGTCAAGACAACAACTAAAAAAAGACCAAATTTGTTAACAAATTGAAGTTGATTGACTTAATTTCACTAAATTGAAAATGATTTTGTTTAAAACTCGAGCTTACGTAAGGTGAAATAAGATGTAAGTCAGGTGCATAGTTTTAACATATTTATTTTTTCAAAACTATTGTCAACTAAACGATGTTTTTAATGTATTACTTCCTCAAATACTTGTTGCATCTATTTTTATAAATAATTGAAGTCGAGATGTGAATCAAAAAAATAACAACTCTGAAAAAGTATTGAAACCCTTAAAAACATGCATATCAGCTCTCTTAGCTACTAAAACACTAAGTTATGTATATTAATAAAAAAATATCATAAGTCTCAATGTCTCATAAAAATCACTAAATTTGGAAGAAATTAATAATAAAAAACAAAAATGATATCACATCTATACAGTAATATATCAGTAAAATATGTGGTGGTTAATATTTATTAGTAACGTCATTTTTTTTATAAACATGAACATTACATGCGTAAATAAATGTGAAATTTATTTTTAATTATAAAATGTTGTAATTAAAATAAAACTAATTGAAGGATAAATACAAAATTTTAAATTATTTTCGAGAGTATTGTGATCCAAAATATTTCTCCATTAAAGTTATTTTAATAATAGTATAGATATTAAATTAATTAAGGATAAATAAGAAGTTATAAATTATTTTCGAAATTATTATGATCCAAAATATTTCTCCAATCAAATTATTTTAAAAGTAGTATAGATATAAATATAGAATAATGAAATTTGAAAAGATAACAACCATCATTAAATTAGAAATTATTACATTAATTATAATATATGATAATTAAAATAAAATTAGTTGGGGACAAATAAGAAATTATAAACTATTTTTGAGAGTATTATCGTCCAAAAAAATTTCCTTTAAAGGAATTTTAGAAGTAGTATAGATGGATAGATTAACTTTGGGGCTCATTTGGCATAATTCTTGAGAAGTAAAAATGAACTTCTAATATTCAACATTTAATTAAGTTTTTGAAAGTACTTTCTTTTAATTAAAAGAACTTACTGAGAAAGTTTTAATTCAATATAACTTTCTTTAAAATACTTTTAAAATATGACATTTTTTAAAAAATTAATATTTAACGAAACTTCCTCAAAAAGTGCATTTCAAATAAGCAAAAGTAAAAATCACTACAAAAATGACTTTTTGTATCAGTTACATTTGCAAATAGTCAAATACAATAAGTCGACGCCCATTATTTGAGAAAACAAATTTTTTAAATAATAATTTTAGAAAAATGCGTGGTTAACAAATTTTGAATTTACGTTGTCAAACATGAAACATGTAATAAATTTCCTTACAATCTTGAATGGGAAAATCATTTGAATTTGGTTCACGCCCTTTTTTCTGTACAGGCTGGCCCACGGCCATAGAGCCAACGACCCGACAATGTTCTTCTTTCTACTTTGACAGCATTAAACAAGGAGTTGCTGGTGTCTTTTTCAAGACAACCATAACCCATTAAACACTTCAAAATAACATCTACAAGTCTCTCTTTCATAAAATATGCCAAATAAGCCTCGGCTGACTCATTTCATGTATAAGTAGCCTCCTCTAGGTTCAACTTTAATAGAATTTCTATTATATTAATAAATATACTCCTCCTCCTCCAATAAATTATGTACAATCTCAAGAAACTGCCCAATCTAGCCTCAAAAGGTTACAGTCTCCCGTTGTTTACACCTTCTGATGTTAATTCTCATTGTCCCATGATTCAAACTTCCATTTATATCACAGCAATGTCTTCTCGTTCCCTACACATTAATTTTCCGTTAGTAACTAATAAAGATTTATAAAGTGGAATAGTATTAGGTACCATGGAGAGAGAGAGAGAGAGAGAGACCTTGTTCCATTCTTTAGGATCCATTTTTGACGATGATACTATGATGTTTTCAATAGCTGCAGCTGCATTATGTGATCTATCACAGTTCTTCACTGTCTTACCCATAAACTTCTTATAAGTAGTCACCGTCTCACCCTTCCCATCGTAATCGATCGTGGTCAAATAAAAGACGACAGGTTGTTTACACGGATCGTCGCTCATTGCACGGGTATTGAACTCAAAAGGTCCATTGCTCCAACTCCGCCACGTTCGGAACGTTAGCAATGGCATTTCCAACTCCTTGGCCGTCAGCAGTGTAGTGTATATCTGGACGGTATAGCCCCACGAGATGGACACGGACCATTTGTGCGTCCGATGATAGCAGAAGCATTGCTGCAATGTTCGGGTTGGGTCGAGCCGGTATGCTTGCATTAGGGTTCCTAATGCTTCGAGCTGAGTCTGGTTTGGAAACAAAGGCTTTACATAATCAAGGTGATGAAGAGATACTATAGGTGCCCTGGGGTGTGCTGCAAGAAGACCATAGGGGTCGCCTCTTATATCAATCTGAAGACAATAAGAAACATTTGTGCACAGTTTTTTACTTTTCAAACATTTTTAAATCACACATTCATCAAAAAACAAAAATAAAATCCCACAAAAACTTCTAAAATTCACATTACCAAACAAGCAAGAATCCCTCCTTGCCCACCTAATTCCTCCCATAATGACTTTTTATTTTTCTTTTGTATTTTTAATTAATTAAGAGAAAAAAGTTAATAAAAACCGTTGCCCGTAGCTCACCTAACCAAACATGACCACGCTAAAAAAATGTCGCATTCTTACACCTCTAATCACTCAAATGGAATGTTAGTCGAAGTTAGCAAAGATGGAAGTCACGAGGTTGCCGTCCATGATGTGGCTAAAAATAATTTAATATTTATAAAATATAATTACCATTATAGAATTAGGGAGTGTATTTAACGCGCACACTTTTCCTCCAAAAAAGTTATTCTCGAAGAAGGAACAAAAGTTAACATGTAATTTATTGCATCTTTAATACCATTTTCCTACATTAACAAGGTATATTAAATAATTTTAAGAGGCTTCAACCAATCAGCGAACTCAACGTATACTTGGGACAAACGAAGCAGTTCACTATAACCTATACGTGGCACAAGGTCCGTTAACTATGTGGGCATCGGCTTGCAACCTCTATATCCACATTTGTTGTATTACACTAGTCAAAACTTATTCAATTTTTAACCGCAAATTTATTAATAAAATAATATTATTTTAAATAAACCTAAAAAAATATCCAACTTTTTAAGAAAAATATTCGAATTTTGACACACTGGTTGTCAATCCCTCACATCGAATATGTGGGTCCCTCTCATAATGAACGATCCCAATTGATGAAGGGAATGACACCCAGTGTAATAACGAGTGTGGTAGTGTATAATTACTCATTTTTTCATAACACATTCTCTTTTAAAAATCACAGTGACTAAAGCTTATATATGCATAGCATATATTTGGCTAGACATAAGTATTTATGGAATATTAAGAAATATGATATGAAAATAAAAAATCCATTTGATTTTTATGCTTTGATTAGTTTTATACTTTTAAAGATTTTTTAAAACTGTTCAAACTTATAAAGCAACAAGTTAACCAAGAAGTGACACGTGTAACATACCTGGTGGAACCCTGGTTCTTTTGTAAGGGCGATACCAATCTCGCCAATACAGGCCCACACCCGTTGATCTGAGCCGTAGAAATAGTGGTACCGATTAAGGCAGCCGTCCATTGATCTGACCAGCTCCGCCGCAAGTGGGTAACTAATGGCGAAACCTCCACCGCCAAACGCCATGTCGTGGGCATGCATTACGTTCTGTTCCACACTCTCCGAACTCCCTCCGATGTAGTACATCCGACGGTGATCATACTTCGCTAACACCGTAACAAGGTTATCAGTGAAAAATACCGTATCATCATCGCCCATCACGAACCATCTCACGTTCGGCAACCCGACCCGGAACAAGTCTGAAACCACACGTGCTATTCGGACAGCCGATTCGGAGCCTGACGAGTGTTTGAACCGGGTCCAGTCGGAGGATATCCGATAAGGAATGGAATTATCATCCCATAGGGTTTTGGTGTTGGGTTTTTTGTCTAACCAAACATAGCCACGTGTCATGTCGGGTTTCCACCAGAGCTCCGAATAGCGTTTCCGGTCCTTCCATGTCCGGATCGACCCGCCGATGCCGAATGCTATGTGGGAGATGTTTGTTGGGGAGTAATCAGAATTGACTTGGACAACGTTTCGGGTTCGGGTCAGGTTGTCAAATTCGGGGCATCGGAACCATACGGGTCGAGCCTCTCTGTGAAAAGCCGAATACATAAACAGGGAGATTGAAGCGACCATTGAGATAACAACAGCAACCTTCAACGAAAATTTCAGAAAGTCAATGTTCTTCTCCGCTGAAATTGACTTCAGCGGATTTTGACCCAAATGCTCTCGTATCGCATTCATTTTTTGAACAGATGATCAAAACACACGAAAACCAATTTCTTCGTTGGATTTCAGAGAGAGAGAGACGAGGAGGGCTTTTTTGTAGATGACAGTGAAACAGAGAATTTAGTATCGGGGACGAAAATTGCCAGAACAGAATACGTTATTTCAACAAACGAATGGAGGAACATAAGTTGGTACGTGGCACTCATCGTACAGAGTTCTGTAGTTGTCAAGTCATACCGTGTTTGGCCGGCAAGCCATACCCTAACAAAAATTTGACGTATAATAAGTGCCGATACCGTCAAAGAATTTTTTAGTATATTTTGTAGTCTTCCTCGGTTCCACCCGGACTGATTAGAGTCAAATAGTCAATCTGAAGTCGACTCGAAAATTAATTAATATTAAAAACATTAAAAAAATTAAAAAATATAAAAAAACTCAAGGCAAATCCGGGTCTTAGATCGGCTCAAGTTTGACTCGACTAGATTTTAAATAGTGGAAATTACGCCCCAGCCTATTTTTAAATTGCACATTTCACACATCAGGAAATAAGTTTAATAGTTCATAAATCAGGTATTAATTCATTTTTTAATATTTACCAATAAAAACTAAAACCACGTCCAGACCTCAGTCTCCTGACTCTCCTCTCTGACTTTCTCTCTCTCTAGAAACATTACAGAGACCACAAGAGGTGCCCCTAAATTCCAGCAGCATCCACTACTTGACGGAGGCACCGACGAATTGCCACTGCTTGAATGGGAAAGGTAGGCGAGTTCCTCCCCGGTACCGGCACTCCATCACCACCTTCCCCCACCGCCACGCCTCTGATATCGCCGAAGTTAGATGAAATCATCAGCACCATCGCTTCGATCTAGCAGCGCCCATCTAGCAACGGTGCGGTGCGGTTCACTTCGATGGAAGCAATGAAGTTATGGTGAGGGAAGCGGTGGTGTGGTTTCAGTGACGGTGGTGGGCTAAAAAAAGTGATGATTGTGCGGTGATGTGGTAGCTTTGGTTTGCAGTTGTGGGGATTGATATGGGGGGGGGGGGTTGTTCGATAGATCTATTTTATGGAGTAGTGGTCACTTCGATTTTTTTTTAATGCAACCATCGTGTGGTGGGTCTGTGAATCTGTGATGGCTATGCAGTGTGGGGGACGTGGTTGCATATGTGTGGTGTTTGCTGTAACCTCGGTTTGAAGATGAAATGTCACCGGCGAACAATTCCAACTGCCTTGCTGACAGTCGAGATTTTGTTGAGATCAGGTTACATTTAGGTCACATGTTCAGTTTTGTTCAATTCTTGATTTCCCTGTTTGTGTTGGTGTCTGTTGTTTTGGTGGGTGTTGGAGCTGGTTGTGATTACTATGGTGGGCTACATTGGTTTGGTTTGGTTGATGTTGAGGTGGCGGAGGTGGTGGTGGGTTGGTTCGGTCAATGTTGTGGTGATGTGTTGTGGTGTGGTGGTGCAATAAAGGTGTTAAATTGTGTCAGGTCATATGTATGTCTAAGGTCACATGTTGACAATCCTCTCAGGTCACACTATACATGTTGAGTCACATTTGATGCATTAAGTCACATATTACAATTGATGCATTTGATGAATTAGGTCACATGTCAAAATTTGATGCATTAAGCACGGGTCACACTTCAATTGTTCAGGTCACATATAACAGTTGATGCATTGAGTCACAATTAACACACATGTCAAGTCACATTTTATGCATTAGGTCACATGTCACATATGATGTCTTAGGTCACAGGTCACATATGGTGCATTAGGTCACATGTCACAAGGTCACACTTCAAAATGTTCAAGTCACATGTCACATTTGATGCACTAAGTCACATGTTACACTATACATGCTGAGTCACATTTGATGCATTAGGTCACATATTACAATTGATGCATTTAATGAATTAAGTCACATGTCAAAATTTGATTCATTAACCACAAGTCACACTTCAAATATTCAGGTCACATATAACAGTTGATGCATTGAGTTTCAAGTCACACACGCATGTTCAAGTCACATTTGATGCATCAAATCACAGGTCACATATAACACCTTAGGTCACGGGTCACATATGACGCATTAGGTCACATTTTCAAAAATGTTTCAGTCTTCTTCTTCTTCTTCTGGATTCTGGCAGCAAGGGTGGGTGGTAGTGGCGGCGACGGTGGGTGGTCGTGGTCATGGTGGCAGCGAAGGTGGGTGGTGGTGGCTATAGCGAAGATGCTGTCTGTTAATTCAAAATTTGAATGTAAGTTACAGGTTTTATATTTTTTTTTATTAATTTCACAGTTCATCAATTTTGTGGTTATGGTGGTGGTGGAGATGAGTCGAATGTCACGTTGGAGGTGGTGATGGTGATGACGACAGTGGTTGGTGGTGGTGGTGACGATGGCTGTGGCGGTGGTTGGTGGTGGTGACGATGGCTGTGGCGATGGTTGGTTGGTTGTGGTGGTGACAACGGTGGTTGGTGGCGGTGGCGGTTGGTGGTGGTGGTGATGGTTGGTGGTGGAGCTGCAGATAGTTTACTGATTTGAAGTGAAGGGGGGAGGGTGGGTGATTTATATAATATATTAATATTAATTATTTTATTTTCAACCTGATTAGTGAAGTTTTAAACTTATTCCTTTAAGTTTGAAATGTGGTATTATAACCACCTTATTTGTGTATTATTCCCTTTTAAATATAACTAGGCCCAAAATTTATTTGAAATTAATAATAATTTTTAGAATAACGTGTGATTAAAAAATATGAAATCTTTTTTAGGTTTATGTGTAATATTATTTCATTGATAGATGTTGTTGTAAAGAAGAAAAATAAAAATGTCTTAAATTTTAAAGGGGGTCAAACATGGGTTAAGCCCTTGTTTGGTTTTTACAATTTTTTCATTAAATTCATTTTTTAATCACACAATTCAACAATATATGTTCTTTAATACTGTAGTATTTATAATTTTTTAGGTGAATGTGCAGTTAAAAAGAGGAGAGATAAAACATATCTATACCACTTCTAAAAGTGGCTTAAAAGGAGAAATTTTTTTGAACGTTTTTACTCTCGTAACTTTTTTATAATTTCATATTTACTCTAAATGTTAATTAATTAATGAATAATTATTTTAAATATTTTAATATTATTTTTCTTTCATTTTATCAATGATGTCACTAATTTCAAAACACTAACAATCTAAACTCTTTACTTTCTTACTAAAAATCTTTCAAGTAAAGCCTATAACTTTCATTTTTTATTTTTTATTTTTCGTTGATTTATTTCAAATTCTTATTTATTTTCACTAAACACGACTATAATTATATTAATATAGTATCATAAAGAAAATAGTGAAAAAAACTCGGGCATAATTTTTTTCATAAAACTAAAATTTTCCTTCTTAATTAAATATTAATAAATTTTCATTATTAAGGTTGTGAGAAATATGAATAATAATTTTTTTAATTATATTTTTAATATTCTATTATTTTTTTCATTTGTCAACGATGTCATGAATTCAGTAAAAATATCTATGACCCTCATTCTAGAACCAAAATCACATGTATTATAATCTTTAATCTAATACATTTACATAATTATATATAACTCTCAATTACTAATTTTCATTAACAGATTTATAATTCTAAGAATCCTTAATATTCATGTATGTTTTAACACTAAAATCAATTTAATACAACTTATACTATAACCTAATATAGCCCATTATAAATCAAAAGGGGTTAAAAGTCTAACCTCATATTTTGCTGAACTTTTTTGAGACGTCATTTCACTCAAAATTATTTTTTTAATAAATTAAATGATTTTGTCCACAAATTAAAGTATAAATCATATGTTTCTAAGAAATCTGATTATATATGACAAAGATTGAATTATACAAATTTTCAATATCTTTACATATTCCGCTGAAACATATATGTACATATGAATGTTTCAAAACTTATTTTGAATTTTATGAATGAAGATATGATATTTCTCATTATATTTGTCTATCCTTATTTTAATAAATTTTTTATATTAAATAAATATGTTGTCTTTTTAGTACTTAAAATGTACCAAATTCTTACTATTTTGGACCACAATTGAAAATTTCACTCCTATATTTTAAAAAGGGAAATTATATCGACTTTATCATTAAAACAATTAGACCAATAATAATTATACATTTCCAAATGTACACGTTGAAATCAACTTCACGATAAACAACAAAATTGAAGAGATTGAAGATGAAATCTCACCGAAATTATCAAATTTATGTATTGTTAAATTCTCACAGGTCCCAAGCTTCGTTATAAAGGAAAAATATTTTGTATTAAATTATCATTGACATTTTGTTCTTTTTATAATATTTCAAATATTATATAAATAAAATCTATAATTTATTCCCAAATATTGTCGATGTTGTTCTCAACTTGAAGCTCATATTTTCTTTCATCAAATAAGTGAGTCTAGCTAAGATTTTTATTGAGAAAATAAAATATGGTCTTAGAAACATTGTTTAAATTTTAAAAATTATTCACTTTTGTTAATTCTATTTGTCTTACATTTTTTAGCTAATTATTTTAAGAAAAAACTCGAAATTCTTGCCAAACATAATTTCTAAAAATTACTTCATATGGACAATTAAGGTACAAAGCACGTTTAGATAACTAGTGTGATTAAAAAGTAATTTAAAAATTGTATTGTTTTCGTTCGGTAACACTGTTGCAATTATAAATTGATTTATTTATGTTTTTAGGTAAAATATGTAATTGAAATGTCGATAAAGAGAATGTATATAGTTAAAAAGTAATTTGAAAATTTACGTTGTTTATAAATTGATTTATAAATTATAATAACCGCGTTAAAGAACATATGGTTAGTCTCTCTTTGGTAAACATTTTATAAACAGTTATTTATAAATAGTGATGTATCAATATTTTGTTGATCCATTTTTTTAAAGTAAAAAAGTGATAGGACGAAATTTTTTGACCGGCATAAATTGTTGATTTTTCAAAAAAATAGACTAGTGAAATGTTGCTATGAAAACAAAATTATAACCAATCTGTATATATATATATATAAGGCACTGAGATTTTGGGAATCTTTAATTTCAATTGGATCCATTTTCAATAGATTCTGATTTTAAAAATAGATTTTTGAATATTTTGGTAGTTTTCATAATTTTTGGGAAAAGTTTAGGAGTGAGTTTAAAAATTAAGTGGGCAGTTAAACTTTGAATTTACTTATCCACGACAAAGCCCAAACCCGTAGCGGGCTGTTTTTCTTCCAACTTCTCATCTTGGTTTTCCTCTTCTGCCTCATGTTCACCGCCTCTTTCAGACTCGGATAACTACCTCCTCCACCTACTCCGGCTTCAGCGGCATGTTTTTCTCGTTCCCGTTCCTCCGCTTCCTCTGCTTCGAAAATCCAAATGCCTATGTTTCCCCATAGAGATTTCAACATTTCTTCAGAAAAGGATCTATAATCAGAAATAAAACTTATATTCCAAATCAAATCTAGATAAACAAAAGTGACTGTTAAATCGATTTTTTTTTAAAACTTTTTCTCCATGCGAATCTCTTTCCGTATTATTATTTTGATTTGGTTTTCATATTTCACCTCGAATTGGGAAAAAAATTGAGATCCATTTTAGAATATTGTATGAATTGAATAAAATCTATTGTTAAAGTGAGTTTTTGGGTCAATTTTTTTATATGGAGAATGCCATGTTTCATCTTTTACAAGATTGTATGATTTCTTTTCATGTGGGATTAGAGCCTTTTTCTTGAAGCCTAATCAAATTACGTTTGTACCCATTATACCGAGAGAGCTGCAGCTGTTGTTACTCACATGATTGTTGAAGTTATTCGGGTGAAGATTCTATATCCTTGATTTCAGTGTTGCTATATAGTTTGAAGTTTGATCTGCCTAGATGTTATTGTTCATACTTTATAGTTTTGATTACCATATAGTAAATTTCCCGTTGATGGAGCAGGAGTATTATAGTTTAATAGTTGTTCATTCAAATTTGAGTGATCCCAAAAAAGTTTCACCACATGGACTTTAGGGGTCTCTCTGACAATTTTTGTGTCGCATTCATCTGCTAAAAGTAATTATGCTAGATGTGTGAATTTATCATATATTAACAAGCATAATGATATTTTAATCGCTATTGTCCAATTTCTTTGCTGCACTATGTGCTTAGATGCATTGCTCGACATCTTCATTCATATTATCATATAAACTATACTAGGTGAACAATTATGTGTCCAATTCGTTCTCATAGTTCTCACATATTCTTTCTTCTATGTCATTGTCTTTTCCCCCTAAATTATTTTCAAAGAAATCATACTTAAATTCTACTTCACAGTTCAAATTAATATCTATGGTTGTTCTATCCAAAACTTGATTCAATCCAAAACTTGATTCTTGGCTTCTTCTTCGACTTAGTCACTTGTTTTAGCCTTGAGCCTCATTGGTGCCTCATACTTGGGTGGCCTCGATGCATGTAATGTCGAAATTAACAACGTCATCCATTTGGGCTCGACTCCATATTTTGTGGACAATCCCCGCCATTAACTCTTAAACTTCTTTAGCCTTGGATCCCGTCATGGGTCCCACCGACATGCTTATTGAGGGTTGACTTGGTTGACTCCATTGATTCTCATCATTCCCTCCCTTTTGAAAATGATTCAACCTCGAATCTTCACATTCATCAAAGAGAGATAAATCAGAGACATTAAAAAAAGCTGATACATTGTACTCACCTGGAAGGTCAAGCTTGTAAGCATTGTCATTAATTTTCTCAATCACTTGGAAGGGGCCATCATCACGCGGTTGTATTTTGGATTTTCTTTGGTTAGGGAAACGTTCTTTCCTCAAATGTAGCCACACCTAATCACCCGGTTCGAATGACACACATTTTCTACCTTTGTTGGCACTTGAAGCATATTGGTGATTCTTCTTCTCAATTTGGAGCTTGACCTTTTCGTGAAGAGATTTGACCAACTCCGCCTTTTTCTTTCCATCTAAGCTTCCCCTTTCATCAATAGGCAAATGAATCAAATCTAGAGGAGTTAGTGGATTAAAACCACAAATAATTTCAAAAGGAGAAAAATCGGTAGTAGAATGAACACTTCTATTATAAGCAAATTCAACAAATGGTAGACTCTCTTCCTAACTTTTAAGATTGCTTTTAAGGATAGTTCGAAGGAGTTATGTTAAGGTTCTATTAACCACCTCAGTTTGGCCATCGGTTTGGAGATAACAAGTTGTTGAAAATATAAGTTTGGTCCCCAATTTCCCCCACAAGACCTTCCAAAAATGGCTAAGGAACTTTTCATCTCTATCCGACACAATACTCCTATGGACTTCATGAAGCCTCACTATCTCCTTAAAGAAAATGTCAGCTATATGATGTGCATCATCCGTTTTATGATAAGCAATGAAGTGGGCCATTTTGCTAAATCTATCAACAACCACAAAAATGGAATCACTCCCCTTCTTAGACCTAGGTAGACCCAAAACAAAATCCATAGAAATCTCGGTCCAAGGTTCGCTAGGAACTGGTAGAGGTATATATAATCTATAAGGTGCTACTTTGGACTTGGTTTTCTTACATGTGATGCACTAGAACAAATCCTTTCTACATCCCTCTTCATTTTAGGCCAAAAGAAATGCTCTTGTAAAATTTCCAAAGTTCCTTTCACACCAAAGTGACCCATTAAACCTCCCTCATGGGCTTCCCTCACCAACAACTCCCTCAAGGAACAATTAGAAACACAAAGTTTACTCTCACGAAATAAAAATCCCTCATGCCTATAATATTTATCACATGCAACCTTCTCACACAACATAAAAATACTTGCAAAATCCACATCATCCACATACAATTCTTTAATACATTCAAAGCCCAACAATTTTGCACATAAAGTAGTGATAAGAGTACATCTCCTAGAGAGTGCGTCGGCTACCACATTCTCCTTACCTTGCTTGTATTTGATAACGTAAGGAAATGTCTCCATATTATCCACCCCTTTGGCATGCCTCTTGCTCAACTTTCCTTACCCTTTCAAGTGCTTCAATGATTCGTGATCAGTATGAATGACGAACTCCCTTGGCCACAGGTAATGATGACATGTTTCCAATGCCCTTACCAATGTATATAGTTCTTTGTCATATGTTGGGTAGTTCAAGGTGGTCCCATTGAGTTTTTCGCTAAAGTAAGCGATGGGCTTGTTCTCTTACATTAGCATCGCTCCAATACCTATTCCTGAAGCATCTCATTCAATTTCGAAAGTTTTGTCAAAATTAGGTAAGGCCAAAACGGGTGCAATGCACAATCTTTCTTTTATTTCATTAAAGGCTTTTTCTTGGGCCTCCCCTCATTTAAAACCAACATGTTTTTTACATCCTCAGTAAGTGATGAAGCTAGTGTGCTAAAATATTTGACAAAACGACGATATAAACTAGCTAACTCATGAAAACTTCTTATCTCGGTGACACTTTTGGGAGTTGGTCATTCCTTAATGGCTTTGATCTTCTCCTCATCAACCTCTATCCCCTTAGTGCTACCAACAAATCCAAGAAAGACAACACTATCTATGCAGAAATTACACTTTTTGAGATTGGCATACAATTTTTCTTCTTTTAAAACCAAAAGTACACTTCTCAAGTATTCAATATGCTCATTCAAATCCTTGCTATAAATCAAAATATTATCGAAGTAAACTACCAAAAATTTTCCAATGAATGCAGGCAAAACATAACTCATTAATCTCATAAAAGTGTTTGGTGCATTAGTGAGACCGAAGGGCATAACCAACTACTCATATAAATCATATTTAGTTTTAAACACGATTTTCCATTCATCTCCTTCTCTCATCCTAATTTGGTGATATCCACCCCTCAAATCAATTTTTCTAAAAATGCAAGAACCATGCAATTCATCTAGCATATCATCTAACCTAGAAATGGGATGTCGATACTTTACTGTTATGTTGTTGATGGCTCGAAAATCGACGCACATTCTATAGGTTCCATCATTCTTGGGCACTAGTAGCACGGGAATGGCACAAGGACTCATACTTTCATGAACATATCCTTTGCTCATCAACTCCTCGACTTGATTTTGGAGTTCCTTGGTCTCTTTCGGGTTGCTTCGGTATGCCAGTCTATTTGGGATGACGGCTTCGGGAATGAAATCAATTTGATGCTCGATGCCCCTAATGGGTGGAAGTCCACTAGGCATCTCCTCCGGAAAGACATCTTCAAACTCCTGCAACAAAGAAGTAGCTCAATTTGGGAGGGAAGTATGAGGTTCATCAAGTGTAAGAAGGGACTCCTTATACACCATCAAAAGTATGTGATGGTTTTCTTTTAACGCTCTCTCCACATCACCCTTACTAGCATAAAAATTCATTTTTTTCTCAACATCTTTTGCCCTCTTTCTTTTCTCTTTCACCCCCTCATTTTTCTCCTCGCCTTTTTTTCTACTCGCCTCTATCCTTTTTTTTTTCTTCTTTCCTTTTTTTCTTCCTCCTCTCTTTTGAGCTTCAATTGGTCTTTATAAACTTCTTCCGGGCTCAAAGGTAGTAGTGTTACGGGCCTCTCATTCATTTGGAAACTATACCTATTTTTCCTCCCATCATGCAATACCATCCTATCATATTGTCATGACCTACCCAATAAGATATGTGTAGCTTGCATGGGAACCACATCACAAAGTACTTACTTGCTTACTTACCTTCAACTCACCATAATCACTCAACCATTGTAACTTATAAGGATTATGATGTGGCATCAAGAGTAATCCCAACTTCTCCACCATACTAGAACTAGCAACATTGGTGCAACTTTCTCCATCAATGATGAGGCTACAAGCTTTGTCCCTCACAAGACACCTAGTGTGAAAAATATTTTCTCTTTGCTTAGCCATTTCATCCACCTTGACTTGGGTGTTAAGAGATCTTATAGTGATCAAGGACTTGGGTGGGCTAACAACTCCCTCAACCTCTTCTTCCTCACTATCATTATTATCCCCACCTTGCACTCTCTTTTCCTCCTCTTCATCTCCTGATTACCACTCCTCATTCTTAATGAACATCACCCTATTGTTAGGGCACTCTCGAGAATAATTCCCCCGACCCCTACACTTGAAGTATTCAATATCCCGACTCCTAGAAGCGGTAGGAACAACCTTGGGCTTATCCTTAACGAAGCCAACTTCTTTCCCCTTGAATGTTTCAAATTTGTCCTTAAGTGGTATTTTATCAATCTTATCACTTCCCCACTTAGACTTCCAAGTGGAACTAGGATCCCCCAAAAACTTCTCTTGCCCCTTCTTTTTAAATTGTTCCTTCCTTTTCAATTGTTCCTACACTTTGATAGCCATGTGCACCAACTCCTCCATTTTCACATAATGGTGCAACTCCACCACATTGGCTATCTCCCTATTCAAGCCACTCATAAATAGAGCCATGGTGGCCTCTCTATCCTCCTATATATTAGCCCTTATCAAGGTCTTCTCCAACTCCTTATAATAATCTTCAACCCCTCTAGATCCTTGAGTAAGAATTTGTAATATTTGATAGAGCCCCCTATAGTAGTGACTAGGTACAAATCTCCTTCTCATAAGACTCTTCAACTCATCCCAAGTAGCCACACTACCCTCTAGATTTCTTCTCCTAGTGAGCAATAAATTATCTCACCAAGCTAAGGCATGGTCGGCAAGCTCCACTACCGCTAACTTAACATTTTTATCCTCGGAGTACCTATGACATTTAAAAATCAACTCCATTTTCCTTTCCTTTTCTAAGTAGGCATCCGGATCACTCTTCCCATGAAAAGAAGAAATTTTCATCTTTATGCTTCCAAGATTCCATCCACTCCATCCCTACCTCTATGATCCCTCCCATGACCTCGACCAACTCCCCTAACATTCCTACCTCCTCTATTCCTACTCATGTTCTAATTTTTGTCACTACCTGCTTCACTCTCCAATTCATCATCCTCATACTCATTTCTAGCCCTTCTCCTATCACCCCTCCTAACATTATCATCCCTTGGGGGTGGAATTTTCCCCCTAGTCTCCAACCTTGCTAACCTCCCTTCCAACCTTCCTCCCATATCCGTCATTGTAACCGTGAGAGCTTGTATCATATCCCTCAACTCTTGAGTTTGTGCATTTGAATCTTGTCCACTTAAAGTATGTGTATTAGCCATTGAGTGCAAGTGCGCAAGTTTCCTCACAAAATATTTTCGCTCGTGTTTCACTCAATTAAGTTTTTACCCTCTAATGAGCTCACCACTATTTCCTTTTACCACTCCATGTTTTTCACTCAAACTCTCCAAGGAGCATAATTCAAATAAATTGAGAATTCAATTCTTGAGTAGCACAAATTTCACAAACAAACAAGGAAGTAAATGAAGGATTTACACAATAGTAAGTAGAATTTCTTTGCTTGCTATTATACAAGAAAGAAAGTAATTGAATTTGATTAACAAGGTTTCAAGGGTATAGTCACAATAAGTTTGATAAAAGAAACAAGGAATCAACTAGGAATGTGTTGGTAATTGAAAGGTAGAATTCAACATGAAAACACTTTTTTAGACATTTTGTCAAACACTTATGATGTAAACATGAATAGATTATGATTTTCAAGTGTTTGTTCAAATGTACCATCAACAATTCTCAAATTGGTAACAACAACAATACCCAAGATATAGGAATCAAGAAATACTTAAGGGCATCTAATTTTCCCCTATTTTTTTTTTTTTTAATTTTTTTTTATATGAAGAACAACAAGAAATTTAAAGATAGGATTACCAATTTTAAAGCCATACTTTGATATCAAATGATGAGGACCACTTTAGTGTTTAAACCAAAAATTCTCACAATTATTTGAAAATCAACCAAAAAAAGCTAAATAATAAATGGATAATCTTGACCCAAGCTTAACCCAATCAAAATTCTAAGGAAGATGAACCATAGCATAATGGAGAGATTAAAACAAATACTAAGATATTGTGGAATAAACAATAATAAATACACAAGAAAAGATTCTCAATATATAAGTTGAAGAAAGTTTCAAGAAGAAATTCCAAGTAAGAAAGGATGATTACCTATCTTTAATGCTCTCAAAGAGTCTCTTAATACCAAGCTAATGTTTCTAAGGTTATTTGAAGTCTATTTATAGTATAAGGAATAAAAGAAATTAGAAAAATAAAGAAAGCCTGAAAATAGGTTGAAAACTCGCGAAAATCTGTCTTTTGAGCTGCCACGTGATCTCGTGAGAAAAATCCTCGCGATCGTGTGGAGATTGCAAAAACTCACTGCCTTCGAAAAGTGCGCGATCGCGCACTTGTTTTGTCTCGTGATCGCTCAGGCGACTAAAAATTCTGCACGCGTCATTTTCAATATTTTGGCCATAACTTTTGATTTCAATGTCCGATTGAGGTGATTCAAAATGCGTTGGAAACTAGAGAAAAAGGACTACAATTCTTCAACAAATTGTGAACCTCAAATTCATACTTCATCTATGTCAAAAACTTAATTGAATCCATAACTTGATTCCATCCAAAACTTGATTATTGGCTTCTTCTTCGACTCAGTCACTTGTTTTAGCCTCGAGCCTTGAGCCTCATAATTGGGTGGCCTCGATGCATGTGATGTCGAAACTAACGACGTCGTCCATTTGGGCTCGACTCATATTTTGTGAACGAGTCTCGTCATTAACTCTTGAACTTCTTTGGCCTTGGATCTCGTCATGGGTCCGACCAGAACGCTTATTGAGGGTTGACTTGGTTGACTCCCTTGATTCTCATCAGCTCGTGTGATTCTATACATCTTATTGTGTGGTGTTCCACCGTTTTGGGCAAGTAAGTCTTCACTTTCCATGCTTTGGAATCACTTAGTAATGTCGTGTGTGGACATATGCCCTATGATTATGAAATCATCCTAGATCAAAGCTCTCTAAGCTTAAAATTTATTCCTAAGCAACCTCTTTTCATGTTAGAGGATGTGAAAGAATGACCATGGAGCTTTTGGTTTAGGAGTTTACGACGTTATCTTACCATTTATTTTACATTACTTTGAAATTTTTGGCCAATAAGTATTACTACTTTTCCAGCTTTGTTTTTTGTACTATTTCATTCTCACTTCAGAATGAAGAGCATTCATTGGGAGCTTTTCTTGGAGATCATTCTTGTGCATGTTTGTAGAGGCTAGAAATTTGTGTAGAATCATGGTTTCACAGTCTGTGGAGGGCTTTGAGGAAGCATGAGTTTGATTCCAAGAAGGCATGGATTGGGGGTTTGGCTTCTGAATCCGCAAGCCTAATGTCAAAGCTTTTTCACCTATGGTGGTCACTTACTAATAAGCAAGTTTCTTGACTGAGGGAGGACATAATGAATTCAGCTCGAGATTAAAAAGCTTGTGTTGAAGGATGATGATCACATTATGAGGTTGATATGCATAGAGATGATGGAGAACTTAGGACAAGTGGAACAGGCTGTGGCGAGGCTATCCAAGCAATGTAGTGACTCTCTTTTAAGAAGTTTTGAGCAAGCCTTCAATGATTTGATAAAGATTGGTGCTGACACATACGACTGGCAATTCATATGGAACAAGCCTTCAATTAATGTATGTACCAAATGATTTATGGATTTGTGAAAAAAAATATCTATAAAAAGTCAAATTATAGATTATTATTATTTTTTTGGATAATTATTGCATTATTTTGAAGTCGAAAAATATGAAATATGAGTGTTAAATCCAAGATCTCAACGAGAAGATTAATACAAGTTGAGAAATTAGATTAATACAAGTTAAGAAATGAAAGCAAACTCTAAACATATCATTCATAAAATCGTCTTAAATACTAAATATAAAAGTTTTACTAATATTTTTTACTTTTTCCAACATCTAATCCTTTTAATTTATCTCATTTAAGTCCTAAAATGATACCTATCATTTCTTACCTACATTCATTTTGACCTAATGATTAATTTTGAATATTTTTCTTATCAATTATCATATACATATTTATACGTATATAACAGTAAGATAACCGTCACCATTTTAGGCACATAGTTTTCCGCTTATTTTCACCTACCATTTTAGAAAATTTCTTATTTTTATCAATTTATTTTAGTACATTTATCTATACATATATAATAATAGGATAACCGTCACCATTTTATGCACATAGTTTCCCGTCCATTTTCACCTGTCATTTTAGGAAATTTCTTATTTTTATCAATTTATTTTAATACATGAGTTAAAAAAAGTTCAATTAATGCATGTACTAAATGGTTTATGAATTTGTGATTTTTTTTTTTTTTTTATAAAAAGTCAAATTATAGATTATTATTTTTTTATCTTGATAATTATTGCATTATTTTAAAGTTGAAAAATATGCAATATGAGTGTTAATCCAAGATCTCAATGAGAAGATTAATACAAGTTAAGAAATGAGAGTAAACTCTAAACTTATCATTTGTAAAATCGTCTTAAATACTAAATGTAAAAGTATTACTTATACTTTTTACATTTTCAACATCCAATCTTTTTAATTTATCTTATTTAAGTGCTAAACTGATACCTATCATTTCTTACCTAAATTTAGTTTGACATAAATTATTAACTTTGAATCTTTTTTCTTATCAAATCTATACATATCTAATAATATAATAAGTGTAAAATCGTCTTAAATACTAAATGTAAAAGTATTACTTATACTTTTTACATTTTCAACATCAAATCTTTTTAATTTATTTTATTTAAGTGCTAAACTGATACCTATAATTTCTTACCTAAATTTAGTTTGACGTAAATTATTAATTTTGAATATTTTTTCTTATCAAATCTATACATATATAATAATATGATAAGTGTCACTATTTTACGCACATAATTTTCTGTCCATTTTTATCAACCATTTTAGGAAATTTCTTATTTTTATCAATTTTTTTTAATACGTGAATTAAGAAAGTTCAATTAATGCATGTAGTAAATGATTTATGAATTTATAAAAAAATATCTATAAAATGTCAAATTATATATTATTTTTTTCTTTTGATAATTATTGCATTATTTTGAAATCGAAAAATATGCAATATGAGTGTCAAATCCAAGATCTCAACGAGAAGATTAATACAAGCTAAGAAATGAGAGCAAATACTAAACAAATCATTCATAAAATCGTCTTAAATACTAAATGTAAAAATTTACTTATACTTTTTACTTTTCTAACATCCAATCTTTTTAATTTATCTTATTTAAGTTCTAAAATGATACATATCATTTCTTACCTGAATTTAATTTGACCTAAATGATTAATTTTTAATCTTTTTATTATTAAATTGAAAGAAATAATAGATATTCAATATTTCTAAATAAAATCAATAAAATCATTTAATTTTCTACAACTTTAGGTTCCGATACACTCATTGGTTCATTTAATTTTCTAAAACTTTTGTACATGTAATAAAATGAAATACTTGTTTAATATAAATTCTTATAGTGTTATATATGGAGTCGATAAATGAATTCTGTAAATGTTAGTGAAGAGCCTTTTAACGAGATTTTATATGATTTTCGTGTTCAGTCGTGGTTTGAAATTTTTTTTTGAATAATTTCGTTTGATTTCGTTTGCAAACCATGATTTGAACTCACGCCAAATCACAAAAAATGATTTGATTTGGTTTAGAAAATTAAATGATTTGATTTAAATTGAAAAAACGTCAAACTGATTTAAATTATTTGATTTGAAAATTTATCAAAAACTGTTCAAATCGAACTATTTACACCCTTAATAAAAAGTCTATGAAAATACGTGTAGGATTTTTTATAATTCTTAACAAATTCAAGGTGAGAAATGAGAAATTAGAAAAACTGAAAGGATATTTACGTTATTGTACCCCCATAAAATCCCACGAATTCTTCACTCCTCATCGAACCTTTGCGTATTTGACTGAAACACTCACTCGCTGTGTATTTCTTGTGAAAGAGAGGACGAAGTCATCATCAATGGCAATGGAGGGACATAGCAGAGCTTCAAGATGGTCCCTTTCCGGCATGACCGCTCTTGTTACCGGCGGCACTCGTGGAATTGGGTCATTATTATTTTTTCTTCTTATTTTTATTAAAAACCTTTTTTTTTTTTTTTTTTTTTTTTACAATTTAGTTTTTATAATATGATGATCAGGAAAGCGACTGTGGAAGAACTTGCTGAAATGGGGGCAATTGTGCACACTTGTTCAAGAAATGAAGCGGAGCTTAATCAACGTTTACAAGAATGGAATTCAAAGGGGTTTAAGGTAAGTGGTTCTGTGTGTGATGCTTCTTCTAGAGACCAAAGAACAGAGCTCATGGAAAAGGTCTCCTCAATTTTCAATGGCAACCTCAACATCCTTGTGAGTACACCTTCAAAAGATTTTGGTTAGAAACGCTTTTAATCATCGCAGTTAAAGCCATGTCAAGCATGTGCTTGGTAAACTAAAAAAATGGTTTATAATAATTAAAAATCATAAATAAACCCTGTTGTAACTTTTTTCGATCTAGAACTGTTGAAAAAATAGGAATAGGATGGAGAAAGAAAATGATTAACAAGAAATGAAACAAGACAATAATGAAAGTTGATCCAATCCAAATGATCAAAGTAGGCTTAGCCACGTAATCGTTATCTCAAACGATAATTGTCTCCTCTATAATTTAGAGTACTTGAGGATTACTTGGAAAATGGTTCGTAGGATTGAATCAAGCCAAAAGTAGAAGAAAACTCATAGTACTTAAATTTTCTTCAAAGAACACAGAAAATTGGATTTAATTTTGTATAATTTGGACAAAATTTTTATATTTGATTGATCTCGATGAATTGATGTTTTTATATTGAAATCTATCTCCTATTTATAGATTTCTAAACAACTCTAAAAATTGGATTTAATTTTGTATAATTTGGACAAAGTTTTGATCTTTGATTGATCTTGATGAATTGATGCTTTTGTATTGAAATCTATCTCTTATTTATAGATTTCCAAACAACTCTACGAAGTAGTGTGATATGCTAAATCGCAAGTGTACGATATCGCATCCAAGTAATAAAGTGGACTTTTGAGTCGGAGTTATCGTCCTACAGAGATTGTAATTAAGTATCAAAATTGTGTTAGTTCTCGCCTTATCTGAACGGTAGAATTTGGAGTTTTGAATTGAACTAAAATATTAAACTAAAAAGCTAAAAAAAAAAGATATTTAGATATTTTAAATTGATGTTTGTAAGTGTTGGGACATCCATTTTTACATAGTCAATACTTTTAATTCCAATTGTCTAGTTTTATTCTTATTATAGTGCTCGATCGAATTCACTTATGCACAGGAAATTCCCCTTTCGGGTTTAAGTTAATTCTAACTAGTTAGTCGATCGTATTTCTAGAGAGCAAGTCGTAATGACTAGATGCATAAGATACAAGAATTCATGTAACGATCGCAATAACAGCAAACATATATATCTATCATTGTTGGATTACCGAATTTATTCTTAGATCTAAGTGTTAGCTCACCTCTAGGATTATGAAAACATCTATTAAATCATGAACAAGTGATCAATTCATTCATATATTAAACATAGAATAAAATCAACACATGCAATCATAAACGCAAAACTAGAATATCATATAATTAAAAGTGTAAAACTAAATTACATCGAATATCTCAACTATTAAATTAATCGTTCATAAAAAAAGAGATAAAAACGTAGAATATAAATTACTACGCATGTTGAGTTTATCAAATTAACAAAAGAAAGGAAGTCTTGCATCAAGAATTTCCCGTTGATAATCTTCAATCCCCAAGCTTGTGCTTTCAATTTCCTCCAAAGAATTTGATGTGGAGTAATGATATTGTTAAGCTCTGCAAAGGTCCCCAATTTCGTGTATAGGAAGCCCCTTTTATAGTTGTAAAAGAAACCTATGTGAATAAGGAAAGAATTCAGGGAAAAAATCCGCGCATGGGCCTCACTTTTTGGGTTGATTTGTACTGCGCGGCCACTCAGGCCAATTTTCGGTGGCAACGTGGTTATAAATTTTGCAATCTGACTAATTACATGTTGACCGCGCGACCACACCTTTAGAAATGTGGTGACAGCGTGGTTATACTTCCAGCTTCAATTTTCATCTTTGAATCCTTTTAAGTAAGTCCTCATTCCTTATTTACACATCAAGTCCTCAATCTTCTAATTAGTGCAATTAAGTCTCCAAACTTCTTAACCTCTTCAATTTCATATTTTCTACTCTCCACATCTTCAATTAAGCTCATGAACTTTGGTTTCTCACACTTAAACTCTTCTTGGCTTTTCCAGATGACTTCATCAACACACATTTTGTTCAATTTAGTTCCAATTATCATCCAAAAGCTCATCTTTTCTATTAATTGCTTCATTCATGTGATTTTGGGATAATTTCTGAAATATAAACAAATAAACAATAATGAAGTAGAATTTTTTCTAAAACGACAATATATTTTCCTAATTTAGACATATAAATAAGTGTATAAAACACACTTACTATAGTGCAAGCTACACCACGAAAAGCTCCATAAGATTTGTGAAAAATCAAATTTGCAACTTCTCAAGGTCAAATTCGGATAACCTTATGTTCGAAAGGTTATAATCAATTGCTATTGCATAGCATAGAAAATAGTCGAAATTGTATGTTGCAATCTGCTTCTACACACTAGTTGAGATCGCAGACTTATTGGCCTTTGCGATCGCAAGTTGTTAGCTTTTGATTTTTCATTTCTTTTCCATCTACTTTCTAATTCAAACATTCAATACTTCTTTAAACATGATTTCCAACAATCCCACATTGTTTAAAGAATGTATATTGCAACAATCCAATCAACTGACACTTATGCATAAGACATGGATATCTTTCTATTTGAACCAATTATTTCTTGTGATAACCTTGGTGAACTTTCTCATTGTTGCGATATAAAAGTCTTGCCTCTGTCCGAGCTGTATGAGACAGTAATAGGAGTTAGAGTAAACCGAGTTGTTGCCTCAATCTATTGGACAAGCTGGTACGTCTAGCAATAGAGCAAGAGAGGAGATACAAGACAATATGACACTGGTAGATTCTCTCAGAAGTAATGATTCATGAGGGACGCAGAGCTCGAGGTAAATCTATTGACATACCCAAAAAGGCATGGGCAAAAACCCGCATCATATGCTGCAGACCATGGGGCGCCCCTCGCTAAATCCCTTGGATTTAGCAAATGCCGCCATAGGCGCCTTATTGGCACTTCCGAGAAGTCTACCGCATGTTTAGTTAGGTGAGCCAACCTCTTATTAAGAAATTCAGCTTCCAAATCTCCGTTTGCAAGCAGTTTTTTATACTGCAATGGAAGCAATCGTCCTTATCGTTGCAAAATAAGAGAACTTGGCAAGCCAAAAACAAAGATAGATACCCCCCCCCCTTTATATCTTCAGTACCAGAGATGAATGAATTACGTACGCCTGAAATTTAGATTGAAGTGGGGTCTTGGAATTTTATGAACGCGGAGCTAACGAGTTCAACCATAAGAACACATACATAGGTATCACGTGTTCATAAGTTCCTCAAACTTGCTTAGCGCTATTATGGCCTTATACTTATCCTATTCGTCAAACTTTTAAGAGAGAAACTCCTACTCTTTATTGAGACAGCATCATCTCGAAGTTTAACTAAGGGAAGTTCTTTAGTTATTTTTGTTGTTGTTAGAGATACTTGTTTAATAAACTGAACTTCAATAAGATCTTGTTATGCTCATCCCCCGTCTTAGTAACAACAACACTTTGTTTTTCAAAAAAATAAAAATAAAATAGGATTTATTTGAATTTCAATAGTGTTGCTACAATCCACTTATCAAATGACTTATTTTTATCCTTTGAACCCGTAAATTATTGTTCGAATAATAAAAGGTGGGGTTGCTATCATCAGTGGACTTTACTTTAGGAGTTTCAACCCATCATTATTGATGTAGAAACGACTAAATCTCTATGAAGATGTTAGTGGATCGGCTAAATTCTCTATTGACCTAATGTAATTTAAGGAAATTATATTTAATTAATTTCCTTCCTTAGTCATATCTTAGACTCGTCTAGACTTTTCATTGACTCAAATAATAACATTCACTATTTTTGGTTACTTTGAATTTGTTTATTACATTCTCCATATAATGTGATTGACTTAAATAATAGCCTTCAATATTTTTGGTTACTTTGATCCCTAAAATAGTATCAATTTCTCCAAGATCATTCATCTTGAATGTGAAAGGTAGAAACCTCCTTTTTTTTTTTTTTTTAATTCCATCAATGTGATTACTTAGAATTAACATGTCATCAACATATAAACATATAATGATAATATAAGTATCACATACTTTGGAATACAAACATTTATCTACACTATTATTGTGCACAAAACCAAATGAATTTATAGCTAAGTCAAATTTTTCGAGCAATTTTTTAGGTACTTGCTTTAGACCATATAACGACTTTACAAGTTTACAAACTTAATGTTCATTTCTAGGTAGCACAAGGTTGTTCCATGTGGACTTCTTTATCGAGGTCTCCATTTAAGAATGCCATCTTGACATCCATTTGATGATCATGTAAGTTATTTATAGAGGCCAACGCGAACAGTATCCAAATGAATGTTATTCATGTAACATGTGCATATGTATTGAAGTAATTGATTACTTCCTTTTGTCGATATTCTTTTGCCACAAGCATAACTTTGAAAGTGTTTAGTGTACCATCTGAATTGTATTTTTTTCTAAACACCTATTTGCATCCAATAGGCTTAGAACCAATTGGAAGATCGACAAGTTCCCATGTGTTGTTTGACAAAATTGAATCTATTTCATCTCCTATAGCATCTTTCCGAAAGAGATTATCTCGAGAAACCATAGCTTCATTATAAGTCTTAAGATCAGTTTCCACTTGTAGAACAAAATTTATTGTTCTTACAACATTCTTCTCATACTAAGTAGAATGAAATGAGTTGATAGTCTATTTCATCCAAACCAAGTGACTTTCGAACTCAAATTCTTTTGCATTAGCTTTTGATATACCTTCATAAGAGTTATCACTCGTATTTCTTGCTCTTGATTTATCCTCAATTCTCGAATATTTTTTAAATTATTCCAAAGAGAAGTTCTCGAAACTATGAAGAATCTTCTTTCGATAACCTTTCCGAGTGCTCAGTAGTTTTATTATAGCCCCCACTTGAAATGATTCTAGAAGATCAATTTTGACTGCCTTTAGTTTATTTACAAGCACTTGTAATTCGTACGCTTGTGAGAGTAGGGGAATATTGTCAAGAAATTTAAAATCAAAGTACTTAGAAATAAGAAACTTTTTGGTGCCTTCCTCCTCGACTTTGTACTTATATTCTCTAGTGTGTCCCAAATCCCCTTTTTCGATGTAGTATTAGTATAAAGATAATAGTGTCAATCGAACAAGGCATTAAGTATGTAACTCCTACATTTGAATCCATCATCTTGTCCCTTTTTCCTTCAACCATTATAGCATCCGTATCTTCTTTTGTTAGTTTCAGGAGTGGTACCAATTTCAGCTCAAGAACATAAATCTTCAGTATTGTTAGGAGGGATTTAATATTCTCCTGCCACTCTATGAAGTTGGTTCCATCGAAGCGACTCAATCTCACCAAATCTTGATTCATAAGTTTGATAATTGCCATGGTGGTTTGGTTCTCCATCAAAAGATATCGTTTGAGATTGTTGAAAAAATAGGAATAGGGTGGAGAAAGAAAATGATTAAGCCTCTGTTTGATATCCATTAAAAATAACTTTTTTTTTACACTACTCAATTTTAACAATAAAATATCCAACATATAAACCCCAAAATTTTCTCTCATCTTCAACCACACAATATCCCATCAATCACTATTCAAACCTCTTTTTCCAAAACATTGAGAATCAAATAGGCACTAACAAGAAATGAAACAATACAATAATAAAAGTTAATCCAAATTATCAAAGTATACTTAACCACGTAATTGTTGTACTTAAAAGATAATTGCCTCCTCTCAGTTATTTAAAGTGCTTGAGGACTACTTGGAAAATGGTTTATAGGATTGAACCAAACCAAAAAGTAGGAGAAAACTTAAAGCACTTAAAATTTCTTCTTTAATTTTTTATAATTTGGACGAAGTTTAGATCTTTTATTGATCTTGATGAATTGTTGTTTTTGTATTGAAATCTATCTCCTATTTATAGATTTCCAAACAACTCTATGAAGTGGTGCAAGCTACACCACGAAAAGACGTGCCTTTTCTCGAAAAAGTTTGTGAAAAATCAAATTTGCAACTTCCTAACGGTCAAATTCAGGCAACCTTGCAATCGCAAGGTTATAATCAATTGTGATCGCATAGCATAGAAAAACCATTCGAAATTGCACTTTGCGATTGCAAGGTTATAGCCTTTGCAATCCTTCGATCGTAAGGCTATACCGGTTATGAATCTGCTTCTTTAAACACACCAGTTGCTGCAGGCTTCTTGGCATTTGTGATCACAAGGTGTTAGCCTTTGATTTTCCATTTCTTTTCCATCAACTTTTTATTTCAAACATTCAATACTTCTTTAAACACGATTTCAAACAAGAACTACCCCATGAGTTATGGGAAATACTCACATTGGCATGAAATTATTGTTATTGTGTTATTTTTCACAAAGATGAGCTATATTGGTTAAGATTTGTGGTTTATGTATTTTCATTACTATGAAAAGCGCATCTAGAAAGCACAATTTGTTCAACAAGACGCACTTTTATCCAGCTATGCGTACTTCATATGTTCTGTTTGCCACCCTAGAATTTCAATTATTCAATTAGCATGTGCATGTCTAATATATTTTCCTCCAAAAATTTATTAGGGAAACAAGCCTTTACATATGAAAATGTGATGCTCATATATTCATTACAATAACTAAAGGCCAAGTTAAATGTTTATCTACTAAATGATATATTCTTGTAGAATTAGTTCAGCCACTTATAAATGAACTGAATAATTGTCATAATTTGTTGTCCTATGAAATCACTTTGCCTTAACCAGAACTTGTAATTTTTCGAAATATGCTGCCCTATGGATTCACTTTGCATCTATCTAGAACCAATGAACTAGTAAGTACTTCCAACGAAACGTAAATGACTTAAAATTCCTAAGCTATAACTTTAGGGCCATCAATATCTCACCTAGGTAGTAAATGGATTGAATATGGATCGGATTTGTCTATATCTGATCCGATAATCCCACGGATATTTGATCGTTAAATCCATATCCAATTAGCTATTTCATCGGATACCCGATCCGAAATATTTTACATTTTTTTTTTTTTTTTGAGAAGAGGTGATTCCCTATCTCAATACAAAATTTATTATAATATTATATTGGAATTTGATAAGTTTGACATTTTTCATCAAAAGTCGTGGAGTATAATCAAGATCAACATAAAAAATAATTATGTGTAATAAATTTTGCGGTAATATATAAAATATATTATATATTTATAACAAATCTAATCGGGTTGTTACCGTATCAAATTTACTTAACGAATTATCATATTCGAATCTTGAACGGGTTATGGACTAAGATCCTAAATCCATCTCCCATTAATTTCATCAGATTCGGATAAAAACCAAATCCATTGACAGACCTAATATCCCCTCATAACAAAACACGATTATCAATGACTCTATGTTCCTATGTATACTCCCGTAACTTTCTTTTATCAACTTGTGTATTCTCTTTACCATTCTATGTTTATGTTCTGGCATATATTAGCACATATAATTTTACCCAACTATTTTTCTATGTCAAATAATTCCTTCTCGGCATCTGCCAACTCCATGATGGAATTTCTTTATTGTTTTTCAAAGTCCTGGGAATGGCCTAATAGGATCTCATGTTTGTAGGTGAATAATGTTGGGACGAACATCAGGAAGTCAACTGTTGATTATTCTGCTGAAGAATATTCCAATCTCTTGGCTACTAACTTGGAGTCTTCTTACCATCTATGTCAACTTGCTTATAACCTTCTTAAAGCATCTGGCAGTGGAAGTGTTGTGAACATTTCCTCTGTTGCTGGTCTGGTGAACATATCGTCCGGATCTGTCTATGGAGCGGCTAAAGGCAAGCTATTATAGGGAAAATACTAATATTTTTTACACTAACCATTTACTAGAAATGGATGAAAGTTATTTACTCCTTAAAGATTTCCCTCTCCCAGGTGCAATAAATCAACTTACAAAGAATTTGGCTTGTGAATGGGCAAAAGATGGCATTCGTGTCAATTGCGTTGCACCGTGGTACATCAGAACCTCTCTTGTGGAATATGTAATATTTCTATTATTCTCGTTTCTTCTTAAAGTTTCAATCTTCTCATGTTTGGACCATTATGATATTGACCAATCATATACTAGGTTGCCTCCCCAGCATTCATGTTCATGAGACTGAAAAAATTATATTGTTTTTTTATGAGCAATCCAATTTATCTTTCTTGGGCAAAACAGATGATATCTCGATCGGGGGAGAGAATGGGGAAATCCTGTATGACCCTTTTGACAAGTCGCAATGTACGTCAACCCAAGATGCATAGAATTTTATCCTAAATTGAAATTTGGCTCCAGTTTAACAAACACTAAAGAGTTTTTTTTTTTTTTTTTTTGGTAAAATGAGTTTTAGTACATTGATTTTCTAGAAAATGTGTAATTGAAAAGCGGGAAAAAGCTTTGGATTTACGTGCAAAATATTTTATTGTGTGAATGTGCAATTAAAATTAGTTTGCAAGAAAAAGGGCAGGGGGCTTTAGTGGTCCTTCTTCTCCCCAAGAATTATATATCAGTTACTTGATCATTGACCGTGTGTTGGATGTCAAAGATGTGTTTATCTAGATCATGATCTTTATAGGTCGGAATTTGGAGAGCTTCCTTGGAGCATTCCTACAATACTCTTTGTTTTTAAAGCATATTACGAAGAGCATTTTTAAGAATTTTTAAAACTGTAATAGTGTAAAATATTATACAAGTAGAACAACACTCTCCATAGTCCATAAGTATTCTTTATTTTGCATTTTCCCATAAACAGTAACTGCAAAACATATTCCCTTAAAAAAAAAAAAAAAAAAGGAAAATGGGATGAGAAGAGTAGAGTAGAAGTAAAATATTAAAATAATCAATTAAGTTTCTGTTTGGTGTAGGTAGTTTTTGAGAAAATTTGGGGAGATTTTCAGGAGAATGTATGAGGGAAAACTTAAAAAAAAAATGTATAGGAGCAAACAAGCTCTTAATATAGTGATAGTGTGCATAGAAAATTGTGAAATAATAAATGAATCGATTAAAATAAGGCTGTGTTCGGTAAACATTATAATTTCAAATTATAATGGGCATAATTTCCCAAATCACTTTTTAATCACACACATTTTCTCTTTCTAATTTTTAATCACACATCTTACCTAAAAAATCCAAACATTCTTGTGATTCTTCTAAAAAATAATCTCAAGGAGTATTTGATTGGACATTGAGTTTTCCCAGTGACTTGTTATTTAACATTACAAAATTTGCCTTTCTCGTAACTGTACATTACACTGACGAGTGTTTGAATGGAAGATGGGGAATTTCCTGTTGACTTGTTGTGTCTATGAATCAGAATTACTGGATTTACTTGTAATATGTGATAAATATCTGAACATAGATCATTTGTGCCCGTGGTCAATAATTTGATTAGTTGCTTAATACATGTTAATGTTATAATCAACTTGTAGACTTTTGTAATGCTTTGAAATCATCATACGATATTGAGCTAGTTCCAACTAATCTTGCTTAGTACTGAAGTGATGTAATCTCCATGCATTTTACCACTAACACTGTGATAATCTGAATTTAATTGTTGGAAGATAGGAGTGCTGGATTGGGTCTTGGCCCTTGGTTTAACTTTTGTCGGCAATGGCCCTGTTGGATGTAGATTAAAATTATATTTTTTATAGATTTTGATAAAAGTTGATGAGATATGTGGTTGAAATGTGTGGATCTCACGAAATATATGGTTAAGACTCATTATTGACTTTGACTTAGATTAAAATTTAAATTTAAATTTGAACCAAACCAACCAACCCCTTTCACCAGAATCCAGATGCACACGACTATAGCAGTTTATGCAAATACTATTGCTACTTTTAAAGCATGTTTTGGCAGAGATGATTGGAAAGTACTCCTTTCGACTTTTATCAGACTGTTAAGTAAGATGAAGAACTGAATTCTTTTTCATTGTTATCCACTCGTGTCCACTTCGATGTAACAGACATGCACGAGCAGTCTGCCTGGCCCTTTACTCTTATGTCATAAGAGCAAAACCAGTTGGACCCGATTTCAAGAACTCTGCCTTGGACACCCTGGAGAACTTAATCATTGAATTTGAGTTTTCATGGCCATCTGTAGTAGGGGTTATTGAATATTCTCGGAAGTTTTTGTTGTTGACCCTATCAACTTTGTTTTGCAGTTGCTTGGAAACAAAGAGTTTTTGGATAAGGTAATATCTCGAACTCCCCTTGGACGCCCTGGAGAGCCACACGAAGTCTCATCCTTGGTGGCTTTCCTTTGTCTCCCGACTGCATCGTACATTAGTGGACAGGTTATTGCTGTTGATGGAGGAATGACTGTAAACGGGTTTCCCTAGGAGAGTCATGAGGTTCCCCTTCACTTTAATCCAAGTCGTATTCAAAGTTTGTTCTCATGCATTTTAACTCGGTACTCATCTGTTATGAATTTTTAGGAGTTTCTACTCTCATCCTTCACATTCACATTTTGTCACTACTAGAATTCGGCCCAACAAAGTCGTCTCTAAAGGATCTAAAGTCGTCTCTATTGGTTATTAGAGACGACAAAGTCGTCTCAATGAGTCGTCTCTGTAGGTCCGTGATTGAAGATAGAGTCGTCTCTTTTTCTTCCGGGGGCAATTGAGACGACCTTTGGAGACGACATTGTCGTCTTTATTTGTGAAAATATTTAATTAATTTTTTATTTATTTATTTTAACCCGATTCAATCCCTTTTTAACCCGATCCAAATCTTGATCCGAACCGTCGACTCCGGAATTTTCTTTAATTTATATGATAATTGTGCATGAAAATGATTCGAACTCGGGGTCTAAGTGTTGGGTGGTGATGTCCCAACCACTAAGGCAATTAAATTCTTGTGTAAAATTTTGTTTTAAATAATATATATTAGTTAACTTAATAATATTTTCTTAACAAATTAACTTTAATATTAATTATATAAATGTCAATAATTAAAAAGGTCAACAAAAAAATTGCGAATTTTTAAAAAATAAGAATAAAATTTTTTTAAAAGCATAATATGTTGTCTCTATTGATCTATTGGTCGATCAATAGAGACAGCAAAAAAGTCGTCTATGTTGGTCGATCAATAGAGACAATTTTTTAAGTCTTCTCTATTAGTTGTCAACCAATAGAGACGTTAATGTCGTCTCTATTAATTAGCAACCGTCGTCTCTATTGGTCAATAATGTTGTTTCTATTGGTTGACAACTAATAGAGACGACTTAAAAAAATCGTCTCTATTGGTCGACCAACAGAGACGATTTTTCGTCTTTTTTGCTCATTTTTCTTGTAGTGTGTTCTTGTCTAGAAATTCTTGGTTAACATGATTGGACCATAATCGTCCCGAGTATTTGAATCGAGGAGGAAATACGAAATTTCTCTTCATTAGAAGGTACATCAAAAAGAGTAGTAAGAAGTTATCTCCAAATGTTTTGACATTTTAACTAGAACTAGAATGGAAGTATATTATAACCAAATGCCATTATCATTGAACCAGTGGATGGATGCCTATTCCTCCTTTGACGACTCCGAGTAACCAACTTGAGCCTTTTCCTCCAGTACTATCACTATGTGGTGTTGGAGGTTGTTTTTGAGGTTTACGGCCAATATCTGGCAGTTGAGGAACTGCCAGTGCTTCTCTCTCCGAAAAAGCCAGAGAGTAGATAGCATCGGTTATCTTTAGCGTCTGTCTGGCCTCCATTTTATTAAAATCAAATTTATTCAACATTCAATTTCAACCATCCATCTTAGTCAAGCTTGTCAATTTTTACTTTTTAAAGTTTTTAGCAATACATTCTCCAAAAAATACTATTCAAAGCCACATTATTCAAAGACTTTTTCAAGAAAATGGGGCTCAAGCAAGTGTTTAATAGAGTTGTTCTATGTTCTATCTTTGTGTTTCTCTTCGTCAATTTTTTTTTTCTAGTAAAACATGGGTTCAAATGGGGAAAAAAATGACCCCAACCCATACATATTAACTATGCAAATCAAAAATCAGTTTTGTAACTTTTTTATTAATAAATCAGGTGTTAATTCAACTATTTTTAATAATAATAATAATGATGATGATGATGATGATAATGATAATAATAAATTCAAATAAATCAATTTAATCCACTCAACCCAACCCACCTACATCAAACCACTACCCAACCATCGGAGCCTCTACTAAAAGCGACGACACCGACCGGTGAAACTGCTAAGTGTTGATAGGGCCAATGGCGCACAGTCGTCGCTAGCTTCGTGAGTCACTGTTGGCAAAGCATCAACAAGCATTGTGTGGCGAAGTTCATTGCAAGCATTTGATGCAATACAGCACTCGCGCACACAACAGTATCTTAGTGTTATCGTTAACGACGCATCACAGCAGGCACTGCACGGTGAGGAGATACTGCTGTCTCGCAACATCTGACACGACTGCGCAGCGACGACAACAGTGCCCATTTGGCTTTCTGCCTCTATTTATTTGTGTATTTGTTGGTGGTTTTGGAGTGGTAGTGTTGCCAGTTCTGGTGGTGATTGTGGTTGTTGGTGGTGGTGAGGTTGTGGATGTATGGGTAGGTAAGATGGATGGTATTTGTTACTAATTATTGAGCCACTATGACCAATAAATTGGGAATTTAATTTGTGATATTTAATTGAATTGTGTCCTAATAATTTGGTAACTTTTTATCGAAAAAGTTGTGACTTATTAATTTTATAATATGGGACCGTGAAATGAGTTGTAATCCAAAATATTTGTGATTTGTGATCGAGAAATTAGACATTGTCAATTAATTTTATAATTTGTGATCTTGAATTTTTTTTATCTGTGATCGAAAAATAATCGCGATCTATAAAATTTTATTTGTGACAGTGACCATAAATTATATGTTATTGTGACCATATATTGAATAGTATTATGACATTAATATATTTAATTAATAAAATATATTTAATAAAATATTTTAATTAATAAATTTAATTATGACCTGATTTTAGAAGTTTTAAAACGTTTTTGTTAATTATTAATTAATACCTTATTTATATATTGTTCCCAAAAAAGGAAGAATACATATGTAAGGATTTTAAAAGATATATAATTTAAAATTTAAGAAATTTGGGATTTAAATTCAAGAATTTTGGTTTAAAAATATGTAACTAAATATTTTTTTTTTAATTAAATAGGTAATTAAGTAGGTTAGAGTCATAATTATACAATTTAAGGTTACAGTCATCAATCACAAATTTTATAGGTCACAAATATAAAATTATTTGGTCACGACTTAATTCTCGATCACAAATTATAAATTTGTAGGTCACAACTTATTTTCGATTACAAATTACCAAATTAATCAATCACAATTAATTATTCGGTTACCAATCACAAAATTTATCGATCACGACTAATTCCTCGATCACAAATTATAAGATTATTTGGTCACAACTAATTTTTGGGTTACAAATTAAGAATTCAGAGGTCACGACATTATTTTGGTAAAAAATGTTAAAATCATCAGTCAAAACTTATTCTCGGTCACAAATTGTCAAATTAATCGTTCACAAACAACATATATTATAGGCCATGGCTTACTTCTTGGTCACAAATCATAAAATTTATAAGCAAATCAACTCATAGGTTACGGTAAAAAATCACAAATTTTATAGGCCACAAATTATTAAATTGATTAGTCACAATTTATTTTTTGACCACAAATCACGAATTTGTAGGTCAAATTTTTTTGTCGATCATAAATCACAAATTTTATAGTTCACGATTTCCTTTTCGGTTGCAAATTATAAATTTCATATGTCGCGAAATCTTTATTTGTCACAAATTATAAAAATAATTGACCACGACATTTTTTTATCACAAATTAAAAAATTCTTAGGTCACAATTTATTTCTCATTCACAAAACTCGAATTTTATAAGTCACAAATTCTTTCAGGATCACAACTCAAAAATTTATCGATAAATATTTATTGATTAATTAGTCAAATCAAAAACTTTATGGGTCACAACTTTTTTCTCGATTACAAATTACGAATTTTATAGGTCATAATTTCTTTCTCAGTCACAAATTATAAAAATAATAGATCACGACATTTTTTTTTATCACAAAACAAATTTATTAAGTAGTACAACTTATTTTTCAATCATAAATCTCGAATTTCATTGGTCACAAATTCTTTCACGATCACAATTTTAAAATTAATTGATCACAAGTTAAAAAACAATTAAAAATTTATTCGCAATCTCAATTTTTTTTAATTTTTTTTATTTACAAATTAAGAATTAATTGGTCACAATCCATTTTAACCCCCACCCACCCCCAATCAACGTATCACCGCCAACACCACGACGACGATCACCACCACTTTTTAGTCTACAACCATCCATCCCAGCCCCAATCAACATATCATCGCCAACACCACGACAACAACCAACACCAACCGTCTGCATAGGCTCCACCACCACCACCACCACCACATCCAACATTGCACAAACACAATCACCATCGCACAAACCATTGCAGAACAAAATCACCGCCTTCCTAGACCTTTCCTATTTCTTTTTCAGCTTCCTATTTTTCGCTCCATAGGCACAAACACCCACTCCACCGCTATAGTTGCCTATACCAACAAATTACAAACATCACTGCCTCCACCATGCCACGCCACACCACACCACACCACACCACATCCATCTACACTTCTCACCAATGCAAAAATATCTTACCAAGTACGGAGACATAGGTAGATGACGTAGCGATTTACAACGTTGTGACATTAGCATAGAACCAATGCAAGTAGTGTTGAATTACTGAGACTTAGATTTTAATGTTTTCTTTAATTAATTTTGAAATTATTTTGTTTACTAAGTTAACAATAGTTGATTTCTCAAATCCAGGAATATCATAGCAAATAAACTGTTGAGATTATCATGGAGAAATATCTATGCACATGATATCATTTTCTTCTATTTAAATCATCTCTATTCTCTATCAATGAAATAAATCATCTTCTGCAGCAATAATTCATTCTCCAACATTTTAGCCACACTCAACAGGTTTTGATCTTTGGCCTCTGGTTGCACAAGTTCTCCATTTCCCAACTTTACTTTAACTTTGCAAGATCTGTCCATTGAATTAAACATGCTTACATCGTCCGTCATGTGGCTTGTACAACAACTATCAATAGGGGTGAACGTGGTCCGATTTGGGTGATTTTGACATATTTTCAAATCAAACCATTTTAAGCGGTTTGATATTTTTCCAAACCAAATCAAACTATTTTTTGCGGTTTGGTTCAGTTTTAATCCACGGTTTACCTGTCGATATAATATAATATATTTTAGATGTCAAATTAATTTGTATTTTTTAATATATATAAAGGTAAATTAAAAGTTAGTATAAGCTAAAATATGTTAACATTCTTTAATTCATTCTTTACTTCGTTATCCTTGAGCTAGATTGATAATAAAAATATTATGATGAGTGAATAACTTCACTGAAATGTGGGAGCGTGATTTTCAAACTGTCAATTGTCGATATGTACTACACATCATTTGAAGTTTTGATAGGTCTAATTAAGGATTTAAGTCATTATTCATTTTCAGCAGTTCATTGTAATTATGACTTATTGTTGCATTATCTTGATCAATTTTCTTGCTTAGTACAATATTTTTTAACTTCAGTGCATACATGACCCAAACTGCAAGGTAAGAAACTTCTATACATTATTTATAGGATCATCATAATGCAATGAAAATAAGAAAATATATACACGAGAATTTTATTTTCATAGTTAAATTTGACTTTTTCTAGCGAAAAAATGGTAAATTCAAATTAATAAAATTAATTTTTAATTAAAAGATAAAAGCGGTTTGGTTCGATTTTTTGAAAATCAAAATCTAAACCAAACTACTTTGAAATTGTTTGGTTCAGTTTGAGAGAGAAAAACCACGGATTCATGCGGTCTCAATCCAACGAGTTAGGTTCGGTTTGCGGTTTCGAGGTTTTTTTGTGCACCCCTAACTATCAACAAGTCAGATGTTGGCTCCAAGTGGGTGAGAAGGGTTGCAGGCCATAAATAACCTTTCCTCAGATTGAAATTGATCCTGAGTTTGATTTGCTTGCTTTGTAGGTTGTTGTTCTACTTGCCTCGTCTTGAATCTGCAAAACTTTTCGATATGCCCATATCCATTGCAATTTCTGCACTGATACTGAGGTTTAGCCTTATGCCAACAATCTTTATTCAGATGGTTCATTCTTCCACAAGTTCCACAGGGTGAAAAATTACCCTTTTCGTGAAACTCTATTGAGTCCGTCTGTTACCGGTAGATTTCCTCCCATCTTTTCCTCCAATTTTCTTTCCTTCTTTCCTTTGTGCTTCTTCAAAAGTGCTCCTTCAATGTTTTCTTTTGACTTCATAGAGGTCCTTTGCTCCTGTGCTTGCATCTTGCTAATAAGTTCTACAATTGACAGATTTTTTTTAAATCACAAGATTCTTCAATTGCTGAAATCTTAGATTCAAATATGTCTGGCAAGCTAATCAACATTTTCTCCACCACTTTGGATTCTTCAAATATCTCTCCATAAAGACGAACTTGATTCACAAGTTGCATGAGTTTTGAAGAATATTCCTTTACTGTATGTCCATCTTTCATTCTTAGCAATTCAAACTCTCTTTTGAGTGTATGCACGTAAGTGCTTTTGGTTTCCTTGTCAGATCTTCTTCTTATTTCCTGATCTATGCTATCTTGGATTTTTCGGAAGCGATGTAGGATCAGCATCATTCTCAATGACCTCCCACAAATTCATAGCTTTTAAGTAGGACTTCATCTTAATAGCCCATAACTGATAGTTCTCTCCTGCAAAGAGAGGAGGAGCAGGAACAGAAAAATTACTTGAAGCCATTCTGAAAGTTTTTGAGGCTCTCAAAGCTCATAAGTGTTTTTACCTCTCTTGTGTTTAGCTTACACACTCAATAAAATAAAAAATGAAACTCACAACCCCTTAAGAAGAGAGCTCTGATACCAATTGTAAGATAAAACTAACAGAAATAAATACTAGAGAATGAAGTAAGACTGTGGAAGATGATTTATTTTATTGATAGAGCCGATTTCAATATAGCTAAACAACATGTTTATAGTGCCAAAACTGATGAAACTTGACTGTTGCATAGAAGGTTTGGACACTATAGAAATCCTTGAAGTTAGATAATGGTATGGAGTACAACTGTGGAGAATTCGTGAAACTTTGTGAAACTACAGACATTAATCATCAGCTTACAGTACCTTATACTCCAAAACATAATGAGGTATCAGAAAGGAAAAACAGGACCGTAATGGAGATGGCTCGATGCATGATTATTGAGAAGTGTTTGCCTAAGTATTTCTAGGCTGAAGCTATCAATTCAACTATTTATCTTCTAAACAGACTCACTACAAAGTCTGTGAAGGGGATGAAACCATATGAAGCATGGTTTGGGATAAAATCATTAGTTAAACACCTAAATTTTTTTGGTTTAGTGTGCTATTTTCATGTTCTAGCAATAAAAAGAATCAAATTGGATGTGAAGGCAAAATTGGATATCCATTTGGGTTATGTGACTAAATCCAAGGGGTACAAAGTTTATAACATGGAGATGAAAAAGATCACATTTAGCATAGATGAGTTGGCCTTCTGGAATTGGGAAAAGAGTTTAGTTAATAAGCAATCTGCAATTCCACATCAAGTTTCAAGCTGAGGAGGAGCAAATGAAAATCAGAAAATCTCTGTTGAAAGTGAAGATGGTGATGATGATTCATACATAAATTCTCCAAACCTGAAAACTAAATCTCTATCTAAGATTTATGCAAGGTGCAACATAGCTATCTTAGAACCAATCCCAACATGAAGAATGGGAAAAAGTTATGGAGAAAATTAGAAAGATTGAGAAGAAGCTCACCACCAAGCAAAGGGGAAGAATGTTATCGATGTCAAATGGGTTTACAAAACTAAATTAAACCCTGATGGCTCCATTTTCAAACATAAGGACAGGTTGGTTGTGAAGGGTTATGCACAAATGGTAGATTATGGTGACACATTTGCACATGTGACAAGACACGATCCTATTAAAACACTGCTAGCTTTTGTTGCTAAACATGGATTGAGTGTTTTTCATTGAGATGTCAAGTGTTCCTTTCTTAATGGTATTCTTGAGGAGGAGATTTATGTGCACCAGCTACAAGGTTTTGTAATTTCAGGTGAAGAAGACAAAGTTTACAGATTGAGAAAAGCAATGTATGGGCTAAAGCAAGCCCCCAGGGCCTGGTATGCTAGAATTGAATCTCATTTGATCCATCAAGGATTTAGGAGGAGCGATAATGAAGCTACATTATATGTTAAAAGTCTCAAAGATGGTGAAAAACTGTTCTTGTCCTTGTGTGTCGATGATATGTTGTTACAGGAAGTAATTTTTAGCTAGTAAAGAAGTCCAAGAATGAAATGCAACTAGTGTTTGAATTGTCAAATTTGGGGTTGATGAATTACTTCTTAAGAATGGAGGTCTATCATAAGTGAGCCGAATATGTTTAATTGAATTATTTGGTTAATTATGATTATAATTTGTTTAGTTAAATTGTACCATTTTACTCAATGTGATTTGATTATGTTACTTGAATAATTTGATTAATATGGTTACTTGACTCATTTGATTAATTAGGTTACTTGAATAATTTGATTAATGAAGTGAGTATTCAATACACCCCCATATGTGACATAATCTGGTAACATGTTTTTAATGCATTGGAATTCGATTTATGATGAATCATAAAGAAAAAGTTTTTGCATAAGGATTATAGATTTGAATTCTAGCCCCCTCAATAATCACTGTGTTATATGGGATATGGATGTGGGTCGTGAGGACCTTGCAACTCCAAGGTTTCGACGAACAACCTGGTGATCTAGTATCCTTGTTGGAGTCGAATAGGGTGAAAGATCACAAGATGTAGAAGTCCTAGAGGAGAAATAGTCCTATGTAATCTGAATTGTTATGACCATTTTATCGATATCCGTTTATAGAAATGCTAAGTACTTTGGGTCGAGGGGATAATCTATAATCGGGCACTGGAAGCATGATTTTTGTAAAGATCATGCATATGCATCGATTACTCATCTTGTTTAATTATTTGGTTTATACATTATAATGTAAGTTTTATATGTTTATTTGGATTAGTTGATTAATGAAGTGAGTATGATATGTTTATTTATTAGTTAACGACTTATCCTCAGTGCCAAGCCGTTAGAACATGCGTACTATCTCATACATATTGTCCACTTTGGGAAAGTCTAGACCCATTTTATCCTTTATGACTTTCTATCGTGTCCCCAGCGATTCGAACTTAAGACTCCTCCCTTAAGAGAGACTTAAGTTGAAAGTTTGTACCAGTTGTGCAAGTTTGGTAACATCTTTCAACTTAAGTCTTTATTAAGGGAGGAGTCTTGAGTTCGAATCGCAGAGAATTCGATAGAAAGTCACAAGGGGTAAAATGAGTCTAGACTCTTACAAAGTGGACATTACGTATGTTCTAATAGCTTGGACATAGAAGCTGAGTCGTTACATATAACTCCTCTAATCCTCACAAATATTCTTGTTGCTGATCTGGGAAGTGTTGCTAATGCAGAAAAATTGGTTGACTTGCGATGTGTACTGCTACATCAGTGGTGGGCATTATAATTCGTGCCCACCGGGAATCTTATAAGATCATTTTTTTCTCTAATAGAATCGTAGGTGGTTAGAACTTCATCTAAATTCAAATCTCATTGAGAGGATCAATAGAGATATGAGATTATTGAAGAAAAAACAAGATTCTTTTGTACCTTTGTGTAAGATTTATTATTTTGGACAACGATGTTGCTTATTTTTGACACCATAAATGCAGTTCAGTTCTCTTGCACTACATGCGCAGGAGAACTGAAATGAGCTTTGCCTTTGGGAAAAGCTCATTTTAATGGCAACACCTTTAGTTATTTTTTTATTTTATTTTTTATATTTTTTCTTTTATATTGTAACTTTTATTTGCAATGTGTTTGGATTGGTTTGTTTATAATAAACACAATTTTCAATATCAATTTTTAACTATATATTCTCTCTCTCTCTAATTTTTAACCATATATCTTACCTAAAAAACACAAATAACACCAATTATTATTATTTATAACAGTTGAGCCTTGATAATATTGTTTAGTTTATAAATTAGTTTAATTATGATTTTGAGGTTAAAAATAGTAGTTAAAAACGGGAGAGAGAAAATTTGTGTGGTTAAAAATGATTTAAAAATTTGTGTAATTTATAAACTGATTATAAATCAGTTTATTTTATTTAAGAAACGAATGTTTTTCTACTTATTTTATCTTATAATTTGATTTTTTGTCATGTATTATTTTTATCTTTTATTTTGTCATAATAAATTTTAATATACATACATATATTAAATTTCATTTAATATTCATAATAACACCGTAAACTAAGTGATATTCAAAACGTCCCAATAGATTTAATACATGCTTTGCTTTGTAAATAAAGAAAAAATGACTTACCAAAAAATTCAACAAAAAAAGAAATAAACAAACTTTGAAAATATTTTTATTCTTTTTTTTTTTTTTTTGAACGAAGTGTATTTTTTGAATGAGTGAATGAAATGTACATGAATAATAAATTTAATAGACAAATGTGCCTTTGTTTAATAATAGTGTTTGATTTATAAATTGATTTATTTATAATTTTGAGATAAAAAGTATTGATTGAAAATTAAAAAGAGAAAATATGTGTGATTAAAAAGTAATTTGAAAAATTGTGTAATTTATATATTAATTTATAAAATAATTTATTTTAGTTATCAAATAGAAGTTACGATATAAAATATATATATATATATATATATATATATATATATATATATAAAACAATAAAATTAAAAAAAAAAAAAAAAAAAGCTGTCAGCCCCATAATGATTACAACTTTGAGGCAAAGCTCAACTTGTAACGTGGAGGAGAACAAGTTCGCCATAAGATGATAGGAGTACAATATTTCATTATGATTACACAATCCTTTCCAATGGAAATTTCAAACAATTTGAAGATATTTGTTCAACGCCGTCATTATTTTACTTGACAATTCTTCAATTAATTGTATTCTCTCTTTATATAAATGTTATTAATAACTTGAATTCAATCATCAAAAAGCTGCACCCGTTCACTGTGTGTGTGAGAGATAGAAAAGCCCCTCCTCATCGATGGCAAAGGTAGCATATAGCAGCAGTTCAAGATGGTCCCTCTCCGGCATGACGGCTCTTGTCACCGGTGGTACTCGTGGAATCGGGTATTTTCTTATTCTCTTTAGTTCATCCACAAGCTTTTATGGGCGCGCTCGTAGTCGTGAACTCGTTGAAATCTATTCCATAGATTCAATCATTTTCTTACGAAACTTGAACAATATTTATTATGAGTTGTTTTATTATCATATATATATATTCTGATTGACCAGATCTTTTATGGGAGTCAATCATCCTCGCAATTGGTTTTATAGACGGAATTGATTTAGTAACTAAAAGCATAAACATTATAGAGTTTAGGGACTAATGAACAAGTTAAAATTAGGGAAATACTGTTTTTAACCTTTTCTCTGCTATTTTTCCTATGAAAATATTTATGGTTTGTTTTATAATTTATTCTTGATTATTTGATAATCAGACACGCAACTGTGGAAGAACTTGCTGAAATGGGTGCTATTGTGCACACATGTTCAAGAAATGAAGAAGAGCTCAATCAACGTTTGCAAGAATGGAATTCCAAAGGATTTAAAGTTACTGGTTCTGTGTGTGATGCTTCTTCTAGAGTCCAAAGAATACAGCTCATGGAAAAAGTTTCCTCAATTTTCAACGGCAAACTCAACATTCTTGTGGGTACTCCCACGAAATTGCATGATTTTCATAAACGAATGGCGATTGGAATCAAAATCTCATCGTCTAAAAGCTTAAATCGTTAAAAAGATAAACATTTATTTATATACGTGTTTAGATTGACCTTTGATCATGTGTGAGTAGATAAACAATGTTGGGACATTCATCGCAAAGCCAGCCGTCGATTATTCAGCCGAAGAATATACCAATATGATGGCTACAAACTTAGAATCTCCTTACCATCAATGCCAACTTGCTTATAAACTTCTTAAAGCTTCGGGCAATGGAAGAATTGTTTTCATTTCCTCTGTGGCTGGTCTGCTAAACATAGGTAGTACATCCGCTTATGGTGCGACTAAAGGCAAGTTAGTCTAATGATTTACATTTTATAGGTTATTTTATGTTGGAATTTGACGTTAAATTAGTTGATTTTGACCTCGAGTTAAATTTTTGGTCTAGAAAGAAATGGATGAAATCTTTAAACTTGCCATGATACAGGTGCAATAAATCAACTTACAAAGAATTTGGCTTGTGAATGGGCAAAAGATAGCATTCTGGTCAACTGCGTTGCACCTTGGGTTATCAGAACCTCTCTTGTGGAACATGTAATACATTTCTTTAAATTAGTTTTATTGATTTTTTTTTTTTTTTTAATTGCTGCATTTAGAGGTTTCAAAGAGAGATTCTTTGAACCATTCTGAGTTAGGTGCGGATTAGGAGGAGAGGAGACTAACCTGGCATCAGTGAATTCGTGAGGAGACTTTTCTGGAACAGACAGTACATAAATAATCGATTTTGGCACATAGATTAGATCATTACAAAATTTGAGACGTTAGATCAAGATTAATGTTGAGGGAAAAATGTGGGGGAAAAATCTAAGGGGGGGAACCTATTCCCAAATAACGTGCAAGGGAATTCGGGACAAAAAGAAAGCCAACCACTGACTTTAATCTTTCAGTGGAATTCTGTAAATTGGGGGGGGTATATTTGGCCCTTTGTTTGTGATCCCCCCCTCTCCCGCTCCCGCTCCCCCTCCCATTTAGCATTATTCTCCCCAAATTTTAACATTAGGTCATAAAAAGTGAATATTGAGGGGGAAAAGACTCAAATATGGATTTTTCTCCCAATATTAATCTTGCTCATTGCACTAGTGTAGAACCGTTAAAATATGTTTTCCTGACAATTGCAATTTTTCTACAGTATTTTATCTTTAAAATAACGGTCATACCATATTCATAATGGAGCAGCTTCATCTCATGTGAGGGGTTGTTATGAGCATTGTCAAATCTATTGCGCAAATAGGCTAATTCTTAAAATAATACTGGACATAGTGAGTTAATCAATATTATTACGGTCTTCAAAGCCCTTGGAATGCAAAATAACCGACATAACCTCCATTTCTCTAAAAAAAAAAAAAAAAAAAAAAAAAAAAAAAAAAAAAAAAAAAAAAAATTCTTGTTTTGCTTCATTCATAGAAGGGTAGTATTGGAATCTTTGTAAAATAATAGGAAAATGACGTTGGACAAGTAATGAACATGATGATGTGTGTTGGTCAAGTCAAAGAATGAGTCCCACCATTGTAGACTGTGATGATATAAATTGGAAAAAAAGGTTCTCAAAATATAAGGGTATGTTTGATTGAAAATGGAAATTGAAAAAGCAAATATTTCCCTTTTCCATGAAAGTGAGAATTTTTTTTTTTTAACAAAATGGTGGGAAAACATTTGCTTGGAAAATGGTCTCATTTGTACATCAAAGGCCCGAAAAATATTTTCTAGTCTAGATGTTTCAATCAAACACTTTATTCAAAAAAATATTTTCTTTCAAGTGACATTTTCCAGGCAAATAAAAAGTAATCTCTTGACCAAGCAAATAAAAAGTAATTTCTTGACCATTGGCTCTAGTAGATTCTTATAACCCCCCTCTCTCTCTCTCTCTCTCTCTCTCTCTCTCTCTCTCGTAGGGCTTTATTAGTAAGTCCTGCAATACATTCAATTAAAGAACTTATCTTTTGATGATGAAATATAAGTATTTCAAGTCAACAAGAAATGAGATGAGTGTCAGATATGTAGACAAAAAATGAATATGGTAGGAGGTGTGTCCCAAATCATGTATGATCTGGACTTCACGTATGCTTTCTTTTATTGAACTATATCGACCTAATTATGCCAAACTTGGGGGATTTCCTTATGAGCCTTTTCCCCTATATTTATAGGAAGAATGGAGATGGCTTGACTTATTACAACACATTCACTAACTAGCATTAACTTCTAACTGAACTCTAAGAGTTCTTACAATATTGGTAGTAGTATACTTTTTCTAACCCAACCATATAGATGTCTGAATAACTATCGAAAAAATTGTCTTGTAACGGTGTTTCCTGCTCAACTTAGGTCGTTCGTACTATATGGCCACCAGATCGTGCATTGATGGTGGTGTGCATATCTCAGATAGATTTGTGTAAAGTACGACATGATATTCAAGTCATGCAACCAGGGACTGGATGTCAAATCATGCGTGTCTGGTGTGATCTGGAAAAAGACCATGCCCAAGTCAGATAATGCATTATATATCAAATTGTGCATCAACAATTGTCCTTAGAAGTGGGTCTCGAATTGGTTCTTGGCCTGCTTCTAGTGATATATTTTTCTCTTGAGTAGATCGGAACAATGTGGACTTTGGTAAGTGATAATAAGTACGACACAACGAATAAAACTGTGTGTATCAGAGGCGTGCACCGCCAGGTTTCATTTCACTCATTTCAATCACACGTTTTGACGTTGTCTCTTCAAATTCTGTCGCTGCATTTAATTTTGGCTTGCTATATAAGGATGCCTTCGCTTCACTTTCTCCGCTTACACTTTGCAAAAACTCACTGAGAAATCTTGTGTTGTTAGATCTGGTCATCAGCTCGTGCAATTTCACTTACATCTGTGCATTGTGAACACTAGTATGTTTTCACTCAGGTACTTCACTTCCTCTTTTAATCCAGATATGAGTGATTCTAGGTGAGCCTAATAGGGTACATTCATGGGGCTAATGAAGAGTCAGAGTCCGCATTAAATATTAGTTCGGACAAGTCCATTCAAATCGAACCTAATAATAGAGCTACTATTTCGTTTGATGTTCAATCCCTAAATTATGTCGTCTACCCATCATTCACAACTTCCTTAAAACCTTAGTGCATCCTCTCCTAGGGATCATGACCGCACTAATGCACAGATTTTACCCTTAGATCTACTTCGTTCTAGAATGTCAGTTACCACCCCCTCGATCATTACTGAAGACGATCTGACGGACTTGCACTATAGGTATAGGATTCCTCAGGTCATTTTTTTTTTTTTTTCTTCTAGGGATGAACGGGCTGAACATCCACCTGAGGGTTTCGTAAATGCAACCAAACTCATGTTAGAGGTCGGCATGTTATGTTGAAAGTAACCGAATTCCTTAGGTATTGGGGATTAGCCTTTCCCAGATCACTCTGAATAGGTGGAGGACGATCATAGGTTATAATAATCTGGAATAAGTTAGGATACAGACTACCTAGTGTTAGAGAGTTTGATTCTATATTCCACTTCCGGGTTGATGGGAAAGATTCAGGTCTGACATAATCTGCTCTTACAGATCAACCAAAACCAATGAAGAAAACTATGGCTGAGGTGCAAGGACTGTAAGAAGAGGCAGAGGCCAACGAATGGAGAAAGAAACTTACTACTAGTCCAGGACCTTAGCCTCCAAAATGACTGGCCATTAATCCATCGCATCTTGATTCGAGTTCCTCGAAGCCAATCAACAATTGGGGTGAGGATGTACTAAAGGTTCCCTCCATGCTTGTTATTCCCTGGGCTGCCACTTCTAGTGGCCCCTCACGCGACTTCAACTTCTTAGGTGAACATTCTGCCCGAGCTGCAGAAATGGACGCTGTCAAGAGGAAAATTCCTAAGGCACTGAGGGACTTTAGGAGGTCCCACATTTCGGGTCCGGATGCTTTTTGGCAATTTTGTTGATAGCTTTCGCAACTCCTTTGATGTGCTCTCCAGGGGGTGGACCAAGAAACACGAAGCTATGGCTTTAGGGCTAGACCTCCTATCATCTGCCTTAGCCAGCTCTGCCATGCTGGCCCTGGCTCAATACTATATCTTCCACACCATATTCAAAGCTAGGGAGCAGATGGAAATATATTACGAGCTGATCAACCAGGCTGTTCGTGACAGAGAGGAACGAACTAGTTCCATGATTTGGTCATAGGGAGCTTCGTGAGCTCCTTTATGACAGAATGAGGGTCATGCATGATTTGGTAACTTTGAACTTGGTTTCATGATTTGGTCCTAGGGAGCTTTGTGAGCTCCTTTATGACAGACTGGTGATCGTGTACTATTTGGTGAACTTGGAACTTTGTTCCATGATTTCATCATAGAGAGCTTCCTGAGCTCCTTTATGACGGATAGAGGATCGTGCACGATCTAGATTTGATTTGCCACATTCAAGTTTACATTGTTGGGTCTTGAAAAATGACTTCATTCATAGACAAGATTTACAACGTTTGATCTTTTGTTGATCAATATAGCTTTTTCCTAAAATAGACTAATGGTAATACTTTTTCAAGTGTTTTACATTCCATGGGCATATTAAAGACTTTCCTTCCAAATTTTCTAGCTCATACGCTCTGTTCATCAGTGTTCTTGCTTTTTTGTAAGGTCCCTCCGGGCTAATGGTCATGATAACATGCCTTTAGTAGCTAAAAATGCTTTCGTGAGGACTAGATCTCCAGTGTGAAATTTCCTTGTACTTTGAAGTTGTAATACCTAACCCTCCTTTGTTTATAGCTTGCATTTCAAAGTTCTGAGCCTTACCTTTTTTCTTCAATTAATTAGGTACAGATTGAATTGGAGCATCGCATCGTTCACTTCTTTAGAGTAATATTTTGTCTTGTGTGATGAGATATCGATTTCTACAGGGATAACTTCTTCAGATTCGAGTGCTAGGACAAATGAGGTTTTTTCTGTTGATGTTGGCAAGTAGTTCTGTATGATCACAGCACCCCAGATAGTTCGTCAGCTTAGACTCCTTTCATGTTCTCAAGTTTGGCCTTCAATGTGGGTTTGGTGATTTTGTTCACGACTTCAACTTGTCCATTAGCTTATAGGTGACATGGGGTGGAGTAGTGCTTCTTGATCTACAGTTTTTCACAAAATGATCCGAATTTGAAATTGTCAAATTGTTTTCTATTATCGGTTACTATGGAGTGAAGGATGTCGAAGTGACAAATGATGGACTTCCATATGAAATTTGTTGTTTTCTGTTTAGTTATTCTTGCAAGAGGCTCTACTTCATCCCATTTTTTGAAGTAGTCAATTACCACGATTACATGCTTGGTAGATCATTTTCTAATTGGGAATGATCTAATCAAGTTAATCTCCCATTTAGCAAAGGGTCGGGGTGCCACTTTCTTGTGGAGATATGATCATTGGGGCCAAACTTTAGCACACGTCGTATTTTCTCACAAATTAAAAAGCATCATTCTTCAGAGATGGCCACAAGTATCCTTTTCATGAGATCTTTAGTGTCAGGGATTGACCTCCTGTATGGTTCCCACAAATTCCTTCGTGCATTTCTCTCATTACGTATAAGGTCTCTTCTTCATTCAGGCACACTAGAGAGGGAGTGAGAATCCTATTTTGTACAATATGTCCTTGATCATTATGTAGATGGCTGACCTGATTTCTAGCGCTCATTTTTTACAGTGAAATATAAGTATTCTAAGTCAACAAGAAATGAGATAGGCGTTAGCTATCTACTCAAAAAATGAATATGGTAGGAGGTGTTTCCTAGATCGTGTATGACTTGGACTCCAATATGCTTTCTTGTATAGATCAAATTGGCCTAGTTATAACAAAATTGGGCGGAGAATCCCCTTAGGAGCATTTCTCCCCTATATTTTTAGGAAGAATGAGGATGACCTGGCTTATTATAACACATTCACCGACTAGATTTGACTTCTAACTAAACTCTAAGAGTTCTTACAATAATGGAAGTAGTTGACTTTTCCTAACTCAATCATGTAGTTGTTGGAATAATTGCAGGAATAACTGTCTTGTAACCATGTTGCCTGCTTAGCTTAGGTAGTTCATACGATGTGGCCATTAGGTCGTGTGTTGGTAGTGGTGTGCCTTTCTAAGATCGATTTGTATAAGGTACGACATGGTTTTCAGGTCATACAACTAGATGCTTGAGCCTGGATGTCAGATCGTGGGTGTCGGGTGTGATCTGGCAAAGGAATATGCCTAAATCAGATTGTGCATCAACATTATTTTTTGTATTAATCAGATTTATAATTGGTTTTTCATAACATTAATCACATTTATATATTGACACGAGCAGCTTTCGTTTGCAGTTAGTCGAAGATAAAGAGTTCATGAATAGCTTAATAAGTAGAACTCCTCTTGGACGCCATGGAGAACCACAAGAAATCTCATCTTTAGTAGCATTCCTTTGTCTACCGGCTGCTTCCTACATTACTGGCCAGGTTATAGCCGTTGATGGAGGAGTTTCTGTCAATGGCTTTCCCTAGGAGAACTATCTATTTCCTGGAAATTTTATTGTACTATATTATTTAGCCATGTTTGATGCTTAATTAAGGAAAAGAGAGATTGATTTTCTGAACAGTGACTTTTTGAAGAATAATAAGAGCAACTCCAATCGTGGTGTATATTTATGTGTAAATTAACATCCCGAAAACCTCCTTTACACCCCGATATACATTCTCGTGGATCTAAATTAAAATTGTGCTCCATTTGGTAGACGTAAATTAGAACTCATAGATTTCAATACTTCATGTTTGTTTTTGCTCAAATATTCTCTCTCACAAACTTCTTAAGTTAATTATTTTTCGATATTTGTATTTATATGTATATTACGAACAAATCGATCTAAAATTTTTGAAATTCGATTAAGAAATTAAAAATATAATTTTTATTTTACATTTACTCTTCGAACCACAGTTCATTACACTCAGTTCACATCTCAAGAGCTTCTTCTTATTAATTCATAAGATGTAATTGTCTTTATACATTTACTCTTCCTAACCATAATACCTTCATATCTCATAAAATTATTCTTACGGCACTTTTCATCATTCTTCCTTCCTTTTCCATATCAATTCGTATCATGTAATAACTATCTTATCTTTTACATTTACTCTTCCTAACAATAACACTACCTCATCTGTCATCCATCTTTCTTCCTTCTTAAATGAGCACTTGCCTATTTATTTATTACAGTTACATCATACATGCCCCAACCATCTCCATTCATGCTGATTCTTACAGATACTTTTCGTCCACTTTTTTCCTTCTTCATGTCAATCTGAATATCTTCTTTTCCCTCACCTAAAATGAGCCAAGAATATTTGTTTGATAGTGATTCAAATGATGAGATATGTACCAACATGGTGATGCAAAGTATGCTCAATCAATGGGAAGTGGAAGCAGATAACAAAAAGAAGAAAAAACACGGTGGTTCATGCTCCAACCGGGAATACGTAAAAAGAAATCGAAAGGTCGGGGAGGCACAACTTTGGAAAGATTATTTTGGATCTTACCCAACCTAAAATGTGGAAAAATTTTGAAGACGATTTAGGATGAGGTTGGAATTATTTAATCGAATTTTATATGATGTAGTCACTTCCAACAAATACTTCCAACAACAAATAAATGCAACCGGAGCCCTCGGTCTCTCAAGCCACGTCAAATTGACAGCTGCCTCTCGCATGCTTGCATATGGAATTCCTGCGGATGCATTAGACGACCTTCTAATAATTGGGGAAAGCACTTGTATTGAGACACTAAAGCAATTTTGTCGCACTATACAAAAATTGTATGCAAAGGAATACCTACGATCCCCAACACCAGCAGACATTGTTAGGCTAAAGAGGAAGGTTGAGGTACGAGGCTTCCCTGGCATGCTTGGTAGTTTGGATTGCATGCATTGGGAGTGGAAGAATTGTCCAACCGCACATCATGGAAGTTATGTTGGCCACTTTGGCCGTCCGACTATCATACTGGAAGCTGTAGCGTCCTACGACACTTGGATTTGGCATGCCTTCTTTGGAATGCTAGGTTCTAACAATGATCTTAATGTACTTTATGCTCCACCCCTATTTGATGATGTTCTACATGGCCGTTCACCACGATGTGATTTTGAAGTCAATGGTGTCAAATACAATCAAAGTTATTATCTTGCTGATGGTATCTACCCTAAATGGACAAATATTGTGCAAACCATTTTCCAACCCCAGGGTCAAATGAGAAAATTATTTGGAAAAAGACAGGAGGCATACCGTAAAGATGTGGAGAGAGCATTTGGTGTACTTCAAGCTCGATTTGCAATTTTAAGGGGAACGGCTCGATTATGGCATCAAGAAGATCTAGCTCACATTATGAATGCATGCATCATATTGCACAATACGATCGTGGAGGATGAGCGTGATGAATATGAATCTGGATATGATGATGACCCGAGATCATGCCATCCTTCGCCTTCTTATTACGAAGATGAGGGTCACATTGAGCCCATTGATTTGCAACGTGACTCATCACCACTTGAATCGTATTTAGTTTGCCATAGAAATATGAGGGACTCTATTCTGCATCATGGTCTTTGTGAAGATATCATCTGTCACTTGTGGAAGATGGAAGGGAACAAACAATGACAAATGTAGTTTATACTGTAAAGTTTCAATCGATCTAATATATATTCATGTTCACTGTTAAATTTTAATCTTTTCTTACGTATCATTGTATTGATTTTGCTATAGAAGCCAAATGCCATTAAATATATGATGCACTTAACATTGTTGTCAATTATGTGCATTTTGATATGCAATTATTGGGATGAAGAGAATGAGTGATTGGAATGCTGAAAGTAATATGTCAAAAATTGAGATAGCATCCTGAAGAAACCAATTATTTGTAATTTCTCAGTAGGAGTTGCTCATTTTATTTTATTTTTGTTAACACCTTTGTATATGAATTTTCTATATGACAACCATTAGACATATGTTGAATACTGAAGTAATGTCTTGGGATTCCCAGATTTATTATGTCAACCATTAAAAAAGTTATTTTTAAAGAATATCAAAGAGTCTAAATTTGGTGAAGTTATTTATAGTTGCGTGTATGAGGGTAGTATTAAATCATGCAAATACTTAAGTGGAATATCAGTTACTTGTTAAGTTTGTTTGATAGGTCAATTGAATATATGGAGTTATAATTGGTTAAACGGATATATGGGGTTATAAGGTTATATCGTGATATATATATATATATATATATATATATATATATATATATATATATATATATATGGGGTTATAACAGGTTATATCAGGATGGTTATATCCTGATATAACCTGTTATAACCACATACATGTGGTTATATCCACCTATATGGGATTATAACCTGTTAACTCCAACACAAGCGTTGATTCTGAAATAATTCTAACACATAATTCTAATTTAATAAACACAATAGCAAGAATGGAAATGTCTTAAACAAAAAAAAAACAAGGAACTAATTACTACTGGAAGTACTTAGCTGATTGATAAACTGGATTGATTTAATCACAATATCACCTCGAACTCATTCATCAGGAGATGTAGTGATGCGAACCCCTTTGGTGATTAAACTAAAAATTCCCACAACAATTTTTGTATCAACCCAAGAAAGCTAAAAATGGTAATAAATGAAAAATCTTGACCCAAGTTTAACCCAACCCAAAATCCTAAGGAAAGTTAACCCTAGTCCAATGGAAAGATTAAAACAAATACCAAGATTGTATGGAATGAACAACAACAAATACACAAGATAAACTCTCAATATATAAGTTGAAGAAAATTTCAAGAATAGTTACAAGGTAAAGAAATGATGATACCTCTCTAAAAGCTCTCAATGAAGTGTCTTCAATGCCAAAACTAACTAGGGTTTTTTTTGAGCTATACAATATGTATACAAAGTAAAGAAGGAAAAGTTTGAGAAATTGCACAAAAAGCCCCACTATTTGAATTTGGGAAATATTCGGTCGATCGAAACTATTTCGGTCGAACACCTGGTCGACCGAAATGGCATTTTCGGTCGTACAAAGCTCAGCCGAACTCGACTGAAGCTATCCCCAAGATCTCTGTAGAGTTTGGGTCGACCGGAGTGACTTTCGGTCGACCGAAATGTCTTGAGCTTCCAAAATTAGGCAATTGACCTCCATCTTGCTCTCTTCCATGTGGACTTGATTTCGGAGCTTGAAAATGAGTCCCGCCATAGACTCTTGAACCTCTTTAGCCTTAGATCTTGTTATGGGCTCCACCGGTATTCTTATCGAGGGTTGACTTGTTTGACTTTGACTCGATTGACTCCCTCGATTCTCATCATCCCCTCCCTTTTGAAAAGGATTCGACCTTGAATCTTCACCTACATTAAAAGGGGATAAGTCAGAGACATTAAAAGAAGCCGATACATTGTACTCACCAGGGAGGTCAAGCTTGTAGGCATTGTCATTAATTTTCTCGAGGATTTGGAAGGGGCTATCACCACGTGGTTGCAATTTTGATTTTCTTTGAGTCGGGAACCGCTCCTTCCTCAAATGTAACCATACCCAATCACCGACCTCGAATGTCAATCGCTTTCTACCTTTGTTGGCACTGGAGGCATATTGTTCATTCTTCTTCTCGATTTGGAGTTTGACCTTCTCGTGGAGAGATTTTACGAACTTCGCTTTTCTCTTCCCATCTAAACTACCTCTTTCATCAATAGGCAACAGAATCAAATCCAAAGGAGTTAAAGGGTTAAAACCATAAACAATCTCGAATAGAGAAAAAGAAGTAGTAGAATGAACACTTCGATTATATGCAAATTCAGCAAAAGGTAAATACTCTTCCCAATTCTTCAAATTGCCCTTAAGGATAGTGCGAAGAAGTTGTGTTAAAGTTCTATTAACTATTTCGGTTTGACCATCAGTTTGAGCGTGACACGTCGTAGAAAATAAAAGTTTAGTCCCCAATTTTCCCCACAAAACCTTCCAAAAGTGGCTGAGGAATTTGACATCTCTATCCGACACAATGCTCCTAGGAATCCCGTGGAGTCTCACCACTTCTTTAAAGAATAGGTCGGCTATGTGAGGGGCATCATCGGTTTTATGACAAGCAAGGAAATGTGTCATTTTACTAAATCGGTCAACTATCACAAAGATGGAATCGCTCCCCTTCTTGGACCTAGGTAGACCTAAGATAAAATCCATAGAAATGTCGGTCCACGGTTCACTAGGAACGGGTAGGGGCGTATATAATCCATGTGGTTCTACCTTGGACTTGGTCTTCCTACAAGTTATGTACCTAGAACAAATTCTCCCAATGTCCCTCCTCATTTTAGGCCAAAAGAAATATTCTTGCAAGATTTCCAAGGTCCTCCTCACCCCCAAAGTGACCCATCAATCCCCCTCCATTGGCCTCCCTTACCATCAACTCCCTCAATGAGTAATTTGGCACACAAAGTTTACCTTCACGAAACAAAAACCCCTCATGCCTATAATATTTATCAAATGCAACCCTCTCACATGATATAAATATACTAGCAAAATCCGCATCATGTTCATACAAGTCCTTAATGCTCTCAAAACCCAACAACTTAGCACTCCAGGTAGTAATAAGAGCATACCTTCGAGAAAGGGCGTTGGCTACCACATTCTCCTTACCTTGTTTGTATTTGATGACATAGGGAAAAGTTTCCACGTACTCCACCCATTTGGCATGCCTCTTGCTCAACTTCCCTTGCCCCTTCAAGTGCTTCAATGACTTATGGTCGGTGTGAATGACGAACTCCCTAGGCCACGAGTAGTGGTGCCATGTCTCTAATGATCTCACCAACGCATAGAGATCCTTGTTATATGTGGGGTAGTTCAGGGCGGCTCCACTGAGCTTCTCGCTAAAGTAGGCAATCGGCCTTTTTTCCTGCATCAAAACTGCTCCAATACACAGGCCTGAAGCATTACATTCAATCTCAAAAGTTTTATCAAAATTAGGCAAGGATAAAATCGGGGCGGTGCACAATTTGTTCTTTATTTCATTAAATGCATTTTCTTGTGCCTCCCCCATTAAAACCCAACATGTTTTTTGACAACCTCGGTAAGTGGTGAAGATAGTGTGCTAAAATCCTTGACAAAACGATGGTAAAAACTGGCTAACCCGTGAAAGCTTCTTACCTCGGTGACACTTGTGGGAATGGGCCATTCCTTAATGGCTTTGATCTTCTCCTCATCGACCTCTATCCCCTTAGTATTAACTACAAATCCAAGAAAGACCACACTCTCCATGCAAAATTACACTTGTTGAGGTTAGCATACAATTTTTCTTCTTTTAAAATCAAAAGTACACTCCTCAAGTACTCAATATGCTCATTTAAGTTCTTTCTATAAATCAAAATTCATCGAAGTAAACTACCACAAATTTCCCAATGAATGTACGCAAAACATAGTTCATTAATCTCATAAAAGTGCTTAGTGCATTAGTGAGACCGAAGGGCATAACCAACCACTCATATAAACTATATTTAGTTTTAAAAGCGGTTTTCCATTCATCTCCTTCTCTCATCCTAATTTGGTGGTATCCACTTCTCAAGTCAATTTTGCTAAAAATGCAAGAACCATGCAATTCTAGCATATCATCTAACCTAAGAACCGGGTGACGATACTTTACCGTTATGTTGTTAATGGCTCGAAAATCAACGCACATTCTAAAGGTTCCATCCTTGTTGAGCACTAATAGCATGGGAATGGCACAAGGACTCATACTCTCACGAGCATATTCTTTGCTCATCAACTCATCGACTTGTTTTTGGAGTTCCTTGGTCTCTTCCGGATTGCTTCGGTACGCCGGTCTATTTGGAATGACGGCTCCGGGGATGAAATCAATTTGGTGCTCGATGCCCCTAATGGGTAGAAGTCCACTAGGCATCTCCTCCGGGAAGACATCTTCGAACTCCTGCAACAAAGAAGTAGCTAAAGTGGGGAGGGAAGTGTGAGGTTCATCAAGTGTAAGGAGAAACTCCTTATACACCATCAAAAGAATGGAATGATTTTCTTTTAATGCTCTCTCCACATCACCTTTACTAGCATAAAAATTCATTTTTTGTTCAACACCTTTTTCCCTCTTTCTTTTTTCTTTCACTCCCTCATTTTTTTCACCACTTTTCTCCCCTCTTTTTTTTTTTTACTTTCTTTTTGTCCCCCACTCAACTCCATCTTTTTTTTTCTTCTTTTTTTTCCTCCTCCTCCTCGCTCTTGAGTTTCAATTGGTCTTTATAAACTTCTTCCGGAATCGAAGGTAGGAGTGTTACGGGCTTCCCATTCATTTGGAAGCTATACCTATTTTTCCGACCATCATGCAATACTCTCCTATCATATTTCCATGGCCTACCCAATAATATATGTGTGGCTTGCATGGGAACTACATCACAAAGTACTTGATCTTCTTATGTCCTAATGTTGAAAGTAAGTAGTACTTGCTTGCTTACCTTCAACTCACCATAATCACTCAACCATTGTAGCTTATAAGGACTAGGATGTGGCATTAAAGGTAATCTCAACCTCTCTACCATACTAGTGCTAGCTACATTGATGCAACTTCCCCCAGCAATAATGAGACTACAAGCTTTGTCCCTCACAAGACACCTAGTGTGGAAAATATTCTCCCTTTGTTTGGCCGCCTCATCCACCTTAGTTTGGGTGTTGAGAGATTTAATAGTGACTAAAGACTTGGGTGGACTAAAAACTCCCTCCACCTCTTCTTCCTCGCCATCACTATCTCCTCCACATTGCACTCTCTCTTGGTCCTCCTCATCTTCCGAGTACCACTCCCCATTTTTAATAATCATCACCCTATTGTTAGGGCACTCTCGAGAATAATGCCCCCGTCCTCTACATTTGAAGCATTCAATATCCCGACTCCTAGAAGCGGTAGGAACAACCTTTGGTTTATCCTTGATGAAACCCACATCCTTCCCCTTGGAGGTTTCAATATTGTCTTTAAGTGGTATTTTATCAACCTTTTCACTCCCCCACTTAGACTTCCAATTGGAACTAGGACCCCTCAAAAAAATTTCTTGTCCCTTTCTTTTAAATTGCTCATTCTTCTTCAATTGAGCCTCCACTTTAATGGCCATGTGTACCAACCCCTCCATCTCCACATAATGGTGTAATTCCACCACATTGGCTATCTCCCTATTCAATCCACTCATAAGTCGAGTCATAGTGGCTTCTCTATCCTGCTCTATGTTAGCCCTCATCAAGGCATTCTCCAACTCCTTGTAATAATCTTCAACCCCTTTAGTTCCTTGAGTAAGAGTTTGTAACCTATGATAGAGCCTCCTATAGTAGTGACTTGGTACAAATGTTTTCTTCATAAGACTCTTCAATTCATCCCAAGTATCCACACTACCCTCTAGATTCTTTCTCCTAGTGAGCAACAAATTATCTCACCAAGCTAAGGCATAGTCGGTAAACTTCACTACCGCTAACTTAACCTTTTTATCCTCGGAGTACCTATGACATTCAAAAATCAATTCAATTTTCCTTTCCCATTCTAAGTAGGCATCCAGATCACTCTTCTCATGGAAAGAAGGAATTTTCATCTTTATACTTCCAAGATTACCATCCACTCCATCCCTACCCCTAGGGTTCCTCCCATGACCTCGACCAAATTCCCTCACATTCCTACCTCCTCTATTCCTACCCGTGTTCCAATTTTGGTCACTACCCCTTCACTCTCTAATTCATCATCATCAACATCATCATCTTCATACTCATCTCTAGGCATTCTCCTATCACTCCTCCTAACATTATCATCTCTTGGGAGTGGAACTTCCCTCCTAGTCTCCAACCTTGTTAATCTACCCTCCAATCTTCCCCCCATATCCGCCATGGTAATTGTGAGAGCTTGTATCATATCCCTCAACTCTTGAGTTTGTGCATTAGAATCTTGTCCACTTGAAGTATTTGTATTAGCCATGGAGTGTAAGTGTGCAAGTGTCCTAACAAAATATTTTCGCTCGTGTTTCACTCAATTAGGTTTTTTCCCTCTAATGAGCTCACCACTCTTGCCTTTTACCACTCCTCACTTTCTTATCCAAACTCTACAAGGAACATAATTCAACTAAATTGAGAATTCAATTCTTGTGTAGCACCAATTCCATAAACAACAAAGGAAGCAAAGGAAGGATTGATACAATAGCAAGTAGAATTTATTTGCTTGCTACTATACAAGGAAGTAAGGAATTGAACTTGATCAACAAGATTTTCAAGGGTATAGTTACAATAAACTTGATGTAAGACACAAGGAATTCAATTAGGAATGTGTTTGATAGTTGAAAGGTAGGATTCAATATGAAAACACTCTTTGAAACATTTTATCAAACACTTAGGATACAAACTTGAATAGTTTAGGATTTTCAAGTGTTTGTTCAAATGTAACCCCAACAAAATCTCAAATTGATAATAACAACAATGCCCAACATGTAGGAATCATGAAATATTCATGGGCATACACACTTTCCAATTTCTTTTCCAGTTTTTTTTTCCTTTTTTTTTTTTAATAGCAAGAACAACAAGAAGAAATGTAAAGATAGGACTACCAATTTTAGAGCCAAGCCCTGATACCAAATCGTTAGGTAGTTTCCTAACTCCATCCCAAAAGCGCGCCTATGAGAGGAGGTTTGCCCCAACCCTTATAAACCAGCCAGCAACGCCCCCAAGTTCCGATGTGGGATTGAACCTCCTTGGCTGGATCACATCATTCTCCCCCTCTTAAGACCATTCGTCCCGAATGGGATCCATGGTAAGGGCTCGAATTGAGAGGTGTCGCAGCTTATCCAAGAGAGGACCCCCACCACATCGACCCAAGAGGGTTGGCTCTGATAACAAATGATGCGAACCCCTTTAGTGATTAAACCAAAAATTCCCACAACAATTTTTGTATCAACCCAAGAAAGCTAAAAATGGTAATAAATGAAGAATCTTGACCCAAATTTAACCCAACCCAAAATTCTAAGGAAAGTTAACCCTAGCCCAATGGAAAGATTAAGACAAATACCAAGATTGTGTGGAATGAACAACAACAAATACACAAGATAAACTCTCAATATATAAGTTGAAGAAAATTTCAAGAATAGTTACAAGGTAAAGAAAGGATGATACCTCTCTAAAAGCTCTCAATGGAGTGTCTTCAATGCCAAAACTAACTAGAGTTTTTTTGAGCTATACAATATATATACAAAGTAAAGAAGGAAAAGTTTGAGAAATTGAACAAAAAACCCCGCTATTTGAATTCGGGAAATTTTCGATCGACCGAAACTATTTCGATCGAACACCTGGTTGACCGAAATGACATTTTTGGTCGTACAAAGCTCAGTAGAACCTGACTGAAGCTATCCCCAAGATCTTTGTAAAGTTTCGGTCGACCGGAGTGACTTTCGGTCGACCGAAATGTCCTGAGCTTCCAAAATCAGGCAATTGGCCTCCATCTTGCTCTCTTCCATGTGGACTTGATTTCGGAGCTTGAAAATGAGTCCCTCCATCAACTCTTGGACCTCTTTAGCCTTGGATCTTGTCATGGGCCCCATCGGTATTCATATCGAGGGTTGACTTGTTTGACTTTGACTCGATTGATTCCCTTGATTCTCATCATGTAGGAAGAAAAGCAGGAACATAGACATCATTATCTTCGTTAAATTCGATTTCACGCCTTATATGAAATTTCTTCAAAACTTGATCTTGTTCATGCTTCCTGTGGGTTGCTCTATTTGGAGTCATATCATTTGTTTTAACCATCATAATCTTATGCTCTTCTTTTTTGTCAAGTAGCATCTTGTAAGAATTGACAACATCAACATATTGAGAACTATTATCAGTTTGTTCCTTGCCTTTACGTTTCGCCTCTTTTGCAGCCTTCCTTCCCTGTGGTTTTGGACGATAGTTTTGAGTTTCTTGCACACTTTACACTATATCATCATCTTCTAAATTGACATCAATGGTAGGCGATCCTCTATTGGATGGATGAGTGTTCTGTGAAACTTGGAACTTCATTTTCCAAGCCTTACCTGAGAACATGAAAAATTTTGAAATACAATTTATTTAAATTTAAAAGGAATACAAAAGTAGAAATTTGGTAAAGAATGGAACCTTGTCTTGCTCACTACTTCCACTCTTGCTAGCCTTGGATTCTTCATGAAGAAGTTCTCCAAACCTTTTGGACCATGGTCTAATTTGATTCCATCGGCATCTGAAGATATTAGCATTTCGCTAACTCTTCCACTTTTCATAGAAAACTACACGAATCCTTGCCCAAAAGGAAAATTGACGTTGAACATTTTTCATTTTCCTCTTTATAGCAAAATTCTTGTTGTCGGTAGTGTATAAAAATTAGTCGTTATTCAACGGCTATTTGCTTCATGAAATCCATACAATGAAATATAAAAGAAACTAAACCAGTTGTTTTTTGTACATCAATGCAGCAGAAGCGGGCTAATGGGAGTTGTAAATCTGGATGCAAGTTTGCATCAAAATTTACATTTTCTAACGGAAATGTAAATTACATCAACTTTATACCCCCATTGGAGATGAATTCGGCCAAATTTGAGTTCTAAATCACTAACTAGGTGTAATATATACCACGACTGGAGCTGCTCTAAGTCTACTTTCACAATGCCCTCAAGGACATTGTTGTGGATCCCACACACCACATGTGAGAGCTTTTGTCAAACTCATTGTCAAGGGCATTATTCAAATAGAATAATTCTTTTGAGAATTTGTAGTTGAAAAGTAAGGAAAAAATTGAATTTATGTGTAGAATATTTTATTATGAATATGAGGCTGTAAATGAATATGGGAAAGAAAGAGATTTAAACTAAAGAATCAAACAGATGCTTATACTTGAATAAGCGATTAGTGAAGATTGATATTTTTGAAAAACGTGTCATTAAAAAATAGGAGAAACTATGGAAAATAGGTGAAAATGGGATTATATAACTTGGGCACTTGCTTAGTGAAGCCCAGTGGGAAAACTTATAAGGGAAAAATACATATATAAGGTGTTTACAATACACAATTTCAATTTTAAGATATAACTTAAAAACTTTCAAAAATCAGGTTATAATTATAATTACTTAATTAAATTAAATAATTAAAAATATTTTATTAATTATATAAATTAAAGTTACAACACAATATAAATTCAGGTTATAAAACGAAACTTGCTTAAGTTACAAATAATTTTAGGGTCACAAATTATCAAAATAGTAGGTCACAATAACAATTTTCTTGACGCACAAATAATATCAATGTCACAAATTTTAAATTAATCGATCCCAAGTTATTTCTAGGTCACAATTTATCAAATTGTTAGGTCATCAGTCTTTTAAGTCACAATTATCTTATTATTAGGTCACAATCAACTTATTAATTATTAGGTCACAAAATGTTCGAAAACTTGCCCACATCACAATCTCACCATCACCACAACCACCACCGCCTCAACGCCGTCACCACCGTTTATTCATTTCAAAAAATTATCAAAAACAACATGTGACCTGTAATCTACACTCACCACCTCCTGAATATTGTAGTCACCACCATACCTATGCCTCCACCACCACCACCTCAACCGCACAAAAAAAAAAAGAAGAAATTGCGGTTATTATCTACAATCCGCCGTGCTGTAACACACGGAGCATCACCACCACTATCATATTGTCGTCACCACCACCTATGCCTCCACAACCTCCACCTCCACCTCAACTGCAAAAGCAAGCAAAAAAAAAAAAAATTGCAGTCATCATCTACAATCCGTCGTGCTGTAACACACAAAGCATCACCACCACCAACCACCATCATCACCGCATACCAATGCACCACCGCATCCACCAGACCATCACATCACCACCACCGCATCATCACACCGCTACACCACAGCCTCACCCATCACAACAACACCCCACCAACACCACCACCTGTGACCCAAACTACTAAATTTGAGCTTAAGGTTCCCTGTTTTCAGATCTGAGAATTCCGCCAACCATCCTCAGTGAAGTCGAGGTCGAACCCGTGCAGCAACAATTGCTATTCCGACGACGTCGAAATCGAAAACTCCTACGCGCGGTAAGTGAGTTCGCCGGAGGGAACGCCAGAGAGAAGGTGGAGGCGTGGTGAGTGAACGAGTTCGCACACAGAGAGAGAGAGAGAGAGAGAGAGAGAGAGAGAGAGAGAGAGAGAGAGAGAGAGAGAGAGAGAGGGTGTGGCCGCTGCTGCAGAAGAGTAAATGAGGAAGAAAGAGAGAGAGAACGTGTATTAAATGAGAAAAACTAGGGTTTGATATGTATTGATGGTAGATAAATATGATGATTTTATTTTAAGTTTATTGTTATTAATATTAAAATTAACATATTTAATTGGCACCTGAAATTTGAAATAATACAAATTTTACCTTATTTATGAATTTTGATATTTAAAAGTAGGGTTGGGTGTAATTACCACAACTTATAATCGGTCCACCAATTGGGATGAATTTTTTTCCTATTAATAGTTTTTAAGTGAGAATAAAGTTTTTTGAGCAGTGACAATTGCATATTTATAGTGCATTGACTAAAGTATCTCATTACTCATATTGACTAAAGTTGATGCATAATTTATTTTCTAAAATGTTAGAGATAGTAATGAGGAAAAGTTTTTCAAGGAGAATATATTTAATCTCTTTTAAATATAATTTTAATCATCCACCCATATTATAAATAAGTATTGTTGTATTGTAAATTAGAGTGCGGAAGCTTTTAAAATTAAGAACATTATCATTCATGAAACTCAATATTGATTTAAAATAATATATTATCATGAAATTGAAAAACATTTACAACAGAAATTTATTGTCCATTTGTTATTATTTACTTATGAAAATATAAATTATAGAAACCATAACATTTACAATATTTCAGACAATGCCATAATTCAAATTCATGTACCATTATTCACGGAGTAATGCTATCTAGCAACATTGGTGTTAGAATATCAATTTATTTAGTCACACTTGATATGTTCATCATTTGACCTTGCATTTAAGTGAATTTATCATTTAATACCATGTATAGTTGCCACATGGATGTGTGTTTGAAAAAGTGGTATTGAATAACATTACTCTTATCTATCCGATCACCCGAGAGCTTATGCCATGTTGTAAATAAGGAAATGAACAAATTAAGCGTTAAATATGTGCTAGTTGGATTTACGTGTATGATGAATTTTCTTTGTTTTAGTTACTAAGTGTGAAAATGTGAAAATGTGAGATATGGCTTTAGCGGTGCGAGATGGGCCTAATGGATCTATGGGCCTTTTTTTAAGGAGCATTTGTACAAATATTCAACTTTTAGTATTATAATTGAAATTTACATCATTTCAAAAAAATCAATGAATAATATTTCCCTTTTGGTTAAATTAAAAAAAATACATTACATAACTTCTACATTTAAATATACAATTCCTAAATTAACAAGCTTAAAAATTTATTTCAAAAATCAGATGCTAATTAATAAAAGAGAAAAATGCACCCCATAACACATTTTGACTCTGTATCAACAAAAATGACACATTTTAGCCTCAGTTTGGCAACTCATTATAAATAACAATTATTACCATTTATAATTTACAATTTCTTAAATCACTTTTTAATCACATATTTTCTCTCTTCAATTTTCAATCACAAAATTTACCTTGAAATTAAAAAAAAAAAAAAAAATGATGACTGCTCATTATAATGAGCATTCGAACTAAGGCCTAATAATCTTAACAAATATGATATTTATGACTTATTTGCCCTTTAAAGAAATTGTAATTTCTCTTGAATCTTACTTTCCACGATTTGACTTGATTAAAAAATTTTTACAAAAAATGGATGAAATGGAGTCAAATCTCACTCATAACCATCACCCACAACTCCCAATGAAACTTGTCAAAAAAAAACAAAAAAAACAAAAAAAAAAACAAAATTTGTAGATAAAAACGACATTTTTCTTTCTACTCAAACCCTACCTCTCAAAATAACTCTCTTGCCCAAACTCTGATCTCACTCAACTTCAACAATTAGAACTTCAATGGAATAATATTCTTGAACATTTACCAAGCTTGTAGGGTTGAGGGATTTTCTAGGGCTGTGTGTGCAATTTTCAGGTTCTAAAGAAGGAGGTGTTGACTTTAATACTTTGAGAGGGTTTGTTGATTCTTGGAGCTTTTGGTCAAGTTTTTATGAGGTATGAAACAGTGTTTGATAGTTAAGCATGTTGCATGTGGATAGATTTAAGATTAAAAAATTATTAAGGTTTGAGAGATTTGTTCAAAGATATTGAACTTTTAAAAGTGTTCTCCGATTTTGACTATGATAGTAGATAATTCTAGCAGTTGTTAATTGGTTCAGAGGTTTTTTAAATATCAATGGAGGTGGAATTTGATTCTTCATTGTTTATATATTTTTTTGAAATAATGTGAATTTGGTGTGAAATCGTGTTTTTAAAACCTTTGTTGGGACTGTATGATCCTCCTGCGTTTGTGAAAATTATTTGTACGTTGATGATGCATAACATTATATGTTCATTGGCATAATATTAGTTTTATTATCATTATTATATGATTATTTTTTTCATTAGATGCACAAGCCCTTAATGTAGACGGGACATATGTAGATCTATATGATATGCCCCTAATATTCCTAAAGGAAAAGGATGTTGACAACTCCACTCAAACCAGAAAATGTCGTTTCGACGACATTAAAGCATCATCGTTCAACACGCATACGCATTTCATGAGGAGCAGAAGAAAGCATTCAAAGAAATGAATGTCAATATCAAGAGAGGAAGAAAGCGTCAGTGATGTGTAATATACAACTACTACGAATTGTTGAGATTCCAGATGTTAAATGTCAAGATCGACAGTTTTCAGAATTTTTATGAAATGTAATATTTTCTAGCACCAATGAAATTGACTGTATTGTGGTAACATGATTGCATCAATATACATCATTCACATAAAAATCAACGTTAGTTATCAATGAAGAACACAAGGTCGAAGTCGAGGCAAACAAATGAGCGTTGGTGGTGTATGAACCTCCTATATATGTTCGGGGTGCATAATATTCCATGTTCATTGGAACAATATTATTTTTATTATCATTATTATATGGTTATTTTTTTCATTAAATGCACGATCCCCTAATGTAGACGGACATTTGTAGATCTACAAGACATGCCCCCAATAATTGCAAAGGAAGAGGATGTTGAAAATTTCGCTCGAACCAAAAAATGTTGTTCCAAAGGCATTAGAGTGTCATCAGTCAACACACATACGCTTTCACGAGAAGCGGAAGAAAGCGTTCAAAGAAGTGAATGTCAATATCACAAGGAGTGAAAAAAAAAAAAGCGTCAGTGATGTGTACTGCATGACTATTGCTAACTGTCGAGAATTCCAGATGTTAAATGTTAAGATCGACAGTTTATAGAATTTTTATAAAATGTAATATTTTCCATCACGAATGAAGTGGATTGTATTGTTTTAACATAGTTGCATTAGTACACATCATCCACATAAAAATCAACGTATCAACAAAATTACATACATCAATCTAAAAGAGAGTTACAAAAATACGTTCTATTACTTCCCCCAATAAAATTGAAACATGTCACACGATTGTGTCCTACACGATCACGTCTAGAACATCTCTTGACTTTGATATATGTACGTTAACGAAACACAAATTTCAGATGCCAAACTTTCATAACAAAAATTGGACAGCTTAGCATACAATCGTCCATAATTGTGCAAGGCATACTGCAAATCGACAGTTCAATTGCCGATGTTGGTGTTTGTAAACTGTCAAGTTCGACAGATTACTTTTCAAACTCGGCATTTCGTACTACACGACTGGGCGTCAAATGCACGAGTGATTATCAAAAAATTAATGTTCTACATAAATGTTGAGCTATCAATTAACAAAATATGATAAATAATATTTTATGGTTTGAAGAATATTACAATAATGGAGGGTCTTCATCCATTTATGCGGTAAATAGGTTATCATCCTAATCCAAATCAATGTTCTTCTAAATCCCAATACATTTTTAGAAAGAATTATTTAACAACTTCAAAATAATTATTGCAATATAAATAAATATAACAAATTAAAAATGTTTACCTCCCCAAATGTAACGTGAAACCTCTAATTCTATCTTCTTTAAATGTCAATTGAGAAGAGGAAAATATAATAATAGTGTTGATTAGAAATTACAAAATATTAAAATAACAATTTATTATTATTACATTTTTAATTTATTTTTGAGAATTGATTTTTTATCTAATTCTTTTATCTATTGTTTTAAATCTTTTTCAATTGATTTCTTGTGATGTAATGGACATCTAGTCATACATTAATTACTTCATCATTGCAATCAAAAAGTTTATAAAAAGTGAAATTGGGAGTAAACTAGACATTTCAAGCCCAAAATTAGTTATTTTTAGCACAGTAGTCATTAGTACGTGCGTTGCACGTACGTCTTATGTAAATGATGAGTAATTTTTACAATTTTTTATAGTAACAAACAGTTTTTGAACAATATTAGCAATGTTGAAGTTAGGGGTGGCAAATGGGCTAAACAGTTCATGAGTTCATCTTGTTAAAAGTTTGACTCAGCTCTCGAAAAAACGGACTGGGACTTTGACTGGACATAAGATTTGGGTGTTGGACATATCGAGATTGGCTTTGTGAAGTTCGTGGACTGACTTGTGAACAAGCCTAACAAGCCATGAAATTTCAGGCTCGTCTGGCACAATTCTCATGAGTGGGCTCGTTCGGGCTCGTGAGATCCGTTAAGGCTCGTGCGATGCCCGTTCAGGCTCGTGAGATTTTTTTCAGTGTTAGAATGTTAGAATACAAAGAAGGAAAAAAAAAGGGGGGGGAGGAAATACACGAGCCATGAGCCGGCCCGTTTAGCTCGTGAGCTCATGAGCTGAACCTGTCTGGCTTGTGGGACGGACCAATTTCGAGGCTAACGGCCCGTTTGACATCCCTAGTTGAAGTAAACTAAAATTTAACATTGCGATTACAATTTAAGTTCTTTGTACACATTTTTTGTTAGCATCCTGCACTTTTGCTATTTTTCCTGATTTCCTGATTTTACTAATGAGATAATTAATGCATTAATAAGAAATGAAGCCTCAATTAAACAAATAAAAAATTTTAAAATCGATTTTCAATTTCAGATGTAGTTAATGTGTATACTTAAAAATCAATAAGCCACTATCAAGACTTGAAACACAATCTAAAAAAGAAGCATATACAACTAAAAATTAAAACTAAAAAAGGAGGCAAGACAATAGTAACAATGACCTCTTGTCCTAGTAAGTCTAAAGATAATAGTAGATACATGAATTCAAGAAGGATCATTTTTGCCAACCTAGTGTCACTTTAATGAATCTCTGATGATGGTGGAGTTGGGTTTCTAAAGTCGAAAGATGACTTTTACCACATCTCAATAGCCCTAAAAAAACAAAAAGAGAACATAAATGAGTCAAGCGAAAAAGGGTCATTTCAGGAAATTAGAGCCCTTCATGATTGAGTACCAAAAAAATAATACAAAACATATAATAATCTAATAAGTTGTATCTACAATTTTAGGGGAAGAATGCCAACAGCCTTCACCGTGTAAACAGATGTAAGCATTGCATAATTTCAATAAAACAATAAGAATGTTTCTGACACAAAAACCAATAACAAAACAAAGAATGAAGTATATAATCATTTTATTTCAAATTTTACATACCTTCTTTGCATCAAGTGATTTCCTATCCAATGTGAATTGAATCTGATAGCAACATTATAGAAACCATCTTAAACATATCATCTTGACACTCAAGCATTCTCATTTCTCCGTCAAAACCATCAGACTCGTCAAACTCAAACAAATCTAACCTATTCCTTTTCCTCTCACCCCTACCCTCCATCCGACTATTGTATTTGTCGTACTCCCTACCTCGAAATCAATTTACCCCATAACCAACTAGACCATTATGGAAATTCTTAATTTTAACACTTCTTCTCATAGACTACACTGGCTCATTCTCATCATTCGAGCTCAAATCACTTAAAACTGATCTAGGCCTCTTATTAATCAATCCTCTAAACTCTTCTAAATTGTTATTTTCACCTTTCTTTTTAACAAACAAACATCCCGATGAATTTTTCGTCTTTAAATACTTCCTAGCTAGCACATCCCTCCATTTTTATGCATCAATTGCATAAGCCCCTTTAAATTTCCAATCCAATTCATGGGCCGAATTAACCATGACATTAGAGCACACTGCAAAACATGGGTACTCGAATTGATAGTCCAACATTTTCAGATCTCAAGAACGACATAGAAATAATGGATAAAAAGGGTGTGTGTTATCAATAAAAAAATCAACTGAAATTTACCTTGCTGATGAGCAGTCACGTGCCGAATTAACCATGACATTAGAGCACATTGCAAAATATGAGTACTCAATTTGGTAGTCCAACATTTCCCGATCTAAACAAAACGAAAAATTAAGTCCAAATTGATGAAAATCTCAAGAATGATACAGAAATCATGGATATAAAAGGGTGTGTATTTTCAATAAAGAAATTCAAGTGAACGAAAGTTTACCTCACCTGCGAGCAGTGCAATGAAGAGGCGGCAATAGAGAAGATGAGAGATTTCTTCTTTTTGGTTTCTAAGTTTTCAAATAGAGAAGCTGTTGACTTATCATTTCATCTTCGTTTATTTATTTATTATTTTTATGTAATCGTTCAGTTTAATTTAATGGGCAATAGGGGGTATATTTGGTTTAGAGGAAAAAATGTAAGGGCAAATTCGTCAAGTGAAAGATTCTCCTATATCCACACTTTTTAAGTAGTGTAGATAGATGTAGATTTGAGAAAGTGTCAAGTTTTGTGTAAATTATGTATTGTAGTGTCATCTATGAAAAATTCATTAATAAAATATGTAGTTAAATAAATTTTAATAATTAAATAGGTTAATGTCACAATAACGCACAATCATAGAATCACATCAAACTTTGTAGGTTATAAATTATCAAATTTATAGGGCAAGTCTTATATCACGATAATTACAAATTATCAAATTAATTGATCATAACTTATTTCTCGATCACAAATAACAAAATCTATAGGTCACAACTGTGACAAATTATCAAATTAATTGGTCAAGACTTATTTTTCTTCTCGGTCACAAATTCAAATTTTATATGTCACGACTTATATCTCGGTCGCAACTTATTTACCGATTAAAATTGTGAAATTAATTGGTAAAACTGTAACAATTATAAATTGGTTTATTCATGTTTTTGAGGTAACATATGTGATTGAAAAATAGAAAGAAAAAATGCATGTGATTAAGTAGTTTGAAATACAGTATTATTTATAAATTGATTAATAAATTATAATAATTGCGTTATAGAACAAAGCTTAATAAACTGTGATCCCTCTACCATACTAACCAGTAACCACCGCCTCCGCCAACGCAACATCCCGCCTAACAACACATGTACCAACAATCACCATCTCCACAATCATCACCACCTGCATTCCACCACATCAAATCAAAAATCATTACCACAATAACCACCTGAAACACCAAAGCTGCCACATAAAATTGTACAACACCGCCAGCAGTGGAGAGCACAACGCACCATCAGAAGTGAAATGTATTTGAAAATTAGTTAGGGTTGTGATAGGGTGGGTTGTGCGTGAATGAGGTGAGGTATGGAAGGAGATATTTAATGGTGGGTAGTTATTGGGGGTTATGGATGGCAATGAGGTATGGAAGGAGATATTTAATGGTGGGTAGTTATTGGGGGTTATGGATGGCAACGGGGTACATATACATACATATATATATATATATACATTCTATTATAGTTTTTTAGAATGTTTATCTAATGAAATTTCTCTTAGTATATAATACTGCATATTACTTCTCGACTAAATCAAAAAGTTTGCAAGTGCATCGTAAAAGTATGACCAAGCAAATTAGTATATCTTATCAAATGATGACAATGCATAAGAGAACAACTAATTTTTCAATTTGATATCTATTCACAACTTAAAGAAAATGATATAAAAGTGATTATTTCAATTTCTGTTAACATTGATGTTTTTTGAGCAATACTTAGGGTCTGTTCGGGGGCGGGAGGGGGGAATTTAATTTATTTTGTTGATTTATTTGTATTTTTTAGGTAAGATGTGAGGTTAAAAATTGGTTTGGGAAATTGTGTAATTGGAGAGAGAAAATATGGATGGTTAAAAAGTGATTTGAGAAATTGTGTAAATTAAATTTGTTGTCTTTTTTGTCTTTTAGTGTATTAATTTGACAAATTAATACACAATCGAACAGAGGCTTAGTTATACAAATTCTTTTCTTAAAGTATGATTATTTTAAAAAAATCTCATTTAACAGCTCTAGAGAATGATTAACAATAATAATAATAAAAAACTCATAATAGCATTTATAGAATAGTATAAGTTTAATTGTGTTAAGAAATATGTTTGAAGAGAATGAGATGAGACTTGAGAGTGAGAGACGAAGAATAGTATAGAGTTGAAAAATAGGGCTTGATTTTGAAATTATTTATTTGAGCATCAGGTGATTAAGGACACTTCTAATTTGTTTGAATTTTTTAACTGAACTAATTAATTGGGGACAGTTTAGGGGCAGGATAGAGATTTGACAGCAATCTCCATCCCTAGTCATTGTCGGGGATTCCCCACCTCATTGTCATCCCAATTAAGGTTACATGTTTTAATTAGTACTAAATCATTTATTAAAAAATGTTTGATAAATTTTTCACACTTGATTTATGAAACTTTAAATATGATTTATGGAAGAGGAACCTGGTTTTCAAGTTTCCAATACATTAACTAAAATATATTATTATTAATTCAAAAATCAAGTGGTAATTAGACTTTTAGTATAATAATTAATATTATAAAATTAAATTAATTAATCAATCCTATTTAAACCCAATAACCTACCCTCATTCCAGCTGCCATCCCCCTATACACAGATTCAACCCTAATAAAAATAATTCACTTTCTTTCCTCCCCCGAATGGAGAGGAGACTGCTCCGTCGTTAGACCTAGAAGGCAAAGGCGAGGGCAGAGGGACGTCGGAAGCGGATCAACTGATGAAAACCTAGCCACTATGAGTCACAGAAGCGTCGAGATAGCATGACAACAGACGCTATTTATTCCATTGGGCGGTGGCATTTCGACGGCGGTGAGCAGAACAGAGGCGCCCCCATTTCAGTTGCTTCATTCCACTTCAGTGGTGGATCTTTGTGGCGATATATCGCTGCGAGAAGAGGTGGCACCTCGCTGTTGTCACATCAGTCAAGTACATGTCGTGTTGGTGGCGATGGATCTGTGTTGGGATGGTTGTAAGAGATCCAATGTTCGAGGACTAAAGTGCAAAGACTCAAAGATGGTGTTAAACCTCACGATGAAGATTCAAAAGTGCTGGGAGTCAATTGGAAAAAGAAAAAAATAATATCAAAGGAATGAAATATAGTCAAAGTATAATCACTTATCAATTTCCAACATAAAAATTTATGCTCCGAATTTCTAATATCATATTGAGACCCATTTTTGACATAGCATACATTCTAATTGGTAAATTATATATGAAGCAAAGTTGTGTTTATTTGAGTTATTTTTTCAAAACACTTTGAATCTTCTTAATCGAAGTTCTAAATCAAGAGTCATGCACATTTAAAATTCCGTTAATGAAGCTGAAGGATTGGAGGCAACCGAGGCGGCGCCTGGGGGGGCTTAGGAGCCACCCGGAACAAAAATCTGCAGCATCCATAGATCCTAGGAGCTGCACCGTTGTTTTCAACTTCGAATTTTATATATGTTTTAAGAGCCCAATCCAACCCTAACTAACCAAGATCTCAAAATACTATAAATACAAGTCTAAAGACCACAATAAGGGGAGATACTCAACGGGGCAAAAAGGGACAGGATTCAAGAAATCGAAGAGAGACAAGAACTACATTAAGGAAGAAGATTGAAGATTTATCCAAAAACTAGTTTTTACTATTCTCTTCTTTATGTTTTTTTTTTAATTGTATAGATTTCATGTTTCTTATCATGAACTAAATTATTTTTCTAGCGTTTGATTACCCATAAATTGAGGATATGATTTGAGTTTATTTTAGTTATTTCTATGAAGTTTTCTATTCCGTTTATTTTGTTATAATTTTAATGCTCTCAGTTAATTGACCACTAATTGAATAAATAGACAATAGTCGATTTTGGCACCCGAGAGAGAAGAATTTAAACACGATCATGAGATTAACATAACAAAAATTTTATAGGTTTCCAGAGAAAGTATGTAATCTCTGAAGCTTACTCCTTAAAAGAACCATGAACTTGATAAAACTCTTAATTTTAATTCGGAATAGAAATATTTGAATTGAAATTTAGGATTAATTTCTAACCGGCACTCGAGAGAGGGGATAGAAATTCAATTGAGTTCTTGCTTATAGACATGGAAAAGTTGATTACGGATAACTAGATAATTGTAAATCTTATTTGAAAGTTAAGTGAAATCAAATCATATGCTTTCTCATCTTGTTTCTTCTTCTAAATTGCATTTATTTGTTGAATTCGTCACCATATTCACCATTAGATAGTTTAAAATCATTGTTTTTATAATTCGATTTTTTTCCAGATAAAATAAGAGTTATTCAATCATAGTAATTAGTATAAAATTAAATTACAATCTCAGTGGGTTCGACACTCTAACTCCATTTTTATATTACAAAATTTGATACTATACACTTGTTGTATACTATATACATCACGTTATAGAAAATGCGTGATAATCTACTTTTAACTGTACATTTTAACTCAAAATAAATCCATTATTTATAAATAAAAATCAACCGTTAAACATAGGCCTAATAATAATCTTATGTATATACTAGTTGTCCAAGAGTGTTTTGCACGTTAATATTCTATATGAAGTAATTTTTATAAATTATGTCTGACAAAAATTTCGAGTGTTTCTCAAAAGAATTAGCCAAAATGAAAGACAAATAGAATCAAGAAAATCTAATAATTTTGACATTTAAACAAAGTTTCTAGGACCATATTTTATTATCTCAATAAAAACTCTGACTAGACTCACTTATTTGATGAAAGCAAATATAGGCTCCACGTTGAGGATAACGTCGATAATATTTGGAAATAAATGATAAGTTTTATTTATATAATATTTGAAATATTATAAAAAGAATATAAAAAATTGCCAATGAAGATTTAATACCAAATATTTTTCCTTCATAAAAAAGTTTGAGACTTTTGAAAATTCAACAATGCATAAATTTGATAATCTCAGTGAGATGTTATATTCAATCTCTTCAATTTTGTTATTTGCTGAGAAATTGATTTTAATTTCATCATGCACATTTGAAGATATGATGAATATTGGTCTAATTTTTAATGATAAAATCGATATATTTTTCCTTTCTTAAGTGTGTAAGTAAAATTTTTCAATTGTGACCCAAAATAGTGTGTAAATATTAAAAAAGACAACATAAATGTTTAGTATCGAAATGTTATTCAAATAAAGATAAACAAATATAATGGAAAATATCACATCTTCATTATTAAAGAATCTAAAATAAGTTTTAAAACTTTTGTTGGTACATGTAGGTTTCAATGAAATCTGTACAGATATTGAAAATTTTTATAATTAAATTTTCATCATCTGAGATCAAATTTTGTATGGTCGGTAATTTTATTTTTGGACAATTTAAAATTTCAAATTTGAGAGAAATGATGACTCAAAAAATGTTGAGCAAAATATGATGTTAGACTTTGAACCCCTTCTGAATTTATAATGGGATATATAGTGTTATAGTATAAGTTGTATTGAATTCATTTTTGTATAAAAACATATATGAATATTAAGGGTTCTTGTAATTATAAACGTATTAATGGAAATTACTAATTAGTTATTGAAAGTTATATGCAACTATGTATATGTATGTAATAGTACGTGAGTTTGGTTAAGAGTGCGATCGTAGATATTTTTATTGAATTAATGACATTGTTGAGAAATGAAAAAAAAAAAATAGAATATTAAAAATATATTTTTCATATTTCTCAAAACTTCTTTAATGATGAAAATATAATAATATTTAATTAAGAATGAGACTGAGAATTTCATGAAAAAATTATTACGGGACTTTTTCACTATTTCCTTTATGATAGTGTATTAATATAATTGTGTTTGTCTTTGTGTTTAATGAGAATAAATAATAATAATTTGAAATAAATCAACAAAAAATAAAAATTGAAAGTTTTAGATTTTATTTAAAAGACTTTAAGTAAGAAAGTAAAGAGTTTAGATTATAAATGTATTTAAATTAATGACATTATTAATAAAAAATAAAAAAAAAATTATTCATTAATTAAAATTAAGGGTAAATATAAAATTATTAAAAAAATGAGGGTAAAAACGTCTAAATATATTTCTCCTTTTTAAGTTACTTTTAGAAGTTCTATAGATGTATATATTAACAAATACGCCTCTGTTAAGCAAAATCATTTAAACCAAAAATTTAAACTGAGCAATTTCTCAAATAAATTGTTAACTATATATATTTTCTTTTTCTAATTTTTAATCACATATTTTATCTAGAAACTAGAAAATTTAAATAATTGTGTTCGACATCTCATTAAAGAGGAGAGAATTTTTTTTTTTGTTATTTTCGAGGTAAAATGTGCGGTTAAACTACAATTTAATGAGGTTGCCGAACACTCTATTATTATTATTATAATAACCGCCAAAACATTATGAGCAGAATTGATCTAGTATTTACAGTAGTCACATTTTATGATATTCATTGTGAGTGTGATATTATCATATATCGCAAAAAATATATATAAGGACACGTGACAACGTCACAATCGCAATAAACATATTTTATGTCACCCACAACAGGTGCGCTGGGACTGACATCAGGAGATTGCGAAGGGTGCAATGACGGCACAATTAACTGCAGGAAGGGGCTGTCCGTCAATCGGTAGACACGTGTCTTGATAAAGGAGATATTTTGCAAGCGTCTGTGAACATTTGCATGTGGTCCCCCGCGTGTTTAAAATCATCCCTTCCAATATGCATTTTTGCAATTAAATTAAAATAAAATAATACATTTCACTTGGGAGTTTTGGACGATTTGTGATATATTTCAAATCAAACTATTTTAAACGATTTGATATTTTTCAAAACAAAATCAAATCATTTTATTTTACAAATCAAATAAAATCATTTTTGAGATTTAATTCAATTTTAATCCATGATTTACCTACATATATAACATATTTTAGATGTTAAATTAATTCGTAATTTTTAATATATAAAGCCAAAATAAATTTATGTGCTCCGATGTACTCATAGCATTCCATTATAAATGCAAAATGATAAATAAATTCACAAAAAAATATGTCAATCAATATCAATTTACAACTTATTTATGATGATTATGTTCAAAATTAACATCATTGCAATGCTATTAAACCATTGAAAAATATAAACACATTAAGAATATAGTATTATAATTTTCATTATATAAGCGAGAATTTTATTTTGCTAATAGATGATCGATACATTGATAGAGATTTCTTTCAATACAACTTTAAGCAATTTCATTAGCAAATTGTAAAATATGCAAAGATGTTTAATTTATTGCAAAAATTCTCTATTCAACATAAGTATCTTAAAGCTCAAGAATTACTCTAGGTTACCAAAATTTTACACTTACAAATCAAAATGATAGACTCATTAAATATCTCAATAAGCAACATGAGCAATACATTAAGAATTGTTTTGAGGCAACAATCATGGAACAAATTAAAATAATACGAGGCCGAGTTTAAATGGTTTCAGAGCATTACTTAGCCGATAGTTATACGGATAATAGTAAAGTTGGCCATCACCTTGTCCAAATTTGAGATACTTCAAAAAAGACTCGTTTTTCATGACATCCAGTACATTAAAGATATTAAAATCTTTCTCTTTTACAATAATAAGGGCATCATTCATCAGTTGAAGCAGTGAAATTCTAGTAGAGACGTTATAAAAACTATAAACTGCTTTCAGAATTGAGTGATTCTGGTTGTTAAGGATGAATAACAAAAAGGGGATGGAAGCTTATAAAATCTATTATTTCGTGAATAGTATAAACAAAAAAATATAAATGAAAATTTTATTTATTAGTTAAATTTGACTTTGGGGGGTGGGGGAATGTAAATTCAAATTAATAAAATTAATTTTTAATAAAAAAATTAAAAGCAGTTTGATTTATTTGACTTGGGGGGATTGTAAATTCAAATTAATAAAATTAATCTTTAATAAAAAATTAAAAACAATTTGATTTAGTTTTTTGCTATTTTTGATAATCAAAGCATAAACCACATCATTTTGAAACGATTTGGTTCAATTTGAGAAAAATAAAACCAGGGGTCTATGCGGTCTCAAATCAACGATTTAGATTCGATTTGCAATTTCGCAATTTTTTGTGCAGCACTAATTTGCAATGCCACATTTTCTTGAATTACTTTTTAACTATATATACCTTAAAAATATTTCATTCTTTGTTTATAATTAATGTTTTACCTAATAAAAACAACACAATATTCCAATTTTTTTTTTTTTTTTTTTTTTTTTTTATCAATGCACTTTTTTAAACTTTATTTTTAATCACGAAAACTAAAATAATTTGGAAAAATAAATGTGTTTATAAACAAAGCTTCCACCCCAACTCGCATGATAATAACGCGTGTTCTCACTCTATGATATGTTTCTATTTTATTGTCCAAGTAATCTCTCATCTCGTGTTCATTAAATACAGCCTCAACTCTCAAGTTAAAAAACATTTACTATTTGCAAGATAATTTGAAATTGAGGAAATTACACCTACACCTGTTTTTACAAAATCAAATTCAAAAATCAATACAAACTTATAAAATTTCAATTCTCAGGTGACAATTAAAATTTTAATAATAAAAATTAATACTATTATATATTTAAATTAATACACAAAACATCTCAACTCCCCTCATTTCAACCCTAACAGATCTGTCCCATTCTGTTCTCTCTCTCCATCGTCTCTCCCAAACCACACCAATCGGAAGCAGCAGCCACATTGCACACCACCACGGCAGATCATTCGACGACAACCACTTCTGTCCTTTCACTCATGGTCAAACAGCATCCCCTCACACCAAGGGAAGCAGCGATGACGCCACTATACACCGCCACACAGGTTGTTCGCAGCATCCAAACCCCCAATTCCACCACAATTTCACACAAAAACATAACCATAAATCTGAATTCATTTTCATCCACATCCCAAAATCCCTACCTCGATGAAGAGGCATCTGCTTTCAGTGTTGAAGTTTTTGCTCGGATGTTTTTGAGATTGAAGTCGCAACACAGCCGCCGCCGTCGCATCCACTGGATGCGTTGAAGTCGAGCACTGCCTGCGGCATTGCGCACGACGATATAACTGTCCAGTGCCTGAAACTTTCTCGATCAAGTTGAAACGCCCGGTAGTGGGGCGCAAGTTGTTGGGGGATGCGCCGCGTTCCCCGGATCTAGTGGTAGAGCGATGTGGAAGGTTAGGGTTTGTTTTATAAATCAGTTTTGCTGCTTCTGTTTGTAATTGGTGGTGTTGCAACCGTGCGAGTGTTGATTTCACAGGAATGGTGGTGGTGATAGTTTCGATTTGGATATTTTTTGGTGGTGGTTGTGATTGTTGTGGTGGCGGTGAGGGGTGGTTCTGCTGTTGGCGATACTGGTAGCGGTGGTAGATGTGGCGATGATGTGGTGGTTCTGGTGATGGAGGTAGTGGTTATAGGTGGTGGTGGTGGACATGGTGGTTGGGGGGGGGGAGTAGGACGTGGTTGTGACCTAGAAGTATAAATGTGACCTACCATTTTTTACCTTGTCTTGCTTGTGACCTTAAAAAAAATTGAGATGTCGTGATTGTGACCTTAAAAAATTGTTATTGTTACCTAAAAAATCAAGTAAATATGATTAATAATTTGATAATTGTGACTTAGAAAATTCGATATCTAATAATTTGATAATTTGTGACCTGAAAATATGTTGGGTTCTATTAATTGACATTTTTGTAACCTTGAAATCAGTTCGTGATTTAAAAAAATATATTATTATGACCTTAAAATAAGTTCAACTTGTGATCTTCAAATCATTTGTGACCTAAAAAACTTGTGTTTTGTGACTTAAAATATATGGTATTGTGACCTTAATATATATAATTAAAAAAATGTTTTAATTATTTAATTTAGTTAAATGATTCTAATTACAACTTGATTTTTGAAATTCTATAGGTTTCACCTTAATTCTGAAATTGACATTTATAATCACCTTACTTATGTATTTTTCCCTTTGAAATAACCAATAATTTTGTGTCCAAGCCCATGTTTGAAATAGATTTAATCTATATTTTATTTCAAATTAAAGTCAACAATCAATATCAATTACAAATTTAATGATACCCACATCTATTCAATCCCAAATTTCGTCAATTTTTTTCAAAATTTACTAAAAATCTAATTTAAATATCTACCAAACTAAGGCTAAATTTTGTATTGGGCAATGTTTTTCTTGATTTTCATTTTAATTGGTTGTTGCGGTCATTGATAGAATGTTAAGAAAAATGCTAAGAAGTGTTATAAAATCATTACCTAATTTATAATTATATTTTATTCTTTACCTAATTTATAATATAAATTAATGTATTAATGACTTGTTTTTTTCCCCTATATTTTCCTATAAATAGACCTATACTTCATTGTAAACCTGTACCATGGAATGAAGAGAAATTCTCTCCCTAAGCTCTCTCCATATTTCTCTCTTATATCGTTGTTATAATTTTGATAGTTTTACAACACGTTATCAGCACGAGCCTCTAGCCTATTGAGTAATATGACGGGAGTATGCTCTACAGTTGCATCTAAATGATTAACCTCTGTATCAGAAACCAAATTATTACTAATCAACATTTCATATTCCAAATCTAGTGTTTTTGTTGTTAGAAAATCTTTTATACATCATATATTAGATGATCAATTTCAAGTCCATAGAAAAATTGAAGAAATTGTGTAATCCGAAACTTCCAAACCAAATTCACGCCAAACCGTATATTCAAACGATGATCAGAGACCGAATCCATGACCACGGCGACAGGACGATCCTCCGGCACCGGCGCGGCGGCGCGTGAAGCCCACGCGCAGACGTCGATGCGGCGCGTGACGGCGTGTGCGGCAGAATCCGGCGATGACGTCAACAGGGAGTTTGTTCATATCGACGTTCTTGATTTTTCTATGATCTTACTTTTCTGTTTTGTGCAGTTCTGAAATTTTTCGGCGGTCGAACGTGGAGGTTTTCTTAAAAACCGTTTTTGAAGCACTTCCGACGAGATTTTGAACTTCGGACCAAAAGTAAGTTTGTTCTAAATTAAATTTCAAGCCTATTGACGGTTTCGATTTATCCATATGAGCAACATATTAAAATATGAACAATTTTACCCTTGGTAATAAATAAAAGTAAATTAATCGAAAATTAACGATTAATATGTGATCAATAAGATCAATTAAATTTTCAACAAGGAATAAGTAAAATAATCATTGTCATACTGTGATTGATTGATTTATTATGGACTGGATTTATACCTTAACTGAACATGACTCATTATCGTAACGGATTGGACTATTATGAATACCTTGACAGAATTTGAAGATATGACTCGATCACTATTATGAATACATTGACTGGAAGATATGACTCGCTCACTCATGAAAGGTAATTATTTCATTATGTTGATACCGCCTATATGGTTAGTTTAATTATTTCATTATGTTGATACCGCCTATATGGCCAGTTTAATTATTTCATTGTGTTGACACCGCCTATATGGTCGGTTTATCAATTGAATACATATAAACACCTCAGTTGTTGGTTAATTCTAACATATTAGAGGATGTTGTCAACATATATACGTGGTGGTATAACCTCAGTATTATTATTGTTAATATATATACAATATTATTGTTATTTGATACTTCATCAAATGAGGTAGAAGTTATCATTACCAAAAGTTGGTAAATGTTGATAAAAATATTTTATCCAATGGTACCAGAAGTTACCAATATCTGTATTTGAGAGGGTGGATGAAAATTATTCAACAAGAGAATGTTGATGTATGATAAGATAATATCACATGATAGCACGGATATGGCTAATGTGAAAATAATCTCATCAGTATTATGAGATGAAAATTAGATGATAAATGTCTGGAAAAGTTCTTGCACGAGCACTTATGTATTCCAGAAGAAGTAAATATTTACTCCAGAAGAAGTAAAAATTATCATCTAAACATACTGAAATGATATTATTATTGCTCCTAAAGAAGCATAAACAAGTCATACATGCAAAATACAAAAGGGGGAAACATTTATGATCCTCAAAATTAGAGATGTTTTTCGGGAGTAGCCGTATCCTACCACCTCTGATCTTTTGAGGAAATAAAGAAAAAGATGTGTTTCAAGAGTAAGAATACTCCATACTCTACCACCTTAAATCTTTGAGGTACACAAGATTAAAACATTGATAAAATCCTAGAAATTTATGGTGTGTCTCAAGAGCGAGAATACTCCGTACTTTACCACCACCTATTCTAGGGTTCACAAAGATAAATTTACATTAACCGAACTCCATTTTCGCTTGATTCCCCTTACTTGCGACCAATCTATCTTAACTCCTGCTGGATCTTGTATGGGGACATATGATTGCAACTTATCCAGAAGTTCCTCGATAGTAGGAGCAGAAATAAGGATTCTCCTAGAAAATGGAGAGATGAATCCCTGTTCCACAGCATAATCAAGAAATGTTAGCAAACCATCAAAGAAATTGTTAACATTTAAAAGCCCAATAGGCTTGGTATGAAGATCTAATTGAGCCCATGAGGTAATATTAAAGATTTCTTCTAAAGTATCAAAACCTCCAGACAGGGCTATAAAGGCATCAGAACCATATAGCATACAAGTTATGCGTTCATGGATAGATAAGGTTTGTACTTCATACCCTCGTGTTTTGCCTGCGATATCAATTAAAGGAACGGGTATAACACCTATCACTTTTGCTTTCTCTGCTTGAGCGGATTGTGAAACACAACCTATCAATCCATTGCTACCTCCTCCATACACGTGAGTGATACCTTTCTCTCCCAATTTCTTTCCAAGATCCACTGCAGCTTCTAGATACCCAAAACATTTCCCTACTTTTGATCCACAAAATACACAGATAGTTTTGATCTGTCGAAGTTTTGGTCCTTCCATCTTTAAGAGAATAAGGAAGGAAAAACTTACGAGAAAATGTTATTTTGGGATGCATGAATTATGAAAAATATTTGGCTATTTAAAACCAAAGAACTTCACTATTTCCGCTCGTCTTTTGAAAAAGTGAAGATTTACTTTTGACAAAATCACCCTACTCACCTTTCGGTGATTTAATATTTTTAAACTAGCCTTTATCAAAACTCGTGAAAGGAAACAGAAAAATATTTTATATGTGCGTATATATCAAATGATTTACCTTGTATTAATGCTGCATAGCCAAAACATCATTGTTTATAACAGCCTGGCAAACAGGATCTTTTGCTATTATATTTTTGAGACTATAACGCTCTTTATCGCTGATGAATTTAGCCCATAAAGATAGTAGCTCACGCTGCACATACCCATTAGGGTGCGTCTCAAGAGTCAATCGGATGTCATCCAATGACTCCTTACTCAGTCCACCCTTAATGAAGTCTATCTTATCATCTCGATTTATGGATGAATATCATATTGATTTACAACGGGTATCACATGTCCATCGAGCACATTTGTAGCAACTATTTAATCTTTTTGCTCTTCGCTTCTTTGCAAAAGTACTCTTACCTAAGCCAGGTCTGTGCTTAGAAAATGAATCTGGTAACTCACCAGCTAATCTAACTTTTGCTTCGATCAACCAGCGAACATCTTCTGGGATGCCATGATCCATCAGCAACCTCAATCTTTCGAGCTAATTCGATAAATTTTTCTCAAATCATTTACTGGAAGATTGGAATAATATTTGCGAATATTTGAAAGTTTGATATCCATTTTTGATGGATCTAGCCTTCTTCCCAAATCATCTATTTAAATGCATTATTCAACGCGTAAAAGAGCGATGGCTCCGCGTGTCAGTGATATCGATTCCATCAAGAAATAATGGAATGAATTATTGAAAAGGTGAGATAATGCGTCATTACCTTTTTCGATATAAGGGAAGATTTGGCGACAAGATTGAGATATTTTCTTGGATATTGTACCTGATTTTTTCGGTATAAAAGTAATAAAGGTATACTGATTTGAACTGTACAGAAATACGTACTGATGAAATGAATACTGTACTGAACCAGAAGTTCATACGTACAAGTGAAATATGTATATAGTATGAACCAGAAGCTCATAAATGAAATATACATTGTATTAAACCGGAAGTTTAGCGATATTGTATTGAATTAAATATTCATACATAGAAATGAAATAAAACCGTATTGAACCAGAAGTTCTATAATAAACGGTTAGATTATCAAAAGTTTCAAATTATTTTCTATGAGAAATTGTTTATCATACAACAATATTCTATGTCAAACAGGGATTAGTTCAAGAAGCTTTATGATTTGTAAAAGTGCGATATGCATACACTCCACCAAAGCGCACTGAGATATATGATTGAAATTATATCCCTAAAGGAACGACATGTGCGGCATTTTAGCCGATTGATATAATATAATATTTGTGAACATTATGGGGAAAACACGTCTGAAGAGTAATTATGCCTGAAGCATAATGACTATCGATTCCAAAAATAAATATCTCTTGAGTGATTGAAATGATCCCTTTGAGGCTAAATACTCATAGTGAGTAAAAGGGACATAGTTAAATGATGAGATATTCAGGTACCTGATGATAGAACATATACAGAGATCTCTCTATGTTATATTGAAATGGAATCGATAAACAAGTCGACTGCATACATAAATAATCCTCTTATGAAAATGAGGTTGATGAAATTATAATACTTTGGCCAAGTATATAACCCCAATGTAGGGATTATTCCCAATGTACGGATTATTGTTCAAGGACCTGAAGTCCAAATGCTTAAATGTGTAAAGCCAGTAATTATATGTACAAATGAAAAATATTTCACAGTCGTAAAAGACGACTCGTTGCGCGCAAGATTTTTCATAAAACTGGCATGACATATGGTGGATAGACTATAGTCTAAATCACTAGCTTGAACTCTTTGATATACCAATGAGTGAGATCAAAATGTATGATTCTCATCTCGGTACTTTGAGAGTATTCTTTGATGTACTAGTTGATCGCGGTACGTTGGAATTTCAAGTAAAATGATTGTAGATTATATGTCGAAATTGATATCTATTTCAATAATTGATTATGCTCCTGCAAATTAGAAATTGCAGTTTATAAAGTGCAAGAACATACATGTATAAATCATTGAAAGATTCAATATGCCCAGATTAGTATCACTATAGGATGACACAAATGACCCCATAATATAATATGTTGAAAATGAAATTGGAGTGTACTATTATTATATTTGAATATTTGGACATGCAATTGATTTTCAATATGCAAAATTATATTATCCACCTGAAATTAATTATTCACCAGAAGTGAATTCTATATTTTATTATTCACCAGAAGTAAATTCTAGATTTGATTATTCACCAGAAGTGAATTCTAGATTTGATTATTCACTAGAAGTGAATATGAAAATGAATATGTTTGATTATTCACCAGAAGTGAATTCTAGATTTGATTATTCACCAGAAGTGAATTCTAAATTTGATTATTCACCAGAAGTGAAAGATGCAATCGATAAATTAGTACAACATTGCTTAATATAGCATGTTATGACATCATAAATGAGCTATGAACGATTTATATAAATCTCATCATGAATAATATGTTTGATGAAAAGATACGAGATTGCATCAATATACTTGTGATATTCCATGAAAATGAATAAATACGCGTTGCACTCTTTTTCCCTTAGCTGAGGTTTTGTTTCACGGGGTTTTCCTAGCAATGTTTTTAATGAGGCAACAGTCGAGGCGTATTGATGAAAATTAATGAGAATAATGCACTCTTTTTCCCTTCGCTGAGATTTTGTCCCAAAGGGTTTTCCTAGCAAGGTTTTTGAGGCATCATCATAGCTATCAACAAGCTATAATTCAGCAACACATTGTTATACTGGAATGATATCAACAAATGAAGAAACTCATACACATCTTATGAAGAATGTTATGATATCGGGTACACATAAGAAGATTTTCATATATACATATTCCAGACGAAAGATGATATCATTATTCAAAAGGTTCATGAATACTTGATTGCACACTTTAGGGGAAAAATCATGCTGTCATGCTGTACTCTTTTTCCTTCGTCCAAGTTTTGTCCCACAGGGTTTTCCTGACAATGTTTTAACGAGGCAGCGGCTGTACTCATTTTCCTTCGTTCAGATTTTGTCCCATTGGGTTTTACTGACAAGGTTTTAACGAGGCAGCACTGAAGCACTTCAGATTTTAGTACATGATTTGTACTACTTATCATTGATGTCATTTTGGATATTAGACTCAATGATTAATGATGGCCAACATCAGGGGGAGCAGCCGTACTCTTTTTTCCTTCGCTCAAGTTTTATCCAACTGGGTTTTCTTAGTAAGGTTTTAACGATGCAGACAATTGAGCAATTGAGTAATAAGTCATTAAAGGGGGAGTGTTATAAAATCATTACCTAATTTATAATTATATTTTATTCTTTACCTAATTTATAATGTAAATTAATGTATTAATGACTTGTTTTTTTCCCTATATTTTTCTATAAATAGGCCTATACTTTATTGTAAACTTGTACCATGGAATGAAGAGAAATTCTCTCCCTAAACTCTCTCCATATTTCTCTCTTATATCGTTGTTATAATTTTGATAGTTTTACAACAAGAAGATTATTATTTATAAATAATATAATATTTAATTCTTGTGTGGGGGTGGGGGGTAGGGGAAAAAAGTTAAATAGGGGTAGCATTCTAGCGACCATTTCATGAACAAAGGTGTGAAAGGCATAAAATAAAAATAAAATTGTTGCCTCTTCACCATTATTGCCTCAAAAAAGTAGGCTTCAGAGAAATATCTTTGTTTAGCTTGGCCATGAACAAGAAATTGAGCAATTTGTCATTTTTGCATCAGATGTAGAGTCCGATAATCGACAACCTCTGTATCATAGCATTTTAGGTGTTGTTACTACAATTGTTAAACGTCGTTCTCTTTGTTGTTTTCAGCCAGTTTTGAATTTTCGATTTTCAAAAATATCGAAAATGCGTTCACTTTGCCCATTTTTAGAAATTCGTTTTCCAAAAAAAAAAAAAAAAAAAATACTAAAGAAACTCAAAACGAATTTATTGCGTTTTGAATATTTTGTATTAAAGAGTTCAAAACGCGCGTTTTGAACTTTTTTTTTTTTTTGTAAATGTGAGACACTTCCTTCGCTTGAAATTTTTATGTTATTTTATCATTATATATAGATTCATCTTAATATTTTTTTTTTTTTGAGATACTTCATTCACTTGAAACTCTTACGTTATTTTGCCATTATATATAGATTCAAGTTAAGATTTTTTTTTTTTTTTGTGAGACACCTCCTTCACTTGAAGTTCTTATATTATTTTGCCATTATATATATATTCATGTTATTTTTTTTTTTTTTTTTTGTAAATGTGAAACGCTTCTTTCACTTGAAGTTTTTATATTATTTTGTCATTATATATAAATTCATGTTAGAATTTTTTTTATTTTTTTTGGTAAATGTGAGACACTTCCTTCACTTGAAGTTCTTATGTTATTTTGTCATTATATATAGATCCATGTTAAGATTTTGTTAGTATGAGGTTGGATTTTTGTTTAGATGAAATAATATTAATGATGAATTTATTGACATAGAGAACTAACTGATTTATTGACATTAAAATTAATGTAATTCAACAAATTAACCATTTTTTACATTTAAAATATCACAAAATAAATATATCAGAAAATTACAAAGTAAACGCATTTTTCAGTTTTCTATTTTTGAAAATAATTTCCAAAATTACAAAGAGAACATGTTTTTAGCAATCACAAAACAAACAATCAAAATCCAAAATTCAAAATTGAAATACAAAGAGAACGGTCCCTAAACTTTTACTTCATTTACCTCCCATGATCTTTTCACTTTTTTTGTCTCTCTAACTTAACACAAAAAGGTTGAACTCCAACTTTAGGAGTCTCTACAGTCCGTATCCTGAGAATTTATAAAGAATGTAAATTGCGATATGTGCCTAATTGAAAAAAGGTTAAAAGTTTGTTATTTAGCTATACTTGTAAGGAGTTTTATCAATATTAAATATAGAATTCGAACTCTCATCTTATAATTGTCAGTTCAACTAAGATTAGAGATGATATGTTAAAAATGTACCTTGCTTCAAATATAATTTTCCTAACCTAAAAGGCTATATTCGAGCTATTTCAAGAATTTGTCCCTTGTTTGGTAAACGTACTTTTTTTTATTTATAAACCAATTTATAAACCACACAATTTCCCAAATCACTTTATAATCACACATTTTTCTCTTTCAAATTTTGAACCACTACTTTTTACCTCAAAATCATAAATAAACCTATTTATAAACCAAACAGTGTTATCAATCACGCTCTAATAGTCATGTCATGTAAGATCGAACATATGACAGTGATGAATCTCGTTCTACGATCTTGCCACGTGGTATTAATCCTCGTAGAATAAAAAACATTTTTTTTATAAAAAAAGGTCGAGGGGACCTGTCACATGCGCCTCTTAAAAGGCATCATATTGCGTGTTGAATGCGTATTGGTCCACGTACGCAAAAATTATCTACCTTAAACGTGGCACATTCCTATCAAGGGAGATGTAAATTGACGGTCAAGATTTTTTCGTCTCGCTTTCAGCGTTTACGTCACATCAACTTTTCATGTCGGATACACAATACATCTTCCTTCTGCCCTGGACGGTGACGGGCAGCTGCCCGTAACTGACCCCCCCCCCCCCCAAACCGCCCCCAACACACCAGTACATCTCCTTTCAACTATAATGTGGTCTCCCACTCTATACAAAAAGCTTCAATTTTTCTGAACCTGTCCTGCCTCAGATTTTCGTGTCTCGGCCTCGTTAGTATTTTTACCTCTTTTCTTCTGTTGTTTGAGCCAGGGCTTCCTTATTTTCTTCGAATTTACAAGTTTTTGTTAGATTAGATTCATTTGTGATTAAGGAAAAAAATCATGGCTGGTATGTGCTGTGGAGTAAAAATTGGTGAGAGCGAGACTGCTGCACCCGTTGAGCCAAGTTCAAAATCCGCTAGGAGAAGGAGGATCGGATATCAGCAATTCAATATTGTACCCAGCGACACCGCCCTGGCTCCGTCGCTGGACAATGGCAAAAGGAAACGACAGAAGGTGGAGGTTACTTTTCCGGCGGTGTCGCCGCCTCTCGAGCACGAAAACTCGGTTGTGAATTTCCAAATGGAACAGAAAGAACCTGAGTCACCATCGTTAACAAGAATTGAAACTGATTTTGTTTCGGATTTGCCGAAATTTGGCACGACTTCTGTTTGTGGAAGAAGAAGAGATATGGAAGATGCAATTTCAATTCACCCGTCTTTTTGCAGCCAAAGCGATGATACTTCTAGAGGGATACACTTCTTCGGAGTATACGATGGCCATGGCTGCTCACATGTATATAGATTATAATCTTGCTTGATGCACAAATTATTAACTTAAAATCTTAGATATTTTTTTTTCTAGAAGAATTAAGCTTGATTTGGGTTTTTTCAGGTGGCCAGGAAGTGCAAGGACCGAATGCACGAAATAGTAAAAGACGAGGTGAAATCTGGTGAAACATCATGGAAAGAATTAATGTTCAGGAGTTTTTCGAAGATGGACCAGGAAGTCACTGAATGGTCTGGCGAAACCACTTATAATTGCAGATGTGAACTTCAGACCCCTCAGTCCGACGCTGTCGGATCTACTGCCGTCGTGGCGGTGGTGACACCGGAGAAAATAATCGTCTCCAACTGTGGTGATTCACGGGCTGTTCTTTGCAGAAACGGCATCGCTATTCCCCTTTCCGTAGATCATAAGGTGGGTTATTGCATTTTGCTTTTGGTGATTTTGTTCGGATAATTTGATTATAAATTCTTAAAAATTGCTGACATGATGCAGCCGGACCGGCCTGATGAACTTAATCGGATAGAAGAATCTGGCGGTCGAGTCATATTTTGGGACGGAGCAAGAGTTCTTGGAGTGTTAGCAATGTCTCGTGCCATTGGTAAACTCTCAAACCAATCAATTCTGTGAAGGTCCAGTTGATTCCATGTTTAATCTAATTAATTTATGGATTTTTTTTTTTTTTTTTCCCAAGGTGATAGTTATTTAAAGCCGTATGTGATATCTGAACCGGAGGTGACCATAACGGAGCGGACGGCGGAGGATGAGTGTTTGATTCTGGCGAGTGATGGGCTATGGGACGTGGTGTCTAATGAGACCGCGTGTGGGGTGGCGCGTATGTGTCTTCAATCCAGAAAACCACCATCGCCGCCCAGATCGCCGGGAAATAACATAACGGTGACGGAATCCGGAGAAAGCTCCGATAAGTCGTGCTCCGATGCGTCTATTCTGTTGACCAAACTGGCTTTGGCGCGACACAGCACGGATAACGTTAGTGTTGTGGTTGTTGATTTGAGAAGGGAGTTGTAACAATTAAAACTTTATTATTGTTTTTTCCTTTTTTTTTTTTTTTTTTCTTTTTTATTCGATAGGTGATATGTTAGTAAATATTAAAAAAAAGGTGTAGCCCACACCCTGAGGGCCCGAACCGACCACGCCCAAGGTCATTGGTTCGGGAAGGTAAATCCAGGTTATGCCTCCAAGGAGCCAGGGTGGAAGGGCTTATGGTAAGCATGAGAAACGCTCAATAACTCCCGCTTGCCACAAGGCCAATTCCACCTTGCGGGGAATCGAACCAAGCACACAGCTGCGCTGAGCACTTACCACCCATCCCCTTTGCCACTTGGAGATGTGCCCTGGGGGCTATATGTTAGTAAATATTGATGGGCCAAAGAGAAGAGAGAAGAAAATGGGAATCATATCATGTAATTTGTATGTTGGCCAAAAACTATATTACGTAAATGTTATGAAGTCCTGCATTAAAAGCTGTTTGGCAACATTTATTTTAAGCCACTGTTCTGCAAGCATGAAAAAAATCAGTTTTTTTTTTTACTGTTTTGCACGGATCCCGAGGGGGTTTAAAGGTTAAAAATTGGAAAGAGAAAAAATGTATGGTTAAAAAGTTGTATTAAAAATTATAGAATTTATAAATCAAAAAAACCAAAAAAAAAAAAAAAAAAATTGGGAATCTGAACATAGGCTTATAAATTTTGGCTATAAACGAGTTGTAAAATAGAGATTATTTTTATGGCATTTAAATAATATATGGCGTGTCATCTCCGACCAAAACTTTAAATTATAAACTTTTTACACTAAGCCTTTGTTTGAGCCCCATCATTTCTCATTTTTTTTACAAATTTTTTCTAGAGTAATCAATCTCAACTATCCAAAAAAGTCAAGCCCACAATTTTTTACTTTTCAAACCACTTTTTAACCATTAGATTTCCAAAACCTAAATTTTAAATTGAAATAATGGAGCTCAAACAATGGCTAAATGTAGTTTATCTTAGGGTAATTGTTTCAAAATGTCCCTACATTTGAACTCTCTTACTAAATTCATCCATATCTTTAATTTTTTGATAATTTCATCCTCACATTCACACTTTCTTGCTGAATTGATCCATGCCGTCCAAAAATCTATTAGTTGACTGTTAAATCATCTATTGACCATTTTTTTTACGAATGACAAAAAAGTCTTTGTATATTCTTTAATTGGGTAATTGGCCCAATTGGTCCCTACCTTTCACACTTCTTGTGGAATTCGTTCCAACATTTGTTTTTTTTTTTTTTGCAAATTCACCATTACCTTCACCTTTTCTTGCTAAAAACGTTCTTACCGTCTAATTTCATTCAAAAATTCGTTAGTTGACCCAAAAATTACCTATTGACTATTTTTTTTTTATAATCTTATTGACTATTTTAATGAAGGGCAAACAAATCATTTCTTATTATTTAATTTAAAATGATGTAAAAAAAAAAAATAAAAATAAAAACAAAAAAATATGTGTTACTGTTCATCTTCTTCCTAACTCCATTCCCACTCGTTTAGTTCAATTACTCTCTTTATTTTTTTTCAATTGTTGTAATTGCACTCGAGGCATCAGGATGTAGATCATAGATGGAACCCTAATTGTCTCCCTCGAGCCTGTCATTTGCTTTGCGTCAATTTCAGACCTAAACATGTGAAACCCTAAATTTTCACCATCTCCACCAATAAATTAAATGCACAAAAATGGTTATTTTCTACCATATCAATTTGAATCGTTTTCTGCCTTAACACCAAAAAGATGCCCCGATGGCAATTACAGCAATTGGAAAAAAATAAAAATAAAGAGGATTTAATTGAACTGAACGAGTGAGAATTAACTTGGGAAGAAGATGAACAGTAACAAATATTTTTTTTTATTCTTTCTCTTACATCATTTTAAATTAAATAATAGGAAATAACTTGTTTGCCCTTCATTAAAATAGTCAATAAGATTATAAAAATAAAAAATAGTCAATAGGTGATTTTAGGGTCAACTAACGAATTTTTGGATGAAATTAGACGGTAAAGACGTTTTTAGCAAGAAAAGTTTAAGGTAATGGTGAATTTGCCAAAAAATAAACGTTGGGACGAATTCCACAAGAAGTTTGAAAGGTAGGGACCAATTGCGCCAATTACCCAATTAAAGAATATACAAAGACTTTTTTGCCCTTCATAAAAAATGGTCAATAGATAATTTAAGTATTTAACAGTCAACTAACAGATTTTTGGACGACAGGGACCAATTCAGCAAAAAAGTGTGAAGGTGATGATGAAATTGTCAAAAAATCAAAGGTAGTGATGAATTTAGCAAGAGAGTCCAAAGGTAGAGACGTTTTGGGCCAATTATCCTTTATCTTATTAACTTCAAATTTCATGTCAAATGAACAGTGTTCCTTATTTTATTTTATTTTTAACTTAATTTTGATTATTATTTTATTGAAACTATTTATTTTACCATTAATTTCATTACCGCACCCACATGTACCCTTCTTTACACTAACGATAAAATGAAAAATACATCACATACATTTGGTTCTGTAATTTAATTTGATGTATTTGTCGCCTAATTAATTGTAGTCATAATAAAATTTTATTTATTACTTCATATTTACTTTATTCCTAAACCAATAATCAATCAAATTGAATAATTAGTTTTAGCCCAAACAAGATATTATTTCAACCAGGATAAATAATTAATTTTATCCACATCAAGAAATTGATTCAACTCAACCAAAATCAACATATTCATCTAACACAATGTTTTAATTGATTTAAGTCAAAACAAAAGTAACACAAACAAGACCTTATCATACTATTTCAACTCAAACAAATAAAAAAAGACATCGCTTGGATTTTTGAGGTGAAATTGGAAAAAAGAAAAAGAAAAAAAAAAGAAAAAGGAAGAAGCAATATCGTCTTTTTATTTTTATTTTTTTCGCATTGGTTTGAGATGCCCTTACTAAAATAGGATATCTGATGATTTTATTTTATTTTATTAAATCAAGTTGCCTCCACATATCTAGGAGTTACATTTAAATAATGATGAAATTGATATTTAATATTGAAGAGTTGATAAATAAAAATATTTTACGTGTATATATGAAGTTTAATAAACAAACATTAGTTTAAGATGTTATAGTTAGTCATCATATGGTACGATAATGTCTCCTAATTATCTGTGGATCATATAACAACTTGACATTAGACAATTTACGAACATATGGTATGTGAAACTTAGAAATTTATATACAAATCGAGATTATTTCCAAGGTTATTGGGTCAAAACCTCAACTTGGCTGATGCAAATTATTAAATGCTCTTTATTTTAATTCTTTATAGATTTAGTTAAAGTTTTGGTCAATTTTGATGGATTCGAGTTAGTTGAGTTAATTATTTATTACGTATTGATTAGGTGTTAATAATGTGAACCTTTGAAGATTAGCAAGGGGCGTCGGGCCCATACGGGCGAATGTCAACTCTTTTTCACAAAACGGGGCTCCATTACCATTAGGGATTCGAATCCTTTTATGGGACTGCGACAACTCGACCATGAACCACGCCCAACATAAATAATTAGGAGCTCCAACATTATGCCCTCTCTCTCTCTCTCATAATGGCCACTTCTCTTTATGCATGTATTAGTATAGATATAGACTCGAAGGACCCACATTTTTGGGTGTATCTATATGTATGTATATATGGTGGGGAACATTTTTGCTTGAAATGTGGGATTGATGAATAAGAGGCAAAGACCTTTTCAAACAAAGAATAATACTCTTTCCGTCTCATTTATATAGGTTTGTTTGATTTTTCACACAGATTAAAAAAAATATATTTAATGCTATTGAAAATGTAATTTTTGTAAAAAAAAAAATTTACAACTTACCCTTATTCATATATCAAAATTATTATTATTGAAAGTAATAGATTGGGATACATTAGTAAACAAATAAAATAAATACTTTCCAATAAAGAAACAAGCCTATACAATTGAGACAAGAAAAAAATGGAAGAAAGTATATATAAATGGGATGGAGGGAGTATTATTTATTTAGAATTTAGATGATGATCGATTTATGTGAATCAATGTTATATCATGCAGTAATTCTAGGGAGACATTATTTATGGACATTTTTAGAGGATATTATGATGTATCACATATTCATTGATTGGTGAAAAAATAATTAGTAGAGTAGTTATTTTTATCCACCAATGATTGTATGTCACATCATAATGTCCCATAAATAGTTCATAAATAATGTTTTCCTAGAATTATTGTAAATTATAAGTAATTAGTGCAAACGTTCCTACATTTGACATTACTTGCACAAAACGCCTTTATATATCATTTATTTGCATTTTTACCCTCAAATTAACATTTTTTTACGAGAAACACCCTTACTGTCAAATCTTAAGCATTTCCTCCGTTAACTGCCATTACAGATAAATTAAAAATATCTTGAGCAATATTGTTGAATTACTCATCAATGGTGAAAAAAACTTGCAGAAAGGTGATGAACATGAGCAGTTTATCCCCGTTTTAGATTGAAATTAATAGTTTGATAAATATCTATACCTTGTTAAGATTTGAGTCTCCATCTTAAAATGTTAACCTTATTCAAAGGAGTATCGCAAAATCTTATAAATTGGTCTATATTTTCATCTTTATTCGATATGAGATTTTATCCAATAACATGCCACTTCAAGATACTGGCTCGTTTGAGAAAACAAATCTTGAAATTCGTGTGCTCATTTTTTTTTTAATTTTATTCGGATCGAATTATTCATTGGAGCTTAATAGACTCTGATACCACGTTAAGATTTGAGTTTCCATCTTAAAAAGTCAACATTATTAAGAGAAGTAGCTCAAATTCTTATAAATTAATTTATAATTTCATCTTTATTCGATATGAGATTTTATCCTTTAACAACAATATATTTGTCGTATAACGTCTCAACCTTCATAAGATTTGGCAATCAGCATCTCTACCTGATGCGAACCCCTTTGGTGTTTAGACCAAAAAATCCCACAACAATTTTGTATCAAACTCAAGAAAGCTAAGTTGGTAAAATAAGTGATAATCTTGACCCAAGCTAACCCTAACCAAAATTCTAAGGAATATAAACCCTAACCCAATGGAGAGAATAATAGCAAATTCGAAGATTTGTGGAAACAACAACAACAATACACAAGAATAATAATTCCTTAATAAAGTTGAAAAAGTTCCAAGATTTGTTATAAGTATAGAAAATGAATTTACCTCTTCAAAATGCTCTTAAGAGTCTTCAAAGTCCAAGCTAGGGCCAGGAGGTGTGAGGAAATGTTTTTAAATTACAAAAGTTGGGATAAGAATGAAAAATAAGAAATTGCACAAAAAACCCCTCATTTTCAAGTTAACCTAAATTGTTTCAACCGAAACGGCAGTTTCGGTCGAAAACTGCTCAATCGATAACGACTAAGGCTGCCTCTAAAATTCCTGCAGAGTTTCGATCGACCGAATGGTCGACCAAGGTGACTTTCGATCGACCAGAAGTGCCTAAATTTCCAAAATTAGGTAATTGACTTCAGTTTTGCTTGATTTTGTAGCTTGTAATGAGTCCCGTCATCAACTCTTGAACCTCTTTGGCCTTGGACCTCCTCATGGGCCTCGTCGGCATGCGAATCGAGGGTTGACTTCCTTGGCTCTCATCATTCCCTCCCCCGTGAAAAGGATTCGACCCCGAATCTTTACATGCATCAAAAGGGGATAAGTCAGACACGTTGAAAGTGGCAGAAACATTATACTCACCTGGGAGATCAAGTTTGTAGGCATTGTGATTGATCTTTTCAATGACTTGGAATGGACCATCTCCGCGCGGTTGTAATTTAGATTTCCTTTGATCAGGAAAGCGCTCTTTACTCAAGTGGAGCCACACCTAATCCCCCGACTCAAAGGTGACGAGCTTTCTACCCTTGTTGGCTTAGGAAGAATATTGCTCATTCTTCTTCTCAATTTGGAGCTTGACTCTTTCATGAAGAGATTTAATCAAGTCCACCTTCTTCTTCCCATCTAAGCTATTTCTTTCATCAACAGGTAAAGGAATTAAATCGAACCTAGTTAGTGGGTTAAAGCCATAAACAATCTCAAATGGAAAAAAAGAAGTAGTTGAATGAACACTTCTGTTATAAGCAAATTCAACAAAAGGTAGACTCTTTTCCCAATTCTTTAGATTACTCTTAAGAATGGCGCGAAGGAGTAGTCCTAAAGTTCTATTAAACTACCTCAGTTTGGCCATTGGTTTGGGGGTGATAGGTAGTTGAAAATAGAAGTTTGGTTCCCAATTTTCCCCACAAAACCTTCCAAAAATAGCTAAGAAACTTTACATCCCTATCCGACACGATACTCCTAGGGGCCCCGTGAAGTCTAACCGCCTCCTTGAAAAAAATGTCGGCTATGTGAAGGCTATTAGTAGTCTTATGACAAGCAATAAAGTGTGCCATCTTACTAAATCAATTAACTACCACAAAGATGGAATCACTCCCCTTCTTAGATCTAGGTAGACCTAAAATAAAATTCATAGAAATATCGGTCCACCGCTCACTAGGAACGGGTAAGGGTGTATATAACCCATGCAGTGCTACCTTGGACTTGGTCTTCCTACAAGTTATGCACCTAGAGCAAGTTCTCTCAACATCCCTCCTCATTTTAGGCCAATAGAAATGTTTTTGCAAGATTTCCAAGATTCTTCTCACCCCAAAGTGATCCATTAAACCTCTCACATGAGCTTCTCTCAACAACAACTCCCTCAAAGAGCAATTAGGAACACAAAGTTTAACCTCACGAAATAAGAACCCCTCATGTCTATAGTATTTATCACATGCAACCTTTTCACATGAAACAAATATACTTGAAAAATCCACATGAAGCACATACAAGTCCTTAATACTCTCAAAACCCAACAATTTAGCACTCAAAGTAGTGATAAGGGCAAACATTCTAGAGAGTGCATCGGCTACCACATTCTCCTTACCTTGTTGATATTTGATGACGTAGGGAAATGTCTCCACGTACTCCAACTATTTGGCATGCCTCTTGGTCAACTTCCCTTGTCCCTTCAAGTGCTTCAACGATTTATGATCGATGTGGATGACGAACTCTCTAGGCCACAAGTAGTGGTGCCATATCTCTAATGCTCTTACCAAAGTATAGAGCTTCTTGTCATAGGTGTGATAGTTCAAGGTGGCCCCATTGAGCTTCTCGCTAAAATAGGCTATCAGTCTCTTAACTTGCATAAAAACCGCTCCAATGCTTATGCCTGAAGCATCACATTCAATCTCGAAGCATCACATTCAATCTCAAAAGTTTTGTCAAAGTTAGGAAAGGATAAAATGAGTGCGGTGCACAACCTTTGTATTATTTCATTAAAAGCCATTTCTTGTGCCCCCCCCCCAATTTAAATCCAACATTCTTTTTAACTACCTCGGTAAGTGGTGAGGCTAGAGTGCTAAAATCTTTGACAAAACGACGATAGAAACTAGTTAGCTCATGAAAACTCCTTACCTCGGTGACACTTTTGAGAGTTGCTCATTCCTTAATAACCTTAATCTTCTCCTCATCGACCTCAATCTCTTTAGTGCTAATGACAAAGCCAAGAAAAACAACACTTTCCATGCAAAAATTACACTTTTTGAGATTGACATACAATTTTTCTTCTTTTAAAACTAATAGCACACATCTCAAGTGTTCAATATACTCTTTCAAATTCTTGCTATAAATCAAAATATCATCAAAGTAAACTACCACAAATTTTCCAATGAATGCACGCAAAACATAATTCATCAACCTCATAAAAGTGCTCGGTGCATTAGTGAGACCAAATGGCATAACTAACAATTCATATAAACCATACTTAGTTTTAAATGCAGTTTTCCATTCATCTCATTCTCTCATTCTAATTTGATGGTATCCACTTCTCAAATCAATTTTACTAAAAATGCAAGAACCATGTAATTCGTCAAGCATGTCATCTAACCTAGGGATAGGATGTCAATACTTTACCGTTATATTGATGGCTCGGAAATCAACACACATCCTATAGGTTCAGTCCTTCTTGGGAACTAGTAGCATGGGCAGGCACAAGGACTCATGCTCTCTTAAACATATCATTTGTTCATCAACTCCTCGACTTGCTTTTGAAGTTCTTTGGTCTCTTCCGGATTTCTTCGATATGTCGGTATATTGGGAATGACGGCTCCAGGAACGAAGTCATTTTGGTGCTGGATGCCTCTAATGGGGGGAAGCCCACTAGGCATTTCCTCCGGGAAGACATCTTAGAATTCCTGCAACAAAGAGATAGTCAAATCGGGGAGAGAAGTGTGAGAATCATCTAGTGTAAGGAAGGACTCCCATTATACACCATCAAGAGTATGTTTTGATTTTCTTTTATCGTCCTCTCCACTTCACCCTTACTAGCATAAAATTTCACTTTCTTTTTGACATCATTTGTCCTCTTTCTCTTATCCTTCTCCCCCTCACTCTTTATCTCACTACTCTTCTCATCCTTTTTTTCACTCTCTCTATGTTCCCCACTCACTTCCATTCTTTTTCTTCTCCTCTCCTTATCCTCTTCCACCTCCTTTTTGAGCTTCAATTGGTCCTTGTAGACTTCTTTCGAGCTCAAAGGTAATAGAGTAACAGGCTTCTCATTCATTTGGAAGCTATACCGGTTCTTTCTCCCATCATACACCACCTTCCTGTCGTATTGCCAAGGCCTACCCAAAAGTATGTGAGTAGCTTGCATGGGAACCACATCACAAAGCATTTGATCCTCTTATGTCCCAATGTTGAAACTAAGAAGTACTTGCCTACTCACCTTCAACTCCCCATAGTCACTCAACCATTGCAATTTGTAGGGGTTAGGATGTAGTGTCACCGGTAATCCTAGCTTCTCCACCATGCTAGTACTAACCACATTTGTACAACTCCCTCTATCAATGATGATACTACAAACCTTATCTCTCACAACACACCTAGTATGAAAAATGTTTTCCCTTTCCCTAGCCATTTCATCAATCTTGGCTTGTATATTAAGAGATCTCATTGTAACTAAGGACTTTGGTGGACTAACAACTCCTTCCACCCTTTCTTCCTCACTCTCACTATCACCTTCCCATTTCATCCGTTCTTCTTCATCTTCATCTCCCGAGTACCGCTCCCCATTTTTAATGAACATCATTCTATTGTTAGGGCACTCCCGAGAATAATGCCTCCAACCCCTACACTTAAAACACTTAATATCCCCACTCCTAGAAGCAGTAGGAACAACTTTGGGCTTATCCTTGATGAAGCCAACTTCTTTTCCCTTGGATGTCTCAGCCTTGTCCTTAAGTGGCATTTTGTCAACCTTCTCATTTCTCCACTTAGACTTCCAAGTGGAACTAGGACCTCCCAATTTTTTTTCTTGTCCTTTCTTCTTAAATTGTTCCTTTCTTTTCAATTGCTCCTTCACTTTGATAGCCATATGCACCAACTCCTCCATTTTGACATAATGGTGCAACTCCACCACATTGGCTATTTCTCTATTCAACCCACTAATAAATCGAGCTATGGTGGCCTCTCTATCCTCCTCGATATTAGCTCTCATCAAGGCCCTCCCCATCTCCTTGTAATAATCCTCCACCCCTATAGAACCTTGAGTAAGAATTTGTAATCTTTGATAGATCCCTCTATAGTAATGATTAGGATCAAATCTCTTCCTCGTGAGATTCTTCAACTCATCCCAAGTTTCAACACTACCTTCCAAATTCCTCCTTCTAGTGAGCAATAAATTATCCCACCAAGCCAAGGCACAGTCGGCAAACTCCACTACCGTTAACTTGACATTTATCTTCGGAGTATCGATGACATTCAAAGATCAAATCCATCTTACTTTCCCACTCTAAATAAACATCCGAATCACTAGTCTCATGAAATGAAGGAATCCTCATCTTTATGCTCCCAAGATTACCATCCACCCCATCTCTATCTCTATGATTTCTCCCATGACCTCAACCATTCCCTCTAACATTCCTATCTCCTCGATTCCTACCCATATTCCAATTTTGTTCACTACCCCCTTCACTCTCCAACTCATCACCATCATCCTCCTCATCATATTCATCTCTAACTCTCCTTCTAGCACCCCTCCTATCATTATCATCCCTTGGTAATGGGACTTCCCTCCTAGTATCCAATCTTTCTAATCTCGCCTCTAACCTTCTTTCAATTCTTTCTCCCATTTCTTCTACTTGTCTTTCCATTGTAACCGTGAGAGCTTGTATCATGTCTTTCAATTCTTGAGTTTGTTCATTTGAATCTTGTCCACTTGAAGTATGAGTATTTGCCATGGAGTGCAAGTGTGTAAGTATCCTTACAAAATATTCGCTCTCGTGTTTTCACTCAAGTTGTGATGCAAACCCCTTCGGTGTGTTGATCGAAAATTCCCACAATAATTTAATACAAAACCCAAGAAAGCTAAAGTAGTAAAATAAAAGATAAACACCTTAACTCAAGTTTAAATCTAACCCAAATTTAAATCTAACCCAAAATTCAAGGATTAAACTAACCCTAGCCCAATGGGTATCAACCAAACAAATTTCAAGGTGGCGAAAAATAAACAACAACACATGAATAATAATACTCAAGCAAAGTTGATTAACTTCCAAGAAAATACAAGATCAAAGAGGTTTAACCTTACCTCAAGAAGGGGGTCTTCAAGACCAAGCTCTCAGGAGCATTACAATGAACATCCAAAGTTATCTTTACAAATGAAAAGAAAATAATATATAATGTACAAAATTGGGCAAAATGTGCAAATCTCGGAAATTGCAACAAAACCCTGTTTTTGTGAAAATTGCACCAAAAACCCCGTTTTTGTGAAACGGGGTGTGATAAGTGTGTTTTTACACACTTATTTAGTTCCTAAATTAGCACTTTAATTGACAAATTGAGCAAATATCTACTTATAAATTGTGTTTATCTTGTACAATTAGGTACAAACTCAATTGGAAAGCAAATGGACAAGATTGGAGTGCAATTGAGCTTAAAGATGAGCAAATTTGACGTTCAAGGACCAAAGTGAAAGAAATCGAAAGTTTGAGGACTAAATTGCAACATCCCAAAAAGTTGAGAACCAAGGTTTACTACTCAAATTCAAGGAGAAAATCACAATAGAAAGTGAAATGATTGCTTAATTGATGAATTTGAGTGAAGATGGATCAATCGCACACAAAAAGTAAAGTTGGGGACCAAAGTGCAGAAGTGTCAAAGGTTGAGGACTTGGGATGAAAAATCAAAGTTGAGGGACTTGGCAGCAGTTTAAAATCTGATTTCATATTTTTCCAAAGAAGTATTGAGCTGGGCACATAGATGAAGAGAAAAATAGAGTTTGGGGACCATTTTGCTCAACTTCCAAAACTCAAGGACCAAATGTGCAATTTTAGAGAGACAAGGACAGGAGAGCATGGCTGGAACGTGCTTACTGCTGGCAGCATGGGCAGATGATGGAGAGCATGGGAAAAAGCAGGCTGGACAGAAACTGCAAGACTAGAGGCTGATGTTTTGAATCTATATATACACACAAACAGAGAGAAGGAAAGAGGGGAGCATATAGGAAATGAAAAGAATAGAACCGGGGGTTCAAATTCAGGGTGACAGCCTGAAATTGCTGGTTAAATTCATTAGATAGAGATACATATATATATATATATGTATATAGAGATTAAGACTGGAGGAATTGCATTGCTGGAAGTGCTGATCTGCAGATAGAAGCCGGGCTGGATGCTGCTACTGCTGGTGCTGCTGACTGCTGGGAGGAAGCTGCTGTTTCTGGATTTGCTGCCGAAACCGGAGGAACTGGTTCTGCTGTTGGTTCATGCTGCTGAAGATCAAAATTGAGGGACCTGCTGCAGGCTGGGAACACTGCTAGTTGCTGGTGCTGCTGGAAGAAGACCTGGGGCTGCTGCTGGACTGAAACTGCTGGAAATCTGCTGGAAGATTGCAGCCTGGTTCAACTGCTGCTTGAGAGTGCTGGTTGCTGTGAAACATTGCTGCTGCTGGAAAGTTGCTGCCTGCTGCTGCCATTTTCACTATTGCTGGATCTGTTTTATCTGCCGAGGGAGCTGCTGCCTGGGGACGTGCAGCTGCTGGAAATGCTGCTGTGCTGCTGAATGCTACTGCAGAAAGCTGGATTGCTGGAATTAATTGCTGCTGCCTCTGGACTGCACCTGAGTTGCTGCTGCTGCTTCAGTGCTGAAGGGCTGCTGCTGGTGCTGATATGAAGCTTGGCCTGTGACTGCAATGGAATGGATGATGACTGCCATGGCTGGAATTGGAATGGACTGAATTGATGGTTCAACCTGGGAGCAGGGACTGAAATGCAAAGAAGTGAAAGGCTGGTAATGAATGGGAAGGCTTCAGGTGAGTTGGTTGTGGTTGGGTTGCGGCTGGACGCAAGCCTGCAACAAGAAGTTGCAATGAATCAGGCTGCGGCTGGACGCAACTCAAGCAGCGATGGAAATTCACAATCTTCAAACTCCGGGTTTTTAATTTTAATGTTAATTTTATTTTCACTTCTCGAACGCATGTTTAGCTAAATTTTAATGTTGGGATGATTGATGGAATTTAACCTAGTTTGGATTAATTTTAATATTTGCTATTTGATTAAATGCTTATTTCATGTGTGTTTGTTATTGAGATTATTACATGTGTTTGCTTGATCACCAAATATGCGTTTTGTGAAGTGTATGATAATCGAGAGATATTATGCATTTTAGACCAAATAACAAATGCTCTAGGTTCTTGTTAAGGATAGAGATATACCTTAAACCCTAGATGATCCATTGAGCTATTTTCACAAAGAGTTAATGCAATTGATTGGGCCTTAATCGACATAGAGATATAGTAGGTTAGACCAATTGATTAGGGTTGATTTCACTCGAGAGAGGTAATTGGCTAAGCTTGGAAAATCGGGTCTAACATTGTAAATGAGTAATTTGTTAATTTGCATGTTGAGAAATTAATTAGGCGACGGTTAAATGAAATCATGAATCCCAACTATTTTATCTTTCATTTTCCTTATTTTAATTCAGTTTAGAATTATTTTCTTTAATTTAGAATTTACAAAAATCCATCTTTTAATTGTGTGTTTCTTTTATTGTTAGAATTAAATTAATTAAAGTTGTATAATCTAAAGTAAACATTCCTCGTGGGATCGACAATCCGGACTCAAAAAGTCCACTTTATTACTTGTACGCGACCCGTGCGCTTGCGGTACACTATTTTGAGCGAACAAGGTGTTTCGGTCGACCGACACGATCGACCGAACCATTTTCGGTCGATCACATGGTCGACCGAAATGGGACTTTCGGTCGACCAAGCCTTGGCCGAACACGACTGAGGCTGCCTTCAAAAATCTCTGCAGACTTTCGGTCGACCGAAATTGGCTGAGTCCAATTTCTTCTTCTTTTTGGCTCCAACTTGATTCTCGGCTTGTTTTTCTTGACTTTAATTACTTGTTTAGCCTCGAATCTTGAACCTCCTTGGCATCGGATCTCGTCATGGATTCCACAGGCTTGCGCATCGAGGTTTGACTTTCTCGATTCTCATCATCCCCTCCCTCTTGAAAAGGATTCGACCTCGAATCTTGCTTGAGTGCACTATCGTGAGACTCTTTGAACTTTGATCTTGCAACATTGTGGATCACAGGTTCATGCGATGAAGTTGGACCTTCGCGATTCTCATCATCTCCTCCATCTCGAAAGAGATTCGACCAAGAATCAACACCTACAATAAAAATAGAAAATTCAGACACAATAAATGTAACTGAAATTTCATACTCACCGTGCAAAATCAATTTGTAGGCGTTGCCAAAAGCTTGAGATGTGCCAACACTGCAAAGTAGCAATTTGGATTTTATTTGATCGGGGGGTCACTCCTTCCACGAATGGGAATACATCCGGCCGTCCGGGTCAAATGGAATATGCTTCCTACCATGGTTGGCATTGGAAATATATTGTATACCAATTTCCTCAAATGGAAGCTCGAGCCTCCTGCAAAGGGGTTTAACCAAAGGTGCATTCTCGTGGCAACCTAAACCAACTCTTTCTTCAATAAAAATATGCATAAAGTTCAACAGAGTTAATAGGTTAAAGTCACAAGCAATTTTAAGTGGAGAAAACTTGCTAATATGATGAGAAATTAAATTGCAAGCAAATTTAACAAGCACAAAATTAGCACCAACTTCGTGCAAATGCACGACTTCCCGAAAGAAAAGATTAGCTATGTTAATGACCTTGTTGGTTTCATGGTATGCAATCAAATGTGACATTTTAATACTCCCATCAACAATCACAATAATAGCATCATTTTATTTCTTTGTTCCACGTAAACCTACTATAAAACTCATATAATAAGTAACCCAATGTTTACTCATGATGGGCAAATATGTATGGAATTCTTGGGGCAAAAACTTAAAATTAAGTTTAGCCATTTTGCAAGTTAGGTATTTACAACAAGTGTAAACATGTTCAACACCAATCTTCAAATTAGGCCAATAACATTGATCACATAATACCCCTAAGACCCCGTTGATTTTAAATCGCACCATCAAACAACTATCATGTGCCTCTCCCATTAGCAATTTTCACATGTCACATTTAAAAAGAAACAATCCAATTTTCTAAAACAAATAATTATCATGCCCATAGAATTCATCAAGATATCGCTCATAACATGATTCATAAATTTTTAAAAAATTTGGATTATTAACATGCATGCCCTTAACATGTTCAAAATAAAATGAGGGGGCATCAAGAAATGTTAGAAGTGAAGTCCTATTATCACAAAGACATCTCAATAAATTTCTCTCATGGACTCTCCTAGCTAGCAATTTCTTTAGAGAGCAAATATGCACGTCAAGCATATTTTCACAAAATAAGGATTCAACATGCCCATGAAATGTACTATATGCAACATTTTCACACAAGGATTTGGTATTTATGCAATTGGGCACATGCAAAAAGTTGTATTTACAAATTAAGCACTCATCATGACAATGATCCCTACCACATGTTACATTTTCACAAGTCAACAACACACTTATCAAATCTATATCAAGATCATACAACCCTCTAATGTATTCAAAATACAATAACCTTGTATTTAAAGAATTGTTAGGAGCATACCTCCTTGATGCGACGTTGGTTATTTCATTTTGTTTACCTCGGTTGTACTTGTTGTTGTAGGGAAATGTTTACATGAATTTCTTCCACACGGCATGCCTTTGGAGCTCCTTGTTGCTTTGATAAGTATGCTTAACGATCCCCTGCAACAAAGAAGTAACCAAGCTAGGGAGGGAAGTGTTAGAATATTCAAGAGTAAAGAACATTTTGGGGTGATCTTTTCTCTCAATTTTCTTGGTGGCACTCATCACTCCCTCACCTTTTTCTGAGGTAAGAACCTCAACTCTCAGTTCCTCTCTCGCCTATCCTTTTTCTGGAGTCGTGGCTCCAACTTTCAATTCTTCACCTTTTTCTAGGGTCGTGGCCCCAACTCTCTCTTTTTCACTTGACCTCACTCTTGTGTTGACATCAATTTCCTCAAGTGATTTTTCTTTTGATTTCCTATTTTCCCTTTCTTTTCTTTCTTCCTCAAATTCCTTCTTGAGTTTCATTTGATCTTTATGAACTTTCTCCAAACTCAAAGATAGGATTACAACCTTTTTTCCATCTATTTGGAAACTACACCGGTTCCTCCTCCTATCATGATTTACATTTCGCTCACATCGCCAAGGTCTTCCCAAAATTATGTGAGTAGTGTGTAAGGGAACCACATCACATAATATTTGGTCACTATAAGTACCAATGTGAAAAGTAAGAAGAACTTGTTCACTTACCCTCACCTCCCCATAGTCATTCAACCTTTGCAATATATAAGGATTAGGATGCTTCATAACCGGTAACCCCAATTTCTCCACCTTACTAGCACTTACCAAATTCGTGTCATGCTCCCCGTCTATAATGAGACTACATGCCCTATCCCTCACAAGGAATATAGTGTAGAAAGTATTTCCTCCATACTTCTCCCTCTCATTATCACGGGACAAAAATTTTGGTAGCCTAGCATTCATCTCCTTCACTACTTCTCTACTTCCACTACTGTCCCTCCTATGGAATGATGAAGTCTTCATTTGCACACTATCAATATTTTCATCAACTCCATTCCCCCTATCATCCAACCCATCTCCATTCCTATCTACCCACTCTCTTCTTCCTCTACACATTCTCCATTCTTCTTCAACTTCCCCTTCATTATCATCCGTCATATGGAATGATGGACTCTTCATTTTTGTTATATTAATATTATCATCAATTCCATCTCCACTCATATCTACCCATTCTCCTGTTTTCCTATACATGCTCCCATTTTGTTCACGGTCCCCTTCATCATCCCAAACATTCATTCTAATTTTCCTATTCAACTTCCCATTTTGTTTTCTACTTCCATCCCTATACACAATGTTCCCAAATTTATCCCTCACCCTTCTTCTACTACACATCATTTCTTCACCTCCCTTATTTGATGTACTCTCCCCTCTTGTTCCTAAATTTTCCAACTCACCCCCACTTTTCTCTATTTGTCTGGCCATGGTGGTTGAAAGATTTTCCAACAAGTACTTCAAATCTTGAGTTTGAGAATTGAAAATGGACATGGTGTGCAAGTGTGAAAGTGTTCTCACAAGAAAATATTTCTCTCATGTTTCACTCAAATTTGGCTTTTACTCTCTATTGAGCTCACCACTCTTGCCTTTTTCCATTCAAAATCTCCTTTCTCAAGTTGACGAGAATCGAGAAAGTCAAACCCCGATGCACGTGCCCTGGGACCCATGACGAGATTCGAAGTCGAAGAGGTTCAAGATTCGAGGTAAAACAATGTGAATAAGTTAAGAAAAGCAAGCTGAGAATCAAGTTGGAGCCAAAAAGAAGAAGAAATTGGAATCATCCAATTTCGGTCGACCGAAAGTCTGCAGAGATTTTTGAAGGCAGCCTCAGTCGCGTTCGGCTGAGGCTTGGTCGACTGAAAGTCCCATTTCGGTCGACCATGTGATTGACCGAAAATGGTTCGGTCGACCGTGTCGATCGACCGAAACACCCCGTTTCACGAAAACGGGATTTTTGTTGCAATTTCCACAAAAACGGGGTTTTGTTGCAATTTCCGAAATTTACACATTTTGCCCATTTTGTACCTTTTATACACATTTTCTTGTCATTTGTAAGATAACTTGGTGATGTTCAATGTGAAGCTCTTGAGAGAGTTCCTCTTGTGGGTGAGGTAAATCCCATTTTTTGATCTTGTATCTATTAGGAAATTAATCAACTTTATCTTGAGTATTATTATTCTTGTGTTGTTGTTTATTTCCGCCACCTTGGAATTTGTTTATTTCTTTTCATTGGGCTAGGGTTTGTTAATTCTTGAATTTTGGGTTAGATTTAAACTTGGGTTTAGGTGTTTATCCTTTATTTTACCACTTTAGCTTTCTTGGGTTGATATTAAAATTGTTGTGGGAATTTTCGGTCAACACACCGAAGGGGTTCACATCATTTGGTATCAGAGCTTGGCTCTAATTTGGTAAACCTATCTTTACATTAATTGTTGTTGTTCTTGATAATAAAAAAAAAAAAAAAAAAATTCCGAAAATTGGGAAAAATTGGAGAAAATTTGTATGCACATGAGTATTTATTGATCATTACATATTGGGTATATTGATTGTTGAATTTGTTGGGGGTTTCCATTAGCCAAACACTTACTTTCCTACATTATCCAAAGTGTTTGATAAATTGTCCCAATGAAAAATACTCCATTCATGCTTTGTTGTTCAATGCCCATATATTGTTAATTACTTGGGGCTATCCAATTCCCATCATTGAGATTGTGTTATCAACATTTTATTCCATATATCACTTGCTTCATACATTGGAAAATTGTTGATCACTCATTCCTTGCCACATTTGGGTTGTTTGGGATTTATCACATATCCACATTATACCCACATTCAAGGTCATTCAAGATTGAGTACAAAGTGTTTGCTAAATTGCTACATTGAAAATTTACACTCTTGTACTTATTTGCTCTACATCTATACCTTATCAAATATTTGTGGTTTGTTAATCCCATTGCTAAAATTGTGTTCCTAGCATCTTATCCCACATAAATATTGTTCATTTTGAGTATAGCAAGCACATAAATTCTACTTGCTATTTGTGTCTACTTGTTCTAAATTCTTTCTTCCTTGTTGGTGATTTCTTTAACTCCACAAGAATTATACTTTATGGTTTAGTTGATTAACTTCCTTGGAGAACTTGAGAAATGAGATTTTGAGTGGAAAAAGGCAAGAGTAGTGAGCTCAATAGAGGGTAAAAGCCAAATTTGAGTGAAACACGAGAGAAATATTTTCTTGTGAGAACACTTTCACACTTGCACACCATGTCCATTTTCAATTCTCAAACTCAAGATTTGAAGTACTTGTTGGAAAATCTTTCAACCACCATGGCTAGACAAATGGAGAAAAGTGGGGGTGAGTTGGAAAATTTAGGAATAAGAGGGGAGAGTACATCAAATAGGGGAGGTGAAGAAATGATGTGTAGTAGAAGAAGGGTGGGGGATAAATTTGGGAACATTGTATATAGGGATGGAAGTAGAAAACAAAATGGGAGTTTGAATAGGAAAATTAGAAGGGATGCTTGGGATGATGAAAGGGATAGTAAACAAAATGGGAGCATGCATAGGAAAAGAGGAGAATGGGTAGATAGGAGTGGAGATGGAATTGATGATAATATTGATAGAAAAAAAATAAAGAATCCATCATTCCATAGGAGGGATGATAATGAAAGGGAAGTTGAAGGGGATGGGAGAATGGGTAGAAAAAGAAGAGAATGGGTAGATAGGAGTGGAGATGGGATGGATGAGAAGGTTAATATTGAGCAAATGAAGGCTTCATCATTCCATAGGAGGGACGGTAGTGGAGGTAGAGAAGTAGTGAAGGAGATGAATGCTAGGCCACCACAATCTTTGGCCCATGCTAATGAGATGGAGGAACATGGGGAGGATAATTTCTACACTAGGTGCCTAGTGAGTGATAAACCATGTAGTCTCATGATAGATGGGGAGATTGGCACTAATTTGGTGAGTGCTAGTAGGGTGGATAAATTGGGGTTACCGGTTATGAAGCATCCTAATCCCTATGTATTGCAAAGGTTGAATGACTATGGGGAGGTGAGGGCAAGTGAACAAGTTCTTCTTACTTTTCACATTGGTACTTATAGTGATCAAATATTATGTGATGTGGTTCCCTTACACACTACTCACATAATCTTGGGGAGACCTTGGCAATGTGAGCGAAATGTGAATCTTGATAGGAGAAGGAACCGATGTAGCTTCAAAATGAATGAAAAAAAGGTTGTGATCCTATCTTTGAGCGTGGAAGAAGTATGCAAAGACCAAATGAAGCTCAAGAAGGAATTCGAGGAAGAAAAAGAGAATTCAATTGAGCAAATTGAAGAAAGCAAAAATAAGAGCATGAGAGTTGGGGCCTCGACCCTAGAAAAAAGGTGAGGAATTGAGAGTTGGAGCCACGACTCCAGAAAAAGGAGAGACGAGAGAAGAACTGAGAGTTGAGGTTCCTACCTCAGAAAAAGGTGAGGGAGTGATGAGTGCCACCAAGAAGATTGAGAGAAAAGATCACCCCAAAATGTTCTTTACTCTTGAATATTCTGACACTTCCCTCCCTAGTTTGGTTATTTCTTTGTTGCAGGAAATTGTGAGGCCAACTTATCAAGGCAACAAAGAACTCCAAAAGCATGCCTTATGGAAGAAATTCATGAAAACATTTTCATACAACAACGAGTACAACCGAGGTAAAGAAAATGACATAACCGATGCAACATCTAGGAGGTATGCTCCTAACATTTCTTTGAATGCAAGGTTATTGTGTTTTGAATACATTAGAGGGTTGTATGATCTTGATGTAGATTTGACAAGTGTGTTGTTGACTTGTGAAAATGTAACATGTGGTAAGAATCATTGTCATGATGAGTGCTTAATTTGTAAATGCAACTTTTTGCATATGCCCAATTGCATAAGTACCAAATCTTTTTGTGAAAATATTGCATATAGTACATATCATTGGCATGATAAATTCTTATTTTGTGAAAATATGATTGTCATGCATATTGACTCTCTAAAGGAATTGCTAGTTAGGGGAGTCCATGGGAAAGATTTATTGAGATGTCTTGATGATAAAAGAACTTCGCTTCTAACATTTCTAGATGCTCCCTCATTCCGAATTTGTTAAACATTTATGAATCATGTTGTGGGCAATATTTTGATGGGTTCTATGGGTGTGATGATTATTATTTTTTTGGAAAATTGGATTGTTTCCTTGTAAAAGTGACATGCGTAAATTGCTAGTGGGAGGAGCACATGATAGTTGGTTGTTGGGGCGATTTAAAATTAACGGGGTCTTAGGGGTATTATGTGATCAATCTTATTGGCCTACTTTGAAGCTTGGTGTTGAACATGTTTGCACTTGTAGTAAATGACGAACTTGCAAACTGGCTAAACTCAAGTTTTTGCCCCAAGAATTCCATGCATATTTTCCCATCCTGAGTAAACCTTGGACTGCTATTTCTATGAATTTTTGTGACGACCCGAATTCTCGACCATTCGAGTGCCACTAAAAGTGACTCATATCTTATTATCGAGACTTAAATAGTAATGTAAAATTATTCAAAAGAATAATTAGAATCCCATAATTTTATTTGTGAATAAAAATAGAACATAATTTTCTTACATAAAGTTCAACATAATTATCTCATCAATCTTAACCACTTTTGCCACTTCCATGTTGACCGCCTCGAACCTTCAATTATCTGAAAATGGTAAATATCGTGGAGTGAGATTTATAAAATCTCAGTAAGTATACCAAGCATAAATTTTCTTTTGAAAGCATATGGATCATTTTCATCATAACATAGGATAGGATCGAAATACTCATAAACATAGGGAGACACAAGAATTTTACCGAACTTAAATGGCAAGAATTCTTATGTGTAGCGCTACTAAACTCCGGTCCCCTTAGCATAATCATAAACATATCATATGGAACCCATAACAATCTTGTGAGATTGATTTCATAGCAATGATCCAAACATTTTCATAAAAACATAAGATATACTTACTTGTCATAAAAACATACTTACTTTTCATAAAAACATAAGGTGTATTTACCTTTCATAAAAACATACTTACTTTTCATAAAAACATAAGATATACTTACTTGTCATAAAAACATACTTACTTTTCATAAAAACATAAGGTGTATTTACCTTTCATAAAAACATACTTACTTTTCATAAAAACATAAGATATACTTACTTGTCATAAAAACATACTTACTTTTCATAAAAACATAAGGTAATACCTTTCATAAAAACATACTTACTTTTCATAAAAACATAAGGTATATTTACCTTTCATAAAAAACATACTTACTTTTCATAAAAACATAAGATATACTTACATTTCATAACAACATACTTAATTTTCATAAAAACATAAGATATACTTACATTTCATAACAACATACTTAATTTTCATAAAAACATAAGATATACTTACATTTCATAACAACATACTTAATTTTCATAAAAACATAAGATATACTTACCTTTTAAAAGATTAAAATGAAGTGTAGTAGTAAATGGACCAAAACTTTCTTGACCACCTTGAATTTCTCTTACTTGTGGATTTTGTCAAGAGGTTGGAAATAAGTGTATATGTGTAGAGTTGTGTGTAAAAGAGATGGGTTTAAATAGATGTATAAAGTTGGCATATTGTAAACATAATCATTCAATTCTATTAATTTTAACACATCCTTTTCTTAAAGTAAAGCACCATTCATATACTTTTCCATATTTATACAAATAATATGCTCTTCATGATTATATATAATGGAGTCTATCAATCATTCATATATTTTTCCATATTTATACAAATGTTATGCTCTTCATGATTATATATAATGGAGTATATAAATCATTCATATACTTTTTCATTTTTTATACAAATATTATGCTCTTCATGATTACATATAATGGAGTCTTATCAATCATTCATATACTTTTCCATATTTATACAAATATTATGCTCTTCATGATTATATATAATGGAGTATATAAATCATTCATATACTTTTCCATATTTATACAAATATTATGCTCTTCATGATTATATATAATGGAGTATATAAATCATTCATATACTTTTCCATTTTTTATACAAATATTATGCTCTTCATGATTACATATAATGGAACCTCTCATGCTTGCATATATTTTCTTAATTTAAATAATAAAAGTAATTTTTGTATAAATAAATATTGGGATAACATTGAATTAAGTATTTGGACTTAATATACTTTAAATCAAGAAAATGGAGATATTTTTAGAAATTCGGAATTTAATTTAAAATCGAACGATCTCGATTATTTCTTGACTTGGCTATACGAATACGTCGCTGCGTTAACTTAATAAAAATGGGTGAAATAGTAGCGACACGATTTTCTATTAAAATAATTATTAATCGCGTAAAAATTCTTGGTTGCTACAAACTTACCCCCTTAAAATAATTTCGTCCTCGAAATTAAACTTACTTGATCTTATGATTTCTGAACACTTAATCAGAATCTCTTCTCTTCTTCTCTTAGGTAGTATCATTGCTACTATATTTAACCCACTGGACTTTGACTAAATGCATATCTTTGTTTTTCTTAAAAACATGGACTTTTCTATCAATAATAGACATATGTGTCTACTCATAAATTCTGACTCAAAAGGAAAATTCCCAATCGTATGTGATATTTCATCATGTCTTGTAGTACTCATGTAACCTGTCACTTATCATCGTATCATGTGACCTCAAATATTCGTATTAATATCTCTAAAATTTCAATAAATCTTTACTAACATATCATACCATAATAATTAGTCATTTCTTCTTATCACCAAATATCCCAAAGTAAATAAAATGGTTACCTGAATATCCCCTATGTAATATATCCAAACATATTATTCATCAATCAACATAATATCATCAGCTTATCTTTTCCCATATTTGTAACCAAAACGTTCTGCAAAATTCAAATAAATAATTAGCTCCCAAATAACTAAAATTCTTCACTTAATTGTCACAACATTTCCCGCAAGGTATTTCTTTCACTTGTACATACTTATGAATTCTGATTCGATACGGTCCTTATTTCACTTTCACGTATTCCCGTATCATCACACCATACCTTAATTACTTATTATTATACCTAAAATATCAGTACCAAATCCAAGAAAATATTCTGTATCTCAAAATCTTATCATCAAATCTTCCTTTATCGATAAAATTAAACAGCGCATTAATTCTTGTCTCTTCTTTTCATTATTCTATTCCGCGCTTTCTTGCTGGAATCAATATCAGATGGATCCACTTAGTTCCTTTATACCTTTAAATAGATCATGTTGGGAAGAGGTTAGATCCATCAAAAATGGATATCATCCTTTCAAACATTCGCAAGTATTATTCCAATCTTCCTATGAATGATCTGAGAAAAATTTATCGAATTAGGCTCGAAAGGTTGAGGTTGCTGATGGCTCATGGTATTCCAGAAGATGTTCGCTGGTTGATCGAAGCAAAAGTTCGATTATCTGGTGAATTACCTATGACATTTCCAAAGCACATGCCTGGTTTAGGCAAAAGCACCTTCGCAAAGAAACGAAGAGCAAAAAGGCTGAATGGTTGCTACAAATGTGCTCGTTGGAACTGTGATACTCGTTGCAAAACAGTAGGATATTCTTCTACTAATCGGGATGATAAAATCAAATTCATAAAGGGTGGACTGAGTAAGGAGTCTTTGGATGATATTCGACTGACTCTTGAGACGCACCCAAGTGGTTATGTGCAACGTGAACTTCTCTCCTTATACGCTCAGTTTAACGAAGACAAAAATCGTTATAGTCTCAAAAATATAACTGCAAAAGATCCTATCTGCCAGTCTGTTTTACACAATGAGGTTGTGGCAAATCAGCATTGATATAAGGTAAATCTCTTGATACATATTTAAAATATTCTTCTGTTTCCTTTCACGCGTTTTGATAAAGGTTGGTAAAAATATATTTTCCTTTCTCGAGGTTTGATAAAGCTGGAAAATAAATCACCGAAAGATGAAAGCTTTGATAAAATAGTCAAAAGTAGGCTGATTTTGTCAAAAGTAAATCTTTACTTTTTCAGAATCAATCAAAAACAGTAAATTTTTCCGGCTTTAAATAGCCAAACATATTTCATAGTTCAGGCATCCCAAAATCACATCTTCTTGGTAAGTTTTCTCTTCTATACTATCAAAGATGGAAGCACCAAAACTTCGACAGATCAAAACTATTTGTGTATTTTGTGGATCAAAAGTGGGGAAAGGCTTCAGTTATCTAGAAGCGGCCGTAGATCTTGGAAAGAAACTGGGGGAAAAAGGTATCACTCTTGTGTATGGGGGTGGTAGCAGTGGTCTAATGGGTTGTGTTTCCCAATCTGCTCTTGCAGAGAAATCAAAAGTAATCGGTGTCATACCTGTCCCTTTGGTAGATGTTGCAGGAAAAACACGAGGGCATGAAGTTCAAACCTTATCCATCCATGAACGCATAACTTGTATGCTATATGGTTCTGATGCCTTTATAGCCCTGCCCGGAGGTTTTGGTACCTTAGAAGAAATCTTTAACATTACCTCATGGGCTCAACTAGATCTCCATACTAAGCCTATTGGGCTTTTGAATGTTAACAATTTCTTTGATGGCTTGTTAACCTTTCTTGATTATGCTGTGGAACAGGGATTCATCTCTCCATTTTCCAGAAGGCTTCTTATTTCTGCTCCTACTATTGATGAACTACTGGATAAGCTGCAGTCATATATCTCAATACAAGATCCAGCAGGGGTTAAGATAGATTGGTCGCAAGGAAGGGGAATCAAGCGAAAATGGAGTCCGGTTAATGTAAACTTAACTTTATGAATCTTAGAATAGGTGGGGGTAGAGTACGGAGTATTCTTACTCTCGAGACACCCCTCTAATTTCCTAGGATTTTCCTTAATGTTTAAATCTTGTGTGTACCTCAAAGGTTCCAGGTAGTAGATTACGGAGTATTCTTACTCTCGAAACACACCTTTTTGAAGGTTTCTTTATTTCCTCAAAAGGTCAGAGGTGGTAGGATACGGCTACTCCGGAAACACATCTCTCAATTTGAGGAATTTCCCATGTTGCTTTCTTTTGCTTTTGCGTGTTTTCATGTATTTCCTTTCTAGGGTGACTCTTGTGTGTTCTCCTTATGAGAAAATAATAATATCTCTGTTATCATCTACTAAATCTCGTTTGTGATGTAAATGAACTTGTATGTCTAACTTCAATTCTCTTAGTGATTGCATACCATACTATGCTCTTAACTCCAAACGATAAAATTCTAGGCAGAGTTTTCCTTTGAAATTTGGACTTATCCAAATCGTAAGCATACTTCATAACTCACAATAATAACTAATTGTACATTTGATCACAATTTCATCAAACTTCAATATCATCATAAATATTCCAGAAAATCAATTCATAATTCCTCAACATAGAAATTTCAAATCATAATTTCTAATATCACCATATCAAGTCCTTATTTCTCAATAATTAAGAGCCTAAACTTTAAATCTCCAACTTCATAATTCTTCTCATAAAAATCTCAATAAAATCATATCACTTATAATCTCAACATCTCATCATAACTTCATAAAACTGACTTTCTATTTCTCGTTTAATCTAAACGATGAATAATTCGAAAATATTATCTAGTCCTTTCTGTTGACTTCTCATACTTAGTGCCATGTCTAAAATCAATTATGCAAATTCCATTTAGGGCTCATCATTTCTAAACTTGACGACAAAGATTATTTTGGAAATCATTCGTAAATCATATTTTTTTTTTTTTTTTTTTTCAAAATTGAAACTTGAAGAGTGGTACCAATAATCATCCACAGTTTTTCCTTGCTTTTAAGCAAAGGTAGTGATAAAGGGATAAATTATTGAACCGAAAATTGAAACTTGAAGAGGAAGTACTAATAACCATCCACAGTTTTTCCCTTGTTTTTACACAAAGGTAGTGATAAAGGGATAAATTATTGTACAATTCATTATCAATTTTGTTTGTTTAATATATTATTCCATATATTTTGGGCCAAAGTTACAACCCAACTTAATTTCTAATTGAGTCAATCTTACTAAGCTTAATATGAACCAAAATTCATATCAATATCCTCTATGTCTCATGATTCTACATTAAAATGAATAAATTAAAATTTAGGCTTCTATCAATTCATATCATACTCAACATGTATATTTCACTTAAAGATTCATAACATATGAATATTTCATACTTAACATGTCTTAATAAAATCGTAAATGACTTGCAAAGCATATAACATACCTGGTTCGAGGAGTCAATACGTGGAGAGTGACATAGTAGATTGATGAGTTAAAATATTTTTAAAAAAAAATTATTATTAATCATTTCGCATCTTTACATAAGATTGGGCCTAATTAACCCAAATAAAAATTTATCGTCAAATCTTATTTTCCTTTAGTCCCCGAACTTCTAGAAATTTATCAAAGACATCAATATAAACATCATATCACTAACTAATTATATTCCATAAAATTTTCAGGACATTACAAACTCCCTTGCTTAAAATGAATTTTGTCCTTGAAATTCGCACATCAAATTTCATCATACTTTTCAAAATCATAACCATACTTGACATGTGAAAATTCAAAAAAAAAAATTTTAAATGAATAGTGATTTCGTTCACTGTTCATCATGAATAGCACGTCGTTTTACTGTTCACGTGAATAGTGTTTTTTTTTTTTTTTTTTTTTTTTTAAAGAAATAAAATTTCAAAAATCTACAGAATCGTTTTTAAAACTCTTGTCTCTGATACCAACTGTGACGACCCGAATTCTCGACCATTCGAGTGCCACTAAAAGTGACTCATATCTTATTATCGAGACTTAAATAGTAATGTAAAATTATTCAAAAGAATAATTAGAATCCCATAATTTTATTTGTGAATAAAAATAGAACATAATTTTCTTACATAAAGTTCAACATAATTATCTCATCAATCTTAACCACTTTTGCCACTTCCATGTTGACCGCCTCGAACCTTCAATTATCTGAAAATGGTAAATATCGTGGAGTGAGATTTATAAAATCTCAGTAAGTATACCAAGCATAAATTTTCTTTTGAAAGCATATGGATCATTTTCATCATAACATAGGATAGGATCGAAATACTCATAAACATAGGGAGACACAAGAATTTTACCGAACTTAAATGGCAAGAATTCTTATGTGTAGCGCTACTAAACTCCGGTCCCCTTAGCATAATCATAAACATATCATATGGAACCCATAACAATCTTGTGAGATTGATTTCATAGCAATGATCCAAACATTTTCATAAAAACATAAGATATACTTACTTGTCATAAAAACATACTTACTTTTCATAAAAACATAAGGTGTATTTACCTTTCATAAAAACATACTTACTTTTCATAAAAACATAAGATATACTTACTTGTCATAAAAACATACTTACTTTTCATAAAAACATAAGGTGTATTTACCTTTCATAAAAACATACTTACTTTTCATAAAAACATAAGATATACTTACTTGTCATAAAAACATACTTACTTTTCATAAAAACATAAGGTAATACCTTTCATAAAAACATACTTACTTTTCATAAAAACATAAGGTATATTTACCTTTCATAAAAAACATACTTACTTTTCATAAAAACATAAGATATACTTACATTTCATAACAACATACTTAATTTTCATAAAAACATAAGATATACTTACATTTCATAACAACATACTTAATTTTCATAAAAACATAAGATATACTTACATTTCATAACAACATACTTAATTTTCATAAAAACATAAGATATACTTACCTTTTAAAAGATTAAAATGAAGTGTAGTAGTAAATGGACCAAAACTTTCTTGACCACCTTGAATTTCTCTTACTTGTGGATTTTGTCAAGAGGTTGGAAATAAGTGTATATGTGTAGAGTTGTGTGTAAAAGAGATGGGTTTAAATAGATGTATAAAGTTGGCATATTGTAAACATAATCATTCAATTCTATTAATTTTAACACATCCTTTTCTTAAAGTAAAGCACCATTCATATACTTTTCCATATTTATACAAATAATATGCTCTTCATGATTATATATAATGGAGTCTATCAATCATTCATATATTTTTCCATATTTATACAAATGTTATGCTCTTCATGATTATATATAATGGAGTATATAAATCATTCATATACTTTTTCATTTTTTATACAAATATTATGCTCTTCATGATTACATATAATGGAGTCTTATCAATCATTCATATACTTTTCCATATTTATACAAATATTATGCTCTTCATGATTATATATAATGGAGTATATAAATCATTCATATACTTTTCCATATTTATACAAATATTATGCTCTTCATGATTATATATAATGGAGTATATAAATCATTCATATACTTTTCCATTTTTTATACAAATATTATGCTCTTCATGATTACATATAATGGAACCTCTCATGCTTGCATATATTTTCTTAATTTAAATAATAAAAGTAATTTTTGTATAAATAAATATTGGGATAACATTGAATTAAGTATTTGGACTTAATATACTTTAAATCAAGAAAATGGAGATATTTTTAGAAATTCGGAATTTAATTTAAAATCGAACGATCTCGATTATTTCTTGACTTGGCTATACGAATACGTCGCTGCGTTAACTTAATAAAAATGGGTGAAATAGTAGCGACACGATTTTCTATTAAAATAATTATTAATCGCGTAAAAATTCTTGGTTGCTACAATTTTATAGTGGGTTTACTTGGAATAAAGAAAGAAAATGATGCTATTTTTGTGATTGTTGGTAGGAGTATTAAAACATCGCATTTGATTGCATATAACGAAACCAACAAGGTCATCAACATAGCTAATATTTTCTTTCAGGAAGTTGTGTAATTGCACGAAATTGGTGCTAATTTTGTGGTTGTTAAATTTGCTTGTAATTTAATTGTTCATCATATTAGCAAGTTTTCTCCACTTAAAGATGCTTGTGACTTTATCCTATTAACTCTGTTGAACTTTATGCACATGTTTATCGAAGAAAGAGTTGGTTTTAGTTAAGCCCCTTTGCAGGAGGTTCGAGCTTCCATTTAGGGGAATTGGAATGCAATGTGCTTCCAATGCCAACCATGGTGGGAAACATATTCCGTTTGATCCAGGCGTCCGGATGTGTTCCCATTCGTGGAAGGAACGACCCCCCGATCAAATAAAATCCAAACTACTACTCTGTGGTGTTGGCGCATCTCAAACTCTTGGCAGCGCCTACAAATTATTTTGCATGGTGAGTATGAAATTTCAGTTACATTTATTGTGTCTGAATTTTCTATTTTTATTGTAGGTACCGATTCGTGGTTGAATCCCTTTCGAGATGGAGGAGATGATGAGAATCGCGAAGGTCCAACTTTATTGCATGAACCTGTGGTACACAATGTTGCAAGATCTAAGTTCAAGGAGTTTCACAACAGTGCATTCGAGCAAGATTCGAGGTTGAATCCTTTTCAAGAGGGAGGGGATGATGAGAATCGAGAAAGTCAAACCCCGATGCATGTGCCCGTGGGACCCATGATGAGATCCGAAGTCGAAGAGGTTCAAGATTCGAGGCTAAACAATGTGAATAAGTCAAGAAAAGAAAGCCGAGAATCAAGTTGGAGCCAAAAAGAAGAAGAAATTGGAATCAGCCAATTTCGGTCGACCGAAAATCATTCCGGTCAACCGAAAGTCTGTAGAGATTTTTGAAGGCAGCCTCAGTCGCGTTCGACTGAGGCTTGGTCGACCGAAAGTCCCATTTCGATCGACCGTGTCGGTCGACCGAAACACCCCGTTTCACAAAAACGGGGTTTTGTTGCAATTTTCGAAATTTACACATTTTGCCCATTTTGTACCTGTTATACACATTTTCTTGTCATTTATAAGATAACTTGGTGATGTTCAATGTGAAGCTCTTGAGAGAGTTCCTCTTGTGGGTGAGGTAAATCCCATTTCTTGATCTTGTATCTCTTAGGAAATTAATCAACTTTATCTTGAGTATTATTATTCTTGTGTTGTTGTTTATTTATTTCCATTGGGCTAGGGTTTGTTAATCCTTGAATTTTGGGTTAGATTTAAACTTGGGTTAAGGTGTTTATCCTTTATTTTACCACTTTAGCTTTCTTGGGTTGGTATTAAAATTGTTGTGGAAATTTTCGGTCAACACACCGAAGGGGTTCGCATCACAAGTTCTCCAAGAAAGGTAATCAACTAAACCACAAAGTATAATTCTTGTGAAGTCAAGGAAATCACAAACAAAGGAAGAAAGAATTTATAACAAGTAGATACAAATAGCAAGTAGAATTTATGTGCTTTCTAAACTCAAAAGGAACAATATTTATGTGGGATAGGACGCTAGGAACACAATTTAGCAATGGGATTGACAAACCACAAATAATAGACAAGGTATAGATGTAGAACAATAAGTACAAAGAGTGTAAATTTTGAATGAGGCAATTTATCATACACCTTGTACTCAATCTTTGAATGATCTTGAATGGATAAAATGTGGATATATGATAAATCCCCAACAACTCAAATGTGACAAGAAATGAATGATCAACAATTACCCAATGTATGAAGCAAGTAATATATGGGATACAATGTTGATAACACAATCTCAATGATGGGAATTAGATAGCCCCAAGTAATTAACAAGTTATGAGCATTGAATAATAAGGCATGAATGGAGTATTTTTCTTTGGGACAATTTATCAAACACTTTGGATAATGTAGGAAAGTAAGTGTTTGGCTAATAGAAACCCCCAACAAATTCAACAATCAATATTCCCAATACATGGAATCAACAATACACATGAGCATATAAATTTTTCCCAATTTTTCTCAATTTTCGGATTTTTTTTTTTTTTTTTTTACACAACAATAAAGGTAAAGATAGGTTTACCAAATTAGAGCCAAGCTCTGATACCAAATGATGCGAACCCCTTCGGTGTGTTGACCGAAAATTTTCACAACAATTTAATACAAAACCCAAGAAAGCTAAAGTGGTAAAATAAAGGATAAACACATTAACCCATGTTTAAATCTAACCCAAAATTCAAGGATTAAACTAACCCTAGCCCAATGGGTATCAACCAAAAAAATTTCAAGGTGGCGGAAAATAAACAACAACACGAGAATAATAATACTCAAGCAAAGTTGATTAACTTCCAAGAAAATAAAAGATCAAAGAGGTTTAACCTTACCTCAAGAAGGGAGTCTTCAAGACCAAGCTCTCAAGAGCATTACAATGAACATCCAAAGTTATCTTTACAAATGAAAAGAAAAGAGTATATAATGTACAAAATTGGGTAAAAGGTGCAAATTTCGAAAACTGCAACAAAACCCCATTTTTGTGGAAATTGTAACAAAAACCCCGTTTTTGTGAAACGGGGTGTTTCGGTCGACCTACACGGTCGACCGAACCATTTTCGGTCGATCACATGGTCGACCGAAATGGGACTTTCGGTCGACCAAGCCTCAGCCGAACGCGACTGAGGCTGACTTCAAAAATCTCTACAGACTTTCGGTCGACCGGAATGACTTTCGGTCGATCGAAATTGGCTGAGTCCAATTTCTTCTTCTTTTTGGCTCCAACTTGATTCTCGACTTGCTTTTCTTGACTTTAATTACTTGTTTAGCCTCGAATCTTGAACCTCCTTGGCATCGGATCTCGTCATGGGTCCCACAGGCTTGCGCATCGAGGTTTGACTTTCTCGGTTCTCATCAAGTTGGCTCTTACCCTTAAATGAGCTCACCACTCTTGCCTTTTTCCACTCTATATTTTTTTCCTTACTCAAAAGTCTCAAGGAACGTAGTCAACTAAACCAAGAATTCAATTCTTGTGTAACAAATTTCCACAAACAACAATGAAGTAGAGAAAAGATTGACACAATAGCAAGTAGAATTTCTTTACTTGCTACTATACAAGAAAGATAGGAATTGAATTGGTTGGACAAGGTTCTCAAGAGTATGATCATAATAAGCTTAATAAAAGAAACAAGGAATCAACTAGGAATGTTTTTTGTGTTTGGAAAGTAGAGTTTATCATGAAAGTTTTCTTTGGACCATTTTATCAAACACTTAGAATGCAACCTTTGAAAGCATAAGAATTTTGAAGTGTTTGTTCAAATGTAACCCCCAACAACTCAAATATAACAACAATCAATTACCCAACAAGGTAGGAATCACAAATGTTCATGGGCATACAATTTTCCCCTTCTTTTTTTTTTTGGATATGATGAACAACAACAATAATGTAAATGATATGTTTACCAAATTAGAGTCAAGCTCTGATACCAAATGATGCGAACTCCTTTGGTGTTTTGATCAAAAATTTTCACAACAATTTTGTATCAAACCCAAGAAAGCTAAGTTGGTAAAATAAGTGATAATCTTGACACAAGCTAACCCTAACCAAAATTCTAAGGAATATAAACTCTAACTCAATGAAGAGAATAATAGCAAATTCCAAGATTTGTGGAAACAACAACAACAATACACAAGAATAATAATTCTTTAATAAAGTTGAAGAAGTTGCAATATTTGTTACAAGTAAAGAAAAAGAATTTACCTCTTCAAAATGCTCTCTAGAGTCTTCAAAGTCCAAGCTAGGGTTTGGAGGTGTGAGAAAATGTTATTAAATTACAAAAGTTGGGGTAATAATGAAAAATAGGAAATTGCACAAAAAACCCCGCATTTTCAAGTTTAGCATGTTTCGATCGACCGAAAGTCCTGAAGCTCCAAAATTAGGCAATTGACTTCGATTTTGCTTTCTTTTATGTGAACTTGATTTTGTAGCTTGTAAATGAGTCCCGCCATCAACTCGTGAACCTCTTTGAACTTGGACCTAGTCATGGGCCCTGTTGCACGTGAATTAAGGGTTGACTTCTTTGGTTCCCATCACTACCTTTGGCATTGTTTCCGAAAAATCCCTACATATGACATTGTTTGCAAGAAATGTCCCTACCTATTTGGAAAATAACGTCCATGTCTTCTTTATTGAGCGTCATGTTAAAACTCAGCGATTCAGATAGAACATAAACAAAATTCAAATAAAACAAAAACATCATCAAGAAAGACTAGAACATACAACCAAAATCTGCATATAATCACCCAAAATCAATTGTGCATTCAAATGCAACCATAACTTTACATTTGAGGATAAAACCAAATAATACATTGCTGATTGTAGACGAGCATATATGATTCAAAATACATTCTCTTCTATATCCTCGTAGTCTGTATGATAATCTCTTGCTGCTCGTCTGATACTCCATATCCAAAATCAAAATTAAATGTTTGATTTTAAGCAATAATAGTGGCAATGTTCTCCTCATCCATCCCATTATCAGATTCTACCAACCTTAAAGAAACCTCTCCCCTCTCTTTGTTCTTCAGTTTGATGTTCCCCAACCTCACCCATACTACATTAGTACCACCCACATTTATATCTTCCTCAGCCCTCCTCGACCCTACATCATCGCATTGAAAAGTGTCCTCATACCGTGACCACAACTCTTTTGCATTATCATGAAAAAATTGATTAGGCCAATCATTCCTAGGTTCCCCATCGATGTTTTCTTCCACCGATGGAAATTAACAACCTTCAAATTTGTAGTGATCTTCTTTGACCTAGGTATTTCTTACCTCTCTATTAGGTTGGTCATCAACTAACAAGTTGGAAGCATGTAGTGGCGATACATATGAAGCACACAATGTCAATGTTACAACATATATCACCACTACTAGCTGGCTATCCCTATTCTTCAGCATTTTATTAATACCCTCCTCACTCTCTAATCTACTCGACCTTCCCTAAACTCATTTATTATTTTTTTGTAATAACACTACAACTACATTTCACCCAATGCACACAAGAATTTTCTCAAATTATATCTTGTAAACCATGCAACTTGAAAGAAATCCGACCACATCGCAAATCCATGTTCGTACATAACATTGTTTGGCTTGTCATAAAACTGGCCTCTGTGATGGATTTCAGCAGTGAAAAATCGTGAATTACAACATGCATCCACATTGTACAATTTCTAGACTTCAACCCCAACAATCAAAACCTACTAGAAATGAGATGAAAAACTACACACACCTTATGAGCTACCTTGCGTCCAGATCGAGAGATTGCATCTTTATACCACGGGTAATTGCATGTAGGGCATTGCACCAATGTCTCAGTCTCTCGATAATATAGCATACAATCATTAACACATGCATCAATTTTCACAACACCAAGCCCCAAGCTGGAAAACATCTTCTTTGTCTTATAGAAATGTGTTCTTTAACTGGTTATCTTCTGGTAACATGTCCTTCACGATGAACATCAAACGATCATAACAAGCTACAGGAAAATTATATTCAGAATTACAGTTAAAGAGTTGTGACATTACAAAAAGTTTGGTATGCCTAACACAACCAGGCCACAATGGTCCGTTAGCTTCTTGTAATAGTGTAAAAAAAATTTCCGTTTTCGCATTCGGGACATGTGCCTTAGTCTCATCTTGATCGGGATTGGAAAATGAATTGTACATTTGAGGACCCATTACATCCATTACCATAGAGTGGAGAGTATATTCTCTTTTGTCTTGTGTCGATGACGATTCACCCAGATTTGAAGAACTTTCATTAAATTCTTCACCGTGTTGAATCCACTTAGGATACCCACCAATAAAATTATATTTGTAAAAATGCATTTTGATATTATCTTGCTTTAGAAATCTTGTATTGCAACATCTAGTGCATGGATACTTAACTTTGTCGACAACATCTAGGAGTGAGAATGTATATTCAATAAATCTATCAACACTAGCAATAAATTTTTCTGAAATAAATCCTTCAACTAATCGTGCATATATCCAATTACGATCAATCAACATACTGCACATTGTCAAGTGAGATACATGGTTATCAGATTTAACAGTAGAGAAGTAACCACTGTTTTGCACCATTTTCGGTATTTATTGAAACATAAACTTTTCATCTAATCCTAACATATATAAACGAGGCTAAGGCCATTCTCCTGTTCATATTGTTCATTTAACAGTGTTACACATTTTCGTCTCCATTTTTGCCCTTATCTGCTACTTTTTCCCTCCCACAAAGAACCCAATCTCTACTGTCTCTCTTACAAAGAAAAATCCAGTCCATGCTATTCATTTTTCTATTCAAATTTGGATTGAAAAAAAAAAAAATTAGGCTACAGCAAACTCATCTGTGCTATTTGATTGAAGTTCAAAAACCCTATAGAAATTTTGTTCCCGGTATTTTGTTGAACACTGTAGGAATTAAAAAACCCATTTACTGTGCTCTGTTTCTTCCGAATTTACTCTCACAAAACCCTACAAAAGTTTGGTTCCCGATATTTTGTTGAACGATCGGCAACCAAAATCGAAGCGGGAATTAAAAAATCAACGAATTTAGAGATTGCTGCTAAACACTGGTGAGTTCTCTACTTCAAAACAAATAAATACAGTAAGTTATTGGCTAGAAAGAGATAACTTTCCTTGAGTTGGGGTGGAGATCTGGTGCTATCATGTTTTGTGAGTTGGGGTGGATATCTTGTGCTACAGTCGCATTTCCACCTTTATAGAACTTCAATCAGGATAGAATTTTTCATATTATATTGCCAAATTTATGATTCTTATTATTATTAGGATCACTGAATTATTTTTTTGCTTCTTGGTAACGCAAGTAATGACTCGACTCGGCTAGGCGTAGGCAACTTTTTGCAAAGTAGTTTGCATTTTTATGCACTTGTTTATGTTTGTCGATCATTCATTTTTACATTATTTTTGTTAAGAACTCTGGTTTCTTGGTGTTAACAGCAAGAAAAAATGACAGAAAAGTATTGAGAAATATGGAGACATATTCTTATTGAATCTATGGTTCATCCATCGTGTGATTCACAGTAAAAAAGACCCCTATATATACAGGAAGCTCAACTGTTGAGTTAACAAGAATAACAAAATAAACCAACTGAGTGAAAATTGAAATAACCAACTCTTCCGTTAGCTTCTAACTGCTGCTGCTGTTTTTGCTTTTTCTTCCATTTTCTTTAATTCCATGCTGTCAATATGTGTGGTGATACTCCAAGACCCCCCCTCAAGAGGAGCATGTATGTTTATAATGCTCATCTTGCATAAGTTGTGATGAAAAGGCAGTGATCCAAGAGGCTTTGTGAACATGTCTGCGAGTTGTAATCTAGAGGGAATGTAGAAAAGTTTGATAACATGTTGCTGCAGTTTTTCTCGAACCAGATGGCAGTCTATTTGAATATGCTTAGTCCTTTCATGTTGCACAGGGTTAGTTGCAATGGATAAAGCAGACTTGCTGTCAGTGTAGAGCAAAGTAGGATGAGAATGATCAACATCAAGATCATTGAGAGCATAAAGTAACCATTGAATTTCACATGTGGTAGCTGCAAGAGCTCTATATTCTGCCTCTGCAGAAGAGCGACTAACTGTGGCTTGTTTCTTAGATTTCCACGAGATTAAAGAATCCCCTAGGAAGATTCATAACCTGTAACACTTCTCCTGGTATCCAAGCAGCCTGCCCAATCACTATCAGAAAAAGCTTTTAATTTGAGGTCTGATGAAGAAGAGAAAAATAATCCCTGACCTGGTGTTGCTTTTAAGTATCTAAGAACCCGTAATGCAGCTTGATGATGAGCCACTACAGGTTTAGCAAGGAACTGACTAAGAACTTGAATGGAATAAGCTAAGTCAGGTCTTGTAATAGTTAAATATAATAATCTGCCAATCATTCTTCTATAACTTGAAACATCTTCATACAGATCTGAATTCTCTGTGCTGAGTTTAAGATTGGATTCCATTGGGAATGCAACTGGTTTAGAGCCTGTTAGACCAGTATCCTCAAGGATGTCTAAGGCATACTTTCTTTGAAAAATTGAAATTCCAGATTTTGATCTGGCCACTTCCAATCCCAGGAAGTACTTTAGCTTCCCCAGGTCTTTTATTGTGAACTTGTCGTGTAAGAAGGTCTTGAGATGATGTATGTCAACTAGATTGTCACCAGCCAATAAAATATCATCAACATAGACTAGTAATGTTGTGAAAGAGGTGGTAGTTTTCTTAATAAACAGCGAGCAATCAGATTTTCCCTGAGTGAACCCAAAATCAAGAAGGGCTTGGGATAGTTTTGCAAACCATTGGCGAGAGGCCTGCTTCAAACCATAGAGACTCTTTAGCAATTTGCAAACCATATTGGGTTTTTGAACTTCTAAACCAAGGGGCACTTCCATATAAACCTCTTCATGCAATTCACCATGTAAAAAAGCATTATTTACATCTAATTGGTGAATATGCCATCCTTTTATAGCTGCCACAGCTAGCAATAACCGAATTGAAGTAATTTTTGCCACTGGGGAGAAAGTATCAAAGAAGTCTAATCCTTCTTGTTGAGTGTAACCTTTAGCTACTAACCGTGCTTTGTGTCGTTCTATAGTACCATCAGCTTTATATTTTACTCGAAAAACCCATTTGCAGCCTATAGGTTTCTTGTCTTTAGGGAGAGTAACAAGTTCCCAGGTTTTGTTTAACTCCAAAGCATCTAATTCATTTTTCATAGCAACTTGCCATTCATGTATTTTGACAGCCTGTTTATACGTTTTTGGTTCTTGTGTAAGAGAAATAGAGGATAACAAGGCTTTGTGAGTTGTCGAAAGTCTATTGACAGAAAGAAATGTTGATATAGGATAGAAATTACCTGTGTTAGTAGAACCATCAGTAGAAGCAGATGAGTTGTTTGCATAAGGAAACAAAGAGACATTGCCACAATAGTAATGCTGCAGGAAATTAGGTGGATTTTTAGGTCTTGTTGATCGTCTGACATGAGGATCAGTAATGCTGTGATTTGTTGAATTAACAGGAATGGGACTTGTAGCATTAGGATGTAAAGAATCTGAAGGTTCTTGTGAAGAAGTACGTTGATCAGGAGAAATAGAATTGTGACTGTTTTCCTGTGAGGAAGTGTTATGACCAGAGGAAGGTATATGATTATTTGAGAGGGATGTGTCATGTAGAAAATTTGTAGGAGGGAACAGGAAGTTTGGTATTTCAGAATGAAAAGGCAATTGCTTGAATGGAAAATTTGTTTCATGGAAGATAACATTTCTGGAAATGATGATTTTATTTGTATTCAACTCCATGAGTTTGTAACCTTTGACATCAGATGGATACCCCAAAAATAGACATTTAGTGGCTCTTGGATCAAATTTTTGTCTATGGCTGGTAATGGTAGATGCAAAGCATAAGCATCCAAAGACCTTTAGATGAGAGAGATTAGGTGGTTTGTGAAATAATGTCTCAAAAGGTGTTTTGTTTTGAAGAAGAGGGGTTGGGATTCGATTTATAATATGTGCTGCAGTTAACACACAATTGCTCCAAAAGGTTAATGGTAAATTTGCTTGGAACATTAGGCTTCTGGCTGTGTTTAGTAGGTGTTGGTGTTTTCTCTCAACAACCCCATTTTGTTGTGGAGTTTCAACACAACTTCTCTGATGCAAAATTCCATTTTCAGCATAAAATTTTGCAAGAGTAAATTCTGAAACGTGTCTGTCCTTATTGTTTTGACATGAGTATTGAACTGGGTGGTTATCATCTTGCAAAAGTTTGGAAGTAAGAAAGAGACTTCAGATTTATTTTTGAGCATATAAACCCAAGTGCATCTTGTCAAGTCATCTACTATAGTGAGGAAGAATTTGAAACCAGAATATGATATTGTAGAAAAGGGACCCCATATATCGCAATGAATCAAATCAAATGCTTTATTAGAAATACTTTGTGATACAGGAAAAGAAAGCATCTTCTGTTTTGCTAGAGGACAGATTTCACAATTATTTGAACAATCAAATGTTATTGAATTGTCTAATTTTCTAAGGAAAGGCATTCTGGAATTTGATACATGGCCTAATCTGTAGTGCCAAAGGTTTTGAGAAGAAATGGCTGAAGCTAGAACTGGTACAGAGGCAGATTGTTGGCAGAAAGTATTTTTGGAAGCAGCATGGGAAAAGTGATAAAGTCCTTGTTTCTCAAATGCAATCCCAATCATCTTCTTCGTCAAATGGTCCTGTAAAAGGCAGCAAGATCCAAAGAAAGATAGATAAAGATTAGATTCTTTTGTTAACTTTGAAACAGACAATAGGTTGAAGCAAAAACTAGGAACACATAAGACATTATTTAGGTGCAGTGTGCTGGATAGACTTACTGTCCCTATATGTGTTGCTGGAACAATTTTCCCATTAGGCAGGTTAATAGAGCTTGAAATTGGTTTAGGGGTAGAAGAATACAATAAAGGTGAACAAATCATATGATCTGTTGCACCAGTATCCAATATCCAAGAAAATTGAGAATGCAACCTGGTAGAGACAGAGTTACATTGATTAAGGGGTTTACCAGAGAAATGAGAGGTGGTTGCAACGTTTGCTGCTGCTGTGGATGTACCAAAGTTTGGAGTGGAATTTGAATTAGCAAGTGCTATAAGTTTGTTAAATTCTTCAGCAGTTAAACTAAACCTTTGATTCTCATTACTACCCTGAATACAAGATTCCTCAGTTGAAATGGCTGCGTGTGCAGATGGATTACTCCTCTTTCCTTTCGGTCCAGTCCATCCAGGTGGATAACCATGTAGCTGAAAACATTTGTCAATCGTATGGCCATTATATCCACAGTGAGTGCAATGAATCAAGGATTTCTTCAACTTGTCTTTGGAGAATTTGAACTGATTAAACTGATTATGCGGAGTATGCTGTTTTGCTATCAAAGCATGAGATTCGGTACTTGCATGATTTGTTAATTGCCTTTGACTCTCTTCTTGAAGTAGCAATGAAAAGACTTTGGCCATACTAGGCAATGGCACAGCAAGTAACAACTGACTCCTCACAGACGTATAGGAATCATTAAGACCTATGAGGAACTTTAATACGTAGTCTGATTGTTGTTGAAGTAGAAGAGATTTGAATAGATCACATGTGCAAGAAGCCAAATTACCACATGTACATGTTGGAAGAGGTCTGTAGCTTACATATTCATCCCAAAGAGTTTTGAAGGCACTGAAATATTTTGTAATTGACGATGAGCCCTGATTTATAGAACTTAGGGATTTTTCAAGATGAAAAACCCTTGGACCATCACTTCTCAAATATCTTGTTTTCAGTTCATTCCAAAGATCCACAGCAGATGTAACATAGAGTAAACTATTTCTAATATCTTTGCAAATCGAATTCATAAGCCAAGAAAGTACCAAATTGTTTGCACGAAGCCAAGCAGTATGAAGGACACTCTGAGTAGCAGCAGGAGCAGAGATTTTACCATCAATAAAACCAAGTTTATTCTTCACAGTCAATGCAATGGTGATTGAGCGGCTCCAGGCGATGTAGTTTTCTCCTACTAATACCTCTGAAACCAAAAGGGAACCCGGATTATCACTGGGATGAAGATAATATGGGCTGGATGAAACATCTGAAGGATTGGTAGTATTTTCTTCTGTCATTTCGTTAATGAAAGAAGCAGATAGCAGTAGAATTTCCAGTTTAGTAGGATAGAAATGTTGCGGAAGTAAGTATCATTGCTCTGATACCATGTTAACAACAAGAAAAAATGACAGAAAAGTATTGAGAAATATGGAGACGTATTCTTATTGAATCTATGCTTCATCCATCGTGTAATTCACAGTAAAAAGGACCCCTATATATACAGGAAGCTCAACTGTTGAGTTAACAAGAATAACAAAATAAACCAACTGAGTGAAAACTGAAATAACCGACTCTTCCAGTTAGTTTCTAACTGCTGCAGCTGTTTTTGCTTTTTCTTCCATTTTCTTTAATTCCATGCTATCAATATGTGTGGTGATACTCCAAGACTTGGATTGTAGAAAATCTTATTCTATCGAGTTCATGCATTGAAAAGTGTAGTGCAATTTATTCAAGAAAACAACACTCCCTTTTCTGCTTGGAAATATCCATTATTTTTGTTGTACAGGATTTGTGAAAAAATATTTATCAAATAGTATTACTATTATCTAATAGCTTAAAGAATAGGTTCGTCAATGAATTTGAGTATATGATTTGTTAGGGTCCTAAATCTCATTCTATTTGATTGGTTTTCATGTCAACTTTTCTTCTTCTTCTTTAAATTTATGACTCTTTAAGAATTGCTTCTCTTGTGTTTCTAAACCATTTCTGATCACGAAAAGTTTAGATGCTCATATCTTTTTATGTTACAATACATAAGAATATTACCCTTTGAAAATAATCATAATATGGAATTGCTGCCCTTTATCATTAATTTAGATCATTGCTTCGGTACATGATCCTCAATGTTCCTTTGAATGAAATACATGAGTTGACCAAAGATTTGATTAATTTTGATGGACTTTTAACACCTAAAATCGAGAGAAAATTTTTGTGCTATCAAAAACTTTGTTATTCTAGGAGAAATTACTATGTGAAATCAACTTGACATTTCATTAATGTGCATGCTTATGGTGATTTTCCCTTGTAATATGTTGAGTTGCTTTGATTGAGTTTCTAAAATGACATGTTAATATGCTATTTTATTATTTTATTGTGTATGATTAAATTTTTTCAGCTATTGTACTGTATATCTGGTTCCTTCCTCAATTTCTTGTGTTGGCTAGGTTATTGACTCATATCTATGTGTTTTTACCTCAATTTTTCATATCCATATCTAAATAAAACTTCAAAGTGAAAGCATGCAATACCAAATTTATATCACACTTACCATGTTTTTCCTACCTGAGATTCAAAGCATAATACTTTAAACAAGAATTATTTCATTCGTTCGACCATGATTCATCCTTGACATCTCTTGCTTATAGTTATTTTCATGAGTGATTTTTATAGCATTGATTGTGCAACCCTTTATTTTTATTTTCTTATACTAATGAATCTTACCATAGAACAAATTAAAATAACTGTGAACTATTTAACCGCGAAGTATGAGTACCTGATGGCTGTTGAGAAATGATAGAACAAAACCCAAAGGATTTGGCTTTGTTGTATTTTAACAGTGATGATAAAAATTATTCTTTTTTTATCTTTTTATATAAATTTATGTGGTAATTTACCAGAGTTTCACTTGATTTTGTATTTCTGCCATATGTATACTTTCAAATGAATAATGATGAAAATGTTTTACGAACATCAACTTTCAAGGAAACCATCGTGGTAAGAGCTAAAAATATAGAATTCATTCATATATATGTTTTCTATAAATGTTAAGAACGCAAACCTTAAATCATTATTAACAGCTTAAATGCAACATTTTTGTCATTCCTCTTAATTTCCTGACAATTACTTAGTTTGGTGTATGTTTCTTCATATATATGGTGTATGTTTTTCATATGTATCGATAGATGGTAAAGCTATTTTGCATGCTTTCTACGTCATTATTTATTCAGTCTTCGTGCAGAAAAAACCTATAGTTCTATATAAACATGGAGATTTCTGCATTGCAAATGGGGATAGGAGAAGATTCACTGAGTGCATTGTGTGGGCTCAGGGCACATGATAACCATCTGGTTATGGATTGGACTAAGCAAATGGAGGCTATTGAGACTCACAGTGGGTAATGCATGCAATGTTTAAAGCTTATGCTCTGCCTTTTAATTTATTTTAGTAAAATGTTTTTTTTTTGCTTGATTAAGTGTTATTCGTCTTTATTATTTTAGCAAATTTGAGTCATTTGACCAAATGATGGCTTAACAACATTAATCACTTTTTTTACGGTCACTGTTTGCTTTTTTAATTTCTTATTATCATTGTAAAGTGAATTAAACTAATGAGATGTTGTGATAATAGTGGATCAACTTTCACGTGCAAGGATGATGAGAAGGCATTTATTATTTTAATTTATCTTCATTTACTTTTATCATGTTGATCACAATAATATAACACTATTATATACACAATTCTCACTACATTCGTGCAACGCACGGGTACCACTAGTTTAGTGAAATGAATGTAGTACGTTCTAATTACTTATATATGAGTAATACACAATCTAAAATACATGTTAATACTTATCAAATATATGTAATCACATATTACTAATTATAACATAAATACCATTAACATATTAAATTAATCTAAATATATATTCAATTTAAAATACAGATTTATTTTCTAATACAATGGTAATAAAAAATCAACAATAAATGCATATAAATCAAAATAATAATCAACCTATAATACAAATTAAAATTCATAATCTATTATACATATTATTAGTAAATAATTATAAATCTAATATTCATATTCAAATAGAATTATTTAATTAATGATATGCATGGAGTAAAAATATATAAAGCAAAAATCCAAATTTCAAGTAATTAATCTTGATATATGAAACGTGTAAAAAAAGAAGAGGGGGGGGGGGGGGGGGGGGTTACGTTTGATTAATGAAATCAACAAGCTATTTCCAAGCTTTTTTGAGTCAAATTTTATCCACTTTATAAATATTGAAGTTGGAGGAAGGGAGTGGGAGTTTGGAAATGAGACTTTTGGTAAAATGAAGTAAATGGCGAGTCAGATCTGGATCTGGTGAAAGGAGTTTTTCGAGACATTTTTCGACGGCACGTATAAATGGTTGGAAATATCCGTCGGTAATGTGCCTTGTGTCGGAAATTTCGGACGGATGTTCATCCACTACCGTCGGAAAATATCTGTCGGTGAAACCTCAAATTTTAGTATTGAACGATTTGTGCAATTATTACGAACGATGAAGACGTTTGGTGCTAGTTACCCTACAATGTATATAATGTGTGGTTTGTTATTTCAAATAAGGGTATCTTTATATGTTCATTTATTTTAATGTCACGTCTATAATTTTCTATTTTTTCAGCAAGGTGTGTTTTGTTATCATTATATAAAATTTGGTATGTGAAATATAAATTTTACAGAAAGTAGTATATTTTGTAATTATAAGTGATAACAAAATACACCTTGCTGAAATATATATAAATATGTATATTTTGAAATGTGAAATGTAGTATGTGAAGTGTGAATTTCCTATTTATTAATACCTAAATATTGTCGTACAATTGTAAAGAAAAAAAAAATACATAACCTTTCTTCACCATATCCACTCCTAAGAGTGTCAAAATGGTTAAGTCGAGCCTTATTCAAATAGTCAAATATTGTCAACAGTAAATATATTAAAATCACGAGACGTCGAAGAGTCCGTTATGCAGTAATCAAATCGGTGTCACATTCTATATAAGTTTATTGATAGTGCAATAATGATTAATGACTATGCTACCACATATACTAAGATGAATCATTACAAAATATAAGAAGAGATTAAATTAATGTGTGAAGATGAGACAGGCCAAGCCACCAATTTCTCAAACTACTGTGGCGTCACATGCTTAAAAGCCACATCTTGCGGACATACAAACGTGTACCACTAGAAAGGTAAAAATAATTTAATTTGACTTCTTCTTTATGTATTATTGTGCATATATGCGGATTGAAAATTGGCCACGTTCTCCATTGGGCATTTCACATTATTCCATTAGTTATGTTATCTTTTTGGACACACGACTCTACAACCTGATTCTTGTATGTGAAGGGCATATATGGTTTTATAACGGATAGAATTGATACTCTCTCCGTCTCACAAAAATATTCATCTATCCATTTTCACACAAATTAAGAAATGTCAATTAACGTCGTTGAAAAAATAAATTTTACAATCGCTTATCCTAATATACCCTTAATAAATTTATGTAGTTTCCCATAAAATTGAAATAGTATGAATTTATTTAGATTAATAAAAAAAAACACATTAAATAAGAGTAAAATAGGACATAAAACATTAACTTCAATCTAAAAAAAAAAAAAAGTGAACTATCTTTGTGGAAAGATAAAAAAGTAATAGTGAATTATCTTTATCTGTGATGTGATGGAGGGAGTATTATAACAAAATTTGTCAACTGTCTAATCCATCAATATATATATGCAAAGAACCTCAAAAGGCATCATCTTTGCCCCTCCTAAACAGTGATGCTTCAGGCTCACAACTTCTAAGTGAGTCACATCTGTTAATTGCTACAACCTAATTGCTACCTGGGCAGCGATGCTATTTGATTTCATTTATATTGTTGATCGCGCTTTTTATTGGCGTTTATTGCAAGCCAAGACCCTATAACCGGAATGAGGGCCCTCCGATGTTTCCCGTACGGATACATGCCAACCCATGGCCTCACCAATCTCTTGAAGTTCATCCATAACATCAATAGAATCACGGATATATACGTGTCCACCGGGCCTCAAAATGCGATCCATTTCAAGCATGATGGTAGAGGTATTGCATCTGGTGTAAGTAAAAGAAAAGACAAAAACACAAATGTTTCATTCAACAAGTTTGCTCATAATAGTAAAAGAAACATGGATATGTGTACTCAAAACAGAGCCAGCCAATCGATGCTATGAATTGTGCATGCTAAAATATTAGAACTCTAAAACTTCATCCAATACCAGGTATAATTTGGCTCCGGTGATTTTAACCATCTGTTCCCTATAATTCATTTACAACCACACATTTATATGGGACTATCACTTTTCACACTTTTCAACCACACACTCTCAAAAACACAAAATTCTTCCAAAATCGTCATTACCAAACAGACTCTAAGAATTATATGCAGCAAAGGGAGAGGAAACTTAAAGAGAGTACCTTTTTTGTTCAATAGAGAAGAGGCCAGCAGCGTGAATTAAATCATATGTTCTTGGGTATGTATCAAATGGTTCACACCTGTAAATTTGTATATATCATATAAACTCAACAATAAAAGGGATTAAACCCGAAACTTTGTTATAGGATTAATGCACATTTTGAAACTAAAACAATGGTTCTAACATTTCATTTATTCATGTATTTAGCTTTTGTTGGATAGAAGGGGAGGTAGAGGTGGATTTGCAAGCAAACATACTAGAAGAGGATCGTGCACCGAATCGAATTAGAGAACAGATCATAATCAATTCTCACCAGTCATGCATAACTCCAATGAGACCGCGGTCATAAATGACAGGCAATGTATTGGGTCCACTAACAGGCACAACATTGAGAACCCAGCTATCCAAATGGTTTTCAACTAGTGCAGCTGCAAATCTGCCAGAAAAGACTTAGCACACAAGATGTCAAAAACTGTAATACGAATAATGGCGAGCTGTATCTTCTAAAAATTATGTGGAATGGTAGTAGAACAGGTGGATAACGATAACACAAATGAAAAGAATTACCCTCCAAAGCTAGCTCTCATGTCCAACACGTTTCTAAGTTCGAATGAATTCCAACGCAAAACACGAATATGGCCATCAATTATTTCATTCCAATATTTTGATTCTGCCCTGAAAAGCTCTTTTCTTGATGTGTAAGCATCAATTTTTATGCTCTGCAGCCTATCTGGAGGATTCTGCAACCGTGCAGGCCAGGCTGTAACATTTGAGCCATATCCTTCCTCAGGTAACCTTGTTATGCATGCCTTCAAATCTACATACCTACCATGATTGGGAAATTGAAACAGTAAGAACAAGACTAACATAATTCTTCTTCTCAGATCTTTTATATGATTCAACTCTGTACTGTTCAATTATCACCTCAAAAAACAAAAATCAAAGAATTTCACGAGCAATTAAATTTCCATACCATATATTGCTTTCTATTCTTTATCTGTCTCTTTTTATTTTTATTTTTAAAGCAATGTTTAATCTCATTTTTGTTTGGTCGTGGAAAATTGAATAACATGCTCAACAGTCATACAAGTGTCATGACGAGCTACCCTTGCCTAGGATGGCCAAACAACTTTTCAAGTGTCCATGCACAGAAAAGCATAGGATGTTGCATGTATATGAAGAACAACATACACTTGTAGCTTTAGCTAACAGTTTATTAATGCATTCTGTTTGCTGATATCAAGTCGATAGTTTCACACAAGCACTATATAATGAAAAGATAAATTAAGAAACATAAAGAAACCTAGAACCCCCATACATCAATCAGTTGTTATGTATACAGAAAAGTAAAACAAAATGTGAAAAATATGTACCATACACTATCAGGATCATCATCTGCATCACATAATGCTGGTTGGGTTCCTTCCTCACGGCTCAAATAACAACTGTTATTCAAGGGCTTCTGCCATATCGCAATGTGTCCCTCCTTCTTAATGAGTTTCCAACATAGACGGCTGGCAAGGTTTACCATCTCTGGAAAAAATAAAAAATAAAAAACAAAAAATAAAATAAAATAAAATATAGAAATATTGAATCAACAAAATACTGCTTTTGCCCCTCTGAAGTGCTGGTAGCTAAAATCATGCAACTCGTATAAAGCAAGTCCTCACTTGGAATATCCTCCAAGTATTTTCACCTTTCCATTGTTCTTCAAGGAGTGCTTCATGCTTATAAACAGGCTGAGTGGCCCAAGCGAAATATCCTCCAGCACGGAGCATCCTGTTGACCTCGAGCAGCAGAATGCCATCTTCACAACAATACATTAAGATAGAGGCTAAAATGTTAGTTTCATATCAACCATAATCATCTATGGTGGCTCTTTTGTGACTGATGATATGTAAGGCCACATATTTTAGATAAAGCAAACATAATCTTTAATATAAACTTCTTGAATTAATTTTTCAGTCTAAGCATTCTTTTATAGGTTTATATAGATTACAACTTTCATTCACCAAAGATATGGTACTCAAAGAGAACGAGTCTTATAATAGCATATCAAGAGTTTCAGCTACATAGCAATTGAATTTGACATAGGAGCATCTGAAATCATAGGCTAGATGAATGACTGTAGGCTCTTGTAACAAAAAATAATACAAGGACAAAATAAAATATGAGATAGAAAAGCATACCATCCCGAGTCCAATTGATTCTACATCTTGAACAATGTATCATGTCAAATGCCTGACTTGGATATAACAGTCGCCGTGTTGCGAAAGTTGCCACCATTGCAGGAAGTCCACGCTCAAGAGCAAACTGAATCTGGTTCTCATTAACATCTTTTGGGGCTATAGATAAGGTTGTAACATTTCTTGATAATAAGTAAGCACCAAAACTTGCAACACCACAGCCAATATCCAAAGCAACTCGGGTATGTCGGCCAAAAGCTATTTCAGGGACCATCTAGATGATAAAAGTATACCAAATGTCAAAGCTTGTTTCTCTTGGACTAGACTATTAATAATATAAACAAACAAAAAAATAAACACCTTTTCGATCTGATCCAAGTACTGATCTGCCCCGTGTATGAACTGTGTCCCACCTCCGGGAAACTTGAACTTGTCCTTATCAATAGTGATCCAATTTTGACACCCTTTATACTCAGATAAAGGGGTGTGAGGAACATTGCTAAACCAAACCTGTATAACATAAGAAGAAAAACAACGCTCCCGTGAACTGCTTAGAATAATAATAGTAATCATGTTAAGCATGGCAGGCTTCTGAGAAAAATGCAGCTTGATAAGCATTAACTGCTATTAATCTTACAGCAATTCACACATGCAATTAAGAATAATACAAACTAAGCGATCTTTCACCAAAAAAACAATTGCTGATTTGCTGATCTATACTCTCAGTTTCTAAACCTCCAGAAAAGATGTTCTTTTTAATCAATAATAATGCTGTTAAGAGGTTCTATACTCTTGCGCCAACTATGATTGGATTATTGGTTAAAGGAAATTTTATAGGGGCCATCAGACACAAGGGAACTTAAGACTCGCTTAAATATTCACTGCTCTATAAAATACAGAAAAACAAAATATATATGAAATTGCAAAAACTAATTTCATCGAATCCTAATGAAGAAAAAGAATACCTCATCGCGGCTTTTAGGCCAGCGAATCGGAGTTCTGTACCCTTTTGGAGCTGGGATCAAACAGGTAAATTCCTTCCCCTTTACGGGACAATGTCGCTCAAATTGCTCCCCTTTTTGGGTTGAATTAAGCTTTTTAATGGCCTCTTTGTTGTCCAAACACGGAATGTAGTCTCTCATACTCTGTGAACACATTGGAAATTTGCTGACCCTGACCTTAACCTTATCCCTCTTGGTATCACTCTCCAAACCCTCAGTCTCATTTACCCTCCTCCAATTCGCCACCACCTCCATATCAAATTCCCCCACCTCAAAATCCTCCGTCATCACCCCGTTCTCATCCACCATCCCCATCCTCTGCACCGCTGGTGGGTATGGCGAATTAGTTTTATTATTCAGATTAGAAGGAAGCGAGAATGATGAAGTAGAATTTTTTGTAACTCCATTAATAACTGAATTTTGATGAGAGGAAAAGAAAATAAGTTGCTGAGAAGAGCCATCAGAAAAACGCTTGCCCAAGTAGAAAAAAACTACTAAAACGAGTAAGAAACCGGAAATTTTGGCTAAAGTGGCTGATTTGCACATAATTGATCCTCCTCCTACATTACTCATTGCGTTTATTTTCTTCCAGAAAAGAATCAAAAATTTCAAAACTCTTTTATTGCCGCAGCAGATCCGAACTTTATGCAGTGTTTGAATTTATTTATTCCTGCACAGCTTGAGGTGACTCAAACACTGTTATCGCAGTTTTTCCATGATCGAGGGAGGGAAAATTTTGGGTGGCCGATCGACGTAAACTTGTAATCCGTGTGTACTCACATATTTGTATTTATAGAATTCTTGGCGTGTGCGAGTAGATGTTTGTTATAAACTTGTAATCGAATTGCAGTACAACTATTATACATGGGCACTTGGGTTTGGAGAGAGTTTTTTTTTTTTGGGTTTGGAGAGTTGTAAACTTGTAACGTATGCTAATTGTAAATTATTAAACTTTTCAAAAAAAAAAAAAAAAATATTTAACTTTTTAGTCGAGACATTATGATACAATATTATGATTGTATTATTATACACGGTATATTATGATACCTAGTGTTCATCATGGATGTTGCATGTTTTTTATACATCAAAAAAAAAAAAAAAAAAGTAATATTATATATACATTTTTTTAAATTATTGATAATTTAAATTTTGTTAAACGTACCATGTGTGTGTGAAGTGAACCATATATGGTTTAAATTGTATATAAATGAAGTGATTGTTTGTAAATAAAATAAAATAAAAATTAATTTAAATAAAGAATAGAGACTAAAAGTTTAAAGTTGAAATATAGATGTATAAATTTGTTATGGTAGGCTATATTGCCACCACAAAAATTAATTTTGACTCTACATTTTTATATATTTTTCTTATTTTCAAAAATAGGCATAAATAAAATTATAAAAATAACATTTTTAATTTGTCTCTCACATATCTTTTTTTTAATAATCTTTACCTACACCATAATCTGTTATATTCTTTCTCATTAATTCTCTTTTCCTTTATTTCTCTGAACGAATTGAAATCACAACATCGAATCAACACAAAGGTGAAAAAAACAAGAATAAACACCAGTCCCACCTTGACCACGGAATCACAGCATCAAAGCTCCCTAATACTGAACGAATCGCGATGTGAACAGTGACCCGAACTTACCCAGTCGATAAACAATAACCGCGAACTTACCACCACGAATCTGAACCAAAAGTCCTTAAATTTATAGAAATAGTGTCGAATAATGATGTTAGAGAGGAACCCAAACATTGAAATCCAACAAAACTTCAATAATCAGCAAAAAAAAAAAAAAATGTGTTCCTAGTATGACTGACGCCACCTCATGAGTGTTGAAGCCTTGTTTTTTTGATACTCCGAAACGCTAACTTTGAGTTTCAGTTTCCTGTTTTCATTTTCGAAAATGTTTTCTGTTTTTCATTTTCTGTGACTTTTTTCGAAATTGCTGAAAACGCATTTGGTTTGTTATTTCTGAAAATTGTTTTCGAAAATGAAAAGCTGGAAAACGCGTTCTGTTTAAAATTTTGAAGAAAATTATTTCATATTGTTTGTAAATATAAATGAAATAAAGATATCATATTTTGAGTTACACACCAAAAATAAATGAAATAACTCTTATCACACAATTTGATTATACCAAAAAAGTTCAAAAATTCATGTTGCCCTTCTAAAGTAATCGTTCAACATTTGAGTAGTAATTTTCATTTCTAAAGTAATCGTTCCATTTAATACTTTATATAGATACATCCTTCTAGTAAGCACTCATAATGTTTAAAATTTAAGTTTCAATAAAATTTGCAAAAATCAATTTACGTTAATTAATTATGCCCTTACAAAAGAAGTGTCTACAATACAAAAGTAAAAAAAAATGTTTAATAATTAAGCACATGATACATCATCAGAAAGATGGTTGAATTTGGAGTTCTACGCAAAAAACAGAGTGCAATTCGGAGTTGTACATCAAAAGTTATATATGTTTGAAGACAATGACCTATAAAGCAAATACGAAAATGACTAAATTGAAAGAAAAGTAAAATTTGTGAACTAATGTGCAACAAAATCTGAAGTTTGAGGATTAAAATGACAAGTTTTGAAAATCAGGGACCAATAATGTAATTAAAAATGATAAATTTTGACAAATTTCAAATTTTTTTAATTATTTTAATTTTAATTTTTTTTTAACCACTTACAAGGAAAAATTTTCGGAAAACGTGATTCCATTTCCTTTAAAAATTTTGAAAACGTTTTCGAAATTTTTTTTCGAAAACGGCGCAAGAGAACGTGTTTTCCGGATTTTCGGAAATGGAAAACGAAAAACGACTGGAAAACGCCAAAGAGAATGCAGCCTAAAGCTTTCATGGTTAAAAACAAGTGTACATCATCCTATTGTTTGTTGGTACTTAATTCTCAATAACAACATGCATATAATCTAACCTAAAATCCAACCCACAATATCAAATCAAGAATAATCCAAGGTAAACTCTTATCAATATGGGATGAGATTAATCTGACGTGAATTCTCATGGATCTATGAAGAGATTATGTGGTGTATATATGAGGTTATAATTGTAAATTAATAGTTGTGTATATATAAAAAATGTGTTTTAAGCGGTGTGTATTTATCTGTTCAAAAAAAAAAAAGTGGTGTGTATTTATAATATGGTGTAGTAAATAAAATGTGTAGTGATAATATATTTACCCATTTGTTATTTATGTAGAACTACTCGTTAAAGTGTCATGAGATAACAACATATTTCATAATTTGTTGTAGTTAATGGACTTCTCTATAGAAATCTTAGGTTGCGTTATGTTTGTATTTTATTTTTTGTTATGATTTTTGAAAATATTTTCTGTTTTCAAATTTGCTAAAAACACGTTCCATTTGCCATTTCTGAAAATATTTTTGAAAATGAAAAATAAAAAACACATTTTGTTTGAAATTTTACAAAATTCTATTTTGACTATTTGTAATTAACTTGCTTGTGGATTAATTAATTTGTTTGTGAATTAAGTCTATGATCTTTAACGCAATCATTACAATTTATAAATCAATTTATAAATAGCACAATTTTTCAAACCACTTTTTAACCATACATTTTTCTCTTTCAACTTTTTAACCAAACATTAATTTACTTCAAACATATATATAAACCAATTTATAATTGCTACAATGTTACCAAAAAATTATAAAATATCTTGTGTTTTAGAGATTTACTCTATATTATAAGAAAATAGATTATCTATATTTTAATGTTGGACACAATCAATTGATGCCTCAAGACGAATACGATAATCACTACGTGCTTGTGTTGACTACTTATGCAAAATCGAATGAATGTGTTGATCTTGATTCATCAATGCTTCACAACTCATTCGAGCTTTATTATGTTCGCTGTCATGCTTTCCCATATGAAGTCGAAATCTTTCTTTATTTTTCCAACACGTGAACCTTTCGCTTACAAAAGATTCACCTCCTCCTTGATTACCATGACTTGATTTGAAAAGATAACAGTACAAACAATAAGCGGCATCTTTTGCTATACTATACTCCAACCAATTACCAAATTCTTTGAACCAGGAAGACTGGAATCGTCTAAATTGGGATGTTCCGAACTTTCGTTTCGGGAATACATGATCTGAAGGTTGACAAGCACCCTTATGCAAATATGCTCTTCGAACTTGATCAAGGATATTAATATTGTAATTTGAAATTGGAATTCTTAATCCAGGATCGGTTGGAAGTTGTGCAAGATCAACATCCACTCTATTTTCATGATCAGTGGAAAGTTGTGTAACATCAACATCCACTCTATTTGAAGTCTCCTCATCAAGATTTTCTACAACTGGAAATTTTCTTTTAAAAAATATATCTAAGGTCGACATGATTTTTTTCCTACAAATCACAACTCCCAAATTAAACAAACTCAACAAATAACAATTACAAACCACAAATCTCAAATTACGAAAATTCAAACAAAATTAATCAAATATATTAAAAAAATCCCAAATGCCTAATCAATATTATTTTCACAAACTTAATTAACATAACAAACTAACATTTCACTTTTTAAAACATTAATAATCATAAAAGTTTCAAGTTCCAACAATAAAGTAAGTAAAGAAACAGTATTTTAAAATTAAAATAGGCAATTGAAAAAAAAAGCATGATGCCGTCTGATGCATTTACCATTTAGTATTATAAAATTCAAAATTTGCACCCAAAAAGTAAAAAAGGAAATGACAAGACACAGGAAGCTTCAAGCTGAGGAATGAACGAAGCTTACATAAGGCGGTACAGGCTTGCAGCGGTGGTCAGCGGTGATGATGATTGACGCGGAGGAGCACTAGCTGTGTGCTGGCTGTCGGAGAAAGTAGCAGCGGGATAGGAATGAAGAGTAAGCAGAAGAAAATGAAAGAAATATCAAAAAGTTACTTCTGGTTTAGGCATTCAGCAATTTGTGGTTCAAGATATGATGTGGTGGAAAATACAAGTCTTGGGCATCTCCGACGGCTGTGGCATAAAGAAAAGCACGTGGTGGGAATCCTGCAGTAGCATGGATGAGGTATTGACGAGGAAGAAGTGTAACTGGTTGTTTGATTTTTTTTTTTGTCCAAAGGTTTTTCGACTCTTTCACATATGCATTTGTATTGCAGTATGGCTACTGCAGTATGCTGCGTTTTCGATTTTAAATTTATTTATTTATTATTATTATTTTTTCATTGGGCTGACCTGGGGCAGCCCAAAAGTCCAACGCGGTCCATGGCCAGCGCTGGGCTTGGGCTGCCTCCGCCCCTGATTATTTGGTGTATATATAAGGTTATAATTGTAAATTAATAGTTGTGTATATATAAAAAATGTGTTTTAAGCGGTGTGTATTTATCTTTCCAAAAAAAAAAAAAAGTGGTGTGTATTTATAATATGGTGTAGTAAATAAAATGTGTAGTGATAATATATTTACCCATTTGTTATTTATGTAGAACTACTTGTTAAAGTGTCATGCGATAACAACATCTTTCATAATTTGTTGTATTTAATGGACTTCTCTATAGAAACATCATGTTGCGTTCTGTTTGTATTTTATTTTTTGTTATTATTTTTGAAAATATTTTCTATTTTCAAATTTGCTAAAAATACGTTCCATTTGCCATTTCTGAAAATGTTTTTAAAAATGAAAAATAAAAAAACACATTCTGTTTGAAATTTTACAAAATTCTATTTTGATTATTTGTAATTAACTTGCTTGTGGATTAATTAATTTGTTTGTGAATTAAGTCTATGATCTTTAACACAATCATTACAATTTATAAATCAATTTATAAATAACACAATTTTTCAAATCACTTTTTAACCATACAATTTTCTCTTTCAACTTTTTAACCACACATTAATTTACTTCAAACATATATATAAACCAATTTATAATTGCTACAATGTTACCAAAAAATTATAAAATATCTTTTGTTTTAGAGATTTACTCTATATTACAAGAAATTAGATTATCTATTTTTATGTTGGACTAATTTAATAATGGTTAGGGAAATTAGAAAATATTACAAAAATAGATAAAGAAAAAATATATATATAGTTGCTATATTGCAACCACAAAATTTAGTCCCTGTTCTCTTTACTGTTTTGAGGTCGTTTTCTGTTTTTATTTTCGAAAATGCTAAAAACGCGTTCTCTTTACCATTTTCGAAAACGCATTTTGGAAAACAAAAAAAAGATTTTGTATACAAAACGCAAAACGCCCAAAACCTCGTTTTCGGCGTTTTGTGTGTATTTCAACAAAAAATGTCCAAAACGCGTTTTGAGATTTTTTTTTTTTTTTTTTTTTTTTTTTTTTTTTTTTTTTAAGAATTATCTTAACTTAGAACTAAGCTTAATATAAAGTTTTTATTTTATTTATTTATTTATTATTTTTTTAGAATTATCCTAACTTGGAACTAAGTTTAAATAAAATTTTATTGAATTCAATATCAACATTACAAAAAAAAAAATAAAGTGAGAATTCTTGTTATTATATTTCAAAAAATGCACTGATAAATGGACATTGGTGGTTTTGAAAGAACTTGCATTTTCTGAATTTTAATAGAAGTAGAGCTTTTTCAAATTCCAAACCTGATCAAGTTGTGTTAATATAGACTCTTTATGCTTACATTAGTGTGTTGCATGTAATCATGTTTTCAGTATATTGTGAAAGGAAATTTGAGTTTGAATTAGTAGTATTCTGTAAGCAAATTAATTAAAAGTATTTTAAGTAATATTCTGCAAAATTTCAAATAGAACGTGTTTTCCAACTTTTCATTTTCAAAAACAGTTTTTAGAAATGACAAACTAAACGCGTTTTCGGTAAATTTGAAAACAAAAATGAAAACAGGAAACACAAAACATTTTCGAAAATGAAAATACAAAATAAAATACAAACAGAACGCCACCTTTCTACACCACAATTTTAAATATTATCTTTATTTACAAAAATAGATACAAATAAAATTACATAAATAACCTTTCAATTTTCTCTAATTAACTAACTAATTTTTATATACACCACAATCTCTCGACTTCTTCTCTTTAAAATGTTCTGTATACAACTGATGTTTTATTATTATTATTATGATTATTATAAGGCATTTCACTGATTATTGTTGAGACTGTCAAAGTTTTGAAGCATGAACTTACATATCATCAAAACAATTTCTAGAACGAAAATGGTAAATAGGCAGATTAGCAAAATTATATCACATGAAAGAAGTAAATCAGTTACACATTTTCCTATATACACACCAGAGACTGAACAGAATTTGAGTTCAAAGAGATCTTATTTACTTTTTTTTTTTTTTTGATCGGAAGAGAGGGTTCTTATTTACAGTTTCTTTATATACTGTTCTTTCCACCAAACATTAATCGGGAATAACAAGGGGAAGTAGGTTTGAGTCTGAGTTTTGTTAGGATCTCACAGCTTAAATTTAATCTGAATCAGAACAATAATCATGTATTAAAGAAAATATGTAGAACAAGGGGGTGGAGTCAGTGACGGATCCAGGTCACGAGTCCAGATATAACGTTGACTATTGATCGTAGACCGTTGACTGACGAACGCGAATGATCGACGAACGTGAATGATCGCAACAGTTAGATTTCTTATATTATTTAATTAAATAATATTAAAAATTAATGAATAAGTATAGAAAAATAACAAAAATTTTAATGAAACATATGAAAATATAATTCAATAATCATAATTTACAAATCAAATCAAATATTCATCAAATTTCAATAAATAAACACAATTCAAAAATCAAATATTCATCAAATCTTAACAATTCACAATTCATATTCACATTTCAAAATTTTCAAATAATACTTCAAAGCTTAACTACTTAGAAGCTGAAATCATGATAATAACACTTCTAAACGAAAATAAAGTAAAGGCAGCTAAACATTACCTTATTATTGAGAATTGATTTTTAGGTTAAAAATTATTGTTGCTTGCTTGCTTGCTTGCTGGCTTCTGCCCAACTCTCAACAAAAGTTCAATCCAACAACAAAGTACTATCAAGACTCAAGAGGCAAGAAATATCCAAAATTATATTAACACAAATAAAGATTGTTAGTTAGATACAAAACGCCAAAACCTAAAAAAATAAAAATAAATAACACTAAAACTCACAGCACTCCGGAGTCGGAAGAGTCTCAACGACGACGACAGGTCGGTGCTGTGGCGTGCGCCGGCATCACTGGCTCACGCTCATTGCGACGCAAGCAACGTGAGAGCCAGAGAATGAGAGGAGAGACAGAGAGGGTGTGTAAAATCTGATTTTCGATTGGGGGTTTGGAATGGTGGGTTGGGTGTGGTAATGTTAATGGGTTTGGTTTATGAGCTTTTTGCTGGTACAGAAACTGGCATGCTGCCGGAGCTTGTTCTGGTTTAAAAAAAAAAAAAAGTTATATTGAAATCTGTAGCTCGCCGGAGTCTACATCCGTCTCTAGGTGGAGGTGAAGAAGAAGAACGACCAGAACGTCGTCGTCCAGAAAATTTTGGTTCTTGAATTCATCTGCTTCCTTTGAAGCAAGTCTTGAACAAAATGGAAGAAAATACTTATAGCCGACAAAAAATTTCATGATTAGGGCTGAGGAACTGTACTGGATTGATGGTGGTGGTGGTGGTAGGAGTGGGTTGAGGGGGAAGGGGAACTCATGAATTTGGGGGTGGCGTAAATATCTTTATCATTTTATAATTTATAATTAGATAATGGATATATTTGTATATGTATTGTGGTGTATTTATAAAAGTTGTGTCTGATTAGTGGTGGTAATATAATATGGTGTATTTAGTATAAATTGTAGTGATAATATATATATTTATATATTAGTGGTACGTGCTATGCACGTATTACAGTCATAATTTTTGTCCATAATATAGTATGAACTCAAACTAAAATTATGAATTACTACACAAAATAAGAAAAAAAATCTATAAGAGTGAAAATTTAAAGTAACGCTAGCTGAACATGTAATACCCCGACTAAGAAAGCTTAAAAGAAATGATAGGTACTACTCATACCAATAAGCTGCACCTTCTTTTCTGGAAGTCCATCGTTAGAAACTCCACAGTTAAGCGTGCTTGACTTGGAGAAATTCTGGGATGGGTGACCTCCTGGGAAGTTTTCTCGAGAAGCGTGCGAGTGAGGACAAAGCATGCCAACAAGACTCGTGTTGGTACAATGGGGACAGTACGTCGTCATCTAACGGTCGGGACAGCCCGTTAAGTGAGACCTGGGTCGTTACAAATGGTATCAGAGCCAGCCGGAAATCGGGAACTAAGTGCTACGCCATAAGGCGGGAGCCACCTCTAGAATCCCAACACTTGGCAACAGATCCTCAGATGGGTTAAGCGCGACGAGGACGTCACTAGTCTAACGGGGGGTGATTGTAATACCCCGACTAAGAAAGCTTAAAAGAAATTATAGGTACTACTCATACCAATAAGGTGCACCTTCTTTTCTGAAAATCCATCGTTTGAAACTTCACAGTTAAGCGTGCTTAACTTGGAGAAATTCTGGGATGGGTGATCTCCTAGGAAGTTTTCTCGGGGAGCGTGCGAGTGAGGATAAATCATGCTGAAAAGACTCGTATTAGTACAGTGGGGACAGTACGTCGTCATCTAACGGCCAGGACAGCCCGTTAAGTGGGACCCGGTCGTTACAGAACAAAAATCAAACAAAGAGTCACGTGAAAATGCATGTTTTAGAACAATTACTTGAGCCGGCCACCATAAGAAGCAAGGTAGTTGAACCGGTAGTAAATCGTCTAGGTTTACACCTCTTCTTTGTAATTAATTGCATCTCATTATGCATTGCCTTCTTTTTAAACATGGCATCTGGTTGATTGGCTAGTTTTGTACAAGCTCTCCCATAGACTAAATTCATAGATCAATTCTAAGACAATAATTTCAAAAGTTCCACAAGTGAAAAAGAAATGAAATGAGGAAAACTCAAACTAATGATACATATGAGGTATTCACATTCCATTACACATTTATAAGAAATTTGATGCATCTAGCATACATGCATGATAATTTTACAATAAAAAGTTGTTATAAGATCGTTAGATAACAAATTGAGTAGCACAAACTTTTCAGAAATAATCAAACCAAGTTACTTATTTTTCTAAATATTAATTACTTATTTGGAAAGGACAACAAAAAATTGTGAACATAATCTGTGAATAAATTAAACTTGGGAAAAAGCGAGGAAGGTTGCATATCCGATGGAGTTGGAAGACTACTAGAATTGAAATTGCGAACATAATTTGAAGTGACGAAAGTTGCATATCCAAAGAGGAGAGAGATATTTTTGGGTCACTGTCCGAAACTCCCATAGCAGTGTAGAAGAAATTTGCGACAGCAGGTATCTTACAAGAAACATGAATTGAACTAGGAAGTCTACCAAGTGACCATTGCTGATGGATTTGTGTAATTGTAATTCATCGTCTTTGAGCGTTAAATGTTTGAATTGGGTGCCATGTTTCCTATTGAGACACCAAGAAATTTAGGGTCCGTTTGATAGGCATACATTTTCCATGGAAAATTCTTTTTTTTTTTTTTTTTTTTTTTTTTTTTTGGCGTTTGATTATCATAATTTTCCATGAGATTCATTTTCTAGCTTTAATTGGTTTTCGAAATTTTTCTTGTTTTGATAGAATTCATTTTCCCACCACTTTGGTGAGAATTGATTTTCCACCTTAGGTGGAAAATTATTTTCGCCTCGTTTCGTCTTTTTTGTTATTGTTATTGTTAATTAACTCATTTTTTTCAAGAAATTAACATTGTTATTATCAAATACAAATGTATGGAAAATTTAAAAAAATAATAATTTTAATTAAAATAGCAAAATTATGTTTTATTTTTCATGGAAAATAATATCAATCAAACAATATAACTTGAAAATTTCTCCACTTTTTTCATCTAGAAAATTAAACTAATCAAATACATTCAACTTCCAATTCCTAGGAATTCAATTACTTGGAATTCATTTTCTTTCCACCAAAATTCCACTCTCGCAATCAAACAGACCCTTAGTATCTTTTGGAATATTTCGTAATTGAGAATATTTTTTGGTACGCTTAATTTTTTTACATTTTACTTCAAATATTTTGTATATATTTAAGATCGTGCGTCACACAGGTGATGCACTAGTATGTATTATAATAGAAGAGTCGTCACAAAAATTCACACATAGGTTCCCAAAATACACTTTTTATATTCTAAGTAAATTCTTGTAGAAAGATTAATATTTATTACATATTTAGTAAGATTTGTAATATATTTGAATATAAATAAATGTGATATTCTATATAAATGTGTTATATTGAAAATGAAAAAATTGGATTAATATATTTGAATATTAATAAATATGCTAGAATTTGTGCAAATAAATCATTTTCTAAGAAAATTTATGGTAAAAATTATTTGGAGGATCATCCAATACAAGAATTTATGCTAACCAGTTCAAGCCGATTAGCTTCAAGCACGGTTCAAAAAAAAAAATGTCAGATATAATGTTATATTGTACAAATGATACCTAGAGCATGAATATCATTTGACAGCATATATTGATTCATTGACAAATGGCATGATATTATAAATCAAAAATATGTTTATTGATAATTTCATTACTGAAATTAGTGTTTATTTTTATATATATAACTTTAGAGTACAATTAACTTTACACTAAAATGCAGTTTCTCTTACTCTATCCCCATAAATCATCTGCAACCAAAAACTTCAAATTTTGCATCAAATAAACAATGTTTATTATTTTTCACCCCCAACTTAATTTTGATTATTATTTTATTTGAAATATTTATTTTACCATTAATTTACTACCACAAGTTTGATTAGACAAATAAAATTACAAAGGAATGCACATATTCATCAAATAACCATGTTTTCAAGAATAAAAAATAATTACTTAAAAAAGAGGACAAAATTGGAATGAAATCCGATTTTTGGAAGCAAAATTGAATTAAATTCATTAAATAACCATGTTTTCTAAAAAAAAAAATTAAAAAATGAGGACAAAATTGAAATTAAAATCAATTTGGGGGGAGGGGAATTGAAAGAGAATAGAGTTTGGAGCAAAATTGGAGAAAACCAAATTGTTGCCCCAATTTTCAATATTTAATATTTTATCAAGATTTATGATAATTTTAAATATTAAAAAAATCGTTGAATTAAATGAGTTCAAACTTTCAACTAATCAAAAACTATAATTAAAGTTACAAACCACAAAATATCAACATAACATCTATAAATAGATTTAACATAAGTTTTTTTCATAATGATCCACGTAAATCTAAATTTTTTTATTAAAAATTTTTTTTATTAGTAAAGAAACAGTGTCAGGCTCTAAAGTCCAAATCTGATGATCATACAAACAGTAAATAAAGCTATCTCCAATAGTTTACCCAAAATTTGGGATGATCTGGGGTAGACTAAAATTCTTCTTCAACAGCTTGACTATTCACAACCCCAAATTTGGAATGTGTGAAACGTGAATGTGTGAATTAGGGTACCATTGGAGGGGATTTTACCCCAAATTTAGTGTATGGTTGGAGATGGCCTAAGTAAAACAAACTTTCTGATACCACAATTGGCAAAATATTTTGAACTTTTGATTTAATCGAAATTTTTATTATATCTGATGTGTAAAATATTTTCTCACTACCAATTTACCTAATTCAGCATGTGTATGGTAAACTTGCAGGAATGGTTATTTCCCAAACAAACATACTACTCTCTCTCTCTCTCTTGAGTAAAAGTGTTACCCGTCAGTTATATATTAAATTTCGTATTAATAATTTTTTAATATTATTAATTGTACAATACATTATTTTCTTTGATTTTATATTATTAATTGTAATGCAAACACACAAAAATCAGAATTTATTCTGAAAAAATCAAAATTTTTAGGATCGAAATATGTTCGGAATACTTCAAAAAAATTTGCATCGAAATTTCGAATTTTTGAAATTTTGAAACTCATTCCAATTTCAATCCAATTTTTCGAAAAATTCCTGAATTCAAAAGTTTCGAATTTCGGATCAGTCGGATGTTTTTTTAAAAAAATATTTCCAAAAAGAATGGGACCGAATCGGACTTTTAAATCCAACTTGCAGCCTATGCTCTATGCATGAAGAAATGTGATGATGATATTGTAATGATTGGAACCGGGAGGATCAAAGGACATGTGTCAATCTCTAGACATTGTGTGAATTGGGAAGGGAAATTCTTTACCTTCCAGAAAGTTTGATGGAACTCCTGGCTAAAAATTGCCCAAGCCTCTACCAGTGTAAGCGCGTCACGTGGCATCCGACTTGGCGACCGTCATTAGCCCGAATTTGATACGCCTTCTTTTAACTTTTAAGGCACTTGCCGTGCACACAACAAAAACTCAAACTTGAGCGATTTCAAGCCTTTATAGAATAGAAATCTTGCTGAAAAAGTTGAAGATAAAATTTTTGAAGGAATTAATTTTGATATTTTTAGCTTTCTTTAGAAGGAAATTTACAGGAATGAAGGATGAGGGAGGATTTGATGAAGTTGTGAAAATGGAGAAATTGGTGTTCATGTGGGGGTATCTGCCTGGGGCATTGCCTCAGAGATCGCCACTACTGTCCCCAGTGGTTGTGCGGCTACCACCTTCTAGTATCGCCGGAAATTCTTGGAAGGATGTATGTGGTGGTGGTTGTGGTTTTGCCATGGCCATTTCAGGTAATTTCTTTTCCTTCTTTTTTGTTTCCCCTTTTCCCAAATCGGATATTAGTTGGTTTGATTTGGAGTAGCCCGAGAGTTAACTTTTTACATTATAACTGCAGCATTGAAGTGAAGTTTTGCTTTAAAAGAAAATGATGTTTTTGCTTGACTATTCTTTGAAATTCTTTCTTGAAACTTGAAAGTCTCCTCAACTGTCAATAGCTCCGAGGAGCTTGTAAAGATTTTATCTTTTGTTCAAATTTTAACTTCTGTTTCTGTTACTTAAAATCTTCTCTGTTTTTATACTCTGCTTGGGAGTTTCTTATCAATTGGAACATTGTGAATCACTCTAGTTTGTCACTTCAAGATCTTTGCTTTAAGTTTCATTTTTCTTCTTCTCTGTTTCTTAATATTCAAAGTCGATGTACTTGTTGGCTTCTTTAGCACAATTGAAATCTCTTTTAGCTATAGCAATCTTTGTAAATGTAGCTTTCAAGATTTAATTTTCTGCAAAAAAGTTCCTTTATAAATGTATTGTTAATCAACTTTGAAACGACATTCTCAAAGTATTCCTTTTACTTCAACTGAAATGTAGTCGGACTTGGTGTTGAATAATCCAATCTCGCAAAAAACAAAGTAATCGAGATTAATCAATAATATAGCGGAAGATAAACTATATAATTAGCACGTGATTGAACCCTTTTTCAGCGAATTAGCGGACTGCACAGGGTGAAATCGAGGCTCAAATTTCAGCCCAATCCCCACAATGGTAACACCACTACCCGGCTAGAGAACACTCCAAGACAACCCCCAAACCGGTCAAGACCTACTGCCAAACACACCTCCCACAACCAATACAAACCGGGCTGCACAACGAGGAAGCACAGAGGAACCGCAACCAGCAATAAAGTGATCACAGCAAGAGCCAAAACGTGGGCTCACAGCAAGAGCACCAAAACAGGGACTGCACCACGGTAGGAACAAAACTCGGCCAAGAGAAAGGACCGAACGCCGCCTCCCACAACCAAGAATCGGACTACCGAAGTGAACCACAAAGGAACCAACCACAGCAGCAGCAAGGACACGGTCACAAGGAGAGTCACACTTCCAATCACAGAGAGAGGAAGAAGAAAGAGGGTCGGATTCTTCACGAAGAGAGAAGAGAGCCGCGACACCTAGAGAGTCGAGAGGGAGTGTCGTGTATGAGTGATCTGTCTTTGCCAAAATGGGGGGTGTGGGTAGATATAGGTTTGGGGTTTAATTAGGGAAGCCCTAATTAAAATGGGTCGTCTCCGAAGCCTACCCATCGAGCAACAGGGTCGAGACTCAATTAAAACCTCGACGTTGGCAGTAAATCTCTTAGCACGTGGGCTGCCTAATTGTGGAGATTGGGCAATACTTCGATCATGGGTCGAGGGCCTACGAAGCTTAAAATTCGACACTGTTTATTATCATTGCCCCCGAGGTTTGATTGGGACCAAAAAATCCCAACAAACCTCCACCTTGGTTCCAATCGAACCTGCAACACCAAAACACCTAGTTCATTAGTTGCACAAAACAATTCCAAACGAATTAGAACTCAACATACTTTTTCCAATGTTTCACGTTAGGAACATATCCCATACCTTCTAATAGTACTCACCAAGGGCTAAGGTAAAACCCAAGAATACACTAAATCATAGCGGGCCGAACTATGCATTTATATCACATTAACAAGTAATACAACTTTAGACAAACAACACATGCTTTCTAAAGACAAATGTAAACAAATTACATTTCCACATGAGTCAATCAAGAGCATTTAATAACACAAAGTTATAGGTGACTCCACAAATGCGATAAGAGCACATCAAAGGCAAACCACAAATCTTTTCACCAAGTTCACATAAAGAACTTAACATTAACACCAAATTAATCGAACAAGGTCAACACAAGTAACGTATGCAAATGACCCCCAAGAAAAGATATAACCACAATTATCTCATTCCAAAACCGATGTAGCTCTCCTCTCACCGCCATCTATGCTCACTAGACTACTCAAACAATCATATAGAACTGGTAAACTACTAAGATCCTAAGACAATGGATGTACCTCTATCACAACCTCACCACTAGAAGTTAAACCTCGACTCTCCACCTCACCTAGAGATAATAGGAGCGTCCTCCACCTAATCGAGATCCTCACAGATAGAGTTAGACAAGACATTTGACAACCTCGCCTCTCGTGATCTACATGTCAAAAAAACACACATCCCCTAGCATGTCACCAAATACACTCTTAGGCATCTATTCCAACCTTACCAGCTAACCCTCACTTCTAACATAACTACTGAATACCCATCCCACCAAGGGAACACATATGATCTATATTGTGAGAACACACACAAAGTATCAAAACCTCACACCAAACCCAACCACCATGCATGTAACCATGTTATACACAAAATAACATATCACACTCAAATTCATGCAAATGTTGAATCAACGCAAATGAAATGCAACATAAAGAATGCAACCGAATAAAGTGACCACACACATGCAAAATGGTAAAAAAATCAATCAAATGCACACAATTATTCAGTAGTAAATACTAGTGAGATAAGAACATCAATAAACTCCACTCGGATCACCTTCCGAGTAAGTAACTCTATTGACCCCATTTCTATCCCCATCTCCTATTTTGTTTTTCTATCCAGGGCAGTCTCTCTTATAATGGTCAGACCTACTACAACCATAGCACTTCCTTCCCTTCGCCTTACCCTGACTTAAAACTACTTCCACCCTTCCATCTATTACCCTCATTGTTTGAGTCACCTCTGTTTTTACCATGCCCACCTCGCATCATGTGGATCTCACCACTACCACCCCTTACATCTCTTTCAGCTTTCACCTCTCTCTGCCTACTTTTCAAGGAATCAATGACAATTTCAGGTGTAAGAGTATCCTTCCCATATTTTATAGCATTCTTAACCTCTTTGTAAGTGTCAGGAATAGCATTTAACAATATAACAGCTTTATATTCTTCGGGTACTTTTTCACCACAGTTAGTGATGTCTTGCACAAGTTTATTAAAGACATCCAAGTTGTCATCTAAGTCCTTAGAGGGATCAATTTTGAAACTGAAAAAACTTTCAAGCAGGTAAAGCTTATTAGGAGTAGACTTTGACACATAAAGCTCTTCTAATTTGTCCCAAAGTTCTTTAGTGGTATCATGTTTTCCAACTTTACACAAAACAGAGTCAGATAGATGCAAAATGATAGAAGTATATGCGAGTTCATCAAGATCCTTTTTCTCATCAGCAGTCACAGTATTTGGGAAAGAATTGTCAATAGCTTTTGAAATCTTTTGTTGTACCAAAATACCTTTCATTTTCTGTTGCCATATAGAAAAATCACCTTTACCATCGAAGATGTTCAATTCAAAACGATGTGCAGACATCTTAACAAATGAGAAGCACACAACGCAATATAAGCACCACACGGAAAATCACACAAAAGATCCTAAAGGTCGCAATATACGCCGTTCTAAATTCCCAGGATTCCGTGAGACTCAAGGATCTCAGGTCAAGGGAATTTTCGACACGGGAGTCTAGGTGATAGTTCTAATAATAGTGCAACAAGCAAAATAATCACAAAAGATATCACAAGACAAACAGCTATGAAAAAAGCACATGTAATGTCAAATAATTCCTATAACTAGCAACAGGCAACCGCAAGCCTAATGGTCACCCCACACGATAACCTGTTATTACTGGAATTTAAAAGTTTCAGCCAATTTACCAGAGCGGACCAATCTGAGTCCGTAATATGGAGAGATGCGAAATTATTTATTGTTTTACGTTTTGCAATTAGCGATCTTTGGAGCGTAAGTCAGCACCAAGCTCGAGAAACTCCAAAATAGTGCATAACCAACAAAAAACGGTAAAACACCAATTAAATGATAATTTTCAATCACGAAGAATTTGAAAATATAATTGAAATCAAATAATTTCGAACGACAAAAACAAAACTAATTTTCACTTAATGAAAATTAAATTAGGGAATTAGAAAACTCAATCAATGAATTCCAGTATTGATTCAATTCAGCCAATCGAGCCCCCAAGGCTCTGATACCAAGTGTTGAATAATCCAACCTCGCAAAACACAAAGTAATCGAGATTAATCAATAATACAGCGGAAGATAAACTATATAATTAGCACGTGATTGAATCAATACATAAACAATATAATTGCAAATAATGATAACTTCAGCGAATTAGCGGACTGTACAGGGTGAAATCGAGGGCTCAAATTTCAGTCCAATCCCCACAATGGTAACACTACTACCCGGCTAGAGAACACTCCAAGACAACCCCCAAACCAGTCAAGACCCACTGCCAAACACACCTCCCACGACCAATACAAACCGGGCTACACGAGAAGCACAGAGGAACCGCAACCAGCAATAAAGTGATCACAGCAAGAGCCAAAACGTGGGCTCACAGCAAGAGCACCAAAACAGGGACTGCACCACGGTAGGAACAAGACTCGACCAAGAGAAAGGACCGAACGCCGCCTCCCACAACCAAGAATCGGACTACCGAAGTGAACCACAAAGGAACCAACCACAGCGGCAGCAAGGACACGGTCACAAGGAGAGTCACACTTCCAATCACAGAAAGAGGGTCGGATTCTTCACGAAGAGAGAAGAGAGCCGCGGCACCTAGAGAGTCGAGAGGGAGTGTCGTGTATGAGTGATCTGTCTTTCCCAAAATGGTGGGTGTGGGTGGATATAGGTTTAGGGTTTAATTAGGAAAGCCCTAATTAAAATGGGTCGTCTCCGAAGCCTACCCATCGAGCAACAGGGTCGAGACCCAATTAAAACCTCGACGTGGGCAGTAAATCTCTTAGCACGTGGGCTACCTAATTGTGGAGATTGGGCAATACTTCGATCATGGGCCGAGGGCCTACGAAACTTAAAATCCGACACTGATTATTATCATTGCCCCGAGGTTTGATTGGGACCAAAAAATCCCAACACTTGGAATTTTGGATGGGAAAAAAAAAAAAAAAAAAGTTTTGTGAATAAGTACTATCTATTATGCTTTTGAAGGCTGATTTAGTGTTTCACATTTGAATTTCATTGCATTTGAAATTATGTAGCTCTCATATTTTTCTAAGTTGCTATTGGCAGACTCTGGAAAGCTCATTACTTGGGGTTCAACTGACGATTTAGGTCAAAGCTACGTGACATCTGGGAAACATGGGGTAGTGCAGTGTGACATGATATTCTAATTTATTTAGTTGATCTTCGATTCTTTATTTATGGCCTGTTTTTTCCACTGAATTTGTTAAGGAAATGCCAGAGCCTTTTCCACTTCCTACCAAGACTCCTGTAGTGAAAGCTGCTGCCTGTTGGGCGCACTGTGTTGCTGTAACAGGTATTTTTAATCTGATTTATTACAATCTCCACTTTAGAAAAGAACACTAGCAAGGATTTATTACCTCTACTCTTCTCTTGATTCAGCTAACGGACCTCTAGTGACCGTTAATTTCATCTGCCTCAAGTTCTACTTGTTAAGCAAGCATAATATCATTTAGTTGGCACACATAAATTTGGTGTAATCTCTTGTATAATATTCTCATTCTTGGACAATGGATCTTCAAGTGCCAAGAAGCATTCTGGTAAAAATTGTGATTTCTACACAAATAAACACAATATAGTAGCCCCAAGAAAGATGAAAGCTATAGTCCCACTTCTTGTGTATATACATGTTTCTGGCTACATTCTTGAACTAAATCAAGTTCAATTATCAAGTGCAGAGAGTGGGGATGTTTACACTTGGGGATGGAAAGAGTGTATTCCCTCTGGAAAGGTATTTGGTAGCCCATCAACAGGGTTAAGCATAGAGAACGATGTATCTGAGAAACAGAGTTTGTTGACTGAGCAAGGTATACGCTATCAGGCCTATCTATAGGTGATATGCAGTCTTTATGTAAATTATGCAGATTAATATGTTGAAGAGTGACTGTTTCAGTGAGCCCTCATTCCCAGGGATCAAGATCCAGTGGTGGGACAGTCTCCGGTAGTGACAATAGAGGCGGGGATGAGACTACAAAGCGGAGACGGGTATCACCAGCTAAGCAGTCAGCTGGAAGCTCATCATCAGGTGATGAAAATCTTTCAGCATTACCATGTCTGGTAACACTTGACCCAGGAGTTAGGATTGCCACTGTTGCTGCTGGGGGTCGTCATACACTTGCATTGTCAGGTAAGTAATTTGTTTCCTTTTTCTATTGCAATGTGCCACTTCAAGCTCTCAAAAGCGGGATATATATCTTGTCTTTTCTCCGAAGTTTCAGATATAGGACAGGTGTGGGGATGGGGATACGGAGGTGAAGGGCAGCTGGGATTGGGTTCTCGGATCCGAATGGTGTCCTCTCCACATCCTGTACCCTGCATTGATTCCTCTTTCACCAGATATCACTCTCTGACCCTTTCTCATGGAAGCAGGGGTTCAGAGAGTCAAGGTTTTAGGGTTCCTGGAAATTATATAAAAGGAATTGCATGTGGTGGAAGACACAGTGCAGTAATTACAGGTAGGGGTTTAATCCTTTCTCTTTAGATGTCTAATGCTCTGATTTTACAAAATTTTGACAAGCTAATACATTTAATACTAATCATCTTCAGTGTTGTAGTCAACAAGACTACTTCTGCTTCATAATCTCCTTCTGTTTCTACCTGCTATCTGTTTAATTATGTTATGTGCTTCTGAGAAATCTCTTACGTTATTGCTAAATGTTCAGATGCTGGTGCACTTTTAACCTTCGGCTGGGGATTGTATGGACAGGTGAGTGTCCCATAAATACTTCATGAGTTTTATTTGTCTTGTTTGTATTACACTTTTATTATCATAGCTGCAATTGATGCGATAACATGTGAAGGTCTCAAATTCTGGTTTACCTCAATGTTAGGTAGTCCTTGAAGTTAATCTTAATGCAGTGTTGAGTGATTAATCTTAACTCTTAAAAGTTTTAGGAACAAGTTGGGCATACTTCATGTTTGTGATTTTGCTAGTTTTTCCATTGCAACTCTTTTGTCACTTATTATTTGATAGACTGGTGCCTATTACTTTGGAAATCGAACTTCACTTGATTCCATTCTCATAAGTTCAATGCTTATGCTAATTGACATTCAAATAGCATGTTTGAATTGGCTTAATTTATAAATAAGTTGGTCAAACTTTAACTTAAACCACACATTTCTTAGGACATATAACTACTCACAGCTACTAGTATTACGCCCTCATTATCCACGCATTCCACCTAGAGGTGTCAAAAAAACTCGCTGGCTAGGACGGCTTGAGAAGGGCCGAGCCTCAAAATCACTAGTTGGCTCGAGCCAAGGCCGGCCTATGTGGCCCTCCAAAATTGCCTCGTGCAGCCTACTATAGCATCGCAAGCAGCTGTAGCTGCTTGCAACACGATGGAGTGTTGCAGCTGCCTGCACGCAGCAGACAGTCTAACTGCCTGCCTACGTGCAGCTATATTTGCGTGTTGCACTTGCAGGCGCAACATACCAAAAAAAAAGAATGATTCAAAATTTGGCCTTTGCTGTTGATTTCATTGCCATATATCATAGTCACGCAAGTAGAGATGGCAAAGAAATCTAACCCGAACCCGCCCTGAATGGGGGGAAAAAAACCCGGGGGCGGGTTTGGTCGTCCCTACCCAAACCCGCCCCAAATAAATTAATTCATAAAAAAAAATAAAAAAATAAAAAGACTGAAAAAAAAAATTAAAAAATTTAAACAGGGCGACTGGGCTGACCCACCCCGAAATTCGCAGGCGCGGGTGAAAAAAATACCTGCGGCTCAAATTGAGGCTAAAATAATTCTTTACACCAAAAAAAAAAAGATTAAAAAAAAAAAAAAAGATTGGAAAAGCCCGAGCCGAAAGCTCGAATTGAGGCCAAAAAAAAAAAAATAGGCGACCTTCGGCTCGGCTCGTGTCCAAAAAAGCTTGAGCCTTGATGTCTCGTTGACATCCCTAATTCCACCGGACTCGTGACATTTCCTCCTCTATTTTTTATCTACTTATAAGCTAAGCTAATCCAAACATATAAAAAGTTAAACTGAAGGGAAAAGAAAACTTCCCCAAGAGTCAACAGCAACTGTCTTAACCAGGCACCTTAGTTTAGGAGCTCTTGGTGTATTAACCTAAATAAGGCAGTATACTTCACTTTGCTTATGAATAGTGTCTTAGATATTGAACACTTGCCCTTAGGATTAAGTCAGTATATTCCAGTCTCCCCAGTAATCAACTTCCGATAAACTGTTATCCCCAATGCCCCTCAAGGCATCCTTCACCTTGGTATGAAATAAAATCCACCTTTTTGGCTATTTTGTCATGGTTATTCATCTGTCATATTTGTAAAATTTTAACTATATAGTCCAATAACTGAAAACAAGAGAGTCAGTTAACTGTCATTGGTCTGATTTCTTGCTACTAATTGAAGCTAATTGTCAAAGAACTAGTCAGAAGCAATTGAACAAAGAAAATTTATTTCCCCTTTTTCAATGCTCCCTCCCTTCTTGGTTGGATTAAAGCAGTCCCAAAAAATGGACTTTGAATCTATCATCCTGATACTTCCAAAAAAAAAAAAAAAAATACTGACATTTGTAGGTTGTATGTAGTTCTTAGAGTTGAAGCCAATCCTATGACTGTGTAAAGTTTTGTTAAACCAAAATAAAATAATGGGTGAGAAATCATTTGTCCATCTCAGCGTTCAGAAAATCGAAAATCGGTTCGAACCAGAAAAGGCAACGGGTCAAGGGTCAAAAGGTCCGACCAGGTCGAACCGGTTTCAATTAAACATAAAAACTTATCCCAAAAATCACAAAATTTTCTAAAAAACATGTTATTTTACAAATAAACCAATATTTAATCATTTAGAAGATTAAATTATACACAAAAGTAGCTTAAAACAACTAGAAAAAAGCAAAACAGAAAAAAAAAAATTGAAAACCGGATTTAAAAACCCGGCCGGTTTTTTACCTGCCGGTTTTTGAGGTCAACTATACCGGTTCCCGGTTTTCCCGGTTGAACTGGCCGGTCCGGTTTTCTAAACATTGGTCCATCTTAATCTGTCCAAATGATGTCACTGATGCCAGAAGACGGGAAACATGATCCTTTCTGCCAGGTCAAGGCTGTGATTAAAACACATAATGAAGAAGAAATAATACTGTTGAGGTGCAAATTATAAATTTTAAAAACCACAGAGGTGTTCAATGGGGCAGCTTTGCATGGTAACTCCTCATGATGCTGTTAGAATGTGAGACTCCGTGATTGACAAGAGTTAATATCCATATCACTTCATCACTTTTATATATATATATATATATATAAGAAAAAAAAATTAAAAAATTGTCTGTCTTCAATACTGTCGTAGCAAATTCTTTCCTGAGTTTCTGTAGATCATAGTTTCCGAAGATTAATTTGAGCTATAACAAAATCAGAAATTTGTCACCCTCTCCCGTCATCCATCCAAGCAAGTTATTCAGATCACTTGCATGCCAAACCAAGGATAAAAGGCCAAAGAGGAAGCTTCTTACCTTAAGACAAGAATAACGGATTATGACAAGGTTGCCAAAAATGTGATGGATATGTATTTAATTTCTTCACTTGGTTTATAGTAGAAGAGTATATATGCAGCCAAAAGAGAATGTATTTTATCTTTCTATTTTGTAGCTATCTATAGTTTTTATTTCAATGTTTTCATGTAGGCATGAATTTGTAACCATAATTTGTTCGGTCATGTGATGTAGTGTGGCCAAGGAAATACAGATGATGAGCTAAGTCCTACTTGCGTATCTTCCTTACTTGGAATTAGGATAGAAGGTGTTGCTGCAGGGCTTTGGCATACTGTCTGCATTTCCGCTGATGGTGATGTATACGCTTTTGGCGGGAATCAGTTTGGTCAGTTAGGAACTGATTCTGATCAAGCCGAGGTACATCTCCAACTTCCCTTTGTCTGGATACAGAAGATTGTGCAGCTGTACTTTGTCATCTTAATAAAAGTGTGTGTGATACTTGGATCATCACACACCAAAGAAGTTTTTCTGAGCATTACCTGATTTTGAAGCCGTTCTTGCCATAGTCTAGACTTTAATACCTTGTAAGTTCGATTCATTTACTTAGTCTAATCCTTTTATCAAATCTCCATCAGACATTTCCTCGACTCTTGGATGCTCCAAGTTTAGAGAATGTGAATGCAAAAATTGTATCTTGTGGAGCCCGTCACAGTGCTGTAGTCACAGGTATGTCAATCACAGTGCTATAGTCGAAGGTATGCCATTCACTGTGATAAACAAATTCGGATCCTGCAACATCTTTATTAGAGCATACAACCACCATTTCATGATGTGTTAGGTCTACTCCTCTCCATATTAGTAGAGAACACAAAGTACAAGTCATAGAGTAAGTAAGTGCAGAAGATCTATAGGAAGTTAGAAAAGGAGAGTTTCAAGCGTTGAATATAAACTATAGATAAAGTAAATTCATCTCCACTCCAACAACAGCTGTAGTTTGAATGAGGTAATTAAACATGGCACTGAAGTTCACAAAACTTATTGCTCAAAATCTCCAAGAAAATGCTCTATGAAGCAGATGAATGAGAATCATTGTCAAATTTTGACCTCTTTTACACATTGCACCTAAAATTCACCATAATGGAGCAGTATCTCGAGCTACACTATTATTGATCACATTTTGATTGTTGTGTGAAAAAAAAAAAAAAAAAAAAATCACATTGAGAAATCTAGCTCATTACGTGGTTAGCTCAACTAATGAACTCTTCCCCTACTATTTTTATTGATCATTGGTTACTAACAACCAACAACACAGACACTTAGAAAAGTTGATGCCATATCGATTAGAACGAAGAAGGGTTCGATGTTAAGAAAAACCAACAACACGCACACACTGAGAAAAGTTGATGCAGTATTATAAGAATAAAGAAGGGTTCAAATAGGACAAGAAATATAGGCAAAAAGGGCTGCATAACTCATTTTTAGATCAAAATTTAGAAGACAAAGTACTTGAAAAACTATTTTGCTTTTAGACTCGTGTAGAAAACCCAAAAGTTTTTGTTCCATTGATAACTTTTGCTTTTGTCTGAAGTAATTGGTCCTATATTTCTTGTTGGGTCCTTTTCCCCTAATCGTCTGCTTTCATTTGTTTTATGAAGATGATGACAAAATATTTTGCTGGGGCTGGAACAAGTATGGTCAGGTATGAGTTCAAACTTTTGGTTACATTAATCAAACATCAAAATAACCACAAGATATTTCTTACTATGTTGTTTAAAACGAATTGTTCTCATGTTGAATAATCTAAACTATGAGTGGGCAATATGCAATAGGCCAACTTCTTTATCCAAAAAGGTTTTTAAACCAAAAGTAATTTTTCATGAACCAGCTCGGTTTTGGAGACGTGATTGATCGCAATATTCCTACTCAAGTTCCAGTTGATGGATTCATTCCAAGAAATGTTGCCTGTGGTTGGTGGCACACTCTTGTGTTGGCTGACTCACCCACTTGAACGTGACTGAGCACAATTTTGTTAGGTAGAAGTTTTCTTTCTTGGTATTAACAGGGTTCTAAATTATATGTATATGTACATACAGTGGCATGTATCCGTGCACATGTACTCATGTAATCATTCTTTAATAGTAGATGTCTTTGAAGGATCATCTCTATTATCACTGTTGTAGATAAACAATGGTGTGTGGGTGTCCATTATGTTTATATTGTGTATATTCTTGTTGATGCATGTTAAGCTTTCTCATGTATTTAACTGATTCGAATGCTTGTACTTTTGCAAATTGTTCTAGGAGGATTACATAAGGTTTCACTTTGTCCTCTTTCTGCTCTTTTTGTCAGAGTTTTGCTTTAAAGATATTTTGAAATGTGATGACTCTTACCAAAAAATAAAAAAAGAAGGAAATTGTAAAAATTATCACATTTCACTCATCCCACTGCTTTATAATTTCAACTTTTTTGTCAATTTTATTAATAAACTTGTTTTTTTAATTATTAGAACATTTCTTTTGTCCCTGAGGATTGTTTCGTTCAAATGAAACTATGATAGAAATAATAGCACAATATAGTTACTACACTTTTTCTTCTCTGATTTTTGTATTCAAAGTTGACGTATTTCTTGGCTGCTTCAACACAATGTAATTTTCTTTAAGCTATGGAATCTTTGCAAATGAAAACTGGAGATGTAGCTTTAAAATAAGAGTCTATATTAAAACAGCTTGTTCAAGTTCGAGATTTGAGAAAACTCTACTTCTATTAAAATCCAGAAAATGTAAGTCCTTTCAAAACCATCAGAGTCCATTTATCAGTGCATTTTTTGAAATATAACAACAAGAATTCTCACTTAATTTTTTTTTTGTAATGTTGATATTGAATTCAATAAAACTTTATTTAAGCTTAGTTTCAAGTTAGGATAATTCTAAAAAAAAAAAAAAAAATCTTTATTTAGACTTAGTTCCAAATTAGGATAATTATAAAAAAAAAATTAAAAAATAAAAACTTTGTATTAGTTCTAAGTTAAGATAATTCTTTAAAAAAAAAAAAAATTCCCAAAACGTGTTTTTCGCGTTTTGGACATTTTTTTGTCGAAATACACACAAAACGTCCAAAACGAGGTTTTGGACGTTTTGCGTTTTGTGTACAATTTTTTTTTTTTATTTTTCAAAATGCGTCTTCGAAAATGGTAAAGAGAACGCGTTTTTAGCGTTTTCGAAAATAAAAACAGAAAACGACCTCAAAATAGCAAAGAGAACAGGGGCTTAATTTTTAGCAAAAGAAGTTCCATTATTAAAATTACTAGACAAAACTCGACATTATAAAAAGTGAGAACGCGCGGTAGAAGTGAGCAGTGCGATATTGAGATGGGAATTTTTTTTTTAATTATTTCTGTAACGTGTCAAAATGAGAAAAGTGCACATTATGAGTACAAAATTGTGTTCGTGTGTTGCTCGTGTCAATCACTAGTCATTAAATCGAGGCCACGAGCCAAAACATGACATAAGAAGATACAGCAAGAAGAAACCATGATGCAAAAGCAAAAGCTATGGATATCTGGAACATATTGCACGAGAAATTAGTCTCTATCTTGCAGATATCTGTATCTCTAGTAAAGAGGACCGCCACACCAGCTGATGAACATGCAGCTGCAAGTGATAGAGTCGCTGTCACCTGCAATCAGGAGTTTCCAATATGCCGAGTTCAAGCCAAGAATAAAAACAATTCTTTCTATCTCGAAAAAGAGAAACAAGACCATGTTTGGTATAAAAATAAAATGGATATTAATAAAAAAGACTTTATCGGAAATTCCTAGAATGACAGTGAACTCCTTGCAAGCATCTTGGCAGTGTCCAACATGGTGACACTGTTCACAATAACTTGGTAATTTCTTGTAATTCACATTTTGCCAATACCCATACTGTTTTATCTTCTTCATAAGCTACCAATATGGATTTTGTTAAATCCATGGCAAGGTCCACTTCAATGCATAAACAAGCCACACTTGGCCGGCTTCTGCTCACATGGATTCATCCATATGCAAATGCAAGGGTCTTCCAATGGAGCTAACTAAATAGAATAATGTCATTTTTTGGTAAAGAAAGATTGGGAATAGTAGAAATTTACCCAAACAGGAGAGAGATGAACGATTCAGGATCCTGACGAAAAATGGATGCTCCATTTAAATATTCTCATGCGAAAAGAATCAAGATAATGGGAGGGCTTTAACCATAATCGAACACAATCCTCTCTAGCCAAACGAATAATAATGTGCTTACCATCAAGATGTCCAATCTTGTGTTCTACTTAGAGAAAATCTTGACTTCTTCATGCTTGTATAAAAAAACCTCCAGTTTGCCTTCATGAGAGAGAGTTAACTGTTGTTGAACAATGGGATGAACTTCCGGTGAAAGAATCAATGCAAATGATTTCTTGATGCGTCTTAGAAAATCTGATGGAAGAAGCATTGAATTCTTGGAATTTGGAATTTTGGGGGGTAGTTAGAGGTGGCGGCAGGTGGTGGTGGGTCGGGCAGTTGGGTGCTGGAGGTATACTAAATTATTCTTACGGACGGCCTAATCCGTGTGCCAAAACATATATAATACTTCAACTGCACAAAACAATTATAACAATGACCTTCTATCTAGCACACAGAAATTCTGGAAAATTAAAGAATATCCAATTGAAAACAAGAATCTAATGAAGTTGGATAGAGAAATTGGAAACTGTATTGCTAATAAATTTGAGTCGGAGACTCGGAGTAGAATCTTTCCATTAAATCATACAGTTATTACCTGCCACAATTTAAGACTCATAAACAGAAATTAAACCAAGTCCCAAAGATATGCGTAAACTGGACTGCCTTTTATCGTATCCATGTTTTACTGGAAAGGAAAATATATTCTAGTTAAGGAAGAACTAAGACATACCATTCTAAAATTTGGTGACAATACAACTCTTGTAGAACTATCCAAAGACTTTTCATGTGATTCAGGGGAACCTTCAAATTACTGCATTTTCTAAATTCTCTTTAAAATTCTATGAAATTGTTTGCTCCGTAGAAGCACAAAAAGACCACAAAATCTTCTGCGATGCCTAAACAGAAGTTTATTAGTGCAAGTAATTGCCACACAAGGCCACTTACACTGGATTTTTCAGCCTATCCCTCAATATCTAAACTAGAGATCCGTTACCACGTAGTGGGATTTCATATAATACTCAACTTCAAGATGCTCAGATCACTAAGCATGCACATATTTTTTTTTTTTTATAAGAAAAATACTTTTATTAAATATAATGAGAATGGTGTTACAAAAATTATAGTGGACAAGACATCCACTACAAGTGTCAATGAAAACATGAGACACTAACAAAAAGTTAACCACGAGAATTGTAAACAATTCAAATCATTACAATGGAACATAGGGAACTGTTAGGGTCCAGTCGAAAAAGAAAATTTTCTAGACCACTAAAAATTCCAGCAGCTCTGGCCCATAATCCTGTAAGGAAAATAATATTATCCCAAATATCCTCCAACGATCTATCAATATTATCAAAAATCCTCCGGTTTCTTTCTGTCCATATTGTCCAAGCTGATGAAATTAAAATCAGTTTCCATATCGCCTTTTTTCCCTTGTTGTTTCCCCCAAATGAACATTTTATCCCTATCATTTCTGACCATCTTCTTGGTAATGCCATCTCTTCACCAAATATGCACAAAATTCTGCACCAAATGTCTCTAGCAATCGCACAATGGAGTAATATATGGTCGATGTTCTCCTCCGCCTTTTTACACATAATGCAGTGTGAGGGGGATATGTTCAAATATGGTCTTTTCAATTGCAACACGTCACAAGTGTTCACCTTTCCCAAAGAAGCCAACCAAACAAAAATTTTAACCTTAGAGGGTACCACACTCTTCCAAATGAATTGAAAAAGTGGATAGGAGGTGTGATTTTATCCTTCACAATCAATTGGCTTATTTATTCTTTCTTTCTTCCTGTTATAGAGTGGAAAGAATAAATATTTTTCATCCACAAGTTTGAAGTGGAAATTTAAATGCACAGCACTAGCCACTTCCCTGCACCAAGTGCTCTCTTCAGAACAAAAGATTCACTCAGAAGTCAATCACCATTACCTATTCCAAAGTTTGATCCTTTGACAAAAGCTCTCCACAGTCCCCAACCTCAAAATATGTACCTATTTCATAGAGACATTAAACCACAACCTCTCTGGTAAATCTCGATAGCTAAGTAGAACTGCTCCAAAGTTCTTACATTAGAAAATGCCACCTCTCAGTGACTTGGTTATCTTCAAGAGAAATATTCACTTCTAAGCTTCATATCTTTGTGAGTAAGCCTCTGTTTGTTAAATTTTTTTGTTTAAAAACATTTTTTTTTATGTTTTTGAGGTAAAATATGTGGTTGAAAAGTGGTGAGAAAAAATATTTGTGGTTAAAAAGTTGTTTGGTGAATTGTGTTAAAAAAAACTTGTTTTTACACAAGTTTGCCAAACAGAGGCTAAAATATTGAGATGGACAATGTATGCTTCAATATACACAGGCATGACGATGATCTGGACAATGCAGATTATTTAAGTTAAAGAAAGGATCACAATGTATCAAGGTATTGTAGCTGTGGAAAATTATGTAGGATTCTCAGCCCTCTTTCCTGACACGAAGTACTCTCTTATGAACAAAAGTTTTTTTTTTTTTTTGGGTCTAGTTTTCTTATGGCATAAAATATTATCTCCCAGTGAGTCAGTGCTAACTTCAACATAAAATTCTTAGATAAAACTTCTCTCGCTGCAAATATCTCAGATTCTGGTCATTGTTGTATTAAGGTGTCAGGGTAGAATTACACATGCACACGTATTAGTGGAGAACTATCAGTCACCTTTTCCATCAATAAATATTCTTTTCAGAACAAATAATTGCTTCTCTGTGACACTTCTACTACAAGAGCCAAAATATTGATATGCCAAACATACATATTACATCCACAAGCATTTACTTGGATTATGATAGTTGCTCTGGTACTCCATCGTCCCAAATAAAGTGTATGAAATATTTAAATGGCATCTAACTTTGGGATATGTAATCCACTCTGAGTACCCTTTTACGAATTTGCACAACCAATTAGAGGGTATCACGGGTGCAAAATGTTACCAGAGATAATTTAGGATACGTAATATTTGATTTGCTATAGTTTAGGAATTCTTTATATATGGTAAATTGTATATATGGTAAATTACATGTAATTAGGTGGTAGATTCTTACCTTGTATATGTACATTCTTTTCTATATAATGTAAGGAGACCCTAAAGAATGGGTATTCAGACCAATTGACATGGTATCAGAGCTTCTACTTTGATATCCATCTTCGTGGTTTCAATCCGTCGTGTATACGAGAAAAGAATTTCTTTTCTGTTTCTTGCGGGTCTTCTGATTTTGGAGGTTGCAGAGTGGTAGCCAAACTCTGCGTTGTCGGCTGTAGGTGCGATATTTGGTGGGTAGGTATCCATCAATCTTCTCGGCGGAGGTCAAGTGTTCCTGGGTGGTGACCGGCCAATTCTGGAGTGGCTGTGAAGTCGAGTCTTGGCACGATTGCGGAGCGCGACCTCGACAGCGGCATCTCAGTTCGTCTACTGCTTGGACAGGTATTGGGCTGGCGTGGCTCTGAAGTCGAGTCCGAGCACGTTTGTGGAGCGCAACCTCGACATTGGCATCTCACTTCGCCGATTGCTTGCACAGGTATCATCGGACTGGGCTCGGTATTACTGAGGCAGCAGATTTTGTGTCGTTATTGAAGAATAGTCTTTGGGCTTGAATATTATTATTGGGCTTGAATATTAAATATTGGTGGACCCTGATTTAGTGGGCCTGTAGGTTAGTGTGTGGTTTGGAGTCTCTATTTTATTTGGACGAGACTACTTAATTTTTTATCATCTTCACCGTGTCATTTGAAAATACAATTGTTCGTTTTAATGGAATGAACTTTCCTACATGGGAATTTCAATTTAAAATGTTCTTAAAAGGGAAAGAATTATCCGATCATATTGACAGCACTATTCTTGCTCCTACTGATTTAAAAGAACTTGCACAATGGGAGGTTAAGGATGCTAAGGTAATTTCTTACTTATTGGGAACAATTGAGCCCCATATTATCAACAATCTTCGGAGTTTTACTACGGCTCAAGCTATGTGGGCCCACCTACAGCGGGTTTATCATCAAGATCACAGTGCTCGGAAATTTCAGTTAGAATTGGAAATTAACAATTTCAGTCAAGGTAATTTGACTGTTGAACAATTTTACTCCGAGTTTATTAATATTTGGAGCGAGTATTCTGCTATAGTACATTCTAAGGTTCCGACTGCGGCACTCGAAGCTCTTCAGGCGGTTCATGCTGAAAGCCAGCGTGATCAATTCTTAATGAAACTTCGACCTGAGTTTGAGCCTGTTCGAGCTGGATTATTGAACCGAAATCCAGTCCCATCTCTAGATATTTGCTTGGGAGAGTTACTCCGTGAAGAACAGCGATTATCCACTCAAATGGGTATGACTCCTCCAAAGGTCATTTCTGAAGCTGTGAATGTAGCATATGCGGCGCAAGGGAAAGGAAAGCATAACGTACAGTGCTTTAGTTGCAAAGAGTTCGGCCACATTGCTCGCAACTGCCCTAAGAAGTTTTGCAACTACTGCAAGAAAGAAGGACATATCATCAAGGACTGTCGAGTACGGCCTCAGAATCGCCAACCCCATGCATTTCAAGCTGCTGCTCAACCCTCGTCTACTCCACCCACAGTAAGCTCTGATTCTTCTGTTCTCACACCTGCCATGGTTCAACAGATGATTGTGTCAGCTTTTTCCGCTTTGGGCTTACAAGGTACCGGTACTAACCTCATATCTTCTTGGATTGTTGATTCGGGGGCTTCTAATCATATGACTGGTAGTCCAATTGGTCTCCATGATGTTCGTAAGTACGGAGGGACACAAAACATTCAGATTGCTGATGGCAGTACTCTTCCTATTACTGCTGTTGGTAATTTGGGCTCTTCATTACACAATGTTTTTGTCTCTCCTGGATTATCTACAAATTTGATTTCTGTTGGACAACTCGTGGATCATAACTGTGATGTTCATTTTTCTCGTGGTGGTTGTCTTGTGCAGGATCAGGCGTCGAGGACAGTGATCGTGAAGGGGCCTAAAGTGGGACGTCTATTTCCTTTACAATTATCCGTTTCAAATGCTATTTCTCTTGCATGTACGGCGACTGCCAATAATAATGAAGTTTGGTATAAAAAATTGGGTCACCCCAATTCTCTTGTCTTAACTCATCTTATGAAACATGGTTTTTTGGGCAATAAAAATTCTTTTACTTCTCCTGTTTCTTTTGATTGTGCTATCTGTCGTCTTGGTAAAAGTAAAATTTTGCCATTTCCTATGCATGGTTGTCGTGCTTCTAGTTGTTTTGATATTATACATACTGATGTTTGGGGTATAAGTCTTGTTGTTTCTCATGGGCATTATCGTTACTTTGTCACATTTATCGATGATTTTAGTCGCTTCACTTGGATATATTTCCTTCGTTCTAAAGATGAAGTGTTTTCTGTCTTTCAAAAGTTTGTTGCACTTATCGAGACACAATTCAGCACTCATATCAAAATCTTACGTTCCGACTCAGGGGGAGAGTACACGTCTCATTCTTTCCACGCATATCTTCAAAACAAAGGGATCATCCACCAGCGTTCTTGTTCCTATACACCTCAACAAAATGGAGTCGCTGAACGTAAGAATCGTCACCTCTTAGATGTTGTTCGTACTTTGTTGATTGATTCATCTGTACCATCTAGGTTCTGGGTCGAAGCTTTATCTACTGCTGTCTATTTGATCAATCGCTTGCCTACTGCTACCCTAAATTTTGATTCTCCCTACTTTCGTTTACTTGGCAAATTTCCCGAGTATCAATCCCTTCATACTTTTGGTTGTGTTTGTTTTGTTCACTTACCCCCTGTTGATCGTCACAAACTTTCTGCCCAGTCTGTCACATGTGCTTTTATGGGATATAGCTCTACCCAAAAATGATTTGTTTGTTATGATGGTCGGGCAAATAAATTTCGAATCTCCCGAAATGTGATCTTCTTTGAAAATCAATATTACTTTCAGTCTCAGGTTAATCCCGATCCTCCTGTTGTTCTTCTTCCAGCTTTTGATGACATGTCTTCTCCTATTGAGCGGTTTAAACCAGGTCTTGTGTATCAACGACGTCTTCGACCAGCACCCCTTCAAGATACTGATCCAATACCTGATCCTGTGACTCCTATACCTCGGCGCTCCACTCAGGTTACACATCCACCTGATCGGTATGGCTTTTCTTATTCCTCGCTGATTGCCACTCTCGATACTGTTTCTGTTCCTCACTCTTATGCTCGGCATCTTCTCAAGCATGCTGGCAGGAAGCTATGCAAGAAGAGATTCATGCTCTTCAAGAAAATCACACTTGTGATATTGTTGGTTGTCCTCCTGGTGTTAAACCGATTGGCAGTAAATGGGTGTATTCGGTGAAACTTCGATCTAATGGCTCACTTGATCGATACAAGGCTCGTCTTGTGGCCCTTGGGAATCGCCAAGAATATGGTATTGATTATGAAGAAACATTTGTCCCAGTTGCCAAGATGACTACTGTTAGGACTGTCTTAGCACTTGCAGCTTCACAAGGGTGGTCTCTCAGGCAGATGGATGTAAAGAATGCATTTCTACATGGTGACCTAAAGGAAGAAATCTATATGTCTCCACCTCCTGGAATGTTTACTACACCTTCATCGGTTGTTTGTCGGCTACGCAGGTCCTTGTATGGATTGAAACAGGCTCCACGCGCATGGTTTGATAAATTTCGTTCTACTTTGCTTGACTTTCAGTTTGCTCAAAGTCAGTTTGATTCATCACTTTTTCTTCGCAAGACTTCTGCAGGAATTGTGTTACTCCTTGTTTATGTTGATGACATTGTGATTACAGGATCTAACACTGAATTAATACAGCAATTACAACAGCATCTCAAGGACTCTTTTCATATGAAAGATCTTGGTCCTTTGCAGTACTTTCTCGGCCTTGAGATCCGAAATACTCTGTCTGGTATGTTGTTACATCAGCACAAATATACACAGGAAGTAATTTCTTTGGCTGGTCTCCAATCGGGTAACTCTGTTCTTACTCCGTTGGAGGTAAATCTCAAGCTTTCTCGTGAGGAAGGCGAACTTCTTTCAGACCCCTCCTTGTACCGACAGCTGGTTGGAAGTTTGAACTACTTGACAATTACTCGGCCCGACATTTCTTTTGCTGTACAACAGGTTAGTCAATTTTTGCAGATCCCTCGACATCTTCATCTAGCTGCTGTTCGTCGTATTATCAGATATTTGAAGGGGACTTCTTCACGTGGATTGTTCTTCCCTAAGGAATCTTCCTTACAGTTGGTGGGATATAGTGATGCTGATTGGACGGGATGTCCAGATACTCGTCGTTCTGTTACTGGTTGGTGTATGTTCTTGGGAAGTGCCCTCATCTCTTGGAAAAGCAAGAAACAAGACAGAGTCTCCAAATCCTCCACTAAATCTGAGTATCGTGCTATGTCTTCTGCTTGCTCTGAGATCACATGGCTTCGTGGGTTATTAGGGGAACTTGGCTTTCCTCAGCTGCATTCCACTCCTCTCCATGCTGATAACACTAGTGCAATTCAGATAGCTGCTAATCCAGTTTACCATGAGCGTACGAAGCATATCGAAGTCGATTGTCACTCCATACGCGAGGCCTTCGATAAGCATGTCATTGCTTTGCCTCACATTTCTAGCGAACATCAAACTGCAGATATTTTCACAAAAGCTCTTTCTCGGCATCGACTTCAGTTCTTGATTGACAAATTGATGCTTATTGATCTCCCAGCATCAATTTGAGGGGGGATGTTACCAGAGATAATTTAGGATACGTAATATTTGATTTGCTATAGTTTAGGAATTCTTTATATATGGTAAATTGTATATATGGTAAATTGCATGTAATTAGGTGGTAGATTCTTACCTTGTATATGTACGTTCTTTTCTATATAATGGAAGGAGACCCTAAATAATGGGTATTCAGACCAATTGACACAAAAGAGTCGAAATGAATTGAACAATAGGTTACTCAAGCTTCGCTTGATTTGTTAATGAACTGGTCTTTAAATTAGCTTAAATAGCCACAATCATACATAGGCTGGTGATTGTGCCATAGCAAAAAATCGCTGGAATTAAATTTCAGTCAACTTTGAAGCTTTTTCGAGAGAAAAACTTATTTTTACCTCATTCAATGTAAATCTACATACAAAGGTATCTTACAATAGTTTCATTCTAATCCCTGACTAATAGTAGAGAACTATATTGATACAATAAGAAAACAACTACATACATTACAACTCCCCCTCAAGTTGATGCATAAATATCACACATGCCTAACTTGGATATTGAAGTATAAAATGGACCACTAGCAACTTATTGTATCATTACACGTTAGCTAAATGATTAGTACTCTTAATGTATGGAATCTCTATATTTTTGGAGTTGAGATTGTCTTTGATATAATTTATGTCAAGCTCAACATGCTTAATTCGATCATGTTATACTGGGTTGTTAGCTATCTCAATAGTTGTTGTGTTGTCACAAAAGAGTAGTATGGATTTGTTTTGACCAAAATCAAGTTCACTAAAAAGAGTTTCAACCTATGAAAGCTCGATAGTTGCATGATACAAAGCTACTAGAGAGTAACACCACATTTTTTCTTACTTTTCCAAGTAACAAGGTTTCCTCCAACAAATGATACATATCCTATAGTGAATTTTCTATCCAATCTTGATCCAACAAAATCATAATTTGCATAACCAACAACGTCTAAATGCTCCATTTTAGTGTACAAGATTCTTACCTAGAGAAGACGACTTCAAATACGCCAAATCTGGATAACTGCACTCGTGTGTTGGTCACTTAAGTTATGTATGAAATAACTCACAACACTCACCACATATGACAAATCAGGTATTGTGGGAGTCAGATACACCAATTTCCCTACCAATCGTTGACATTCTCTTTGTTTATAGGAATTTAACCACGGTAGATAGATATTTCACCTTAACCTTCCAAATTACACCCTTGGTGATTGTTTTAGTCCATATAGAGTTTTCTTTGATTTACAAACCTTACCCTATGGAGGAGCAAGACCTGGTGGTGGATTCATATACACTTCCACTATCAAACCACCATGAAAGAAGACACTTTTACATCAAGTTGCCTCAATGGCCAGTTCTACCAAGAGGAGGTTACAAAGAACTCATTGTTCTAACACAAAATCACCCACTATTCAGCTAACAGCAATACCCACTATCTACAAGCAAGTTATCAAACTAAAAGACGGCAAGAAAAAACCCAACAGCAACACCCACTGTCCAAAACAAGTTATTATCGAATTGAAATAGCAAGAAGGAACAACAATACTTTACTGAAAAACTCAAGAGTTATCCCCGGAGTTCTCGTCAAAAATAGGTGCCAGAATGGTAGCAACTAATGCTAAAGCAAATTGAAATAGCCGGAGCTGGAGTCAAGTTACAAGCTGAAGCTCGAGCTTGGAATCACAGGCTAAATTCACTATCGGAAAGGAAAGAGACACTGAAACCGTCTCTGTCTTCAGCCAGAATCGGCATCACTATTGTCGTCACCGGTCAGCACATAAAAACTTAGGTATGTCACGGTAATGGAGGTTTGCCAGCTAGGGTTTTTTGTTTCTTGGCTCTAATACCATGAAGCTTTTTGGAGAGAAAAACTTAAATTTACTTTATTATTTTAAACTTATATACAAAGTTATATTACAATAGTTTCATTTTAGTCGCTAACTACTAGCGGATAACTATATTAGTACAATAAGAAAACAATTATATACATTCTCAATCTTTAAGGAGGACAAAGTGTTGACAGACGTGAAAGGTAGGGGTGGTGGGACCATGCGGAACACGTGTTTGCAACTGTCCATGTGCAAGAGAGAGGAAGAGAGAGATGGAAAGTAGAAGGGGGGTCAACATTCATCTCAGTTTAGGGGAGTTTAAGGTGTTGCTTCCATAATCAATTGTCCCTTTTAGGTCTCCTGGAGCCTGCGCTAATTCTACAGCCATGAAGTAATTTATATCTTATTCACAATGCAAGCGATTATGTTATGCTTTGGTAATTTCCTAATATCCTCGTGAGATTACAATTTACAGATTCACTTTCAACTTAAAGAGTTTTCTACAGCAGAAATCAATGACTTTAGCTTTTCGTAGGAATTTAGAATATAAACAATAGAATAAACAAATCAAAACTACAAGAGTCAATTAAATAGGAAAAGTTGGTTTTTCCGATATAATGACTTCCCAAAAATTTTATACTGATACATTTATATCATGCAAGACATTTGACCAAAAAAAAAATTGTATGCATTAAATTTATTTTGATTATCCTTTACTTCTATTCATACTTCATAGAATTATTTATTTGTTAAATTATAATTAAAACCTTTAAGGTTTTGTAGGTCAAGATAAGTTTCCTTGAGCCAGAAAGGAGAAAGAACCTGATTTCTGACCTCTTGCATTGCATGAAAAGGGGGAAAAAATCATTAAAAAGAAGAGCTTGATATTAGAAAGAGCTATTGAACATGCGTATGCTTTCTTTCGTTAATATGATAAAAATAAATAAAGAAAAAGTAAAAGTCAACTTCTGTGCATTGAGGATTGTTGATTAATATGGGTTGACAAGGGGAAAGGAGCAACCACGTGAACTCATTGCAACATTTCCTCCAGCCAGATTCTAATGTGGTGTCCTAATTATCATTATTGATGCGGTAATAGCATGCTCTTGTGGAAGTAATGAAACAAATGGAGCCAAAGAGGAATTAGTTACCCAGTCTCCAACAACGAAAAGGCTCACAATGATTTGATTATGCAGGTCTTTATTGAACTTCAAAGCATGCATGTCTATGCAGGCAAGTCCAAAGCTCCATAAAAACTGAAGCCCCATTGATGCTATTAAGTAGCTGAACAAAATTTTCTCCAATTAGCTGAAGCAATATAATAAATAACCATCCCCCACAAATTCGGAATTCATAAAGGGGAAGGAAAATTTAGAAAAATTATCCAAAAGGTAATGTCCTTGACTTTCTTTGCTTGAAAATGACTCAGCATTCCAAGTGTTATGAATCAAGCAAGAACACAAATTACGATTTTTAAAAAAATAAAAATAAAAAAATATTACTTTGTAGTTTGTACACAGCGATAAAACTGACTTCATGAAAAGAAAAAGATCAAACAAAAAAATAAATAAAAAAGTTGAGGGAAAAATAACTTTGAACAAATCTATATACTAGCTAGACATATAGTTACGTAAAAAGGAGAAAAGAAGAAAAGTTAGAATTTGTATAATAGCGTGTTGCGAATCTCAACAAAATATTGATGGCACTGCACAGGAAGGGGTGCACACTCAGGAGGCAGGCTACAGGTTATTGTATGACGATAACGTTTATGTTAAATATGCTTATATGATCCTTAACATTTCCAATCCCTTAAGTTTTTATTCACTGCTGTGTTATTAAAACAAATAAAATAATAGATAGGCTCTACAATGATCCATGAGTGTAGATTCTAAGATTCTTTCCAATTAAGATTAACCAATACAAGATTAACCAATTTGTAAAAGAATATGTGGTAAAATTATGCAATCTAAGATGTCTAATATAACTGAACAGCATGGAGTTTGCGAACCTTGTATTTTACTAGATACATTAAATGGAAATATTACAACTTATTTAAGGAATAGTTAGTGGTAAAAAATTAAGTAAAAATGGTGCTCACGACTTGATAAGAAAAAATGAATTCAAGGAATTGAATAGAAGCACAGCTTATCATGACGTTCTAAACATGGACTGTGGATTCTAACTTCAGGCAAACAAGTATTACTTAAACTAGTCATTTCACATATAAGTTGTCTCAACCAAATGTGATCATTTTACTTAATGATACATCATTATTAAGACTTGAAGTTCCATATTAAAACGTCAAACTTAACAAAGTGAACTAGCCAAGACCTTGTATTTTGCTCTTAAAAATCATGATATATCCAACTCAAACAATGGGATTAATGATACATCAAGATATGTTGTACAAATTCAATAAGCTAGAAAGATTACCTTTCACTCTTTAGCCCCTGTTTGACAACCATTTTAAAGAAAAATTGGTGTTCTGAATAGTGATTTTTGGAGAATGTGTGGTTAAAAAGTGGAGAAAAGTTATAAGTTTATGTGTAGAATATTTTATTACGTGAATGTGTGGTTGAAAATGAGTATGAGAAAAAAGAGTTTTGAAAAAATGGTTGTCAAACGGGGCTTATTCTTATTTACCAAACTATCACGTCAACACGGAATCACTCCTTCAGATGTCTATAAATAATAAGCCCCATAACTCATTTTCTATCTCATCACGAGTTACTTTACTACTCATATACTTAACAAATCCAGGGACTCCAGTGAAACATGGAAAACACAAACATTATATGTAGTCATCAAGCAAATTAAACTCCAAGTTTAAGATAAGTTACTAAAATCCCTAGTACAACCCAAGACAAATAAATTCTCAACAAGGGGGGAAGAAGTCTAGTGCTAGTTCTTACTGACACTTCTTTATCTAACTTTCATTTTTTAGTGGTTTCTTTGTTCTCTTATTTATTTGGAAAGAAAAAACTTCCCTTTACTACCTAAAAAAAAATTAGGTTCAAGCTATGTCATTTTATTACACATAAGTCATAATTATATGATAAATTGACGGTTTCTATCAGTTGTGTTGAACATCTGAGAACATTGACGCGCATTAATAAATTTTCGAGAAGGAATCTCTTTCAACAATCACTAGCCATTTCTTGAACCAACAAATTTGGCAGTCCTATCTTTTCTAGACTCAATCTACCCATCCTTGAAAATGAATTAATTATTCCAAAGACAAGAAATTTGTGCATATTTCTTCTTTTAGAGCTGACTCTTCTTTTTCATTTAATGGAACTGGCCAAATTGCGTGTGGAATAACCCAATTATGCTAAAAGTAAACAATACCCAAGCAGAATTATATTTTCCAATCCCCACATGTAAACCCGCCAAACAGAAAAACAGATGAAAATAACAATGAAAATTTCAAGAAATAGCAGTGACCAAGACTGAAATTACCAAAAGGCAGTAGTGGTAGAAAACCCAGACGCGGATGCCATAATTCCAATTGAAGAAGCTGCAAACAAACTCTGCCCAATCCTTAATATGAGCCCACTCTTTGTTCCTGGACTTCCAAACAGCTCTTTCATCTCTCTTTTTCTCTCTCTAAGTGCATGTGTTTGGTAAAGATTGAATCTTTATGAGGTTGGTTTTGCTTTCCCAAAAATCTGGGATAGTAGGAATTGGATGCTCCTAGATCATCAAAACATTCCCATGTTTATTCTTGGGTGTGATGAAGAACAAAGTAAAAATCCCCTTTCCTTTAATGGCTATAAAAATGAAAGTAACAATTATGTTTTTAACATGGTTTGTGTGACGTTTTTTACAGTATTTATTCATTGTTGACAAGAGTGAAGATCGGAGGCGTAATTGGATGTGATCTGAATCATTCTTTATGAGCATATACGCGACTTTTTCAACAATACCAGCCAAAGAAACTGTTTTAAATATTTTTGAAGATATGTTTGATATTTTACAAAATCAGATCAATTGTAGTGTTATAACACGTAATGATTAGTGTTATTTGTATTTTCGAGGTAAAATTTGTGATTAAAAATTAGAAAGAAAAAATATGTGTGATTAAAAAAATAGTTTAAAATTCGTACAGATTATAAACAAAGTTTGCCGAACACATTGTAAAATTGTAATTTGACTTTTACTAATATTTTATTATTCCATTCAAGTTTTTTTTTTTTTTTTTTAAAGATTGTATGAATTCAATTTTTAAACTGAATCCATTCCAAACATGTCAACTTCGGGAATTTTTAAGTGGGAATTACTCACAACCCTACTTTTAAAGATTCAAATTCTTAAATAAGATCAAACTTATATTACTTCAAAAATCAGGTTTTATTTCAAATTTTAATTAATTAAAATTTTGCATAATATTATTCTATTAATTATCTAATCATATCTCAATTTTTTAAATCACAATACACAACTTCAAACCCTAATTATTTAACTTCATCCTACAGCAGCCGCATTTTACACCCTTCACCCACTGCAGCCACGATCCCCTTCACTTTCAGTTGCACAACAAATGGCTTCCTGCTTCTCGTCACCATGAACCTCAAAAATCATCACCACAGGCGGCGGAGGCGGCGCTCAATCGGTGCTGCAGTCCCCCCACCTTGGCGAGCCGCACACAGCGCCTGCATGAGCTGTCTTTTTTGGTGCAGCAGCAGCGATTCGCCTGTAAGGGTCGCGCGATGATGCTGTGATGCTTGTAGATGCCGGTGATTTATCCATTGAGAGGTGGTATTACAACTGGTTTTTTGGTCGAGGTAGCGCCGCCGCCGCTAGATCTAGTAGCGGCGTAACTTCCTCTAGCTTGCAGCGGCTCTGCTTCACTTGCATTTTGCAGCGGCGCTGCATTTTGTGTTTCCGTTTTCGTTTAAAACTTTGGTAGGTGGTAGTTCAACAGAGGTGAGGTGGCGGCGATGGTGATGGTGGTGAGGGAGGGAGTGGAATTTTGGTTTTGGAATCTTAGACATAGGTTACAGTTTTGCTGTTGGTGGAGGTCGTGGTGGAGATGCGGCTGTGATATTCATTGCACACCCTGGCAGTGGTGGTTGCGAGACGCTGGCGGTGCTGGTTTTGATTGTGTGAGATATTGTGACTTGGGCGGTGGTGGTGCAGTCGACCGGAATTGGAAGCGGTGATATTCACGTCGTGGTGGTGGTGGTGATGGTAAGACGCTGACGACGATAGTGGCTGTGCAATTGTGACCTAATAATTTGACAAATGTGACTTTAAAAAATGTGTAACCTAATAATTGATAAATCTAATTGTTTAACCTAATAATTTGATAAGTTGTGACCTAAAAATAAGTTGAAATCGATTTATTTAATACTCTGTGACCTACTGATTTAATAATTTGTGACCTTGAAGTTAATTGTGACTTAAAAATTATGTCTTATAATCAATTTGTGACCTAAAATATTTATGTTTGTGACTTGATATTATACATATTGTGACTTCAATATATATAATTAATAAAATAATTTTTGTATTTAATTTAATTAATTAATTTTAATTATAACCTGATTTTTGAAATTATACAACTTTCATCTCAATTTTGAAATTTATATTTATAATCACCTTATTTATATATTTTTCCCAATTTTTAATTGCTAGTTGCAGTATACTATCATATTGTGACAAAATCGATACAAGTAGTTAAATAACATGATATTAGAGGTGTCAATCCAGGTGGTCCGGACCGGATCGGCCCACCAACATAAAAGTCCAGTAACGACCCACTTGAAAAAGTTCGTCCGTCGCAAGTTTCGGGCCAGTTTCGAGTCAACCCACAGATTTTAAACTACAAATCGGGCCCGTCCATTAGCCCATACGGGTTACGATTCGTTTTGATTTGGCCCGTATGAATAAAAACATAGATTTTTTCATATTTATAACAATTTTTTTATCAAATTTCTAAATACAAAATAATTAAAATGATAAATTCATATTTATACCATAAAATATTTACATAGAATTTAAATTTAAATTTTATGTTATATAAATTACTTCTAAATTTAAAAATTTAAATAAAACATAAATAAATAACAATTAAATGCTAAATGTATTTATAATTACTATTATCAAAGAACATTACATTCATTAGCTATTAGGGAGAAAAAATAAGATTTTACTTTAAAAGTTGTATTAGAGTTTGTAGAAAAATGAAGATTTTCAATGTTATTATATTTAATAAAAATATTTTTTTTTTCACAGGCCAACACCGCGGCCCGTGAAGATTTGACCTGCGAAACTCGCGGTTCACAACTTCTTGACCCATGAACCACCAGCACGAGTCACAGGTCAGCCCGTGGTCCCGGGTCAATCCGGGAAGAAAAGTTAGAATTTTTTTATACCAACGTCTCCTCCTTCGCTTGGAAAGTCGTATGTGAGCTTCTATTTTTTTAGAATTCGTAGATGAGCTTTTACAAGTATACATTTCATCCTATTTTTTAAATAGGTATAAATAGAGGATCAGATGAATGAATGTAGTTCTAATTTTCTATATTTGCATAGACTTGAATTTGTTTTATTGTTTAGTTCTAAGATGTGATAAAATGTACATGAAATAAATTAGTTGACTGAATTCTTGAAGAATTGAATTAACTGTACAGAATCATCAACCAGTTATTTAGTATTAAAATAATTATTAAATAAAAATAAATACTGACTTATCAGGTCAGACGGGGCACTTGAAGTCAATTTTTTTCCAATCCCGTCAGCTTGACATTGTAATTAACAGTGCGCATTGAAGAGACATTTTTATTAATTCAGTTTATTTGCTAACATATCACTTCTTTTTCCCCAATTGACAAAGTACATTGGAATGCTCTTAAGGGGTCAAAATTCCATATTCTAACTCCGATCTCCTTCAATTGGATATTTGGTCTGTGTCAAGCTGATGAATCTAAATGCCTTCTCAGGTAAACCCTTCTAATAAAGTCAAAGGGGGCCCAAAACGTGACATCAGATAGACAACTTAACTCAATTTCTACCTTCTTTTTACTTATAGTTGGATCCATCTTAGTCAATACACCAAAGCAACAAAAGATGAACATTCCCCAATAGAATTTGAAAATACAAATTTTTTTTGTTGTGCTTGGGCCAATCAATCAAGACGTCAAGCTAGCAGTCTTAAGCGAAATAAAGAAGAGAGTTTTAATTGAAAATTTATTAAGGGGGTCACAAAAAATTGAGATGCCAGTGAAGTGCCTAAATGCTCTATTACACACTACATTGTTGGGAATGAAATCTGATATCGAATATCTATTGAAAATTTGAAACCAAAACCACCCATCCATTGATCCATTCCCGGACAGCTTCCTCAAACGCTAGTGTTATAGAAAATCCACTGCATAATAGTTGGGTTGAGCCGAGCAGGCTCAACCCTGCAAAGTTAAGTCCTTGTGAGTGTAAAACACCCCTTTATCACTATTCACAACTTGTCCACTTCCTCTTCCAATCCTACATCAAAACACGACAATGGTGGTAAAATGTCAGGGAAATAAACTCGAAACTCTTTTAAGTGCGTTAAACAAAAATTCAAAGTAAAATCTGAAAGCTCCAGATTGAAGATTCTCAATACTTCAAAAGACGATTTTTAGCTTAAATTTTGCGGTAAAGACCTTAGCGTTGAGAATATAATACCCTAATCATCAACCTCATGACCTTCTGAGTTTTCTATTTCCACAAAATGAGGCAAATGAATTAATATTATGGAAGTGTTTCAATGAATGAGTATTTAACTTAAAGCAAACTCTTAGAAACTCAACAGTCAGTGTTTCATTGATCATCTATAAAAGTAAGGGTTCATCTGCCAATGATTTACACTGCATTTGATAATTCCATGCACTATGTTGTATTAATACATGTGTATCTGACTCGCAGCAAAAGTGCAAATATCCAGCAGAAAGAAAATCAACTATATCCATGACAAAAGAGAGAGATTTTGGAGTCATACCATCTTGTTGTTAGCAATCCTTCAACACCTACGGGACCACGTGCATGAATCCGACTTGTACTAATCCCAACCTGTCATCAACCACAATATATGACAGATAACAGTCGGATATCAACGGACAAACAAAAAGTTAGATAACGTACCTCTGCACCTAGTCCAAAACGGAAGCCATCACAAAATCTTGTACTTGCATTATGGAAAACAGCAGCACTGGTAATGTCAATGCTTGATGTTAACATCATTGAAGAGGTTATGATATCTATGTTAAATTAACCAAATATATAAGATAGCAAATGCAATGGTGCAATGTAATATGACCAAGCACCTGTCAACTCCATTTAAAAAGACTTCTGCAACTTCACTGTCTTCTGTAATGATGCAATCAGTATGTGCACTGCAATTACGAAAGAACTTCAATTGACAACAAAAACACGAGTACCAATGAACATAACAGAGAAATTAAAGAGGCTAACTTACCTTCCATGCTGATGTATATGATCAATGGCAGCATATACATCATCAACAATTTCAACAGTGCAAGCGAGAGAACTATATTCATGATGCAATGATTGTGCCTCCGGAATATCCAGTAAAGAGCTCGCCTGAGGTCCACCAAATATTGCAACACCTGAAGCAGATAGACATAAATAGGGTATGCAAAATGTGAATGAGAAAATAAACAGTACTCAACCATGCTGACCCTGGGAAGCGACGAAACTTAGAAAAATTTAAGGTAATTTACAGATCCAGAGGTTTCCACACACAGCAAATAGTGAATTATAATTTAGTTTTCAAAATGAGTGAAGGCTTCACATTTTTCAATCACATTTTACATTCCAGACCATCAAACAGTTGAAGAGTGAAGACTTCAAAATACATCCAAATTTACATTTACATGACAGTGGTTGAACCTTCAATGAATGCCCAAACTTAATAGACTAACATGCCAATCATCCCAGAATGTGGGACATGACCAAGTTTAAATAATCAACCAAAAATTGGGAAGCAGAATAGGGACAGCAGACATACAAGCATAAAACACTGACGAACACCCGAAGTACAGTGATTGTGTGGGAAGGTTGGGGGGAAGGGATGCATGGATTCAAGGTAAGTTTTCTATAGAAACCCAACCTTTGATTTGAAGTTCCATAATAAGGTCGTTCAGGGCACTGGTCTGTACCAACTCCTTATGAACAAGAAGTGTTTCCTAACAAATAAAGAAAGCATCAATAGAAATGATCTTTTAACAATAGTAGGATCATAAATGAAAACACAAAAATCATTTATAAACAACATGCCATTGCATTGCAGGCTGCTGGATAATCTGTTTTTGCATCCAAAACAATCCGCTTTGCCATATCCATATTGGCAGACTTGTCTACATATATGTGACATATTCCATCTGCGATGAAAAAAGAAAAAAAAAACAGCTTTACTAAATCTCCCAACAGATGCACGGTTGGCTCAATTATGCGCGTGTAGGATAATATAGAGAAATAGTCGTTTAAAGTTAACTACTAGTACCAGCATGACCAAGAACAGGAATTTTTGTTGAAGCCTTGATTTGAGAAACAAGTTTATTGCTACCTCTTGGAATCACAAGATCAATCACATCATCGAGCTGCAATCGAAATGTTAATGCCAGTTTCAATCCATGCATCATACAACCATAATAATTAGGTAAAATTGTCATGGAATCACTAATCTATATATTCTCAGTTCAAGTCACCTTCAGCAATTCAGGGATCTCTCCTCTAGAAGTCACCAGTCCAATGAGTCCCTCGCCAACATTTTTTGGGATGGCTGAAGTGATTACCTAAAACAATAAAAAATGGAAATAAGTTAAGCCCCTGTTTGGTACCGATAAAAATCAGATTTTTAGTAGATTTTAATAAAAGTTGATGAGATGTGTGGTTGAAAAGTGATAGAGCCCACAAAAAGTGTGGTGAAGATTAAGTATTAACTTTGAATTAAAGTAAAATCTAAAAAAGTAGTGATACCAAACAGGGGCTAAATAACTTCATAAATCATAATAACCATGACAAAATATTGATATAACTTTGTGTTGCGATGACCCTAAAACAACTAATTATTCATAAGATTAAACCTTGTGCAAAATTGCATTTGACCTTCTGGCCTCCTTTCCACCTTTTAACAGAAGCCCATTCCCACTTCTAATTGCTAATGAAGCTATCTGTCACAATCAATAGAAGACAATAATTATGTACAGTTGAAATTACAAAAATGTTTGTCCATCCATGGCTGTACAACGATTCCAGTGTCAGCTGACTGGTCATAGTTTATGACTTGATACAATTTTGTCTTGTTTAACAAATAAAAAATTAATGAAGATATAAACAAAAACATGGACAAAATCATAAAACAAATCAACATCCAAAATGGTCACTAGTCATCCAAAAGTTGGTGCATTTTACATAATTTTTTTTTAATTTTTTTTTTTTATTATTATTATTATTATTATTATTATTATTATTATTATTATTATTTTTAACAGCTGCTGAAATAGCTATATATTCAGGATAAGGTGAAAATTTTGTAACCCTATTAGTTGACAAATGAAATAATTGAAAGATAATTTTACAGTGTTCATTGGTAACATTCAAAATGGAAATATTTTGTTCATCGGATGCATCTTTAAGCTAAAGTATGGAACTTCGATGGCAGGGCATCCCTTTTTTGCACTTAAAGAAGCTCCTACTTCCAAGACCAAGAGCGAAGAAAAAAAGCAGTACAAGAGAGAGAGAGAGAGAGAGAGAGAGGTATATCAAAATTAACATGATCGAATTAATTGCAAGAATTTGGTTTATTTGAATCTTCAATGAGATCTAGCTTTGGATCCAAGGAAATAGTAATTGAGGATTTATGTAACCAATCTCAAGTTTATAGTGAACACGTCTTAGATGTTGTTATGTAATGCTTTAAGCTAAAACATGGAACTTAGAGAAGAAATTTGTTGTATTATGAAAAGAAATAAGGACAAAAAGAAAAGAGACATTGTAAAAGCCTTCACGAGTCTGCATTTACTATTGTCCGATCATGCTGCTAAAAAGAATTATTAATGAAAGATCGTGACAGCATCCCAAAACCACAATTTTGGAGCTGGACATGTAGTAAATATTACTAAAACCAGCACAAAAAACAACTGCGGTGATATTCAACATAATTGCAAATGAAGTTTTTATTGCAATAGAAGCATGACATCAGTCTATATACAAACCCATTAACCACAATGTTTCTGATGGTAAAAAGGTCAATTAATTTACCTGAACTAATGCATCAGGTCGAGACTCAAAAATAATCAAAAGAACGCCCAACGGAGACGACAACTTCTCCAATACGAATCCTTCTGAAAGCTGCAGATATTATCAGTCATTAACACTCTTTATGCCCAAGAAATATTAATCATGGTTATATGCAAGGAACTTGGTTTTGCAAAAGAAAGAACAGCTCTCTCATGACCTTATGGAGCTCTCATTGATCTCTATCGAGCCAGAACAGATCATGTTGGCAATTGTCTGAGCTAGAGCAGTAGAGCTTGGAGATTGCAAGCACACAAGTTATAAAAAAATGTTTTTCATGTATTCTAAAATTGAGTACTAGTATTTGAAATTTCTCATGCTCAAAGCTTGCAATAGGGTCTCAAAATACAATTGATCAAGCTCGAGATCCAGCTTGAACTCCCTATATTTATACTAAAGCCCCAAATATGTTGGGTTTGGCCATACTTTACCCTGATATATTATATTTGGGCAGGATATTGAGTCCTAAAGCTGTGGTATTCTCCTTGACCTCGGCTCACATAAATAAACATCTTGACCCATACTTCCTCTAGAAGCTGAAGTAGAATCCCACGTTTTGGATGGTGCATAGCTTAAATTATGAGCCCTGTAACAATTTTCTGAATAGGGAAACAGGCACCATTTCCTAATATTGCTAATACTAGCAAAGGGAAACAAACTACAAGGAAGTCCCATAAAAGTCTGAACATGTAATTTTTATGTATTCCACATTCTATTAATTATTATTCTCAATACCACCAATTTCCCTACCTCAGTTCTCTTCACCACGCGGCCAACCGGCTCCTCCATGTTTGCAAGCACACGAATAGCATTTGCAAGACTTGAAACCTATAATCATAAAAGCTATTTAGATAGAGGGAAACGGAATGAAAGACTTAGTTTGTGACAACATTTTGTTCAAAAGATAACACATGCCTAATTCTCTAAAAAAATAAAATAAGGTAGTGTCTTACCTTACCAGGCTTCAAGGCTAGCCTAGATACCAATGATTTTTCATACCCAGCTTGCTGTGCCTCAGAAACATCAACTTCATTCTCAGCAATAATTAGTTTCTCATTTTCTTCCAGCGCATCAGCGATATCCATCAAAATTTTACTCCTTTCTTGAGAAGACATGGCCTAAAGGGAAATAATTAAAATCAACCACATTTTTTCTGATATGCATAATTCATCTCAGATTGCTCCTCGATTTTTCTTACCTGCAGTCGTCTAGAACTTTCCCTAGCTGCAATTGCCATTTCTCTAGAACCCACTTCTCCAAGTGGACCCCATTTAGTAGCATCCCGGTGAAATAGCGTACCAATTCGCTTCCCATTTAATACTTTCAATATATTGTCAGCAGCAAAGCCACTATCCATGGTAAGAGAGGAGGCAGAGTGAGATTAAATTCTACTAAAAACAAAGAACTAAAAAGCATAAACCAGCTATTCACACTTAATAACAAATAAATCGTCAGTGTACAGATGTAAAGCTATCAACTACATAGAAGACACCAGCCCTGACAGGGAAGACATCACTGAAGAAAAAGTTTCATTCATTTACCCTACATCTACAGACTTATGAGAAGCACGTACTCCATCAATTAATATATATATATATATATATATATATATATATATATTATAACTTGATGCAATTACTAGGTTAATTTGTTCTTTTTTATCTTTTTTTTTTTAATTATGCAAAAAGCAAACTACTTCATACCGCTTGCTCAGATTTTAGAAGCAAGAAACCATGGATGGAGAAATAAAGGGTATAAAAAATCCTATGGATCCAGTGTTATGAAGTGTGCTGAACTAGTCTTGCTACAGTCAGTTGTCATTACTTAGTTGTACTATTATTTACCATGTTACTTGCAGTGAGTAATTTTAACCAGTTATAACCCAAACTGATTGTGTCCGTAATCACTTTCATTGCAAGCTTTCACGCTGAATTCATATGCTATGATTTTGCAAAATAATTTTATCAGACTGAAGGGAAAAAAAATCTTTTTACTTCTCCGAAGTTTCTAAACTAAGAACTGGCAATAGGTCAAACACAGTTGATTTTAAAGAAGCATAAAGAATTCACAAAATGAGCAATAGTTTGTTGTAAAGATTAGATTTGATGCCTGTTCAGATCCAAATTTTGAAACTTTCTACAGGAAGGCAGTTCACCTGGTGATAACAACAGGGATCCCAGCCTGAGCAGCATAAACAGCAGCTTTTACTTTAGCAGTCATGCCCCCTCTTCCCACCCTAGACTTGTCTCCAAAAGTTATTACTCCTTCATGTCTTTCCTTAATGTAAGTATAAACCAGCTCAGAATTTGGATTGCTCGGAGGGCCGCTGTAGAGACCCTCTACATCACTCAACAGAATAAGGAGGTCAGCTTTTAGTTCCAGTGCTAGTAAAGCAGATAAACTGTCATTATCCCAAAATATTCCAGAAGAGTCCTACACAGTTGCACAATGTAAGGGAAGTAACATGAGCTATGAGGCAAAAAAATCCAGAAAACTGTAATGAACACAGTGATAAAGCCAATTACAATTTTTAAAATGTGTGTGAAAAAAAAGGACCCTCATTGGAGGTCTAAGAAATACAAGGAGTAAAGCATTATATTCACTACCCTCCATATTCCACACTTATTTACAAGCAAAAATTATCTAGCACTCGTACAAGTTTACACATACGAGTTCAAGACACAGAAAGACCATCAGACAAGCAGGCATTAAGGAAGACTAGACTAGCAAGTGAAATAAGTGTCTGAAGTTAATAATAGGTCATACTTGCACATATTCATAACCCATAACAAGTTTACACATACAAGTTCAGACAGAAAGACCATCAAACAAGCAGGCATTAAGGAAGACTAGACTAGTGAGTGAAATAAGTGTCTGAAGTTAAAATAGGTCAAACTTGCACATATTAGTAACCCATCCTGCAGAAACCTCTCATGTCTCTAGCAGAAATAGCACTGACCAGCCAACTTTTTTTATAATAGAAGCAACAAAATAGTAAGCAATTGAGCAGAGAATAGTACCTCATAAGGAGCTTTTCTGGTACTCACAGCATCATTTTCATTAAATATAGGAATAACCTTCAAAGACGCCAAAGTCTTTACAGTCTCATTAAGTTGTCTCCTAAAATCCATATCTCTAAAATCATTGTCAGTAACTAAAAGCTGTGCTGATGACATATCCAACTGCATATGAGAAACAAAATCAACATGATCCAGTGTTATGGACAAAAATAACACTTCCAATTAAATAAAAAAAATTAATTAATTAAAAAAAAAAAAGATTTATTTCTTTTGAACTACATCAAGGCAGGGAACTAGTCAGACTAATAATCATGATAAGGTACCTATATTTTGATTTTACCTGGCTGAACAAAGTATCATAGAGAGCCATGAGACCATTCTGTCCAACAGCTGCACAAGCCTTCCCATCGAGTTCCATCTGTGGTTTCTGGAGGTCAGCAAAGCTGCAGAAAGCCCAAAGTCACTAATATTAGTAACTTTGTAACTGAAGAAAATTCAACGTTATTCAGTGAAGGTTCCATGATATATATTCTTTACTGGAGATTCCGGAGGTGTAATAGAATGAAATCCAGCTGCAAGATTAATCAAATAATTTGGCAGCACGTGTAGTGATACTTAATAACCAGTAAATAACATCTACAGGCAACTGTCAAACCAGGCTCTCAGATTAGTAAACAAACAAATGAATAAGATTCCATCATATTCTTTCTCAAGTTTCCAAAAGAAAATTCAGACAGCAAAACCAATGCCAAAACCTGCTGTTAATCAATCTCCTGTATCTAAGCCGTTGGCGGCCAACACCAACGGCACCTGATGTCACCAAAATAACCTCATATCCCTGAGAGTTAAGTTCTTGAATCTGCACTTCAATTGGAATTCAAGAGTGTAAGCATTGGTAAATGCCAGTTGATGCATTATCTAGACATGAAAGAAAATAAGCAGGACATAATCCTTCAACTCACCTGCTCACATAGTGATCCTAATCTTCCAAGTGCTAATCTACCATCAGTTCGTGTGACTACAGCAGTTCCAACCTTCAAAATATTAAGATTAGTTATACATAAAAATCAAAACTATGATCTCGAGGTAAAGGATACACAAGCAGGCCAAACTAATCCAAAAGAAAAGGTGTAATGGAAGAAATAAATGCTATTATTAGGCCGTAACAAAGTTGACTAGTCATAATATTACAGTTCTAAACTGTAAGCAAAAGTAGAGAAACAAATATTTTGATTATATAAGTAACTGTCTGTTTTAGCATTAACATATCCTTCTCACAAATCTACCTCTCCAATTCTTAATTTAAAATCTCTCAATTATGACAGAAATTAAACATTTTAGGCCAACAAGATTTTGCAAATTTTCATATGAAACTTGAATATAAAATACTCGAACCAAGAATTGGTCTACATTTCAATCAACGTCCAAATGTATTAGAAGTACAAGTTATCATCCCTTGGAACTATTGTTATCATCTACTGATCCACTAAAATATGTAGGGGTTCAAAACATTTAAAACAAAAAACATGAAAACTGAAAATGTTCATTTTTCTTTTCAATGTAAACAAGATTCTGCGCGAATCTAATATTCTATGATGGAACAGTTCTGACGAAGGTGCAAATTACTGGTTCACATTCCTAGTACACATTTCTTCAAAGGGTGCAACTTTCTCTTCATAAATTTGGAATTGAAACTCATTACTATTCAAGAATACAAACCAATATAAACCTTACCCATAATTATCCAATTCAAGGAAATTAACATATGTAGATGAAATTAATCCCGCTTATATTCGAACTAATGGAAAAGTGGACTTTGAATGCAGATTTAAATATATAAATAGATAATAAAAAACGCAACCTTGATGATGACACGCCTAACGTCTTTGACAAATGCACGCGTGGAATCCATAGCCTCCATTGCTGAGCTACAGAGAGTGAATTATCGCTCTGGGCTCTGATTATGAGTCAGTATTAAAATAAATGCACAAAATTTAACAAAAGATAGGAATTTGTCGGCAGCGAAAAATGAGGAAACTCGCAAGACTCTCTTGTAGGGTTTTTGAGGATAGTAGATAGATACAAACAACACATAAAATACGAAGCTGATTGTAATGTCGTAACATTGACTCTGAGGAGAGAGGCTGCGTAGGGTGAATTTTTATTATTATTTTACGGATAATAATGTATATAATAATTTCTTTTTAGTTGGCAACATGAGGGGTGGAGTTGTCTTCTACATGAGCATTCCATCATTTTCTAAAAAATATATGTAGCATTACTTGTTATCAATCAAAAGACGCCACCACGTATAATCGATTGACGCCCCCAGGGCACATCTCCAAGTGGCAAAGAGGATGGGTGGTAAGTGCTCAGCGCAGCTGTGTGCTTGGTTCGATTCCCCGTAAGGTGGAATTGGCCTTGTGGCAAGCGGGAGTTATTGAGATTTGCTCATGCTTACCATAAGCCCATCCACCCTGGCTCCTTGGAGGCATAACCTGGATTTACCTTCCCGAACCAAGGACCTTGGGCGTGGTCGGTTCGGGCCCTCAGGGTGTGGGCTACACCTTTTTTTTTTTTTACGTATAATCGATTGACGTGGTGGATGATGATTTTGTGTACTTTAGGTGCTTGAATCTTTTTATCTTTTTAAACAAAGGCAGACTAATTACTATACGGATCTAATGTCCCAAAATATTATTATCTTACATATTCGATCAATTAAAATTGTACATATTATCACTTTTAATATAATTGTTTTTATAGGTTTTAAATTTGTTTGTTGACATGTATATATGTAAAATTTTAATTGGATGAACAATTAGGGATATAACATTTTGGGACAATAGATCTAGACTCATGCTACTACTATCTACTATATATTATCATTCGATAACTCATGGATTTTTATTTTTTATTTTGGATAAAGATTTTATTTTGACAATTTTCATTGTTTATAAATATAAATTTGTTATTTTTAAAGTAAAATATGTTATTGAAAAATGATTTGACAAAAATATTTTTAGTTAAAAAGTAATTTGAGAAAATATGTTATTTATATATTGTTTAAACAAGTTTGTCAAACAGAGACATGATGATTGCATATTTGACTAGTGTCAATTTGTAATATACAATTTGGAGTTTGTTTGATAATGTGAAAAATTTTGATTTTTGCAGTTTTTTTATTTTTTGATGAATGTGTGATTTAAAAATATTTGAAAAGTCAAAAATTGTAAACTTAACTATAAATGAATAGTTGAGATTGAATTTGAAAAATTGTGGTGAATTTTTTAGCTTTAGCAAACAAACTCTAACTATTACAAATATTAGCTGACACCTTTAAAATGAGAATGATGACGGAAAAAAACAGTTTCTATGGGTATGTGAATTACGTGTGTTGGAAAAATTGTTTATTATGTTATGTTTATATATATGATAGGCAATGAGTAATGATCAATCAAATTCGACTCCAAGTGAATTAGTGGTGCTAATATTGAGAAATATAGTCGTGAATTCTAGGATATGTTGCAAGGAGTAAGGTAAGTAATAATATTTTAATTATAATGCAAAACATAATATTAATGTTATTATGTTCATTATTTGAGATATATTGTTGGTGCAATATATGTTAAATATGATGGGGCAATTATTTGTATGTGGTAAAAACATGTGAGACATTAATTGATGATATTGAATGTTATTAATGCACACGAATTCACTGGAATGTCATATTATGTGATTATAAGACGTAAAATTGGTGCACGAAATATATATTGGCATTCATGGGTATTGATATGTGCATTGTATAGACTTAGAATAAGTCCTTCATAAATGATAAAGAAAGAGATAAAGAGTATATGAAGATATATGGAGAGAGAATGAGTGGATGATAGTAGAATCGCTCTACGAGTATACCGTACTTTACTTCGCGTCCAGATATATACACCCGTTTGAGACTCCCGACAATCACTAAGGGTAGTCGAGGATTGGGTGTGATGGTCCGACGCCGATATACGCCCGGTGTCGAGAGCTCTCTTAGTGGCCTTGAGACTGCGAATCAGCACACTAGAACCGTATACAATAGGACACGTCTGATTGATATAATATAATTCCTAGTGCAGTATCTTGAGTCTCGGTGGGCGATGATGGATACAAACTGTGGATTCTTGAGTCTCGGTGGGCGATGACGGACCACGGGCACTGGAAAGCGCATTTTATCCGCCATGTGATATTTGAGCTCATACAATACAATGTAGTGGGATTCGAGCTCAAGTAAGAAATGTGGATAAATTGAGATGACGAGAAGGTGCGAACTTTGAGAGTGTAATCACTGTGAGAAAGTAAATTGAAAATCATGTTCATGATCATGCATGTTGTTACTTATTGAACGTTAGCTCATTAGTTTTGCATTATATATGTGACAATGCTGGATTGGAGATTGGTGCAAACTCTCAATTGACGGGACGAATATGTACTAGATACCTGACCATGTTTCATGGGTCAATCACCATGAAACCCCAAAAATATTATAATTATTTTTCAATAGTTTTATTACATTTTTTAAAATAATTAAATAGTTTTTTCGCTGCTATCTTCCGCTCTTAATTATCTATTCTCTATTTTAAACTAAAATACAAATGATATTTTTGAGATAAATGCTTATTTTAATAATGTGAAATTATGTTTTAAATATAAAAGTCCAAATTTATATTTAGAGCTAGTCGATATAATACTATTTTATTATTTTCAAAAATTAAAATATGGCGGGAAAATAAATAAATATATAAAAATTGGAAATGAATTTGGGGTGCTACAAAAAGAAAGTCTATAAATTGGTGAAGTCAATATATGAATTGAAACAGCTCTAAACAATGTCATAAAAAGTCTGATCGCGTCATTGTGGAATGTAGATTTAAAATCAATGAGTGTGACAAATGTATTTACATCAAAGACACATAAAATTGTTGTCATTTTATGTCTTTATGTTGACATAACGTACTCATAGTTGGTAACAATGATAAAATTATTAAGCCTGCGAAAAATATGTTGAATTCAAGATTTAACATGAATAATAAGAGTTTAGATGATGTGATTCTTGGAGTTAAAGTCTCAAGAGCATCATATGAATTTTTCTAAGCTAATCAAATTATGTGGACAAAATTTTGAAAAAAAATCTAACAATGTTGATTCTAGTTTGACTAAAACACCGATAGATTCAAATCAACATCTATTTAAAAATAAATGTGAGAGTGTCTCTCAAATAGAGTACTCTAGAATGTTTGGAAGTCTAATATACTTGATGAGTTGTACAAGACCACACACAACTTTCATGAGTAGGTACACGGGTAATTCAGGAGCTAACCTTTGAAAATAAATCTATACTATGCCCTTATTTGGCACATTAAATTTATCTCTTTTTTCTACAGTATTCAATCTCAACCATCAATCAAAAGTAAAGCTCACAATCTTTTACTTTTTAACCAAATCTCAACCATCTATTCTTCTAAAAATCACCGTTCATTTCAAAAAAAAATCTTTTTAAACAATACCAAACACACATTATATTTTAAAACAACAAAGTCTGACCAGCAGTTGACTTCAATTTCCCGCCCAAACATTTTTTTAAAACTTTATATAGCACATATGTGTGCTCATTAATTGCTTGGAACACCATTTTCAATTTTTTTTTTTTTTTTGCCTTATTCTTTCAATTCATTTATTTTTCTTTTTAACTTTTTTGTCTTACTATGTATATTTTTGTAATTTGGTATTTGTAATATGTCATTCTAATCTTTTATTTTGTCTTAATATTTTTTAATACACGTATAAGTATTAAGTTTCGATTACACATTTTACAAAAATTTTACAAATCACATTATTTAAAATATCGAGTCTAAAACAGTGGGCTAATAATAACACGACACATTATTTTAAATAATGGGGTTTGAAATAGTAAATTTTTCAGAATGTAATGTTAAAAGTAGAGAATTTTTTTAGTTTATATGTAGATTATTTTATTGTTAAAATGTGGAAGAAAGTGAGTTTTGAAAAGAAAAAAAAAAGATGTTTTGAATAACTGTAGTGAAAACATGTTATTAAAAGTTGAGAGAAAATGTGTGTGATTAAAAAGTAGTTTAAGAAATTATGTTGTTTATAAATTAATTTATAAATTGTAATGATTGCATTTGTTGACTACAAAATCCGGATGGACCTTGAAACAACACGTCTCAACTCCTCCCTCTTGAACACGTGGATATCCTGCGTACTGTGACAAACAATCGTTTGTAAAGGGGGCCGAAGTGGCTCCCGTTTGCACTCCAATGCCAAAGTCAGTGCTCATTTTAAGCGAATATAAATTGAGTGCGGGAAATATAAGTGTGTAAAAGAGAGAAAAGTGAGTGAGAATAAAATATTTAGTTCAGAGTATCAGATTGCTAACCTCCTACAAAGCGGGAGGAGTGCTCTATTTATAGAGGAATTTGTTTTTTTGGATCGTGACATGTGGCGGACTTTACACGTGTATTTACCATAGCTTTTGGATAAGCGGATCTTACTTTTTGACAGTAATCATTGTTACGTTTGGTAGGGGATGGGCGCCTGTCACTTTTTGATAAAGGCGGCGTCACATCTCTGACTCCATCAATTGTCACATCACTCATCCGAGCTGTTATTAAGAAGGTCCTCCGTCTAAACATAAAACACATCAGTTAGTCATAAACCAGTTCGGCTAAAGAAGTTAACATGCTGTACCACCTCGGAAATTCGCTGGTGAATCAATGTACTCCTTTTTGGGCTTGGTCTCAACAGCATTAAAAAATAGAAGCTTATATTTATCTAATTTATGCAATGTCTATTTCATCTTGATATTCATTATTCAAAATATCATTTTCCACACATTCTTAAAAAAATTTACAAACCACATTATTTGAAATGACGCGTCTCAAACAGGTGGCTAATAATAACACGACACATTATTTCAAATAATGAGGTTTAAAATAGTAGATTTTTTCAGAATGTAAGGTTAAAAGTAGATAAATTTTTTTTAGTTTATGTGTAGATTATTTTAATGGTAAAATGTGGCAGAAAACGAGTTTTTAAAAAAATGATGTTTTGAATAAATGTGGAGAAAATATGTGATTAAAAAGTGGAAAGAAAATGTGTGTGATTAAAAAGTAGTTTGAGAAATTATGTTATTTATAAATTGGCTTATAAATTATAATAATTGCATTTGTTGACCACAAAATCTGGTAGGACCATGGATCAACACGTCTCAGCTCCTCCCTCTTAAACACGTGGATCTCCTGTGCACTAGGACAAACAATCAGTTTGCAAAGGGGCCGAAGTGGCTCCCTTTTACACTCCGATGCCTAAGTCAGTACTCATTTCAAGTAAATATATATTGGGTGCTGGAAATATAAGTGTGTAAAAGAGATAAAAGAGAGTGAGAGTAAAATTTTTAGTTAGTGTATCGAATTACCACATTTTCTTTGGAGGCAAGTGTGCTCTATTTATAGGATGAGTATTTCTCTTGGATTATGACATGTGTTATGCTTTACACGTGTCTTCTCCCTAGCCGCAAAGGAGGTAAACCAACTTTTTGGATATAATCATTGCTACATCCGGTAGAGGATGGGCGCTCATCATATCTTCCATAAAGGTAATGTCTTATCAAGCCACAATCAACTCGGGAAAGTTACAGATTTCCGACACTCTCCTCTGTCCCATCTCAGATTCGGGGTGTTACTACATGGCAACTCGTCTTTGCTATAAACCAGTTCGGATAGAGAGGGTCCATGCGATATTCCACCTCGGCAATCCTCCCAAGGAAAAACCCTAAGTTCCGGTCATGGGTTAGGACCCATTGGGCCTCTATTGGTGATCCATTCGGCTCATTCTGGACACGGTCTCAACAACATTAAAAAACAGAAGTTTATATTTATCTAATTTATGCAATCTTTATTAATCTTGATATTTATCATTCAAAATATCATTTATCACCCATTCAACAAAAAATTTACAAATCACATTATTTGAAATGATGAGTCTCAAACAGGGGGCTAATAATAATAACACGACACATTGTTTCAAATAACGAGATTTGAAATCATAAATTTTTCAGGATATAAGGTTAAAAGTAGAGAATTTTTTTTATTTTATTTATAGATTATTTTATTGGTAAAATGTGTTATGAATAAGGGGAGAGAAAATATGTGTGATTAAAAAGTTGTTTAAGAAATTAATTTTTTTTTTATAAATTGGTTTATAAATTATACTACCTCCATCCCGTGAAAATAATCCTATTTTCCTTTTTCGTCTGTCCCGAATTATAGTCCACTTACCTTAATAAGAGTGAAGTTCATATTTTCTTTTCCTAATATGCCCTTACTCTAATTACATAAACATGTAATGCATTGAATTCAATTGGTATTCAATAAGGGTATAGTAGGAAAGTCATTGTAAAATCTATATTTCCAACCACATTAATTAACATTTCTTAATCTATGTGAAATTTGGTAGAGGACTATTTTCATGGGATGAAGGTAGTAATAATTGCATTAAAATACATAAGCTTATATTTAACTAATTTATACAATGTCTATTTCATATTGATATTCATTATTCAAAATATTATTTACCACACATTATACAAAAAAATTACAAACCACATTATTTGAAATGATGTGTCTCAAACATAGAGCTCATAATAACACAACACATTATTTCAAATAATGAGGTTTGAAATAGTAAATTTTTTTCAGAATGTAAGGTTAAAAGTAGAGAATTTTTTTTTTTTAGTTTATTTGTAGATTATTTTTTGGTAAAACGTGGTAGAATATAAGTTTTGAAAAAAATGACGTTTTGAATAAGTGAAGAGAAAATGTATGATTAAAAAGTAGTTTAAGAAATTATATTGTTTATAAATTGATTTGTAAATTGTAATAATTACATTAAAAATATAAGCTTATATTTATCTAATTTATACAATGTGAATTTCATCTCGATATACATTATTCAAAATATCATTTACCACACATTCTGCCTTTGTTTGGTACCCATTAAATTTTAATACATTTTCTCTCTCTTACTTTTAACCACACATTTTCCAATAACATAATATCATAATTTTCTCTCTCTTATTTTAAACCACACATTCTCCCAAAAATCACTATTCCAAAATACATTTTTCCAAATAATTTGATTATAATGGACTCTACAAAAATTTTACAAACCACATTATTTGAAATGACGGATCTCAAACATAACACATTATTTCAAATAATTAGATTTGAAATAGTAAATTTTTCAGAATGTATGGTTAAAAGTAGAGAATTTTTTTTTTTAATTTGTAGATTATTTTATTGGTAAAATGCGGTAAAAAATGAGTTTTGAAAAAAAAAAATTGATATTTTGAATAAGTGGAGAGAAAATGTGTGTGGTTAAAAAATAGTTTGAGAAATTATATTGTTTATAAATTGTAATTATTGTATTAAAAAATAAAAGCTAATATTTATCTAATTTATGCAATTGTCTATTTCATGTTGATATTCATTAATTAAAATATTAATTTTTTTTTAAAAAAAATATTTTATGCTCATTTTACACCAATAAAATAATCTACACATAAATTAAAAAGAATTGTCTACTTTTAACCTTACATTCTGAAAAAATTACTATTACAAACCTAATTGTTTGAAATAATGTATCATATGCTATTATTAGCCACTGTTTAAGACCCGTCATTTCGAATAATGTGATTTGTAACACTTTTGGAGAACATATGGTTAAAAAGTAGAATTAGAAAAAAGGGGGGATTAGAAATATCAAGTTATGAAAAAAAAAGAAAGAAAGAAAGAATACTAAAGAATAAGAAAAACGGGGGGGGGGGGGGGGAGTTAAAAATTGAGTCAGCTGCTTTTCAACGGCTGACACCAAGTAATTATGAGAACATGATTGTATATGAATCTATAATATATATTGAGATTAATGTTGTATTGAATCTGTGCAGATAATACTTTTAGTATAATTTTATTTTTGAGAAATTATAAGTTTTTTATACGGTGGAAAGCGAAGAATTGTTCGGTTGAACGTTCTATATAAATTTATTATTTTTATATTTGTAAATTTATTTCTATGGATTTTATTTTTTTTTGTATTTTTTTTTTTTTGAGAAATTATATGTGAATACTATGGTTAATAATGAATTATATTTTTTTTAATCGCTCTTAATTTTAATAGTTGCTTAAATTTTATATGATATACAATTTTCAGTATAATTTTTTAACTCTGCATGTTGTCATATCATGATAATTGCTAGATTTACGTAATTATTATTTTTGACTATTTGATTTTATAAGTAAAAAAATATAATTTTATTGGTTAAATACAAATATTTGTATGTTTAAGTTAAGCACGCATTTATAATTATTATGATTGATATTTTTGAATGAAAGTTTGAAAAACTTAAATCAGAGAAGAAAATGCCGAAATAATGAAAAATATATTGATGTCTTCCACAAAATTAAAATTGTACCATAATATTACATCAAACATGATGTACCATTAAATAAACTACTAAATTTGTATTTTTTTTGAAATTAACAATAACTCATAAAAATTATTCAAATTAACAGTATGTATAACTTAAATATATAAATTGACTTACTATTCGAAAAAGCTATTATAATTTGAATTAGTTATATTATTTATTAAATTTTAATAGTTATTGTGATATAATATTATTTTCATGCATTTTGAATTTGTATTAATTATGTATACGCATTACAGTTTTACAAATAATTATCGAAATTGATATTTTTAAATAATTTCCGTGCATATCACAGTAGAAATGCTAGTAGTAAGAATACCGAGGTACTTAAGATATATTCGTAACTATGGGTTGCACCATACTAGATATCAATTATTCATTGAAGGATATAGTGCACTGGTGTTCGTGGTGGGTGATGATGATGATTGAGGAGGGTTGGTGGCGGCGACGACAGTGATGGGTGTGGGCAAGTCAGGTGGTGGTGATGGTGGGGATGATGATGATGGGGGTAGGATTAAGATTGGTGACTAGTAAATTAGTAATTTGTGACTATAAAAAATTATGTGACCTTAAGAAATTTAAGATCGTCACAACATTTATAATTGCGATTCACAATTTTTTAAGTTATGACAAATTAATTTGAAATTTGTGATCATTAAATAAGTTGAGACTTACAAATTCAAGATTTGTGACCAAAAAATAAATTTTGATATATAAATTCATGATCTGTGAACGGGACATATAGGTTGTGACATAAGAAATTTATAAAAGGTGACTTTAAAATGAGCTGTAATATATAAAATTCGTGATTTGTGACCCAAGAAATAAATTGTGAATTTGCGACAAATGAAATTTGTGATTTGTGATCAATAAAGAAATTATGACTCATAATTTATTAAGTTGTGATCAAGTAACAAAAGAAGTTGTAACCTACAAAGTTTGAAATTTGTGACTGAAAAATAAGTTGTGACCCAAAAATATTTGTAATTGTGATCATAAATTTATATTATTGTGACTAACATATTTAGACAATAAAATATATTTAATTAATTATGGCCTATTTTTTGGATTAAAACTTACGTTTAATTTAAATACCTTAGTTATGTATGCTTCCCAAAAATAACAATAATAATAATAATAATAATAATAATAAATAAATAAACAAACAAACGTTTTTGAGTGTTCCAAATACCACAGCTGTAATTGACTCAAATGACAAATACCTAATCTAAGACGAAGATGTGGATAGAAATATCTCATAAAGCTTCACTATTGAAAAGAAAGCAGTAACCTAAACAATTTGGAACTCTGTGAACAGGTCAGGGAACATAAAAAGAATAAGCGCACTTAAACCGAACACCTGATAGAAGAAATAACAAGGAAACAAAGATGTCTTCCAAGGAAAAATCCATACATTGTATTGTATATTTACAGAAATTAGAATCTAAGAAAAACAAAATATTCTAACAATATGTGTCTGAAAGAAACCTAAGACATATTCTAAATGATGTCAAATTCCTCAATACAGTAAAACCCAAATGATAAAATTGTCACCAAGAAACACCAAACCAAAGTCGAGCTTTATGCAAAAAACCACATCTTGATGAAGATTGCCAGACTCATCTGCAGGACAAATGCAGAAATAACCACTATTGTAATTTCACTATCTTGTATATAAGATTTGAGGTTCAAAGCAACAAAGCTGGCTGATGCACCGCCAACGAGTAATGTGATACTCCACCGCAGAAACTCGACTGGAATAACCAAAAGGAACTGAAGATATCCAAGGAAACAAATCAGATCACTACATTACTAATTTAAACTACAGTCAGGAGGAGATAACAGAACAACAAAAGCAAGTAAAAACCTTCATCGCAATGCAAAATCAGCATGAGATTCGTTGGTCCAAGTCATGTGGCAATGATGGTTCACATGAATGTCAAACATAAAGCAAGCAAGTGCAAATTCAGGAACCAAAGAATCATAGGTGTGCATCATGATAAAATACTTAGCACCAATGATTTAAGATAACCAAGAGCGCATAATGAAAAATCGAAATCAAATGATTATCTTTTGGGTAAGGTTGAAGGAGCCAAGTCTAACTCCTAATAAACTTTGGTCGGTTATGTGAATTCTCTTTCGCCACTGTTGATCCAGCCCATGTCGACTGAATGGCCTACTGAAATCAAATCTTTTAAAACCATCTCATACCATCTTATGTGCATTGTGGACTTTAATGACCAAACATCCAGTATCATAAAATATACCTGATCTAACATAACTTGCCTGTTAACTCAATAGGTATCTCCTAATCACATATATCCCTACAGAACAACTCCATTTTGCCCAATTCAGTGTAATACTATGCATTATATCCTCTTGAGCTTCTCGATATTTTTACGAATTGGACTTAAATATATTAAACAACCACTCATTGAGTTGACGTCATTTTTAAATAAGATTTTTATAGACCATAATCCTATTCCGACTGAATTGCTATTCCGTTTATTATTTTATATCTTACTTCCACTTAACCTAAAACCTTTTATATTCAAAGTGTTCCTCTAAAATTGTCGCTTGTGATTTATGCAATCTAGTATCACCAACTAAAACTATTTATCAGTGAATAACACAGATCAAGAGAGTTCAGCTTCGATATATCCCCCAAGTCAAATTAAAAAACTCTATCAACTACATATTACAGTCTACATTTTCATTCTTTTTTAACAACAGTTTGTGGAACGTCCACATATACCCATGTTCATATTTGCAAATTGCATTGATCAGAATGAATAGATAGCAATATACAGCATATGCCAAAAACCAGTAAGCTTATTTTCTCGTCAAATTAGCTCACTGAGCTTAGGGTTGTAGGATCAGTGTCCAATCTTACAAGAGAAACTACTATTAGAGACCAGTGAGTTCATAGCAATGGAAGCTCAAAGGAGCACCTTCCAAAAAATGGTTTGCAATTGGTAGAACATGTAAAATCATTTGACATAAAAAAATATAGTTGGTAGCTTTTCTTGTTGCTTTTTGCTTAGGTTATAAGACAAAATTAGGATGACTAATTTATCACAAGAAACGAAGACAGGGCAGGCACATATACTTACAGAGCTTAGAATGAAAATGAAAAGGGAATATCCCCACAAGCACCAAAAGCGTACAAGGCTTGCATTTGACCTCAGATACTGAAGCAAAAAGTAATATGCCAGTGGCACTATCAGCGAATAACCGTAGATGGAGCAAGCTGCCACATTGAAATAACTGACGTTGAAAGTCCATGAAGTACTGTGATCACTTCTTCTATGCATTAGGTAGGTAGCACAATTTCCAAGGGAGGCAATCGCAAAAACCAATGTAGTGGAGATCCAAACAAGTCCATAGCTAAAAGTTGGGGAAAAGAAAAAGAAAAGTCAGGGGGGAAGAGCAGCAATGCTTAAAGGACGAAGCATGAAGTGGAAAGTGAACATTGCCATATAACAAGAGAACCACAACGAAACTAGAACAAAACAGATGTTATCTGTGCAGTTCATATCAACAGATTTTGAGATCATTATTATCCTTTTTCCTTTATTTTTTTTTCTTATGCTTCTGAAAGATATTTTAGCCCATGTTTAAAAGGAATTGATTGGTCATTAAGGGTTTTTGCCTCTGCGGGGCTAGGCGTAAGCCTCAAGATAGAATAATTAATAAATAGTTAAAAAGAATGTAGAAGTACAAAAATATGCTTATAATAAATCATACACCAAAAGAAAGATATGACTAGTAATAGAATGTCAAGAAAAAGCAACACAAATTTGGATAGTGGTCTGAGTAGTCAATGTACAAATACCGACTACTGCAGATAACTATATCAATATAGGGTTGGAGATTAAAATTATAAAACCAATAGTGTTAAAGCATATGTCGGTGTAATGCAGTACTTTTGGATAAATTATTATGAAGATAAGTCAGAAGATTCCTAGAAAAAAAAAAAGGAATTGAGCATTTCGTGGACGACATTCTTCCATTTTATGCATCAACTGTCAAATGTCAACAGCAGGCCCATGGAAAAGTATTTTCTTGTAAACTATTCAAAATGGACTGTTAAAGCTGAGACTGGATCCATCATTCAGCATCTCATTGAACGATATTGGTGAAAAAGAATCAATTTGAAAATGAAATACCCACATCTACTCAACTTTGCATCATCAAAACATGCACACTTTCATTTCCAACTGAGAAATCTTCAGAAGAAAACTAGTCACTAGTTTTAAGTGTCTCTGATTCCAATCAGATATCATTAACTAGTTCAATTCAATTTGGATGTACTTTCAGGAAAGCAAGAGAGAGAAATATAGAGAGCTGGAGAGGAAGCAGGAGAAAAGTGGTGTCAGGGATTTTACAGGTAATACTAAATATATTCTAGGGTGAAGATATCTTTTTCAACACTTTGTTTCAACTGGAGAAATTGGGACAAAAAAATTGATTATTCCAGCAATGTCAAAATAAAATCCACTCCAAACACCGAAACTTACAGGTCTGGGTTGGCATCAATCTTTTGGAAAAAATCTCCACTTATAGGATACAAAGAACTGATCAATCTGTTCAACACAATGTCTGTATCTACATTAAAATATTGTGTGTAAGAAGAGATACTAAACACTCCTTTCCAGTTGTTTGTCGACTGTTGTGCATCTCCATCTGCAGGAATTATCAGGTAGGATGTCATTAGCTGTTTGAGCAAGGGTATTTGCATCTTTGTTGGACTCATCTTGGTATTTTAAAATTAAAACACATAAAAGGTTTGGTGACAGTAAAAGATGAAAAATAGGAGATGATACTGCAAATTCCCTTAATGTGAATATCAAAAGTCTGACACAGTCACACAGTAAATGTTCTTTGTTCATTAGGCAAGTGCAAGGGGAACGAAAGAACCAAGAGTACCTAAACATCATATATTAACAAGCATTCACTACAATCGAGGTGAATGAAATATATTTCTTCATTATCTATCATTTTTGTTTCAAGAAAAATGTGGTTGGTGAAATAAATAACAAGCAACACGCCGTTGATGTTATGGAAAAGAAGTTCAAAGGCACGAATGTCATCCAAAGGAAACCATCCCCTTTCCCGGAACTTATATAAATATATATCAAGCCGAACATCATATATAACCCCTGTTTGGTATAGATTAAAATAAGATTTTTAATAGATTTGATAAACGTTGATGAGATGTGTGGTTGAAAAACTGTGGGTCCCATAAATATGTAGTTAAAATTAATTTGCTGACTTTGACTTAGATTAAAATCATTTTTTAATTGCCACCAAACAGGGGCATAATAAATAAAGTTTTCTGAGCAAAAATTTCATGCTCCGCCATTTTCTAATTTATAATTATAGAAAGATAATAATTTCAGGAAAATAATTGTCGGTGCATATACGAGAAACCAGGAAATGATACATAGCTCTCGGTACTTTACATACGGCAAGAAATAATGACAATTCCATTTTAAAAGTAAAGTTTAATCTCTTATCTTAAGATTCACAATAAAAATTACGGGCAAACAGAGCATGCTTGCTTTTAAAAGCTCCAAAAGCAGGAATAAAATGTGCTTTTTACAAGGCCAAATGGCACTATGCTCAGACCAAAGGTTTGGAATTCCGAAAAGGATATCTGCCTGCTCTTTTCCTTCGCTATATTCAGGGATTCAATATGGTTTTGTGTCCAACTAAGTTTATCTTAAATAAAGGCAAAAAACCACTAGTCTTAATGTTTCCTCCATTTGGTAGTGCACAATTTGAAGGATATAGGCAATACAAATTGGTGTTCCAATACATGAGTCAATCACCAAAACTGTTTGCAGATGCATTTTGTTCAAAATCATTAATTCAAAAATGAACTTTGAAAACAAAATAGTGTTCAGCTATGATTGTCAAACCAAACGGACAAAATCCTAAATGCTGCTGAGCTGAAGTTCTCCATTTTCTTAACAAGTAACACAGAAGATACTACATACCAGTGCTACCACCAAGAGTTTGATATCCAGGGCCCCTGCTTGCACCATTATTGGGAGGAAATATTTGCAAATTTGCCCCAGGAACTGCACAGAATCAAACGTTCAAATTGAAAGATGCTCTATTTAAGAGAATAGAACAATAAACATAAAAAAATTATTATAAGATCTCTTACCCTCTTGGTAAGTGGCTGTCTTTTCTTCACTAACAACAGCCTGCACATGTTCAAAATTTTAATATAGAAGAACAATTAAATACTCCCACTATCCAATAAAGATAGACTCGTTTCTTTTTTCACAAAGATTAAAGAAAACATATTTAATGTAGTTGGGAATATAAATTTTTAATATATTTTACCTAATATATCCCTATATTAAACAATGGTATAAATATTATTAGTTTATATTTGTTGATAACAATGTACACTAAATAGGGGCATATTAGAAAACTTAAAAAGTTAAAAATTCTCATACTTTCAACAAGCCTATATTCAAGGGATGGAGGGAGTATACTAAAATACCTCTTCAGTTTGTCACTCTGTGTACTCGTTTTTCAAGCATAAGAAGCATAATTAAATTGATAATTTTTTTAACAGTAGGATTCCCTAGAAAACTTGAGAGGCATCTCAAGCCAAAAAGGGGGCAAAATAAATAGAGGGCTGAGGATTCAAATAAATTCATGTGGGTGTTACACTTGTTGATTTCACAATATGTACCCAAAAGATCTCCATTCTTGCTATTCATTACAATTAGACTATTATAGTCAATTATTAATAAGGAAACTAATAAAAAACTTGAGAAATTGTTTCTAGTTGCTTAACACAAAAGTATATGCTCTAACATTGGTCAGGAAAATCACACATAATAATCACTTTGGCTTTGAATCAAATCACCTTAGCAGAAAAAATAATTAAATTACAATTCTGAACAGGCTTAACCATCCATTTTTTTTTTTCAAAGAGAGAGAGAGAGAGAGAAACTGATCGGATAAAAATGACCTTAAAGTTCGAATGAATTTTACTTCCAAAACTAGCATTAAATTAAAGGCGTCACCGAATATTTGTCTCTCTTATAAATTTTACTTCCAAAACTAGCATTAAATTTAAAAAATTAATAAACAAAATCCCTCATAAATGAGTACCCATAACAGTTCAAATTTTGTACATCAACTCCACGTTTTCGGAGCTTCCGTATAGAATATTATTATTATTATTATTATTATTATTATTTGGGTTAATTTATCAGTATATATATCATTATAATTTCTAAACTTCGAATTGTTTCTTTTATAAAAACGCAACCTTTCCAATTGAGTAATTAGATCTCAATGCAGTCATGGACTTCAGAACAAAGCTCTTTCCCATAAAGGGGAAAAAAATCGCGCAAAATTATGATCAGACAAAAGGAAGTTACGGAGACAATAATAGTAAATCATTTATAGTACAGTAATGTTATGAAATGTAGAAAGAGTAGTTTACCGGGACTGAGCCAAGCAAGTGGCTGGTTGGAAGATTGCCGCTGGACTCATCCATCGAATTCATTTTAGGAATAAAGATAAAAGATCGAAAAGGAGTGTATGAATTTGGTTCAGAGGAACATTTTAATCTTATTCAAGTTGTTGATTTGCAGCAAATTTGAGTTCTTTCCCGAATGGTTGTGTCACTGTGTCGAGAAGAGCCCTAAATGTACGTCTCTAATGCTTCGTTGGCAAGAAATACGTGAAGAGGCCAATGGAAGGACGGAGAGACGGAGACCGGACAAACAAGAAAGTGTTAACGCGCTTTTATCTCATATATATATATATATCTCCAACCTACAATAAAAGTGTCTTTAGCAATTTTAACCATTCACATATTAAAACATATTACAATTCATAACTTACTAGTACTAGTATCACATCTGTGCGTTGTACGAAAGAATAATATGAAATAATTTTATTGTAAATATCATTGCAAAATAGGCAAAAAAAATGAACACATAATTTGCTTTGATTAATGATATGGCTAATTAGGCCCTTTAATATATTTATTTTTTAAATTTTTTAAATCAGTTAATTTAAAACAATTATACTAAATCAGGTATATAAATATATATCAAGCCCTAACCATTCCTATTTCTCTCTCTCCCCTCCAAAAATTCAGATCGATTCTAGCAAGAAGCTTCCATCACCACCACACACCAAAAGCTTGCACCACCACCATTCACCGCCCCCGCCACCATTTTACTTACAGTGCATAAACTCTTCATCCAGGTAATGAAGTACAGATGAAGTATAGTCCTCTTCTATTTGATCTTGATGTTGGGCATCAAGTCTTACCAAAAATAATCCCTTGGGGTCACCCTTCTCGCCTCTCTGAGCTTGTGGAAGAGGAAATTGTCAAGTCATTGATTTCGATGGAAAATCGTAGTCTGGTTGAAATAGTTGTTCAGGAAGACAAAATGAATGACAAAACAGAAAATACTTATGTGAAGGAAGGAAGCTATGCTGAGATTGCATTCCTCAAATCAGGATGATGTTGAATGTGTATAAATTGGTACTATTTGGGAATTTTCTGATTCCTCTCTCTCCCCAATGGCATTCACTATCACTTCATCAAGGAAGAGGTTAAGGTTTGTGAGCCAAACCTAACGGCAGTGATAGTGATGGGGGAATGGTTGGTAGTGATGGTGTTAGGTTATGGTTGGTGGTGATCGGTGGTGGTGATGATTAGTTACAATTGTAATAAAATTCAATTGTAACTAATTACAAATTAAAATAAAGTTACAATTGTATTTTCGGCGGTACTCCAACGACGACGGTTGTGGCGGTGGCTTACACTAATGTAATTAATTACAAATTACGAATTACACTAATTATTTACTAATTCAAAAGTTACAAATGTAATTAATTACAAAATTGAAATAAGTTACAATTGTATTTTCGATGGTATTTGTGGCGGTGACTGATTACAAATTAGGTGGTGGTAATGATAATTAATTGCAATTGTAGTTAAATTTACAATTGTAACTAATTACAAATTGAAATAAAGTTACAATTGCAATTAATCACATAACATAATTTTGATTTAAAAAATACCTGATTTTAAAAATTATTTTGATACTTGTGTAATTAGTTATAAAATGCCTGATTATAAAAAATTTCAAGCTTAAATGTGTGTAATTGTGTACTTGACCCAAAATTAGGCACATTCATACTTTTATATTTAGAAGTTTTAGAATCAGGTATTTGAAAAATAATTATACAAATCAGGTGTCATTAAAATTTTAAAAATAAGAAGAAAGGGCAAAGGTAACGGACACAAAGCAGCGCCTGGGATGGAGAGTCGTCGTCGTCGTGTAGTTGCCACCAATCGGAGAGTAGAGCAGCAAAATACTTACCCTATAGATGATGTGGGAGTAGAGATATATTTGCACATCGGACTCGCCAAAGGAAATAGAATTGGAAGAGGTCGTAAACGAGTCGAAGGGGAGCGTTGTGATTAAGATATAGGCGTAGAATATCGGTTGTGACGGAATCATCAAATCTGCCCGTTCTACCTCCACCAAAACCTCCAGTGATGAAGGGTGAGGAGCACTGGATGGTGGGGAATTTATGAGAGCCTTCAATTAATGTTTCATCGGGGAAGGAAGAATTTATAACGGGGCTTGCAGATGAGAACTTATTGTTGCTTCCCACCTTCCTACGTTCTGCTTCTTCTTGGGTAAATATCCATTGCTACCTTTCGTTGACGATTGCTGGGTGTTTTCCCAAAAGTAAAAATGGGCCTTCAAGAAATTTGGAATAGAATTCTAGTTGTCTAATTCAAATGATATTATCCGCATGGAGAATTCTTCATCAGATTTGGATATATATGCAATTCTGTGATAAATAGATATTTTCAATTATGTATAAATGGTTTGGAGCGAAATTATTCTTTCGTTGTTCTATTATTGTTTATTTGATTTTTTGGATTATTTGAGGTTTATATGGTTGATTTTAAGGGGAATTTAGTTCTGCTAATGGATTAGGTGTCACATTCTCTTGTAATGTTGGTTACCTACTTCTCCATTGTCATTGGCGGTAATTGGTGGTGGTGGTGGTGGTAAATTACAATTGTAACTAATTACAAATTGAAATAAAGTTACAATGTATTTTCAACGGTGGTTCAATGACGGCAGTAGTAGTGGTTGCTGATTACAAATTACACTAACGAGATTACTTACAAATTGCGAATTACACTAATATTTTACTAATTTATAAGTTACAATTGTAATTAATTAAGAAATTGAAATAAAGTTACAATTGTAATTAATTACAAAAACCTGATTCTAATTAAAAAAAAAAACTCGATTCTGATAATTATTTTAATATTTGTGTAATTAGTTACAAATCACCTGATTACAAAAATTTTCAAATCTAAATGTTTGTAATTATGAACTTAACCCGAGTAGTTATCCACTAAACGGTGCCACATGGAAACAAAATAAGCATTTTTCCTCAATTTGGGATGATTTATGGTTAGATATAAAGGAAGTAACTAAACTAATTACAATTACAATTAAAATTACAATGGTCACTAATTACAAATTAAAATAAAGTTATAATTGTATTTTCGACGGTGGTTGTGACGGTGACTGATTACAAATTAGGTGGTGATTGGTGGTGGTAATGTTAATTAATTGCAATTGTAGTTAAATTTGCAATTGTAACAATTACAAATTGAAATAAAGTTACAATTGTATTTCCAACGGTGGTTGTGACGGTGACTGATTACAAATTAGGTGATGATCGGGGGTGGTGATGTTAATTAATTGCAATTGTAGTTAAATTTACAATTGTAACTAATTACAAATTGAAATAAAGTTACAATTGTAATTAATTACAAAATTGAAATAAGTTACCATTGTATTTCCGACATTGTGGCAGTGACCGGTTACAAATTAGGTGGTGATCGGTGGTCGTAATTAATTATTACAATTTTAATTAAAATTTTAATTACAATTGTAACTAATTACAAATTGAAATAAAGTTACAATTGTAATTAATTACAAAACTGAAATAAGTTACTATTGTATTTTTCGACATTATGGCGGTGAGTGGTTACAAATTTGGTGGTGGTGGTAATTAATTACAATTTTATTTAAAATTACAATTGTAACTAATTACAAATTGAAATAGAGTTACAATTGTAATTAATTACAAAACTGATATAAGTTACTATTATATTTTCGGCGGTAGTCCGACGACCACGGTTATAGTGGCTGTTGATTACAAATTATACTAATATAATTAATTACAAATTGCGAATTACACTAATGTTTAACTAATTCATAAGTTACAATTGTAATTAATTACAAAATTGAAATAAAGTTACAATTGTAATTAATTACAAAACCTTATTTCTGATTTTAAAAGAATACCTGATTTTTAAAATTATTTCGATACTTTTGTAATTAGTTACAAATTACCTGATTTCAAAAAATTTCATACTTAAATGTGTGTAATTGTGTACTTAACCCTTAATGATATAGACTATTAACGAATGTTCAAAATAAAAATAAATTACAATTTTCATCAATTTTGAAAAATCTATTTAAATAATACATTATTTGTACAGTTTGTAATTGCTCACACTTGTGTGATACACGAAAGTTGGTATAGACAAAACATATTTAAACAATTGCTCAAATTTAAATTAAATAATGCAATTTTTCTAATATATGTTGTATTGAATAAATAAAAAATTTTGTCCAAATATTTTTTACTAACGTAAATAGAAATAATAACCCTCAGAATAATATAATTTACATAAAATAAAATAATTAAATTAAATATATGCGATCCTATATATAAATAAATGTAACAAATTATGCAATATTGACGATGCACGAAAGTAAAAATCAATCTCAAGATTTGTGGTACATGAACGTGGAATACAACTTAAGAGATCGTTCGCATGATTAATAATTTTAAATTTTTAAATGCGATGAATTTAATTGAACATAATTAAATGCATTAATTATATGTCAATAAAAAATTATTAATGAAAATATAAATAAATATATATAGTGAGTTTTTTTGTCTATATATGTTAATAAAATTAAGAAATAAAGTTTCATAATTTTTTACGGCATATAATTATTTTTTAAATATTTTAATAAAATTGCAAACAGTCGAATTGTTTTATCATTTTTACGAGAAAACATGCCATGAATTAAGAGTTTTGGAGATTGAACCGTGAACATATCAACTCCATTTCTAGAATAACGTTCAATAAATGAATTTTTCCTTTTAAAAAAAACTTTTGAACTACAAAATTAGACTCATACAATACATGTGCAAAACTCAATTCACATATTATCCTTAAGATCGACGTTTTTTTTCATATATTGTTCTTCATGTTCTTCCCAAAAAGAGGTGTAGGATAGATTTTTTTGTATAATTTGATTTTTTAAGCATTAATTATTTATTTCAAGTGTTTTTCTAAAAAAAAATAATTATTAGTTTTAATAAATATTGTTACATTAATTAATTTTTCTTTCTTCATACTAACAATTTTTTTATTCATATTATTATTTTAATAAAAAGTACTGATCGATCAATTGTTAAATAGAAATTATATGAGCTAACTGTTAAAATCTATAATATATTTTTGCATATTTTAGTTATTTAAATTTATAATGAAAAATAGAAAAATGAAGAGAATCAGTAAATAAATAAAAATAATGTGAAAATAATGAATGAATTGAAGAAATCTTAAGTTTGTAAAATTAAACTTAATTGAATTTGCCTTAAAAATTCGTATAGTTAGTATTTATTTAATTTGATGAGAAAAAATTAGAACATAAGTTAATCATCCATGACTGAAATGAATTTAGTAAACTAATTATAAATAAATAATATTATAGAGCTTAAATGATATAATTTAAAATGAATTAGATATTGAGGAAAAATATAAAATAAAAAATAAAATTTTACCTTTAATTTTTTATCTGATTTTACGGACAATATATTTACAATTTGCTCTCACATGTTAGTTTGAATTAAACTTCTCAATGTGATCTTTATTTTGACACCATATTACACATTGCTAAAATATTTAATATACTAATTTTTAGCAAAAAAATTCCATATTTAGAGAGTTTTTTTTTATGGGAAATTATGTGTGTATTTTGGTGACATTTATTCTACTTTTATATAAAATAGTGAATCACCCGTGCGATGCACGGGAAAAAAACGTCTGGATAAAGATAATTCAATGTGAAATTAGATGAATTCTTTAAATAAAATAAATAAAGTTCGCAAATAAGAAATAAGATCATCATTTATTGGTTTCATCTGATTACAAATTTTGGAATACTTCTTTGTACACAACATTGTTTGTTGATTTTGTTGGTCTTACATTCTTATCACAAATCAACATTTTTAATTCAGAACGATTTATCACCCTAGAAATCACAATATGAAGTTATTAATGTGTAAACACCAACTGTTTAAGCAGTCCCACATGTGAGAATGATTGTTCCTGACTCTTATTGATAGTCATGACATAGAAGACTATCAACGGAAATTATCTTCTTTGAAATCTAATAGGTATCCTAAAACAAAAGGGTTCAACGATATCATTGGAATAAATAATTTTTGTACTGCATTAATACCAGAAAGAATTTGACTTTCTAGAACAGAGTCACCAAGTTTTGTAACTATCAGCCTTGTTTTACTGCACAATCCCTGTGTATGATCAATATTTCTCAAAAAGAACTTATGTCCTTCACTTATCCGCTGTAACGGTCCACCACGTGGCGTAATAATGATATCCCTGTGTCCAGGTCTTTTATCAAAATCCACCGACAATCAATTCGACAATTTGATGACAATAGGAAAATCATATTGGCTATAATCGGTCGCCCACCGAACAATAAGTATAAGTCTTACATTTGAATTGTTTTCCTCAATCATCTTTTCTCAAACCAACCAAAATTGCTTTAACAATTTGTTGTATTTGTCTAGCATATCCTTAAAATCATAAACTATACAATCATGGAACATTGAATCGCGTGGTTCACTCCTACCAGGGGACATTAAAAGACATAAATTAAATTTTAAACTATCACAATAAAATTATCTGTAAACAATATTATAAATATAAAAGCAATAAATACATAATACGTACCCACAACCCTTTTTCTACTTTCAACCTCATTCACATTGTCAGCAATGTAAAGCGAGAAAATTGCAGAGCTGAACCGTCATCTGGCAATAGACTCTCAATCTTATGGCAATTTTGACTGTGTAATCTAGAGATGGGAGACCCTCTACCATCATTTAGCCTATTATTTATTCTCCGCATAGAATTGAACGAAAACATCATATTATATATCAGAATCTTCTAAACGAAATTCTTAATCCTATCGTCTCTGTCATATAATAAATCTTTCAAAATAAGATAATGATCTTCCATAAGAGGAATCTTCACTTTCCCTTGCATACAAAAAAGTAGGGGTGGACAAATAAATCGCGAAATCGAACTAAACCGCAACAAATGGTTTGGTTTGGTTCGATTTGAAATAATTCCAAACCGCGTTTAACAATTTGGTTTAGGTTTTCATTGTCGAAGCTGCGGTTTCAAGCAGCCAACCCGTCAAATTTTAAAAAATTAAAAAAAATAAAAATAAAGACAAACGTTCAATTTTTTAAAAAAAAATGCTACACATTTTTTATTGTTAACAAATCAAAATTAAGGAGTCAAAGATTAATTTGTTCAAATCCACTGTCATTTTGGAAATAATTATTGCTCCTACAATTCACAATCATCATCCTAGATATTTTCTTAAAATTAAATTTTTAATGTAAGAGCTAACTACAGTTTGCTTCTATATAATTAGTTTGTTTGTCAACATGAATTGATTCACAATAAAGCACTCAATTAGAAACTTAATACTATTATTGAGCTAGTTTCAACTCGAAATTTTAGACGAATATATGTCTTTGAGCTCGCTATGAATTGTACTAATTCATTCGTTGGCAATCCACGGTTTCAAACCCCACCAAACCGCAAAAAATGGTTTGATTTGGTTTTGTTTAGAAAATGAAATGGTTTGATTTGGTTTGGAAAAATTTCAAACTGTTTTAAATGGTTTGATTTGAAATATTACTACAAATCGCCCAAACCAAACCAGGTTCACCCTACAGCATAGTTAGAGCTTCGGATTATGACATATTTTATAACGCTTATCCACTCACTCCTCGCACCAAAAACTTACCTTGCAAAATAAACACTTAAATGTAGGATCTCCAATGTCCATGTACTCTGAACAATCAAACAATAGATGAAAAATTAATAATATAGATCATGCGTATAAAATATAATTTTTACTGTTATGACCGTTGACAATGAAAAACAAAACGTATAAAAAACGAATTCGATAATCATAAAAAAAGAAAAAAAAAACTAAAATTGTGAAATTGACAAAGATGCATCAAATTCATGGTATTATAGATTTTCAATATTTATACAACGTAATTATTTTTTGATGTAAATTATAATATAACATTGATCATCTCAATTTTTAGTTAAGTAAATTGGGAGAAAATTTATTTATTGTTATAGAAATTTTAGAATCATAAATATTAAATTAAAATATAACAATTAACATCACGTCATAGTTAATTATTTTTTAAAATTTAGACTTAACAGTTATGACAAAAAATCATTAATAATTATATAATTTCAAAACAATATAAAATTTGTTAAGCGTCAATGTTAAAAAATGTGATATGAGACTTTTTGGAATAAAAAATTAAATAATAATTAAATGTAATTGTAAATAAAATTATTTTGATAAATAATCTAATACAGAAAAAAAACGTTATTATGTATATGTAACAAAGAACTTAAAAGTAGGATTATTTATAACAAAACTTAAAACAACTTGATTAAATATCCGATATAAATGAAAATGAGAATTCGATATTGGATTTGTATGACAAAACGAAATTATTCATTCATAAAATTAAGACCAATAAAATATCACAATTATTATAAAAAATTATTTACGTATTAAATGTAACTTTCTATAAAAATACTAATTAATTTAATAGAACGCAATACAAAAGAGTTAGAATTTTTAGATGTACTAAATAACTAAAAATAAGATTATTTATAAAAAAGTTATACGATAAGTTTTATTTAGTATTAGATGTACAACTATGATATAATTTTGAACTGAAAATTTTACATTGAATTTGTATGACTGAACACAAACACTTATTTGTAAGATTCAAAATATTAAAATTTCAGAATAATTTTATGAAAAAAGAGGTTTAAACACAAATAACCAAATATAAATAAGTAAAAAAAATTCTTCGTAAAAATACTTAAGTAGAAGTAGCAGTGTGAATACAGCTGAGTTTTTCCGTCAAAACTCATCTGCTTTTATATATTATATAGATATATATATATAATATAATATAATATAATATAATATATAATATATAAAAGTATATATATATATATATATATAGTATCACAACCGAGCGATGCACGAGAATTTTATCCATGATAATGATTATAAATAATGAATATATGTTGATTATACAATCATATCAAATTAAAATTAAAAATATAGTATAAATAATATTTTATTAAAATATATTATCGAATTTGAAATCTTAAAAAAGACAACACTAATAAAAATAGAAAAAATACCCACGCATATTAAAATTTAGTGCTTAATTAAATTTTTTGTATTAAATTTGTTTTAATTTTATTTGTATTCATCACCAATTTTCTTTTTAATGTATTTTAATTTTTTATTAAGCTTAATTTTTAATATATTGATTACATATATTCTATAAATACTTCAACACACACACTCATACATATACATATCATAGAAATGATAATGCCTTGTATGGTGCTCAATACAAATTTTTTTTTGAAATTCATGAAAATATGTTGATTATACAATTGTATCAAAAAAAAATATATAGTACTAGTAATGTTTTATTACAAAATATTATCAAATTAATATATATATATATATAATGATCCATATTTATTATTAACTTTCATTTAATACCAACGTATAATACTGACTTTTATTATACTTTTTTTTTTTTTTGAATATTGCTATTTATCTCAAGATTGAGTGATAAGTGTGCTTTACACACTTATTAACAATTAACATCACGTCATAGTTAATTATTTTTTAAAATTTAGACTTAACAGTTATGACAAAAAACCATTAATAATTATATAATTTCAAAACAATATAAAATTTGTTAAGCGTCAATGTTAAAAAATGTGATATGAGACTTTTTGGAATAAAAAATTAAATAATAATTAAATGTAATTGTAAATAAAATTATTTTGATAAATAATCTAATACAGAAAAAAAACGTTATTATGTATATGTAACAAAGAACTTAAAAGTAGGATTATTTATAACAAAACTTAAAACAACTTGATTAAATATCCGATATAAATGAAAATGAGAATTCGATATTGGATTTGTATGACAAAACGAAATTATTCATTCATAAAATTAAGACCAATAAAATATCACAATTATTATAAAAAATTATTTACGTATTAAATGTAACTTTCTATAAAAATACTAATTAATTTAATAGAACGCAATACAAAAGAGTTAGAATTTTTAGATGTACTAAATAACTAAAAATAAGATTATTTATAAAAAAGTTATACGATAAGTTTTATTTAGTATTAGATGTACAACTATGATATAATTTTGAACTGAAAATTTTACATTGAATTTGTATGACTGAACACAAACACTTATTTGTAAGATTCAAAATATTAAAATTTCAGAATAATTTTATGAAAAAAGAGGTTTAAACACAAATAACCAAATATAAATAAGTAAAAAAAATTCTTCGTAAAAATACTTAAGTAGAAGTAGCAGTGTGAATACAGCTGAGTTTTTCCGTCAAAACTCATCTGCTTTTATATATTATATAGATATATATATATAATATAATATAATATAATATATAATATATAAAAGTATATATATATATATATATATATATATATATATATATATATATATATATATATATATATATATATATAGTATCACAACCGAGCGATGCACGAGAATTTTATCCATGATAATGATTATAAATAATGAATATATGTTGATTATACAATCATATCAAATTAAAATTAAAAATATAGTATAAATAATATTTTATTAAAATATATTATCGAATTTGAAATCTTAAAAAAGACAACACTAATAAAAATAGAAAAAATACCCACGCATATTAAAATTTAGTGCTTAATTAAATTTTTTGTATTAAATTTGTTTTAATTTTATTTGTATTCATCACCAATTTTCTTTTTAATGTATTTTAATTTTTTATTAAGCTTAATTTTTAATATATTGATTACATATATTCTATAAATACTTCAACACACACACTCATACATATACATATCATAGAAATGATAATGCCTTGTATGGTGCTCAATACAAATTTTTTTTTGAAATTCATGAAAATATGTTGATTATACAATTGTATCAAAAAAAAATATATAGTACTAGTAATGTTTTATTACAAAATATTATCAAATTAATATATATATATATAATGATCCATATTTATTATTAACTTTCATTTAATACCAACGTATAATACTGACTTTTATTATACTTTTTTTTTTTTTTGAATATTGCTATTTATCTCAAGATTGAGTGATAAGTGTGCTTTACACACTTATTAACAATTAACATCACGTCATAGTTAATTATTTTTTAAAATTTAGACTTAACAGTTATGACAAAAAACCATTAATAATTATATAATTTCAAAACAATATAAAATTTGTTAAGCGTCAATGTTAAAAAATGTGATATGAGACTTTTTGGAATAAAAAATTAAATAATAATTAAATGTAATTGTAAATAAAATTATTTTGATAAATAATCTAATACAGAAAAAAAACGTTATTATGTATATGTAACAAAGAACTTAAAAGTAGGATTATTTATAACAAAACTTAAAACAACTTGATTAAATATCCGATATAAATGAAAATGAGAATTCGATATTGGATTTGTATGACAAAACGAAATTATTCATTCATAAAATTAAGACCAATAAAATATCACAATTATTATAAAAAATTATTTACGTATTAAATGTAACTTTCTATAAAAATACTAATTAATTTAATAGAACGCAATACAAAAGAGTTAGAATTTTTAGATGTACTAAATAACTAAAAATAAGATTATTTATAAAAAAGTTATACGATAAGTTTTATTTAGTATTAGATGTACAACTATGATATAATTTTGAACTGAAAATTTTACATTGAATTTGTATGACTGAACACAAACACTTATTTGTAAGATTCAAAATATTAAAATTTCAGAATAATTTTATGAAAAAAGAGGTTTAAACACAAATAACCAAATATAAATAAGTAAAAAAAATTCTTCGTAAAAATACTTAAGTAGAAGTAGCAGTGTGAATACAGCTGAGTTTTTCCGTCAAAACTCATCTGCTTTTATATATTATATAGATATATATATATAATATAATATAATATAATATAATATATAATATATAAAAGTATATATATATATATATATATAGTATCACAACCGAGCGATGCACGAGAATTTTATCCATGATAATGATTATAAATAATGAATATATGTTGATTATACAATCATATCAAATTAAAATTAAAAATATAGTATAAATAATATTTTATTAAAATATATTATCGAATTTGAAATCTTAAAAAAGACAACACTAATAAAAATAGAAAAAATACCCACGCATATTAAAATTTAGTGCTTAATTAAATTTTTTGTATTAAATTTGTTTTAATTTTATTTGTATTCATCACCAATTTTCTTTTTAATGTATTTTAATTTTTTATTAAGCTTAATTTTTAATATATTGATTACATATATTCTATAAATACTTCAACACACACACTCATACATATACATATCATAGAAATGATAATGCCTTGTATGGTGCTCAATACAAATTTTTTTTTGAAATTCATGAAAATATGTTGATTATACAATTGTATCAAAAAAAAATATATAGTACTAGTAATGTTTTATTACAAAATATTATCAAATTAATATATATATATATATAATGATCCATATTTATTATTAACTTTCATTTAATACCAACGTATAATACTGACTTTTATTATACTTTTTTTTTTTTTTGAATATTGCTATTTATCTCAAGATTGAGTGATAAGTGTGCTTTACACACTTATTAACAATTAACATCACGTCATAGTTAATTATTTTTTAAAATTTAGACTTAACAGTTATGACAAAAAACCATTAATAATTATATAATTTCAAAACAATATAAAATTTGTTAAGCGTCAATGTTAAAAAATGTGATATGAGACTTTTTGGAATAAAAAATTAAATAATAATTAAATGTAATTGTAAATAAAATTATTTTGATAAATAATCTAATACAGAAAAAAAACGTTATTATGTATATGTAACAAAGAACTTAAAAGTAGGATTATTTATAACAAAACTTAAAACAACTTGATTAAATATCCGATATAAATGAAAATGAGAATTCGATATTGGATTTGTATGACAAAACGAAATTATTCATTCATAAAATTAAGACCAATAAAATATCACAATTATTATAAAAAATTATTTACGTATTAAATGTAACTTTCTATAAAAATACTAATTAATTTAATAGAACGCAATACAAAAGAGTTAGAATTTTTAGATGTACTAAATAACTAAAAATAAGATTATTTATAAAAAAGTTATACGATAAGTTTTATTTAGTATTAGATGTACAACTATGATATAATTTTGAACTGAAAATTTTACATTGAATTTGTATGACTGAACACAAACACTTATTTGTAAGATTCAAAATATTAAAATTTCAGAATAATTTTATGAAAAAAGAGGTTTAAACACAAATAACCAAATATAAATAAGTAAAAAAAATTCTTCGTAAAAATACTTAAGTAGAAGTAGCAGTGTGAATACAGCTGAGTTTTTCCGTCAAAACTCATCTGCTTTTATATATTATATAGATATATATATATAATATAATATAATATAATATATAATATATAAAAGTATATATATATATATATATATATATATATATATATATATATATATATATATATATATATATATATAGTATCACAACCGAGCGATGCACGAGAATTTTATCCATGATAATGATTATAAATAATGAATATATGTTGATTATACAATCATATCAAATTAAAATTAAAAATATAGTATAAATAATATTTTATTAAAATATATTATCGAATTTGAAATCTTAAAAAAGACAACACTAATAAAAATAGAAAAAATACCCACGCATATTAAAATTTAGTGCTTAATTAAATTTTTTGTATTAAATTTGTTTTAATTTTATTTGTATTCATCACCAATTTTCTTTTTAATGTATTTTAATTTTTTATTAAGCTTAATTTTTAATATATTGATTACATATATTCTATAAATACTTCAACACACACACTCATACATATACATATCATAGAAATGATAATGCCTTGTATGGTGCTCAATACAATTTTTTTTTTGAAATTCATGAAAATATGTTGATTATACAATTGTATCAAAAAAAAAATATATAGTACTAGTAATGTTTTATTACAAAATATTATCAAATTAATATATATATATATATATATATATATATATATATATATATATATATATATATATATATATATATATATATATATATAATGATCCATATTTATTATTAACTTTCATTTAATACCAACGTATAATACTGACTTTTATTATACTTTTTTTTTTGAATATTGCTATTTATCTCAAGATTGAGTGATAAGTGTGCTTTACACACTTATTTTACCTTTAAATCAATAATTTAATCGACAAATTGAGCGAATTTCTACTTATAAATTGTGTTTATCTTGTACAATTAGGTACAACATCAATTGGAAAGAAAATAGACAAGATTGGATAGCAATTGAGCGAAAAGATGAGCAATTTCGATGTCCAAGGACCTAATTAAAATAAATCAAAAGTTTGGGGACTCAATTGCAACATCTCAAAAAGTTGGAGGACTAGAGATGCAAATATTTCGGGGCATATTTGTAATAAAATTCAAAATTCGAGGACTAAATTGAAGAAAATCAGAAGACGAGGGATTTGAGTTGTAAACCGAATCGAAACCGAACCGAAAAAACCGAAATATTTCTGTTTTTGAAAAAAAATTCAAAATCGAAACCGATTTTTTCTTTAAAAAAAATTTGAAACAGATTGGTTCTCAAAATCAAAATTGAAAACCGAAATCAAAACCGATAAAAACATTTTTTTTTTTGAATTTTTCATTGAATTATACGACAAAATATATTAATACCCATGCTTTAATGTGTAGATAGTGAGTCAGAGTATAAATTTACTCACAACTTTTTCCATTTGAGAGATGTTGTCCAGATTGGTAAAGTATTTTAATTAGAAATCCATGAGTCATAAACATTTTTTTTTTAATTTTTCATTAAATTATACAGCAAAATATATTTATACTCACGCTTTAATGTGTAGACAGTGGATCAAAGAAGTATAAATTTGCTCACAATCTTTCCATTCGAGAAATGTTGTTCAGATTAGTAAGGTATTTTAATTAGAAATCCACGATTCACAATCTTCTCCAAATAGAACCACACTTTAATGTATATATACTTAGACAGTGTATGAAATGTTGTCTGTTTGATACACTATTATTACGGAATATAGTAATTACTTTTAAGTCATTTCATATACTATTATAGTATTATTATTTTGTGGAATTTACTTTTACTGAGATTCAAATATTCTTGCTTCCCCGACGTGATTTCTTTTCCAACAAGGATGATTTTAGAGTAGAAAAATGTTTTAACCATCAAGATTCTGAAATTCACATTTTTGGTATATTTTACATGAATCTGGAGTTTAATTTTAATTGGAAGCTTATTTGGTTGTATTTACCTTTAATTTTTGCAAACATTTATAATTTTTTTTTTGCATCAAATTTAATTTTTTTAATTGGAACCGAACAAAAACTGAAAGATAACCGAAAACCGAACCAAAATCGAAATCGTTCGGTTCTTGTCTTTGAAGGAACCGAACCGAAATCGAACCGAAAGTTTTTGTTCCTTTAATAATCGAACCGAACCAGTAAACGCCCAGGCTTAATATTATTTATATAGACAACATTGGATTTGATGGGCGCTCGCCTGAGCGCCCATCAATTGAGTCAGTTGATTTTCAACTGTCCACGCGATTGCGTGGGCAATTTTCGGCCCAATTTCAATTTTATTTTCTATTTTTATTATTTTAATTTAAGGGCGTGTTTGGATTTGTTTGGACTCATTTTTGAGGATATTTTAGGTCAGATTTTTCGGACTATAAATACTCCAATTTCTTCACTTCAAAAGATCCCAATTTTTACTCTAAAACCCTAGCCTCTTCATCTATTTCCTTCTTCTTCTTCTTCTCTTTATTTTTGCTTTATTTTGTAATTTAGTTTGTAATTTGGTTTAATTTTCAAGTTGCTAGTCTCCATTGAAGGTATGAAGCAAAAAGTGATGTGAAGATTCAAAGCATTATTGAAGGAATTTTGGGGCAAAAATCAAGAGAAGTGATTTATTTTATTATCTTGTATTTTTAATCTTTGATTTTAATATTTTGTGATATATTTTTGTAAACCTCAACTTTTGTACAATATTTATACAATGAGCTAATTGTTTTATGTTGGGATGATTGATGTAGCTTAACTTAGTTTAAGTCATTTTAATGTTTGTTTATTAATTTTGAGCTTATTTCATGTGTATGTGTTATTGAGATTATTCTATGTGTTTGATTAATCACCAAATATATGTTTTGTGAAGTGTATGATAATTGAGAGATATTGTGTATTTTAGACCAATTAACAAATGCTCTATGTTCTTGTTAAGGATAGAGATATACCTTAAACCCTAGATGATCCATTGAACTATTTTCACAAATAGTTAATACAATTGATTGAGTTTTAATCGATATAGAGATATGATTAGGGTTAATTTCACTCGAGCGCGGTAATTAGCTAAGCTTGAAAAATCGGGTCTAACATTGCAAATGGGTAATTTATTAATTTGTTCGTGTTGAGAAATTACTTAAGCGATAGTTAAGTAAAATCATGAATCCCAACTATTTTATCTTTCATTTTCCTTATTTTAATTTGGTTTAAAATTAGTTTCTTTAATTTAGAATTCACAAAACTCCATCTTTTAATTGTGTGTCTCTTTTTATTCTTAGAATTAAATTAATTAAAATTGTATAATCTAAAGTAAACATTCCTCGTGGGATTGACAATCTGGATTCAAAAAGTTCACTTTATTATTTGTACGAGACCCTGCGCGTGCGGTACACACAATTTGAGCGACCATTGAGATTAATCTCAATTCAGTTGGCACACATTCATTGGAGAATGAGAAGGTGTCCATGTGCACATGCACAAGCCACCTTTTCAATTTCCAATGGAAGAGTGCCAACTGGGTTGAGATTTATCTCAATCTTGAGATACATAGCATTATTCTTTTTTTTTTCAAAAATTTCTTGATTTAGAAAGAATTTTGGGCAAGAAAGTCTGTGCGTAAAAATGATGACAGTTATTATATTATTATATATAGATAGATTTACCTCGTGCGATGCACGAAAATTGTTTTCCGCAATATCTAATTCGTAAAATGTTTATATTTTTACGTAGTCAAAACAAATAAAAAAGTATAAAATAATAATATTATATTACAATAATTATTAAAGATCAAAAGACAATGCCCCTATCTGATAGGGAATATAATCAGATTTTTATCAGATTTTGATAAAAGTTGATGAAATGTGTGGTTGAAAATTGTTTGACATACAAAATGTATGATTAAAATTAATTGTTTACTTTTAGTTGGGTTTTAATAAAAAAATTTAGGGTTATCAAACATGAGAAATATAATTAATTTAAATTATTAAAAAATTATTTGGGCAGTGAATGCAAATTTATATATTTAAATAATAAAATGTTAATTTATATATTTAAATAATAAAAGATCGTAGGTTTCAATAATTTTTATGAGTTATTATTAACTTAATTGAAAATACAAATTTACATAATTTCTGCATTTATCTTTTGTATTTATCATTTTTTTCGACTTTCATTCAAAAAAGCTATAAATGTATGTTTATTTTCAACCAAGCAAATATTTATAAATATTTAATCAATTAAATTATACTTTTATTTACAAAATCAAGAAGTTAAAATAATAATTACGATAAATCTTCAATTATCATGATATAACAATCAGACGACGTGGGAGATCAAGAAATTATATTGAAAATCTTGGTCTATAAATTTATTTGCAGACAACGTATTTTTCACTGACTTTTTAACTATATAAATTTCTCGAAACCAATTTTCATCCATGTATTTTATTTCGAAAACAACAATATTTTTGTTTATAAACAAAAACAAAAACAAAGCCTTTGAAGGAGGTTTTAATTTTTTTAAATATTTAATAATATATATAATATTTTAGAATGCATGATTTATTATTTAAAGTTTAATAAATATTATCTACATGAATTTTTATTTTATTCTACTTTTATTTTAGTTATTTTTTTCCCAAAATTGGAAATGCATTTTGGAGGAACAATCGCATTTAATACTTCTTTTTCCTCACTTCTACTTTTATATAAACTAGTGAATCATCTTGTACGATGCACGGGAAGAAACGTCTAAATAAAAATAATCATATTCGAAATTAAATTAATCCTTAAACAAAATAAATAACATTCACAAATAAGAGATAAGTTCATCATTTATTAGTTTCATGTATAAACATCAATATTTTGATCATTGACAATGAAAAACAACATGTATAATAATAATAATAATAATAATTTCGAGGTTGACAAAAATATTACATCAAATTTATGATATTTTAGGTTTTCAATATTTATACAAAGTAATTATTTTCTGATTGAAATTATAATTTAGTATTGATCATCTCAATTTTTAGTTAAGTAAATTGGGAGACAATTTATATATTATTGTGAAAAAATATAATAAAATTTGAATTAAAATATAGCAAAGAATATCTTGGTATTGTTAATTATTTTTTGAAATTTTAAAATTAACAGTTAGGATAAAAACCATTAATAACTATATCATTTCAAACAATATAGATAAATTTGTTAACCGTTAATGTTAAAAAAATGTGATATGAGACTTTTTGGAATAAAAAATTAATTAAGAATTGAATGTAATTGTCATTGAAATAATTTTGATAAATAATGCAATATAGGAAAGAACTTTAATATGTATATGTAATAAATAACTTAAAAATATGATTTAGTTATAAAAATTTCAACACAACGTGATTTATTAAAATACGAATGTGTATAAATTTTAGATATAATTTTAATTGAGACTTTGACATTGGATATATATGACTGAACCAAATATTATCCATAAAATTAAGACCAATAAAATATCACAATTATTATAAGATTATCTATAAAATTGTGTACAGTGCCAGTGGGCTTGGTTCGTTGACTTCATTCAGTGCAGTGCTCGGTTTAGATTCTCTTATTAGTCATTTCTAAACTAGGTTATATTTTTCTGATAATATTTATCTTCTCTTCTCTTTCGTTTGTTTTTTATTTGCGATAAAAAGATTTAAAATGTTTTATAGAAAACAATTATCTGGATGTGATAAATGAAAGAAAAAGAGAAACTGTGAAGAGTTAATACAATCTCAAAAAGGTGCTCTTGATAGATTCGTGGTTGGATGATTGCAAGATAATGACACTATAATTGACACGCCAACGGAAGATTTAGCTAATGACCAACAACTAAATCACGAGAAAAAATTTGGACTCAATGAAAATAATAATAATGAAGATGGTCACGATGAAACAAATTTTGTAGGTGATACAAATGAAGTACATGATGAAAATAATAGAAATGAAGGTATAGATGATTTAAGTGATGCAAGAAGAACTAATTTTAAATAATTTGTTGCATTTCAAGACTTACATATGATATTGTTTGAGTAGTTTTCTTTCTTTTTCAGGTAAACTAATATTGGCTATCAAAGATATTAGTAATTTGGATGACGCTTTCTTATGAAAGTTCATGCTTTTGGATGTTTTGAATGTTATACAAGACATAAATTTAGTTTTTTAGTTTACATTTTCTTTATGACATGAAAAAGATATAAGAAAAACATTGAAAACGATATTTTTGTTATGTGACATTTTTATTTATAGTGAGTTTATATTTAATAATTTAATAATACGCTATAAAAAAGAGATCCAATTTTTAGATGTACTAAATAACTAAAAATAAGATTATTTATAAAAAAAAACTATATGTATGCTGTAATTTATAATTTAGTACTCCCTCCATCCCATAAAGATAATTCTCTACTCATTTTCACACAGATTAAGGACAAAATGGAATATAAAATATTAATTTCACTCTTAAAAAATAAAGTAGACTATCTTTTTTAGACGGACAAAAATAAAATAAAATAGTGGACTATCTTTGTAGGACAGAGAGAGTATTATCTAGTAATAAAATTTCGATATAATTTTTAACTGAAAATTTTACTTTGGATTTGTATAACTGAACACAAATATTTATTTGTAAGATTGAAACCGTTAGAAGAATACATTTTTTTTTATGAAAAGAGAGGTTTTGACACAAAAAAAAGTCAAATATAAATAAGTAAAATCAAACAAATTATCGTTCTTATATCATAAAAAATAAAAAACAACTTCTCGGTAAAAGCAAATTTTTAAGAAATAATAATTCTAGTTTCTTGTTTTTATTATTTTTTATACAATGTGATATACAATTTCATCAAATATATATACTGACTGATGAATAATATGTTTTTTCTTCACTCAACGGCCAAAACCATTAACATATCTATCCAACCCAAAACTATTCTAAATAGCCCAACATTATTAACACATTGTAACTCCAACAGAGAAATTTAGAACATAATATAAATAGACTATTAACAAATCCTCTTATTAGTCCAAAATAATTTTACATTCTATATTGTTTTCGAAGCTTTCTCTACAATATTATTGTTTTAATATTTTTTCTTTTTTTTAGAAACTCAAATCTATGTTCACCGACTCAAAATATCACAGGTCTTGAAGAAAAGAGTAGTGCCAATCCTTTTACTTTTTCAAAAAATAATTTACGAATTTTTTTTCAACTGGTTTGTAATATTAATAACTAATAAGCATTACCATCGCACCAGAAATTTTGAATCATAAAACGTGATAAATACAAGGTGGAGTGGAGCGGTCATGTTAAACAGTATACATTTTTTCAAAGAAATAACGATTTAATTGAATATTTTATTATTGTGTATATCTTCATAATAATTATATATAACAGAAATGAAAGAGGTTGTATATAGGGAAATGGAAAAAAAAAGGATATAGAAAACAAAAATGAATAACCAGATTTTGAAAAAGGGGAAAAAAATGAAACAAATTCTGAAAAAGCGAAAAAGAAAAAAAGAAAAGAAAAGAAAATAATTGACTTTCTAGTGTAATTAGGCGGCGGAAAACAGAAGTCATGTAAACACAATAAATATTGAAGACTATAAGTAGACGTCAGCGATTTTAAAAACAATAAATAAATATTGAAGGCCCAACTATTTTTGAAGTGAGTTTTGAAGTTGATTATTGGATGGGGGATATGAGTAGCGTGAACATGATAAATATTGAAATCCCCAAAAATTGGAAAAATAAATAAATCAATCAATAAAATCTGCACATAGTACAAGAGTTTTGGAGGGAAACAGTGAAGTTGATTACAGTTGACTCAGTTACTTTTATATATTACTAGTCCATCCACCCGTGCGATGCACGGATTCATAACATTTTAATACAAAAAGTGCAATAACATTTTAATACAAAAAGTGCAATAACATTTTATATTTTATTTCATTATATTTCAATTGTTTACTATTATTTTATATTTTATTTCATTACATTTCAATTGTTTTCTCTTCCCGAAACATGGACAAACTTTTAGAGATACTTGTTTATTATTATTTTATATTTTATTTCATTACATTTCAATTGTTTTCTCTTCCCGAAACATGGACTAACTTTTGGAGATACTTGTTTATTATTATTTTATATTTCATTTCATTACATTTCAATTGTTTATTATTATTTTATATTTTATTTAATTACATTTCAATTGTTTTCTCTTCCGGAAATATGGACTAACTTTTGGAGATACTTGTTTATTATTATTTTATATTTTATTTCATTACATTTCAATTGTTTATTATTATTTTATATTTTATTTCATTACATTTCAATTGTTTTCTCTTCCCGAAACATGGACTAACTTTTGGAGATACTTGTTTATTATTATTTTATATTTTATTTCATTACATTTCAATTGTTTATTATTATTTTATATTTTATTTCATTACATTTCAATTGTTTTCTCTTCCCGGAACATGGACTAACTTTTGGAGATACTTGTTTATTATTATTTTATATTTTATTTCATTTCATTACATTTCAATTGTTTATTATTATTTTATATTTTATTTCATTACATTTCAATTGTTTTCTCTTCCGGAAACATGGACTAACTTTTGGAGATACTTGTTTATTATTATTTTATATTTTATTTCATTACATTTCAATTGTTTATTATTATTTTATATTTTATTTCATTACATTTCAATTGTTTTCTCTTCCCGAAACATGGACTAACTTTTGGAGATACTTGTTTATTATTATTTTATATTTTATTTCATTACATTTCAATTGTTTATTATTATTTTATATTTTATTTCATTACATTTCAATTGTTTTCTCTTCCCGGAACATGGACTAACTTTTGGAGATACTTGTTTATTATTATTTTATATTTTATTTCATTTGAATTCAATTGTTTATTATTATTTTATATTTTATTTCATTACATTTCAATTGTTTTCTCTTCCCGAAACATGGACTAACTTTTGGAGATATTTGTTTATTATTATTTTATATTTTATTTCATTACATTTCAATTGTTTATTATTATTTTATATTTTATTTAATTACATTTCAATTGTTTTCTCTTCCGGAAATATGGACTAACTTTTGGAGATACTTGTTTATTATTATTTTATATTTTATTTCATTACATTTAAATTGTTTATTATTATTTTATATTTTATTTCATTACATTTCAATTGTTTTCTCTTCCCGAAACATGGACTAACTTTTGGAGATACTTGTTTATTATTATTTTATATTTTATTTCATTACATTTCAATTGTTTATTATTATTTTATATTTTATTTCATTACATTTCAATTGTTTTCTCTTCCCGAAACATGGACTAACTTTTGGAGATACTTGTTTATTATTATTTTATATTTTGGGAGAAAAGTTGGGCTACTAAGCTCCTTTATAATAATAATAAAGGAGTGGTGGAGTGGCTATGAGTTGCGTATCCTGAAAGATTTGTACAGATAATCCTTTTGAATTTTTTCATCTAAGAAGTGACTTTTTTTTTGGGGAAAATGCCAACTTTTCTATTTTTATTTTGACTCATGACTTTTGAAGATTTGCTAGGCGGTTTTCTCTTCCCGAAACATGGACTAACTTTTGGAGATACTTGTTTATTATTATTTTATATTTTATTTCATTACATTTCAATTGTTTATTATTATTTTATATTTTATTTCATTACATTTCAATTGTTTTCTCTTTCCGGAACATGGACTAACTTTTGGAGATACTTGTTTATTATTATTTTATATTTTATTTCATTACATTTCAATTGTTTATTATTATTTTATATTTTATTTCATTACATTTCAATTGTTTTTTCTTCCCGAAACATGGACTAACTTTTGGAGATACTTGTTTATTATTATTTTATATTTTATTTCATTACATTTCAATTGTTTATTATTATTTTATATTTTATTTCATTACATTTCAATTGTTTTCTCTTCCCGAAACATGGACTAACTTTTGGAGATACTTGTTTATTATTATTTTATATTTTATTTCATTACATTTCAATTGTTTATTATTATTTTATATTTTATTTCATTACATTTCAATTGTTTTCTCTTCCCGAAACATGGACTAACTTTTGGAGATACTTGTTTATTATTATTTTATATTTTATTTCATTACATTTCAATTGTTTTCTCTTCCCGAAACATGGACTAACTTTTGGAGATACTTGTTTATTATTATTTTATATTTTGGGGGAAAAGTTGGGCTACTAAGCTACTTTATAATAATAATAAAGGAGTGGTGGAGTGGCTATGAGTTGCGTATCCTGAAAGATTTGTACAGATATTCCTTTTGAATTTTTTCATCTAAGAAGTGACTTTTTTTTGGGGAAAATGCCAACTTTTCTATTTTTATTTTGACTCATGACTTTTGAAGATTTGTTAGGCAGGAGTTTTTGGGGGGAAGAATTGGCTCAACTATCCTTCTTTATAATAATAATAAGATAAGAACATGAAAAAATTTATGTGTAAAAACTAATCCCCTGTTTGTAAAATTTTTGGTGTTTAAAAACATTTTTTTTTATGTTTTCTAAATAAGATGTATGGTTAAAAAATAGAAAAAATGTGTGATTAAAAAATAATTTAAAGAATTGTGTAGTTTAAGAACATGTTTTTTTTTTCTTTTGCCAAACAGAATTATTTTCAAGCAAAATTATTTCCTTGGAAAATATTTTCTTGTACCCATTTTTCACTTTCGCAATCAAACACACCATAAGAAGAAATCAATATGAGTGGAAAACACGTGTCCAACATCCAAATTTTGTTCCGGACGCTTCTTGTTTCTTATCTCCAAATCCAAAAAATTTCGTGTCCAACATCCAAATTATGTAACATATATTTTCCACAAGACAAAGTAGGAAGCCTTTTATATGTATCCACGGGTGCCACGGATTCAAACGTGTTCCGATTGGCTACATAAATAAACAAACGTGTCAAAAAACCTTGAGATCTAAAAGATGTGATAAGTTTTTTTTATTGAATTAGGATATTTGATGTCATCTTTTTCATACTGAAATAATAATGTGTCTTATAGTATATGTAATTTTACCATTTGTAACATTGCTCAATGGTGTTCTCGTGCAAATTGGAGAAAAGAAAATGCGGCCCTCATCTTCAAGTTCAGGTTCAATGTTTTCTGCGTGGAAAAGAAACACTCTTATCTTATGGTAAGAAAATGCGGCCCTCATCTTCAAGTTCAGGTTCAATGTTTCCAAGCTTGATATAAGTCAAATCATATTTCAATAGGCTGATTAATATAGCAGAAGCTAACCTTCTGGACTTTGTTTTTGACTTATCTTATGGTAAGATATTATGTTTTACCCATTCAGTCAACTTATGTGCGTATTTTTATGTGTATTAGGACACAAACACAGCTTCATTATGTGTGTATTAGTGTGTAGAAACTGATATTTTACATGTTCAGCAATATATAATTTTCATTTTGGTATAAAATTTGAATATGATTCATCCATGCTTCTTGATAATTTTAGTTGGTCTCTAATAATTTGGTTTTGTACACAGATTTGAAGGGGAGCTATTTTTTTTCTGCATAGTAGACGTGAATTATCAATACCTTCAAACATGAAGACTTTAACTTTTCACAAACTCAAAATGGTTATTTGCCTAGCCTTTTATTTTGCACTGAATAAAAAAAAATAGAAAGAACCACATGCATTAAGACAAAAACAGGTTTTCAATTGAGCTTATATTTTATAGTGCTGCATGTTTTTTATTTGTCTAACTTTTTATTTCTGTACTGAATAAAAAAGAAAAGAAAAGAAGACATATTGACATATCTTAATGCAAAAACAGAATTTCTGTAACGCATATGAAAAGAACTTTATATATTGTTTAGACAAAAAAACAGAAAAGTGATTACAAACCTTCATGTCAATTAAAACCATCTCCAAGCTATAAATGTCTGCATTGTCTCCAAAACTTGGGTTCTTCCATAGTCGTACAACGTGAACCTTAAATGCCCACTGTGTTTTGGTTGGGTCGATGTCTGAAAGCATGTCAATCACGGGTGCCATCTCGCTATCACAAACAAAATCAAAAAGGATGAGCAAAAATTGTGCAAATGTAAGTTTTTATGAGATTCATTTCATATTTAAGAAAAATGGATTCACAGATTTGTTTACCTTCGCTGCGTTTCTTCAAATATGAGGGAATAAAAAATGCTTCCTGCATTTCTTCAATTTTGAAGAGAATAAATTGTAAAATGAAGGTTGCTTTTCATTAGCATAGATAACGTGTTTGAGGAAGTAAAATATCTGATCTGTCAATCAGTTTTTGTCACAAATATAATATTTGAAAAAAGCTTTTTCAAAAAAGCTGTTTTTGTCACAAATATAATATTTGAAAAAAGCTTTTTCAAAAAAGCTGTGTAAATTTAAATTGTATAATGACGAGCATAAACTGGCGCATAATCTTGGGAGGGGTGAATTGGTCACAAATATGATATTTGAAAAAAGCTTTTTCAAAAAAGCTGTGTAAATTTAAATTGTATATAAAGGCGTACACAGACTGGCGCATTCTCTTGGGAGGGGTGAATTGTTTTTGAAATCTGGAAAGAGTAATTTTTTATTTTTATATTCATTTGTTTATTGCTTGGGGACGAACCAGCAATGATGAAAGAGAAATATGAAAATGTTATATGTCAATCATCATTTCACATCACAATTTTTAAAATAATTAATGCAAATTTTGAAAATCGGTACTCATTGCAAATTCAAAAAATGGTACTGTACACATTTGTTTTATAATATTTAATCATCAGATACCCTGTCTTTTTATAATAATAATAATAAGATAAGATGCCAACTTTTTATAATAATAATAATAATAATGGTAGTGTACACATCACAACTTTTTATAATAATAATAATATAATAATAATAATAATAATAAGATAAGATGCCAAAACGTCATTTCTAGTTTCAAAAAGTAATTTTTTTTATTTTTATATTAATTTGTATGCAAACTTTGGAGGGAAAAAGTAATTTTTTTATTTTTATATTCATTTGTTTATTGCTTGGGGACGAACCAACAATGATGAAAGAGAAATATGAAAATGTTATATGTCAATCATCATTTCACATCACAACTTTTAAAATAATTAATGCAAATTTTGAAAATCGGTACTCATTGCAAATTCAAAAAATGGTACTGTACACATTTGTTTTATAATATTTAATCATCAGATACCCTATCTTTTTATAATAATAATAATAAGATAAGATGCCAACTTTTTATAATAATAATAATAATAATGGTACTGTACACATCACAACTTTTTATAATAATAATATAATAATAATAATAATAATAATAATAATAATAATAATAATAAGATAAGATGCCAAAACGTCATTTCTAGTTTCAAAAAGTATTTTTTTTTATTTTTATATTAATTTGTATGCAAACTTTGGAGGGAAAAAGTAATTTTTTTATTTTTATATTCATTTGTTTATTGCTTGGGGACGAACCAGCAATGATGAAAGAGAAATATGAAAATGTTATATGTCAATCATCATTTCACATCACAACTTTTAAATTAATTAATGCAAATTTTGAAAATCGGTACTCATTGCAAATTCAAAAAATGGTACTATACACATTTGTTTTATAATATTTAATCATCAGATACCCTATCTTTTTATAATAATAATAATAATAAGATAAGATGCCAACTTTTTATAATAATAATAATAATAATAATAATGGTACTGTACCCTATCTTTTTATAATAATAATAATAAGATAAGATGCCAACTTTTTATAATAATAATAATAATAATGGTACTGTACACATCACAACTTTTTATAATAATAATATAATAATAATAATAATAATAATAATAATAATAATAATAATAATAATAATAATAAGATAAGATGCCAAAACGTCATTTCTAGTTTCAAAAAGTAATTTTTTTTATTTTTATATTAATTTGTATGCAAACTTTGGAGGGAAAAAGTAATTTTTTTATTTTTATATTCATTTGTTTATTACTTGGGGACGAACCAGCAATGATGAAAGAGAAATATGAAAATGTTATATGTCAATCATCATTTCACATCACAACTTTTAAAATAATTAATGCAAATTTTGAAAATCGGTACTCATTGCAAATTCAAAAAATGGTACTATACACATTTGTTTTATAATATTTAATCATCAGATACCCTATCTTTTTATAATAATAATAATAATAAGATAAGATGCCAACTTTTTATAATAATAATAATAATAATAATAATGGTACTGTACACATCACAACTTTTTATAATAATAATAATAATAAGATAAGATGCCAACTTTTCTATTTTTATTTTGACTTATGACTTTTGAGGATTTGCTAGGCGGGAGTTTTTGGGGGGAAGGATTGGCCAACTATCCTTCTTTATAATAATAATAAGACTAGTGTTACACCCGTGCGATGCACGGTCATTTGTTACTTACATATACCAAATTTATATTTTAACATATGAAATTAATACTTAATTAAAAATGAGAAATGAATGAAGACAATTAATTACAAATGTACATTACACATAACTTAATTTTTTTTCAATTTTTTTTACGATTCGTATGTTTATCGTTCCAGAAATTTCTTTAAATATTGTAATTTGAATTGATTTAAAACTTAAAATGGAAAAGAAAAATTACATTTAAATAAAATTTGTAATAAGTGGAAAAAATAGATTTATCTGTGATATATGCTCAGAATTTTATTAAAACGAAAAGGTAAAGAAAAAGAAATATAGATTGATGAACGTTCTTAGTTTATCCTTTTTCATTTTCTATTTTTAAATAAAAATATTTATACGATATTGACAAAGTTTTTTTTTTATCCTTACGAATTAAAAAAAAAATCATTGATTTTAAGTAGTAAATGATTATTAAGTTTTCCAAATTTTTTCACAAAAAAAAAAAAAAAAAAAAAAAAAAAAAAAAATTGAAGTTGTTCACGAAAAAATTGATATTATTTTTTTATCGAAAATAACAGATATTTGCACATTATTTGGAGTTGCGTTTTTAAGTATTAAAATGAACATACTTAAAAATTTCAATTTCATTTCCCATTGCACTAAACGCATCATCAAGCCCCTGTTTGGTACCTATTATTTTTAAATCTCATTTTTTAAAAACTCATTTTCATCCACACATTATACCAATAAAATAATCTACACATAAGTCCAAAAATATTCTCCAATTTTTAACTACACATCTCCAAAAAATTTACTATTTCAAACCACATTATTCCAAATAATGGGTCTCCAACAGGGGCCAAATACAGTCAACACGTCATCCATAATATAGTAATTAATTTCACTACGTAAAATGATTTCCATAATAACATTCAAATTTTATTAATGTGATGACATAATAATTAGTTTGTTTCAATAAATTATTAATTATCATCAGTACATCTTACGTTTATTTAGCAAGTTTAATTCAAATAATTTAAAAAAATGAATAGTCACCATTTTCTTAAAAAAAAAAAAAATTTACCGTTTTCTGGAAAAAAAATCTATTAAGAAGTGTAAACAAACTTATTTGTCACTAATATTTTTAACTAAACAAAAAAGAACAAATATTAAAGTTTAATAAAATATTAATCTAATTAATGCACAAATAATGCACGAAAAAGTAAAGCTATTTTTGTTTTTCAAAATTAATGTGTAGTTTTCCAAATGTATTAATTTCTTTATAAAATTTATTTTTTATAAAGCAATTAATGATGAATATTAATGCAAACAAACTTATTTGTCACTAATATTTTTAACTAAACAAAAAAGAACAAACAATAAAACTACTTCAAATTATAATAGTTATATTAAAATTTTTTGTAATTTTTTTATCATCAACTCTTTATTAATTTTCACATCTTGTCTTTTGAGACGATTTTCATTCAATATATTTGTTTTGTTGGCGAAAAACACTTATTTATCTCTCATATTTTTAAATAATCAAAATAAATAATTAATACAAAAGTTAAAAAAAATATTTGCACATCCTTTCAATGCAAATTAACAGAATATTTGAATAAAATTTGTGATTAGAAATAAAATTTATTAATTAATTGAATGTTATAAATAACAATGCGATTAAAAAAAGTTAAGGATATAAAAGCAAAACTAAACAAATACCGAAGATCTATCTTGCAATTAAACTATGGTGTAAATTTTAAAAAAATGTGTTGTATGAATATTGTTACCTAAATATAATTAGCTTGATTTTCAAAATATGAAAAACACGTACAATGAAATTATTCGTCGGTGTTAAAACAATTACAAATTTGGATGGATTAATGAGTGAAGTGAATGAATTGGAATATAAATAAATGTTATGTCAACAATTATTTTTTGTAGGATCCATAAAAATTGCAGGAAGTATATATATATATATATATATATATATATAGAGAGAGAGAGAGAGAGAGAGAGAGAGAGAGAGAGAGAGAGAGAGAGAGAGAGAGAGAGAGAGTAGACAAATTATTAGCATTCAATACATGTAGTCAAGTGCCTATTTACAATGCATTACATACTTTCCCACATTAAATGTCTCATTAATTGTCAACAACTCATTTCCCAATTCCGGAAATTCAATTGAAAAAAAAAAAATATTTCCAAAAATAGAAACTGAAAATGGGCGGGAAAATTTTTTTGACGGCACTTCTGTTTTTATATATATACTAGTATTCGCACCCGTGCGTTGCACGGGAAAAAAATTATAATTATTAATTAATGAAAATGTGAGAAATACACAACGAAAACAATTAAATTCATATTTTATGAGAAAGAATATGAAGAAACATAAAAGTTTCAATAGCAAAATTCAATGTAAATTACAAAACACTTCTTTCAAAATTTAGGATTCTTAAAATTTAGGATATTAAAACTTTTCAATTTAATTGTACAGAACATCAATCAATACATGAAAAAGAATTACACGTGAATTAAATTTATTTTTTGAAAATAACAATGTTTTTTTATTTCTTGCGTTAATGTTGTTCAACGTTACAAATAATATTTTTGTAGATATTTTTAATAATGTCAAAATATAATAATGATACAAAATTTAAAATAAATAAAATTTCTATTTCTCAAACGGAAATGGTTTTTTTTTTCCATTCTTGAATGTTACATAATTTGTCCTTAAAATCCATATGAAAATGATCCAATTAATGAATCAATGCATTATAGAATTGATTAAACAAAGTTAGATAAAAAAAAAAAGATTAAACAATTTGTCAGTACCAATGCACTGATCCTCATCATCATATGTCAGACAAATAGCTGCCACAATTTGACCGTGAGGAAGGCAAAAAAAAAAAAAAAAAAAAAAAATGGAGAGCAGCTTAGGCTGGAAAACATGGGTCAACTATCCTGTTATAATAATAATAATAATAATAATAATAATAATAATAATAATAATAATAATAATAAGATAAGATTTCTCCCGTACACAAAATGCATAAAAAAATAATATATTAAAATAATTAATAAAATTTTACAAACTATAAAACTACTTCAAATTATAATAGCTTCTTTGAGTAATAAAAATCAATTTATATATTTAAGTAGTAAATGATTATTAAGTTTTCCACATTTTTTCACAAAAAAAGAATTAAAAAAAATAAATTGAAGTTGTTGTTAAAAAAAAATTGATATTATTTTTTTATCGAAAATAACAGATATTTGCACATTGTTTGGAGTAGCGTTGTTAAGTATTAAAATAAACATCCTTAATAATTTCAATTTCATTTACTATTGCACTAAACGCATAATCAAACCCCATTTGGTACCTATTATTTTTAAATCTCATTTTTTTAAAACTTATTTTCATCCACACATTATACCAATAAAATAATCTACACATAAGTTCAAAAATATTCTCCAATTTTTAACTACACATCTCCAAAAAATTTACTATTTCAAACAACATTATTCCAAATAATGGGTCTCCAACATGGGTCAAATACAGTCAACACGTCATCCATAACATAGTAATTAATTTCACTACGTAAAATGATTTCCATAATACCATTCAAATTTTATTAATGTGATGACATAATAATTAGTTTTAGTTTCAATAAATTATTAATTATCATCAGTACCTCTTACGTTGATTTAGCAAGTTTAATTCAAATAATTAAAAAAAAATGAATAGTCACCGTTTTCTTAAAAAAAAAATTACCGTTTTCTGGAAAAAAAATCTATTAAAAAGTGTAAACAAACTTATTTGTCACTAATATTTTTAACTAAACAAAAAAGAACAAATATTAAAGTTTAATAAAATATTAATCTAATTAATGCACAAATAATGCACGAAAAAGTAAAGCTATTTTTGTTTTTCAAAGTTAATGTGTAGTTTTCCAAATGTATTAATTTCTTTATAAAATTTATTTTTTATAAAGCAATTAATGATGAATATTAATGCAAACAAACTTACTTGTCACTAATATTTTTAACTAAACAAAAAAGAACAAACAATAAAACTACTTCAAATTATAATACTTATATTAAAAAATTTTGTAATTTTTTTATCATCAACTCTTTATTAATTTTCACATCTTGTCTTTTGAGACGATTTTCATTCAATATATTTGTTTTGTTGGCGAAAAACACTTATTTATCTCTCATATTTTTAAATAATCAAAATAAATAATTAATACAAAAGTTAAAAAAAATATTGCACATCATTTCAATGCAAATTAGCAGAATATTTGAATAGAATTTGTGATTAGAAATAAAATTTATTAATTAATTGAATGTTATAAATAACAATGCAATTAAAAAAAGTTAAGGATATAAAAGCAAAACTAAACAAACACCGAAGATCTATCTTGAAATTAAACTATGGTGTAAATTTAATAAAATGTGTTGTATGAATATTGTTACCTAAATATAATTAGCTTGATTTTCAAAATATGAAAAACACGTACAATGAAATGATTCATCGGTGTTAAAACAATTACAAATTTGGATGTATTAATGAGTGAAGTGAATGAATTGGAATATAAAAAAATGTTATGTCAACAATTATTTCTTGTAGGATCCATAAAAATTGCATGAAATATATATATATATATATATATATATATATATATATATATATATATAGAGAGAGAGAGAGAGAGAGAGAGAGAGAGAGAGAGAGAGAGAGAGAGAGAGAGAGAGAGAGAGAGAGAGAGAGAGAGAGAGAGAGTAGACAAATTATTAGTATTCAATACATGTAGTCAAGTGCCTATTTACAATGCATTACATACTTTCCCACATTAAATGTCTCATTAATTGTCAACAACTCATTTTCCAATTCCGAAAATTCAATTGAAAAAAAAAAAAATTCCAAAAATAGAAACTGAAAATGGGCGGGAAAAATTTTGACGGCTGTTCTGCTTTAATATATAATATAATATAGATAGAATAGATATAGATATAGATAGATATAGTAGATATAGATATAGATATAGATATAGAATATAGATATAGATAAAATAAAATAAAATAATAAATAATAATAATCGAATTGTTTCCCAATCTTTTCATGGTTTTTCTCAAACTCATTATATGGGATTGCAGGTCAATTTGCTTCCAAATTAGCTCACTGTCGAACTCTTCATTTTTCTTCCCTCAATAGCTTTCGAAGTCTCGCCCAGCCCACAACTATTTTCTCCTTAGCTCCATTAGGTTACCACCATTGTGATTTTTTATGTCCAGAACATGCTTTTTTTCGTGATTTGTATGTTAAAGTGAAATCAAATGTTCAGATCAAGAATCGAAATTTAAAAATAAAATAGATGAAGAGTAAATCGATTTGAAGAAACTTATACCATATTAGTGTTGGAAAGAATTCTCAAATCAAACTCAAATAAACATGAAGTGCATGTTTGAAAGAAATCCAAAGAAGAAGAAGAAAAGAAAAGAAAAGAAAAGAAGGAAAAAAAATTGTAGTAAGTGGCCACCCAGTATAAGTTTTTTGCCTCAGCATTTGTAAAGGCATGTTAGGTTAAGGTCTAGGCGTTAGCCAATATAGGAATTTATGTTCGTTGGAAATTTCTTCTTGGTATCTTTTCAAGATTCATTTGGACTTGTTCTTTGTTCACTATATGGTTCATTGTTAAAAAATTCTTGGATTTCTGACAGATTAATAAATTGTGAACGAAAAAATAAATTTTGACGTATAAGTTTGTAATTTATGATTGAAAAATAAGCCGTTATCAAATAATTTTATAATATGAGATCGAGAAATAAATCGCGATCAATTAATTTGATAAGATGTGACCTCGCTGTGACCATAATTTGTATATTATTGTGACTTAATTTTATAGTATTGTGACTTTAATATATTTAATTAATAAAATCTAATTATCGTTATAAAATGGAGAGGAAAAAAAAGAAGAATAAAGGAATGAATAAATTTATATCTTATTAAGAATCAAAGTCCCATATATAGAATAGAATTAGGTATACACAAGGTAATAACATCTAAGTTACAAGGGGACAAATGACATTTACTAATACATATATATTTACAACAATTATGACTTGATTTTAGAAGTTTTAAACCATTTTTAGAATTGTATCTTCTATCAACCTTAATTATGCATTTTTAGAACAAGTATTCCTAGAAATAAAGTATGTTCTCTTTGTTATTTTTAGGTCATTTTTCAGTTTTCGAAAATACTAAAAACACGTTTACTTTCCTATTTTCAAAAATGAGTTTTTCAAAAAAAAAAAAAAAAAAAAATCTCATAAAACTCAAAGCAACAAAAAATCCTTTTTCGTCATTCGGAAAATGGATCCATTTCCTCCTTCTCCCGAAGTCCATATTCAACATTTTATCCCAAATTTGTGGTAGACTCAAATTCTTCTCCAACAGCTTGATTCCAAATTTGAGGTTAAGTGAATAGTACTCATTTTTGTTATAATTTCTTAATGTTTTTACCTGACTATAAATTTGTTCATTAATGACTTTAATTTAAATTAATAGCTAATGCGTAGAATAAACCAAATAAAAAATAGTCATTTTTCTCTAGAAAAACCTAGATGTTGAACAATAAAATACACTTAGTGGTCATAAATTCCCTAAATTAATCAATGTGATTGATCATGGACGAAACTTAATTTTTAGAATTAGTGTATTCCTCCAACAAATGCTCAATTAAGACATTACGAAGTTCATAATGAGCGTTGCTATTTTCGATTTATTTGTGTCGAACAAGAAATTCATGAAAATGAGAGTCTTCATCGCCAACTATCTCAACTTCTGGAAATAAAATTTCAGTATTTTTAATTATTCAAACTAATTCGGGTCGATTTTGTAACAATATTAACAGAACTATTTCTATTATTTTGAACAAAATAATTTTTCTAGAAGAAATTAAATTAACAATTATAGAATTATAACATTTCAAATTAAATAATAATTATTATAATATTTACAATTAAGATAATTACTATAACAACAAATTATTTGACTAATTAAAAATGTTTAGCATATAAAATGGCAATTTGATATAGATAAATAAATAAGGCCAACCCCAAATTTGGAGCTGTGAACCCCAAATTTGGGGTGTGTATTGTTGGAAATGCCCTAAGGTTCGTCTCCTCCCTCTTTCTCTGCCCTCTCTCTTCCTTCTTTTCTTCTCTTTTTATTCTCTTTCGTCTCCTTGTCTTCCATGCAACTGAAGCAAATGAAGGACTTGGAAGTGGAGAACAGGGCCTAAAAGATTTGGGATCGACTGTAATTGTCCCTTGAAAAAGTTATGTCGAGGAACCTAGAGGAGATTATGTAAAATTGGAGGAGGATTTTGATGGAGGGGCCAATGGAGAGTCATCGACGTCATCGGGCTGCTCTCGTGGCGACAAAGGGTGGTGCTGGTCGTTGTGGACAAGGTAATTTTTTTTCTATGTAATACCTTGTTAAATTCTTTTATTTATTTCTAAATATAGATTTTGAGTGTTTTATCCAGAGTTAATCGTTCCATTGATCACTGAACTTATGTCAACGTCTTCGATTGATCACTGAACTTTAAAGTGTCGAGTTTTGATCACTGAACTTATTATTTAATTTTCTCAATAATCACTGAACTATGTCAATGTCTTTGACTGGTCATTGAACTTTAAAATGTCGAGTTTTGATCACTAAACTATGAGTTAATTGCCATAATAATCATTGAACTTATGTAAATGTCAATTTTTGATCACTAAACTTATCAAAATAATGAGCGTTAACGTTATTGTCTTAACTTTCGTAACAGAATTGACGACGTATTAGACGAAATGTACATGTGGTGTCACGTTACCTTCAATAAACCAATCACGACACACCAAATTATAATGTAAGAAAGCTTTAAAAAGATCATCGACTAGTCACTAAACTTTTAAAACGTTTTCGATTGTTTACTAAACTTTAAGTTGATCGACATGAGCGACCTAAAAATTTATAAACGATCTTTCGAATTATCAGTTGCATACAACAAATCAACTATCAAAAATATTTTTAAAAATTTAGTGACCAATCGAAGTCTTTCTTAAAAAGTTCTTACTTAATAATTTGGTATGTCGTGATTGATCGATTGAAGATATGAACATAAATTCAGTAATCATTTGGACAATTAACTCATTTTATTGAGTAAATAGTAAGAGATATGAACTCTCAATATATATTTATGCTTTAATTGTTTGATCTAAGAGAATACTTTTCTATAGTAGAATTTGATGGGTTTTCAAGCAACTTAATGACATTCAAATGTGATGCAGTTACTTAGTCTCTGTTTGGGAAACATATTTTTTACAATATAATTTTTCAAATCACTTTTTAATCATACACATTCTCTCTACACTTTTAAATCACACATTTTACCTAGAAACCTAAAAAATATTTTTTTTAAATACAAAAATTTTAACAAACAGAACCTCATATCAAGGTAAATACACATTTACCATGTTATTCAACACTTTGTATCTTGTCTATGCTATTTCTCACTATCTACTTTGTGATATAGATGTCTTCCCGGATTAGTTAAAAATAGAAATAGGGAAGCCTTATTTAACCTAGCCACTGGAATAATATGAAATGCAAGGGGTTGATTTAAGCCAAATATATTGATCGTGACTGTGGTGATTTTAGACAGTCAATAATGATTTCCATTTTGTACAAGATAGCACAATTTCACATGACACTAACATAGTTTAAATTGTTGTGACAAGGTGTGCTCATTGACATGAGAATAAAAGCTAGCATTTCCTGTTGGAATTATATATGTTCATAGAGTATAATTCATGACAGTTGAAATAAAATACTAATTGATTGTACTGATATGAAGTTGCGTTTGTTCATGTGTCGATTTGATATTCAGATTGAATGTTTAAGTTGTTAAACACGGAAAAATTCAATCCGTAATTCGATCTAAAATTAATGTTCACTATCAGTAAATGAATATGGACAGTTTATTTTGATAAGATCGTCTCGATTTTATTAAAGCATATCTTTGACTTTGGTAATAAAATTGAGAGTACGTTTGGAACATATTAAACGGGATCATGTGAAATTAATTTGTGACATTGATCATACAAATTTCATTTCATTTGACTATCGTACGTGTGATCTTAATCCTGATCGGATAATGAACTTCGATTACTAGCTTGAAATTTTTTGAGGTATCAATGGGTGAGATCAAATTGTTGATCAATATCTTGGTACTTTAGGAATTAAAGTGAACTAATGAGGAACATATATTCATATTATGGAATTCCTTACCTTTATGGTAGGATCACAATCTCACTGATTTTTCTAGTGGACAGTTAAGTCCGAGCTCATTAATTCGACAGTGACTGTTGAATTCTATGATGTGATGTGATCATATCGATCTGCTAGATAGAAAATGAGAGTTGAGATTTTATGAATATTTAGAGAATGACATTTTGGTCATTTTAACTTGCTCCAAATATTCGACTTGATCGATGGGGTAATATGTAAGAACGATAAGTCAGATGATATAATTATTGATTATTGTTTCAGTAATTTCAATTTTACTAAAAGTGCAATCTCGTTCTTTTAGTAGAATAAAATGTGATTAATAAATTATTTTGACTGATCAAGAGTTGATCATATCATAATTAATTTATTGAAGCTTAGTTTAACTGGGTTCGATCAGGTTCCTTTCGTGGCTTCACTATGGGAGGTTAAAAATAGTCTCTTAAGACTATTTTTCTTACTCTAGTTTACAAAGTGGCAGACACACACTAAAGTGTGTAGTATATGTTTCCTCCTTACAAAGAAAACTATAATCCTAATATAACCTAGGTTTAGGAAAATGTGACTACACACCTGCATGGTTGCCATTGAAGAACACTGAGAAAAGTTTTAGGGTTTGAAGTTTTGGTGAAATCAAGTATAGTAGAAAGAGTTATTGTAGAGCACGCTATAAGGATAATATTTATTTCATTCTTGTGTGCACAAAATTATTCATTTCAAGTTAAATACATAGAACAAAAAATCCTGTAATGAGATGATCTATCACAAGAAATCAATTTTTATGAGTAAAACAACTCGGGTTCCCAACAGTTCCTTCATCACCCCTGAATTCTGTATGGGTAGGATTCGATGCACTTTTCGTTAGTGCAGTTGGTGCATATGGAATGTGGTCGGGGACTTGATTCTTTGTAGCATTTAGCCTTTGTTCGATAAAGGCCAAAAAAGTGATTATAAATTAATTTATAATCAATACAATTTCTCAAACTACTTTTTAACCATACATATTCTCTCTCTCTAGTTTTTAATTACACATCTTACCTCGAAAAATGAAAAATATTGGTTTATAATCACTGCCCAAGATCCGAACAGAGACTTAGTTGCAGGAATGATTCGTGAAAAATATTAGTTATATTAATGGATATGGAGATGAAAAATACTTGCACTACCATGGTAACATTAGCATTCTAAAGAAGGGATTTGTAGAAAGGGATAAATTTTAGAAAGGGATAAATTTTGGAAGTTGTTCCTCAACTTATGTCTTAACGAGGATTAAAAATTGGCTTTGTTCCTCAACTTATGTCTTCATGAGGATTAAAAAATGGCTTCACTCTATTGTCCTACCTTCCCTTTTGTGGAGATACAATCTATAGCCAATCCTTTTGTTTTCAAATCATTTAATCCTTTCTGGGGTTTTCCCTCTTTCAAGGGAGACGAAAAATAAATGCTCGACTGATTCTTGTTAATTGGATGAACAGAACTGCAAAGGCCTGATTGCATTGTTGAGTTGGAATCTTCAAATGCAAAAGTTGTTGCCATGCAATCCAGTGATTCAGAACACAAGACTGCTCGTGAGCTAAGGTTACGAGGCAAAAGGTGCTTCGAATGTTGAGAAGATTAGTCGCATCTATGTAGATTGGACTGAAAGTTGAATTCGAGTAATCTGATACTTTATCCTTTGTGAGGTTAATGACAGTATCGTGTCTTTACTGTTGGCTATTCGGCCGAATTCAACCAATTACAAGAATGAGTAGTTTTAGCTTTTCTTTCTGGATCTTTCTTCTCCATGGTAGATTTGAATAAAAGGTGTTGTTGGGTATTTTGGTCCCAATCAAACCTCGAGGGCGATGATGAAACATCGTGTCGGAATTTAAGCTTCGTAAGCTCCCGACCCATGATCGAAGAATTACTGTCCCAGTTAACCACAATATGCGTAACCCACGAGAATGACAGGTTAGAGACTTTATCACTTTACCTTAAGGTGTTAATTGAGTCGTTGGCCCTATTGCTAGGTAGGTGGATCCGATTGGCGGCCCGGGTTTAATTAGGCCCTCGACACATTCCCCTAATTAAACCTAAACTTATCCTATATCTACCCTACGCTCCTCACTCTTTCGGTCAAGACAAGATTACGCACTCCCTCATTCTTTTCTCTCTCGACTGCGCGACTGATCTTCCTCTCTCTGTGAGAACCCCGAACCCGTCTCCTTAGTGAACTCCCGCTGTCCTGTCCACCTCTTGCCTCTTGGGTGCTTCCTTCCTCCTTCGTGGTTTTGGCCCCCTGCTTCCGCGCCTTTGCCTGCGGTGCTTTGTGCTCTCGGCCCTGTTTTGGTTGTCGCCTCTTCTTTGTGGTTGGGCTCCCTGTCCCGCTCTCTGTGCGCGGTACACTTTGCGCCCCTGCCTCTTGTGCGCTCGGCTTTGCTGGTGCGGTTTCTGAGCTGTGTTTGGTTCGGTCATTTCTTCGTGATATAAGTGGGTTGTGGGTTGTCTCGGAGTGTCTTCTTGTCTTCGTAGTGTGGTGTTGCCTATTGTGGTTGTTGGGACAGATTCTGAGCCCTCGGTTCATCCTACCACACGGCTTGGATTGTGCAATAAGGGAGTTTTAATTACTTTCTTTTATTACTTAATATTGATTCAATTACTTTGCTAATTTATATTGTGTTTTCTTCCGCTGTATTGTGACGAACTCGTTTTACTTTGTGTTTTGAGAGGTTGAATTTTCCCACAGGTGTGATTTGTAATTTATCACAAAATGCATCTTGATACTCTCTAATATGAACTAATATTTATTATTATTATTATTATTATTATTATTATTATTATTATTTTGGTAGAAGATGAATATTACCAAAGTGACAAAATATGAATAAAATATAGCACTACTATCGATATATTTAAATTACTATAATTAAATAAATCAATTATTTTTTTATATACAAATATTACGAAATAATGATTCTCAAAATTTCAAAGTAAACTTATTTTTTTCAATTTTTGTCTTTTTGAAAATATTTTTCTAAAATTACAAAAAAGAATACGTCTTCAAATTTCAACAATATCAAAATAAACATCGAAAATAAAAAACTAAAAATTCGAAACACAAAGAGAGGAGGCAATATCTCTGTTATGAATGTTTCCTCGACTTTAGACCCACTTGTCCCTCGGCTTTAGACCCACTTGTGTCTGCATTAAAGCTGAAGTAAACTCGTGTCCCTTGTTCTTAGTCTTTGTTAGATTGCCCTTAACGCTTATACCTAAACACGTTCAAGCGGCAAGTCAAGTTGAAAATTCCAAAGTAAATGTTCGTCAAATTTTATAAATATTAATATTCTCATTAAAACACGTTGAAACATACCCTCCAACAACTCAATTATTGTAGCGGAAATTGGGAGGTCTAACCTCGCAACAGATAAAAAAAACACAAACCACCACCTTCAGGCATCAAGCCTTTCTTTTTTCCATACCAATGGCCACCACCATCCCTGCTCCTCCCCTCCTCCTCCTCCTCCTCCTCCTCCTCCTCCTGTTAGCCGCATCCGCTGCCGCCTCACCGTCCCCATACCTCTCCCCCACCACACTTTTCCACAACTACCAAAACATGCTAACTGATTTCAAGATTTTCCTTTACACCCCAGCTAAATCATTCACTTTTCAAAATCCAGGAGCATCCCTCTTCTACAATTCCCTCCTCAAGAGCCCCTTCCACACTCAAGACCCCAAGGAAGCTCACCTCTTCTTCGTACCCTTTTCTCCCGACACCTCCACGCGCTCTCTTGCGCGTCTCATCAGGGACCTCAGAATCAACCATCCTTACTGGAATCGCACACTCGGCGCTGATCATTTTTTCCTATCACCCGCGGGTATTGATTATTCAGCCGACCGGAATGTTCTTGAGCTGAAGAAAAATTCTGTGCAGATTTCTGTTTTCCCTGTTATCTCCGGTAACTTTATCCCGCATAAGGACATCACTTTACCTCCACTGAACCCATTCCCAAGCGTCATCTCCGTTGCACCGGAGGATGCATCAAAGACGTCGTTTTTGGGTTACTTAAAATGGGATGGGAAAACGGAGTCAAATTTCGTGGAAGAATTGAAGAAAGATAGTGATTTCTTGGTTGATATAGAAAGAGATTCTTTAGATAAGGCGGCGAATGTAAAAACCAGTAAATTCTGCTTGCTATTTTATGGCGGCGACGTGGCGTGGATGGTCGAATCGATGGCTCTGGGTTGCGTTCCGGTGGTGATTGTGGACCGTCCGATTCAGGACATGCCATTGATGGACGTTTTGAGGTGGTCCGATTTCAGTTTGCTGGTGGCGACGCGTGGCGGCGCTAAGCGGCTGAAAGAGTTGTTGAATCTTGTAAGCGAGGAAAAGTACGGCGTTATGAGAAGAATGGCGTCAGCGGCGAGTAAGCATTTGGTGTGGAATGAGGAGCCTCAGCCGTTGGATGCGTTTCATATGGTGATTTATCAGCTGTGGCTCAGAAGGCATACGATTAGATACGCCCGGAGGGAGTCGGTATAGACTTTTAGAGGGAGTATAATCTCGTTGCGAAAATAAGAATAAATAAATTCGTAATTAATATTTGAGAAAATAATTCTACTGTTTCTCATTTCTTTTACTTTTGGTTCAATCCTCTTCAAACAGACGCAATAATTAGAATTAAAAAAAGAAATAATCCGCTGAATGAAGCAGATATATCTACGGATAAATATATTGTCACTACAATAATTAATTTGTGAATAATTTTAGGGAGATATTTTTAAGCGATATTGTGACATGTCGAACATACATTGGATGATATAAATAACTACCACATCACTTACTTTTTCACTTAAAAATATCTCTCAAGAATTATTCTTAATTTATACACCACATTATAACTACACAACAAATAAAATATAATATTTATAATTACACTATAATAAATTTACAAATATATCCCTAATTAATTAAAATAACAATACAAAAATTATATGTCTCTTCATTCCCCCCATTCTTGCACTCTACCTTTTTTTTATTTAAAAAAAAAAAAAAAACTATTTTTTTCATCCATTAAACTATCACCATAAGATTAATAATCAAATATATCAGCTAATACCATGATTGACTGTTGGTTAAGATACATTAAATTCCATGGATTATTCAAGAAGCCATCAGTAAGCTCTCGAAACTCCTCAGCCTAGAACATTGAGTTAGTGATCAGAGCCGCCGCAATAGCAGCAGGGACGGTGGCGGTGTTGGATTTGATGTATTTCACGATTTCATTAAGGGATTGCAGTCTTCGACAGTCTTAGGCTGAGTTCCATCATCTGAGTTCCCAAGACTGGATTTTCAGCCTCCACATTCATGTAGTGCTATGTGGTGGCATTTATACTTGCAATAATCTGGTCATTTTCATTATTCAACTTAGTCACTTTAGCCATCATATCATCTAGATGCTTCTGCTTTCTCAATCGGGATCGCCTCGTCGATTCGCGATTCGATTCCATTATCTTCCTCTTCCTTTGATCCATCAACTGTAGAAAATCTTCTCCAGGCCCGGAGTTATGAATTTGTATAGACCTTGAAGAATTTCCCCTCGAAGAACCTGTTGTTCTTATTCTCAGTCACAAGTCACACCAAAAGGGATGATATTATTCTAGTTCTAGGATTGAAGAAAATATTAAAAACGAAAATTTGCAAGGAATAAAAGATATACGTATAAAGATTATAGGCTCGAAAGCTTAAACACGTAAAACCAATAAAGGAATACAATTGAGAAAGATTGAACAAGATTGCTCCTGCGTTTTAGGGAAGAATTGATCATAAACCCAGAACGGAGGATTTCAACGAGTAGGAGACATGAATCTCAAACAGCAATAACCAATTTTGCAGCATCAAGACTATATTATATCGAACAGGTTAATCAATCAAAACCCAGAAACAACTTGACAATGAACTTAAATTGAAACAACTTGACAGTGAACTTATATTGCTATACTATGACTAGTGTCTCCAGTCATTGCACCTTCTCCATTGCTGATGTGATAACTCGTTTTCATACTAGTCAAAAGTCAAGGAATTATTTAGTCAAAGTCAAATATTCAATTAGTCAAATCGAATGAGGACTTAAGTTGAATAAATGATTTTTTTGGGACTTAAGTTGAAATTACAAAAGTTTGAGGATTGAGATAATGGAAAATAGAAATTTAAACATTTAGTTTGCAATTATTTAAAGTTAAGGACTCAATCTTACATTGTATGGATGTTTGGTGGCTTGAATTGCAATTATATTATAATAGTTATCCAATAAGTTGAGATGATAAGTTATACTTTTATCACTTTTTGGGGATTAGATAGATTCAAACGGAGATGCTGGGAACCAACAGAGGCAAAAAAACGAGCCAAAGAAAAATCAAGGGAAAAAGGAAGGGGAAAAAAAAAAAAAAGGAAAAAGGAAAAAGAAGATGGTCTTGACTGGATAAGTTTGGATTTTCCATTCCTCACTATTCCCTTACTTTAAAGAGGTAATTTACGGATTAAATTTTTGGATTTATGAAGAATTTGTTAATTCGAATTTTTGCCAGTTTTAGAGATTATTGATGTTATTTGAGTTATTTAGCAAAAATATAGTAAGTTTGCTGGAAGAAAATTGAGCTGGGGACTTTCAACTTTGTATGTTGGAGTTAATCTTCTATTGGTTATATACAAGGTAAAATAGATTTCTATGTTTAAGAATAAATCGGTGTTTTTGGTATGGTATTTCATAAATTATGTAGTTTAGAATATAAATAGAAAAGAGAAGTGATTTTAATTCCTTTTTGTAAAGCAAGAATTTTCTATTAGAAATTTAATTGGTTCTTTGGAAGAACCTTGAATATGAATTTGTATATACATATGGAGTGGACTGGTGATGAGAATAAAAGGGTACATAATTGTTATTGAAATGGACTTTGGTTGAAAATGCCAACTTTTAAAATTTGGTGAGTTGGTTAATTATGTGGGTATGATTAATTGGGATAAGAAGTTGGAAATTATATATAACAAGTTATTATTAATTAATTCTTATTCCAAATTATAGGAATATTGCTTGAGGCATTTATATGAGTAAATATGATCTCTTGCGCAAGTAAGAGATTCCAAACTTGGTGCGATGAATTAAGGAGGTGACGAGAAGATTGATCCAACATGGCTAGTTCATTGCCGAGAACTCGGTGAGTAGAAAAATCTAATTATTTTCAAATATTGATAATTGTTTATATAATTACGTTAAACGTGATTATGTGATTATTTTGTCCAATTACGTGATTGTTGGGAAATATTATGAGAATATGAGATTTGTGGTTTTAGAAAAATTTTGAAATGATTATATGTTAAAAGAAATGCGAGACACGTGATATTGAAATTGACTAAAAAAGTACTCATGATTATATATTTCTTTTAGTTCACTGAGGGGCTTTGACCGTGTTCTATACTGCATTGAGGGATCTTGACCGGGTATGATATTACCCTGAGGCGGTCGTCCGTGTATGATATAGTTCACTGAGGGGTCTTAACCGTATTCTAGAATTGATTATCAGAGGTCTTTGAGACTAGCCTGAGAGGCAGTTTATACATGTATGACCAGATTACAGATGTTAATCAGAGGGTACATTTTTTGTTGATTTGTTATGGTATGGCCATACCTAGAGATTGCAGACTCTGCTGATAATAAACCATTGATGATGTGATGTGACAAGATATGATGTTATTATGTGAATTTATCATGAGATGTAAACGTGATATTCGATAATAAATGTATAAATGAGGAATTATGATTATTTTCGAAATCCTCCACTCACTGAGCTATCAACTCATTATTTTTCCCACACTTTTCTTCATAGGTGACAATTGAGTTCCTAAAGCCTGAAGAGCCTGTTGATTTTGGAGCCACATTCGTATGACATGTGTAGGTTACCGTTTCACTGAAAGCATTTAAATTCAGTTTGGGCCCACATTCGTTTTGAAATAAAATTATTTTTCATTATTTAGCACTTGATTGGTAGTATCAGAGTAAGCCTTGGTGGTGGGTCCGGCGTTTAGCTGACATCCATCATCGGCGCACACCTTGTCTCGAGTCCATTAGGGTGATTCGGGGAGGGTCGTGTCAGCTGACTCCCACATCCTCTGCTGCACTAACCCTTGCACCTTTTCCTAAAGCTTAAGCATCCGAGTTATCTCTTCAACCACTTAAATGCCCCATAGCGGGACTTTCTACAGAAGTCTAGGACCTGGTGAACCACCATTTGTGAAGGTTGGAGACAAAATACAGAAGGGGCAGATTAGGCACGATTTCTAGGTTACAAGAGACATAGGTTGCATATTCTAGTGAGAAAGGAAATTGTAGTGAAGAAATACATAGGATCAACAGAGAATTTCTTGAAAATTCATATGAAATTAATAAATTATTATATCTCCATCCAATCTAATTAACTTGGTGGAAAAATAAGGTTTTAAAAAGTAGGGAAATAGGAATATAAAAGAGTGGAGGAGGAGAAGAAAAGTTGTAGTGTTAGAGATTGTGATGTACATAAAAATTAATTAGAAAAAACCTAGAAGGACGTTTATGTCATAGTATTTGTGCCTATTTTAGTAAATAAGAAGAAATTATAAAAATGTGGTGTAGAACAAAAATTTTGTGGTGGCAATATAGCTATATATTGGCCAAGTCAAAACTGTGTCTGTACAAATTCAAAATGACACCAGTTCAAAAAAAAGATTCATCTTCATATGCTCTTTTACTAAAGGTATATACCGCATATAATTAGGTATACAGTATATAATTATCGAAAATGATCATCTTCCCACCGTGGATGTGTTAATATGCTCACGGTGGGTGTGATGCTGACCTGCCGACAGTGGATATGTTTTAATATGTCACTGGTGGGTGTGATGATGGTAAGTGTGACGCTGACACGTGTTCAGATTCGGACACGTGTTAGTATCACACTCACCGTGGACATATTAACACACATCCATGATGGACAAGTGATCATTCCCTATATAATTACTACACTCAACCAAAAGTACAACACCTAACTACATAGTTTTCAATAGCAAGTTACAGAACTCACCGGTAAAACTAACTTTAGGAGAGTGCGCTCAAGTGGTTATAAGCCCACCATAGCCAACGTATGATTGTGAATGAGAAACAGAGCAGCAAGCCAGTCAGAAAGATGAGAATCTTAATGAAAGGAATCCTAACAATCACAGTAATTGCAGGAGGCAGGAGCTTTTGTGTTCCCTCTAAGAGATTGAATTTCTTACATAATCTCCCCCTGATTTTCCAGGATCAATCTCATGACACTTGAGCTTTCCATTTGCACAATAATGCTACAAAATTAGGGGAGAATGGTGAAGAGGACAGAAGGAGGAAAACTCCTGACATATACCTCCTCCTGTACATGGAATTGTCTTAAAATTTCAATGTGAAGGTTTCACATGTCTTCATGCATATATTTCTGACATGAACCAAGACCTTCTTCAAGAGTGTGCTGGAAAAGCTGAAGTGTAAATGAGTTTTCCCCTTCAGAATCCGGATGCAATGTAGTGTCCTGCATTTGTGTTGCTCCACCCTGAACAAAATTACAGCAAATTTAAGAAGAATTGATTAGGAATTAACAGGCTGGGATTTTCAGTGATTCACCGTGAAGAACATTTTCACCAGCCTGCTGTTGGGCTTAAATGGTTTTTTAGCCCAAACCATTATTAAAGTAATAAATTGGTCCAACTCATTTTAAATATGATTTGAGACTTGGAGGACCAATGTTGTAATTGCAAATAACATGTCTAACCTAATGATTTGAAAAAAAGGAAAAAGGTCAATTGCTGGGAAGTGATTTTCTAACGCAGACAGAGGCATACATTTACAAAAAGTGGGGCTGGCATTTTTCATGAAATACGCACAGTGGGCTGAGAAAATACTTCTGGCCATTTCTTCAATACATCAAATGCAAGAATAAGGTGCATCCTTTCTGGTATTATTTTGTGGGGGGAGAAAGTTGTTATTGATGTGTTCTTTTTCTCCAACATTTAGAGTTCTCTAAGTATTAATTATCTTAGAATGATTTAGGTGTATTTTATTCTTTATTGTCGATGTTGTTGTTGGGTTCCATCTATTGAAATAGATGATGTATATTGTGGTTGTCATTTGTCAAGATTGTATTTGTATTGGTTACCTCTAGATTTAGGGCAAAAATTTAGGGAAGAAAATATTGTATTCCTATTATTTAGTAATAGTGGAATTGTCAGTTTGCCCCGTCGATTTTTCCTTCTCATTGGAGGGTTTTACGACGTTAAATAATTTTTGGTGTTATTGCATTGCTATTTATAATTCCGGTATTCTATTGTTTGGATTGACTTGAATTGAGTTGTTGATTTTTTATTTTAATCACACGGAGTTTGGGGGAAATATTTTTCGTTGCTACTTGTGTTAGTAATTCTATTTGTAATCCAATTTCCCAACACCAATATCCACAGGTTCAATGAACAATTCCTTCAGCGAAGAATTATGGCGAACACACAATCGTTACAACGAAATAATTGTTGCAGCTAAAATTAAAAACAACGAGAATACATCATCTGACTGTTGCATACGGAGCTGGAAGAAAACTACTTGAGGAAGATGACACATTGGACCATGACAACAAGCTGTTGTTAGAAAATTCTATCACAGATAAAATTATTTATCTATGATCTAAAATCATCATGCTGAATTATCAAGAATTAAATAACTGAAGCGGAAGCGTACCTTAATCAAATATGATTCACGATTCGACGGTTGGATCTTCTAAATCGATACGTAGTCCTTATTTTCTCTCTGATGATGGGATATCAAAAAGAATGAACAGTACGTAGGATTCAGGGACCATAACCGACTTTATATACTGAATTACCAGTTAACCTAATTCGGGCCATCATGAATTAGGTAATGGCCTGATATCTACACATAAAAGCCCATACATTAATTATATGCATTAAAGCCCAATACACCAAATCTTTATTAGATCACTTTAAACGGACTTAACCAAATTTGATAGCCTTTTATTTAATACACAATAATTCACATATAAGCCCACACGATTAATTAAAATCCTTTCAGTTGTTTTATATTTCTTCCCTTGTTCCTGCTCCTGTTTCAACAGCTTTGGGTGATCCTATTGAAAGATCACTGAAGGATGATGTAGCACCTATCCTCTCGGCATGACTGCAAATCTTCTACGAAAGAACAAACGTGGACCAAGAGAATCAGTTTACCAGGCGTTGTTATGCCTGTTGTACCTAGGGAAGAGGAAACATGTTTAGAAGATTCTAATGAACTTTCACACAAATTGACCTGGTTCAGGCTTGATGTTAGGGGGTTTGTACTCTTACTTGCAGGGAGAGCAGTATCTTGTAATCCTGAGGATAAACTACCAGATGTCAATGTCGGGAAACGAGAAGACATGTTAACTGATTGACGGAAGTACATCAATTTGTCTGATAATCCCTTGCCACCCCAGGCCTCTAGAGGAGTTACAGAAGAAGAGACGTCACCATGCGTAGATGCCTGAACAGATGACAACTGTGAGAAGGTAGAAGGGATGTCATCCTGCGTGAAATGCAACTATATGAAAATGTGTTGCACTGCTGTTCTAAATCACCATTCAGCATTATGGCAACATCGAAGTAGTTAATTATTTTATGCAAGCATGCATCAGTTATTCGTGACAAAGTATCCTTGTCTATAACCAGGGGCAGGGAAGGAAATAAAAGTTCTAGGTTGCTGACGTTGCACTTTTGCTATAGAGTAATATTCAGGCAGCAAGACTTTACATGTTTCTCTGGACTAAAATTTTTGAAGTACTTTTTTTTTATTATTCACATGGGGAAGCATTGAATAAAAGAGAAGAAAAATGCTGAAATAGACAAATAGCACACCTGTTTAGATGTTAACGAAGATTTCCAGTCAAAAACTAGATGGCTATCATGACCACCTTCCTTTGAGAGAGAAACTCTTGGAAGGGGACAACGTAGATGAGTTGTAATCAAAATCTTTCTTTGAACCATTGCTACCATCCCCCCACATTTGATCAAATGAATGAGTATCTGGTTGAACTTTCAATAGTGGTGAAAATATCTCCATGTCATCCTTGAAGTTATATCTACGAGGTGTAAGCAATCTTCTCAATGAATCACTTGTCAGTGAGTTGCTTCGAAGAGGTGTTTCTACTGAGGCAGATAAACTGAGTGCTTGATGTAGACGTAAAACTGCCAACTTGAAATGAAAATATATTTGCAGAACCTGAATGACTAGAACTTTGAGATCCAGAAGCTGCAGTAGATGTTGAAAAGTTTGATGATGCCATTGAAGGAAGTGGGTCATGTAAGGATTTTAATCAATCGTGTGGGCTTATATGTGAATTATTGCGTATTGAATAAAATGCTATCAATTTTGGTTAAGCCCGTTTAAAGTGATCTAATAAGGATTTGGTAAATTGGGCTTTAATGCATCTAATTAAATGTATGGGCTTTTATGTGTAGATACCAGACCATTACCTAATTCATGATGGGCCGGATTAAGTTAATTGGCAATTCAGTTTATAAAGTCGGTTATGGTCCCTGAATCCTACGTACTGTTCATCTTGTCTGACATCCCATCATCAGAGAGAAAATAAGGACTACGTATCGATTTAGAAGATCCAAACACCGCCGAATCGTTTATCGTGAATCACGTTTGATTAAGGTACGCTTCCGCTTCAGTTATTTAATTCTCGATAATTCCAACATGATGATTATTTAGATTATAGATAAATTATTATCTGTGATAAATTTTCTAACAAGTGGTATCAGAGCCAATCATCAAGTTGAATTGTCAGATCCGTGTTTCATAATACGAGTTTGGATTTAGAAAATCTGTAAAACCTTTATGCGTGTATATTATGTATATACAACCTTTATGCTGTATATTATGTATATTTTTGGCCGAAATCAGGTATAGTTTCTCTATTTTCGAAATTATGGGTTTGGTTCCTGCGTGTATGTATATTGAGATTAAGGTGAAGTAAATCGGATCTGAGTTTGAATCGGTTTTGGGTATTGACTTCGGCTGTGAAGTTGTATGTATATTATGTATGAATTTTCAGGTTGTATGTGTGTATGCTTGGATTCGATTTTGTGTATGGCTGAATTGGGTTTTGATTTTGGTTTGAATGTATAATTTGTTCGAATCGAGGGGTGGTGGCGGCGGCACAATTGCCGCCGGTTATTGTGGTCGAGTTGTTGTGTGAATCTGGTCGGAGATGGGGAGGCCGCGCACTGCACGTTGTGCGCGGTGGAGTGCGGCGTTGCCGCGCGGGATGGTTTTGGGTTGGATTCCGTTGAGTTGGGAGTCGCCGGGGGTGCGCCGTGTTCTCTCTATTGACAGGCGGCGGCGGTGGAAGCTAGGGTTTGCAAACCCTAGCATTTGCAAATCAGTTTTTGGGGCAGGGACGTGCGTCAGAAATTCGAAGTCCTCAAGGACTGTTTTGCAATTTTGGATAATTATGTTAAATTGCACGTCTGGTCCTCCCTTTTATTTTGAATTATATCTCAAACCCTACAGTTGTGTAATTTATGATTTAAGCCCTTAAAGTTACAAATTATTTAAAGTTTGAGGATTTTCTAACTCGATCCATAAAGCTTGAAAATTCTCTAATTTGGTCCTTTAAAGTTTGAAAATTTTCATTTTCAGTCCCCAAAGTTTGAAAATTTTCTAATACAGCACCTAAAGTTCTGAAATTCTTTAATTTGGTCCCTAAATTTTGAAAATTCTCTAATTCAGTCACTAAAGTTTGGAAATTTTCAAAATTGGTCCTTAAAGTTTGAATTTTTTTTTTAAAATTCAGTCACTAAAGTTTGAAAATTTTCAAAATTGGTCCTTAAAGTTTGAATTTTTTTAAAATTCAGTCACTAAAGTTTGGAAATTTTCAAAATTGGGACCTAAAGTTTGGAATTTATCTAAACTGGCCAATAAGGTTTTGGAAAATTGTAATTTAAGCCCTTCAAGCTTAAAATTTTACAGAATTGACCACCTAAAGTTTAAGAATATTGCAATTGACTCTCCTAACTTAAGGATTGCTTTATTCTAAAGTTTTGAATTCTATAATTCAAATCCTAAAGTCAAATATAGATGCAAATCAATGGATTTCAGTTTCAAATCTTGGTACATCGGAATCTTTTGAGAGATATAATATTCGAAAGTAAGTTAGTTGAAGCAACATGTTGCCAAAGGAACCTCTCTTGTGGATATTAATTAACTTTGAATATTAGAAGGTATTTGTGTGTGTCATTCATTGCGGATATTGATCGGCCCAAAGGAAGGTCAATATTTGGCTCGAATTTCACATGCACCTGTTGTGATAAACACGTGGCAATTATTTGGTTTAACGTGTAACCAATAAATCGGTCCAAAGAAAGGTTTATTGGTTAACATGTCTTATTGCCAGTGTTTGATCACTACACTAAGGGAAAATTAGGTGTTTATGTGTTATCTCATGCGGATATTGATCGGCCCAAAGGAATGTCAATATTTGGCCCGAATATCACATGAACTTGTGGTGATAAATACGTGACGGTTATTTGGTTTTTACGTGTGATCAATAAATCGGTCCAAAGAAAGGTTTGTTGGTTGACATGTCTTACTGTCAGTGTTTGATTACTACACCAAGAGTACCACTTACAAGTCAATATTTCTGTCCAAAGACTAAATATTGATGTTGTGCTAGGTATCTTGTGATGGGCCCTACCATTATTTGAAAATATGATTTGCATAATAAGGTATTTATGTGAGCTATTTTGTTTAAGTGTTCTCTATTCGATTTCAAATTCTGTTAGTAGTATATCTACAAGCTCAAAAATAATCCCTATATTTATGGAACAAACTTCAATGATCAAAACAACATTAACTTTTCGTTGGCTGCATAGATCTAGACCGTGTACTAAGGATTGAGTAAACTGCTCCTCTTACGGATGAAAGTTCATCTAATCAAATGAGGAACTTTGAGAAGTGGGATTGCTTAAATTACGTGAGTCACATGATCATTAAGTGCGGCATTCCGGAAGCCTTTAGTGGCATAGTATCTGAGGAGGTAAATGATGCCAATGAATTCCTTGCCGAAATTAAGAAACGTTTTGTGAAAAACGATAAGGCTGAAACAAGCACGCTTATGCAAAGCTTGATTTCAATAAAGTATAAAGGCAATGGGAAAATAGGGGAGTACATCATGTAGATGTCTCACACTGCTTCAAAACTTAAGGAACTAAAACTCGACTTGTCTAATAACTTGCTCGTGCATTTGGTATTGATATCGCTTCCTGCACAATACAGTTAATTTTAAGGTTAGTTATAACTGTCAAAATAGAAATGAACTCTCAATGAGCCCATTTCATAGTGTGCAAGCTTCTTGCACAATTCAGTCAATTTAAGGTCAGTTATAACTGTTAAAGGGAGAAATGAACTCTAAATGAGCTCATTCTATTTTGTGTGCAAGAGGAAGAAAAGTTGAAGCAGGACAGAACTGAAAGTGTTCACTTGGCAAACACCTCTAAAGACAAGGGCAATAAAAGAAATAAAGAACATAAAGTTGTTAAGGGTCCAGAACAAAAGAAACCACATAAACACATTAAGGTTGTTTCTTTTGTTAGAAATCTGGACATTTAAAGAAAGATCATACATAATACCAACTAAAGCAGCTGCTGAAATACCTTAAGAACTTTTGACAGGCAGAAAAACCTAGTCTAAAGTATTTCTACATTTGGGGATGTCCAGCTAAGGCAAGGCCTTATGGGCCACATAAAGAAATTGGACTCCAAAACAGTCAGCAGCTACTTTATTGGTTATTCTGAGCGTTTAAGGGACTATTAAATTTTATAATCCCACACTTAAGTCAATTTTGAAACGGGAAATGCAACATTGTTTGAGGATGTTAAGTTTGGGGGGAGAAATAAGGTTAGAGATATTGTCTTTAAGGAAGAAATTGAGGAAGGATCGGTTTTGATTCCTACTATTGCTTTTGATAATGTGCAAGTTTCTATACATGTCATTGATCAAGAAGCATATTCGGAACCTCAATTAGACAATGTTGAAGAACCTCCCATCCTAAATAAGGTAAATTTCAGAAGTACAAACTCAACAACCTCAATAACTAAAGCCATTAAGGAAATCCACGAGAGAAAGGGAAAAATGCTATTCCGGATAATTAAATAGCATTACTCCAAGAACATAAGGAAAATAATGGAATGGTGGAAGATGGCCCAATCAATTCTATCAGGCCATGCAGGGTTCTAACTCTCAAAAGTGGATTGATGCCATAAATAAGGAGTATAAGCATATGCGAGACAATAAAGTTTTGGATCTTGTCCCATTACCAGAAGGTGTGAAGCCCATTGGTCTTAAATGGATTTTTAAACCAAGAGGGATTCGAAAGGTAATGTGGAAAGATATAAGGTTCGTCTTGTATCTAAGGGCTTTACACAGAATGATGGCATTGATTATAAAGAGACTTTCTCTTCGGTTTCAATGAAAGACTCTTTCAGGAAAGTTAGGTTGTTGCACATTTTGACCTCGAGTTACATCAAATGGATACTAAGGTGGCGTTTCTCAATGGCGACATTGATGGGACGATCTATTTGGTGCAATCAGAAAACTTTGTGTCAGTAGACCCAAAGCAAATGATTTGCAAATTAAAGAAATCCATTTATGTGCTTAAACCAGTTTCTCGTTAAGGGTAATACAAATTTCATCAAGTAATTATCTCATTTGGTCTTGAGATTAATGCTGTTGATGGTTGTGTGTATTACAAGTTCAGTGGGAGTAAGTATATTGTCTTCTGCATAATCCGCGTAAATTGGATTTCTTAAACTCATGAGGTGAAATGATTCCTTCATGCACGCTTTTTATTGAACAAATTGTGAAGTTGTGTTGGAAAACGCAAAACTATGCAAACAAATAGAACATAAGAAAGGATTGGTCCCAAGTTATGATTATTAAGGATTGGCTAAACTTGAACAGAAATGAAAGTGGTCGAAGTTGTCCATGATTATCACAATGCCTTGATCTGACGAACCCCTTGATAGAATGACAAAACATAGCTTGGAGCACAAGATACGTTCATGCAAGGGACTCCGTCACTTGATGATTAGTACCCCGACGAAGTGGTACCTATGAAATACGTTGATCAATCTTGAGAATAAATCTTACGATTTGTTCAAAAGAAGTCTTTACCATTTAAAGGCATATCGCCTCATGTTAGATTTTTTAACCAAAAATGGCCCCAATGTAATCACCCCGAACGTAAACAAGGGACTCACGGGGAAGTACAAGTTGAGACCAATTCAGTCAAATCTAAGCGATGGACATAAATGTCTTAAGCGCTTCGATTTGAGGGACTATCACATCCACAAGTGACTCCAAGGACTTGCACATGTTTCGGACTATCCTATATTAAACCACGTTCATCCTATGATGGACCATCTCATATTAAATGATGATCATCTTATGATACGAACTACTTGTCTATAGCAGAGCAATATGCAAAATTCACATATAAAGATCAAAAGTGGAGTAGATAAAGATTCACAAAAGACAATGACAAAAACATGCATCCTAAGCAGGAGCGCGGGAAGGGTCGGTATCTTTAGAAGAAGGGCCACCAGTGACGTCTTCAAGGGGACTTTCCTCACTAACATCTTGGGACTTTGGATAGAAGGCCTCAGTCTTCGAAAGATTCGGATATGGGAAATCATCCTTCATGTCTTTCAAAGACATTCGTGCCCAAGCGTTGGCAAAGAACGGCTGCATAGCTTCATATTCTGGGATCTCTTCAAATGTATCCTTGAAATGATGGATGCCATTAATCACCCTAGTCTCAATATCCCGCTCTAAGAAAGTCTTTCTTATGCCCTCCGCAAGGCCTCTTCTCTTGGAAATCTGGCCTCCTTTTCCTTCTCCAACTTACGAGTTAGTCCAGCCGCCTTATCCACCAGGCTCCCCTACTCCGTGGTTGTCTTTTACAGGGCCTCGACAGTTATGGCCCGGGACTGAACCGCATCATCGAATCTCTTGGAAAAACTAGCCACTTCGGCATCAGCAGCCTCTAGGTTCAGTTTTAGCCTTTCATTGTCCTCCTTCAAGTGCTTTGAGATCATCTTCTCCTCGTGAAGAGATTTCCAATTTCCATCACGGAGTCCCGGAGAGTTTTAATCTGGACCACCATGTTGTCAGCATTTTGAAGAGCTGTCTCAATGCTCTTCTTCTTCAATTCCAAATCCTTAATGGCGGACTCAGCCCCATCTATCAAGGTGAAGGCCCTAACATTCATGGCCCTGGTAGCATGCAGCTTCTGAGCTGGTGACATGTTGGAGGAGTATATTTCCCAACCTTCAGTCCAGAAGTGCTCCATTGCCAAAGCAGCCCTAGCAGGAGGAGAATTCGGAGAATCTAAGAGGGTGGTATTCAAGGTGCTTTCCTTAGCTCACAGGACAGCCTTTATATGGCTAAGCTCAGCAGCAATTTTTGGGGTCACCTCCTGATCCACCCCCAGGAACAGTAATCAAACCTTCATCATGGCCTGGGGGATCCGGAGCCTGGGAAAAGAAATCTGAGCTGGAGACATCCCCTTTGCCTCTGATAGGATCAACTGGTGGAGGTAAATCGGCTGCATCCACCTCGGAAGAACAGATATGCCTTTGCTTTTCTTTAGCCTCTTCTGTGGAGGCACCTCATGCCCCATTACCTCCACAACATCCTCATCAGAAGGATCATCAACCAAGGCTCTTTTGGACTTTTTCTCTTCCTTTTTCTTCGATTTTCGCTCTCTCTCCAGAGCCTCATGTTTGGCTCTGAATTCCTCCTTCACTTCCAATCATTGTTGACCCTTAGACAACAAGACCGGTGGAGGGAGCAGCACCGAAAGAAGCTTTATGAGCTTTGCAGCTAAGGCATCGGCTGTGTTCTTTGCAACTTCCACTTGGAAACTGCTGAGCAAAGACTTCTACTTAAGCTCCTCGTCACTCCCGGGCCTCAATGGAAGTGGAATCTTCTTCGCCATCAGGCCTTTGAGGGAAACCTTGGGAAGTTCTTTAGAACCTATTCATCAAAATGAAATTGTCAGTCAAAGGCGCTTCGGACAATGACACAATTAACACAAGGAATATAGAACTTACCCATATCTCGCATAAGACTGTGCTTGATAAAATGTTTTTCTTCAATATCACCTCTGGGAAAGTGGCACGGTATGCAAAGAGCTTCTTCACCATGGTCAAGTCCTCCTTAGGGAGAAAGTGTGCGTATTTCTGACCTGCAAAGATAACACAGAAGGTTATAGTTGAAACTCAAAACAGCCTACTTCATACTTACATTCACACTAAGAATACAAAAGACTCACGATGGTAAGAGAGAGTCCGAAGAACAGTAATTTCAGGAACCGGATCTGGAAGGGAGCACTGCCATTTGCTGGCTACCCAGAATCATTGTGTTCTCCAATGTTTCATGGAGGTCGGATGTCCCGTAATAAAGGGAGAATGCTGTCCCCTGGTGGTAATGTAGTACCAGTCCAGAATATCAACCTTATCCCTCCGAGCTACCTTTTTCAGGATATAAAGGGTGTGGATGATGTAAGATGAGATGGGGAAGTTCGGGCTGACTTCCTGCCATACCAGCCAGGTTCCCACAACCTGGGTCCAGAAGTTCGGAGCCACCTGATATGGAAAAAGGTTGTAACTCCGGAGGAGAGCCCTGAAGAAAGGGTGAAGAGGGAAGAGCATCCCACATTGAAACGCATCAAGGAACACCGCAACTTGACCTTTAGGGGGCGACAAAGTCTGCATGACGGGCTCAGATGTGTAACCCTAATCTCCCTCGGCATCTGGTAAGTTGAAGAAACTTCTGCCATGCCATTGGCTCGGATTTCAATCGCTACCTCATTCGACGCTCAGGATTCTGGATTAGGTTGTGGATCCACATGATATCCAAAGGGACCTCTTCCAAAGGACTCATTCTCTTGGCCTTTCACGAGGGACTTTTGCAATTGACTCCACCCAAGAGGTGACTTCTTAAACTAACACCTTTTACAAAGGACTCTGTCATTGGTGGATTCCACTCTAGACAAAACATCCAAAAGTTATAAATTCGAACCTCAGCTGTGAATGCCCGGGACTTCCAAATTTAAGGGACTAGAGCATATACACGCATGTCAACACAAGATACAACGTATATATACGTTGTTTCATATTATCCAAAGATTCACATCTCAAAACGAGGCAGACTTGTATGCCCTCCAATTGCTTGAATTAAGCATATTCTCTATGTTATCCAGACATGCTATTAGCCCTCGTACATCTAGGCGTAAGATCTTCAACATTATCGAAGGAAACCTTGTAATTTCCCTCCTATTTGAGGCATGCTCGGGATATTTCTATGAGCCTATATGTCTTCGTAACTTTGAAGCATTCTCAAGTATTCTTTTTTGTTGGGAGAAGAGATACACTTTCAAAATTTTGAATAAAGCAGCTCAATACTCTTTTAATATAACTAAGAAAAGTCTACGTGAAAGGGTTGTCAAGTGTTCAAAGAAGGACCCAAGTGTTCAAACTATATTAAAGCATGGGCCCAAGTGCCTATATTATTCCTCTTCGGCGACACTTTACCATGCAAAATATATTCTATTTTTTCCATTCTGATGGTTCCTTGTAAGAATGATTTTTCATTTATTTCCTATTTTTGGTTATTTCTTAGAGTATATACACATTCCATCATCTTCAATCCCTGATATTGTCAAGTCCGGTTCGCACATAAATGAACCAACCAGACTTGAGAGACTAGTGTTACGACCATGACTAATTTTACATGACACGTCATCCATATGGGCCTAACAGGGGATCCAAAAAACATCCATTCACCTAATCATGACCCACATGCCAAACTGTGGATACCAAACTTGCTGGACTCTTACATGTCGAGGTACCCTTATGCCGGGGTGATGCTATGCCTAGGTACCCCTATGATGAGGTGATCCTATGCTAAGGTACCCCTATGCCAGGGTGTTGTTATGTCGAGGTACCCTTATACCGAGGTACTCCTAAGCCGAAGTGAGTACCCTGTAAAGGTGACAAGATAGCTTGATGTGACAACATCTTTAAAGGGATTTGATGGTTGCTTTTTCCCTATGACATGTAGTAATGATTATAGCCAAAGAAATGGTTTACCTCATGAATAGTTAGGATCCTGCCATGTGTAAAGCATAACACGTGTCACAATGTAAGAGAATTACTCATTCTATAAATAGGGCACACTTGCCTCCAAGGAAAAGGTTGGTAATTCAATACACTAACAAAATATTTTGAAATCTCACTCCCTTCTCTCTCTTTTACACATTTACATTTCCCTCACCCATTATATATTCATTTGAAATGAGTTCTGAATTTGGCATCATAGTGCAAACAAGAGCCACCTCGGCCCCCTTTGCAAACTGATTGTTTGTCATAGTGCGCGGAGATCCACGTGTTCAAGAGGGAGGAGCTGAGACGTATTGGTCCAAGGTCCAGTCGGATTTTTTGGTCAACACCTTCCATTCCTCAAACCCTCATTAACTTGGTTGTTCATTTGAATGCTCTTGAGAGCTTGATCATGAGACTCCTCTTTGGGTTGAGGTAAAACCCTTTGTTACTCTTGTAATCTCTTAGGAAATTAATCGGCTTTACTTGAGTATACTATACTCTTGTATTTGTTATTTATTTCCATCACCTTGAAATTTGTTTAGTTGATACCCATTGGGCTTGTTTCTTTAATTAATGAATTTTGGGTTAGATTTAAACTTGAGTTAAAGTGTTTTATCGCTTTATTTACCATCTTAGCTTTCTTGGAAAGATTTCAAATATTTGTGAGAATTCTTGGTCAATATATCAAGGGGGTCCTCATCAATAACGATATTTTGATATTTTTTATTCAAGTATATATGCTTTTGAAATTGAATAAAAAGGTCCAAATTTCCCATATTTCATGATCCAAATATTGAATTAAACAATATCTATACTGAACTCAGTTTAGCTTAAACATTATTCAATTTCTATTAAATATACAATACACTTAACATTAATACAATCACTTTTCTTCTTATATATAATTATATGGACGGTTGACTTTTTTCAATTTTCCTACCTCTTTGAATGTATTCTTAGGCAAACTTATTTGAAAAACTGGCGTTGGGAGGAACTTCTTATTTTACGTGTGTAAATAGTCTACAATCAATCTATTGCTAGACAGAGAAGAATGATAAATATCATTTGAAAATTTATCCAGATTTTAGAATAATGGGTTATCAGGAAAACCTTTCTAAAATCGAGGCCTTCAAAGTTCTCCTTAAACACATTGATTTACAATCAGCTTGGAACAAAACCGAGGACAAGGAAATCCTAATACTATCCCGAAAAGTCAGGAAAGTCCGATGGAATCTTGACTTGGGTGAATGTAGAACATGTCTTAGTGATCCCGAGTGTGGCAGATAGAAAATCTTGAATATTTAGTTACTAAAATCATTGAAACTAATTGATTAAAATTTGTGAATCCCAAATTGGCACGCCTAATTATTTAATCGATAGAACCACCACAAACTATCATCTCAAGTTTTGCTATAACGTAATGAGACGCAGTCATCGATTTGATAAAACAAAAATAGTAAGGACATTCCCTCGTGATTTCTTTTGATTGGTTGGCATAGTAAACATGTGAGAATAAAATGCGTTCAGAAGCAAATTAGTAAAAATGGTCAATGTGAACAAAATACAATAAAATATTTACAAAATATTAACTCATAATTGTGCATGCTTCTTTTGAGCAACTCTTAAATTGATAGCATTCATTTGAATTGACATATTTGTAACCTGTAAAAAAAAACTGAAATTTCACTTCAAAATTCGAACACAAGATAAAGATATTTACATATAAATCAACTTAAGACATAAAGAAAGGGCACGTTCAAGAAATTACACTTCAGAATATCAACATAAAAGTTACTACAATAAAAATTCAACATGATTGAAAAAGCTTAAATAATTTTTCATACAATTAGATAATTTAGAGAAATAAATTTACACGCATCATGCTTCAAAAATTGAATTTTTGAAACGAAGAAGTGTATCTTCATAATATTCTATTTTTGTTGATGTGGCGAGAATACAGTCAGTGTCAAATTAAAATTTGAAAGAAACTTGAAATTGAAATATGAAGGACAGAGGATAAAATTTTTAATGTAAAAGGTGAAAATGATTTTATATATATAAAAAAAAATTATACAAATAAAATAATTAATTCAAGGAAAACATGTTTTTTTCTTTTCTCATATTAATTGAACGACGTATTAGAAAGTATAAATTATCTGAGAGTTATTGGTTTTATTTAAAAGATTTTAGTTTGAAAGTGAATAGTTTATATTGTAAATGTATGAAAAATATTTTTATTGATAATACGAAAATAAAATAAAATATTAAAAGAATTGTACATTAATTAAAATTAATGATAAATATGAAATTATCGTGAAGGTAAATTAATAATCCAAAATTGTTTATCCCTTTTAGGGCCTTTTATGGCATCTTTAATGGTCTATCAATTAAGAAAAAATACATTGTCACATAGGAAAAAATAATAATGATATGAAAATTTAATTTCTAATGGTTAGTTTGCATGTCTATGTGGCATTGATGTGATAGGAATATTATCTTATATTATGTCCAGATATAGATAACTTGCTAGACAAAATATTGAGGACACGTGTATACACAAAAAATTATAAATAATGACAATTGGAGATAAACTTAAATTCCACTATCTATTTTATCAATATGGATGGGATAATTATCTACATAAGTGCCACATAGATCAAAATATTTATAAATCATTAGAGATGCTCTTAGATGCAATATAGATTAGTTTGTGTAGATCGGTCTTGCTAGTTGCTACTAAGATTAAAAAATCATATTGAAGTCAATAATAATGTTAACTACAAATTCTATTTTTATATCAACTTTCCAAACATATTTCATTTTTTTTAATCAAAAATTAACCCAAGTCTGATTTTCAGTAAAGTCGGACATAATTTCATTTGTGAGTGGGTTGACGAGTCTTTAACAAAACTAGCGCAAGACGTGCGCTGCACAACTAAGCATCTAATGTTAGTATTGATAATATTGTGGGAATGTTTTCATAAGTGGAAATGTTCAGACCTTATGGTAAATTTTTATGCAAATATTTTTTACATTGGCTACATTCCCGCAATGAGACACAAAAGTTGATCTTTAAAGTGGGTTTACAAGAATTATGCTACTTCTCCGTATAAACATCCAATCTAGATGTGTCTTTATTATGAGTTGAATGGTTCTTTTAAATACCACCTCTACATGATTCCAATAATATAGATTGGTTTGATCATGAACTAAGACAAATCATTTAATCATATCATAGACGTAAAAGACTATTATTTTCTTATTAGAAAATGCTAGCAAATAACTTTAAACAAATGTCCGACATTGGCTATAAAAATTAACTTGAGTCAAACCAGTGTATTTTTTTTTTTTACATGTAATATCATCTAATATTAACTACATGCTTTAAGCTTTTTATGATTGCACTTATCACATGACATATATCTCGATTCCTGCCTCAATGGAACAAAATAAATTAAAAACTCTATTAGGAAAGAATGAAACTTCACCAAGAGGATTTGTGGGTGTTCATATGTGCACCAAACTTCCAGGCCAAAAAACAACCTACACATGGGAAAGAAGGAAATGAGAAAATCTTTCGCTCTTCAAACCTTTGATAATGGAGATTTTTCAAAATGTTAACAAAACTAAAATATTTTCAAGCCAGAGAACAAAAATAAATTTTGTCTTTACCAACCATACCATGAGTATCGTGCTTGATCTTGGAGCTTGACCCAAAAGAAGTTCACTCTATTAGCTCTCAATCTAAAGTCAAAATCTCTCAAAATCCATGATCGAGGATAAAACATCTATCAAATATACCAACACAATTATTAACATAAAGAAAAAAAATCAATGTGACAAAAATGAAAATTGGAAATTATGGTTTTTTAAGGAGGGAAAAAAAGAAAAGAAAATTGGTATATAAAATCTAAAAAAAATATGAAAAAAATAAACCAAGAAGGCAACACATACACAATGGAACACACACATTTAAACAACGTTCTTAATTATGTTGTAAAATTTAAAATTGGAAAAATGGCGAATGCAATTCGAAGGTCATAACTCCTCAAGTCAAATCAACAAATGCATAGTGAATTTGAAACTCCTAAATGGCTAAATATTTGTTTACATATATTTATATGAACATGTTTCGTAAAAATAGAAGGTCTTCAGATTAAATATAATCATAACAATAGGACCGACGTGTATAAATTTGAAGTGATTTATTACAAAATAATATTATCAATTTTTTAAATACACCGAACTATTTTTTGTCCAATAGAACATTATGATTTGTTGTTCTCTAGATAAGTAATAAAGCCACTATAAATATCAGTGATTTACCAAAATTGTATATCACAGTGGTCCAATAATTTCCATTGAAAAAATATGTTGATTTTATGAACCCAAAAAGAATGAAATGATCAGATATACTCTATAATGATCATCTTGAAAAGTAATCCAAAGTAAAAAACTGCAATCTTAACCATGAAACACATAATTGGACTCAAACAATTATTACTCGAAGTAGGTTTGCAAATAAGATAAAAAATGTTCGAGCAAAGATACTCGTGTAGGGTAGTAGAAATTACCATACTCTATAAGCATTCAGCTCGTTGTTGAGCTTCTCCGTCTCTAAGTTGGCTTGTTTATCCATAGCATCATCCGGCATATAATGATTGTAGAGTCTAAGATTTAAAACATCAAAAATCCATTGTTAGTTTAAGCAAATCCACGTTAAGTTAGTAATAATAATAATAATAATAATAAAAAAAAAATGACTGAGATCTAAAACTCACCAGAATATAAATATTAACATATTTTCAAATTTGCCCTAAGATATTCAGGAAGGCCCCATTTTGATTCAAGATCTAAAAATCATACTAAAAACCTTAGTTTTGATCTCTTGTCTATTTGTACGAAATATGGAATTTAAACTTGGTGTTCCTTTTTTGCTCTTGTTCTATCCTACAGTAATGTATTCATCAACAAAGTTAGAACACCTTAATACTCTCCAGAGTTTTTTTTACGACGCTTGGGCAAGGTTCATCACAGCTTCTACTACCTTGTACCAAGTTTTTGGTGCCATGAAAATTGCTCTTACCATCATCATACCAAAATATTAGCGTATAGCACTCTAAAAACCCACATGAAGCTAACTAAATTTGGGGAAGTGTGCAAAGATTCCAAAGAAACATCATCGATCGCCACACAGACATCGATGCCCAAGAACACACAGCAAAATCGAAGGAAAAAACATTTAAGGAATAATAAAAACCACAAGTTTATCGAAGAGAGAAAATAAATCAACTACGAGAAAATGGCTAATGTTTTGGAAATGGTGGCGAAGCGTCTTGATGGTACTACCATTTGAACAACTGTTAAGCATTACAATTTCAGCAAGTTTTCAGAACATAAGAACTTACCATAGCACAAATTTCTTGTCTTTGCATTTGAAGCATCAGTCTTTAGCCATATCTTCTTTCCTCATGATATCTTCCATAAATATTAATCTTCAGTTAATATTAGGACCACTCTAGTGTAAATTCTTCAAATGATACAATGTAACTAACATATTAGCTACTGAAAGTATGAATCTCAACAACCTTAAAAATCTTCTATTAAATAAATAAAATCTATGTTAATTCAAAAATAACCCTGACATTCACAGATTGGAAAGACGAATGAAATCAGAACTTTTGTAACCACAAGAAGACATGTTAGTTATGGATTTACCTCTACCTTTTCTACTTCTTCTAGAAACACCAACCCATCTATTTTATTACAGTATCAGTTAGTGTAACACATGAAATGGAGTAAGTTTATATATACTATAAATTGAGCTCTGCTATAAACTTGGAATACATGATAGGCTGTGGAAAATGACCAGAAAACTCAATTGAGGAGCATAAATTGAATCATATCACGGTTGAGACTTGAGAACCAGCAAAGTATATGCATGCAAGAAACATGAACAAGATTTATAGGACTTCACAAATTATTACCATTGCTTCTACGCCCAAAAAAAAAAAAAAAAAAATTATATATATTAATAAGGCACGTCAAAATCAATCTCAGAATAGAAATCTTCCTGATCTGAAAGTGTAGTTTTTTCAAGATTTATTTACCTTAAACTGATGATATTGATCAACAGCTGTATTCGCATCAATGAAATTTAATATTTCCCCTAATTTAACACAAAAAAACATATTAAGTAAATCCTTAAACATTTATAGCAATATAATTTCAGTATAATCTAATAGTTCTTCACGGCTTGTTTGATAAAATGGATTCGACATTATATAATAAGGAAAAAGAATCTAAAATAGTATGCCAAACATGTCATATAGTATTGAAGAATGAAGATTTGATGTTGACTCACTTAAAAGATACACAGCTGGATGAATAACTCAGTTCACATTTAGCACCTACATAATAATTTAGAAGCAAACCATCTGTTGTATAATGCATTTTTCATTGTTGCATTTCTGCCAGAATATTCTTTTTTTTTCTCTTTCCTGTAGATAGTTTGTTAGCCTTGCTGGTTTTTGTATTCTATATATACCTTTGTTTTTGAGATGATCAGATATGAAATACAGATTATAAAAATTCCTCCAAATGCTCACGGTTTCTGTCTACTGAAACTTCATTTATATATCTTCCTTTTTTTATATGGTATCAGAGTCATAACAATGGCGTATGATCAAACCTTGCCAGCTGCAGGAGACACAAGTTCGAATGCACCACCTACACCAGAAGTTCCTCATGATCCTACTAAACCATCCAGTCCATACTACATTGGGACAAATGATGGAACATGAGCCATGTTAATAACTCATAACCTGGTTGCAAATAATTACTACTCATGGGCCAGATCGATTAAAAGGACGCTGAGAATCAAGAACAAATTGGGATTTATAAATGGAACTATCTGCGAACCTTCAGATCCAAACGATCCTCTGATGGAGCACTGGCTAAGATGCAATGACATAGTGATTACCTGGATGCAGAACACCATGGATGTCGACATCAGAAGTAGTACACTGTATGCGGAGACTTCTCACCAGCCGTGGACAGAACTTGAACAGAGATTTGGCCAACAGAATGCACCTCGAATCTATGAAATCAAACAAGGAATCACAGCATTAGTGCAAAACCAAGATCCTGTGAGTGTTTATTTCTCAAAACTTAAAACCATGTTAGATGAATTATTGAATTATGAATCCACTCCTAATTGCTCATGTGGAGGATTAAAAACGGTAGTCCAAAATTAGCAGCGGGATTGGGTTATGAAGTTTCTGATGGGTTTAAATGAATCTTATAAGAGTATTAAAGCTCAAATTCTCTTAATCAAACCCTTCCCCAGCCTTAATGAAGTCTATTCAATTGTGCAACAAGAGGAGAAAAGAAGGGAAATATCATCAGATGGGATTATAAATGAGTCCATGGCCCTTATAACTAGAAGAAATTTCAAAGACAGTGGGAAACAAAATTTTTCATCTCAAAAGAAAGATCGATATTACTGCACATACTGTAAAATCCCAGGTCACTCTCTTGAGAGATGCCTAAAAGCAAACCCCAAACCATTTTGCACATATTGTTAGATTTCTGGGCACAAAGTGGACAAATGCTTTAAACTTCATGGATATCCATCTACTAACAGATTTGATGAGAAAGCCAGGAAACCTCCATTTGTAGCAAATCAAGTTTCTGGTAATGAGGAAGTAAGGGACACAGCTCCAGTTTCATTGACTCAAGAACAATATACTCAGCTTCTGGCTTTGCTCAAGCCATCCAACAATAGCTCATCACAAATCCATTCAGCTAACAATGTTCAAACGTTTCTGCCAACTCCTAGTAATGAAATTCCAAAAATATCTGGTATATCTCTGTGCCTATCTAGCTTTAACACCAAAAATGCTGATCTTACACCTTGGATTTTGGACACAGGCGCCACAGATCATATGATATGCTCTACTTCATTTTTTACCTCAATTAGTTCCCAAGTATCATATTCGGTGACTTTACCGAATGGAGATGTTGCACCCATCACTCACATTGGAACAATTAAAATCTCAAAGTTTCTTACTCTGCAAAACGTCCTCTGTGTTCCTTCCTTTTCATTCAACCTCATTTCCTCTAGAAAGGTAGCTCAAGAATTCAATTGTTGTCTCATGTTTCTCTCTGATTTTTGTTTTATACGGGACCTTTCGACTTGGACAACGATTGGGATGGGTGAAGTGAGGCATGGTTTATACCACTTACAGCAAAAAGAAGTCTCTCCTTCAACCTTAGCCGAAGTCCTAAACCAGCTTCCCTATGTAACATCCTTATCCACTTCTGTAACTTCTAATGCAGAAGATTTAGACCTTTGGCACCATAGACTAGGACATTCATCCTATTCTGGACCGTTCACTGATATCTCGCGATACGAAATATCCCCGCAAGTGAACGGGTCGTGAAGAGTAGTTAAAATGGACCTAAGAGTCCGGATTATCGTTCCCACAAGGACCGTTCACTAAGTACCGAAATGTGTAAATTCTTATCCCTATTTGAACAAAGAAATGAGTTTTTGATTTTTTTGGAAACTAATGTTTATAACTATGACTAACAGATTAAAACTTTGCACAAGATTGAGGTTTCACAATTGCTGATTGTTTTTAAGTATAATTGAAAGTGGTTGGGATTCACGAGTTCACCTAGCCAATTAAATCAATTCCTGTTCCAGATTTTATTTTCTAAATATGTGATCGATCAAGTTCACTAAATTAAGTTGAGATTCCTCTCTCGAGTTTAAATCAACTCTACCTAGATAAGTCAACCATGTATCTCTACAGCGGGTCCGAATATTCCTTATCTAAATGCATTACATGCAAGAACTTAAACATGATCGCACTAATCACGAAAGTATATCTCTATCTCTCGTTCAATTAATGGATTTATTACCTAGATCTATGTTATTAACTCACCTCTCGGATTATGGAAATAACACATAAAGTCATGAATAAGTGGCCAATTCATTCAAGCATTAAACGCAATAATAAACCAACACATGCATTACGGCGTTAAAACAAGGAACATGGAATTAAAGTAATTGACTAAGCTACATCGTGATTCCCAACGTTAAGATTAGTTACTCATAATGAAGGAATAATGAAAACAATCTAAATCGAAATTAAACATATTGGAATTTATGGATTCAACAATAAGAAAAGAAGTCTTGCACCAAGAATCAGATTTCCGTGTTGAGCTCCTAATTCCCGTGCTTTTCCGTGCTTGAATCCCCTCGAGTCAACTTGATGTTGATTTGCCAAGAATTCTCCAATATTCAGCTCTGCAAAACCTCTCTCTAGTTGCCTCTCGCGCTCTGTTACAACTTAGGTTAATTTCCCCGAGTCTTGCTTCTTAAAATTGCGCACAAAAGCCCAATACAGGCCCAGTCGGACACCTACGCGATCGCGTGGGTTAGGTGCCAGCGATCGCGTGGGTACACCTTATTTCGCTCTGCATGAATTTGGTTGCCATGTCGCGATCGCTATCATTGAAATCCCGCGATCACTACCTGGGTTTTACTATGCGATTCACCATCTTCTTGTTGGCCTTCAAGTTGGTCCTCTGATTTTATTTGCGAAATGTATCCCCCACTATTGATTTGATCAATTTGACCCTAGAATTTCTGTTTCTCTTCAATTCTCCTTCTTTTGACCTTTATTTCCCGTAATTTCTTCCTTGTTCCTCTTTTTGACTAAAATCTGAAATAACAACAATTAAATGCAATTTAGGTAGAATAAATTCATAAATTAACACGATAAATTCTCATTTTGGCATATCCCCAAGTGTATAAAACACACCTATCAAATACCCCCAAACTTGAATTATTGTTCGTCCTCGAACAGCGGATAATGACTTACAAAATCAAATAGACAAGATATAAGATATTTTTGTTGTGCCAACATGCTTACCATATGCCTCCATAGTCCAAATCAATTTACGCTCTAAGCACGAGTTATGAACAACAATGTAAAATACTTTCTAGTTATATCATGCCAGAGTTTCAAGTGTGTGTGTGAATAGCCAATGTCAAACGCATACTTATGCAAAAGTTGTGCTCAACACTGTGGGGCTCATCATGCATAATCCAACCCAAATCCCATGTGGTCAATCTATGATTTCTAATGAATTCCTTTCAGCGCTCATGGATGATCACCAATTTCTGCTTTTCTCTCACATCCCGGGTTTTTATCTATGTGGGTTCTAAAAATATTCTTTGCTTTTTCCACACAAGGTAATCAGAGTTAGAAATATGCGTGCATAACAAATCAAAAGAAAGCAGACCTCAATTCTACAACCTCAACCACCACAGCTCAGTCAACAAAGCTTATACCATGCAATAATTAATATATATATATATATATATATATATTTTAAATGGACGACTTTTTCTTTTAAATGTCCCTGTCTTTTGCCATCTTTGTGCAGAACTTTTCATACTGGCTTTCTATATGACCCCTGTAACGGGCTTTCAGATCGGCAACTCCTAAACCAGACGGCTTTAGGGTACCAGGTTCAAAGAACCCCTAAGACGTACTTGCCCGAGTCATAAAGGCTTAAACAGAAAAGTTAAAGATGTTATAATGTCTTATGTGTAAGTCCACTCTCCGTACTTGCTTTCTAGTTGACCCCTGTAACGAGCTTTAGGTCGATGACTCCCAAGCCAGTTGGCTTTAGGGCACCAGGTTTGAAGGACCCCTCGGACTTACTTACTCGAGTCAAAAAGGCATTTGAAGAGCGGAATAAGACCTTCAGCATTTTTCTATTTTTATGCTGGAAATGGTTTATACCCGTTGACCAAACTGTAATGACTAAAGTGCAAAACCAAGAACCACAGACCTCCAACCCGTCAATACACACAAATTCCAATCATTTTACCCCCAAACTTGCATTTTAGCATGATTGGTTCTAATTTAGGGGTGGGATGTCCAATGATCTAAGTTCTGGGATTTTTAGGCATTCCTAAGTTCAAATTTTGCATAAACTCTACCCCACATGTATTAAACAAAATCCCACACACAAGCAATTATCAAACACTGGCTATGTGCGCAGATAGTATGAATCTAGCAAAACATAACTAGTTCAAAAATAAGTTCATGCTTTTTCATGTTGTCCAGTTTTTCAACCTTATGCGCAAATTGATTCATATTATATCCTAGACAATAAACAAGTTAACACATTTTCAAATTATTATTATTATTTTTTTTTAGCGTTAACTTAAACATCAAATAAGAGGACCAAGTAGTTGCATTGATTAATAGGGGTTGAAGAGTTACAGAATATTGATTAATACAGGCCCATATGATCGAAAGTAAAATTTATCCACTACCCCCAAACTTAAAAATATACATTGCCCTCAATGAAATAATTACACAAGGAAATATCAAAAATGACAGGCAAGGTAAAAAGAAAAAGATCAGGAACTTCCTGGGGGTAGGTCCTGCTGCTGCGGCGCAGATGGGCCTGGGGCGTCTGCATCCAATCTGCCTTCTATCCTCCCCAGTCTCGCTTCAATCCCCTCGGCTCTCCGTTCGATCCCCTCCAATCGGTTCTTGATAGAAAAGAGCCTGGCTTGCACCCGTGAGAGCTGACCGCTAAATTCTGTCATCGTATGTCGCATGATGCGCTGCTCCCTAGCGATGTTACCCTGAACCAGACTGTCAAGTCGCTGTTCCAAGATTTCTAGCTGCCTGTGCTGTGCGACCTCATCTTCCCTCCTCAAGTTAACGGCGCGAGTCAGGTTAGTCAACTCCAAAAGTATCTGCCGTAAGAGCCTCTCATCTCCGAGAGGGGCTGGCATATGTGCTAGTGCTGCTGGAGCGGCTGGTTCTGCCGGCTCTGCTGGTGCAACAGGGTCAACAGGGGCAACAAGATCCACTGGGGCTGGCGGAGGGGCAGGTGGGCCTCGCTGTACCCTAGGCCTCATGCTTTCTCGGGTGCCTCTGCTGATAATGGCTCCGAGAGGTGCAGGTTCTTCATGGGGCAAAATACCCACTCCTTTGGCCACGCAGATCGCACTGATCAAACAAGGAAACATGATCTGGCGGCCGGAGTCCAGCTGGGAGGAAAGTGTAATAATAAAATCAAAGATGTGCCTCCCCAAATCCAACTTGCGCCCCCTGGCTAGATGATGAATTAAGCGAGCCCGGTCTTCATTAAACTCTGTCTTGTGTGAAGTGGGATCGATGTTATGGCACATGAAGATGTGCAGGACCCTGATACTCTCTGTGAGCTCCCCATGTTCAAAGCGCCCTGGCTTCTCCAATTCCACATGCTGCCGACCGTACAAGAAGTCAGTAATCATATCAATATCTAAATCACTAGGGACCTGCTCAATCCCCTCTCGTGTCAGCTCCAAAACCCGCTCAATGACAGCCGGAGAAAATCGGATCCATTTACCACGCACCCAGGTCTTATACCTGTGAGGGGCACCTTCTGTCTCAATGGCATGGTTGAAATTGGCTAGGAACTCCTTGACTAAAATTGGATATGGCTTGTGCGGTGTGCCTGCCAATTTGTGCCAACCTGCTCTCTCTATAAGGTGGGCTAGCTCATTATCCGGGAAATCGGCTACAATTACCTCACGTTCATTCCAAATTTTCTTCCCCTTAACCAGCACATCATATCTGTGTAATTCATCGCTCCCCAAAAACCTTTGTATATCTCCTATGTTCCCCTGATCAGCCTCGGGATCAGCCGAGGAGGCTCCTCGCTTTTGCTTAGAAGGACCAGCCTGTCCCTTCCCTTTCTGTGAAGCGGTGGCTTTCGGAGGCATTATCGTACCTACAAAGAGCAAACTCATCATTAGAACCAATGTGAGGGTGGAAAAAGTATAAGAAAGTGTGCACAAACCCCCAAACTTGTGAGAAGTTACACAATAAAAGCGAAAGAATATCAGCACGACTGGTGCTTTTTAACCTCGGTTATCGTGCCAAAAAAATAAAATTATGGAAAAGTGTCCCGAGCACAATAAAGTATTACAATGCAAGAGTAGCATAGTAAAAGTTAAGAGCAGACAGAACTCAAATGCATATAGAAATGACACGATGAAGTGGTGACGTGAGCGTGCAATGACCCTGCAGTGGCCTTGCAATGGCCCTGCAGTGGCTGCAATGGTGCTAGAGTTCAAACAAACACTTTTGTGTATTGCAATGCGGCAAAATGCGAAATTATAGCACATAGTCGGTGAAAAACATGTAACAAAGAAATGTGCTCGTGTGGATATCCCAAATTTCAACAAAATCCTCGTTGGGGCATTTTATCGAACACTTAGTATGCATAAGAAAATTAAAGAAAAATCATAACAAAATGCCTATTGAAGGTTCCCAAAATGATTGTTCGATCATAACCACACAAAATTCATCCAACACTAACCTAGCCCATACTCCAAAAGATCAAAATTTCCAAATATCCTAATGTAGGGCACATACGGTCAACACGGAAGAAATATGGGTAAAGTTCCTGTGATTACATACCTTGGATTAGGGATGAGGTGTGGTAATGACTTGCTATTGCACCAATTTGATGTGATGAACTCGAAAAAAAAACGGTGAGGAGAGTGAAAATGTGGCGAGGGGTAGAGGAAAGCCCGGCAGCGTATAAAGAAACGAGTGTGTGCTGTCGGGTTTTTAAACTGAAGTTCTTGCGTCCAGTTCACCCACGCGATCGCGTGGTGATCCTAATAGCGATCGCGTGGTTATTGCAAAAAAAAATCTGATGAAAAATTGGACGCGACTCGCGATCACCTCACTAGGTAAAATCGCGATCGCGACTTAACCAGGTTTTTTTTTTTTTGAATTAAGTATGACAAATGCCATACACCCACTCCATGATTGAAAAACGTGGATGATCAGGGAAATCGACCTCTAACCTAGTTCAACTAGTGAGGGGACTCGGGAATGCCAACGAAAACCTATAGTGCTCAAAATTTCCTAGAAGTCTGAAAATATGCCTAAAATGCCAAATTATGCAAAGAATAACTGATATGAATGAAACATGCACAAAAACAATTTAACTAATACTAAACTGCCCAAAGACTAACTAATGTAAATGTCATGAATGCAATAATGACAAAGAATTGATAAAAACTGCTAAACGAAAGTAAAAATAAAACATAGTTAAACAAGGGAAGAAAAATTGGGTTGCCTCCCAACAAGCGCTCCGTTTATAGTCTCAAGCCCGACTTTCTGCAGTGTTCATTCTGGAATGGCGATGTCTACGTATGACTTTTCCTTATCAAAATCAACCTCAAAGTAATGCTTGATTCTCTGCCCATTTACTTTAAAATGTCCTTTAGTCGGATGATGAAGCTCAAATGTGCCATAGGGAAATACTTGTGCAATTGTGAATGGGCCAGACCATCTCGACCTCAATTTTCCCGGAAAGAGCTTCAAGCGTGAATTGTACAAGAGCACCTGATCTCCAACCTGAAATTCTCTCTTGTGAATGTGGCGATCATGCCACTTTTTAGTCCAGTCCTTATAGATTGAGGCATTCTCATAGGCTCCCAAGCGAAATTCATCCAATGCATTCAGCTGCAAAAATCTCTGATCTTTGGCCAAGTCTATATCCAGGTTCAACTGTTTTAAAGCCCAGTATGCCTTGTGTTCGAATTCAACAGGAAAATGACACGCTTTTCCATATACTAACTGAAATGGTGATATCCCTATGGGAGTTTTGAAAGCTGTCCTATATGCCCACAAAGCATCATCCAATTTGCTGGCCCAGTCTTTACGGGATGACCTCACTGTTGTTTCCAAAATCCGTTTCAACTGCCTGTTTGACGTTTCCACTTGCCCACTAGTCTGTGGATGATAAGCTGTCCCCATGCGATGATGAGTTCCATACTTGGCCAATACTGCTTTGAACAACTTGTTATTGAAGTGAGTCCCCCCATCACTTATGATTGCTCGTGGTGCTCCAAATCGAGTAAAAATGTTTTTTTGTATAAATTCAACCACAATTCTGGCATCATTAGTTGGGCATGCCTTTGCTTCCACCCACTTCGATACATAGTCAACCGCCACCAGTATGTATTTGTTGTTGTATGAAGGTGGGAACGGACCCATAAAGTCTATTCCCCATACATCAAACACTTCCACCTCCAAAACACTGTTAAGCGGCATTTCATGCTTGGATGATATATTTCCTGTTCGTTGGCACCGGTCACATGCCTTGACAAACGAGAAGGCGTCTTTAAACACTGTTGGCCAATAAAACCCACATTGCAAGACTTTAGCTGCCGTTTTAGTGGCTCCCATGTGTCCACCATATGGGGCTGAGTGGCACCTCTCTAGAACCGATATAATCTCTTCATCTGGAATACACCGTCGAATTATTTGGTCAGGTCCCCTTCTGTACAAAAATGGATCTTCCCAATAAAAGAATTTTAGATCGTGAAAGAACTTTTTCTTCTGCTGGTATGTAAATTCAGGAGGCAAGACGTTGCTGGCCAAGTAATTTACATAATCTGCAAACCAGGGCCCCTTATTATTCTCTACCTGCATCATATGGGCTAGCAGCATTAACTGTTCATCTGGAAATACTTCGTTAATGGCTTCAAGACTCTCCTCATGTACCTGCTCCAATCTGGATAAATGATCTGCAATCTGATTTTCTGTACCTTTTTTATCCTGGATTTCAATGTCGAATTCTTGAAGCAGTAAAACCCATCTGATCAGTCTAGGCTTGGCATCCTTTTTTCCAAATAAGTACTTCAACGCCGAATGATCTGTGTACACCACTACTTTTGATTCTATAAGATAAGACCTGAATTTGTCAAAGGCAAACACCACTGCTAATAGCTCTTTCTCAGTTGTGGCATAATTTATCTGGGCATCTGTTAAAGTTCTGCTGGCATAATAAATTACGTGGAAAATCTTGTCCTTTCGTTGCCCCAATGTTGCCCCCACAGCGTAGTCACTCGCGTCACACATGAGCTCAAAAGGCAAACTCCAGTCCGGTGCCACGATAATTGGTGCAGTGGTTAATTTTTCTTTGAGTGTATTAAAGGATGATAAACACTCTTCAGAAAAATTAAAAACTACGTCCTTCTCCAATAAATTACACAGGGGCTTCGTGATTTTGGAAAAATCTTTTATAAATCTCCTGTAAAATCCAGCATGGCCTAAAAAACTTCTGACTCCTTTGACTGAGCTAGGTGGTGGTAATTTTTCAATTACCTGAATTTTTGCTCTGTCCACTTCAATTCCTTTTTCAGAAATCCGATACCCTAGTACAATTCCCTCGTGCACCATAAAGTGACACTTCTCCCAATTTAACACCAGATTTGTTTCCGTGCATCTCTTAAGCACTAGGGATAGGTGGTGTAGGCACTCATCAAATGAGGACCCAAATACTGAAAAATCATCCATGAAGACTTCAATAAATCGCTCCACCATATCGGAAAATATTGCCATCATGCATCTATGGAACGTTGCTGGAGCGTTACACAGTCCAAACGGCATTCTCCTGAACGCAAATGTACCATAGGGACAGGTAAAAGTAGTTTTCTCTTGATCGGCCAAGGCAATGACAATCTGATTGTACCCCGAATATCCATCAAGAAAACAATAGTGTGAATGCCCCACTAGCTTCTCCAACATCTGATCGATGAACGGTAATGGAAAATGGTCTTGTCTGGTTGCAGCATTTAGTTTCCTGTAATCAATACATACTCTCCATCCGGTCACTGTCCTTGTAGGGATCAACTCGTTGTTCTCATTCGCAATTACTGTCATGCCCCCCTTCTTTGACACTACATGAACTGGACTGACCCAAGCACTGTCTGATATCGGATATATAATACCTACATCAAGTAGCTTTAAAATCTCTTTTCTCACCACTTCCTTCAAAGTAGGATTCATTCTACGCTGTCCTTCCACTGATGGCTTGGAATTATCTTCCATCAAAATTTTATGAGTGCAGATAGTCGGACTAATACCCTTGATATCGGCAATAGTCCATCCTATTGCGGTTTTGTGTTCCTTCACTACCCGCAGCAGCCGTTCTTCTTCCAAAGCTATCAAGTGGCTTGAAATGATAATTGGCAGTGTTGATGACTCCCCCAAAAATGCATATCGCAGGTGGGTTGGTAAAGGTTTCAACTCCAAAGTGGGAGGAATTTCACACGATGGTCGAGATTTCTGCATATTTTCACCTAATGGTTCAAAATAACGACCTGCCCTTAACGTGAACCTTGGTGATGCCTCCAATTCATTAGCCATCCTTGCCACCTCCTCATTTTCCGAGTTTACAGATTTAGACTGAACGATGCACGCCTCCAATGGATCTTTAGGGTGCTCCTCATCATATACACTACGAACTGCTTCTTGCACAATGTCCACCGTGAAACACGTATCCAATGACGATGGATATTTCATAGACTTAAAGATGTTGAAAGTGATCTTCTCCTCATCCACACGAAGCACTAGTGTTCCTTCGTGAACATCTATTAGTGCCTTTCCCGTTCTCAAGAATGGTCGTCCCAAGATGAGGGGAATTGTCTTATCTTCTTCCATATCCAGTATAACGAAGTCCGCAGGGTAGATGAATTTTCCAACTCGTATCAATACGTCTTCAAGCAACCCCCACGGGTATTTTATCAAACGATCTGCTAATTGCAAGGAAATGGTGGTTGGTTTTGCTTCTCCAATCCCGAGCTTCCTGAAAATAGATAATGGCATTAAGTTAATGCTGGCTCCTAAATCACATAAAGCAGATTCAAATTCAATAGATCCAATGGTGCAAGGGATTGTGAAACTCCCTGGATCCTTCAGTTTGGGAGGCAATTTCTTCTGGATTATTGCACTGCATTCCTCGGTGAGCATCACTGTCTCATGCTCGTCCAACTTTCGCTTATTTGTCAGGATTTCTTTCATGAATTTCGCATAGCTCGGCATCTGGGTTAAAGCCTCTGCGAAGGGAATGTTGATGTGCAGCTGCTTGATTTTCTCAATAAATTTGGCAAACTGCTGGTCTAATTTATGCTTCCTCAGCCTCTGTGGATAGGGTATGGGAGGTACGTAGGCTTTAACTGGGATCGGGGCCTTCCTTACCTCCACTTCGTCTGCCCTGTCAGATTTCTTCGTTGAATTTTCTCTCTCCGTGTGATCAGCTTCTTTCTCTTCCACTGCTTCTGTCACTATTTCTGAGTTATCTGTTCCTTTCACACTAATTTCTGGTAATTGAACTCCACTTCTGGTTGTAATGGCTTGTACCTGTTCTCGTGGATTTGTTTCTGTATTACTTGGCAATTTACCTTGTTGTCTTTCTGAACTTGCGTTTGCCAACTGTCCCAACTGAATTTTTATTTCTTTAATATCAGCTTGATGGCTTTGCAGCAGCTGCAGTATCAATTCTTCACTAGAAGTCTTTTTCACTTGTTGATGCTGCTGTGGTTGTTGTTGCTGAAACCCTGGTGGTCGTTGGGTGTTTTGATTATTAGCCCATGAAAAGTTTGGATGCTTCCTCCATTCAGGGTTGTACGTCTGTGAGTACATACCTCCTTGCTGCCTCTGATTGTTCCCAACAAAATTTGCATGCTCTTTATCTGGTTGACCTTGATATGCCATAGGGCACTCTGACAGTGCATGATTCTCAAAACAGTAATCACAAACTATCGTTGTCTGAGCTGCAAGCACTGGCTGCTGATTCATGCTGTCAAGTTTCTTCGTCAGTGCGTCCAATTTAGCATTAATCGCTGTAATTTCATTTACTGCTGCTATTCCACCAGATTTTTGTGCGGTGCGATCGGAGTACCACTGATAACAATTTGCTGCCATTTTCTCGAATATTTCGGAGGCTTCTTCGTAAGTCAAATCCATCACTGATCCACCTGCAGTTGAATCTGCATGCTTCCTGTTATCATTGGTCAATCCATTGTAGAAAGTCTGTATGAGGATCCAATCGGCTATTCCATGAGTAGGACATTGACGAACCAGCTCATTGAACCTCTCCCAAGCCTCAAAAATGGACTCTCCTGGCTGTTGGTTGAACGAAAGGATTTCGCGCCTTAGCTTTGACATCCGGCCAGGTGGAAAGAATTTGTCAACAAAATTCTGACTCATTACTTCCCATGTAGTGATTGTGTGGAGGGGTAGCGTGTAAAACCATGCTTTTGCCTTGTCCTCCAATGAGAAGGAAAATAATTTCAGCTTCACAGCGTCACCCGGAACTCCGTTCATTCGCTGCATGTCACATAATTCTTGAAATGTTCGCAGGTGTGCATGTGGATCTTCAGAGGGCAACCCATGAAAGACGGCAGAGTTTTGGATCAGAGAAATCAAAGAAGTCTTGATCTCAAAGTTATTGGCAGGTATAGCAGGCGGCACTATGCAAGTTCCAATGTTTCCCACCGGTGGAATCATATAGTCCCTTAATGCTCGCCTACCGTTGTTTGGTTGATTCTGTTGTTGAACTACAATTTCTGCTGGCAGATTATTTTGGTTTGGCTGAATTGGATTATCTGCCATTGCTAAATCTATGTGTTGAGCTGCTTCCAACTGTTGTTTGCGCCTTTGTCGAAAAGTGCGTTTAATCTCTGTATCAAAAGGAAACAATTCAAAAGATTTAGTCCTTCTTAACATGAATTTATAAAGATAAATCGAAAAAAATAAGACTAAACTAAATTACAATAAAGCAAAACAAAATTCAAATTAAAGTAAGAATTTATTGGTATCGATATTAGTAAAAACAGTCCCCGACAACGGCGTCAAAAACTTGTTCACTGATATCTCGCGATACGAAGTATCCCCGCAAGTGACCGGTCGTGAAGAGTAGTTAAAATGGACCTAAGAGTCCGGATTATCGTTCCCACAAGGACCGTTCACTAAGTACCGAAATGTGTAAATTCTTATCCCTATTTGAACAAAGAAATGAGTTTTTGATTTTTTTGGAAACTAATGTTTATAACTATGACTAACAGATTAAAACTTTGCACAAGATTGAGGTTTCACAATTGCTGATTGTTTTTAAGTATAATTGAAAGTGGTTGGGATTCACGAGTTCACCTAGCCAATTAAATCAATTCCTGTTCCAGATTTTATTTTCTAAATATGTGATCGATCAAGTTCACTAAATTAAGTTGAGATTCCTCTCTCGAGTTTAAATCAACTCTACCTAGATAAGTCAACCATGTATCTCTACAGCGGGTCCGAATATTCCTTATCTAAATGCATTACATGCAAGAACTTAAACATGATCGCACTAATCACGAAAGTATATCTCTATCTCTCGTTCAATTAATGGATTTATTACCTAGATCTATGTTATTAACTCACCTCTCGGATTATGGAAATAACACATAAAGTCATGAATAAGTGGCCAATTCATTCAAGCATTAAACGCAATAATAAACCAACACATGCATTACGGCGTTAAAACAAGGAACATGGAATTAAAGTAATTGACTAAGCTACATCGTGATTCCCAACGTTAAGATTAGTTACTCATAATGAAGGAATAATGAAAACAATCTAAATCGAAATTAAACATATTGGAATTTATGGATTCAACAATAAGAAAAGAAGTCTTGCACCAAGAATCAGATTTCCGTGTTGAGCTCCTAATTCCCGTGCTTTTCCGTGCTTGAATCCCCTCGAGTCAACTTGATGTTGATTTGCCAAGAATTCTCCAATATTCAGCTCTGCAAAACCTCTCTCTAGTTGCCTCTCGCGCTCTGTTACAACTTAGGTTAATTTCCCCGAGTCTTGCTTCTTAAAATCGCGCACAAAAGCCCAATACAGGCCCAGTCGGACACCTACGCGATCGCGTGGGTTAGGTGCCAGCGATCGCGTGGGTACACCTTATTTCGCTCTGCATGAATTTGGTTGCCATGTCGCGATCGCTATCATTGAAATCCCGCGATCACTACCTGGGTTTTACTATGCGATTCACCATCTTCTTGTTGGCCTTCAAGTTGGTCCTCTGATTTTATTTGCGAAATGTATCCCCCACTATTGATTTGATCAATTTGACCCTAGAATTTCTGTTTCTCTTCAATTCTCCTTCTTTTGACCTTTATTTCCCGTAATTTCTTCCTTGTTCCTCTTTTTGACTAAAATCTGAAATAACAACAATTAAATGCAATTTAGGTAGAATAAATTCATAAATTAACACGATAAATTCTCATTTTGGCATATCCCCAAGTGTATAAAACACACCTATCATGGACCTATTTCAGGAAGTGACATCCACGCTCTTAAACATTCAGAGCACAATCCATGTCATGTATGCCCCCTAGCTAAGTTACATAAATTGTCATTTCCTTCAAGTAATCACAAATCTAAAAAATGTTTTGAATTAATACATTGTGACATTTGGGGTCCTTGTAATGAATTAAGCTATGATGGCTACAGATATTTCTTAACGTTTGTTGACGATTTTAGTAGATGTACTTGGATATACATGTTAAAATCAAAATCTGATGCAACTAGCTCATTACAAAGTTTCTGTGCTATGATTGAGAATCAATTTGAAAGCAAAATCAAAACTATTCGTAGTGACAATGGGGAAGAGTTTGCCATGAAAAAATTTTACCATGAGAAGGGGATTGTGCACCAGAAAACTTGTGCAGAAACACCACAACAAAATGCCATAGTTGAACGGAAGCACCAACATATTTTGAATGTTGCTCGTGCCCTGAAATCTCAAAGTAATGTTCCACTAAGATATTGGAGTGATTGTGTTCTCAATGCCGTTTACCTCATAAATAGAACTCCATCCATTTCATTGAAACAAAAAACTCCTTTCGAAATTCTTTTCAAAACCAAACCTGCTTACTCACAGCTCAAAGTTTTTGGTTGCCTAGCTTTTGCAACTACACTTGTGAATGGGAGACATAAATTTGACTCTAGATCTAGAAGATGCATCTTCTTGGGGTATCCTTTTGGGATCAAAGGTTACAAGTTGTTGGATTTAGAAAGCAAGAAGGTTTTCATTTCTCGCAATGTTGTCTTTCATGAAAATAACTTTCCCTTCAGAACCAATTCCAAAGAACACACTATCAATAAAACAGGTAGGTGGTCTGCCTACACCCAACCAACTTCCATTTCCTCAAGTAATCACCACATCTATTCCAGACGTCCCTATACTAGAAAACCCCACTGAAATAGAAAACCTCAGTCCAACATCATCCAATTCTCCAAATTTCCCAACAAATAATGAGTCCCTTAATCCATCTCCCAATGATGAAATAAATCATTCAGATTCTCTGATTTCTACTCCCATAAACACAAACCATGGTTCTCATCTTCCTCGAAAATCCACAAGAACAAGAAGAGCACCCCCACATTTATAGGATTTCATATGTCAGCATGTTGCTTTGCCTCAAACATCCCAGAAGTTGTACGGGAAGAAAGGCACTGGTCTCTCAGGTATTACTTTCCCTCTTAGTGATTATGTATCTTATGATAAGTTTTCTACTCCATACAAATTTTTTATAACCTCCATAACCAGTCAAACAGAACCTAAAAGTTATCAAGAAACTTCCCAGTTTTCCCAATGGCGTGATGCAATGAAAGCTGAGATAGAAGCACTTGAGTCAAATGAAACCTGGGATGTTGTCGATTTACCAACTCATAAAAGAGCTATAGGAAGCAAATGGATTTACAAAGTGAAGTATAAAGCAGATGGGAGTGTTGAAAGATTCAAACCAAGAGTTGTAGCAAAGGGATACACACAACAAGAGAGACTTGACTATCACGAGACTTTTTCCCCAGTAGCTAAGTTGATTACAGTGAGAACATTGCTAGAAGTGGCTGCTGTGAAAGGATGGCATCTACATCAATTCGATGTAAATAATGCCTTTTTACATGGGGACCTAGAAGAAGAAGTGTACATGCAACTTCTGCCTGGCTATGGAGATGATAGAAAAGTGTGCAGACTCAAGAAAAGCTTGTATGGATTGAAGCAAGCTTCAAGGAAATGGTACTCCAAGCTGTCGAATTTTATCACCAAACAAGGTTTCTATCAATCCAAGGCCGATTACAGTCTGTTTGTAAAATCAGAAGGTACATCATTCACAACCATTCTTGTATACATGGATGATATCATAATTGCAAGTAATTGTATAAATACCGTCAATACCCTCAAAGCCTCCCTCAATGATAACTTCAAAATCAAGGACCTTGGAAAAATGAAGTATTTTCTCGGTCTTGAAGTGGCAAGGTCAGAAGCAGGGATCCACTTATGCCAAAGAAAATATGCGCTTGATATATTGAAAGATTCAGGCAGAATTAGTTCTGCTCCTGCAATAATTCCTTTGGATCAAAACTCCAAACTATCTAAGGATCAAGGGGAATTACTTGCTGATCCTACCCTTTACAGAAGGTTAATTGGCAGGCTACTTTACCTAACTATAACAAGACCAGCCCTTGCTTTCTCAGTTCAATTGCTAGGTAGATTCATGGATACTCCCAGAATCCCCCATTTACATGCTGCTCACAAAGTATTAAGGTATATTAAGAGAGCACCAGGCCAAGGATTGTTTTACTCTGCTAAATCTGAATTACAACTTCGTGGCTATTGTGACTCGGATTGGGGAGTATGTCCAGACGCAAGGAGATCAGTCACCGATTACTACGTATTCATTGGTTCTTTTTTAATATCATGGAAGTCTAAGAAGCAAAATGTGGTATCAAGGTCTTCGGCTGAAGCTGAATACCGAGCAATGGCCAATCTCAGTTTTGAATTAACGTGGCTAAGGTATGCTTTCAAGGACCTGAACATTCAACATCCTCAAGCTGCAATGATGTTTTGTGATAGTAAGTCTGCACTCCATATATCCACAAATCCAGTCTTTCATGAAAGGACAAAGCACATCGAACTTGATTGTCATTTGATTCGGGATAAAATTCTGGAAGGAAGCATCACCACGAAACATGTTGCCAGCAATTCCCAAGTTACTGATATTCTAACCAAGGCACTAAATTCAGCTAACTTCTATCAGCACTTGTCCAAGATGGGAGTAGCAAATATCTACTCTCCATCTTACGGGGGCTATTGAAGAATGAAGATTTGATGCTGACCCACTTAAAAGATACACAGCTGGATGAATAACTCAGTTCACATTTAGCACCTACATAATAATTTAGAAGCAAACCATCTGTTGTATAATGCATTTTTCATTGTTGCATTTCTGCCAGAATATTCTTTTTTTTTTTCTCTTTCCTATAATAGCTGTAGATAGTTTGTTAGCCTTGCTGGTTTTTGTATTCTATATATACCTTTGTTTTTGAGATGATCAGATAAGAAATACAGATTATAAAAATTCCTCCAAATGCTCACGGTTTCTGTCTACTGAAACTTCATTTTTATATCTTCCTTTTTTTATATATAGAGAACATACCTGGTTAGCTTGTGAATTTATCTCATATGATGTCTCCTTTATTTCCTTCAATTTTCAAGAAATCTTGTTTCCAAACCAATTGGCAATCTGATTATCTATTTACTTTAATGGGTTTACAAAATGATTAAGAATGGTGTACAACTAAAATTGGCTTATATATTAGTTCTGAAGACTAAAAAAATAGTAATTATATAAATCACAAATCCAATAGCCGGTACCAATTACATAAACCACATAAATCACAAATCCAATAGTCGGTAAATCGTAATTCTACCAATTACATAAATCATAACTCACAAAGCTCAATGTCAAATGTCAATCAATTTGTAAAAAAATATACTAAAAGATTAACACAATTAAAATGGGAATATGTGGATCACAAGTGATTATAAAAAATTCACAAAAAATTGTGTAATAAACTTAAAATAGAAGTTCGGAAGGGGAATAAGAACATTAAACTTGATATAAATTAATAACCGATGGAATTCAAATAATCACAAAACAAAAGGCAAAACACAATTTGTTCAAGTAGCATAAAACCAGTAGAAGAGAGGGAAAATTCAACTAAAATAAAAAACTAAAATAACGACATGTTTGTATGAGGTTACGAGATAGTGATTTACTTAAGCTAGGAAACAGCCAAAGGCCCAAAGCTAACCACAAAGAAACAATAGAGTCCATAGCTATTCTGCAATCCAAAATTCAACAAGCTAGGAAAAACGCTTTCAACATATGTGATAATCAAAACACACCAATAAACTCAAGCCCATATTTAGTACAACAAAAAATGGGAGACAATTATTAATTATCAAGTGGAAAATGTCCTTCCACGAACAATTCTTTCCATGCATTTTTATATGAAATTGGCAATGTGAGTCAAAGTTTTACCTTTAAGAAGGCATTGTCCTGTGCTTTGCATCGACTGTGATGGATCCACCAAATTAACTGTCTCTAAATGTTGAGGGAACACCTCAGTCATTGCCCTATCTCATTTAACCACGAGTTAGAAATTAAAAGCAAAAATTTAAGGAGAGGGGCATAGAAGAAGTAATGACAAGAAACCGAACTATGCACTTGTGCTACAATTTAAACAAGGAAAACACAAAAATTACGTTCTTACCACATTGCAGGTCCTGTTACAGCCCCCAAAATCCAATACTTAGCTGGCGTAAAATTAGTCACTTGTCTCCTTACCTATAAAATTCATTTCAACCTGTAAAATATTTGTCCAGCTACATTTCTCGCCGCCATAACTAGATTGATATAGATAGTTTTAGAAATCACCAACTCTTGCATGCATGGAATTGAGGAGGTTACTTGGTGGTTAAGAAATTTGAAGATTCAAACCTTATTTTCACAACCTTATCCATCCAACTCATGTCACATGGAAAGGAAGAGTTCAATTCGGATTTGAATTCCAAATGGATAAACATTATCCTTTTGGAAAAAGAAGTTCGATTTGAATTTGAACTCCGACAATTAAGCATGAGTTGTCAATGATGGTGGAAGATTTCTATGCCTATAAATAGATGTATTCTCTTGTTATAAAATGATGCTTCCTTGATTTTGTAATTCCTATCCAAGGAGAGATAGAGAGAGAGAGAGAGAGAGAGTATCCATTGAGAGATACTCCAAGAAATAAGAGAGAGTTTAGAAAGAGAGAGGTTGTTTGTGTATTTACAATTGAGTGTGTCAATTCTTGTAAAATTCTATTTAAGTAGTAATAGAATTGTTTTTCCTCTTTTTAAATTCCTCTTTCGTGATTAGAGAATCACAACAAGTGATATCAGAGCGTCAGGTCAAGTGTTAAGGTTGGAATTTCAGCTCCAATTTGATCAAGCCATAACAAAGCCAAGATGTCAATGGAAGAATCATCTTCGGGAGTTATGATTAAGGTTACTGCCACCAACTATACACGGTGGAGCCCTCGGATGGAAGATCTCCTTAGTTGTAAGGATTTGTATGACCCCTAGAAGCCAAAGGTGAAAACCCCAATCCTGCTAAGGAGACGGAGTGGAAGAAGTTGAACAGGAAAACTATTGGTCAAATCCGACAATGGATTGATCATAATGTGTTTCACCACGTTGCACAGGAGACAGATTCATATACCCTTTGGAAGACTCTGGAGGATATGTACCAGGCCAAGACAGCTTGAAACAAAGCCTTATTGATGAGGCGTTTGGTGAATCTGAAACTGAAAATTGGAACTTTAGTTTCCGAGCACACCAGTGAATTCTAGAGCCTGGTGAACTAGTTGTCATCTGTAGAGATGCCGCTCGAGGATGAAATGCAAGCCCTCTTACTTCTCAGTTCTCATCCTAATAGATGGGAGACTTTGGTGGTTTCTCTTAGCAACTCGGCCCCTAATGGAAAACTTACCATGTCTATGGTCAAGGATGTCCTTTTTAATGAAGAGGCCAGAAGAAAAGATGTCGGTACGGACCAATTACATGCCTTCATCGCGGAAAATCGGGGGAGACAACAAGGAGGTAGTTGAGGCAGGGGGAGAGGCATATCCATAGATTGAAGAAATCATTCTTACACATGCTACTATTGTGGTCAAGAAGGCCACATGTAGAAAAACTACAGAAAACTTTTACGAGAATAGGGCCAGAAAGGCCAGAGTAGTTTGCAGCCGAAGAATAAAGATGGAGAGATGCTAGTCACTATCTCAGGTGATGTAGCTATTTGCTCCATCCAAGAGGAGACATGCCTTCATGTTTCAAGAGAAAACATTGAGTGGGTGATAGATACTACAACATCTTACCATTCCACTCATCACAAAGAATTCTTCACAACATACAAAGCTGGTGACTTTGGTGCAGTGAAGATGGGAATACCAATTCCTCTGAGATCGTAGGAATTGGTGATGTTCAGGTACAAACGGACATCGGATGCAAAATAACTTTGAAGGATGTCTGACATGTGCCGAATCTTCGGCTAAATCTACTTTTCGGGGTAGTCCTTGACAAATAGGGCTACGAAAATCACTTTAGTAATAGCACATGGAAAATGATGAAAGGCTCCATGATTGTCGCTCGAGGACATATTTGTGGCACTTTATACAAGACTCATGTGAAAATGTGTGCAGACAGCCTTAACACAATGGAACGTGAGGAGTCTCAAAATTTGTGGCACCAGAGTCTCGATCACATGGGTGAGAAAGGATTGTCCATTTTGACAAAGAAAAAACTTATCACTACTGCAAAGGAAGCTATGCTAAATCCTTGCAATCATTTTTTATTTGTTAAGCAACACAGAGTCTCTTTTAGTTCCTCTTCAACAAGAAGATCAGAGTTGCTTAGTCTGGTGCACTCTAATGTTTGTGGTCCCTTGGAGGTTGAATTACTAGGCGGTAACAAGTATTTCCTGACATTCATTGATGATGTTTCTTGAAAGGTGTGGGTGTATTTTTGAGGACAAAGGACCAAGTATTGGATTACTTCAAATTGTTCCATGCCATGGTGAACCGTGAAACAGGAAAGAAGCTGAAGTGTCTCCATTCAGATAATGGAGGCGAGTACATATCCAAGGAGTTCAATGCCTATTGTAGAAGAAATGACATTCGACATGAGAAGACTGTCCCACGTACCCCACAACATAATTGAGTAGCAGAGAGAATGAATCGGAAAATTATGGAAAAGTTCAGAAGTATGCTTAGTATGGCTAAGCTGCCAAAGTCATTCTGGGGAGAAGCTGTTCGAGCCACCTGCTACCTGATTAACAGATCACCGTCAGTACCGTTGAATTTTGAAATTCCAGAGAAAATATGGTCTAGTAAGAATCCCTCCTATTCTCACTTGAGAGTATTTGGTTGTTTAGCCTTTGTACATTTATCCAAGGAGCTCAGAAAGAAGCTCGAGGACTACTCCATGCATCTTTATAGGCTATGGAGATGAGGAATTCGAATATAGATTATGGGACCCAAAGGCAAAAACGGTTATCAGAAGTAGGGATGTGGTGTTCCATGAAAACCAGACATTAGAAGATATTGAAAAATCCACAGTATCTTCTAGCCCTTATTCCAGTGCCCAGGACATTGTTCCAGACCCTGCACCAACACAATTTGCCACAGATAATGATGCGGTGCGTGAGGAAATGCCAGAAGCAGAAAATGAGGATGAAGAAGAGGAGATTGATCAGGGGGAGCCGCAACCCTCTTCACTAGAAGCCGCAGGACCATCACAAGTGTTAGATGATGGTGAATATCCTAAAAGTGAAAATCCACAATTACGAAGATCTGAGCGAGGTCGAATTCCATCAACAAGGTATTCACAGTCTGAGTACGTTCTGCTTACTGATGAAGGGGAACCAGAGAGTTTCTAGGAAGCACAATCTCATGTGGATAAAGATAAATGGCTGCAAGCAATGAAGGATGAGATGAAATCATTACAAAAACAATCAAACATATGAGTTGGTCACGCTTCCAAAAGGAAAGAAGGCACTGCGAAATAAATGGGTGTTCAAGCTCAAGAAAGATGGCAGCGGAAAAATAGTGAAGCATAAAGCTCGGTTAGTTGTCAAAGGATTTCTACAGAAAAATGGAGTAGACTTTGACGAAATATTTTCACCAGTTGTAAAGATGGCCTCAATTCGAGTTATTCTTAGATTAGTAGCCAGTTTAGATTTAGATCTTGAACAGATGGATGTCAAGATAGCATTTCTTCATGGTGATTTACATGAAGAAATCTATATGGAGCAGACAGAAGGTTTTGAGGTTTCAGGAAAAGTAAAACTTGTTTGTAAGCTCAAAAAAAGCTTGTATGTCCTGAAACAAGCACCACGACAATGGTATAAGAAATTTGACTTGTTCATGGTGAATCAAGGATATAAAAGAACTGCTGTAGATCAGTGTGTTTATATTCGGAGGTTTACAAATGGTAATTTTCTGCTCTTCTACCATATGTAGACGACATGTTGATCGTTGGAAAAGATGCAACAGAAATTAGCAAGCTGAAGAAGGAACTCTCGAAGGCCTTTGACATGAAGGACTTAGGCCCAACCAACAAATTTTGGGAATGCATATAGTTAGAGATAGGAAAAAGCACATGTTGTGGCTATCTCAAGAAAAGTATGTTGAACGATTAGTCATGAGATTCAACATGCACAATGCGAAACCTGTCAGCATTCCACTAGCCAACCACTTCAAGTTGAGCAAGAGTTCATCTCCCTCGTCCAAGAAAGAGATAGAGGAAATGTCATCAGTACCTTATTCTTCAGTAGCAGGAAGCCTAATGTATGCAATGGTATGTACCAGACCCGATATTGCTCATGCAGTTGGCATGGTGAGTCGTTTTCTTTCTAATCCAGGAAAGGAACATTGGGAGGCAGTTAAGTGGATTCTCAGGTACCTTAAAGGTACATTGAAGACATGTCTATGCTACGAGGAAGCTGATCCGATCTTGGAAGGTTATACAAATTCAGATATGGCTGGAGATCTTGATAGAAGGAAATCTACATCAGGATTCCTATACACTTTTGCAGGGGGAGCTATGTCATGGCAGTTAAGACTACAGAAGTGTGTTGCTTTATCCACAATAGAAGCAGAGTATATTACAGCAGCGGAAGCTGGAAAAGAAAAGTTGTGGCTAAAGAGATTTCTCCAAGAATTAGGAATTAAGCAGAATGATTATAAAGTACATTGTGATAGCCAGAGTGGTCTGGACTTGAGTAAGAACTCAATGTATCATTCCCGCACAAAGCACATCAATATCCATTATCATTGGATATGAGAAGTAATGGATCAACAACTATTGAGACTAGTGAAGATCCACATAAAGGAGAATCATGAAGACATGTTGACAAAGGTGATTTCAAAGGAGAAGCTAGAGCTATGCAGAGACATAGCTGGAATGGTTGACAGATAACAATTGCCTCAGATGCAGCTGGAGGGGGAGAATTGATAATGTCCAACTGCATTTCTCACCGCCATAACTAGATCGATATAGATAGTTTTAGAAATCACCAACTCTTGCATGCATGGAATTGAGGAGGTTACTTGGTGGTTAAGAAATTTGAAGATTCAAACCTTATCTTCACAACCTTATCCATCCAACTCATGTCACATGGAAAGGAAGCGTTCAATTCGAATTTGAATTCCGAATGGATAAGCATTATCCTTTTGCAAGAGAAGTTTGATTTGAATTTGAACTCCGACAACTAAGCGCGAGTTGTTAATGACGGCAGAAGATTTCTATGCCTATAAATAGATGTATTCTCTTGTTATAAAATGATGCTTCCTTCATTTTGTAATTCCTATCCAAGGAGAGATAGAGAGAGAGTATCCATTGAGAAATACTCCAAGAAATAAGAGAGAGTTTAGAAAGAGAGAGTTTGTTTGTTTATTTGCAATTGAGTGTGTCAACTCTTGTAAAATTCCATTCAAGTAGTAATAGGATTGTTTTTCCTCGTTTTAAATTCCTCTTTCGATATCATAGAATCACAACAAGAAAGCTTTGGTTAAATAACTTCACAACCTAATTGAACAATTTGTAGCAAAGAAGGTTAGAATTTTTTATTTTATCTAAATTTCAATTATGTAATAAGCTTTATGTTCTTTAAAGTGAGATCTAGTGGAAAATTAAATTAGTATACTACTCTTTCATTTTTCTTCCTTGCATTTCAGGCTCAAGTGGAAGGTCTTGTCAGTGAAATTCATCTGAAGGAGGTTGAGTCCAAAAGATTAAATGGGCTGTGGAAAAGAACCGAAACAAGCAACACGGATCTGAATACTGCAAGAAGTAGGTTTGGAAAAGAATTGAAATGAGCAACACAGGCGACTATGTGCTCAATATGTTTTCAATTACCTGATTTTTAAAATATATTTTATATTCTTGAAATAACCTTTAAAATACATGATATTTTAAAATATGCCCTTAAAGTTTTTGTATTTGTGTACGTAAACCAACTTTTAGCAACTTATTATTTAATAATACTAAGCCCATATTTGATAGAGAATAAAATTAAATTTTTATTGAATTTTAATAAAAGATGTGAGACACATGAAATATATGGTTATAATTAATTATTGACTTTGATTTTGATAATAATCTAGATTAAGATTTGGATCAAACAAGGACTAAATAATTCATTACATTAATTTATTATCTTATAATTTACAATGTCATAATATAATTTCATATTCTTATATTTTACGCCCTGTTTGTTAAAAGTTTTGTGTTTAATTTTTTTTTTTTAATGTTTTGGAGGTAAGATGTGTGGTTGAAAAGTTGAGAGAAAAGATATGTACGGTTAAAAAATGATTTGGGGAATTATGTTGTTTAAAAACATGTTTTTTTATTTGCCAAACAAAGGCAATTTCTCATTTATTTAGTATTAAATTAATTTATTATCTAATAATTTACAATATTGTAATATGGCTTTATATTATTATATTTTTAATTTACTTAATTCAACCCGCATCTATATCTATCTACAATATGCTAAAAATGTGAATGAGTGGTAAACTTTTGATTTCTCATATATATATATATATATATATATATATATATATATATATATATATATATATATATTAAGAATATAAAAAATAATTTGAAAACTCTTTTAAAAAAATCAAAACTAAAATTTTGATTTAAACTTATGTAATATTAAACTGTTTTTATAATAACAACATGCACCTAAATTAATGAAGCCACTAGCTAGAGATCTAACCTCTTATTCAAAATTGCAGACAGTTTACAATAATGTATTTTTTTAATAATATCAATTACCTCAACTATTTTAAAAAATTAGCACTTTAAAAAAGTAAGCGTGTCATTCATCATATACAACGACGTGCAAATTAAGCACATGTTTACTACTAGCGATGTTAAAAGGTCTAAATAGAATTTCATTCGAGGTGGAGAGTATGAAATAGAGGTGGTGGATAGCCGATGGCAGCGGAAGAAAAACCATGGGGTAGTCTCCCTACTTAATCGTAGAGTTATATGAATGGTCACTGAAATATATCAAGTAGACTAAAACTAATTGACTTAGAAATGTATGGTCACTGAACTATGTATCGTGATACCCATTCATCACTTAAGTGGAAAAATTTGTTAGGTTCAACAAACGGCATCTACTTGAGCAATGGGTTGCTAATATGATGCAGATATAGTTCATTGATTATTGAGATACAATTTGTTGATCCCAACGAATTTAAGAACTCAATAATATTTAATTTTTTACGTAGTTTTGATCGCTCTCTTTCATTCTGCAAATATCGCATAAACACTTGCTAGATGGTTAATACATATCATTTCAACAGGTTTTTTATGAACATTTAGCCTCCACTTGGTTATAATTATAAATTGGGTTATAAATTCAGTTAAAGTCAATCATTATTTTCAACATTATGTTCGTAAGTAATACTCATTATTATCTACATACTTTGTGTGATCCACTACTATTCCTCTTATAAATTAGAAGTTTTTGTTCTCCTCCTAACATTGAAATTGTATATGTGTCACGCCCCACCCCAAGTACCCTTACTAGATTTGAAGTTAGACATGCGGCGATGATAAATTTTAACTAAAAATTAAAACCTATCATCAAGGCTCGTAAAAACTTGAATTTCTGAAAATAATTTGATAGTATTCACATTTAATAATTAATACATATGTCACCTTGATTTTCAAAAACAACTTTAAATCAAAGTTCTCAATATATAAGTAGTTCCACACACGATTCAGTATCAATGAATTTAGTTTACAAAAACACATCCAGCACACTCGTATAAAACATTGCGTGGTGGAACTCAAAACTATATTTACATGACATATGAAATAATTACAACCCATAAGATCTATAAAGTTTTCAAAAGACAAAAGTGTTCAAAAATTAACATCATATGATCATGTCCACCATTTTTTTAAACTTGATGTCACTTGGTAGGTGTACCAAGAGTTGCTCAACTTCAGTTGTCACCTGAAAGAAAATTAGTTAGGAAAACGGGTGAGCTAATAAACTCAGTGAGTAAAAAATCGAATTTCAACCATATTTACCAAAATTTACTTGCGTAAGAAATCAAGAAAATCATCATTTTTCATTATTTTCAAAAATTCACTTTTACACATAAAACAAGAAGACATAATCATAAAATAATAATGAAAAATTCACCAAAATTCTCATATCTTAATCTTTTCCATAGTATTACATCATAATAAACCACATGCAAATAATGTGTCAGCTTGAGCCACTGGTACCCATGGCCCGTTCACCAAGACGGCATATTTAAACATCTTGAGTCATAGACCCCTTCTCTAAGGCGGTATACTGTAAACAGCTCGAGCCATAGGCCCCTTCTCCCGTAGGAGGCATATACTTATCAACAGTGAGTACAACTTAACAAAACTTTGCATTAAAATCATAAATAACAATTCACACTTCACATCATTTTTCATAACTTCCACATTATCTCAAAATCATGAAATGTCATTCAAAACATATAAAACTTTTCAAAGATAAGTCATAACTTTTATGAAAATCATAGAAAACACCATATTCATTAATACCAACATTTCATAGAAATGATGTAAATAATTTCTTTTTCAAAGAGTAAGAAATGAAGATTTCCACTCACAATTTTTGGACCAATATTCTAACTTGGTTGGTATGCTTTTCCAATCTCCTCAATCTCGCCTGTAATACACAATGTAAACCAACTTACATCCCAATCTTTCCAAGAATTCTCTACCCTTTTCTATACCTTACATATATTATGTATTTTCTAATTCCATAAATAGTTATGGTTTCCCTACATTGGTAATCATTATAAATCCTCTAATTCATGTAATTAGTGAAGGTTCTATAAATTTTAGACCAAAACATTTCCTTTGTTAAAAAAATCAGCATACACCCTTCTTCTACATCTTAATAGTCAAGCCAATTTCATCAATAATTCCATTTCTTCCTTCACATATATCATTTTCCCCATTCATATACCAATTTCATGAGATTCAAAATCATAAGAAATAAGTTCAAAATTCGCCTTCAAGCTTTTTAACCCACTTAATATGGAAACTAACATAATTTCATCATATTTGCTAAATTTTAGTTTCTAGGGAATTTTCTATATCCCTACTTCCCTACTGTCGTAAAATAGCGGTAGTCTTTTTCCCCGTTCACAAGCCGATATAGCTGATCATAAAATGATTTTTCCTGCTTACAAGCCATTTTTCCAATTGAGCCGAGCTAGGCGAGGCAGAAAATTGATTTTTAATGTAGATATTTCTTCTTCTAAGGTATAATTCGTTCAGCTCTATAGCCGCCTCTCTCTCTTCCTTCATCGTTGCTTTACCTTCGTCTTAGCCCCTTCTTCGATTCGAGACTTCTCCTTCAGTCCGATCATTCGAATAACCGGAAGTTCTACTTGCCGCAGTTAGTCCTATCGCTCTACCAATAGGCGACGCTTCTTCAACCGCAATCATCATGTCCCTGCCACCAACAACTCGTCCTTCTCATGGTCTGACTACAATTGGTGGGTATTACTCCGCTTGCTGCCGTCTCTCTCGCTTTATTTCCCTCTTTCGGTTTTCATCTTTTCTCTAGTTGCCACCACTTCCTTCACCTGTAATTTATTTTGCCATCGTTTGCTATCTAGAATTGTTATCATTTTCTAATTAAAGTTGTTATCATATGTATTATTAGTAAATAAACTTCTCTTTGTTCTTAAGGATGGATTGGTTTGCAAAAGTTTTTAACTGCTCAATCAAGTCTTATGTGTGAAATTGATGGAAGTAGATTTTTACGAGACATGACGCAAGTGAGCACTTTGAGAATTTCAAAAAGGGGATTATACTTAGTTTGTTAATTTGGGCATATATTGATTTTTTATGTGTCTTATTTATTAATTTAGTTCTATTTTGTGTTGTCTATTTAGAAGTTAGCAGATCAATTTGAGTTTAAATTTAGTCTCGAAGCAAAAATATAAGTGGTTCAGGACTTATTCTACATTCCATTTTTCTATGTACTGATTACTTCCTTTTAGGACTTTCAAGTGTCTCTAGGTATCAATTTTCCTTTTAGGACTTCCAAGTGTCTCTAGGTATCAATTTTTAAATGTATAATATGATGTCACATATCTTAAATTTTAGCCTCTAAAATCAGATAATATATTCTTGGATAAGGACCAAAAAGTGGATTCTATGTCTGAGGTCTGTATTTTCCGGTGACGTCGTTGAATATCTCCACATAAACATTTATGAGATTGTGGAGTTTGGAAAAAAAAAAATGCTTTCCAGAAAGCTTACACAAGTGCTCTATCAGATATTATCAAAATAAGGTTCCCGGAAAGTCATCATCTTCTTCTTCTTATGCTTCTCCTTCTCCATTAGGTATGAATTTTGCCTTTCTTTATTTAAATTCTTTATTGTGTACTTACAATAAATAATAATATACTGTAGATGGATTAATAATTTTTGGGGCTCATAATTCTAAAAGCAAAATGCGGTTTTAGTCTAATTACAATTTCTTAGCTCTCTCTCGATTGAAGAAATAAAGGTGATTGGATTAATAAATGTGCAACTTACCTTTTCCATGAGGTGGTGTATTTACTTTCTAGAACCAATTCTAAAACTATTGTATGACTATCTTGCTTTTAGCTACATTTCTCTGTTGGTTGCAGGGTAAATTAGATCAAATCGGCATTCTATTCACTTTCTAAGGTTACTTCACATATGACCTTTTAGTCAATCCATCCATCCATTTTCTTTTTTAATTGAGAAATCTTAGTGCATACAATTCATACATTTTCATGTCATCAGCAGCCCTACTTGTCAATTTATCCTCTATTTCTAATATCTTTGATGCTCTAATTTTTGTGAATAGCTGAAATTCATTTAGTGCCATATCTTAGAGTTAGGACTCAAATTCTCAACTGGATTTTGTTTCTTGTGTTGAATTTCAGTTTCCATGGCTTAGTACTGCATTACTTGTTGTTTTGGGTATTTTTTGGTTATGACTGACTTCCACTTTTTGACTTGCCAAGATGTTGTAATTTTGATATGATTTGATAAAATTATTGTTTTTTTGATACTTGGATGAGATGTAAGTGACATTTAATTGTTTTTATGTATAAATTTATTTACAAGATTGGGGCTTTTCTATTTCTCTTATGCTATGTATTTTTATTGGTTCACATGCTGGAGTTAGAATATGCAATACATCACTATCCTACTATGTTATACATTTTAAATATTTATTATTCATGCCCCTGCGAGAGGGTTGGAGGAGTTGGGATGATAGTTTTGCTCTTTAATGCTTGATTTTCTATCCTCCTACTTTTGTGTAAAAATACTTTCTTTTAAAGATCGCTCTGTTATGACGTCACTTCTCTGAGTTTTGTGAAATCAAAGTTGTTTTCATTGGCTTTTGAAAACTATTCTAATTATTTGCTTATGAATTTTGATTTCATTAGAAAATTGTACTTTTATCAAATTTCAGATTGTAGGAGGTTGTGATTGTGAAGATGGAGTTTTCCCCTTTCTTGTTTATCATTGTATATTTTATAACACATGCTCTCTCATCTGGCTTTATAACATATATATTTTCTCTAATTTCTGTGAAGCATGGTGCATCCATCTGACAAATATCACCTCTTGCATTTCATTATGTATTATCCATTTATACTGCTTTTGATATTTTTTAGCCCCACATCGTGTTTGAAAATACTCACATGAGTCCATTTACTATAGATCGAGATTATAGTGCTAAGAATGCTGAACCATGCAGGGTCTAATCATTTATCAAGAAATATGCTTTTGTACTCTCACATCCAATTATTTCATTTGAATTACTTATGAAAACTATACAAACATATCTTAGAGTTCATGAGATCACATAGATGACACATTAATGACAGTTTTATGTTAACATAGATATGTGTCAGTGCATGAATCCCCATAACCTAGGCTAAGGTTTCGTAAGAGCCATTGGGAGATCTAACAACCGACTCGACCATTGACAGTTGATTGGGAAATCTAATAAGTATCACTGAATTTGCGATGACAAAATTCAATTAGTTAAAAATGCTGATTATTTTTTTTAGTTTTTTAATATTTATATTTCTCTTTTACCCTTTTTTTGTGTATATTGCATGTGATGAATTTGGGAATGGAGAAAGAAATGGCTAACTGAAATTTCAGATCATAATTTTATTTTTATGTAGTTTATTTTTTAGTTGAATCAATGGAGTTTATGAAACTTGGATCGTAGCCCTATTGGTATCAATATAGCAATAGCAATTTTAGTTTAAAGAATTGAATATTCCTCTTCATGATATCGAATAGCGTTTGGAAACAATTAGCAAGTCTGAGATAATTTACTAATTGTGGCAACAAATTTTGGAGCAAGAACAATCATTCTTTCTATTTTCCTACATTAATTTGGAACTCATGATCTAACTATAATCTTTTTGCGTTTGCATGTAAATTTTTTGGAGAACTGTTGTAAGCGTGCCATGTGGTCTTTTTGATTTGGCTATTAAAGCAGCAACATTGGGTCTTGCTCGATACACCGCTATTTCTCAGGTATCTATTCAAATTTCAATGCCCCTGCCCCTTCTTCTTAGATGCTTTTTTAATTAAAGTTGGTCCATGTTGGTATGATTTTGATCATAGGAGTTAATCTTATATGAGAATGTTTGGCTAAGCTTAAATTTTCTGCTTATGGGGATCAGGTGAGTTTTAAAACAAATAATTATTTTATTACTTATATTTGGAAATAATTAAAGTGCTTACATTTGACATATTTATTACCATTAATTTTATGATTTTGATGAAGAATCTAACCTACTTAATTGGAATTTACTTTAGTATTGGTAAAACGTGAAGAAGGAAAACTTTTTGGTTTCTAAGGATGTATGAACATCGCTAGTTTTGGCCTTTCTCGTGAGATCAGTTCTCAATCTCACTGAATATATCTCCACACACTTCTAGGTTATCTCTAGGAGTAGACAATGGATACTTTTTTTGCAATTTCTTTTTAATTTTTTTTATATATAATTGTGATATATGATTTGTTTGCAGGTAAAGCGCTCCTACAATTCTGTTTCAGTTACATGTCCTGCAGTTGATGAGTAGATAATGAAAAGGAATTTGCTTATTCAAGAATGTATACTGAGTACATGAATAAGGCTAGGTACAAGTTCCTCCTTTTGTTTGTTAATTTAAATAGGAACTAGCTATTTTGGAATTTAAATTTTCAAGATACAAAACATTAATCTCCAATTGCTATATTTAATGATACAATTCCCATTTCATTATTACCATTTATTTTAATTACCATTTATTTTAATTAGAAGTATTTTTGTATTCATATGACCTTAATGTACATTATATATGGTACCGTAATTAGAACAATCCAATAGTATATGGAAGCATAAATATAGAACTTTCCTACTCTTTAGTCTTGATCATATCTCTTGGGAACTTGTATAATTATTGAGCATTTGAAATGTAAAAATGTAAATTACAATGAAAATTTTCATTGCTGGTTTTTGCCTCTTTCTTATTGTGGCTTTTTTCGATTCAGAATGAAGGGGATGGAGTACCAAATGGTGAAATTGAAGGTGAAGTTGAATGGCCTTTCTCTTGTGTAAATTCGGGTTCAAAGATTATTTTTATGTATAAATTTGACATCTATCATGTTTATGCTTTTGCATATCATTTTTCCTAGATTCCTATTGAACCAGCTTCAGGAAAAAAGATTGAGCATAATGGAGTCAAAGTTGAGCTTCTTGGTCAGATAGGTACAGTTCTCCTTGCTGTTTTTGACGTCACTCAAAAGGTTGCATGAGTTTTTATTAAATTGGTACATTGTTTTAGGGGGACAGGAGTGGCCATTTGAGTTATGTGGTGTTCATTGAGGCTGTTATTTTGGATGTGGTTCCCTGGTACTGAGTAATCTATTTTTTTCTATCTCACTTTAGGGCTTCTTTCTTTTTTGGTGTTCATAAAGACTGTTTGGATGTGTTTCCCTGGTATTGAGCGTATGTCAATCACATAAATGGCAAGAGGTTGAATAATAATTACGAAAAATAAATAAATAAATAAAATTTGAAAATAAAGATAAAATGAGAATTGACAATGTCATCTACTTTTTCCACGCTCTGCTGCTTGTATAGTACTTTTCAAGTCCTAATGTGATTCAACATATGATATAAAAGTTTAATCATGCCATTTGCTAATTTCTATACTTTATAGACTTGTTTTCTTAGTTTTTGTTGAGACGAAGTAAATGCAATTGATCATCAGAGAACTAAAATTGCTCTATCCTCACTTTTATTTCTTCACGTACTGATATGTTCGCTCCCTATTTGATTTTCCCATTAGTTATGCGGGAGTAGATTGATTTCATTTTGTTTAAAGATATTGGGAATCATGGTACCTCACTTAGTTGGTCTGTTTTGTTCTCTTTAGGAAATTTGCACGTTCTCCTCTTTGGTTGATTTCCCATTAGAATATATTATTTTTCTAAACTGTGGCAGATGGTTAGTCCTAAGATGTTGGAATTGATAAGGGAACTCATAAAGATACTTTTACACATTCTATTCTCTTTTTTTTGGTGAACACAATGAAGAGTACTTTGATGAGGCTTAAAAAAATGATTTAAGATTAAACTTTACTTTTGTAGGTTATAAACGAGTTGTTTATCTGGTTAAAAATTCATCAATTAGAAACTTGAGCTAATTGATTTTACATATACTATATTTTTGTTGCAGTGAAACAAAGTTATGTCCATAAGTTTAGTGCCAATTAGCTTTTATCGCATTCATATTTTGACTTTTCTAAAATTTGGTTTTCTTTGATTTCAGGTTGTCATCAATAAGAAATATGGCCAAGATGCCATCAATGTAGAGAATTAGAGTGAAATTCCTAACATTCACTTCAAACAGCATGTCATATTTCAATAGGCCCTTTCTTTGAGTTACTTTTATATATATATATATATATATATATATATATATAAAATTACCATCTTTGTGACTGCATGGGAATAAGGATGGTTGTGAGGCTCAAGATAGCCATTGAGAAAACAGGTTACAGCGGCTAAAATCTTGCATATGTTTGAACTAACTCTTCTTTCTGCCTGATTATGTGTACGTGATTCCATTCTATTTGTTATTTTTTAGGGATAGAACTCAGATAACTCAGAGTTTCTAGCTAAATTTTATTAGGTATTGCTGTGCTGGAATTTGTATAATTCCTAAAAAAGTGGATTAGTTGAGTTCACTATGAATTGTATGCAAAAAGAATATTAATATTCTATGTATGTGATATTTTTCCAATAAGTGATGGTTTCTGGAAGGTAGTCAAAAAACTTGTATAGCAATGGACAAATGAAAAGGTAGAGGAATTGGAAAATGATGGTCAAGAAAATGGTGATATTTCAGCCGAGCATTCTACGATTAACCATTATTAATTGTGCAAAGAAAGGTTATGCATTTGAATCTATTCTTCCTTCATTTTTCTTCTTAGTCCATGTTCTTACTTGGAAAGAGGTGGAATTGTATGCATAATTTATGTTTTTTCTTTTCTTCTCTTGGTTAATTATTATATGTGGCAAGTACGCTTACTCTTGCAATGGGCTTACATTAAATTTCTTGATTGACAGTGGATTTCGTATGTAGTTATATAAAATTCACAGAACCGTGATACATTATCAATACTTCAACTTAAGTAAACATACGAACAATATTATCAAAACTAACACTAGACGATGTATCGTGCAACGCACGACTTGCACTAGTCAAAGAAAACATATGAACAAGATTATGATTCATCCCTCAATTTCATCTCAAAATTTCATAAATTCTATGTTTTCAAATCCCTTTCAACTTGTAATAAAATTAAAGAATTCAAAGAAGAAAAACATTTCTTGCCTTGTTGTGATTTCTCCTCTTTCCCTTCCTTTTCTTAAAATTTTTGCAAGATTTTCACTTCCTTTTCCTCAAGATTTTCGGCCCTCTTTCTCTTTCTCTAAGCTCTCTCTTTCCTTTTATTTAAGTGGTGGTTTTATGATAAAAATAAGGATTTAAAAGAGTTTAGTTAAGTGATGAAGATATCTAACAATTTTATTATTCTCTCTCACTTTAGCCGACATAGGGCTGCTGTCCTTTTTTTTCATCCATGTACAAGTTGGTCCCCAATCTTAGGTTCTCGTTCAATTTAATCCCCGAAACTTTTACGCGATTCTATGCAATACCTGGAAAAACGACAAATTTGGTACTTTCATAATTCAATCCTTAATTATTTTTATTTTTTTTGGCATTTATCCTCACCAACTCCATCCTTATATACTATAATGTACAAAAGAAAAACTCAACAACATAATATCAAAGACACAAGAAAATAGTTCTAAAACTTCGTAACCATTAAGAATATGAGAATCGGGGTATTACAATATGCACATGCTCAAAATAATACTCACATGAAGTAAAAAAATAAAAATTGATGCCCAAAGTGCATTTATTGTTGAGGGAAAAAATGAAAAAAGAGCAGCTTAGTACAATAAGAGTCAAAGGCGTCGGTTGTAAAGCGGAAAAGGCGTCGGTTGTACAGGAGACGCCTATAATAGCGACGCTAAAAGTGTATACTTAAGGCGTCGGTTATCGTAATTTAAGGCTTCGGTTGTTAAGTAACAACTGACACCTTAAGTCATATAAAGGCGTCGGTTATTGAATGAAAATCGACGCCTTTATATGACTGAAGGCGTTGGTTGTTATAAACAACCGACGCCTTTTAGATGACTTAAGGCGTCGATTGTTTTATAATCGATGCCTTAAGTCATACTTATAGGCGTCGGTTTTCGACAACAACCGACGCCTTTTAGTATGAATTTTTTTTTTTAATTATTCATTTATTTATATTTTCGTTATACCTATATACACTATGACAATCACATACACATCAACTAATTATCTTCAACAAATATATAATCGAGGAATGCAAAACAAAACTTAATAACTCAATAAACAGAATTTCGAAATAATTAATTTTGTATTCAAAATATTATTAAAAAATTTGTACATGTTAACATAAAATGAGCCAAATTTACATACACTATTCGACGAAGTATTTGACCCATAAATTTCGAACCTCGTCAATTTCCTCTGTTGAGTAAAATTCTTGAAATGCCTAAAAATAATTAATAAGAATTAATATTTATTATGAAAATTACCTATAAATCATAATTAAACAACTATCATCAATAACTTATACCTCGTGTAGAGAAGTAAGTTGAGAATGAACTGTGACTATCTCGAACATGTTTCTCATAACATAATAGCCACACTCATCTCTTCCAGGTTGCTGAGGACACTGAAATTTGAATATTTAAAATTAAAACTACTATTAATAATCTAATGAAAGTGAATATATATTAAACTAATTTGAGAATTTGTAGTAACTTATAAAATTCTAGTTTTCATACCGAGATCTTTTTCCAATTTACATTGGATGTTGCCCTCTTGCCTCCTAATGACCAAAATGCTCGAAAGGCCCTAAAGTTTCAATAAATATGAATAAGTTATAAAAATAATAATAAAACTCAAAATTCTTACATAAATTTTGCCAGAGTCTCCCCTATAAATTGAACGTAACCAACCTGTATAGATACCTATATATTATTGAAAATTATCCTAACAATTATCATAATCACAACACAAACACACCAATTTCACCTCAAACTCTTTACGAATATTCCATGAAAGTAACACAACTTATCTACAATGCACTAAACACAAAAGTTTGAACACTGCAATAATTACTTACACATTCAATGACGGCTTGATTTCTATGTTACGCCTACATGATTATGATGAATCTATGAAGTACACAGTATTGGCTTCACAACATATCGCAAGCAACATCCAATGATTCGTATTATGAACGTGTAAGTATTCTTTAAATAAATAAAGAAATACATAAACAATAATAATGGTCTTTCTACATATGTTTTAACTCTGATCGACGCAATCTGTGATGGACACATAAATCCAATTGACTGAACACTAATTTACTCACACAACCCATGAAGGAACCTAAAAATAATAAGAAATGAGTAAAAATAAAATGGAAATTTAAATGAAAGACATAAATGCGTGTTCAGAAATATTACATTATGAATACTTGCAAGATAGATACATTCAGTCATTTCATTGAGAGCAAGTTGGTGATGTCGTCGATCGTAACATAAAAACTTTCACCGTCCGTGTGATGAAACACAGTTGCGTCTAGAGGCACTTGGATGTAGTCTATACCAACAGGAAGTGTAAGGACCAGAGAGTGTAACATCTTACAATCATTACCCAGACGTTATAACGTTGCATCATCAATAAGTGGGGGTCGTCTGTTAGATGACATATCAAAACTCTGGGACTTTTTACATTTTTCAACTCTTTTTGACTGTTTTGTCAACTCTTCCTGCAATTACAGGTTTTTGGTCATCATAACATTTCTAATATAATTTTAAAAGTAATTAAAACTCTAAAGAAGCTTTTTATAAATATAAAAATTATTACCTCTCCAAAAATCACCAAATCTTTAGGCCATTGACAGAAACTTCCAATAGCTTCCCCCACCACGGTGTAGTATGGAGATGGTACTGGAAGAAGTGACGCTTCGACACCTTGTATAACATCATCAACCAACACTTTAACATGATAGGTCAAGAGTTGTTGATGGTGCACAACAGTCTCAGGTCCGGATGGAAAAACCATTCCTCTAGCCACTATTTGATGCTCACCATTACAACCTATGGCGAGACGACAAGGGATCGGCTTCTGTTGTTCAACATGAATGTAAATCAATGTTATAGCCCTTATAATTGAAATATAATCAATAATATTGAAAAACATAATATTTTAAGAGTAAATACCTGAAGGCCATCAAATGGATTTGGATTAACTGAGTAGCAACTACTGCGAGTTGGTGGTCGGGGTTGTGGAGTTATGTCCACTTCGGCATCAACATTTAAGCCCATGCGCTGAAGGATAGCTTCGTATTTTTGCTACATACTGTCAATCTTACTTTGTACCTCTGCTGCATACTCTTTCCTGACACGTTCGGTGATACCAACCTCCAAATCCTTCATGATAATATACTTAATATCATCTACCGACACAACCCCTCTCTATCGTCTGCTGGCAGCATCAGGTCTGCCATATACATCCCTCACTGTGACGTAGACACCATATCCCCTAACCCGACCAGGATGATCCTCTTTACCAAGGGCTTCCGATAAGATGTCGTGGTGTCTCCTTGGGACAAATGTCCCTTGAGTTGCTTCCTCAGATTTTTCAATCTGTTCTAAAAAAGAAAATTATGAAAACTAAATTAGTACTTAAATGAAATTTAATTCATATTATGAAAAAATGAGAGGCTATACTTACAATTTTTCCTTACAATTTTTCCGTACACCCCTCGTTTTCTCGTTGGGGATGTAATAAGATCCGTCTTCTTTCTTCTTTGATCGAGCTCGAATCCAATCTAAGCTGCGATCATCACTTAACATGGACCAGTTAAGTGACGCACACGAAGAGGCAGAAGACAGTAGTGGGTCTGATAAAATCTACTGTGACCTCATCCCAGCATAACCAGCGGAGCCCAAAAAATGTTGATGCTCATTATGCGACTGGCTTTCCCTGGCTTCTTGCTTTTTTCCTTGAAAAATAAAGCATCACATTCATTAGTTTTCAACTCAATCATAAAAAATTATTAAGAATCATCACATAGGAGAGTAGGAATTATAATGTCATATACCTTGAAAATCTCAGTCTCACGCTCTTTCTTGAATTGCACCCATTTCTCTTCGGTCAGATAATTATATAGCATAATAGGTGATACGTATCTTGGGTGCTTATTGTTAATGAACTTATGCACCAACTTACTCTTGAAATCTTTCCATCGTATCCCAGCAACTCTTAAATTAATTTGTTTCCTTTCGTCGTCGGGTATGCTGAACTCCTTCTGAAATACAACAATAATAAGCGATATTTATAACCATAACAAAAAAATATATAATCAATTATTAAGTTTACTATGTATGAAGTGATGTAATACCTTTATATCTTCCCAAATCATGTCTTTAAGGCCTTTAGGGACTTATGCCAATCACTAATATTTATATACACATGAATACGGACCAAAGACCCTATATAAGAATTGAAGTTCGTCTTATGGGGTCTGATCGGCTTATTGCGATCATCAAATTCAATCGCATTTACTTCATCCCCCTTTCTTCTCATGTTTTTGCACCTAGTTGGTCCTCTAGTCTTTTTTTTTTTTTTACTAATATTCTGATCATCAGATGAACTGGAAGAATCAACCATGACTTTCACGGGACTGTGCACGTATCTGCGTATATAACAAAACAAAAATATATAAACAAATTAGTAAGCGAATAGTAACAATGAATAGAGCATAGATGAACAATATTAAAAAGTTCTAAGTAAGAACGTAAACGATCCTAAACAATTATATTGTCTCACTAATGACGGTCAATCCACAATCCTTCTTCATGATCCTCATGTATGTAATTTGTTTCAAGATTATCTTCCCTTATAATTGCATCTAGTTGTATACCAATAGAAAATGGAGGAGTTTCGTCAAAATGATCATACTCTTCTTCATCCACCACATTACCAATGCCAACAATATGTCTTTTGCCTTGAAGGACAACTGACCTCTTAGTATTTGCTGGATCAAGAACATAAAATATCTGTTTCACTTGTGATGCCAGTATGAATGGCTCATCAAAATAACCCAACAGACCAAAATCCACCAAAGTAAAGCCTAATTCATCCACCCGAACTCCTTGTTTATTATCAACCCATTTACATCGAAATAGAGGAAACTTGAACTCCCTGTAATCAAGTTCCCAAATAACTTCAATGACTCCATAATAAGACATTAAGGAAAAATCTCTTGACATTGATACTTGAGTCACTCCATTATTTTGCATCGTGCTCTTATCATCTTGACGTTTTGTATAAAATGTATACCCATTAATATCATATGCTTCATAAGACCTCACAAGCATGCCAGGGCCGTACGCTAACCACTTTACAATTTCAGAAATGTTATTCGACATTTGTGATAATTCTTGCAGCACTTTATCTTTGAACCATTTTACAAATGAGCGATTATGTTCATTAGTCACCCACCTTTCACCTTTTGAAGGATTTTTCCGCCTTAAAATGGACATGTGCTCGTCCAAATATGGATGAACCTCAGTAAGGTGTTGTAAAACAAGGAGGTGTACTTTGTCTCGCAATTCAACACTAGGCACAATTGTTTTGCATCCAATCGTACCTTTACCTTTCAGTCTTCCCTCGTGACGAGATTTAGGAATACCAATAGCATCGATATCATCTAGGTAATCAGTACAAAAATCAATAACCTCCTCAGCAGCATAACCTTCAATGATACTGCCTTTAGGTCGAAATCGATTTCTCACATATCCTTTTAATATACCCATGTATCTCTCAAATGGATACATATACCTCAAGAACACCGGACCACAAATCTTAATTTCTCTCACCAAGTGAACAAGTAAGTGCACCATAATGTCAAAAATTGATGGAGGAAAATACATTTCAAATTGACATAGAGTGATAACAATATCGGCCTGAAAATCATCCAGCGCATCTGGATAAACAACTTTACTGCAAATTGCATTGAAAAAAAAAAGCAAAGTTTTATAATGACATTTCTAACATGTTTTGGGAGTATGCCACGAACTGCAACTGGTAACAAGTGTTGCATTAAGACATGACAGTCATGAGACTTCATACAAAACAATTTCAAGTCCTTCATCGACACAAGACTTTTGATGTTTGATGAGTATCCAGATGGAACCTTAACGGAATTTAGGTACTCACACAAACTTGTTTTCTCCTTTCTAGACAAAGTGTAACAAGTTGGGGGTAAATAGGTACGCTTTTCCAAATCTTGCGGTGCTAACTTATCCCGTATCCCCATTTCTACCATGTCTTTTCTGACTTTGATACCATTTTTTGTCTTTCCTTGAATGTTCAATAATGTCCCGATGACACTATCACATACATTTTTCTCCACATGCATTACATCGAGACAATGCCTTACCTATAAGTGTTCCCAGTAGGGTAGATCCCAAAATATGGATCTCTTCTTCCAAAGACTCTTTTGAGGAGGTTTAAAAGGTTTTCCAAACATAACATCAATATTTTTAACTCGTTCATAAACCTCATTTCGTGTTAATGGTAAGCGAGAAACTCGAGTCTCGGCTTTTCCATTGAAGAGATTTTTCTTCTTTCGATAAGGGTGGTGAACAGAAAGAAATATATGATGACTCATAAACACATTTTTCTTACAGTTTTTCAACCAAAGATCAACCGTATCTTCTTCACAAACAGGACACGCTTTAGCTCCTTTATTAGTATACCCCGATAAGTTACCATAAGCTGAAAAATCATTTATGGTGCAAAATATCATAGCACGTAACGTGAAATTCATTTGGCTATGTGCATCAAATGCTAACACACTTTCATTCCAAAACAATTTTAAATCTTCAATTAGTAGCGCTAGGTAAATATCTATGTTATTTCCCGGTTGTTTAGGCCCTGATATTAGCAACGACAACATGATGTACTTGCGCTTCATACATAACCAAGGAGGAAGATTGTAATTCACCAAAATAACCGGCCAAGTGCTATGTCGACTACTCATGTTACTGTGCGGGTTCATCCCATCTATACATAGTCCAAGTCTAAGATTCCTATCTTCTCCACCAAATTCGGGAAACATCCTATTAATGGTCCTCCATTGAGGAGAATCAGCATGGTGTCTTAGATTTCCATCTTCTTTCCTCCCATCGGCATGCCACCGTATGTTCTTCACATCCTTTGCATTGGAAAATAAGCGTTTAAATCTTGGTATTACGGGTAGGTATCATAACACCTTTGCCGGAGAGCCTTTCTTATCCTCCCAATTAACATTTCTTTCCTTTCGCTTATACCTCGATGCTCCACACTTTGGACACAGGTTCAAGTCCTTATACTCATTCCGATACAATACACAATCGTTTGGACATGCATGTATCCTCTCGATCTCCATCCCATTGGGCACAACATTTTCTTTGTTTCGTAAATTGAACTAGGAAGTTCGTTATCCTCCAGAAGCATATCTCGTAAAAGTTCCAATAAATTGTGAAACTCCTATCACTCCACCTATTCTTCGCTTTCAAGTTATACAACTTAAACACAGCAGACAATTTTGTGAATTTCTTACAACCAGAAAATAAAGGCGATTCAGAATCATTAAACAAGCTATCGAAAATATGATACTTTTCGATGAAATCCTCTTGTATGTCATGCATCATTTCATCTATCAGATCATTATCCACATCATTCTGATCATTGTCCAAATTATTCTCCTCTTGATCACCCTTATCATCACCGGTGCTCGTCCTAGGAAGTATACTATCACCGTGTCATATCCATCGTGCATAACCTTCCTTAAACCCACGACGAATCAAATGACTCTTGACTTGTTCAGAGCTACGGAACTTTCTCAGATTCTTACAATCACAACAAGGACACAAAAACATTTCTTCACCTTCTTTTATTTTGTTTTCCTCGGCACATTTCATAAACTCTTCAAATCCTTTCACATATTCATGTGTATTACATCTCCCATACATCCAGCTCCGATCCATATCTAATAACATATATATCAAGATATTTACCATGTGCTAAAATGAATGAAATCACCTTAATTTATTATTTTCATTTTTATTTATAAAATCTTACGAAAATTTTGACAGAGTCTTCCCTATAAATTGGACTTAACCAACCTGTAGAGGGAATCAAAATGACATAATAAAACTAAAATATTTAACTTCAACATATTCAAAACTCAAACAAAACTCCAGTCGAACTTCAACATTATCATCTAGTCTAAAATATTCAACGTCAACATGTTAAAAACTCAAATATTTTTAGCATTTTAATTATTCACTATATACGCTCATATCTCCAGATTATCACAACATAATCATCTCGACTCACCAAAACATCTAACAAGTACAAAACATCTCAAATAATTCACTTATAAATATCTCACAATCATTACTAAAATAAAATTAACATTCTACAATTTCAATAAAACTCCAATAATTTAAAAATTGAATTTATAAATCTATTAATTCAAAATCAATAATCTAAATTCTAAATTCGAACAAGACTAATAATTTCATTTAAATCAATAAACAAATTAAATCATAAATAATAAATTCAATTATAAACTAACAAAATGAACAAACTAGTTTAAGCTTAAAAAATGAAAAATTATCGTGTTGGTGGTGGACCTTGCGGGGTGGGACGGTGGCGGCTGGGGGAGGTGCTGGCTGGGGTACGGTACGGTACGGGTGAACGCGGCTGGGGGAGGGACGGTGGCGGTTGGCGGAGGTGCCGGTACGGATGAACGGTGGTGGGCTGGGTGTGGCGCACAGAGGGAAAAGAGAGGGGAGCGGGGTGGAGGTGATGCGCTGCGGAGAAGAAAAGAGATGGCTCGCGATGAGAAAGAGAAAGAGCAGGTACCGGCGGCGGGGGAGAGCTGTGATAGCACCGGAGCTGTACTGCCGGTTGGTGGTGACGGTGGCGACGACGGGGGAGAGGTGTGATGAACGATACTGGCTTGGGGAGGCTGAGCTTTGAGGGGCACTGTGGAGTGAGCGGCGCTGTGGAGTGAGCTGAAGATTAACTAGGAGAAATACTTAACTTAAAGGCGGCGGTTCCTTTCAAGAACCGCCGCCTTTAGTTAAAAGGCGTTGGTCTTTTTTAAAGAACCGACGCCTATAATTGTATTATAGGCGTCAGTTCTTACTAAAGAATCGACGCCCTTACTTAGGCGGCTCCACCAGCGTCGGTTCTTACTAAAGAACCGACGCTTTTTATAAATTTTTATTTACAATTTTGCCACCGCATTTTTTGAGGCGTTGTTTTTTAAGAAAAACGACGCTAATATGTTTTTTTTTTTTTTTTTTTTTTTTTTTTGTAATTTTGTACTAGTGTTAAAAGCTTGTCGCATTTAGAAAAAAAATCACATGACAAATACTTTTTATATATAGTCATTGTTTGTTACAAATTAAAATACAAATTTTAATTTAAGTCTAAGTCAAATTTAAAAATCTATCTCAACCTCATATATGATTGGACATTGAACTTTTCAACAACACATTCCATCATTTTTTTATTAAAATCAATTAAAAATCTGATTTTATTTTACTTCAAATCGGGACATAGTCATATTTTATGAAGGTTTAATATCTTGTATCATAGATGTTCTCTCTTGCCTGCAGGGAGAAGCAATCACGAATCAAATAAGCACCTCGAGTCATTGAGCTCTTGTGCGAGCACTTATTGTGTGTACAAATTTCAGTGCCGAAGCTTGGCCCTTAGTCTGGCCTACCCATTACATTTCCTACTTATTTCCAATGCTTCCGAATTCTACAACAGCTCAAGTGCTTTAACTGATGTGATTAAGTGCTTGTTTTAGTTCATCTATATTTATATAATATATAAAAGCAATTGAGTTTTGACGGGAAACTCAACTTTTAGTGTTGGCAACGGGGCGGATCGGACCCCGATCCGTCCCGTCCCGAATTTTTTTTGCCCGATCGGATCCGCCCCGCGATTCGTCAAATTTCGGGTCGGGTCGGTCCACCGATCCGCCAGAATTATTTTTTTATTATTTTTTTTTTAGTTTTTTTAAATATATTTTAAATTAAATCTTTTGTAAAAAATTTAGAAAATTTATTATTTTTATTAAATTTTATTTATTTTATTGAAACGAGACGTATAGAGGCCGATTCGCCGATTCAACGGATCGAGTTTTTTTGCCATCACTTATTGAAATTCTTTCTTCAAATGAAGAACATGAAAAATGTGTTTTCTTTAAAATGCAAAAATTGCAGGTTATTCCCAGAAATTAAAGTTTGCTACAAAATGTACATATTAGGTTTTTATACATGATAAAAAAATTATATTAAAAAAAATGTCGGATCGCGAATCGGGGATCGGGGCGGATCGGATCAGCCCCGATCCAAATCTGCTCCGTGAATTTTCGAATCGAGGCGGATCACATAAATTTCGATCCGTCGATCCACGGATCGGGATTTTTTTCGGATCGGATCGGGTCGATGGATCGACGGGACGGATCGAATTTTTTTGCCATCTCTAGCTTTTATTGTGTTCACACTCCAAAACTTAGCTTTTATTGTGTTCACACTGCTACTTCTACTTAAACATTTTTATGGAGAATTTTTTTCACTTATTTATATTTGGTTATTTATATTTTTTCAGCTTTTATTGTGTTCACACTGCTATTTGTACTTAAATATTTTTATGGAGAATTTTTTTCACTTATTTATATTTGATTATTTGTGTTTAAATATCTCTTTTCATAAAATTATTCTAATCTTTTAATGTTTTGAATCTTACAAATAAGTATTTGTGTGCACTCATACAAATTCAATGTAAAATTTTCAGTTCAAAATTATATCGAAGTTGTATTATGCATCTAATACTAAATAAATATTATCTTATAAAACTTTTTATAAATAATTTTATTTTTTTAGTTATTTAGTACATCTAAAAATTCTAGCTCATTTGTATTGCGTTTTATTAAATTAATTAGTATTTTTTATAAATAATCTTATTTTTTTTAGTTATTTAGTACATCTAAAAATTCTAGCTCCTTTGTATTGCGTTTATTAAATTAATTAGTATTTTTTATAAAAAGTTACATTTAATACGTAAATAATTTTTTACAATAACTGTAATATTTTATTGGTCTCAATCTTATGGATAAATAATTTCGTTCGGTCATACAAATCCAATGTCGAATTTTCATTTCCATTTATATCGAATATTTAATCAAGTTGTATTAAATTTGGTTTTAAATAGTCATACTTTTAAGTTCTTTGCTGCATATACATAATAACCTTCTTTTCTATATCAAATTATTTATCAAAATAAATTAAATTACAGTTAAATTTAATTATTATTTAATTTTTTATTCCAGAAAGTCTCATATTACATTTTTTAACATTAACGGTTAACAAATTTATTTATATTGTTTTGAAATTATTTAGTTATTAATGGTTTTTTTGTCATAACTATTAAGTCTAAATTTTAAAAAATAATTTACTATGACATGATATTAATTGTTAAATTTTTATTCAATATTTATGATTTTTAAATTTCTGCAACAATAAGTAAATTGTCTCCCAATTTACTTAACTGAAAATTGAGATAATCAATGTTATATTATAATTTTCATAAAAAAACAATTACGATGTCTAAATGTTGCAAAAACCTATAATACCATGAATTTGATGTATCTTTGTCAATATAAAAATTTTAGTATTTTTTTTCTTTTTTTATGATTATTGAATTCATTTATTATACGTGTTGTCTTGGATAATGATTATGAATTGTAATAGCAAGAATTATTTTCAAATGATTGTGAATTTGAACAAATTAATCTTTGACTCCTTAATTTTGATATGTTGACAGTAAAAAGTGTGTTGCATTTTTTTTAATTGAACGTTTGCCTTTATTTTTATTTTTTAATTTTTTTTAAAATTTGGCGGGTTGGCTGTTTGAAATCGCGTTTTTGATAATTGAAACATAAACTAAATCGTTTAAGGCAGTTTGGAATTTTTCCAAACAGAACCGAACCAAATCAAATCATTTGTTGCGGTTTAATTAGATTTCACTATTTATTTATTCACCCCTACTTTGTTGTGTACAAGAGAAAGTGAAGATTCCTCTTATGGAAGACTATCCTCTTATTTTGAAATATTTGTTATATGGTAGAGACGACATGATTAAAAATTTCGTTGAGAACATTCGGACATATAATATGATATTTTCGTTCACTTCTATGGGGGGATCAGATAATGGGCTAAATGATGGTGGAGGGCTTCTCGTCTTCAGATTACACGGTCAAAATTGCCATAAGATTGGGAGTCTGTTTCCTTATACGGTTTAACTCTACAATTTGTTCACTTTACATTGTTGACAATGTGAATGAGGTTGAAAGCAGAAAAAGGGTCGTGTGGTATGTATTATGTATTTATTGCTTTTATATTTATATTGTTTACGGATAATTTTGTTGTTATAGTCTAAAATTTAATTTATATCTTTTAATGTCCCTTAATAGGAGTAAATCATGCGATTCAATGTTGCATGATTGTATAGTTTTTGATTTGAAAAATATGCTTGACAAATACAACAAATTGTTAAGGCAATTTAGGTTGGTTTGGAAAAGATGATTGAGGAAAACATTTCAAATGTAAGACTTATACTTATTAGTTGGTGGGCGACCGATGATAGCCAATATGATTTTCCTATTGTCGATGAAATTGTCGAATTGATCGTATGTGGATTTTGATAGACGACTTGGACACATGGATATCTTTATTGCGCCACGTGGTGGACCGTTGCATCGAATAAGTGAAGAACACAAGTTCTTTATGAGAAATATTGATCATACACAGAAATTATGCAATGGAACAAGGTTGATAGTTACAAAACTTGGCGACCATGTTCTAGAAGGCCAAATTCTTTCTAGCATCAATGCAGGACACAAGTTCTTTATTCCAATGATATCGTTTAGTCCTTCTGATTCTAGAAAACCTATTAGATTTCAAAGAAGACAATTTCCATTAATGGCGTCCTATGCCATGACTATCAATAAGAGTCAGGGACAATCATTTTCACATGTGGGACTTCTTCTTAAACGACTGGCATTTACACATGGACAACTTTATGTTGCAATTTCAAGGGTGACAAATCGTTTCGGATTAAAGATGTTAATTTGTGATAAGAATGGAAGACCAACAAAATCAACAAATAATGTTGTGTACAAAGAAGTATTCCAGAATTTGTAGTCATATGAAACCAATATATCTCTTATTTGCAAAATTTATTTATTTTACCTCATCTAATTTCACATTAAATTATCTTTATCAAGACGTTTCTTCCTGTGCATCGCACGGGTGATTCACTAGTTATAATTAGATTATTTGAGATAATGTATTTTAAAATAGTAATTTTTTTTTTTTTTTGGAAAAACATGTGATTAAAAATTAAGAAAGAAAAATATATTGAAGAATGTTATTAAAAGTAAGTGAGAGAAAAATATTAAAAATTATAATAAGGCTCAAATAAGGGCTAAATGGACTACATGATAGCTTGTAGCAGTCTTGTTAACGGGGGTAATTATATCGCCCCTTACGATGCTGTAAGAGGAGATTCATTTTTTCTAAGTTCGACACGAGATTATAAATAATCCACTTTTTTTTTCTTGCTTGAGTTTCTACCATCCTTTAGTAGGGATTATAGCGTTCATCCTTGTTCGAGTTCTTCTTGTCGATACTATTCAACATTAAGCCCTTGTTCTCTTTACTGTTTTGAGGTCGTTTTTTATTTTTATTTTCGAAAACGCTAAAAACGCGTTCTCTTTACCATTTTCGAAAACGCATTTTGGAAAAAAAAAAAAAAAATTATACACAAAACTGAAAATGCCCGAAACATCGTTTTGGGCGTTTTGTGTGTATTTCGACAAAAAAATGTCCAAAACGCGGAAAACGCGTTTTGGGAATTTTTTTTTTTTTTTTTTAATAGAATTATCTTATCTCAGAACTAAGTTTAATATAGAGTTTTTATTTATTTTTATTTTTTTATTATTTTTTTTAGAATTATCCTAGCTTGGAACTAAGTCTAAATAAAGATTTTTTTTTTTTTTTTTTTTTGAGAATTATCCTAACTTGGAACTTAATTTAAATAAAGTTTTATTGAATTCAATATCAACATTACAAAAAAAAAATTAAATGAGAATTCTTGTTGTTATATTTCAAAAAATGCAATGATAAATGGACTCTGGTGATTTTGAAAGAACTTGCATTTTCTGAATTTTAATAGAAGTAGAGCTTTCTCAAGTCCCGAACCTGACCAAACTGTGTTAATATAGACTCTTAATGCTCACATTAGTGTGTTGCATGTAACCATATTTTTAGTGTATTGTGAAAGGAAATTTGAGTTGGAGTTAGTAGTATTCTGCAAGCAAATTAATTAAAAATAGTTTAAATAGTGTTCTGCAAAATTTCAAACAGAACGTATTTTCCAGTTTTTCATTTTCAAAAACAGTTTTCAGAAATGACAAACCAAACGCGTTTTCAGCAAATTTGAAAACAAAAATGAAAACACAAAACACAAAACATTTTTCGAAAATGAAAATACAAAATAAAATACAAACAGAACGCCACCTAAATATTTAACCAAAAAGTGATTCAAAATCCTCCATTTTCAAACATTCAATAAAGTCATATTTATTTTCACTGAGCAATGCACATACATGTAATTCTAGACAGATATTTTTTGGAGACATTTTTAAGTGATATTGTGATATGTCACACATTTACTGGGTGATGAAAATAACTACCCCACCACATAGTTTTTTACCACCCAATGAATGTGTGACATGTCATAATATCACTTAAAAATATCTCCCTAAAATTATTACACATAAATATTGCTTATAAAAAATTTCCATTTTCAAACATTCAATCAAAGTCTAATATTAATTTTCGTTGCACATACATAAATGAATCATGCTCCCCGTACACGGGAGCATGAGAGGGGGCCTAAACTAGTAGAGGGCCTCTGGATAATTCCCCTGGGAATAACCCTACATAAATATTGGTCATTATCATCAACATATTATTTCATGAAAATTAGTGCTCTGGAATTAGATCAAGATTCCTTTTAGATTTCACTTTAATAAAATCATGTTAATCGGTATAATCATCTAAAAAAATCTACTATCCGAAGATTTATTCTCTATATATTCCAAACCCATATATCTGGACACTTTTCATATCCAAAAACCACGATAGGTTACAAATATCATATGGGAATGGGAGTCGAGTGGTGATAGATCCAATGACTTGACCCCTTTTCCTTTTGGATCAACCAACGGCTCTTTAGATTTCAGAATTATGATATTATTTTATAAAGCAAATCTTGTGCTGACAACTAAAAAGAAAAGAAGTTATTCGAATGCACAGGTAGCCAGCTCATCTAGTTAGCTTTTGTGAGCATATATCTGGGCCTTTGGCTGGCTGGAATAACTTCTCTTCTAAAAAAGTCACTAAAATCTAAAGTGGGATAAAACTCCCAAATTGCCCCAGATCGAACCGGGTGATTACTTTTAGGTATTTAACTCGAATGAGTATTAGAATTGAGAATAAGCATGATTCAGTTCTCGATTCTAGACCAAGAACTGAATTCCTATATAAGTCAAATTATTTTAATATTTTTTTAAAATAAATTTGTCAATAATTGTAAGTGCTAAATACTCATAACTCCCAAGGGTCAAGTAAACTTGAGGCCAAAATATTTTTTTCAACAAAAGCACAACTTCACTTCACGATGGACCTAACACAATCATTTTGTCTTTTAAATTTAGCATTCGGTATGTAATGCAATTACTATCAATTTATAAATCAATTTATAAACAATATATCTGTTGTAACTGATTCCTAGTAAGAGAGCACTAGGTAATAGTTCTATCGCTATTGGAATTACATAATTTTTTATACCATTTTTTAACCACACATATTTCTCGAAACCACTTTTTACTCGTATATTTTACCTCAAAACAACAAAACCTATATATAAATTCTGGAAAGTCAACCAAACAGACCATTAGTTGTTCTTCGATTTCACTCGCTCCCCTCTTACAGGTCAAAACTTTATATTCGCTCTTCAAGATTCACACGGACCACACCATCAAATCTTATATTCGCTCTTCAAGATTCACACGGACCACACCATCAAATCTTATATTCGCAAGAATTTCTACTTTCTCCTTCATTTTTAAACCTAGTTTGTAGACATATAAATGCTAATTTAGGAAAAAATGTTGTTTCTTGTTATGTATGTTCTTATTGATTTGCGGTTGACCCATAATATTGATGGTTTATAATTGTAATTTTCATACAAGGACTTCTAATATTGGTTTAGCATTATTATTTACTTTGGATAATTTGTATATATTGGTGAATGTATCTTATTTATATATTTTTAAATTGTATTATGTTATTTTATAGGTATTAAGATTGAACATATCATTGGTTTGATTAATATAATGTTGTTGTAAACGTTAAAGATTTTTAATTCCATAATTAAATTCGGATTCGACAATTCCACAAACTAAATAGCCGAAAATTCTAATATCGTGCAATGCAATTATCACAAATTGAAACATTCTACATGCAATTTAGTGTTCACGTTAAATATTAACATAATAAATAAATAAAAGTGTTAATCTCTAATATATAAATATTTTACATGAAGTGCTCAAACAAAAATATTCTCTCTCCAAACCCAACACAATAGGCTATGAAAATATCCTTAACTTGGCTATTATTAGAACCCGATGCTAACTTTGTTAACGTAGGATTGGATTAGAAAAGTACTAGATCACTAATTGCGGTGTATGTTTCTTGATTCCAAATAAGCACATTTTATACTCTACTATGAAATGATGAAATAGGTTTCATGCACATCCAATATATTCGTATACTCACAAAATTGAGTTCCTGGAAACTTGACATATAAGTCAAGCATTTAGTTTAGCTAAAAAATAATTAACAATTAATTTTAGCATAAAAACTCATAATTTTTATCAAAACCTATTATAAATATTTTTTTTAATCAAAACCAAACGAAGAAAATAAATAAATAAAAATTGGCTTTATATTAACCATAAACATGAAGAAAACTGTATATTAAGTAAATTTTCTATATTATATGGGTAAATATATTACTACCACGAATTATACTAAAGACACTACATTATATTATCACCACTAATAAAATATATGTTCTATAAATACACCACAACACAAATACAAATATGCCCTTGTCTTATTATAAAAGGAAATAAAATAATAAAATATGTACACCACATGAGTTCTCCTCATTCACCAAAATCTGTACAATCATGATTTCATTTTCTTCCAAAAACTGGATGCGATTGTGAGTTCCACTTCACCAAAATGGTTAAGTAAAATCAAAAACCTTTTTTATTCCTTTATTTCCCATATCCCTTAATTTCTTGGCAAACTGGAACAAGAAGGAAAAAAAAAAGAAGAGGCAGAAAATTGCAGTGACTGAGAGGGCTACGGCAGCTCTATTAATACCAGTGACTTTGTAACAGGAAACACCAATAAACTCGATGAAGTCCGTGAAATACTAGGGAATTCATTTCCGTTTCCTCAAGCTTGATTGTGTGTAATATTGTATGTCTCGGTCTTTTGTGTCTGTTTTTGTACGTACGTATGTACGTATGTATGTATGTGTGTGTTTACCCATTATCATTCATTGTGGAAATGAACAGGGTGTGGGCGTGGTGACTAGTGTGCTTAAGAATTTCTGTTTTTGTATGTTGTATGTGTTTAACCATTATCATTCATTGTGGAAATGAACAGGGCGTGGTGACTGATGTGCATAAGAATTACAGAAGAAATGATAGAGAGAGCAGGCGTTGTGTGCTTAAGAATTAGTGAACTACAGATGAAACTTAAATGGTTGTTTATGTCATTTCATTTACGTCCAATTTTGTAAATTAACAAATTACTTAAATTTGTAGTGTAACAAATAAGGGTAATTATATTGACACCACAATTTTTGTTAATCAAACCACATTTTTCATATTTACTAAACAGATCACAAATAAATTGACTTAAATAACCCTCCAATTTTATTAAAACGGGAATTTTATAATTACACTACATTCATTTTGCAAAAATAACAAATAAAATGAAAATAAAATTAGTGCACCACAATCATCTTCTTCGATCTTCATCTCTCTACCCAAAAGGATGGTTATGGTACACAACAATCATCTTCCATCTTAATCTCTCTAAACGTGAAGGTTTGCAAAAATTTTCACATATTTTCCCAAGAAACAAATTATCTTATATATTTATTATTCTTTTTTTTTTTGAATAGAATTTATTATTCTTATTAACAATAACACACGATTGTCAGCATATGCAAATCCCTATTTATGGTTCGATAGAGATTTGGTCTCGGGAGATTTTATTACCTTTTGCACGGGTAAATGCTATCTTCTTTGTAATAGATAGAGATTTTGTATATATAAAGACACTACAAATCTAATTAAAAAACAATAAATTAAATTTTGCAGCAACTCTAAATATTATCTGGAGTGCACTTAAATCCGTGCTTGTGTATTTTTGTTAGATCCGCAAGAAGAAAATCATAAAAGAAGATTAGATCTTATGTTTTTTGAGTGTCATATCTTGATATTCATCAAATCTTATGTTTTGATCATATTTCTTAGTTTTTCTAGCTAATTGTCGTGTTTTCCGAAATATTTTATTGTTTTAATTGTTAACCTAAAAAGGATTGACGGTGTATGTTGTGTATCATGTTTTATTTTTATTTTATTTAACAAAGGTTATATTTGTAAAAAGAATGAGGTGTACTTATAAAATTTATGTTTTAATTAGTGATGTCAATAAAATGTGGTGTGGTTAACAAAATTAGTGGTGTTAATATAATTACCCAACAAATAAATTTTGTGGTGGCAATATATCTACCCATATCATTTATAGGAGAAGATCAACTCAAGTTATGGTATTAACACTATTTTGGTAAATGGTAAAAGCTACTTTCTTATCGAAAAGGTGAAAATTAAGTTGACATTTTCGACAATATATTTTCTATACGAGATTTGGAAGACTTTAAGAGATGATATACGAGCATCACTTTTTTCACTTATTCTTTAAACTTTTTTTTTTTTTTAAATTCATTTTCAAAGCATACACTTTTTGTCAACGAGATAATTTTACAAATGAACCCATAAATTTTTCTTATTATTTAATTGCACATTCTCCAAAAATTAGTATTCACAAAATCTATCATAAAAAAGTCAACATCAAACCAAATACACTTTTATATAACAAAAAATGATTACCTATTTTGTAAAAAAAAAAAAAAAAAAATGTTTATAATAAAGAATGTAATACATGATTTAAAAAGTGATTTGAAAAGATATGTGTGATTAAAAAATAATTTTAAAAAAAATATATTATTTATTAATTTATTTATAAACAAGTTATCAAACTTGCATGATCACGTCTATGCATACCAACAAAATTAGTGCTAACATTATCTTTCAATTAATGGGGATAATTACTGTTTTAATCTTAAAAGTTGATCAGTGCCATGTTACATTTGACATAACATTCAAAATCAGAACAACTACTTTTCTGTTTGTGGGGTTTCAAATGACTTTTAGGTAGACACGATTAACAAGTGACAAATCCTCACTTTAATTAGACGAATATATTATGAAGATACATCATGCTTTTGTCTCCCTTCTTTAATAGGTGTAGCCCACACCCTGAGGGCCCGAACCGACCACGTCCAAGGTCATTGGTTCGAGAAGGTAAATCCAGGTTATGCCTCCAAGTAGCTAGGGTGGAAGGGCTTATGGTAAGTATGAGCAAATTTCAATAACTCCCGCTTGTCACAAGGCCAATTCCACATTGCGGGGAATCGAACCAAGCACACAGCTGCGCTGAGCACTTACCACTCATCCCCTTTGCCACTTGGAGATGTGCCCTGGGGGCCTCCCTTCTTTAATAAGTTGAATGTCCCATGGAATAACTAAACCTTTTGTTCTTTCACCCATCTCCTTGAATATTTCTTTTTTATTAAATAGTAATAAAGTGAATATATCAGGTCAAAATGCAATTTGGTCTCAATATCACACAAAATAATGTTATTTGTCTATCACCATGTACATAACGATGTACAAATAAATGACATGAAAGATAAAGAGAAAAAAGAAAAAAGAGAAAAGAAAAGAAAAGAAAAGAAACTCAATTATTATAATATTTCCCAAGAAAAGAAAAGAAACTCAATTATTATAATATTTCCCTATCTTCTATCTCATCTATCTGATGTACATATATGATCACTCTTATGCAAGAGAAAAAAAAAATCTTATATGTTATATTTTTAGTTCTTACATTCGGTTAAAATTGCATTTTGAATGGCTAAATCACTTCCAATTTGTAATTTTGCGATCAAATGGTTCAAATTAATCCATGCCAATAGTTAAAAAAGACAATGAAAATTATAAATAGGGCACTCGGTTTATTGCACCATCTTAAATAAATTCTACAAATTTGATTTTTGGTCTTCTTTCTCTCCAAATATTGTCATTTTTAAAAGATATTTTGAACTTCCTAACATTCAAGACGTCATTATTTTGATAGAGACGATGACAATTGAGCTTCGATTCACCAACCAAGACTACTATTTTACTATACTAAGCGTAAAGTGAAGTGTTAAATTTTGATAGACAGACCTCCAAGTATCTTGCTAAACACACATATATGGAGGAATCCGTTCAAAGAGTAATGTTATTTGTATATCACTGTGTACATACATATGGTTGTACAAATAAATGACATGAAAGAGAACAAAAAAAAAAAAAAAATAGGAAAGAGAAGAAAATAAACTCAATTATTATAATATTTTTGGGATGCGTGAAATTTTTACGGGTATTTTAAGTTCATGGCGAGTTTGGAAGTTCAAACACAAGAGTTCTTATTCACAACTCACATGTCGTCACCTAGCGCAACACTATCTTTCTCACCGTCTGAAGATGTACCAACCCTTTTCATTTATATGATTAACTGAAAAGATTATAATTCATGGGGTGAGCATATGCATGCCCAATGAGCAGAATATGATGCACATGTGTTATTGCACATTAATATAGGCAAGTCAAGCTTATATATTCAAGAAATGTAAATAATAATGAGATGTTCACTTTTAATGAAATCACATAAATATTTCCAATGTATATCAAATAATCAAATAAACATATCACACTCACTTTGGTCCATAAGTTCTACATTCTGCTTACATAAGTATCAATACTTCATGAATATGTATCTATCGATACATGTTCATCTGCATGCTTCATGTATCGATACATTCATTCAGGGTATCGGTGCTTGCAGTCATTTCTACACTGCAAATCTAGATTCAAGGAATCTCTACAAGGGTTTTACTATATTTTGAACATGCAAGACCTTATAATATTAAGATCATATTATTACATTAACACGTCTTGATCATAACAAAATATTAGACACACATTCTAACCTTGACTTCTAGAATTGTGGAGGAAGGAAGGAATCCATTTTTTCTCCTTAACTCACGATTTCTTTACTATATTTTCTGTGCGAGATCTTCATTCTCATTGATTGTAACGATTCGGGTCCCACTTAAGGGACTGTCCCGGCCTTTAGATGAGGCGTACTGTCCCACTGTATCAACACGAGTTTTTTCAACATGATTTGTCCTTACTGGCACGCTTCCCGATAAAACTTCCGAGGAGATCACTCATCCTATAATTTCTCCAAGCCAAACACGCTTAACTGTGGAGTTTCTAACGATGGACTTCCAGAAAAGAAGGTGTACCTTGTTGGTATGAGTAGTACCTATTATTTCTTTTAAGCTCTCTTAGTCGGAGTATTACATTGATTGCTATTTATAGCGTTTAGTGGCTACATCAATTGAAATGAGGTGTGGGCGTATGAGATTTAACTCCCAAAATAGTTGGAGATGGAAAGTTTAACTAGCAAGAGGTGGGAGACATTATCCATTCAAGCAAGAGTTGCATTCTTATGATTGAATGAGTAATGAAGTCTACAAAGGTGGTGGTGGAAGTCTAAGTGCAACCATGTCCATTCCTAGGAAGAGACCTCATGGTCGCTTCCTCTAAATTCCTAGTTTTGAGTTGTTGTATTTGAGCTTAAATTTGAGATATCAAATGAGTTCTAAATCTTATGTTCTTGGTACTATTTCAAAGTACCTATAAAGTACTTTCATCTGCAATTTATCACGCAAGAAATGAATAATCGGGAGGAAGTTATGGCTTTTCGAAATAAGCCGCTCAAAACAATTTGTTTTTAACCGTTCGATAAAGTACTAATTTTAAAAATTCACCGAGAACTATCATTTAATCGAAATTAAGAACCGATTTCATATTCTCGAAGATCGTTTCAAACTTGTCCGTAGATACATCACATGTATTCAAAAAGGGTCGGAAGTGATGGAAAAAATCTCGAAAAGAGAGGTACTTAAACACGTTTTTATTGTTACTTTTCATTATATTAATATTTTCGTTTTTTTTTTCTTTAAATTCCCCAATAATTAAATAAATTATGGAAAACACTTTTATATGTCGTATTGGATAATAAATAACGTCATAACTATTCAGGTCCTTACAATTTTCCTACCTTCTATAACATCTATCTGATATACATATATGATTGCTCTTATGCAAAAGGGAATAAAAAATTCTACTTCGCCCGCGAGGTGTACCATGCGGGTGACCTCATCCTCACATGGGGCGGGTCCACTCCACCTTGGTGTGGGACCATCCCCCATGTGAGTGGGAGGTAGCCTGCATGCACGGTACACCGTTGGGCACTGTAGCAAAATTGAAAGGAAATAAATTACTCTTGCACGTTAAAATCAACCATCTTATATGTTATATTTTTAGTTCTTACATTCGGTTAAAAGTGCTATTTGAATGGCTAAATCACTTCCAATTTGTAATTTTTCGATCAAATGATTCAAATTAATCCATGCCAAAAGTTAAAAAAGACAATGAAAATTATAAATAGGGCACTCGGTTTATTCCACCATTTTAATTGAATTATACAAATTTGATTCTTGGTCTTCTTTCTCTCCAAATATTGTCATTTTTTGAAAGATATTTTGAACTTTCTAACATCGAAGAGTTCATTATTTTGATAGAGACGACTACAGTCGAGTTTCGATTCACCAGTCAAGACTATTATTTTAGTATACTTACTAAGCTTAAAATGAAGTGTTAAATTTTGATGTATAGACCTCCAGCTATCTTGCTAATCAAACATATATGGAGGAATTCGTCCAAAGATTAATGTTATTTGTATATCACGACACTATGTATATACTATATAGTGATGTACAAATAGATGACATAAAAGAGAGAGGAAAAAGGAAAGAAAAGAAAAGAAAAGAAAAGAAAACCCAATTATTATAATATTTCCCCATCTCCTATGTCATCTATCTGATATACATGTATGATTACTCTTATGCAATATGAAATAAATCACAGGGTTAAAATCAATCGTCTTATATGTTACGTTTTAAGTTCTTACATTCTGCTAAAAGTGCGACTTGATATATCTCTTCCAATTTGTAATTTTGCAATCAAATGATTCAAATTAATCCATGCCAAAGTTAAAAAAGACAATGAAAATTATAAATAGGGCACTCTCTTTATTCCACCATTTTAAATAATTTCTACAAATTAGATTTTTGGTTTTCTTTCTCTCCAAATATTGTCATTTTTTCTTTAAAGATATTTTGAACTTTCTAATATTCAAGACATCATTATTTTGATAGAGATGACTACAATCGATTTCGATTCACCAGCCAAGACAAGTATTTTACTATACTAAATTTAAAATAAAGTATTAAATTTTGATAGATAGACCTCCAGCTATCCTGCTAGTCACGCATATATGGAGGAATTCGTCGAAAGAATTTATGAACTTAGGTCACTTTGAGTTATCCTAATAAAACATTTATGGAGGAATCCACCAGTTATCCTATTAAAATATTAACTTTTACTATTTTGTAAAGTTACATTCAAACAATTTTATCTACTCTCATAGCAAAACTAGTGTTGGATTACTTAACTTTTTGTTAAACTAGTAGTAAGCACGTGCAACGCGTAAACGGTATATAATCTGAGTATTACATTTGAAACTATACTCTATTTTAAGGCAATTGAAAAAGTAATTTCCATTACATTGAACCTGATACTAAGAGGATGGCATTCCATAGCCTACTTAAAGGTAAAGTTGGTATGAATAATGAAATTACTTGAAAAATATATATTGATGAGTATTTTTCATGTCTTAGGTTTAAGTGGTTCGGTTTAATCTTGACAGATTTTAAACAAAACTTGCCAAAGTGATTTCTTAAGGACTAAGTAAGGGATCCAAGATGTGTATGAAGTTACAAACCATTTGATTGACGAATAAACGATCCATGATTATGAGAACATGAATTTTTCAAAGAATTAATGCAGCTCTCCTCGTCCCTCTAATTATTAGCTGAAGGTACATTCATTGAATAATATGTAAAAGAAAATTCTTGCTCTAAGACCAAAATTACCGACAAAGATAACTTTATAGACCATCTTTTCACCAAGTAGAGAATGTACCGACTGAGTAATACATATCAAATTCATCACCTGTAAGCCACAAACTCAGTAGCATATTTTACATTAACAAATCAATCATCTTCGAATCACACATGTAGCTGATAGACGAGGCTATCACAATTAAAAATCATAATGTACCAAGAAACAACTATAGAAGCTTCAGTTTGAGTAGTACTTTTCATATTCCAAAACCAGCCAACAAAATTAAGAAACCTTATCAATACACAAAATTGTACCAAAACTGATAAAGATCTTACCCATAGGTGTCATTGTACCAAGCTTAGAACCCTTGTTCTGAATCTTGAGTATAACGAGGTTTGGAAAGAGGATGAAAAAAATAGTAGCAGCAATTGTTAAAATTGTATCCCTTCTCATCTTCACTTGATTTTAACCTTTCATTATCAGTTCTCTCGGTGGTCCAATCTTCAACACTAAAAGGAATGCCACTAAACCCTTGACACATACAACCAAAAATAATAGGGGACTCATATTTGCCACAAGAAAATCCACCTCCCTTCAAGATTGAACAATTTTCTTAGTCTTCCTTGAAAAGCCACTTCATAAATCCAAATTATTATTCAAGAAATGAACATAAAAGCAAAAGCACCCTAGATTTATCCATTTCCACAAGAAACCCCTTTGTTGAAGTAATTATCTAATAATGAAATACAATATAATCTCGGGTTGAAAAACAAATCTTGAAAAACCCAACTACACAAACTATGTAAAAACAATAGAGGGTTCGTATACACATTTTTCAACTAAAAAATGACTATAGTAGAAATCAATTAACTTTATTTTTTGAAACACAACAATATTAACTAATAATCATTGTAAATTGAGGGGGTAAATCCAAGAACAAATGTTTTTACAAGTTAATAAAACCTAATTGCAAGCAACCAGACATAAGATACTCTTGAATTTCATTAAGTAGTAAATTCCAATAATTCCCAGACTTCCAATCCAAAGAAATCTTACAAATACATATAAAAAGAAAATAATCGAATACATAATGACAAGAAATGTTATGTCAAAAGGAGTTATAAAAATCGAAATAAAATATAATTGCCTGCATTTTCTGCCCTACTTTTGAAATCCACAATGCACTTCAAAGCTTAATCAATCGAAAACAATTCTTTTTTTTTTTTTTTTTTAAATTCGAAAACAATTCATCTTAGAAAAAATAAATTTGTAAAAACACGACAATCATATCATTAAGAAAACATGCCTAAAGGACCTAAATCCTAGTAATCAATCAGAATCTAAACTTCTTTGCACTCGGTCAATATTAACAAAAAACACTGGTAAAGAAACATCAACTACACAAACTATGTAAAAACAAAAGAGGATTCGTAAACACTTTTTTCAACTAAAAATTGACTCTAGTAGAAATCAATCAACTTTATTTTTTGAAGCACAACAATATTAACTAATAATAATTGTAAATTGAGGGGGATAAAACCAAGAAGAAATGTTTTTACAAGTTAATAAAGCCTAATTGCAAGCAACCAGACATAAGATACTCTTGAATTTCATTAAGTAGTAAATTCCAATAATTCCCAGAGCTTCCAATCCAAAGAAATCTTACAAATACATATAAAAAGAAAATAATCAAATACATAATGACAAAAATCGTTATGTCAAAAGGAGTTATAAAAATTGAAAGAAATTATACTTGCCTGCATTTTCTGCTCTACTTTTGGAATTAAAATCGTTATGTCAAAAGAAGTTATAAAAATTGAAAGAAAATATACTTGCCTGCATTTTCTGTTCTACTTTTGAAATCCAAAATACACTTCAAAGCTTAATCAATCGAAAACAATTCTTTTTTTTTTTTTTTTTTGAAAATCGAAAACATTTCATCTTGGAAAAAAATAAATTTGTAAAAACACAACAATCATATCATTAAGAAAACATGCCTAGAGGACCTAAATCCTAATAATCAATCAGAATCCAAACTTCTTCGCACCCGGTCAATATTAACAAAAAACATTGATAAAGAAACATCTAATTGAAAAATCGAATTCATAGTGAAAAAAATCGCTATGTCAAAATGAATTATAAAAATCCAAAGAAACGATACTTTACCTAAGATTAACAAAAAATACGCACCCGGTTAAGATTAACAAAAAACATTGATAAAGAAACGTCTAATTGAAATATATAATTTATAACGATATATGAATATACAGAAAACAGAATCTAATTGAAATAGAATTGGCAAGCGAACCACGAAATCAAAAAAGACAAGATATTGAAAGATTTTCTGATATTCCTACACAATTTTTGTTTGGGTTCGTAGAATGTAAAAGGGGATCTCGGCTTACCAGATGTCTCTCAGAGTTTCTAGGTTCTGGTCGCCGGTAGATCTAACATGGGTAACCTCAACGCCGATGGGAAATGGAAGATTTGACTACGACGATGGAGAGCGTGTGGGGGTGGGGGCAGAGAGGGCAACGGGGTTTGTCGTCTATTTTCTTTATTTTTTGAAGCAAATTGTCGTCTGTTTTCTAGAGTTTGGTGACGTTTTGTTTCCTAAGAAGACCTGGGTGACATTTTGTTAGGGTAACGGGTGGGAAATGGTATAATTGGTTTAGGCAAAAAAATGTGAGGGTAAATTTGTCAAGTGAAAGATTCTCCATCATTAATATTTTTTTAAGGTAGTTTAGATAAGGATGTAACCCACACCTTGAGGATTCGAACCAATTCTGTCTTGAGCTATTGGTTCGAGAGGTAAATCAAAAGTTCTGTCTCCCAGAGTCAGGATGAAGGGCATTGGTAATTTTCACGAATGGTGGTGACTCCCGCTTGTCATATGTACAAATTCATTATTTCAGGTTCGAACAATGCACCCGACTGCGCTGAGCAAATTTCCTACTCTTTACTTTACCATCGGGAGATACGCTACTGGGACAACTTTTGTTAATTAGTGGTTGGGTGGGGGTGGGGGTGGGGGTGGTGGGGATAATTCATTTTTTGGGGTGAAAAATGTAAAAGAGATACAAAATTTTGGAATTGAGTTTGAGTCTTTCGAACATTATTTGAGATTGTATTTTTTTTTTTTTCTGGTTTTCCCATTTTCCTCTCACAATAGTAAATCCCGAGGCAAAAATGCATCGGTTTCTGCTCCAAAGGTATGTGTAACGGTAAAGTTGAAAATAAAAGATCGAATATTTGAATCTTAACTTTTGGAATGCAGTATTTAAATGGGTTAATGGTACAAAACGTCCCTACCTTTGACATGTATTGCGTAAAACGTCCTAACGTTTTGATTTTTGATGCTAAACGTCCAAACCTTTACATTTTCTTGTGGGAGATATCATTTCTGTCAAATTTAACCACATTTCACCGTTAATTTAGAATTGAACAGTAAATATTTGACACATGCAAGGGCATTTTCGTCAAAATCAAAAGCAACCCATTCATATTTGGGTAATTGGCACAAAATGTCCCTACGTTTGACACTTATTGTGGAAAAACGTCCCTACATTTATTTTTTTGGCGAATAAAATCCCTACCTTTAAATTTTCTTGTTAATTAGTCCCCAAAATTTACTTTTCTTTCAATTTAGTCATTCTGTATTTTATTTAAAGGTAATTGTCTTCAAACGTGTATAACTTTTGATCTACAACTTCGAATTGCACTCCGTTTTTTGCGTTGAACTCCAAATTCAACCATCTTTCTTATGATGTATCATGTGCTCATTTATTAAACATTTCATTTTGACTTTTGTATAGTAAATACTTATTTTGTTAGGGCATCATTGATTGACGTAAATTGATTTCTGTAAATTTTATTGAAAATGTGAAATTTTAATTTTAGTGTGTGTTCGGCGGCCAGCGAAATTTATAAATTAGATTTATTTGACTTTTTTATTTTTTTAAGATAAAATATTTGATTAAAAATTGGTATGTTTAGCCCATGTTTGAGCCATATTATAATTTCTAATAACTTTTTGAACAATACACAATTTCTTTCTCCAATTTTTAAAAAGTGATTTGAAGAGAGAGAATGTGTATTGTTCAAACATTGATTTGAGATTATAATATGGCTCAAACAGAGGTTAAACATAACAATTTTTAACCAAACATTTTACATTAAAAAAATAAAAAAGTCAAATAAATCCAATTTATAAATTTCGCTAGCCGCCGAACACACACTAAAATTAAAATTTCACCGCTTCAATAAAATTTACAGAAATCAATTTACGTCAATCAATGATGCCCTAACAAAATAAGTATCTACTATACAAAAGTCAAAACGAAATGTTTAATAAATGAGCACATGATACATCATAAGAAAGATGGTTGAATTTGGAGTTCAACGCAAAAAAAGGAGTGCAATTCGGAGCTGTAGATCAAAAGTTATACACGTTTGAAGACAATTACCTTTAAATCAAATACGGAATAACTAAATTGAATGAAAAGTAAAATTTGAGGATTAATCAACAAGAAAATTTAAAGGTATGGACGTTATTCGCAAAAAAATAAACGTAGGGACGTTATTCACCAAAAAAATAAACGTAGGGACGTTTTTCCACAATAAGTGTCAAACGTAAGGACGTTTTGTGCCAATTACCCAAATATGAATGGGCTGCTTTTGATTTTGACGAAAATGCCCTTGCATGTGTTAAATATTTACTGTTCAATTCTAAATTAACGGTGAAATGGGGTTAAATTTGACAGAAATGATGTCTCCCACAAGAAAATGTAAAGGTTGGGACGTTTAGCGTCAAAAATCAAAACGTTGGGACTTTTTGCACAATACATGTCAAAGGTAGGGACGTTTTGTGCTATTAACTCCATTTAAATGTTGGAAGTCAGGTGCTTATATGAAAGGCAGAGTCATGATATGCCTTATCACCCCCAAGATGTCTCGTCTGGGGAGGAAAATCATTGCCAAAATGTTTACTCTAAGGCTGTGTTTGGTAATCTTATGATTGCCCACTATAATTCAATTTATAATATGCACAATTTTCTAAATTATTTTTTTATTACACACATTTTCTCTCTTCAATTTTTAGCCACACATTTTATTTAAAAAAACACAAATAAAACAAATTATAATACAAACCCAATTGTCGAACCCAGTCTAAGTGTGTAAAGACTTTATCCGCATTCGAACTTACATTGAAAGTGAATAAGGGGGAAGGCACCCTCTCACAGGATTAGTTCACGAAGCTGGGAAAGTTGGTTTATAGAAAAAGTAAATTAAAAAAAATAAAAATAAAAAAATTGCATTGGTTTCTTTCTTCTCCGTGGTGCGTGGTTGGAATATGGAATTAGAGGTGTCAATTCGGATGGTCCGGACTGGGTCGACCCATCAATATAAAAACTCGATAACGGTTCGCTTTAAAAAAAGTCCGCCCGCTGCGGGTTACGAGCCGGTTTCGGGTCAGCCCACAAATTTCGAATTACAACCCAGGCCCGCCTTAGGCCCATCCGAGTTGAGCCCATGCGGGTCGCGGTTCGTTATGATTTGACTCATATGAATAAAAACATGGATTTTTTCATATTTATAACAATTTTTTTGTCAAATTTCTAGATACAAAATGATTAAAATGATAAGTTCATATTTATACTATAAAATATTTACATAGATTTTAAAATTATATTTTATGATATATGAATTACTTTTAAATTTGCAAATTTAAATTAAACATAAACAAATAACAATTAAATGCTAAATGTATTTCTAATTACTATTATCAAAGAACATTACGTTGTTTAGTTATTACGGAGAAAAAAATAAGATTTTGCTTTAAAAGTTGTCTTAAAGTTTGTAGAAGAAGAGAGATTTCAATGTTATCATATTTAATAAAAACGATTTTTTTTAACGGGTCAGCGGGTTAACCGCGGCCCGCTAATGTTTGACCCGTAAAACTCGTGGTTCGCAACTTCATGACCCATAAACCGTCCGCACGAGTCCCGGGTCGGCCCGCGGTCTCGAGTCGATCCGGGTCGATTTTCACGGGTCTGGTCAGCCCGTCCGTCTTGACACCTCTATATGAAATTATGACCCTTGATTGGTATAAATTAAAAATAAATCATATTTTTAGTAAATTTTAATAAAAATTGATAAGATGTGTAATTGAAAAGTTCAAACTCACGAGTCTTAAAGTATAATTAATTAAAATCAGAATCAAACATGGATGATAATGACACTTCCTTTAGTGGGCGGAAAAATTGCTTCTCAGCAAAAAAATTTCAAAGACAAACAAGAAGCATATTCTTGAAGAGAGAATGTCTTATCTCAAGCTTCATCGATAAAAATCTCACTACATTCTCAGCCGTTCAAAGCGCAGCTTTTCTTCTCCTTTTTCTCCATCATCACCAGATTCTCACACAGTTCACTTTCTTCATTTTCTTTCCCCAAGCCAAGAATCTCTTTCCCTCTTTCAGATTCCTTCTTTTCCATTTCTTTCTCTCTAAACTTTCCTTTATCAATGATGCCTTTGTTCTCTCCTGTTCTCTTTCCCCTTCTCTTTCTCTCATTTTCACATCCTCTCTTAGTCCCTTTCACCATTTTCAAACCTCCCTTTAGGCTTTCTCGAAAACTAGGAATAAGTTCTTCTATACATATATCTCCACCCCTTCAAACCCATGTCTTCTTCAAACGTCAACCACCTCACTCAACCTTGCATTTACGGTATGCCTTTCAACTTGTTTCACTCAAACAATGTCTTAATTTGGCATTTATGCCCAGATGATTTCTGTACAAAGATCGTGTCTTTTTTATACTTTATTTATGATTTTGAGGTAAAAAAAAAACAGTGGTTGAAAATTTGAGAAGAAAATGTGTACTCAAAAAGTGTTTAAGAAATTGTGTAGTTTATAAAGTAGTTTATTTTGTTCATGTGAACAGAAGAGTCCTTCACAATTTTCTTTTGCAGTTTGATTGATGCCCATGCGATTTTTGTTACACGTGTAGAGATTGAATTGATGTGATATGATTGTGGGTTTTAAGCAGGTCATGTTGTTTCGTCTTACCCAGAAAGGAAGTCGAGCATTATGAAATGGCTAAGTAAGCTTTTCAAAAGGGGGACTAGTAATAGAGGAATCACAGAAGGTGGACAGCAGCCTCAGTTTCTGGGGGAGGAAAATATGTCTTGGCGTGCACCAGTTAGATCATTGGTATTATTATCTGACATTTCTTCTTAAAATTCAATTTCTACGGAAATTACAGAGAGTTTTCTTTGAAGCATATTTTGTATAGTTGTTTATTTCTACTATTGGAAACAAGCTTGTACATATTAAGTCTTAGCAATATGTGGATTTAACACAAGTTGGTTGCCAGCATGATTTTTGAGCAATATTGCTCTTAATTTTGAAAAATTCAATCTTCACCACTTTTTAAGCCCTTATCACAGTTGATGATTTTGGACATTTATTATGTATTTTATTATGGTTAATTTTCATAATTGCTCTACATTTTCTTTTGATTCTTGAAATGTTCTATGTTTATGAGAATAAGATTCTGTGTAAAGTTTGGGGATGCTTATATTCATTTGTAATGCTGAAATAATGGTTCTCTGATTTATGGAATAGTATGTGCACACTGCTTTATATCATGTTCTTTGCCTTCTGTTATCAAATATATACTCCTCTCCAACTGTTAATTCCAGATTGGCCTATTAGATTTTATAAGAAATAATAGTACTCGCAAAAAAATAAAATGCATATTTAGAATTCTGAAATGAGTAGAGAAATATTAATAAGAATAGGTTGCAAAAATGTAATGAAAAGACATATGTGAAATAACCCCTCATGGGGTGGCCGAGTTGGTGGAATAGGTGAGCCCTGAGGCTTTTGATTCGAGTTCGATTCCTACCAACACTTTCTTGGTTGGGCGTGTCACATTGGGTTGTCTAGTGCAGTTTACATGATTGACGTCGTTTGCAAGCTATTGCGTTAACTCGAGGGTTTACCCAATGCACACTCAGTACGTAGCTGCCGTGGATTCCCTCGTAAAAAATAAATAAATAAATAAGAAAAGAAGACGTGTGAAATGATGAAAACATATTAGCCTCTGATCATTAACTCAATTTATAAACAATACAATTTCTCAAACCACTTTTTAATTACACATTTTCTCTCAATTTTTCAACCAAACATTTTACCTCGAAAACATAAATAAACCAATTTATAATTGCTACATTGTTACCGAAGAGAGCCTTAAGTTTCCAGAAAATGTGGGTCAGTGGATCTGTTATGTATTAGCAAGTTTTACAAAGATGATGTCAATGCCTAATAGTACCAAAGTAGACTTGGATTATTATATTTCTTTTGTAAGAAACTTTTCATATGTCTGTGATACTTTTGTTCTGCTGTACATTAACACAGAGCCTCAACATGTTCAAGAAATCACAAAATTCTCTTAACTTCTCCAAATTTATGGTTGTCGTGATGGATACGGACTATGAAGCTTAGGTGTTGATGCCTGAAACCTTTCTAATATTATTCAAACGTAATTGGTGGCTGATATTTTAGCTCCATGCTAGCTTGATTATGGAAAATATGTTTGTTGTTTACTACTTACAACATTTCTTGCATTCTATATGAAATACGTTTCAAATCTCTTCAGGATGACCACCGTTCAAGGGCCAAAAAGGAGAAAGAGGAATTAGATCGTGCAATTGCGCACTCTATGAATGAAGATTTTAAGAGACCAAATGGTGACTTATTTTCCACCATATTTCTGTTGTTGGACAACACCAAACATATTCATGAGCTCAGCTGTTCCCACTACAGATGCTTGACAACTTCATTTTACAGGATACAGATGGAGAACAGACAACGACGAAGATCTAGCAAGGTCACTTCGTGATAGCCTCAATTTATCATCATACCCTCCATATGCTCCTCGAGACCCTCCATACGCCCCTCGAGACCCTCCATATGCTCCTCGAGACCCTCTATACGCCCCTCGAAACCCTCCATATGCCCCTCGAGATCATTCTCACAAGGGACACAGGTAATATATATTCAATCTAATGTTTCTGGACAATATTTATTCATATTTGCTATTAAGCATGTTTGGTTTTGGTTAATTGAAAAAACACTTCATGGAATACCCAAGTCAACTAGGACTAACCAAGTTCACAAGTAGTCACCTCATCTTTGCTGGTCATCTAGGAAGCATGGAAACCTCTACGGACCAAGCGTTTCGTTTCGGAAACGTTTCGAAAACTTGGAAACTCTTGGAACCTCCACGAAAACTTGAAAATAAGTTTCCTATTTTTTAATTAATTTTAGAAACTCTATGGAAACTTTCAAAAACGTCTAGAAAATTTCTTGGAAACTTTTAGGAAACTTTACGCGAAAAAATTTTACACTAAAGATACAAAAAATCGATGAGCTACTCATGGATGCAAAAAGTCATTACACCATGGATGCAAAAAGTTGTGGGCTATTCACGGTTCAAGCACTCCTTTACTTTAAGGTGTAACGTTCAAGATAATATGACAACTTAGTCCTTCATCGTGTTCCAGAATTGGAATGCATATTCTTCAATTCATTCGAAAAAGAGAAACAAATTAACACCAAAACGTGCTACAGATTTGGTTTTTGTTCACAGTAACCTACGTCTTCTATCAAGAAGAAGCCCACAATACTATGTCCAGGAAACTAAAATGTGGGATATAACTAGAGACCAGCTTGCTCTTTTGAAAATATTGGAATATTTGATATCGCAAATTTTTCTTTAGATGAGCCAGATATGGAGATCACGTTATTCAATGATGATGTTGATAGTGCTATAAATATTGATAGCGATGATAATGTTATAGATATTGATAGGGATGATGTATTTGTGTAAATTTGATTGTAGTATATTTATTATTAATTGATTGCAATATTTTTATTATTATTAAAATTATATTAAGTCCCTGATAGAGATTAAAATCAGATTTTTAGCGGATCTTAATAAAACTTGATGAGATATGTGGTTAAAAAGTTGTGGGACCCATAAAATATGTGTTTATGATTAATTGTTGAATTTGTCTTTGATAAAAATGTGATTTTTAATCAGAAACAAACAAGCTTTAAATAATTTTTGAAGTTAAATATTGCATTTAAATGAATAAATAATTAATTTTGATATAGCGTTTCATTTCCTACATTTTTCAAAAATCACGTTTCCCGTTTTCGTTTTCGTTTCCGTGCTACCTAGTTGGTCAATGCAGACGGCTTAAACTGCTGCCTATAATTTTGTTCAATTATTCGTATAACTTAAATTGACATTTGAATGTTCTGGTAAGTCACCGAAGTGTGAAAATAGCTCAGTGACACAAACTTGCACCAAATAATTCAATTTGATCTTCTGCTAGGAAAATTTGATCAATTCAATGATCTGTTGACCTTGCATATGCATGAATTGGAAAAGCGAGTTCATGCCATCAATGGAAAGCTTTAGCTTGGCAGGATATGACTAATCTTGTGTGCATGTGCTCCATCATTTTCAGAGTATGTGGTGGTTGCAACCGCGAAATTGTGTATGGAAATTATTTAGGATGCATGGGGACATTTTTCCATCCAGAATGCTTCCGTTGTCGTGCTTGTGGATACCCAATCACTGAACACGAGGTGGGTCTGTCCCTTGGAAATTATTCATCTCCAGGAGGATGAAGATCATTCGCCTGTTCTCTCTCATTTTATGGTTGTGTCACGTGATTTTTTTCTCACATCTCATCGGTTTTCTTTGTTGATTGAAGTTCTCTCTGTCAGGAAAGGATACATACCATAAGTCCTGCTTCAAAGAGCTCACCCATCCTAAATGTGAAGTCTGTCACCAATTTGTAAGTATATAATTTGGCTGCAAATAAATCATTTGATATTTTATAAATCAATGATCCACTATTGACACTACTAATCTACTATTGATATATTTATAGATTCCAACGAATGGAGCTGGTTTGATTGAGTACAGATGCCATCCGTATTGGTCTCAGAAATATTGTCCTTCCCACGAACATGACAACACAGCTCGATGCTGTAGCTGTGAACGTCTGGAGGTATAAATTTTCTATAGTTGTTTCTTGTTACTCATTTCACTGAACTGATTTTCTACAAGATCACACCACATTCCTCAACTTATAGTCTTTTCTTTCTTGTTTCCTTTTTGGTTTCAAGTCACGGAAGACTAGATATGTATCGCTCGGAGATGGACGAAGCCTATGCTTAGAGTGCATGGAATCAGCTATCATGGATACCGGTGACTGCCAACCACTTTACCATGCCATCAGAGATTACTATGAAGGAATGAACATGAGAATTGTACAGCAAATTCCGATGCTGCTTGTTGAAAGACAAGCACTTAATGAGGCCATTGAAGGGGAAAAACATGTAATGATAGTTCTTCATTCCTATGTTCTTATTCCTAGAAATTCTTTTAATTTAGAATACTTCTCCAGGGTTTCCATCACATGCCCGAAACAAGGGGTTTATGCCTGTCTGAAGAGCAGACCGTTACAAGTGTAAGATCTTCTGCATTACTCCATCTGCTTTTCCTTCATTTCCAATTTTAAGACATTACAAGTGCTACCTACTAAAAAATAAAAGTTGCCCTGTTCACCAATTCCAAAATTTCACGACAAATATCCAGATACTGAAGAGACCAAGAATCGGGAGTCGTGGACTAGTAGGAATGAGAACTCATCCACAGAAGTTGGCTCGCAGATGTGACGTTACAGCCATTCTGGTTTTGTATGGCTTGCCAAGGTAACATTCGATATTCAGTTTCATCTATCATTCATTATCCGACCTTTCAGGGTGGCTGTCTGCAGTTTCTGCAAGGAACATCCTAAGTGTGCTGCTTCATGATTTCTGTAGTTTCATGTTGATTAATTGCGAAGGCAGGTAGCCACTGTTTTCAAGTTGATGTTACAGATTAGTTCAATTCTTGCTGCAGGTTACTGACAGGGGCGATCCTTGCGCACGAGCTAATGCATGGATGGTTACGTCTTAATGGTAATACATACTAATATCCTGCAACTTTTTTCTCAAGTGAAAGATTTATATGGATAAACAACAGTGTACAGATGACATTTTACTTCAAGATCATTACTTGACATCCTAACCGTATTAACTGCAACGCAGGCTACCGTAATCTTAATCCCGAGGTAGAAGAAGGAATCTGCCAGGTGCTCTCACACATGTGGCTTGAGTCAGAAGTAATGCCAGGATCCAGTAATATGCCATCCACTTCTATGGCTTCATCGTCATCAAGATGGTCGTATGGATCGACAAGTATGCCATCCACATCGACTGCTTCATCATCATCGTCTAAGAAAGGTTACAAGTCCAGCGCAGAAAATAATCTAGGCGAGTTTTTTATGCATCAGATTACCCATGATACTTCTCCTGCTTATGGAGGAGGATTTAGATTAGCAATGGCAGCAGTAAATAAGTACGGTTTACGTAGGACTTTGGACCATATTCACCTGACTGGAACTTTTCCTTTGTAACTCTGTGTTGGGTTAATTTGTGCTACACTATGAGGATTGAGTTGATAATGCAAAGGTTGGATTAGCTCCTCCAGATTTTGTGGAGACCCAAAATAATAACCATATTTTTCAATGAAATTATAAGACATTCCAAAAATTATTTCTAATCGCACGAGCAACCTAGGAGTCCTACGATCATGTCTGAGCATATACCAAATATCAGAGTTCAACAATGCATTTTTACAGACAAGACCATCCCCAGAACACGAGGAGACGTTCCTCTGTTTTGTCTAGGAGTATTTGAACAATTTTTTTTTCAAAATTCATTTTCAATCACACATTTTTATAGAACCATCAATTTCATACTTTTCAACTACACATTCTCTCAAATTTCCTCCAAAATCTCCGACACTAAACGGGCTCTAAAATGACAAAATGGTAACATGATCAAACCATCGGAGAACACGTTCATATAAATAGAGTATCAAATAATACACACTAGACAAAATATAAGCACTAGGGCTAGGCCAAATTGTTTATTCATTTTCATATTAAACTTAAACATCAAAGTACATTGCTAACTTAATCCTCACAATGTCACAAGATAGGACCTGAAACAAAGACATACATAGTCGTCTCTGGGTTCTCGTCTTGTTCATGGATGTCAATAACATATTTGTATGAGACATTTTCCCTCTATATAGACTGATGGTAATCAAATCAACCACAACAAATCTGCCACGCTTCTCATCCGTTCATGCACTGCCATTTAATAATGGATATCCAGATGCAACTAGTCAACTTTCAGTAATATTTGAGAGAATTTGCTTCAGTTTTTCATATGTCATGAAGACGATACCCACACCTGGTACAACTTTGTAATATTCAGGCAGAATCCCTCGATACAAACCTCGCAGGCCTTCAGTCCTGATTATATGCCTGAATGCACCAAAAAGACCCGTCTTATAAACACGGGCTCTACCACCAGCTCCTTCCAACTGCATTCGACGCCTCACAAGATCCAGGGGAAATGTAACTGCAAAAGATGTGTGTGAGCTCAACATAAAAGCAGCTCCATGTTCTGGTTGAAGCACTTAACCATTCCATGTTAAAAACTCATTTATGTTTGTCCAAAGATAAACACAGACAAAACATGAATCACAAAAATATATCTCAAAAGGATATCTTGCTTAGTGATAAATTAATTTAGAAAATGATAGAATTTTACAATTTAAACCTGAAAAAATGTAACATTGAACTGCCAATAGCCTGTTTCCACTATATGCAATAACAAGCCATATTGATCGTTTGGCCTGGCAAAGATGAAAATAGAGAGAGACGACGAAAGAAAAATTAGGAGGCTTAAAAATGCTGTTCACATGCCTGCCAGAATCTTAGATCTAATTTTGTATTGATTAATATAACTGGAATTTTGTAAAGAGAAGTGGTTTCAGAAAGTTCATTTTGATTTAAGAGTAACTAGTAGGTACAATATTAGGATAACACTGATGTTTTGTAATGCTAGAAATAGCTCATTTCCATTTCTGAACATCAGCCTATAGCCCTTCAAAACTAGCACACTCTTCTCTTCATTGATTTATTGTAAAGCTCACTTCTCCCGTGCTAAATCTGGTATTTAAGCACAAATGATTCTGTTTCTGCTCATAACTATCTAGTTTCATGGCTTTCCATGATGGAGCAAGCCACAAAGCTAAAGGATGGAAATTGGAAAGCACAAGCTGGAGAGATGATGTAGCGAGAAGCAAATTTCGGGAATTTTTCATGATTTATTTATTTATTTTTAATCAAACCATCACTGGGATGGTAATTGTATTGATACTGAAAAGGTACATTGAAGTGTCCGAGGGCAGTGCAGAACTTTTCAAATACAAGAAGGGAGCCTTCAGGCTGAAAGACATACCGCATGAAATTCTTGAAAGATACAACAGAATGAAAAATGATCTTCAAAATAATTGTTCGTCGTCTTTCTGGTTTGTAGCACTCCTCAGTTTAGCTTTCTGTTTCATTATTCCAATGGTTTCATTTATTTTCCAAAGGTGATGACATTCACTTTCATGTTTTTCTCATTCTTACAGGGGTTTGGGGATGGCAGTGGGGTGGAGATAGTAGGACTGACTCATTCAAGTCTAATTAGGTAAAAAAAAAAGGGGTCAGAAATGTGCCAATGAGATCTTAAACATTCAACTATAATCAGGGAACAACAGGCATATGAAGCCTAACTGAGAAGCATACCTCAAAGAGGACACCTCTCACAATTTGGTAACTGCATATTTGGAGAGCCAAGTTATACCAACCACTATCCTTACAGAAGTTTTTTGTGAATAAGAAAATAGCAAAAGATATTTTTTTCACTTCCTTACGAAATGTCCCATTTTCCAATATTTAAGTGTCGGGATCTCTGGCTCTAGGGGCCAGTCTGGTTAGATACTTTTGAGAAGCCTGCACTTCAACCTGCTTCTCTGCATAAAAAGCGCTGAAGACAGCTACAGGCATTAAGGTCTTCAATACAATTGGGATTCTCGTCCCTGCTTTATTTTATCATTAAGTACGGAGTCTGAAAATGCAGAAAACAATACTTTGGGGATATAACATGAAAACTTCTAATGTATTCTAATTTCTAACTCCAACATTGAGAAAATTGGTAATCTTACAAATCTTCAAGTTTTATAGCACCTGTTGATGATGCAATGCCAGAAAGACTCCCACATGCAAGGCTGACCAAAACAGTTGAGTCATCAGGTCTGATGTCACAAAATAAGTATGTAAGTTCCCCGAATTATCTACGAATTCAATTTTTCTTTTGCATTGGAGCTCAACTCATAATCAAGTATTTGTTCATCATAGCATTTCAAAGTCCAAAATGTAAGTGCATCAGTCTAAGAAGTCTTACCTGCGAGAGTGCCAATAAGATCTTACAGTGTCATACACAGAGAAGCTGATGGCCAAATTTGGGCCCACCCCCTGCATTGTTTACCCAAGCTGCAATCACCAAACGGAGGAAAAGGATAATACAGTCATTATGGAGTCAAAAGACAAAAAATAGTACCAACAAAGTTGCCCCAAGTCCTTTATAAAGGCCAGAGACTCCTTCCTCCTTGCTAATGGTACGTAAAGCATGAGATATTCCTCTGTAATATATAACATTTCTCTGCAAAATCAGAAAGAAGATTAAAAGAAAACTTCGCTAATATTCTGTGTATAGTGCAGAGGGGGACAAAAGGATCAACAAGATAAGGGAGAAATGACAAAAACAATGGCTAATAGCTATCCACAATTCTTACCTGGGTAAAGGAAGAGTAAAGCCATGAAACCATGATATATAATTTATTCCTATGCCCATAAGGTAGGTTGCACGGAGACTCTGTTAGAGTTAACGTGTCTGTGTCAGACACATCTGTCGGAGCCAACGTGTTGATGTCCGATACGTGTCGACACTAACACTTTCCGGTACGTGTCGGAGCTGCACCTCATGCATCAAAATGAAAAGGGAAGGGGAAAAAGCCGACAATTAAAAATATAAAAAATCAGACTTACAAGTTACAAGTTTGTTTTTATTTGATATACTCGTTTTGATGCAAAAAATATAAAATGTGTTATTTGTATATTAGACTAAATATTAATAAATTTAAAAAATTAATTTGCGTGTCAATAACGTGTCATGTCCTAACTTTTTAAAAAATGTGTCGGCGTGTCAGTGTCATATCATGTCGCGTGTCCGTGTCCATGCAACCTCGCCCATAAGTTCAATGAACGAAGGAAGATAGAAGATTTAATCCCTGACATATAATTTAAAGTCCGCGTAAAGGTTTTCTAAAAGCTTTTGCCTATAGAGGGCGTACTTCACGTCGGTAAAAAGGAAAAGCTACCACCGAGATTTATAGGTCTTTTGAGTCACTCGAGAAAATTGGAAACATAGCCTATTTATTGGTTGGCCTTACCCCCAGCAACAACACTCTTTCATAGTTAGGAAAACATTGTGAGCCTTAATTAAAGGTTACTATTGATAAGAGAATTTATACATGGACATTTTTCATCACTTCCTAATATCTCCATTTCCTCCCCTTTCCTTTCCTTCCTTCCTTCCACTTCAACATGAGCCGGCTTCTCCAGCTCTTTTCATTCCTTTCTGTTTCCCTTCAAGCCAAATAGAGTCATAAATACATAGAATAAAACGAGATTGGTTCCTGTTGTAAAAGAGCCACAATATAGTCGGTAAAAACCAAAGAAAAATACCGAAAGAGGTTAGTTAGATATCCTGAGGGACTGTCATGCAAAATCAATACTTACTCTCACAATCCTCGTTGTTCCTCCAAATCATCCCTCCCTCCTTTTCTCACACAAGAAAGTAAATATTACTAAAGCTAGGTGATTCAGAATTTGACAGGGAAAAGAAAGAGAGGCTTCGGAGAAGAAAGGAGAGAAAAAATAAAATTGGGAAGGAAAATTTGAATATCCTGAATAATTGAAATAATATATTCCTATTTTTCCTCAAGGTCCAAGGTTCGGAGATAAGGGAATGAAAGAAAGAAAACTAAGTCAAACGGTGTGTTTGATAGGTGGGTGGAAAAGGAAAATATTTTCCACTCAAGTTTTCCACCTTTTGTGTTTGATTGCAAAGTGTTGCATGGAAAATATTTTTCACCCAAGTTAAAAAAGTGAAGATTTTCCTTGAAAACAAGGAAAACAAATTCCCATGTGTTTGATGGGAAAATGTTTTCCATGGAAAACCTTTTCCTTTTCCTTTTCTACCCAACCTATCAAACACACCCTAATTATATCTTTAATTCTCCGTCAATACTCCATACTCTCCTCCAAGCTGTATGAAACCCTTTTCCCTCCCTGAAGACCCCCACTTTAAATCATATATTCCTAATTATATCTTCAATTCCCCATCACCAGGTGTAGAGGACTATTCAAGCCGGTAGGCAAGTGATCTTTGCTCCACAATTGTTCTCCAATTTGTATGAAACCCTTCTCCCCAGAGACTCCATTCTCCAAAGACAAATTTAAGTTTGGAGAGAGAGAGAGAGAGAGAGTAAAAATAAAAAAATAAAACAGCTGACGAAGCATAAACTTCAATCAACAGATTGCAAACAATTCTAATATCTAGTGTAGAAACTATGTAGAGAGTATATGTACTCCTGGTACCAAAGAGACTCAATTTGCAGAAGAGTGATACCACAAGTAATTTTTTTTCAACATAAGCATAAAAATATCCTTGTAAATACCAAATATTGTTTATCTACCTGGGCTGCAAGACGTGTCCTTACAAGATCCAGAGGATACGTAACGGAAGCGGCAGTTATTCCAGCCAAACCACCTCCTACAAGTCGTATGCAAAGGTCTGCACTTATGTTATCTCCTTGACTTTCGACTCATGAACTGCAGCAACTGTAAGATGAAAAGGCAAAAGTATATACCTAAAAAACATATTACGAAAAAATCTGCCAAAAAAGAGTTCCTACACAGGACGTTTATACAAACATTCTTGTAGCGTTCAAATGCATAAAAGCTAACAGAAGAATAGGGAAGTCGATGGACGATTGTGACCAAATTTCCCTTCCAAAATGCACAAAATCCTTCCTCTCTAAGAATCCATGATGCTTCACGCCATATATTAGCCTTTCTTAAGCTAGCAGCATCAGAGTGCATACCCTGCACCTGCACGTAAAATAATGTCATTTCAGTTATGTCATATATAATTCATAATTATCTAAATGAAAACAAGAGAATTTCATTCAAAATAATTACACCTTGAAAGAGATTGAATCATAGAGATGCTAAGCTTGAATTTGCCAATACTAATCAATGAGAACACTTCAAACTAACATTTCATCTAACAGACCATCTTTCCCTCAATGCCTTCAACATTTCAACCTGCTTTAACAGCTTCTCGGTTTATCCTTATATTTATTTCGTTACCGAAATAGTAAATAGATCACGAAACCTGGTGTAAAATCCAGTTCCTCCCTGAGATTGACCAGCCAACTCATAGAAGTTAACTTATTTGTAATTTTTAAAAATGCCCCAATTTTCGTTTCATCTGGATAGACATCACATCCTCGAATTCAATTCGTGTAAGAAAAATGGCAAGAAATCAACGTGCCCTAAAGTATCCAACTGCAAACAAACCAATTGTAATAATAAGTTTGATAAAACAGAGGATCCGAAAAAAAAATACTACCAATTGCCTACAACCCTAATATTTTATTCTCTTACAAAATTTTTAGAGTAAATAAGAACTCGAAAAAAGGAGTGGGGGAGGGGAAGAGGAGGAGGAAATATACCTGAAATAGAATGGTGAGGCGGGCGAGAGGAGCCGTACAAGTCTTGCTGAAGGCGCCAGCTAATCCACCGGCCATAAGCTGTGACACAGTCCCAATCTGCGACTGATTTTTCTGCTTCGCCTGGTCCACCACCACCGCGCCATGCCCCACCGTATTATTCAATCCCCCTTCTTCAACCACCACCCCGACTCTCGCTTCTGTCTGCATTTCACAATCCCTCCCTTTGTTTATTATAAATATAAATTCCGAAAAACTGGAACATAAAATTACGGGTTCGAAGTGAAATTTGATATCTTGTTTTTCTTGTGCGTGTTTTTGGTGTTGCATTGGGGGGATTTGTTGTAATATACTCTTTAGGAATGTAATGTTTCAAAATGTCTATTTTTTTACAAATTATCTTTATTGCTCTTAATGAAATAAGCTATTTTTTTTGTAAGATATATCCTTGAATTAATCAGGTTAATTTAATTCAATACTTTTTATTATATTCATATTCTTTAATCTTTTAAATTCTTCTAAAAATGTTCTATATTGTGATAATTTCTCAAAAGATTTAGGATATTCTTTCTTTGTTATATATCCTAATGCTATTCCATCTGAAACTTCATTTTCTATATCTTCGTATTCTTCTATAATTTTATGAATCGTATTTATATTTTTTGCTGTTTCAACAGAATTAAATTCTATTCTATTTAAGATAACATAATCTATATCTTCGTATATTTCTTTTAATTTAGATTGTCCAACAGAATGTATATTTTTAGATTTTTTAGCAATAGCTAATAAAAATGAAATTTCTTTATTATCTAAATATAGTTTATGATCACAGTTATTAGAAGTTGATGTTTGTGAAGTATCCATAGATTATTGGGTTGGTAAATTATTATACAAAATTCTCTGGTATAAGTTCATTATTTGATCTAGTAAAATACAATAATCTGTAATATATTGTTCGTATTTTTCCAAGAGTTTATTATATTCTTCAGAAGATATGTTTTCATTTTCCATTTGATATTTAATATCTTCCATTTTATCTTTTAATTTTTTTAAAAGGTTATCTAACCCTTCTATTGTATATCCTGGCATTATGTTTGGATTGTGTTTGTCATTATTTTATTTTCTAAATCTATTTTAATCTCTAATATGTCAGAATAATATATAATGTATTGATCATGATTTTCTGAAAGTATATAATATTGTTCAGATGATTCATCCATATCTATTAAATGAGATATAATGTTATCTATTTTTTCCATTATTTTTTCTAACAAATTATCTAATCATTTAATAGTATATCCAGACATTATAAACACAGAGATAAATAATTTATAAAGTTTCAAGTAATTTTTCAAATTCTATGAGTGTTTGAGAATTGATAATATCTATGTCAGCCATGATATCTATACTTGGTTCAAATGGTATATTATATTTTGAAATATTTTTCTTTCTCTTTTCTAATTTATCAATTATATCTTGAATATCATGTATCATTATAGATCTTACAGTTCCTCTAGCAAAGTTTTCTATTAAATTTTCTTTAAAAATTTTTAATATCTCTTGTGATGCGTAGAGTTGTTCTTGGTATCCGATTTTATCAATTTCATTTTCATATTCAATTCTTTTTTTACTTTTAATATACTTTTGAACTTTATATGGACCTCTTTTAGTTCTGGGTTTTTTCATGATATAATTACTGTTATTCATGATATTAAGATTTTCAAAAACTGGTAAAGAAAGATTCATCTCTTTCATCACTGTCATAATCTATTACAGGATCATAATCATTATCACTACTAAACACATATCCTAAATATAATTCATTATTTATTTCAGTATTATCACTATCAAGCCAAAAATAAATAATCGATTTTGTAATTTCTAATCCTAATATTCCTTTTAATGTTGGAAAAATAGCTAACAAGCATGACATATAGACATGATATAACTTTTTTATTTCATTATTTGGTCTAGTAAACTGTTTATGCATGAATAAATGTTCAATTATGTTATGATATTCATCATTATAAGGACTGTTTTGATAATTAAATTTAACAATTCTGAATTCTGTCATTTTAAAAGCTCTTCTTCCTCCTAATTCCGTAAAGATAGATATATTAAGAATACTAACCTCTTTTCCTGTTCTCAGTACCTTTGTATTTTCCTTCTATTGTTAGTGATCTTCAGGCTTATAGGTTTCTGCTCCACACCCTCCAATGGCTTCCTGCCTTCACGGGTTATTAGCTAAACCCGGATGCCTTCACTGTATAACTCTTTAGATGGAAAATATTTTAGGACAGAGTGTAGGGAGTTTTCTTAATAATATATCTTCTTTTTGGAAATAGGATTTAGAAGACAAGAATTTAGAAACTCATCATAATATGATAAGTAAATTGAGATTTTATTGATAATATGAAGATTGATAAATGATTGGTATGAGAATTTTTTCAAAGACATAAAATTTTTGGCTTTCTCACAAACTGAGTGCTCAAGAGAGTTCTGCATTTTCTCTAATCAGAAGACTCTTATTTATACAACTTTACGAGGTATTACTATACAACCTCTTACATCATTGCTTATGTAATGGATACAATAATTTGAATTTTACAAGGTCCTACAAGGACACACCTATCCATCTATTCTTTATTACAAGGATACAGTTGTCCCTTTATTTCTTCACATGGCTACATTATAGGGACACCTATCCCTCTATTTTCAGTCTTCTCATGGCCCTTACATTGTGCTGTCTTGTTCCACTAAATCAGATTTATCAATTGGCTTCCATCTGTCCATCACTTCTGTTGGTATGTAAAGCAGACTTATCAAATGGCTTCCACCTGTCCATCAATTCCTTTGGCATGTGGGGCAATTCCTAGCTATGCATGCCTCTTGCAAAGTGGCAAAACTTCCATGGATTTGATGAGTATCAAATTTATTGATGTATTCTTGCAAGATTGTTGACTTTTCTTTTCCTCCATTAGTGAGTAAGGTCCATCCATTGTACTGGCATATGCATTTGAATTTTTTCTCATACAGATTTTTGGCAATGTTGTAGAGAACTTTAATTCCCAACACCCTTCGGGATCTAAACCATGATCTTGTAATGTTTGGTACTGGCTTGGTATTTTTTCCAACTTCAATTTGAAAATTTCGAGCAACATACCCAAACGTGATAATATGCTCAGTAGGATAATATATCCTTCCATCAATTTCAGGACTGATCAAATAAAATTTTAAATATATGGATCTTCCTTGAGCAAATTTTGAAATTTCTCCTTTTAGTAAATCATCAAATTTTTCAATTTCTTTCAGATCTTTTCCTGGATAGATAAGATCCAAGAATCCATAATCAGCTGCCATTTTTGTCATGATGAGATCTCCTCCCTGAGTAACGATCAATCGTGGGTATACATGGTCTCTAGACGAAATGTAATAGCAATCACATTCTTGAAGTTCATATATAACTTCAACAGTGGTTTTATATTCGTTTTCTTTTGGTAAAAAAGGGGAATCATCTTCTTCTTCAGCACGAATTCTGACTACCCTTGTATGTTCATCTTTGGCATTGATTGTGATTTTTCGAGGACTAGCTTCATTTATAACAACTTTTTTGGGACTTGGTTCATTTCTTTTAATTATTGGTCCACCACTGCTTCCAGAAGATGTACCTGTTTGTATTTTTGATATAACCTGTTTGGTATCAGCCTGTTTGGTAATCAACGATTCAAACTGAGATTCAATCTCAATTATGTTATCGCTCAATTCTTTAACATTTTCTGTTAATTCTATTTTAGCTTTTGGATGATGTGGTTTCCAAAATAATAATGGATTTTCTCCACAAATTTTTTCTAGTTGATCAATGATTTTTTCCATATTTGTTTGTATGTTTATTTTTAAGACTTTTTTATACATTATTCTTTTATTTTTTATTTCATTTTGTATAATTGGTTTTTTCTCCCATTTATCACCACGCTGTGTTGGCTGAACTCTGTAAGGTCTAAATTCTCTTGGTATTTTTAGTAAATGTGCACACGGTGTTTGTAACATTATCATGTAATTATTTTGTTTATAATATTGAAATTGTTGTATAAAGTCATTTCCTAGTAATATATCACATTCTAATTTGTTATAATTATATACTTTATTTACAACTATTTGTTTACTCCCAAGTATTATATCAATTTTATCAGCACTATTAATTATATGAGTACTTTCTCCTGTTACTCCTGTAATTTTTATCTTTCAATTAGTATTCCGTGATTTTATTAAGGAACTTTTGAATATTGTTATATCACTTCCCGTGTCAATTAATGCACATGTTGTTATATTTGTTTCAACAATTGTAACTTGTATATAAACGGCTAATGAAAAACTTATTTGGTTATTCATTTATTCAGCTTTTCTGCATAGTATAGTTTGACCATTATGAGTTATATATAATCCTTCACGTTTTATACTATAATCTTCTAGTCCATCTAGAAAACTCATTCCTAATAATACATGAGGATTTACCATACTACTATCTACATGACATGGTACTAGGAGATTTATTCCTCCTATTTTTATTGGTACTTTTACTTCAAGTTTAGTCATATGTACTTGTCCATCAAAATTTATATATCTATATAGATCAGTTCTATGAGATATTAGTCCTTTATTTCTATTTGAAGCTATATGACATTCACTAGCTCCTGTGTCAATTAATATATTTGATCCTTTTATATGTTCTATTCCATTAAAATATTCACCTTCTATTTTCATATTTCCAGCATTTCTATTAAGTTTTATTTCTTTTGTATTACTAGTTTCTCCTAATTGTTTTCTACTAGGTAAACTTGCTGATCTCCTAATTAATCTGCCATCTTCAAATGTTATATTATTATTAGGGTATTTTTCTTCTCGTAACTCTATGATTTCTGGTTTATTTTTTGTTATAGTAAGTTCATAGTTTCTTGGAACTAAACTTATTTGTTTATCTGGTTCTACTGCTTTACCAAAATCTTTACATTCTTTATGAATTTCAATATATGGTTTTTTAGAATAAATGTTTCCATAATTAGAATTAGTAAATGTGTATAATGCCCTGTATTCTATAGTCATAATTTTATCTCCTGGTTCCATTATATCATCCTTATGTAATTTGAAATGTAATCCTAAAACTTCATTAAAATTTCTATCTTTTAATGATATACAATATTTTGGGTAACATGTAAATATTAGTTTCTTATATGCTAGATTTCCTTCTACTGTTCCTAAATGACCGTCTTTTAAATTTATAATTCTTCCATCATGTAAACTTACAGTCAAAGGCGAATCTAATCCTTCTCTAAACAGGGATTTAAACATTATTTGGATACCTGCTAAGTAAACATATTGAATCTTTTCACTTTGCTTTCTATTGATCTTTGTTAATAATTCTGTAACTGTATTTTTTGTTAAAAGATTTAATTTGTGTGTTCCTTGAGTGGTTCTAACATCTATTGCCCTTTCAATTTTATGATATTCATTTATTGTTACTTTTTCTCTTTTCCATATTCTGTCTAATATTTCTCATTTTCCTATTTTCAAATCTAAAGATAATTTTTGTATCTTTCTAAACTTATTATTATCAAAAGTTATCTTTAATCCATAACCTTCTATTCCTTCATATTCTTGTTTATCTATGTTCTTATTTGTTTCTATTTCTTCTATTTCTTTATTCTGATTCTGATTCATTACTTTCTGAATCTGTTTCACTTATATAGACTTCTTGATCATAGTATTCTTCAATATCTGATATTTCACTTAGTTCACTTTCTATTTCTAGATATTCATTGTAACGCCCCGAATTTCGAGGAGCGCGGGAACGTCACTTTTCTAAATTCTTAAATAAACTTTGTTGTGGAAAATAAATTAAATATTAAATATGCATTTATTGGATATAAGTTTAGCGATAATAACATAATTCTTACAAACTTAATAAAAATGAAAATTCTTGATAAATTAAAATGATTGTTTCGAAAATTTACGACTTTCAAAATAATATCAAATTATATCCTTCGCCATTGCCCATCACTCGCCACCGTCCCGAAATCTGCAATTGTTAAAACCACGGGGTGAGTATTTCAAAATGAAATACTCAGTAGACTCATCGCCAGTAATTAATCTACAAGATAATTGAACACGTAATCATGCAAATAATGTAGTGACATTCTTTTCTTATTCATAGGCATCACATAGTGAACGCAAATGAACACATTCTTTTCTTTTCTTGGCTAGCAGATAAGTTATGCCCAGCATAACATAAATTATTTATCTCAAAAGAGATATTCTTTTCTCATGCAATTAAGCATAAAATCACACAAATCCACATAACACATGCAATTATAATATAAATCAATTAGTGGGGGCGAGTCTACCTTAAATCCGACGAGTGCAAAGTTGAGCGGGAAATGACTTAAATCCTTTAAATCTCCATACGCCTCGTCTAGCCAATAAGTTAAATTAGTCTTTAGAAACTTATAGTTTAAAAATGATAATTTACTATTTGAGGACTAAAATTGATGTTTTGAAAGTTGAGGGACTAAAATGAATACTTTGAAAGTTGATGGACTAAAATGTACTTTGAAAGTTGATGAACTAAAATGAATACTTTTGAAAGTTGATATTTATAAATATACAGACACACACACACACACACACACACACACACACACATATATATATATATATATATATTATTTTAAATCAATATGAACAAAATCAAAAGACTTTAAAATATGGGGGCTTAAATGATTGCTTTTAAACCTTTGGGGATTAAAATGTAAATCTTTTAAAAGTTGGGTCGGAGCTCAAAACGAATATTAAACAATAGGACTGAAATAATAGATTTTAAAAATGAAAGGGCTGATTAAAACTCATTTAAAACTTAATTGAAATTATTTTAGACAAGAGGATTGAAATTAATATGTTTTGAATTACAAAGGGCTGAATTGAATATACTTCAAAACTTGGGGGCTGAAAAGGAAATTTGCAAAAACTTAAACTAAATAAAATAAAATTAAAATCTCATTTCTCTCTCAATCTTCAGGACCGAAAGAGAGAGAGTAGAGTGGCCGAGAGAGAGAGACGACGGTGAGGGGAAAAAGGTCCGCCGCCGGCGCGAACCCGCCGTCGAGTGGCGGTGATGAATGCGTGGGTGTGGGTGTGTGAAAAACAAGGATTTTTGGGCTGCGAAAGTGGAGTTAACCGAGGCTATGGGGGTTCGACTCTTTTGGTGATTTCCGGCGAAGAACTCCGGTAAAGTTTGAGGTATGTGATGGGTAATGTTTAAATTTTGGTTTTGGGTCTGATTTTGGGGATTTGGCTTGGATTTGAGGTTGGGCAGTGGTTGGTAGTGATGCGATTGTGCGTGTAGGGGTTGCGGTCGTGACGGTGGTTGCGGTATTGGGGTTGGAAGTGGAAATGGCTGCTGTTTTTGGGTTGGTAGGTGATGGTGGTTGGCTGTCAATGTCTGAAATCCGGTCGGCAGTGGGGGTGTTTGGCTGCGCGATGGTGGTGGCGGTTGATTTGAGGTCGAAGGTGGTCGAGTGGGGATGGTTGCGAGATCGTTTCAGTGGAGTGGGAGAGAAAATTTACCAGATTTCTTGTTTGGCTTGAGTGAGATCGTGTAGAATGAAAAAAAATGGAATATAAGTTATGGTTTGTTTGCTGTATATTGGTAAGTTGCTGGTTCGGGTGAGGATTGAAGGAATGATGATCAGTTGGATGCATATTTGAGGGCTGAAAAGGAGATACAGATTTTGGAAGGCTGCAGAATTGAGGGGGAGCTGAAAGAGGAAGGTTAGGATACGAATGCAGGATTGAGGATGGGTTGCAGGAAATGCTGATCATTTGGCTGTGGACTTGCGGGACTTGAGGGAGAGAATCAGGGGTGGAGTTAGTGACTAACCATTGAAGGAGAGGGCTGAAAGATGGAAGGGAAGCAGATTGTGGGGTATGATAAACGTGTGTGAATTCCCTTTAAGAGAGGAAAAATGTCTGATTGTGGTTTTAAAATGGAAAACAGAGGCTGAACTTTAATTGGTTGATAATAAAATAAAATTTTGATCTTGGGCTTTAAAATCGTTAAATTTTGAATTAAGATTTAAAATGGCGACGTTGGGATATTTTGAATAAAATTCTGAAATTTGAATATTATGAAAATTAATTTAATCTCATTTATAATTTGGCTAGACGACAACTCTTTTAAATTAAATTGGAAAAGTCGTAGCGACGCGCATTTAGTGTTTTTAAAACATTTTATTCAAAAAGAAATGAAAATTCTCGGTCGCTACATTCATTTTGTAATATTTTAACTTTCTTTTTGTTACAATCAGGGCTTATATGTCCCATTTCTCCACAATTCCAACATTTGCATTGGCTTTTATCTTTCTTATAAGTTTTATTTTTCTGTTTTTTATTTGGATTATATCTTCTTTTGTAATATCTCCTCTTAGGTTTTATATATCTTTTTCTGAAGTTTCTGAATTTTTTAAACTTTCTATTTTTATATTTTCTTTTATTATTTTTTCTTCTTTTAGGATTACATCCCTATTGGGTAGGTTTTTCCATATCTTCACAATATATTCTAGTTAATTTTCCTGATTTCTTTAGTAATTGTCTTTGTTGACATATATATGCTAATCTTTCAAATAGGAATTTTATCCTTAATCCTAATGTTCTAGGTGTTCCAGGGTTTTCTCTAATAAATTTTTCAAATTCTATTTTAAAGTATATTCCCCATGAACCTGATAATTTATTGTAATACATATCTCTATATACTTTTTGATTTTCATTACTATAGAATTGGACATAATAATATTCTTTAAATTCACAAGTATATTCTTTGATTTTACACATATCACATATTGTTAAATTTATTAATCTTATTCTTGCATTATCTTATTCTCTTATTGATTCTGCTTCAGAATTACTTATCCAATTTTCTCCTAAAAACTCATCCGCAATATAATCTACTAACTTTTCTATTCCTTTTCTATCTGATTTTATTAGTTCTGTCTGTACATTTCTTCTTATTAATGATTTTGTATCACTACTTATTCCTTCCCACCAATTTCTAACATGTCCTTCAAAAGAGGCTATTAAAAAATTTATTATTCTATCAGTATTTTCCCATGTATCATCTTTATTGTATAAAAAGAATAGTATCATTGAATCTGCCCAAGTTAATAAGGCTTTTTTAGTGTCTATTTTACAATCAAGATCTAATTTTGTTCCTCCATGATTAATAGGTTTATCATAATTATTATTTGGTTCAGATCTATCTTTATATTTATTTCCTCTAGGTGGTTGTCTATCTCTGATTCTATCATAATATTGTCGGTGTAGTTTGCTATATAAGGGTGCATAACTTTCATCTGGATCTGGTGATTCTTGTTTAGAAGTTCCTATTGGAGCAGGGTTAGGTGCTCCTCCAGTATTCATTAAAACTTGGTATTCATCAAAATTTTCTATACTTAACTGGTCAAAATTTTCTATAAGCAAATATAATTCTTCATTCATTTTTGTCTTGTTTTTCTTCAATTTTTTCTTCAACTTTTAATTTTCCTAAAGTTTTTTCTATAGATTTTTGTAATTCTAATTCTTCCTCTAATATTTTTGGTAATATGTTTCTTCTAAATTCATCATCCATACTTCCTGCTTCTATTATAACTTTTTCTTGTTCGAAATGCTTATTTCCTATTCTAAGTATTTCTTTTTCTATGAGTTTTTTGTCTATTTTCTTATCTTTTCTTTTATTATTTTCTTTGAATTCTCTAATCTCTAGTTTTAGTATATTTATATCATTTCTTACTTCTTTTAATTCATTTTTTACTTCTTGTACATCACTTATTAATGTTTTTATTAATATTTTTAGATCTTCAATATATTCACTTATCGACATTTTATATTATTGGTTTTTGAGTTTTTTGTACCTTAAATAGTTTGTCATACATATCATCTATTTTTATTTCTAGCTTTTTGATTTTTTCTTTTATTGATATGATTTTTTCATTTTCATTATTTCTTATTTTTTCATTTAACCTATCTATTTTTTCTATAATTGTTCCAATTTTATCTTGATTAATTAATTCTCCTGATTTTCTTTGAAATTCTTTTAAAATTTCTTCATCTATATTTTTAACTTCTCCTATCATTTCTTTTAATTCTTTAAATTGTATTGTTAGTTTATTTTGAATATTTTGTAATTTTTCTTTGATATTCATGTCCTGTATATTTAATTGTTGTAATTCTTCGATAGCTAATTTATCTTGTAAATTTATGTTTTTATATGTTTGCCATAAAAATGCACTTATCCAATTTAATTGCATGTTAAGAAATCCATCAGATTCTCCCTATGAGCTTAATGGTTGAAACATAGTTGTATTTGCTCCTTTTATTTGATAAAATCCAACTGGAAGTCTTATATTTTCTATTATTTGTTTTTCAAATTTTATTTCTGAAAATTCTGTCATTAATTTCTTCCTTTAATATGTTCGATTTCTAGAATAAGTTCTGTTTCATATTTTGCTTCTTTATAATTTATTATTTGAATTCACAATATTCTTCTATTGATCCAATCATTGACTTTCTATGATATATTCTATAATATTTTAGATAGTCTTCCAATGTGTTTGTTTTATCATATTTTTCTTTTCTAGTTTTTTCTTTGTCTTCTAAAATCGTTTGAATTTTTGGTATTTGTTTTAAGATTTTATCAAAATATTCTCTATTTTTCTCTAATAATTTTAATCTTAATTTTTCTTGTCGTTTTATATTTCTTTCTTCTCTTATTTGGTTCATTAAATTTCTTCTTTGTTCTACTATTAAATCTAATTTTTCATGTGTTTCTATGTCTAGATATCTAATTAATTGAGGATCCGCTCTATAATAATCCATTTCTATAATCTTTATATAACTCTTCTAGTATAACTTTGTGGATTAAATCTAATATTTCATTTATGATAAAATCTTCTTTTATTATATCGAAATTTATTAGATCATATATTTCTCTTCTTACATCTTTATCTAAATCTTTTAAAGTGTTCAAGATTTCTATTTTATAATTATCGGGTAGTATTAATGTATATATAATTATAAATCTTGATGTATATATTATATATTCATTTTTATTTTTTGTCATATAATATTTATCTTTTAGATCTTCCATATAGCTCTGATACCAGTGAGGGGTGCTATTATGAGCGAACAAAAATCAAATAAAATCAAAATTAATAAAATTTCAAGGACTAGGTTGTAACTTTTCTAAATCTTAATGGGTTTAATTGAAATATGATATATAAGGGTATTTGTGGTAGTTTATAGTATTTAAGGCTATTTTTAAAAGATATAAAATTGTTAGGGTATTTTCAAAAATTGGTAAAATTTTTAGGGTATTTTCATGTATTTCCTCGTTGCATTGTCAAGGTAGCAGCGGTTTCGATAAACAATACGATGTTTTTCCCGGTATACTGTTGGCTTGTTTAGCCGCCCAAAAGTGCTATATGACGTTACTTATCAATTTTTAATTTTAAATTACCACCCATCTTCATTATTTCTAATTCATTTTTTACTCAATTTTAGCACTTCTTTGATAAAGATTTTGATAAAAGTTAATGAGATGTATAATTAAAAAATTATGAGACCCATGAAATATATAATTGTGATTAATTATTAACTTTAACTTTGATAAAAAAATGATTTTTAATCAGAAACAAACGGACACTTGATCACATATTTAGACAACAAAAAAGTTTACACGTAAATTCAAAAATTTTCTCTCATTTTTATCTACATAATATCTTATATTAATCACTGTTCAAAATTATTTTTTGTCTAATAATGATAATTAAACAGATGGTTATAAACTCGACTTTTATTTTCAATTTTTTTGGGGCACAATCTCTTTATATTTTTTGAATATGTTCGGAAAGAAAAATTAATGGCTGTTTATAAACGAGTATACAATTTTAAAAAATTGAAGGTCTAATTTTCGTTAGACAATGCAGGGATGGAGTACCAAATTGAGTTTGTATTCAGCTAAAGATTTACCATAACGCCTGATGAGTACAAATTTTGTCTATACCCGGGCCCTCACAAAAGCCTCGAACCCGAACATGTAATTATTAACTCATATTATATTTTGGTACCCCCGAACAACCTATGAGCCCCGAGGAATACATATCCCGAACACTATCTTGGTACACACGTAAAACTTAAATGCTCGGGGACCTTAGCTCGAGCTCATTCATTCAAGATGGGTTCAGAGTCATCATTCTCAAGTAATAATCAACATCAATAGGATTCTCGGTCCACAAATCATATTCCAACACAACTATTACAACATTATCTTAATCAAGACTCATACGTCTAATAAAACTCCTAAATCTCCAAACAATTTGGGTAACCTAATCCTACTTAAAATACACTACTTATTCCTATAAATACAAGGCCTCCAACCATTATTCAGGTACACAATTATCTCTACAATTTATAGCCTTTTGCATAAATTATCTCCTTCCTCTTTACTGACTTAAGCATCGGAGGGGCGACGAGGACACACCTCCTCGCCTTTATTGCAGGTATTCGGAGATCCAGTTCGTGCTAGTTTATTGCTCAAGCTCGAAACATTCCAGGTGCGATTTTTAGCATCATCATTGGCGCCATCTGTGGGAATCAATCAAAAAATCATGTTGTTCAAGTATCAATTTCAAAATAAAAATTCAATTATTTTCGAGGAGAAATTTTCCATCAATTTCATGACTTTTGTCCCCAACTTCCGTTAAGCTATTTTCTACATCTACATTCGAAAACTTCATGAAGTTTTCATCCTATTCTGGATCTGAAGTATATATAGATTCTTAAGCTTCAATTCACAAAAAGAATAAAAATTCAAACAGCTTTAACCAAACAGCAATATTCTGGAATGAGTAGAAACAACTGGGCAAGGTTGTCTGAAGCCATTCTACGGAATGAGGAGCTTCGTGTAATTTCCAGTTCCCCCTCGATGAACTCGAGTTATCTGAGTTAAAATCATCACAAAGCTATATGATCGAAGACTCACCTCGCCGTAACTCCCGATGACCGCTGTGAAGATGGCAAGGAGGCTTATCCCGGCAACCGCCGTCAAGATTGCGAGGAGATCTCATCCCGACAATCGCGGTCAAGGTAGCGGCGAAGACCCAGTTCTCCTGCAAAGTCAAAATTCCAAAGAATACCTCATCTTTTCCAAACTTTGTGAAGCTGACACCTGCGGAATCTCTATACCCTATTACCGGGCTGTATTCATTGGCGGATGTATGAAGGGGCAAGATTAATCTCCCCCGCTCCCACTCGCACAGAGCAACTTCCAAGTTCCGACCCAAGCTCCTGCACCGCGCCTTCACCAGTCCACTACTTCCTACCGAGTTCAACCCTTACAATTTCGAGATACCCACCCTACTGTTCAAATCGAGAATTTGGGGAACTTATAGCAGCTTCTGGAATTACAGATGCAATGCTAAATAATTTGATTGATTTGTAAAGAATTTGAAGGAATTCTTTAAATAGTTGATTTGCTTCTCAGAAAACTACATAATCCAGGTATACCCTAACCTTATTTATTAATCATTGCATAATATTGATCATGTATCAGATTTGCAATCCCATATGATCTATGATTATTAAGAGTTCATCAACTCTAAATATGATTAATTATCTTTGTCAATCGTATAATCTAAACAATAAATTGAGATTATGGATGAAATTAGATTTGTAAAAAAAAAAAAATCTTGCGAGCAGAACACTATAAATTTGGTTTTATATTCATGATTTTGTTGCTAGCACCATTACTTCTTGGGACAAGATATAAGATTAGACTTAAAATAAAGATTTCTTGGTACAATTTCGGCAAAACTATTGTAATTAAATTTGCAATATGCTTGAAGGATTACAATCAATTAATTATTGATCTTTGTGAAAATCTTGAAAGCCTCATAATTTGTTAATATGTTCATTTAATTGATGAAATTTGATTGTAATTTTGGTCTCGTTATTTACACGACCTCAAGTATGATCAGATCAATAATACACGAGTTGAGCTCAATTTCTTACTGAATTTGAAGTTATTTGATCCGTTCCCTTGATAATTCATGCCCTCCGGTTGTGGTCTAAAGTTTGTATAACTTGGAAATTAGCTGAGTTAAGTAGCAAATTATAAAGTGACTCACGTAGTGACCAATTATATAAAACATCATATTTCTATTTGATCACCAATAAAAACACTTAATATACTTTAGCATGACCTTCCTGGGTACAATCTACATTGATTAAAATGCTCCAACTATTTTCTTCAATAGCTAATCATATTGGAAAAATGATTGCTTTGAACCAATTAAATTCATAGATGTTTTAGCGGGAAATATGTGCTAACGTGATTGCCGAGTAATCGAATTGCATATCTGTGCACGTTCTTTTCTCGAATTTGCTTGTTGCCTTCGGACTATTGACAGGTGCAAATATCAATGTGAAAGTCTTGCCCCGCGCAAGCACTGAAAGCCGTGCCCACGAGCACGCACTCAAAGCCTTGCCCTACGCAAGCACTCAAAGCCTTGCCCACGAGCACGCACTCAAAGCCTTGCCCCACGCAAGCACTCAAAGCCGTGCCTACGAGCACGCACTCAAAGCCTTGCCCCGCGCAAGCACTCAAAGCCGTGCCCACGAGCACGCACTCAAAGCCTTGCCCCGCGCAAGCACTCAAAGCCGTGCCCACGAGCACGCACTCAAAGCCTTGCCCCGCGCAAGCACTCAAAGCCGTGCCCACGAGCACGCACTCAAAGCCTTGCCCTGCGCAAGCACTCAAAGCCGTGCCCACGAGCACGCACTCAAAGCCTTGCCCCGCGCAAGCACTCAAAGCCGTGCCCACGAGCACGCACTCAAAGCCTTGCCCTACGCAAGCACTCAAAGCCTTGCCTACTAGCAGGCACCAAAAAACTTTCCTATGAGCAAGATCAAAGATTTACCCCGAGCATCAACCTCACGAAATGATTCCAGAAACACTGTTCGGGCCACAAACTTTGTTCGGGCCTAATTCTGTGTTCGGGCCTCAAACATTGTTCGCAGCTCAAATATTGTTCGGACCTCAAACATTGTGCAGGTCCCAAGCGGTGTTCACGACTTAAAAATTGTTGTTCGCCCATGTTACTTGAATGTTTGGAATTCTCAAGTCAAAACTCACATGCTCGGGTTTATCACCTTAAGTTTATTGCTTGTGTTTGAGCTTCTCACCACTTAACATAAACTCGATCTCATTACTTAACACGAGCTCAGCTTATTATTGCTTAAACATAAGCTCTAGTTTATTTCTCCTTAACATAACCTCCGCATCACATCTTAATCACGATACTTTATTATTGCGCATCCATCTCTCCCCGAACTCGATAATGGATGCGCGGGGGCCTATGATGAGTACAAATTTTGTCTATACCCGGGCCCTCACAAAAGCCTCGAACCCGAACATGTAATTATTAACTCATATTATATTTTGGTACCCCCGAACAACCTATGAGCCCCGAGGAATACATATCCCGAACACTATCTTGGTACACACGTAAAACTTAAATGCTCGGGGACCTTAGCTCGAGCTCATTCATTCAAGATGGGTTCAGAGTCATCATTCTCAAGTAATAATCAACATCAATAGGATTCTCGGTCCACAAATCATATTCCAACACAACTATTACAACATTATCTTAATCAAGACTCATACGTCTAATAAAACTCCTAAATCTCCAAACAATTTGGGTAACCTAATCCTACTTAAAATACACTACTTATTCCTATAAATACAAGGCCTCCAACCATTATTCAGGTACACAATTATCTCTACAATTTATAGCCTTTTGCATAAATTATCTCCTTCCTCTTTACTGACTTAAGCATCGGAGGGGCAACGAGGACACACCTCCTCGCCTTTATTGCAGGTATTCGGAGATCCAGTTCGTGCTAGTTTATTGCTCAAGCTCGGAACATTCCAGGTGCGATTTTTAGCATCATCAACGCCCTTCAAATGTAACTTATTTGTGTTCTCGTCCTGAAATTGAGGATATTTTGGAGAAAACCAACCATCCCAATGTATCTCAGTTTAAAAATGACAGCATATTTTCAACTTTAGTCGGGTCTTCTTGAACCATATGACTCAGTTTCAGACTTGTTCGTTTCCTTGTCATCTGGACGCATGTGTTTGGCAAAAGTGTTTCTTTTCATTTAAAAAATGTTTCTTTTTACATAATTTTCAAAATCATACATATATTCTCTCTCTATTTTTTAACCATATATTTTACCTAGAAAACATAAAAAAATAATGTTTTTAAGCATGTTCCCCCCCCCCCCCCCCCCCGCGGGGATAGAGAAATTCAATTACCCAATGATTTACAACCTCGCTTCGCACAAAAAAAAAAACTCGAAAAAAGAAAAAGAAAATTTGGAATTTGAATTTCACTATAATTTTTCAAAAATTCTCAGAACTCAAAACAACTTGGCAGAGGTTCAAGTAGGCTTTGATACCAAATGTTTGAATATATAATACACCCTGACGTTCTTATAAACATTTGAATAGTACTTAGATAAATGCGAAAAAATGGATTGAAGATTACCTCTCGACTTTGCCGTCTTTCTCTTTCGGTTCTTAATATGAAGCTTCCTCTCGATTTTGGAACTTCTAAGCTTCAAAACATCCCATATGAAGGTTTATAAGAAAAAGAAAGGGGTGCTCAAGCTTTAGTGTAAATTTGTTCACCCTTAGTGATCCTGGTGAAATACATGTATTAAAACTTGTAAAAATTAAAATTTCTTCGATCTGTATTATATTATACATCGAGAGTTTTGATAGGAAAGTAGTCTTGCTATATAACTTTTGCTATTTTAAAAGTTGCTTATTTTTTGTGATAATCTGCTTAATTATCTGTAAAATAAGTAATTTTTGAAATAACAAAAATTATGAGTTTGTTTGATAAAATGAAAAATTTCATCACAAATTTTCAAACTCAATCTCAATCTCAATCATCCATTCTTAGTCAAGCCCACGATTTTTGACTTTTTTAACATTTTTAAATCATACATCTATAAAAAACTATGAAAACCACAAAATTTTCTAAAACTCACATTATCAAATGGGCTCTATATATCAAGATTATACTAATATCGAAGCTCACGATAAATAGAATAATATGGATAATTTTTTTTCATATTTATCAATTTTATACACGTATATTTTACCCTCACAAAAAGAGGGTCACCATAACCCTCTTTTGTGAGGGTGAACTTTACACTCCTCAAGTTTAGGGATCAAACCAACTAACATTCTCTCATCAAGAACATGTACCGATTACCAATTAAGTTTCAGCACAATAAATGAGGAAAAACTTTATTATCACATTAATTGAAGACAATGAAAAGAAAAATGTTTGGACCACCATAATAAAGAAACTCTTGAAAGGGTACCATACGTCTCCAAAAACCTTAGAATTTCTCTAAATTATCCTACACCAAACAAGCTATTTATCGAAAATAGTTTTTACAACATGAGATTGAATATGGCGACTGTGATGTTAAAGATGAGTTTCTATTATTCTACCTGATGATGCTAAAAATCGCACCTGGAATAGTCCGAGCTTGAGCAATAAACTAGCACGAACTGGATCTCCGAATACCTGCAATAAAGGCGAGGAGGTGTGTCCTCGTCGCCCCTCCGATGCTTAAGTCAGTAAGGAGGAAGGAGAAAATTTATGCAAGAGGCTATAAATTGTAGAGATAATTGTGTACCTGAATAATGGTTGAAGGCCTTGTATTTATAAGAATAAGTAGTGTATTTTAAGTAGGATTAGGTTACCCAAATTGTTTGGAGATTTAGGAGTTTTATTAGACGTATGAGTCTTGATTAAGATAATGTTGTAATAGTTGTGTTGGAATATGATTTGTGGACTGAGAATCCTATTGATGTTTATTATTACTTAAGAATGATGATTTTGAACCCATCTCGAATGAATGAGCTCGAGCTAAGGTCCTCGAGCATTTAAGTTTTACGTGTGTACCAAGATAGTGTTCGGGATATGTACTCCTCGGGGCTCATAGGTTGTTCGGGGGTACCAAAATATAATATGAGTTAATAATTACATGTTCGGATTCGAGGCTTTTGTGAGGGCCCGGGTATAGACAAAATTTGTACTCATCATAGGCCCCCGCGCATCCATTATCGAGTTCGGGGAGAGATGGATGCGCAATAATGAAGTATCGTGATTAAGATGTGATGCGGAGGTTATGTTAAGGGGAAATAAACTAGAGCTTATGTTTAAGCAATAATAAGCCGATCTCTTGTTAAGTAATGAGATCAAGTATCTCGATCTTATGTTATGCATTGAGCTTTGTGTTAAGTGGTGAGAAGCTCAAACACAAGCAATAAACTTAAGGTGATAAACCCGAGCACGTGAGTTTTGATTTGAGAATTCCAAACATTTAAGTAACATGAGCGAACAACTTTTAAGGCGTGAACATCGCTTGGGACCTGAACAATGTTTGAGGCTCGAACAATATTTGAGCTGCGAACAATGTTTGAGGCCCGAACACAGAATTAGGCCCGAACAAAGTTTGTGGCCCGAACAGTGTTTCCGGAATCATTTCGTGAGGTTGATGCTCGGGGTAAATCTTTGATCTTGCTCGTAGGAAAGTTTTTTGGTGCCTGCTAGTAGGCAAGGCTTTGAGTGCTTGCGTAGGGCAAGACTTTGAGTGCTTGCACGGGGCAAGGCTTTGAGTGCGTATGCGGGGCAAGGCTTTGAGTGCGTGCTCGTGGACATGGATTTGAGTGCTTGCGCGGGGCAAGGCTTTGAGTGCGTGCTCGTGGGCACGGCTTTGAGTGCTTGCGCGGGGCAAGGCTTTGAGTGCGTGCTCGTGGGCACGGCTTTGAGTGCTTGCGCGGGGCAAGGCTTTGAGTGCGTGCTCGTGGGCACGGCTTTGAGTGCTTGCGCGGGGCAAGGCTTTGAGTGCGTGCTCGTGGGCACGGCTTTGAGTGCTTGCGCGGGGCAAGGCTTTGAGTGCGTGCTCGTGGGCACGGCTTTGAGTGCTTGCGCGGGGCAAGGCTTTGAGTGCGTGCTCGTGGGCACGGCTTTGAGTGCTTGCGCGGGGCAAGGCTTTGAGTGCGTGCTCGTGGGCACGGCTTTGAGTGCTTGCGTGGGGCAAGGCTTTCGCATTGATATTTGCACCTGTCAATAGTCCGAAGGCAACAAGCAAATTCGAGAAAAGAACGTGCACAGATATTCATGTAATTCGATTACTCGGCAATCACGTTAGGACATATTTCCATCTAAAACATCTATGAATTTAATTGGTTCAAAGCAATCATTTTTCTAATTAATGTGTTTGACCATTAAAGGAAGGTGTCAAGGCGTGTTGATCAATGCAGATTGTACCCAAGAAGATCATGCTAAAATATATTATGTGTTTCTATTGGTGATCACATAGAAATATGATGTTTTATATAATTGGTTACTGTGTGAGTCACTTTATATGTTGCTACTTAACTCAGCTAATTTCCAAGTTATACAAACTTTAGATCACAGAAAATAGCATGAATCAAATAACTTCAAACTTAGCAAGCAATTGAATTCAACTTGTGTGTTATTGATCAGATCATACTTGAGGTTGCGTAAATAATGAAACCAAAATTACAATCGGATTTCATCAATTAAATTAGCATATTAATAGATTATGAGGCTTTTATGATTTTCACAAAGATCAATAATTAATCGATTGTAATCTTTTTAGGAATTTTACTCATAAATCATAATGGTTTCGTCAAATTGTACCAAGAACGTTCTATTTTGAGTCTTGGTCGCAACTCTCGACTTGTTCTAAGAGGTAGAGGGACCAACAAATAATTTATGATCGGAAAGCATATTTCTTGAATTCACATATCGCAAGCTATTGCAGATTTAATAAACTAGTCTCAACTTACCAAATAGATTATCAATTTGGGCAAAGATAAGTAATCCTATTTAGAGTTTATTAGCTCTTTATTTAGCAGTAACCACAAATAATATGGGGTTGCAAAATTTTTAGCCTTAACACATGATCGAGATTATACAAGGATTATTGAATTAATAAAGAGTAGGGTTCACCTTATTTCTGCAATTCCTCGAGCAGATTCAGAGATGAGAAATCCTTACTTAGCATTAAGTGATAGTTGCTTTGGCGGCTTCAATCAGAAGGCTTAGCTACCATATCTGATGTCTTCCTTTTCTTGAGCAGGTCCAGCAATAACCAAGAATTTAGGGAAATCCTTGCTTCAACAGAAAACTTTCATCTGTGGTGATCACCCCTACTTTGACGATGACCGTTGAGTTAGGATGTCAAACCTAAACTTTGCAATTGCCAACATCAGTAGTCCATTAGGCCAAAGAGGAGCAGAGACACTGAGAAAGCAATGTGAGAATAAATTCCAGTCTTTCTTTCTCATTTTTGCATCTCTTGGTCGTGACTCGTGAGAATCAATTGCAAGATTAATATTTCCATGGGCATATCCCATATTTTGAAATAGGCATTTCTCGCTGTGCATGCAATTGGTGTGATTGTCTTCTTGTTAGCCACTTTCCAATAGAAAAGCAAGCAACGCATATGAGTCCACAATAGCTGAACAGTAACCAAATAAGAAAACCCCATTTCTGATCTACTGGCAAGCAGCCTCTTGCACTAGTGAACCATAGTGTACCAATAATGGTCCAAGCCCAAAGGAATGGCCGAAGCAGTAGAGCTAGAATGGATAATACGACTATCCATCCACAAAAACGGGTATATCTTTGTTTCCAACCAAAATCCTGGTAAAATGTTAACTGTAAATGAAGAACTGCATTGGTAATAGCAGTCTCGAAAGTGTGAGTGGCATAGGTGCTAGTTTAGCTATATAATGTTAAGCTTGGTTGTGCTTTGGCCTCAGATTCATGTCACGAGTGCGTTCGCTTCGACGACCATTGCTGAGCATATTTTTATTACACCGTTGTACGAGAAAGAATTTGTTGGTTCATTTCATCGAGCATCTAACATGTCCTTTAGTTTCTATAGCCATTTGAGTCGTCCATTCCACTGAACAAGACGGGTAATGTTTCCCACCATTTGGCTCGAGCAGTTAGGACAATGAAATCCAATGGTTGCCAAAGACTTGTGAAATATTTGATAACAGTAGCTGACATCAAGTTCCATAAGATTGAGACACCTAGAAGCTGGGCACAAGAACAACTCTTGATAGAGAGAATTTGAATGTTTGGACAACTTAGTGCTCCGTTTGAGTGAGACATGGAATTTGGCATAAATTTGCTGAATTTTGGGCAACATCACTAATTCTCCGGTCATGTGGTTAAAAAATCGATCAACCATGGGATTACCCAGCCACAAATCTGTCAACACTGGCCATTACTGGAACCGGAGTATTCCTTCAGATTGAGCAAAATAGCGTTGGTCCAGATTTGCAAGTCAGTGGGTTGAGTCCTTGTTGTGCTAACCTTGAGAGCTGTGGCTGTTGGCAGCCTCGATTAACATCAGTCCTCCATGGTTTTTGGTTCTTGCACCTTGCGAGGAGGGCTGGATGCTTGGAATTGGAAAGTTGCCTGCCGCTTGCCTGTGGAGTCGTGGATGAGCGAATGGCTGAAGCCTGGAGCAGACTGGCTGGTGGGTTGCAGTGAAGGCTCTGGAGGTGGAGTTGTTGATTCGAGGAGGGAAGTAAGATTTGGCGTTTGGAGGTTTTCCATAGTGCTGCTAATCTGATTTCTCTTCTACTGGGTTTGATGAAATATAGAGAGTAAATCTCGTATCTAATACTAATACCAATTGTGATATTTATGGTTCAGACTTCCCGATCCAAAATTAAAAAGTGCTAATTTTTAGAAAGTGGGATAGGCTGGAGATGTAGAATATCTGGTTGCGATGACTACGAACGAGACAGAGAGAAGATTTTCTTTGGGAATATTTATTTATTTCGAAATCGATCTTTGAACATGATTTTTCGTTCGACTTCCCACAGACGGCGCCAATGATGATGCTAAAAATCACACCTGGAATAGTCCGAGCTTGAGCAATAAACTAGCACAAACTGGATCTCCGAATACCTGCAATAAAGGCGAGGAGGTGTGTCCTCGTCGCCCCTCCGATGCTTAAGTCAGTAAGGAGGAAGGAGAAAATTTATGCAAGAGGCTATAAATTATAGAGATAATTGTGTACCTGAATAATGGTTGAAGGCCTTGTATTTATAAGAATAAGTAGTGTATTTTAAGTAGGAGGTTACCCAAATTGTTTGGAGATTTAGGAGTTTTATTAGACGTATGAGTCTTGATTAAGATAATGTTGTAATAGTTGTGTTGGAATATGATTTGTGGACCGAGAATCCTATTGATGTTGATTATTACTTGAGAATGATGATTCTGAACCCATCTCGAATGAATGAGCTCGAGCTAAGGTCCTCGAGCATTTAAGTTTTACGTGTGTACCAAGATAGTGTTCGGGATATGTACTCCTCGGGGCTCATAGGTTGTTCGGGGGTACCAAAATATAATATGAGTTAATAATTACATGTTCGGATTCGAGGCTTTTGTGAGGGCCCGGGTATAGACAAAATTTGTACTCATCACTACCCAAAGAAAGGAAGATGCGAGTCGAAGAGGACCTACATAGAGCCACTGTGATCGGTTGACCATACTGGATTATGTAGAAATTTTTTGTGACAAATTTTTCAACGAAGAATATTTCTTTTATTATTAGTTTGTTCCAAATTATATATTTTACTCTCTTTATAAAAATTGTTGGGTTTGTTGTACATAACTTTTAAGGGCCTATTTTTAAATAACATGTATTTCAAAACATATTTTAACAATATATAAACATATTTTCAAAACCAGGTATTCTATCCTACAATATAAGCTGAGGATCCTGTTTCGAAGCAAAAAGCTATCCTATGTGGAGAGAGAAATAACAAGGGCGTCCCAAAGATAGTTCAATGCCTTGTTTGTGGAAGAAGAGAGGAGTTACGATGAGAGACTGGGTCCAAAGGTCTTGGGAGCAAGTGGTATCGAAAGAGGAGGTAGTTGTGGAGCTGTTGTTAGCGGATATAGTAGGGGTTTGCGGCGGTGGTCGAGGTGGAGGTGGAGGTGGAGCCATTGATGAATGGGGGTGAAAAGACCTAATTTTGACATTGAATGCATTATGCATGTGAATGGAGGCAGATCGTTGTTTGAGCCCCATTTTGTGAAGTGATCAAATCTTTGCTCTCACAATTGCCAAAAGAAAATTGTTGTTGGTTTTCTGAAACAGAAGGAAGCATGTTTTGGTTCTTCTATTGCTTCTTCTTTCTGGAATTCCAAATAAAGGGAGTTAAAATTTGAAGTTAAAAAATAGGATTAATTAGACTCTACACTAATTCCTTCAATCATTCTTAGATAAATACATTATTTAGAAACTATTTAGAAAAATACCGGATTCTATGAGAGAGAGTATATTATTTGATTGACCTAATTAATTATGGAACCTATTATTTAGGGATGTAGTTACCATTTATTTAGGAGATTAAATTAGGGTGTAATTACATTTAAAATCAACTAATAATATGAAAATTGCAATTATTAAATTAGTTTAATAATATGATAAATCATTTTCTAGATCGGACGTGATATTACGAGCTATGTAATTTAATTAAAACCACATACAATTTACCATATCTCGAACTGGTGTTACATGAAATTTAATCGGTAAAATCATATACCAGCTTCTGAATTACATCAAATGTAATGTTTTACATGTTGACCTATGGTTAACTTAACCTTATTGTTTTGATCATAACAAACAAGAATATATTGTCTTATTAACAAGTGTGCTTCAAGTGTTTCATGTAATGATAAATATTCAAAGCACTCTATGTTCAAATCGTCTCTCAAAAATATAAATCAAAACTATGTGATCAAGCACATGAGACACAAAGAAGATCATGAAAGAATTGAAGATATTCAAAGATCAAAATTGAAGTTGAAAAGCATGACATGAAGATCAAGAATTCAAGCATACAAGATTAGAGTTCAAGTTTAAGAGTTGATTTAACCTATGTAAAGGTATAACACTCTCAATCTTTAGCGATGAAATTCAACGAGCTCGAAAATGATTTTTATGAATCAAGAAACTTACTTGAAAATTCATCACTTGCATAAAATATTTTTATCTAAGTCAAGATTGTCTTTCAAAGGTTATTTGATCTTAAATCATGATTATACTATGTTAAACCACTTTGAAAAACAAGTTAGAAACCTAAAAATCGAGCATTTGCATGTTTTTCAAAAGTCAACTTTCGGTCAACCGAACTTTTGGTAGTCCGAACTTTTGGTCAACCGAAATTTTGGTCAACCGAAACTCCAACGGTTGAAAATGTGTAACGGCTATATGCACTTTCGGTCGACCGAAACTCCAAAAATGGTCAACCGAAAGTTGCTGAATTTGAATATCTTGATCTATAAATAGCCATCTCATTCACATTCAAAAAAGAACAACATATAAAAGATTTTAGAAAAGCTTTCTTGTGAAAAATTCATTGTTCTTGATTTATATTTATCTTTATTAGAAAACTTTGATTGATCCAAACTTTGTTTTATCAAAATTCATCAAAGTTTTTGAAAGAAAGTTTTTGTGAAGATTCTTGATTTTATATTGTTTAAACTTCTTCAACATCTTCACACCATATTGGAATTGAAGTGTAAGTCTCTCTTTGTTCTAAATTTGTTTTAATCTTTAAAAAGAGAGAAATTCCAATTAAGGAACTTTGATTATTTGTGCTACATTTTTCATTATCATTTGATTCATCAAAGTTCCATTGCCTAAACACTTTAAGCTTAACTCATTGTTAATTATTCAAGTGTGGCATCTCTTGGTACTTAATTTGATTCAATATTTTAACAAGAGATTATTTTGAAAAACTTTGTTTGATTGCATTGAACTTTTCATTATCATTTGCATCAAAGTTTTTCTCTAACACTCGAATTTAATTCATTGCTATCTATTGAAGTGTTAGCCTAACTCTCTCGGTACTTAATTTGAGTATATCATTTGTCAAGAGAGTTATTTCAATTGTAAATTCAATTCATTATATCTTGTGGTTTCGAGAGCCTTGTGAAAACTCGATTGTAAAGGATAGATGCTCCTTGTTGTAAAGTCACCTAAGGATTCGATACTCCTTGTTGTAAGTTATCAATATAGTGAATTTGGCCTTGCTCGTGACGGAGAGCTCGGTAACGGGGGACGTAGATCACGTTGGTTGATTGAACCTCCATAAATCGCGTTTACATTCTCTTATCCCTTTTACTTACTTACATTGCACTTACTCTATTCTATCAATTTATATTGTGCAACACTATATCTAAGTGCTATACTTGCTTTATTAATTAAGTTTACACATTTATAGCACACTACATTGATAGTTAAGTTACTTACAACACTAAGTGCTCATACTTGTACACATTGATTTTTAAGTTTGAGATTATTTATCGAAAAAGTTTTATAAACCAATTCACCCCCTCTTGGTTAGTTTATCTTGGGCTAACATTACAAATATTAAGTAATTGCATGGAATGTAATATTTCGAACAACCCCAACACTTGTATTATATATTACATTCAGTGATACTACATAACACTCTATGAATTCATAAGGTAAAATTACATACAAAATAGCCTTTCAATGAGTTTAATTTCACTTTATCTACTATTACAAGGTCTGTAATGTAATTAAAATATCGTCATTTTGTGATGTTAGATACACTGTAATGACAACATGTATTACAATACAGTACACGTCATGTAATATTAGTAACAATAATGTAATATTACATAAAAATGGCAGGGATTAAACAGTACACACATATAGAAGGTGATAGTCTGCCAAGAAAGGAAACGTGTGGCTAAATGTCAGGATATTTGAAATTTCCTAATTTAATTATCTAAATAATTGGTAACAATTTTCCTTAATAAAATGATTTCCGATTAATCTTGTCAATCAAATATTATATTCTATCTCTTCAAAATTCGGGATTTTTCTAAAGTTATGATAAGAAATCCATTAATATTACGAATAGTTTGAAAATCGGGTATTTTTGAATTACAGTACATTACATCTAGGTTGTAACACCCAAAGTTCAAAATCTTAAACATAGGCTTACTATCTTTTTCTTTACTTAAATGTGAAAAAGAAATCATTTAAAACCTCAAACATTTTCATTTTCTATTATAAAGTTTTACAAAAATTTCGGCAGAGTCTCCTTTATAAATTGGATATAGTCAACCTGTAGAGGGACATCAAAACTATTTTAAAGCATACATCTCAACTCATTCAATCCCAAACATCATCAAAACCATTCAATAAGTCCCAAACTCCCCAACAATATAATTCCAAGTAAATAAACTTTAGCAATTGAAATAAGAGGTAATTTAACATCTAATACTACACCAATACTTATTCAGAGCTAATTTCAATCAAACCATTAATAATAATAAATGAAGGAATAATTAAGGGGAAACTTAAATAAATTCTAAGTTTAACTTTATTTTAAAAAATTGAAGGTAGGTATAGCCTGAGTCTGTCACCAAGTGCTCTCCTCGTCTCATCTAGCTTTCATCACCTGAAATATTGGGGAGTGATTGGGGTGAGCTAAAGCTCAGTAAGTAAACTTTATGCACGTGATGTATGCTCATGACATGAAATGCCTTAGACCATTCTAAGTAATTATCCCCATTTACTTTACTTTTCAAGACTTTCATTCTTTCTAAACTTTTACTTAAACATTTCCAAAAAAAACTCTAACTTCATTTCTATCGTGAACTCACTTAGTATATCTTCTAGCCAGTCAGAATGCAGTGGACATTTTTTTTATTTGGAATCAGGTCATCACTTTTCCACCGCATAGCAGTTTAAAATTTGTCACGGCCAAGTGGTTTAGCAATCATCACCGCAAAGCGGTTTAATATATGTCACCGCCAAGTGGTTAAACAATCGTCACCGCAAAGCGGTTTAATATTTGCCACCGCCAAACGGTTAGGCAATCGTCACCGCAAAGGGTTTAATATTTGCCACCGCCAAACGGTTAGGCAATCGTCACCGTAAAGCGGTTTAATATTCAGCACCGCAACATCGATTTAATTAGGATACGCCGGTCCCCTGCGCCCCATTTCCCACTCACACCTTTCGTGGCATAGAAGTACATCCATTTATTCTTAAAACTTGGGATACATACTTTTTGAGAAAAATGGAACTTTCTACCCTTTTCATTTAAAATCATTTTTCTTCCCAGTGACAAATGCATACTTGGTGATGCAATGACATAAAATATATGAATGCTTGAGCAGTTTTCAAATTGAACAATATATACTCATATAAAGTAACGAAAACATCGAAACAAGGAATTTACATAGCTGTCACTTGAGTAAGTAATTTCACAAAAACTTTCAACTTTAATAAAAATAGGGGGAGTTTACTTACCTGACTTCCTTAGTATTTACCGTAGCGGAGGTGTCTTGGTTGCACGTGATGTCAATGTACCAAATATCTGCGTGGTATGGTGGCGGTGACGGACTGCCGGCGAGACGGAGAGGGGAGTTCGCCGGTGAGGTGCCCTGAAAATCGAGTGGCGATGATTTGTGTGTGAGATGAGAGAAAGACGAGAGACCGAGGGAAGGTGTTCAGCGAGAGAGAGTGATTCGGGTCTGAGGTAAGTAGATTAGTTTAGGTTTAAGTATAATCTTTTGGAATTTGTGAATTGGTCCCTTATTTTTCTCTATGTACATAATTAAGTCCATAATTTCTATTTACTCTCCAATTGCCACAAACTTCCCCCCAACTTTCGATATGATACTATAAAATTAGAAAAATATCATGCTTAGGCAATAAGACAATTAATCACATAAAATTGCACATAACAATTTATGAGCTTTCTAACTGGTACATTGATCGAGTCGGCGTTCAAGTCCTTCCACTGCAAAATAATTAAAATCATAAACATAAAAATTATCCAATTTAAAATTCATAACAAAATTAACATGAATATTGCGTGAAATTTAAAATTGCATGTAAGAATGAAAAGCGGTCTTACATAGGTAATTACGTAATTTTCCCTAAAAAATATGAAAAGTTCTATAATAAAAACTACATCTATCAAAGAATATTTTAGAAGTACTGTACACGTATTCAAAACAGATCAAAGACAATCCTGAATTCAAGGAAGAATAAAAGAGTGTGATGACATGAAAACAATAGAAGGATATAACCCCATATATGGTTATTTATGCTGATATGTCCCCATTTATGGGGATAAGTGTGGATATATGAGGCCATATATCAATTGCAATGCTTTTATTCTTTATATCTTTAAAAAATGACTATGCTAATTAATTTCTATTGTAGTTAATTATATATTACAACTCACTCAAATTTTCATTTTTTCAGTAAAATTAATTGAATTTGTTACAAATTATAATTACAGTGTAACGTACATTCTACGATGAATTACAATTTGTAATTAATTAACTAATTCTTGAAATTTTGTTTTGCTTTTAAAATTAATTGAATTAGTGAAAAATTGTAATTAATTACAATGTAACTTAATTACATTCTTTAATGAATTGCAATTTTTAACTAATTACAATTGTAATTTAGTTGTATATTACAAATTGCATAATTAGTTACAATTGTAACTTTATTTCAATTTTGTAATTAATTACAATTGCAACTTTATTTTAATTTTGCAATTAATTACATTTGGATAGTAAATTACAGTTTACAATTAGTAATAATTGTAACTTTATTTCAATTTAAATTGTAACTAATGAATTCATAAAATAATAGTTTAATTTGCAATTTGTAATTGATTACTGTCTCAACTCCACCACCATCGCTACAGTCTCAACAGCACCAGCACCATCTCACCACCAGCACCACCAGCACCACCACCACCATAACTACGAGAAAAAATCAAACAATTTGAGAAAGGTAATAAATCAATGGAAAATTACCCAAATGCAGTGTAAACTATTTTATTTAATCTCCGATCAACCAGTTGAATGATTGAAGATCAATATAAGTCAACAACAGACAACATTAATTTCTGGTAAACCAGTTCATGAATGATTGAAGATGAAGGAGAAATGTATTGATTGGTCAAGTAGAATATCTCGAATAGCTTCGTCATCCTAAACCATTATCTGTAACACCCCCTTAGCCTACATTTGATCTAGAAACTTACTCTTGAACAAACCACGATGAGAATTTTGGAGTGAAAAACAATGAGGATTTCCAACAATCAACTTCTTGCATAGCTTAAGATGAACAGTTTTGAGGTTCATCTTTTAACTTTTCCTTAAGATGCTTGCTAACGTGATTGACATCAACGCACTAATGGGGATTCAGGAAGTGACAAAAATACTTTGATCTCCTAGTTTAGTTGACTTACGGGAAAAATTCAATGAACAAACAAGTACAGTAGAATCAATTTGTTCTAGGGTTTTGAGGGTGAGAATAACCGCCAAGTCGACGGAGAAGACTCTGAAATGGAGAAGAAGACTCTCGAAGTGAGAGGAAGAATTAATTGGTCGCGTGAAGAGAGAAAGAGAAGTGGATTAGTTAGGGTTTTGTTTGGGTGTAATAAGTTAATAATTGATTTAGTAAAATTATTTATAATTAGTTGATTTTAAAATTTTAAAATCTAACTATATGATTTTGTGTAATTTTCTCTTATAAATTCGGACAATGATGTTAAATGTTGTGGGATAATTATAACAATATCATAATGATTGGCTCGACCCTCAAATGACTTGGAGCCATTGGAATCAACTTAATTGAGTTTCCCAAGGCCCACTTGGTTGGTCCGTTTGTGTTGGACTTTTGATTGTTTTGTCTTGATCGTATAGTTGTGTTGGCCTTTGTTTGAAATTAACCTAGCCCATAAATATGTTATGAGTTTCCAACCATTATTTTTTGCTTTTTGGATGTAATAGAGAGAATAATAGAGGGGCAGTCGACTTGGGATCTTCCATTGCTTTCCTTATCGTTTCGTCCTCCCTTTATGATATTGCTATTATCAACATTGATCCTTTGTAGGTTTGAAGAAGAGGCGATCAAAGTGTAGAGTTTGTGGGTCGAGGTTGTGAGTTTGGTGTTCGATTTGAGGTTGAAATTGAGTCCTATTTTGAACACTCTGCGAGTTATAAATTCAACATAGATTGCGTGAAAGACATGAACTTTTGGAACTTAGCATAGGGTAATAATCATTTACAAATAGTTATGAAGTGCAACCTTCAACTTTTAATTCTTTAAATTATATGGTCTCCGCCTCCTAAGAGCATTCGCGTTGGATGTGTTAAAGTAGATGTTAGCAAAATCAGTGAGCAAGGAGTTGAATTAATGTTTACATTGAATATATTAAAACACAAGTTAAAAGAATCTTTTTAATCATAAGTTAACTTTCTTGTTAAATTTAATTAGCATTTTAACTGATGGCGTGGCAATTTTACATTGAAAATGTCCAATGACTTTCAATCCCAAACCCCTCCACCCCACCCCCTATTTGTTCCTTTTTCTTTTTCTTCTTTCTTCTTAAATTTCTTAACATTGATTAAAAAAATAATTTTTTTATTGATTTCCCCTGTTTGGCCCCCATTATTTGAAAAAACTTGTGATTTTGAATAATATTTTTGGGAGAATGTATGGTTAAAAAATATTTGAAAAGTAAAAAAATGGTAGACTTGACTAAGATGAATAACTGAGATTGAGTGTTGAAAAAATTTATATAAATATATAAATTTTGCTATTTTAAAAATAAATATTTATCATATTTTTTTACTTAACTAAAAATTAACACGTCCATTATATGGATGTGTTAACTTTAACATGTACACGTATCATTTAACATATATATTTTTGCCTATGTGACTAGAAAAATTTAACACATTCAATACTGATGCTCCAATGGGGGTAAGTTCACAATGATTTTGACTCTAGAGCAGTTGGATAAGATTGATTGATTGTTTTGAATATCTTAAAAGTGTGGATGGGTAAGAATCTTTTGATTTTCCATTTTGTATCTTTTGATTTTCCATTTTGTCCTCACATTCTTTTCTTTTTCTCAATAATACGTTTAATTTATTTGTTGAAATTTATTTTACATTTATTTTAATTCTTATTTCAAAAATATTAATTTATTCACGTTGACTAAATCGAAATTGGTTATTCGATTAATATTAATTTAATGTCCTTATTTTTTAATTTATTTTAGAATATTGTCCCAACAAATTTCATTTCTCGTATAATTTCATTGAACAATTCAAATAGTGCTTTTATGTGTTTAATACATTTTTTTCTATTTTTAATTTAACCAATGATCATTTAGCCCTCTGTTGGCAATACTATTTCGTTTATAAACACACTATTTGAACAATTTAAAGAACATGCTTATACTTTTAATGGATTTTTTCCTTTTTTAATTCAAACAATTATGTTTTAGTTAACAATAAAAATAGATTTTTTTTTTTCAAAGTAGGGTGAGGATGATTTTTTTTTTTATTTTTAAATTAGGGTAAACACGGTTTTGTTTGGACGGTTTGTAGCAAGATTTCATACTAAACCATTTAAAACGGTTTGAAATTTTTCCAAACCAAACCATTTCATTTCACTTCATTTCCTAAATCAAACCAAATCAAACAATTTTTTGCGGTTTGGGGCGGTTTAAAACCACGGTTTGCAATCAAATAAATTAGTAGATACCAAACCAGACGACATTCTTGTACGATAATACAAGAATGAATGAATAATTAATTTACCAATAGTAAATATCACAAATTTTGTAACCGATACAAGACATTGAGTGAAAGATCAACATCAATTTTGTGGTCGATAACTAAGAAATACCTACCGACATTACGTAGATTGCGTCAAAAGGTGTATTTGGATTTTTTTTTTGTAGATGCAACTCACATTGGTAAGGGGATTACTCGACAGGTTGCAACTACAAATTATATTTACTCATTCAGAACCATTCACATAAATAAAAGACAACACATTGTGTTACTACAAAAGTATTTCTTCTATTCGGTATGTTATAAATATGTGTTATAATGAATTCTCTACTAATTTGTTTATAAAATTCTTCAATGGAAACTGCATACTTCATTTTGACTTTTCTGCAGTATTCAATAGTTCTAGTCGAGAATGTTGAATTACTTATAGGAGGGATCAAACAGGCATAGATTAGCACATAGCTTTATTCCTGATAAAATTTCACATTTTTTACAATTGACAGATGCTAGAAATATTTCAAGAACAAGTCCAAATCTTGTTAAAAGTTATTTTACAACTCATTTCTACTGAAAAAAAATCAAAGCAGCGCTCAAAATGACTTAAAAGGTTTTAATAACAATCTAAATTTAACAAGTTATTATTGCACTCATTTTTTAAAATTTATTTAAAATTTGGTGAGTTACGGTTTCAAACCGTGGTTTCGACAATTGAAACCTAAACCAAACCGTTTAAAGCGATTTAGAATTTTTTCAAACCAAACCAAATCATTTCGCTTTGAAACTAAACCAGACCAACCATTTGAAGCGATTTGGTTCGATTTAGCGGGTTGGCGGTTTATTTGTTCACCCGTGTTTTAAACCCACTTAAATTCTTGTTAAAATCATCAATTATTTTATATAAAATGGAAAATAATTTTTTATTTTCTAATTAAGAATATAACATAAATATTCCAAAACTCTTCGGAAAAGAATAAATCAAAACTTAAATTATACTTTGAATTTCTATAGTCACTTTTTGGTGATGATTAAAATCAGATTTTTAATAGATTTTCATAAAAATTAATAAAATGTGGTTGAAGAGTTGTGGGTCCGATGAAATGTGTTGTTAATAGGAGTGGGCGCGGTCCGGTTCGGTTCGGTCCGGTTCCGAAAGGAATCGAACCGAACCGATTACCAATGAGAATCTTAGTAATGGAACCATTGGTTCCATATTTGGCTACAGAACTGAATCGAAGCTGAACCAATTGGTTCTGGGTCGGTCTGGTTTGGTCATTTATATTTAAAAAAAATTCTTTCAACTCTACCATTTGAGCAAATTTTCCTTCGAAGATCAGAATTCCATTTCAACAACTTATAGAGTTTTGTTTGTAAAATTACTTAGGATTTAGGTAATGCCGATAGATTTAAATTTGGGGTTGAGAACTGTGAGTTAAAACTTAAATTGAGAGTTAAATTGATTATTTAAAGTAAAGAATCAAAAAGATTGGGTGGAATTGGAGGAGGATTCTGTTTATGTGGGAAGTTGAGAATGGAAAGAAATTTTGGTCAAATGGGAACTTGCCCAAACGGTTTCACAGCTTCACGATTTATATAAATAAATAAATAAATCAACATACAAGGGAACTGAAGTACCGTCGGTTCTAATTACTAATAACCGGGAACCGGACCGGTTCCCGTTCAATTCAAATACAAGTACCAAATTGGGAATTTTCCTTGATCGAACCGGATCTGGACCGGCCGTTCTGGTTCGTTTCCACCGGTTCTGGGAAAATGTGCTCACTCTTAGTTGTTAAAATTAATTGTTGACTTTAACTTTGATTAAAATCTTATTTTAATTCTCCCAAGCAGGAACATAATATTAAACTTTTTTTAATTATAAAAATATGCTCACAAATTAATTTAATTTATCTATGCATAGTTTTTTTTTTTTTTTTTTTTTTTTTTTTTTTTTTTTTTTAAATTTTTCTCGACTTATCATAAATATTTTATAAAACAATTATTAAGTTGCCTAATATTTTATGATATCAAATTAGTTCTTAATATATCACATCCGATTTATTTATTAAGCTGACATTTTAAATAATTTTTTAATATATATTTCGAATAATTGGACGAAAATTTTTAATAAAATATTAATATATTAAGAATTCAATTCAATTTATCATTTACAATTTACTCTAACATGAGTATGTCAACTAGTTAAAAAAAAACATTAATACTTGAAAAAAGTTAATCTAACATCCATCATATACAGAAGACGTGTAAAATACGTGCTCATTACTAGTTCTTACAAAAAGCTTATGCTTGTAAATATGTATCTTATCAACTTTAGTTCCTATTTGATTTTCATTATTTCAAAATTATGGTTTTCTCTTTCTTATTTCCAGTTTTACATTTATCAATTAAATAATATTACATAAAAATCAAGAAAAGATTGCTTACTTTCTAACTATACACATTTTCTTAAAAATTACTATTCAAAACTTTAAAAACTCTTTTTGCCTATGTTCGATTAAGATTAAAATCAAATTTTTAGTAAATTTTGATAAAAATTAATGAGATGTGTGGTTGATAAATTGTGTGACCCATAAAATATATAATTGAGATTGATTGTTGACTTTGACTTAGATTAAAATCTAGATTTTAATCAGTACCAAACAAAGATCTTATAAACAACAACAACAAACACACCCTTAGCGTTTGGTTGGCCGCAGGTTTTTCCCAGTTCTTGTACAGTGAATCAGGTTCAGCACAGTGATTTTGGTCAAATGTTGTAGGCGGCAAACTGCAAAATCGTTTGATTCTCTATAAAAACTATTTTTTCGACAGAGTTCTTGACGTTGGCGTGGGGTCCACATGAAAAATGTAAGTAATGCGCCTACCATTAATGACTATTTTCACTGTGCAAACTCTTTAAGCCTCTGTTCGGTAATTTTGGTTTATTTTGGTTTTTAAACTACACAATTCCCCAAATCAATCTCTAATCCTACATATTTTTTCTCTCCAATTTTGAACCTTTCATCTACTTAAAAAACAACAAAAAAACTGTTGGATATTGGTTAATAAATCGAGAATTGAAAATCGATTAAAGTGACTTTGTGTCGACTTCGGCCTAATACTCAAAAACTCGACTCAATCCGTTTAGGCAAAATTGTTTGCCACTTCTCCGCTTCGGGGCGCACAAACGGGGGTCGAGGGGGCAGCGCCCCTCGTGGGGGCTCGGGGGCAATGCCCCCGAAAGAGAATTTTGATTTCTCTGCATGTGTTGAAGGGTATATTTGGCATTTCGAAAACCAATAACGGATGAATGTGAAATTATGGAAAATGACGAAAATCAGGTCAAAATGTTTGACCGTGCGACCGCACGGTTAGTAAACCGCGCGATCACATGTCAAACTAATATCCGATTTTTTGAGTAAAATCGTGCGACCGCACGGTCTATAACCGTGCGACCGCACGGTTGTTCGGTCAGAAGGTACCTTTTCGTAAATGTGCATTGTTTGGAAATGGTGCATGGTTTGAGCCTCAACCACTTCGTCCACACCCTTTCATGATCTATATATAGGACCCTTTGGGGTGTCCTATTCCTCACTTTTTGATATGCAAAAACATCTCTCATCCTCACTTCTCTCCAAAATCAAAATCATTTCATTTGTTTTGATATTCTTTCATTGCATCATTTGGAGTACATAAGCCTGTATTTGGTTCGTTGTACTTGTGTTTTGGAGTGCTACAAACACAAGTGAAGCCGCTGTATCTTGGGAGTCGATTGCCGAAATCCGTAGACACCATTGCGGGACAAATTCGACTTAAGGACAAAGAGTCCAACTCTTGCCTCGGCTTTGTCCCTTCTTCTCTTATTCTTTTTTGTGTTTTTCTTTGCCGTTACTCTATCCAATATTCGGCAAAGATTTACAAAACTATCATTATACTTATTTGGGGTCACTATTCACAAAATCCACCTAACAAAAACTACTTTTTTTCTCCCTTCCGCCGCCGAACAGTGACTAAAATATCACTTTTAAAGGATACCATCATACCAAACAATTGTACTGTGGGCCACGCTAGGAAGTAAAGATTACTGTACAAAACCAAACAAAAATAATGATACGATGATTTACGGTTGGATTCAGCATTGATCGCTGATAAACCTAATGATTTAGCCTTCTTTGTCCTCATTATTTGTAAATCAAATTTATTCAACTGTCAATCTCAATCATCTATTTTAATCAAATCTATCATTTTTTACTTTTCAACATTTTTTAACCACACATCCTCCCAAAAATACTATTTCAAACCATAATTTTTCTCAAATATAATGGGTCTCAAACAAGGGCTTAGTTCTAGAACATAATTCTCAAAACAATTCAGCAACTTTCTCAACAAACAAGCCAAAATTTCATTATACTATCCTCAATTAGAACAACAGTCTCCTGTTCGAGTTGCCCGAGCAATCCCCAATCTTAATGGCAGTGCCCTAACCAGGAATACTGGCAGCAGCCTCCTGAGCCACCAAGGCCTTTCTGCTTATAATCTGATATATGTCCAGCATAATCGTATGGAACGCTTTCTCCACATTATGCGCTTCAAGCGCTGATGTCTCGAGGAATGATAGCCCTTCTTTCTCAGCGAAGAGTTGAGCATCTTGCTCGTTGATGGCTCTGAGGTGATTGAGGTCGGACTTGTTGCCGGCCATCATTATGACTGTTGGAGTCGGCATAATCCCTCAACTCACGTAGCCAACGTTGGACGTTCCCAAAGGTTTGCCTCTTGGTTATGTCATACACCACCAGCGGCCCATATGTAAAGTGGATCTTATCAAATCAAGAAAGCAAATGATAAAATCAAAACCAATTACCTGCAGAGTTCTTGTTGCAAATTCGACCCCAATGGTGGATTTCGACTCCAAACAGAACTCATTTCGCGTAAATCTGGAAAGAATATTGGATTTTCCTACGCCCGAATCTCCAATCAGAACGATCTTGAATAAGTAATCATACTCATTATCCACCTTATATGCCATTGGTTCTTCCCTCTAATATACAAAACAAGCCTGGATAAATCAAATCAAGATTCATAAATAAAAAGATAATATATATATTTTTTCTCATGACATAAAAACTCACCACTAAAAGATGGAGATATCGTTATTCATGGCTAATTTGGAAACAGTGATTCTTAGCATTCGGAAACGCCAACAACGGAAAAAGAATGAGAATGCAAAATTTCCCACTGAAGAACAGAAATAACCTGAAATACTCTAAATTGCACCTTAAAATAGTGCTGCTAATCATGTGGCTAATGAACTTTGGGCGAGTGGCACGTACTACTCGTAACACTGGATTATTACATGTCTCCGCTTGTTTTACGGCACAGAACGGGCAGATCCGCTGCTGTTTTTCATATACAAATTATCAGCTAGCTATTTCACTTCCATTTAGGGGTGGGCGTCGGATGGTTCGATTCGGGTATCTCAAGAACGGGAATCGAACCATACTTTTTCGATTCTTGTAAAATGGAACCATTCGATTCCATTGAATCGCAAGAACCAAACCAGAACCAAATCATTCGGTTTTGGTTCGGTTTCGATTCTAATTCGGTTCTACAATAATAATTATTTTTCAAGAGCCTTATCGAGGAATATCAGGTCTCGGGAAGTCAGTCAATAACATGAAATAAACTTCTACCAAATATACCAAGATCAAGTTTTTCGAGTATGGCAATATAGTAAACTTGTATGATGAATCACGAGTTTTAAATGCATTATTATTAATTATTTTATTTTTGTATTTAAATATTTAATTAACTCAATCGTGATCATTTACAACTGTTGACCACAAAATCCGGTTGGACCTTGAACCAACACGTCTCAGCTCCTCCCTCTTGAACACGTGGATCTCCTGCGCACTAGGACAAACATCAGCTTGCAAAGGGAGCCGAGCTGGCTCTCGTTTGCACTCTGATGCCTAAGTCAGTACTCATTTCAAGCAAATATAAATTATGTGCGGGAAACATAAGTGTGTAAAAGAGAGAAAAGGGAGAGAGAGTAAAATATTGAGTTAGAGTATTGGATTACCCACCCTCTCCTTGGAGGCAAGTGTGCTATATTTATAGAAGGTGTAATTATCTTAGATTGTGACATGTGTTATGTTTTACATATGGTAAGATCCTAACCCTTCATGAGGTAAACCATTTCTTTGGTTATAATCATTACTACATATCATAGGGTTAAAGCAACCATCAAATCCCTTTAAAGATGTTGTCACATCAAACTGTCTTGTCACATTTTCAGGGTACTCCCATCGGCTTAGGAGTACCTCGGTATAAGGATACCTCGGCACAGCATCACCCCGACATAGGTTACCTCGGCATAGGGTCACCTCGACATATAAGAATCCACCAAATTTGGTATCCACAATTTTGTCATGTAGGTCATGATTAGGTGATTGGATGTTTTGTGACTCCCCTGGTGGGCCCATATAGATGACGTGTCATGTCCAATTAGTTATGGTCGTAACACTAGTCCCTCAAGTCTGGTTGGTTCATTTATGTGCGAACCGGAATTGAAAATATAAGGGATCGAAGATAATGGAGTGTGTGTATACTCTAAGAAATAACCAAAACAAAAAATATCTAAAACATCCTTCTTGCAAGACATAACTAGAATGGAAAAAATAGAATATATTTTACATGGTAAAGGGTCGCCGATGAGGAATAATATAGGCACTTGGGCCCATGCTTTAATATAGTTTGGACACTTGGGTCCTTATTTGAACACTTGACAACCCTTTCAAGTAGACTTTTCTTGGTTATATTAAGAGAGTATTGGGCTATGTTCTCGAGTGTGCTTCGAACTTACGAAGACATATAGGCTCATAGCAATATCCCAAGCATGCCTCAAATAGGAGGAGAATTATAAGGTTGTCTTCAATAATATTGAAGATCTTACTCCTAGATGTGTGAGGGCTAATAGCCCGTCTGGATAGCAGAGAGAATACACTTAATTCAAGCGACTAGAGGGCTTACAAGCCTGTCTCATTTTGATATGTGTATCTTTGGAGAATATGAAACAAAGTATATATACATTGTGTCTCATCTTGACATGCATGTATATGCTCTCTAGTCCCTTAAATTTGGATGTTCCAGGCATTCACGGATGGGGTTCGAATTTATAGCTTTCAGATGTTTTTCCTAGAGTGAAATCGACCAATGAAAGAGTCCTTTGTAAAAGGAGTTCGTTGAAGAAGTCCTTCTCCTGGAAGGATTCCTTAGGAAGAGGGGTTCCTAATTTGGAGGGAGTCAATTGACGTAGTTCTTCTCTTGGAAGAAGTCCTTTGTAGGAGCCCTTCACTTGGAAGAGGTCCCTCACTTGGAGTAAGTTAATCGACGTAGTTCTTCTCTTGGAAGAAATCCTTTGTAGGAGTCCTTTTCTTTGAAGGGATCCCTCACTTGGAAGGAGTTAATGGAAGAGGTATTTCGGAAGGAGTTCATGGAAGACGTCCTTCAAGAGAGGTACTTCGGAAGAAGTCCATGGAAGACGTCCTTCGGAAGAGGTGCTTCGGGAAGGAGTCCATGGAAGACGTCCTTCGGAAGAGGTTCTTCGGGAAGGAGTCCATGGAAGAGGTGCTTCGGAAGGAGTCCGTGGAAGAGGTCCTTTGGAAGAGGTACTTCAGAAGAAGTCCATGGAAGACGTCCTTCAAAAGAGGTGCTTCAGAAGGAAGTCCATGGAAGACGTCCTTCGGAAGAGGTACTTCGGAAGGAGTCCATGGAAGAGGTCCTTCGAGAGAGGTACTTCGGAAGAAGTCAATGGAAGACGTCCTTCGGAAGAGGTGCTTCGGGAAGGAGTCCATGGAAGAGGTCCTTCGGAAGAGGTGCTTCGACGGAGTCCGTGGAAGAGGTCCTTCGGAAGAGGTGCTTCAGAAGGAGTCCGTGGAAGAGGTGCTTCGGAAGAAGTCCATGGAAGACGTCCTTCGAGAGAGGTACTTCGGAAGAAGCCCATGGAAGACGTCCTTCGAAAGAGGTACTTCAGAAGGAGTCCATGGAAGAGTTCCTTCGAGAGAGGTACTTCGGAAGAAGTCTATGGAAGACGTACTTCTGAAGAGGTGCTTCAGGAAGGAGTCCATGGAAGAGGTCCTTCAGAAGAGGTGATTCGGAAGGAGTCCATGAAAGACGTCCTTCGGAAGAGGTGCTTCGGAAGGAGTCCATGGAAGAAGTCCTTTGAGAGAGGTACTTCAGAAGAAGTCCATGAAAGACGTCCTTCAGAAGAGGTGCTTCGGGAAGGAGTCCATGGAAGACGTCCTTCGGAAGAGGTACTTCGGGAAGGAGTCCATGGAAGAGGTCCTTCGGAAGAGGTGCTTCGGAAGGAGTCCATGGAAGAGGTCCTTCGGAAGAGGTGCTTCAGAAGAAGTCCATGGAAGACGTACTTCAAGAGAGGTACTGCGGAAGAAGTCCATGGAAGACGTCCTTCGGAAGAGGTCCTTCGGGAAGGAGTCCATGGAAGAGGTGCTTCGGAAGGAGTCCATGGAAGAGGTGCTTCGGAAGAAGTCCACGGAAGACGTCCTTCGGAAGAGGTACTTTGGAAGGAGTCCATGGAAGAGGTCCTTCGGAAGAGGTGCTTAAGAAGGAGTCCATCAATATGAGGGGCTTCTTGAGCCATACCACTTTAGGCAATAAGAAGGAAGCCACTTCGGCCATGCCACTTAGGCAATAAGCAATAGGAGGGAAGCCACTTCAGCCATGCCACTTAGGAAATAGGAGGGAAGGTACTTCGGCCATGCCACTTAGGCAATAGGAGGGAAGCCACTTCGGCCATGCCACTTAGGCAATAGGAAGGAAGCCACTTAGGCAATATGAAGGAAGCCATTTCGGCCATGCCACTTAGGCAATAGGAGGGAAGCCACTTCGGCCATGCCACTTAGGCAATAAGAAGGAAGCCACTTCGACCATGCCACTTAGGCAATAAGAGGGAAGCCACTTCGGCCATGCCACTTAGGCAATAAGAGGGAAGCCACTTCGGCCATGCTACTTAGGCAATATGAGGGAAGCCACTTCGGCCATGCCACTTAGGCAATATGAGGGGCTTCTTGAGCCATGCCACTTGGGGGCAATAAGAAGGTATAATTATCTTAGATTGTGACATGTGTTATGCTTTACATATGGTAAGATCCTAACCCTTCATGAGGTAAACCATTTCTTTGGTTATAATCATTACTACATGTCATAGGGTTAAAGCAACCATCAAATCCCTTTAAAGATGTTGTCACATCAAACTGTCTTGTCACCTTTTCAGGGTACTCCCCTCGGCTTAGGAGTACCTCGGTATAAGGATACCTTGGCACAGCATTACCCCGACATAGGTTACCTCGGCATAGCATCACCTCGGCATAGGGTCACCTCAGCATATAAGAATCTAGAAAATTTGGTATCCACAATTTTGGCCTGTAGGTCATGATTAGGTGACTGGATGTTTTGTGGCTCCCCTGGTGGGTCCATATAGATGATGTGTCATGTCCAATTAGTTATGGTCGTAACAACAACTTCGCTTATTAATAAGTTAGTCTCATTCGATTTTCATTTACTAAGAATTTCATTCCAAGTATGAAGTTAAAGATTATAATGAGGTAGGGACGTAACAAATTTCATAAAAAGAAATTAATCATTTAACTTTACCCAAAAAAATTATAATTTTTTTTGAGTTTTAATTTTAGGACAACCAATTAAGACCATAAAAAAATAAACAATAATCAAAGACCGATTCTAATTTCGATTTTTCGGTTCTAAATGCGGAACCGAGAACCGAACCGAAAACCAATCGGTTCTCGGTTCCAAAACCGATTTCCTATTTTATTTTTTTAAAACCATACGATTTCTGTTTTTTCGGTTCGATTCCGATTTTTTTGCCCACCCCTACTTTCATCCGATTTGGAAAAAGGATTAAAATGGCATGTTTGGCTAGTTAGTTATTTTGGAATACAGGATTGGAACTTTTTTGAAAATTACTTCTTTTTATGTTTATTTTTTGCTTTTGAAGGAAAATTCTTACCTTTTCTTTATGTTGGTCAAGTCAAATTTCTACACGCTAGTTTTCTCAAAACGGTATTCACGTTTGGGTATAAATAGAAAAAGAGATTTTTAGTTAAATATGTTTGACAATGGATAACTTTAGTAATATAAATTTCTCTATTGAAAAGTCAAAATTACCTTTAATGAATAAATTGCAAGGTATATCATTTCTTTATTCTGGTTAATTTAACTCATGACTAATTATTTGGACATTTCGTAATTCTTTCAATTGTTCTAAATATTTTTTATATTTTGATAATTTTTCAAAGGTTTTGGGATGAACTTTCTTAGCTATATATCTTAATATTATTCCTTCCGAAACTTCTTCTTCTATAACCTTATATTCGAGTGATATATTATAAACTATATTTATATTTTTGATAGTTTCAATAGAGTTGAACCTTATATTATTTATACAAGTGTAATCAATATATCTTTATATATTTCTTCTAATTTGGATTGGGCAACATAATATATGCCTTGATATTTTTCAGTAATAGTTAATAAAAACGAAATATCTTTATCATCCAAATACAGTTTATCACAATAACTAGAAGTGGATGTTTGTAAAGTCTTCATAAATTCAAATGATCAGGTTGATCAAGATTATGTCTAGCTATTCTATTTTCCTGATCTAAGGTTCGTAAAACTAAACCCAAGAATCTAATTTCAGTATTTTTTTGTAACCAAATTAGATGTTGTTGTTGTTCGTACTGATGATATCTGATGGTATTTAGTATTTTTTCCCACTTTTCATGATTATTTTCTTGTTTTAATTCTCTGAGAAGTTTTTCTATCTCTCTGGATCTTAAATAAAAGGTATTATTTTTAACTATTCTAAGCCTCTCGATAACTTCTCTATCATTTGTTCATAATTAAAAATAACAAGCATGTAGAAGCATATGATTAAAAGCACGTAATCAAAGTATGTAAATGGCAGTAAGTAATCTTACAGTAATCAAATAGAAATAAACAAGTTTCCCCTCCAGTGTCGTCCTATAGCTGCCTTGCATGTACTCAATCAATCCTTTGAATCAAATGAATATTAGGTGTTTTTTAATAAATTGGGTCCACAACTGCTTCTGCAAAAAGTTTTTCAATCAAAGTTGCACTTCTCACTCTAGAGAATTAGCCGCGTTTCCACAGATGATATCTCACAGTATTCAGAGTCTCTATTTTCACCCCTATCTCGACTCCTTTAAGAAAGACCTTACTTAGAACTTTTCCAAAACTACATGTTTTAAAAAGAAGTTTTAAAACTGAAATAAAGCTCAAATATTATCCCAAAACGCCACAACACATCAAATAGCTGACAAGATTTCTGTTGAGCAACAGATTCTTCAAAGAAGAAAACTCATTTTGGAAAATATCAATACTGCCCGGGGTCATGAGAAACTTAACGAAAACCTTTTTAAGAAAGCTTTGAAAAACTCGAACATCATTTCATTTATAGATTGACATTGTACATACTGCAAACTATATACAGACACCTGTGATACTCATCTTATGAAGTTTAGAACTCCATAAGCGATTACCTTATTACAAGCTTTGATATCTTCAGACTATCTACCAATATTTTTCTTGAATCCAAGTGGGGTAAACAAGTTTTGAATAAAAGAGTACAAATGTTTGACTCATATATTTCGGGATCCTCTTCACTGAATCTATTCCCCCTTTTATAGAGGTCCTGAATTATTTTCCTCATCTCCTTTTTGGTGACAAGAAATGACTCTTATCTCTTATGCAATAAATTTCTTTTTGAGTAGTCATCAACCACTTTTTTCGGTGCATTTATTTTTCTTGCTAGCTGGCTTCAATAGTTCTTGACAAGTTATCTTCAGATTGTGACAAAACACCACAACTTTTCTTTAATAAAGAGACTTTATTAAAGTAGTGAGTGAAGGGTCTTTGTCATGGCAGCTATCTTCTTCTTGTTTAGTGACCACAATTTTTCTTTAATAAATGACTTTATTAAAGTAGTGATAAAGGGTCACTATTTGGCAGCATTATTTTTCCATCCTTGAGTCAAAGAACTCTGCTAGAAATCCTGTACTATAGAGTGATGCATGGCTCATATCTTCAACAAGACAGTGTTCACACTTGTGCTCTGGATGGTCCCACATTGTCTTGCATAGCTCTTTGCGCATAGTTTCACTTCCACTTACTTCATTGATAATAATTATCTCAAGTATGTGGTCCAATTCACAAATATCTACTTCTTTAGATGACAATCTTACATTGGAGTAGATTACATGATTATCTGAAGGATATAACCAAATTTTTTCATTTTCAGAAATAACTTGACTTAAATTATCAAATATCTCTTTATATCCTTTATCTCTTCAGTAAGAAATCATGTTAACAATATCTTCATATCCATTCTTAACAACTTTTTAGCTAGTTGGTAAGAAGTGTTGGTTTGTGATCCCTATCTTGATACAATGAAATGATGTGATCTTTGTTCCTTCATATTTACCCCATTCCATTGTGGCTGAAAAGAATCGGATATATATGTTCGTACTTTTTATAACTTCAGTAAATCTTCGACTGCCTTTTTAACATCTTTGGGAAGTTGTGAAATTTCCCTTAGATCTTTACTTGGATATATGCAGAGTATATGTGACGCCCCGAGTTTCGAAGAATCCGGGTCGCCACTTCATCTCTTTAAAACTAACCCATTAACGAAAAATATTGTGGAAATATACTGAATTTTAAAACATCACATTCATTTGGGAAATTTGCGTTGGTAGCCCACATTTAAATACATCTATTTCAAAACATTCCATAAAATTCCAAATCTCAACAATTTAACTTAACAAAGTTCAACAAACTAGACTTTCAAAATAACTTAAAATAAATGTTGCCAAATTGCCCATCATTCGTCTCCGCCTCCGAACTCTGCAAATGTTGTTAAAAACGGAGTGAGTATTTCAAAAGAAATACTCAGTAAACTCATCGCCAATAATTAATTTACAAGATAATTGAACAAGTAATTATCCAAATATTATAGTGACATTCTCTTCTTAGTCATAAGCATCATGAAATGAGTGCAATATGAACATACTCTTGTCTTGTCTTATGCAAATAAAGCATATAAGCAATGACATACATAACATAAATTTATCTTCTTATCTCATAAGAGATTCTCTTTTCTTGTCTCATGCAATTAAGCATATAAATCACATAAATCCACATAACACATGCAATTATAATATAAATAAATTAGTGGGGGCGAGTCTAACTTAATTTATCTTGAATCACGTAAAAAGTGGAGCGGGAAGTAGCCTCAATCTCTCAATTGTCCACACGTTTCGTCTAGCCAAAATGTGAAATAAAACTTTGGATTAGTAATTAGAAATTTTAAGGTTTTAAAAAAATGATAAAATAAAATTTAGGGACTCAATTGGAATTTATTAAAACCGAAAGTAAGAGTTTAGGGATTGAAATAAATATTTTGAAAATAATGGGGCTGATTAGAAACATTTCAAACCTGCAGGGGATGAATTATAAATAATCGAAACTTTGGGACTGACTTGGTGAAGTGCTGAAACTCTTGGAACTAAAATTTATATTTAAAATAAATAGGACTAGAATGACTAAATTTAAAATAGGGGCTGAAACAAGAAATTTTAAAACTGAAGGGACTGTTTTAGACTATTCTAAAACTTGAGGGACTAAAATAGGAGCTTTATAAAATTTGGGGGCTAAAACAGGAATTTAATAAAATCATAATATATATATATATATATATATATATATATATATATATATATATATATATACACAAAACATATCCCTCTTATTTGAAAATCACAGAGGTATGGAGAGGGAGAGGCTGGCAACGGGATGGAGGGCTACGGTTCCAACTGCCGGTGGGAAAAAAAGGCAACGGCGCCACCGTCGTGTGGTGGCGCAGGTGCGTGAGGAAGGGAAAGGTTTTGGGCTCGGGTTTGGTGTGGTTTGTGATGCGAAAACAAGGCCAAATCGCGGCTGGAAGGTCGCGATTTGGGAGCATCGCCGGGGAAAATCTAGCAGCGAAGGTAAGTGATGGTCTCATGGTTTGACTTGAGTTGGGCAGTGGCGGTGGGTAGTGGTTCGGTTTTTGGCTTGTTGTTGTGTGTTTGGGGTTCGTCGGTTGTGGGGGTGCTACAGGTGGTGGTTGTAGTGATTCGGGTGGCGACGTGGTGGCTTCACAGTGGTGTTGGATGGAAAAATTGGTGGTTGTTGGTGGGTGGATTTGGAGGTTTGGGCAGCGGAGGTCGTGGCGTTGAGTGTGTGGTCGAGCTGTGGTTCGATTGGGAGGGATGGGTTGTTTGGAAAATGGTTGCTCAAGATTTAAACAAGCAGTATGTGGTAGCTCGTTCAGCTGGTATGTAAGATGGGTGGTGCTGAGTACGTCAACTTGCGTGCAGATTGTGGAAGGATTGGTGATGAAGGTGGAGTTTCAACAGAGGAGTAGCCATGGTGGAAGAGGAGAAGTTCTTACCCCATAATTTCTTTGGCTGCGTGAGCTGAGCTGTGAGGGAGAGAATGGAGTGATCTGAACAGTAATGTGTTAGGGCACAAATTTCTAGGTTGGTAAGTGGGCCAGCTTAGGCTACAGAATTTATAATTGGACTGAAAATATTCAAAATTGGATTACATAATTTTTGACCCAAAATAGCCAAATATTGGACTTAATAAATTGGACTCAAAATTATTACATATTTGGATTTTAAAATAATAAGGAATTTGATACTTTAAATTATTTGAGAATTGGGCTCGATTTGGAAAAATTCTAAATTTTATTTTTACAATGGCTAGACGAACACGCTTCACATTTAAAAGTAAAAATTCGGGGTTAAATCTTAACGACACATTTTTTTCCGATAAAAATGATTTTATATTATTTAAAAATTCTCGGTCGCTACAACCTTACCCTATTAAAATAATTTTGTCTTCAAAATTTAAACTTAGTTGATCTAGAATGTCTGGATACTTAGCTAGAATCTCATCCTCTCTTTCCCATGTAGCCTCGTCTCTACCATGTCTACCTCACTGGACTTTGACTAGTGAAATTTCTTTGTTTCTCAAGAGATGGACTTTTCTATCAATGATGCACATAGGTACCTCTTCATATGACAGATTCTTCTGAATCGAAATCGACTGAAAGTTCACTACGTGGCTGGGATCGTGAACGTACTTCCTCAATAAAGAGATGTGAAAAACATTATGTACAGCCGAGAGCTCGGGTGGCAACGCCAAACGATAAGCTACATTACCCACTTTCTCTAATACTTCAAATGGCCCGATAAAATGAGGCCCTAATTTCCCTCTCTTGCTGAAACGGATAGTACTCTTCATAGGAGCTACTTTCAAGAACACTTTCTCTCCAATCTCAAATTCTATGTCTTTTCTCCTTTGATCGGCATAACTTTTCTGTCTATCTTGGGCTGCTTTAATCCGCAATTTGATCTTCTCGATAGCCTCAACTGTCCTCTCAATCAATTCTGGACCCAATAACTTCCTCTCTCCAACTTCATCCTAATAGACTGGCGATCGACATCATTTCCCGTACAATGCTTCGTATGGTGCCATACCAATGGTTTCCTGAAAGCTATTGTTGTAAGCAAACTCCACTAATGGCAAGTGAGTCTCCCAACTGCCGCTTAGATCTAACACACAGGCTCTAAGCATATCTTCTAATATCTGAATAGTACGTTCTGATTGCCTGTCCTTCTGAGGATGGTAAGCGGTACTAAAATTTAACTTAGTACCCATAGCAATCTGTAAGCTCTTCCAAAATCTCGAGGTGAATCTCGGATATCTATCTGAAACAATGGACGCTGGGACTCCATGGAGTCGAACAACCTCTCTAACATAAATTTGGGCCAACGAATCAACACCAAGAGTCATTTGAACTGGAAGAAAGTAAGTTGACTTTGTGAGTCGGTCCACAACAACCAAAATAGCGTCGTGTCCTTTTGCTGACCTCGGTAATCCTGTCACAAAATCCATGGAAATTTTCTCCCATTTCTATTCTGGTATGTCCAAAGGGTTCAACAACCCTGAAGGTCTCTGATATTCAACCTTGACCCGCTGACAGGTCATGCATCGAGAGACAAACTTTGCAATACATCCTTTCATGGTCCTCCACCAAAAAGTATTACGCAAGTCGCGGTACATCTTTGTCCCTGCTGGATGAGCTGCGTATGGTGCTGAGTGAGCTTCCACCATGATTTCATTTCTGATTTGATCATCTTTCGGTACACAGAGACGACCCTTGAACATAAGTGCGTGATCCGGGGCAATCTCAAAACCTATTCTCTTACCCGTCCCAACTTCGGTTCTGATCTTCTCCAAAAATTTATCCTCGGCTTGAGCCGTCACAATTCTGCCTCTTAAATCTGGTTTGATAATCAGGTTTGCTAATCTACTAGGACTTCGGATCGATGGGGCTAGGACCTCAATCTTTAGGTTCTGAAAATCTAGTATTAACTGATCCTGCACTGTTCCTAAAGCTGCTAACTGTCCAGCATCTTTTCTACTCAAAGCATCTACAACTTTATTTGCTTTACTTGGGTGGTAAAGAATGGTGCAGTCATAATCTTTCACCAACTCTAACCATCGAAGCTGCCTCATGTTCAGCTCCTTCTGGGTAAAGAAATACTTAAGGCTCTTGTGATCGGTGTAAATCTCGCATTTACTCCCATACATATAATGTCGCCAAATCTTGAGTGCGTGCACCACAGCTGCCAGCTCTAGATCATGTGTCGGATAGTTCTTCTCGTATGGCTTCAACTGTCTCGAAGCATGGGCGATTACTTTACCTTTCTGCATTAACACACATCTTAAGCCGTGTTTGGAGGCATCACTGTAAATCACAAAACCATCAGGTCCATCGGGCACTGCCAAAATTGGCGCTGTAACCAATCTATTCTTTAGTTCTTGAAAACTTTGCTCACACTGTTCGGTCCACTGAAATTTAACACCCTTCCGGGTCAACTTAGTCAGGGGACCCGATATCTTGGAAAATCCCTCGATGAATCGACGATAATACCTGGCTAAACCCAGAAAACTTCTCACATCACCTGCATTTGCTGGAGTAGTCCAATTAGTCACTGCCTCGACCTTCGAAGGATCGACTTCGATGCCATTGACTGTAACAATATGACCTAGAAAACCAATCTTCTCAAGCCAAAACTCACATTTCTTGAATTTAGCATACAACTTTTCTGCTCTCAGCGTCTCCAGTACAATCCTCAAATGTTCTCCATGTTGCACAGAATCCCTTGAGTAGACCAAAATGTCATCGATGAAGACAATGACGAATTGATCCAAATATTGATGAAAAACTCAGTTCATCAAGTCCATAAATACTGCGGGTACGTTCGTGAGACCGAATGGCATCACTGTGAATTCATAATGTCCATACCGAGTTCTGAACGTCGTCTTAGGTATATAAGTGGACTTGATCTTCAACTGGTGGTAACTGGACCTTAAATCCATCTTTGAGAATACATCAGCTCCCTTCAATTGATCGAACAAATCTTCAATCTTGGGTAAGGGATACTTATTCTTTATTGTCAACTTGTTAAGTTCTCAGTAATCAATGCACATCCTCATGCTACCATCCTTCTTCTTCACAAATAGGACAGGTGCTCCCCATGGAGATACACTCGGCCTAATAAAACCCTTCTCTAGCAATTCTTCTAGTTGAACCTTCAATTCTTACAATTCCTTTGGTGCCATGCGATACGGGGCTTTCGAAATAGGTGCAGCTCCCGGTACCAAGTCAATGACAAACTCAACTTTCCTATCAGGTGGGGTGCCTGGTAGGTCATCCGGAAATACATCCTTGAAATCACAAAAAATTGGTACTGATTCCAATGTGATTTCCCCAGAAAGCTTTCCTTCAAGGTTAACCAGATAACCTTGACAATTTCCTTTAGCAAGTAACCTTTCGGCTTGTAAATCTGATATAAGGCGAGGAAGTACCTTAACCTTCGACCCGTAAAATCTGAATACCTCATCCCCATTCTTCCGAAACACAACTTCTTTCTCATGGCACATGATTGTGGCGCGGTTAGAACTCAGCCAATCCATACCTAGGATAATGTCGAAGTCCTTCATCGGAATAATATTTAGATCTGCTCCAAGCACTGTCCCATCGAAATCTATTTGTACAAACTTGACTATCCTATTCGTGTCAATAATTCCTCCTGACGGTAAGCTTACCTCAAGAACACTACCCGTTGTTTCTCCCATCAAATTTAGTCTAATTAGGCATGCATAAGATATGAATGAATGCGTAGCACCCGAATCTATTAAGACATATACGGGAATACCATAGACAGACAAAATGCCTGTTATCATGTTAATCTCATCAATTTAAGCAATACACATCATACAAAATTAAGCATGGTAGATGCATGAGTACCAAAATAACTGTGTACCTGCAATCACGTCGGAGTCCTCGACAGTGTCCATGGCAAACACTCTGGCCTTTCCCTTTTTGTTCTGGTCAGTGTTCTTCTTCTGGTCGAAACCCTGAGTAGGTGTAGTACGAAAATCCTGTGCAAGGTGGCCCGGCTGTCCACACCGGTAACATACTCTTTTGCCAAAGAGACATTCTCCTTTATGTATTCGCTGACATTTGGGACACGATGGGATGTAAGCAGTCATAGAACCTCTGGTAGGTCCTGTATTCGGTCTCTTGTTGGCTATCTGATTTCTGTTCTGATTATATGTTGAACCATGCTATTTTCTTTTGTCCTGATGCCTCTGATTGTTTTGATTGCCTTGGATGTCAAATTTCGCACCAGTATAAGCCACAACCTGAGCTTTCTTCACAACCTCTCGGTAAGTGGGCAACTCGTGTGAGCTAACAATCTGCCTGATATCTGAATGCAGGCCTCTCTCGAATCGGCGTGCTTTCTTAACTTTAGTCTCCACCAGGTGTGGAGCATATCGTCATAGTTCCTCAAACTTTCTCTCATAATCAGTGATGTCCATCTCACCTTGGACCAAACGTAGAAACTCTGTCTCCTTGTGATCGCGAAGAGCTTGGGGGAAAAACTTGTCTTTGATTTCTTCTTTAAACTCATCCCAAGTCAAGGCTGCTCGTTGTGCCTCAGTCCTAGTCCGTGATGCGGACTCCCACCACAAACCAGCTCTGCCAACCAACATAAACTCGGCGCATAGGACTTTCTTATCTTCAGGACACGAGATATGCTTGAATATCTTCTCGATCATCTACAACCATTCTTCTACAGCTAATGTACCATTCCCGCCATCAAAAGTGGGCGGGCGATACTTCCTGAACTGCTCGATAATCGGTACTAAGGAACCTGTCGGAGCCTGTCTTAAATCTTGCACGACCTAAAGTAGGTCCTTGATGATAGTGGACTGGGCCGTGGGGCCCTGTTCTGGGTGGGCATGCTCGGTGGTATTACGATCCATTACATGTCTATTATTGCGCCCTGCCATGCTCTTTTCAAAATTGAAAACAAAATATGTTGGTAACTTCTCCAGTGAAAATTGTTAAACCTAACATATCATATTATCAACTCCCAGGTGTCTCTTTATGTCATCATAGAACTTGTTCATTAGGCTTCACTTGTCATATGGGAAAAAAATGATAAAATTGCCAATAGATTGAACATCAGTTGTCCTAGCCACAAACTATTGCGTCATCACACGTGATGCGCCGGTAAGGTACGTGTTCAAGTATTTCTTGGTAATGCCCCTATTTAACGGTAAGCATCTTAAGAAAACTCGATCTAATTCCGTTTCTCTCTTTGAAATAGGTGCCATATCTAAAGTCCACTTACGAAAAGTCCAGTTAGGGTTCTATAGTATTACTCATTTAGATTCGAGGACAAAATATTTATAAAGACATCATTTAAATCATACTAATTTCCCATTATGCTCCAAAACTCATTTCTTTCTTTCTTTCTTATTATTTCGGATACTAATTTTCTAATTCTTTCTCAACTAAATCTCAAAACATTTTATTTCTCAAGTATCCGAAATAAATAAGATGAATATGCTAAACTTCTTTACCTTCGGAGTCGGCGGAAGGAATGATGGCAGTGGCAAAAGTCGTCAAAACATTATTTATTATTTATTTATATATTTTTTTTAAAAAAATTTCTTAGAAAATTTTGCAAGTCTACAGAAACGTAGACCTTGCTCTGATACTAAGTTGTGACGCCCCGAGTTCCAAAGAACCCGGGTCGCCACTTCATCTCTTTAAAACTAACCCATTAACAAAAAATATTGTGGAAATATACTGAATTTTAAAACATCACATTCATTTGGAAAATTTGCGTTGGTAGCCCACATTTAAATACATCTATTTGAAAACATTTCATAAAATTCCAAATCTCAACAATTTAACTTAACAAAGTTCAACAAACTAGACTTTCAAAATAACTTAAAATAAATGTTGCCAAATTGCCCATCATTCGTCTCCACCTCCGAACTCTGCAAATGTTGTTAAAAACGGAGTGAGTATTTCAAAAGAAATACTCAGTAAACTCATCGCCAATAATTAATTTACAAGATAATTGAACAAGTAATTATCCAAATATTATAGTGACATTCTCTTCTTAGTCATAAACATCATGAAATGAGTGCAATATGAACATACTCTTGTCTTGTCTTATGCAAATAAAGCATATAAGCAATGACATACATAACATAAATTTATCTTCTTATCTCATAAGAGATTCTCTTTTCTTGTCTCATGCAATTAAGCATATAAATCACATAAATCCACATAACACATGCAATTATAATATAAATAAATTAGTGGGGGCGAGTCTAACTTAATTTATCTTGAATCACGTAAAAAGTGGAGCGGGAAGTAGCCTCAATCTCTCAATTGTCCACACGTTTCGTCTAGCCAAAATGTGAAATAAAACTTTGGATTAGTAATTAGAAATTTTAAGGTTTTAAAAAAATGATAAAATAAAATTTAGGGACTCAATTGGAATTTATTAAAACCGAAAGTAAGAGTTTAGGGATTGAAATAAATATTTTGAAAATAATGGGGCTGATTAGAAACATTTCAAACCTGCAGGGGCTGAATTATAAATAATCGAAACTTTGGGACTGATTTGGTGAAGTGCTGAAACTTTTGGAACTAAAATTTATATTTAAAATAAATAGGACTAGAATGACTAAATTTAAAATAGGGGCTGAAACAAGAAATTTTAAAATTGAAGGGACTGTTTTAGACTATTCTAAAACTTGAGGGACTAAAATAGGAGCTTTATAAAATTTGGGGGCTAAAACAGGCATTTAATAAAATCATAATATATATATATATATATATATATATATATATATATATATATATATATATACACAAAACATATCCCTCTTATTCAGTGTTCTAAAAACCGTGAAGCGTGACGAAGCGTGGAGCCCAAGAGTCAAGCTTTTGAAGCTTAAGCGGGAGTAAGCGTTAAAAAACGTTTTTCAATCCCTAAATATTTGATTTAAATTTTACCCGTACTTGAACAAGTAAAAAAAAAAGGAAAAAAAAAAGAAAAAAAATGGTAGCTGCGCGCATCGGTCGCGCTTAAGCTCGCTTCAGCACGCATTGTGCTGGCTTATGCGCGCACTGTTCGCGCTTCGCGCGCGCTTTTTAGATAAAAATTTTCAAAAACGTATTTTTCTCGCTTTTCGCCAAAGCGACACGAGAGAGGCGCGCACATTGCGTGCGTTTTAGAACATTGCTCTTATTTAAAAATCACAGAGGTATGGAGAGGGAGAGGCTGGCGACGGGATGGAGGGTGACGGTTCCAACTGCCGGTGAAAAAAAAAAGGCGACGGCGCCATCGTCGTGTGGTGGCGCAGGTGCGTGGGGAAGGGAAAGGTTTTGGGCTCGGGTTTGGTGTGGTTTGTGATGCGAAAACAAGGCCAAATCTCGGCTGGAAGGTCGCGATTTGGGAGCTTCGCCGGCGAAAATCTGGCAGCGAAGGTAAGTGATGGCCTCATGGTTTGATTTGAGTTGGGCAGTGGCGGTGGGTAGTGGTTCGGGTTTTGGCTTGTTGTTGTGTGTTTGGGGTTCACCGGTTGTGGGGTAGTGGTTGTAGTGATTCGGGTGGCGACGTGGTGGCTTCACAGTGGTGTTGGATGGCAAGATTGGTGGTTGTTGGTGGGTGGATTTGGAGGTTTGGGAAGCGGAGGTCGAGGCATTGGGTGTGTGGTCGAGCTGTGGTTCGGTTGGGAGCGATGGGTTGTTTGGCCAATGGTTGCTCAAGATTTAAACGAGCAGTATGTGGTAGCTCTTTCGGCTGGTATGTAGGATGGGTGGTGCTGAGTACGTCAACTTGCTTGCAGATTGTGGAAGGATTGGTGATGAAGGTGGAGTTTCAACAGAGGAGTAGCCATGATGGAAGAGGAGAAGTTCTTCCCCCCAGAATTTCTTTGGCTGCGTGAGCTGAGCTGTGAGGGAGAGAATGGAGTGATCTGAATAGTAATGTGTCAGGGCACAAATTTCTTGGTTGGTAAGTGGGCCAGCTTGGGCTACAGAATTTATAATTGGACTGAAAATATTCAAAATTGGATTACATAATTTTTGACCCAAAATAGCCAAATATTGGACTTAATAAATTGGACTCAAAATTATTACATATTTGGATTTTAAAATAATAAGGAATTCGTTACTTTAAATTATTTGAGAATTGGGCTCGATTTGGAATAAGTTAAATTTTATTTTTACAATGGCTAGACGAACACGCTTCACATTTAAAAGTAAAAATTCGGGGTTAAATCTTAGTGACACATTTTTTTCTTCGATTAAAACGATTTTATATTATTTAAAAATTCTCGGTCGCTACAATATATTCCCTAGTTCAAAGCAGTTTTGAACCCAATTAGCTGGCGCTCCTGGATAGAAATTTATCTTGTTGTATTTTTCATAGTGTAGGGTCTTCATCCATTTCCCTACTTCGTGATACCAATCTGACAGTATATTGAAAATAACAATAAAGAAGAGAACTTCTTCATAGTTATCTCTGTTTGGCAATTTTTGTTCGTGGCAAATTTTTACCACATCTTTTGGATTTATCTGCTCAATACGGGTTTTGGAATCAATTTCATTCCTCAGTGAAGAGGTTTCCATAACCTTCTTGGTATCTTGATTATCCTTTTTGAATGAAGGCTTTGTATCCGTTTCCATATTTTCACTCCAAATATTAGGATTAATTTTTCCCTATGAATGGGTTCCTAATATTATCTTGTCTTTCCCTTTATTCTTGGGAAGAGCGCTAGTATTCATAAGACCCAGTGAAGGGTTACTAGATTTTGTACAAGTATTTTCTGCCGAATGGGCTATCTTGGTACTGCCTAGAAGACTTTCTTGTATATTTTGAATTTGCATATCCAAACAAGAGACTTTAAGTTCAAGTATCTGGACGTTTGTCTTTTATTCCTTCAGCTCCATCTCTGCTAAGATAATCAGGAAGAAAATTAGACTGCCATTTAATATATTCAATATCAAACTTGAATTATGAAAACAATATCTGGATTCTGATAATGTATCTATTGGCAATAGATGGATCAACATTAATTTTTAAAAATGCTTTAATTTGTGTATTATTAGTTCTAATCAAGAACTTTTTTGGTAGCAAGTAATCTTCATATTTTTGTATTTCTCGCTTCACAGCAATGAGCTCTTTTCTATTTGTTTCATACCTCGTTTCAACTTCTTTGAATGTTCGTGATGTATATCCTGCAAGTATTTCAGGACAAGAACAATTCTTTTCACATTGATATTCTTTATGATTCTTTTTTACCTTAAGTACTACTCCCCAGTAGTTATCTGAAGCGTCAGTTTCAAAGATAAAGAAATCTTCTTCCTGTGGAATAATAAGTTTTGGTAGATTTTTTAATTCATCTTTTACCTTCCTGATGTTTTTGCGATCTTTTTCATCCCAATACCACATTACATTTTCCCTTAATTTTGGAAGAAAGTAATTTTTTAACTTGGCATAATTTTCAATAAATCCTTCAGCATAATTTAATATACCGAGAAAACATTGTAAATATTTTTTATCTTTGATTTCTTTAGGAAAATCTTGAAGTTTTTCACCAATATGAGATTGTAGTTGCAATTCTCCTTCTTTTATAAATAATCCAAGAAATTCTATCTCCGTTTTTGCTATTTCAGCTTTCCTTTGAGAAAGTGTAATACCGTGTTTTTTCATGATATAACAAAATTTTTCAAGATATTCAATATGTTCGTTCACATCTTTTGAATGAATAAGTAAAACATCTATGTAGACAATACAAAAATGAGTAATAGATTTTATTACCTCATCCATTCTTCTTTGGAATATCCGTGGTGCATTTTTCAATCCAAATGGCATTACATTCCATTCAAATTGGCCTAAAGGATTAGGAGTGCTAAATGCAGTTAAAGATTTGCTATCTTCTGTAAGCATAATTTGCCAAAATCCTGATTTATAATCGAACTTTGAAAATATCTTCTTGTTTTGTACTTGTTTAATAAGGATGTCCTTATTTGACAAGTAATATCCATTAAATTTTGTAACTTCGTTTAGCCTTTTATTGTTAATCACCATTCTGGCTTTTCCTCTTTTTATTTCACTATATTTCCTAACCATAAATGCTGGACTACTATGTGGACTTTTACTAGGACTAATTAGTTTGGCTTCTAGTAATTCTTTTATTTGGACTTTAAATTCTTCTTGGTCGTCAACACTGTATTTCATTGGTTTAACTCTTACTATAATATCTAGTTTTATAAGCTCTATCTTGGCTTTAACCTTATCTGTATCCCATTTTTCTAATGGGTTTTCAGAATAAGTTTTAGAAATTTCTTTTCTAAGTTTTTCTAACTTATCTTCTATTGTCATTGTTAGCACATTAATTGGTTTAAATTCTTTTATACTCCAACATCCACCACGCTGGGTTGAGGAGCTCTGATGATTAATATATTTGTAAGCTATGCTTACGGCTCTTGTTATTTTAGGTGTAAATATCTTGTGTGCGCAAGGTGTTGTGAACATATATTTATCAATAAAATGAGTAAAAGGTGCATATTTTAATGGGAAATTTTGTCCTAATAAAATATCACATCCAATTGTAGTTGACATATATATATATATATATATATATATATATATATATATATATATATATATATATATATATTAACAAATACTTCTCTAAGAGATATTAGAAAAGGTATTTGTGTAGCATATTTGCTATATATTATCTTGTTTCCTCCTGCTGTTGTAGCAATTACAACTTTCTTTGAGTCATATTTCCAAAATTCAGATGGTAATACATTTGGTAAGCAAAGTCTTATAGTACTTCTTGTATCTAAATAAGCATAAAATTTTATTTTACAATAATTTTTTAAATTAAGTATAACTTCAATATATGGACTCATGGGATTGGTATTTATTATCCTTTCTATGGTAACAATGATCTCATATTTTCATCTATTCTTGGTATAATAACTAGATTTCCTTCAAGTGTTATTTTTATATATCCCTTACATATCTTGCAAGGGCTTACTTTTCCAAGAAAACTCATTCCTAGTAATATAGGTGTTTGGCTAAGTCCATAATTATCATCCTTATATACAAGATTATTTCTATTTTATGTTCATCTTGATTCTCTCCTATAATTATAAGAGGGAAACTCAGATATCTTTTTATTTCAAGGTTACGTCCTAAGTAATCTTTAAAGACATATTTTTGTGGTAACTCATAATCTTGTAGGTGGCTAACAAATTTAGCATCTACATGATTTTTATCTGCTCCTGTATCTAGAAGGACAAGAAGATCATTCTTGATCCCTTCTTGGTTGATGTATCTAGTCCTGATATAATTTTGTGAGCTTGCTGGTTCATCAATACTTTGATTTTTAAGTCGTTCTATATTAACATTCCTCTAGGTTGGAATCTTGCAATAATATTTTCTCCTTATAGCCTCACACTACCTTTTCTTATTATTTTTCCTTCAGAATTAATTTCCTTAGCTTGTTTGTGAAAATCAAGCATTATTTGTTATGGTATTGTAACTTCATGTTCCTTATATTTTCTAGGTGGAATATACTGTGCCAATTCATTAAAATCTTTGTGTATTATTATATTATCTGTTATTTTCCTTAAATTGCTATGATGACTAGTACTAAAAGTAAATATTAATTTTATGCTTATACTAATAGCCTTAATTTTATGTAGCATTTTGAAGTTTCCAATTCTATAATAGAGATTGAAACTTTGGCCTATATTTTCATCTGTTATTGAGATTGCATAATTTGGGTTTACTGTAAATATTATCTTCTAATAAACTAGATTTCCTACAACAGTTCCTAATAGAGCATCTATAGGATCTTGCAGAATTCTGTTATCCATGCAATAAATTTCAATAGGTATATTCATACCTTCTCTAAAGAATCCTTTAATCATAATTTGGATTCCTCCAATTTCAATTCATTTTAACTTCTTCCTAATATTTTCTGGGATATTAGATAATTTTTGTTTTACCCAATCTTTAGTAATTATTGGGATTCTGGTTTTTTCCACTACATCTTCTATGTTAATTGGGATTTCTTTATAATTCATACTTAAAATTGTTTTGTTCATCCAATGGAGTATTCCTAAGAATCCTTGATGAAATACATCTTTTTTCTTGTTAGTCTAAGATTCTTTTAGTTATCTCCTTATATCTTTTGCTATCAAATGTAATTTCTTGATAAATTCCTTCTACTGAGTCTTCTACTTCCTCAATTGTTTCAATATCTAATCCTTGTACTTCTTGAATTTCATTCATATATATATTTTCTTCAGATTCTTCGTCTGGTGATGATGTTTTCAACTCATAAATACTACTACATTCTCTGTCTAAATCCTCAAAATACTTAATTGGTTCTATATCACTATCATCTATAAATTCTTCATAAATTTTAAGAGTTTTTATATTCTGTTTATCTTTTCTCTTAGGACATTGGGGGGCTATGTGTCCTTCATTACAAATGAAGCATATACATTTTTTGATATATTTATTTTTGGGCTTTTTAGACCAATTTCTTTTCTTGAAATATTTTTTATATGGCTTAAAATTTCTTTTCTTAAACTTTTTAAAGTTTTTGAATTTTCTTTTATGTTTTTTATATGACTTATATTTCTTCTTATGACATCAAAATTGTTCTCTTTGATCTATATCTTTGTAACAACATAAAGAATTCTTCCTTATCTTATATGCTTTTTTATTTTCTAATGCTTCTCTGCACCAAATATTTATCATTCTTTTTGTAAATTCAATTCTACTTCCAAGACTATATATATATATATATATTCCTTCTTCATCTCCTTCAGGTAATATTTTATTATATTCTTTTAATAATTTAGTCCCCCATGGGAGTGGTAATTTTGTGAAGTAAGATCTTAAGATTGGCTTATTATCTGTATAATCTCCTTGGCTGATTGTATAGTATAATTCTTGAAATTTACATGTATATCTTTTTAATTCGCACATATCACATATTCTTAAATTTTCCATTGCAATCATTCCTTCATTATATTCGTCTTGTTTTCTAGCTTCTTCATCGATTGTGTATCTATCTCCTAAAAATTCTATTATGAGGGCTCTTTCCAACCTATTTAATATATCTCTTATATTTTGATCATTTTGATTATTTCTATTATCTAATGCATCAGTTGTGTTTTCTCCATATTTTATTCTTCTTTTTGTATTTACAGGTAGTTTTCTCTACCATTCTGATACTATACCTCTAAATGTATGTTCTATAAATCCAAAAGCTGTGTCCCATTTATTAAATTGTATTGCTAAATCAGTACTTTTATCCATATTTCAATAGCTTTGTTTGTATCTACAGAGTCTAAATCTAACCATATTCCTGTTGTGTGGATTGGTTTATTATATGATTTTGTTAGATTAACTTCTTTTATTGATTGTTTTCTAATATTTTCACTATATCTATTTTGAGTTTTCCTATATCTTTGGAATTCTTCTTTTCTAGATATGTAAGTTCCATATGGATTATTTGTATCTTCATCACTGCTAAATTCTTCTTTTATGTTACTTGCAGAAGAGTTTGTATTCATTTTAGTATTTTCTACTTGTTTTGCTAATTCTTATTGATTTTTATATTCATCATATTCTTTTCCTGTAAATTCTAAGAATTTTCTTTTTAATTCTTTTACATCTGTTATCATAAATTGTTTTATTTCAGGTATTTTTTCCTTTCCTTTATTTTTATCTTTAATTTTTCTTCTGTAATCTTGAGTAGAATTAATTATGATTTTATCTTTTCCTTTTAGATTTTTATTTAATATAACATTTCCTATTTGTAAATTATATTCTAAATTTTCCAATTTCTTATTCATTTCTTCAAATCCTTTGTTCAAATTATTTTTTGGTAAATAAGGATAACTTAATTTTTTTTTCTACATTTTTTAGAAAATTTTCAATTATATTTTATTCTTCTGATAAATTCATTATGATTTCTTGGTTCGTAAGAGGGCTCTGATACCAATTTTACCAGGGTGCGCAAAACACACTCTCTATTTTCTTAGATAATTATATGCGAAATTATAATCGTCTTATGATTCTTGTCAAAAATATTTCTTCTTGTCTTATTTCGTTTATTTCTATTAATCTCAAATATTCAATATGTTGTTTAACCAATCTTTTAATTTCTTCGTATAATTCTATAACTCTAGTATTTAATTCTCCTTCAATACTAACTAATTCTGTATATTCTCTATGTAAACTCCTAATTAAATCTTTCCTTTTTTCCTCAAGTATGTGGGGGTCGTAAACAGACATAAATTTAATTAGGTAAAATTAATTTTATTATTTTGTTTCCAAAAATTATTTGGGGACTAAATTGAAGTTGTTTTATAGTTAGATGGCTTTGTTTGAAAGTGAGGGTATTTGGGGAAGTTTGAATTGTCAAAGGCTATTATCAAATGTTTTAATTTCAAATTCTATTTCTCAAACTATTTATGTTGATAGATCTATTTATGGGTATTCCCCATAGAAAAAATATTTTATGGGAAATACCCACAAATAGTCTCAACAACCATAATATTTTGCAAAATAGACTTAGAAACCATAATATTGTGAATATAGACTTTGACTCTTCAAACTTACTAAAATACCCTCATACATAGGATTTACAATATAAGCCATTAAAGTATAGAAAAACTCCATTTAAGTCCTTAGATAATTTTGTTGATATAATTTCAATTGATTTTTTTATATGATTTTTGTTCGCTTATAATAGCACCCCCTCAATTGGTATCAGAGCCTTATGGCAGATCTGGAAGATAAATATTATATGACAAAAAATAAAAATAAATACATAATATATACACAAAGATTTATGATTCTGCATACATTAATACTAACCGATAATTATAAATAAAAATCTTGAGAACTCTAAAAAATTTAGACAAAGATATAAGAAAAGATATTTATGAAATAATAAATTTCGATATAATAAAGGAAGATTTTATCATAAACGAAATATTATATTTAATTCACAAAGATATACTAGAAGAATTATATAAAGACTATAGAAATTGATTATCATAGATCAAATCCTCAATTGGCTAAATATCTAGACATAAACAAATAAAAAAGTAGATTTAATAATAGAACAAAGAATAAATTTAATGGATCGAATAAGAGAAGAAAGAAATATAAAACGACAAGAAAAGCTACGATTAAAATTATTAGAGAAAAAGAGAGAATATTTTAATAAAATTTTAAAGCAATTACCTAGAATACAAATGATTTTAGAAGACAAAGAGAAAAACATGACGAAACAAGAACATTGGAAGACTATCTAAAATATTATAGAATATATCATAGAAAATTAATGCTTGGATCAATAGAAATTTTTTGTGAATATCAAATAATGAATTATAAATAAGCAAAATATGAAACAAAACTTATTCTAGAAATCAAACATATCATAGGAAGAAGTTAATGACAGAATTTCCAGAAATAAAATTTGAAAAACAAATAATAGAAAATATAAGACTTCCAGTTGGATCTTATCAAATAAAATGAGTTAATACAACCATGTTCTAACCATTAAGCTCATGAGGAGAATCTGATGGATTTCTTAACATGCAATTAAACTGGATAAGTGCATTTTTATGGCAAACATATAAAAATATAAACATACAAGATAAATTGGCTATTGAAGAATTACAAAAATTAAATATACAAGATATGAATATCAAAGAAAAATTACAAAATATTCAAACTAACAATACAATTTAAAGAATTAAAAGATATGATAGGAGGAGTTAAAAATATAGATGAAGAAATTTTGAAAGAATTTCAAAGAAATTCAGGAGAATTAATTAATCAAGATAAAATTGAAATAATCATAAAAAAAAATAGATAAGTTAAATGAGAAAATAAGGAAAAATGATAATGAAAGAGTAATATCAATAGAAGAAAGAATAAAAAATTAGAAATGAAAATAGATGATATGTATGACAGATTAAGTGATGTTCAAGAAGTAAAAGAAGTAAGAAATGATATAAATATACTAAAACTAGATATTAGAGAACTCAAAGAAAATAATAAAAACAAAGATAAGAAAATGGACAAAAAAAACTCATAGAAAAAGAAATACTTAGAAAAGGAAAGAAACACTTTGAGTAAGAAAAAATTATAATAAAAGCAAGAAGTATGGATGATGAATTTAGAAAAAATATATTACCAAAAATACTAGAAGAAGAATTAGAATTACAAAAATCTATAGAAAAAACTTTAGGGAAACTAAAAGCTGAAAAAAAAAAAAAAAAAAAAAAACTGAAAAAGAACAAGATAAAAATGAATGAAGAATTAGATTTAATTATAGAAAATTTTGATCAATTAAGCCTAAAATTTTTTAATGAATACCAAGTTTTAATGAATACTGGAGGAGCACCTAGCCCAACTCCAATTGGAAGCTCCATACAAAAATTACCAGATTTAGATGAAAGTTATGCACCCTTATATAGTAAACCACACCAACAATATTATAATAGAATCAGAGATAGACAATCACCTAAAGGGAATAAATATAAAAATAGATTTGAACCAAATAATAATTATGATACACCTATTAATCATGGAGGAACAAAACTAGATTTGGATTGTAAAATAGATACTAAAAAAACATTATTAACTTGGGCAGATTCAATGATATTGTTCTTTTTGTACAATAAAGATGACACATGGGAAAATACTGAAAGGATGATAGATTTTTTAGTAGCATCTTTTGAAGGACATGTTAGGAATTGGTGGGAAGGAATAAGTAGTGATACAAAAGCATTAATAAGAAGAAATGTATAAACATGATTAATAAAATCAGATAGAAAAGGTATAGAAAAGTTAGTAGATTATATTGCGGATGAATTTTAAGGAGAAAATTGGATAAGTAATGCTGAAACAGAATCAATTAGAGAAAAAGATAATGCAATGATAAGATTAATAAATTTAACAATATGTGATATGTGTAAAATCAAAGAATACACTTGTGAATTCAAAGAATACCATTATGTCCAATTCTATAGTAATGAAAATCAAGAAGTATGCAGAGATATGTATTACAGTAAATTATCAGGTTCATGGGGAATATACTTTAAGGACAAATTATGGCCAAGTTTTGCCACCACGAGGGCAGAGTCACTTTCAGCTGCCCTACGATCGAAATATCATGGCGTGATGGATTTTGACCATGGAAAGAACAGCGAATTACTGTCGTATGAGTTGGATGATGAAGAGGAAGTAAGCCCCTTTACGGAGGGCATTCGAAAGTGCCCAGTGCCCTATGACTTTGAAATACCGGAGAGAACGAAGTGCTCCGGTAGAGGCGACCCCGATGACCACCTCTTAAACTATCGCGCCAGTATGGAAATAGCCGGAGTCACCCCGGTGTTAAAATGCAAAGCCTTTGCTTTAACACTTGAGGGAAGTGCAATACGGTGGTATAAAAAACTCCCTCCTGGTAGCATCTATAGTTGGAGAGATTTGAAGACAGCTTTCAAAAACGGCTTCATTTCCTCCAGGCCAGGTCAACTCCCACTCCAACGCGTTCAAGATTTAAGGCAAGGAAAGGAGGAGTTTTTGAAGGGCTACTTAGCTCGCTTCACAGAGGAAATGCATATATGTGAAAACATCACGGAGGCGGAAATGTTTTCTGCCCTAAAAGGAGGCTTAGACATGACAAGTATGTTTTGGAGGGATGTCCGAAGTAGGAAGTCAAGGGAGTACAACTCCTTGGTAGACTTAATGAAGGAGGAGATTGTCTCGGAAGAAATGGTCAGAGCCAGAGATAATCATCCTTAGGAGAGATACAATACTGGGTACTTACACGACGCGAACCAAAGAAAGGGAGGCAATAAAGATAGGTTCGGCAGTAACCGCGGAGGTGCCCCACGTCCATTTCCGGGGACCGGATCCAGTTACGCGGTGGAGATCACTGAAGCTATCCCTAATTTGCATTCCACATCATTTGCATTGAATCCCCCTATTGCCCCTGAAAGAATGGGTGGAAGCCGAAGCGGAAAGCAACCTATGGTTGGGGCCTATTGGTCATGCAACGGAGGATTGCAGGGAAATCCACATGCTGGCCGACCAGAAGGCAAAGGGAAGGAAAGGAGGCAATTTTGACCCTGAAAAAGGAAAACCACAAAGGCCAAATAACCAAAAGTTCAATCGAGTTGAAAGGCGTGCTCCATGGAAAGACCCTGCGAAAGAAAGAATAGATGGTCGCCAAAGGGATCGGAGCAGGGACCGTAATAACCCCCTGGCACATGATAAAAATGTAAGAGAACCACCCCTACCTGCAAATGATCCATCGATCCGCGAGATTGACACAATATTTGGAGGCCCCCACCCAGGTGGGAGTACCAACAATTCCCAAAAACGGTACATCCGAGAGGCCAAGGAGCCCGCTAACGTGAACTATCACATCCATTCACACCCTGTTGGGATGGCTAGGACATAACCTATTACGTTTACCCTAGATGACGCGATGGGGGTGCATTTTTCGCATAATGAGGCGTTAGTAATTTGAGTGGTGGTAGCTCGGAATGGATTGTTTTGGATACTGGTGGATGACGGTGCTTCGGTAAATGTGATTTATGGGGTAACTTTTGACAAAATGGGGATTAGTACCCTACTCATTCTAGTCCTAGATCCCATATATGGCTTCATGGGGGATAATATCACTCCCAGAGGATCCATAACCCTTATGACGGAAGTAGGGAAGGCTCCAACTCTTTCTAGGATACCCATGGAGTTCTTAATTGTAGATAAAATCTCCTCATATCATGGCTCAATTGGGAGGCCGGGCCTAATTGAATTAGGGGCTATAACTCACACAAAATACATTTGTATGAAATTCCCAACGGAACTTGGCATAGCCACCGTTAGGGGGAGCCAAACTGAATCACTGTCTTATTACACAAACGCTATCCGAAAGTTTCAAGACCGGAGAGTAAATATGATTAGTGATGTGGCAATGGCCGAGGCTGTTCCAGACCTTGAAAGATTTGGTGCAGGGCTCTCTGAAGGTGAAGATGTCACAATGATGCAGGAAGAAGATCTGGCAGATCTAAATCCTAGAATGACAGGTGATAGTTGCTCTACTCCTGCCGAAAGGCTGGAATGCTTTTGTGTCGATCCAAATGACCCGATCAAGGAGTTGCAGATTGGATAGGATTCACCAGTTGAATACAAAGATCAACTAAAAAGTTTTTTGCTCGAAAACATTAACGTGTTCACATGGAAACACGACGATATGATTGGAATTGATCCTAAGATAGCCTGTCACAGACTCCAACTTGACCCAAGAAGCTCTGGGCACAGGCAAAAGAGGAGGCCAATGAGCTTGGAAAAATATGAGGCCTTGAAAGAGGAGGTAGCGAAGCTATTGAAAAATGGTTTCATCCGAGAATCCCGTTATCCGAAGTGGGTGTCGAACCCTGTTCTGGTTCCTAAGCAAAGTGGGAAGTTGAGGGTATGTATCAATTTTTCAAATTTAAACCAGGCATGTCCAAAAGACAGTTTCCCACTACCTCGGATTGATCAACTAGTTGATTCTACGGCGGGGCATGAGAAGCTGAGCTTTATGGATGCATATTTCGGGTACAATCAGATCCCCATGCATAAATCGAATGAGGAGCACATCTCGTTTATCACTAACATGGGACTTTATTGTTATAAATCCATGCCATTCGGATTGAAAAACGCAGGGGCCACCTATCAAAGGTTGGTAAATCAAATGTTCTCGAAGCAACTCGAAAACACCATGGAAGTATATGTGGATGACATGTTGGTCAAAAGTATGGTAGCCTCGGAACATGTTCATCATTTTTCAGAGACTTTCGATATATTAAGGAAATATCGGATGAAGCATAATCCTGTGAAATGCGCCTTTGGGGTAGCATCTAGAAAGTTCCTTGGATTCATGGTGAACAGGAGGGGAATCGAAGCCAACCCGGATAAGATCAAAGCTTTACTGGACATGCGCTCTCCTCGGAGCCCTAAAGAAGTACAAAGCTTGACCGGAAGAGTTGCTGCCTTAAGTCGATTCGTTTCCAAGTCCACTGACAAATGCTTACCATTTTTTAAGGTCTTAAAAGGAGGAAGACGATTTCAGTGGACACAAGAATGTGAGCAAGATTTTTCTGAGCTGAAAGCATTCTTAGGACGGCCCCCTACTGTCCAAACCAAAGATTGGTGAACCACTTTTTCTGTATTTACCCGTTTCCAAGGAGGCTGTTAGCTCTGTGTTGGTTAGAGAGGAGAATGATAATCAGCTTCCGGTGTATTAGTGAGTAAAGCCATAGTGGACGCTGAAACACGATAACCAGACATGGAGAAACTTGCTTTAGCATTGATTACTGTGGCTCGTAAGCTCCGCCCCTACTTTCAGTCACACTCTATCCAAGTACTCACAGATTTTCCTATGAGACAGGTCTTACAGAAATCAGATGTGTCCGGAAGGTTAATGAAGTGGGCGATAGAAATCAGCCAGTATGAACTACATTATGTGCCTGGGACAGCTGTAAAGGGCCAAGCATTAGCAGATTTCATAGTTGAGTTCACGCATCCACCCGAGGTCGAGATGATTGAGAACATGGATAACAACCTTGAGTGGAAGCTATTTGTTGATGGGTCCTCCGTTGAAGGAAGATCCGGGGAGGGGATACTACTGGTAAGCTCGGAGGGTCATAAGTTGTACAGCAATGTTCGCTTCGACTTCAAAGCCTCGAACAATATTACGGAATACGAAGCACTCTTGGCTGGACTGAGGCTTGCAATAGCTCTAAAAATCAAGTCATTAGCGGTAAACAGTGATTCACAACTTGTGTAAGCCAAGTTAACGGGCAATTCACTACCAAGGAACCAGCTATGATTGCGTATTTAAGGAAAGTGAAAGACTTAGTGGCCCATTTCGAGAAGATCGAACTGCTTCATATTCCTAGAATTGAGAACTTAAATGCGGATGCCTTGTCTAAACTGGCAAGCAGTAAGGACGTCGAGCTCCTCAATATGGTGCCAATTGAACATCTTCCGGTCTCCTCCATTGAACTAGGGGTAGAGATTTTGGTGATAGAAGAGAAGAGTTCTTGGATGACTCCTATTCTGGCCTACTTGAAGTATCAAACTTTACCAGACGAGCCAGAAGAAGCTTGGAAACTATAAAGGTATGCCGCCAATTTTGTCCTTTTGGATGGGTTACTTTATAAACAGAGCTACACCTCTCCTTTACTACGATGTGTCGGGCCGGATGAAGGACTATATATAATGAAGTAAATTCATGAGGCATTTGTGGCAATCATGCTGGAGCATTATCATTGGCCCGAAAAGCTCTGAAGCAAGGGTATTTTTAGCCAACTATGCGAAAAGATTCCCATAACTTCGTCCGAAGATGCGATAAATGTCAAAGGCATGCAACCATACCGCATCGACCTCATCATGAATTGACGGTGGTAACCAGCCCCTGGCCCTTTGCGAAGTGGGGGGTCAACATTATTGGTCCTATTCCTAGAGGCACTGGTAACAACTATTTCTCAATAGTTGCAACAGACTACTTCACCAAATGGGTCGAGGCAGAGCCCATGATGAGGATAACTGAAGCCAACACTTCCACGTTCATCTGGAAGAACATTATATGCTGGTTTGGAGTTCCACACTCTTTGGTTAGTGACAATGCAAAACAGTTCAAAAATAGAAGTATTGACGAACTATGCGATGATTTGGGAATCTGCAAGTTATTTTCATCTCCACACCACCCACAGGCAAATGGGTAGGTGGAGACTGTGAACAAAACCATAAAGAACACTCTAAAAAGGAAACTGGAATCAAAGAAGGGTGCATCCGTAAGTGTTATGGGCACTTCGGACTACCACACACACTGCAACAGGGGAAACGTCGTTCTCCATGGCGTATGGATCCAAGATGGTATGCCAGTGGAAATTGGAGTGCCTTCCCTTCGTCAAATCCATTATGATAAGGCGATAAATAAAGAAGCTCAAAGGGAAAACTTGGATTTCCTCCTAGAAAAAAAGGAGTGACTCACAGGTGGTGTTGGCCCGGTACCAAGAAAAAATGGCCCACTACTACAATAAAAGGGTGAAGAAACGATTCTTTAGAATCGCTGATTTGGTCCTTAAAAAGGTCATTCCTTCTACTCAGGAACCAGAAGTAGGGACTCTAGGTCCTAATTGTGAGGGGCCTTATAAAGTCATCGCTGAGGTAGTACCTCATACTTACAAGATGGAAGACCTATCTGGGGTCCCCCTGCATAATCCTTGGAACACGGATCATCTTCACCGCTATTTTCAATGAAACCAAGCTTCCCCTTGGCATGTAATATCTTTGCATAACTTAGTGATTGTTGAATGATTGTAATATCCCCTCATGACTTAGAGATAATTTACAACGGGTTATGTTACAAGAAATTTCCGTCAAAAGTTGTTCAGGCCAATTATGATGAAACACAATTCAGCGATAAAATCCGACGAATTTCAGTGACATAAGTTATAAGCGTTTCAAGTTCAAACCTTCCATCGAGTAGGAAGTATTGACCAATCAAATCGAATATTCTCTATTGAACATGGCAAATGTCAAAAATGCTAATTCTTTTGATTTACGAGAAAACATAGCTTTTCCTATGATAAACAAGCAACAGCAAAATGTCGGATTACTATGCTTAAACCTCCTATGCAGGGGACTCTTGTAAGCACGCCCAGCTCTTGTCTTGTCTCAACTGAAGGTGATAAACCATCAGCAACAGCTCTCTTAGTCAAGAAAAGTAGGTAGATAAAATGGTCTGAGGGACTATCAACAGAGAAGATCTTCAAAGAATTCATATTTATACAGGCGATGTCATACAAGTTTAGTGAATTCATATTTATACAGGCGATGTCATACAAGTTCAGAGAATTCATATTCATACAGGCGATGCCATACAAGTGTTGAACTTCACAAAATAATCAAAATATTGAATCAACGGAGTAATTACATTGTTTAAGGATTAATCATTACATCTCAAAATTGAAGAAATGTACCTAGACTAAAAAACAACAAAAAACAACTACAACAACCAAAAATCAGTGAGGGGCATCTTCTGCAGAGTCTCCACCAAGCACGATTTGACAGGGGTCAGTAGGAGCATCAGTGGGGTTGCTTTCTTCTGAATCTTGTGGCTCGGGGTACAAAGCTTCGATTTGGGAAAGGTCCAAATTAGGGTAAGCCTCTTTTACGTCCCCCTAAGGCCATCCTAGCCCCTATGTTCCAAAAGATCCTCTGCATAGCTTCGTATTCAGGCATCTCTTCAAAATTATCTTTAAAATTTTGGACCACCTTTGACAATTTGGCCCCCATGTTTTCCTCCACCCGAGTTGCAATAGTGCGCTCCAAGGCTTCCTTAATCCGGGACTCAATGTTCCGTTCTAAGGAGGTGTAATCCTCCTCCACCTTTTTTTGAGCCTTCACTTCTCCCTCCAGCTTAGTAGTAATCTATGCTACCTCGGCTGCTATCTTACCCTTCGTGGAGTTCGCTGATTCTAGAGCTTCAGTTGTAATAGATTGCGCGCGATTGGAGTCGTCGAGATTCTTGCACAAAGTCGCCACATCGGCCTCAGAGGCATGGAGATCGTGCCATAGTTTTTCATTATCCTCCTGAAGGCGCTTTGCAAGGGCCCTATCATCTCAGGAGGACTTGCGGGCTATAGATAATTGATCTTTAAGATTATTGATCTCCTTCAGGATATGGTCCGCGTGGTGAAGTGCAGTCTCTGCATCCTTTTTATCTCTCCGTACATCCATCATAGAAGATTCTACCTCATCTATAAGGGCCAACACTTTAGCATTCATGGCCTTGGCAGGGAGTAGTTTCCGGGTTGGAGTGGCGCTGGAGGAAAAGGCAGACCAGCCATCAGTCCAAAATTGCTCCATTGTCAAGGCGGCCCTGGCAGGTGGAGAATTGGGAGAGTCAAACAGGCTGGGGTCAAAAGTGACGTCACTAGCTTAAGCTCCTTGACCGCCTCAGGGGTCACATCATAACCCACCCCATGAATTGACACGAAGGGCTCATCTTCTAATTCTTGCACCTCTGGTGGTGGAGGTGCAGAGCTAGTATCTTTGGCCCTCCTAAACCTCTTCAAAGGAGTGGGTTCATCTTCAGATATCGGCTCAGAATTATCCTCAGACGAGGAAGCAGGAGCCAGGTCCTTTTTTGGTTCCTTCTCCTTTCTGGAGCCACCACGGTCCGACCTTTTTCCTTTTCCCGTTGCACGGGCCCTCTTAGGGTCAACCTCCTTCCCAAGGTCTGGCTATTGGGGGCCAATGGGCATTAAATTGGGAGGTGACAGAGTGCTGGAAGAGGACCTTCAAGTTGGGCAGTGGATGCTTCGGATACCTCTTTTGCGACCTCCACTTGGAGATTGGCAAGCACTGCTTTCTGTTTCCGTTCCACCTCGCTGCCATGGCAAAGGGCAGGAGGGATCTTCTTGGACATTAGCCCCTTCAGAGAAATCTTAGGGAATTCCTTAGAACCTAGCAGCAGAGAAAGGAAGATGAGCTTCAAAATGCTAAAACAGAGGTAATAGAGAAGATAGAGAATTTTACTCACTCATGGCTCTCATAAGGCCGTGTTTGACATAGGGCTTGTTTTGCTGGATAATCCTTTGAAAAGTGCCCCGGAAAGCAAATAAGTGCCTCACCGCTAATAAATCTGCGTCGGAGAGGAGGCAGGAGAAAGTGGACCCTGCCGTAACAAACAGAGTAAGAAAGCAAATTAAAGGTGATGAACAAATAATGGGAAGCATAGAGCACGCACACAACACTTGAAAAAGTGAAACAAAAGTAAGACTCACGCGGGGAGGAAAGAGTTCGAGGAATGGTGATTTCTGGAGTAGGGTCCACAGGTGAGCTTTGCCACTCCCCCGTAACCCAAAACCACTGGTTCCTCCAACTTTTATGGAAGTAGGATGCCCAGTGATGGTAAGAGCCCTTGGGAGACAGATAATACCAGTCTTTAACGTCCGACCTCACATCCTTATCCATCCTAATAGATTTCTTCAGGGGATATAAGGTGTGGATTATATGCAGTGAGATGGGATAGTCAGGGTTGACCTCTTGCCACACCAGCCAAGTGCCGACAGCCTGTGTCCAGAAGTTTGGAGCTAGGTGGTAAGGACATAGGTTGTAGCTCCTAAGCAGCTCCCTCAAGAAAGGGTGTAGGGGAAGCCTCATCCCACAAGACAAAGCATCATAACAAACCGCCACATGGCCTGGGGGAGGACTGCAAGGTAAGCAAGAAGGTGTGGGATGCACTAACCGAACCCCTTCTGGTATCCAGTATCCTGAACTTTGCAGAAGCACTTTCCAAATCAATACCTCGAATTTCCGAAGCTATCTCACTGCTTTCCCATAACTCCGGGTTCGGATCGGGATCCACATGGTACCCCGACACTTTTTTCACATGATCGACCCAACCTTCGACTTGGGCTATCTCCTCCTCAGATAATCCTAATTCCTCCCTATGCGCCCTAAATGAGGCCCTTGCAACCAAACCAAGGTCTTGCTGACCGGATGAGGAGCCCGCCATCTCTTCTCTCCTCAAGTCTCTATCACGCTTGCTTCGGAGTTCACGCAAAGAAGCCTCCTCTTCAGAAGATAAGTGAGCCATGTAGGTTTGGTTATTTTCTTCTTCACTGTCAGAATCATCCAAATTAATTATACTGCCATATTTTCAATTCCTCCGCTTAATCTGTTCCCTAAAGAAGCGAGAACTAAAAACCGACAAAGAAAATGGGCAGAAACCTTTGATAGGAATCGCTATTGCCAATAGTTCCTATGAACCCGTTCCCCCAACTCTTTCCATTTTTTCTTAAAAAGTCCAAACTTACCAAAAGGAGAACAAAAATGCAAAGAAGGAGTTTTCAAACCAGCACTCAAGGGTTAAAAATAAAAAAAAATTTGTACACACAGAGGAAAAGAAATTTACCTGCAGAAGACGAACGTTCGAGGTTGAGTGCTCGAAAGAAAAATGCGCCAATGGAAGATGTCGGATGGTTGGGACGACTTGCTAAGTTGAAAATCCTCAAGAGTTGCTAAAAAGCCGTGAGAGAAGGGTAATGAAATGATTTTCGCAGAAAAGTTGTTAAGAAAACTCCAAGAATGTGGTAAAGGAGAAAGGTTGAGATGAAGAAAGCTTTATAAGGAACCCAATAGTCTCAAGCCCTTGATCTTTGAGCCGCATGTTTGATTTAGATAATCCACGTACCTTGGGGGAAGAGTTGATTAAAGCACCAACGGTAGAAGGATAAAAAAAAAATCCATTCAGTTTCTAATGTGTACTTCACGCGCAGTAAGGCGCCCCCTCCCTTTCCTCCGTATTTCTTGGAAGTGAATGCCAACTATTTCTTTGCCATAAATGCGCCACCTAAGAAATACGCTGACATATCCCAATATCCATATAGAAGGGAAAATTGGAATAAAAGGTTGACGTTACCCTGAGTCCGCACCTCGCTAAGAATTACATCACACCCCAGGAGCTTGGAGCATCACATAGTGATCCCTAGGCAACCGACTTCGGATTAATTAGAAAACACTGGAAATAATAACAATAGTAATAACGGCATAATTAATGGTTTCATGACAAACTACGATTCTGAGATTGTTTGTTTACAGAAAATTCCCAGAACAGAACCATAGCCTCTAACCTATGGCAAATTCGATACACCCATAAATGACCACATCGGATTTGAGGGACTAGTGTTGAGACCGTGCATAAAATGAGCCCAACGGATCACCAGTAGGTGCCCAAGAGAGGCCCAATGGACTCCAGCTATGAATGGAGCTTAGGGCTTTCCCTAGCCCAATCACCGAGGTGGTATACCGCTTGGACCCTCTTTATCTGAACTGGTTTGTAATAAGCCGAGCTGTCCTGTTGTACTACCCCAGATCTGCGATGGGACAATGGAGGGTGTCAGAGAGACGTAACTTTCTCCAGTTGACTGTGGATTGACAAGACGCTACCTTTATGGAGAATATGATGGGCACCCCTCCCCTACGACATGTAGCAACGATTACATCTAAGAAATTGGTTTACCTCCTCAACGGCTAGGGTCAAGACACCTGTAAAGCCTAACGCGTGTCACCATCTAAGACGATAAATTCTTCCATAAATAGAGCACACTTGCCTCCAAGAAAAAGGTTGGTAATTTAGTACTCTAATCGAATATTTTACTCTCACTCCCTTTTCTCTCTTTTACACACTTATATTTCCCGCACCCAATTTATATTTGCCTGAAATGAGTATTGACTTGGGCATCGGCATGCAAACGGGAGCCACCTCGGCCCCCTTTGCAAGCTGATTGTTTGTCCTAGTGAGTAGGAGATCCACATGTTCAAGAGGGAGGAGCTCAGACGTGTTGATCCAAGGTCCCACCAGATTTTGTGGTCAACAGCTTCTTTAATGTATTCTTATCTTTTTATGTAGGTGTTCTTATCATTGATTTTTTATTTATCTGATTTATGGCTGCTTGTGATGTCTGATTTTCCTATTCATGTGTGTTGTTGTGGTTCGGTGTTGATGTGTGGGTTAGTGGATGGAGTCCTTTGTTTGGGTGTGTTGATTCTGCTGGGTAATTTTTGTGCAGTCTCTGTCTCCAAACTCTCATCGGACATTTTGATTTAACAGCCGAAGTGACGATGGTGATGGTGTGTGTGGTAGGGTAAATGGAATACATTTTTTTGTTACATTTGCATTTATAAAACTGAAGTTGAATTCTGTTGACTATTTCTTAGTGATAATTGTTCTTTTGTTGCTTTTTGGTTGTTCTTGCTGGATATTGAGGTTAAGCTTGTGGAGTTGTGCTTTTGTAACATTTCATCTTGAGTGAATTGTGTTTGCTCAACTATTTTTGAAGCCATGTAAATTTATAGTGATTCTGCACCCATCATTCAATTGTGACTAAGGGAAAGCCAATGTTCCCCCTCTGTTTTTTGTTTCAGTATCTACCATTAATCTGTGTAAAAAGCCAAACAAGTTTATATAAATGGGTCAGAGGGAGTATATCTTTGATAGAATTTCTTTTCTTTTCCAATTGTTATTGTGATTATATTAATCTGGTGTTTATTGCATGAGGAATTTTTCTATAATCTGTACTTACCCAAAGTTCAGAACCCATCTTTTAATATTGGGAAGACTGTAGCTTTATTCAAAAAAGGATAGGGGAGAGGGTATTACAACTATTTCTGTTAGCGCTGATTGATTCTTTAATCAACCAGACTTAAAGTTTGCATCATCGTAATTAGATGGAGTTGCACAAGTTCAATCTTTTAGACTTGAAAAGTTTCAAACTTAGATGAGCTTTTTAAAGATTCTTCGATATACTGATGTAACTTGAAAGAATTATGAAAACTTCGTACATTTTTCATTTTCTTACCAAGTACCTTAAAGGTATTTCCTCTCTATGCATTTAAAAACTTTAAATGTAATGAATATTTTTATAAGTTATGCATTGATTATTGTAGTTTGTCCTTACTTTCATATTAAAACCTGGCTAAATATTACATAGTTTAAGTGCTAAATTTCTATAATTTGGTAAGTTTAATTCTTCTAATCTCTTCTTCATTCCAAGCTTGAGCTACATGGGAACTAGATATGCATTCTCTACTCCACATATGAAGAAACCAAAATTTCTAAAGTATGATTTAGAGAAGTACTTCAAGTTGCTTAGTATTGAAGTTTCAGCCAAGCCATCTTCTTTCCTAGATAATTGTGTAATTGCGATGCCATCAGTAATAGTCTTTTTGATGGATGCTCATCATCTTTCATCTTTATTTTCAGCTACACAGGTGAAGTCTATGGGTACAGGAACTTGGTCAATCTTGCAACATAACCAAAAATGTTTAATAATGGATTTTTGTAGAACACTGATTAGCTCATAGGGTGTAGACAAATTTATATGACAGTGATCATCACCATCAAGTAGTTTTGATGATTTTCTCAGTTTTTCCGTTTGGGCATTTTATATAAGGGTATTTTTGTGTATATGTATAGGTGAAAAGAAGCTGTCCAAAGTGATAGTGCAGGACAAATGGAAAGAAGGGGCTCACAACGCCACCGAAGGCGATGACAGGAAGATCAACGAGAATAAGCTCCTCTCTAAAAAATACAGGTCAACAATTATCTTCCTTTTTTTAATTTCTTTTCTTGAAGACAATTTTTGTTTAATTGAATAAGTGGTAAGGTTACATATGCATTTTGGAATTTTATTTATTGGATAATTTAGCCTAATATCAAAAACTTGGATTTTCGTGTTTGTGTTTGTGTTTGCGAGATATGGCATGATTTGTTTTTTTAATCTAAGTTTGAAGATTTTGTGCTGAATTATAATTTATAGTAGTTATTTTGTACTATTATATTTATTAGTGGTTGTTACTACACCCAAGAATGCTTTAAAATTTTCAGTTCTTAAAGAATTTTAAAATATCGATTTCTTCAAATGAGGTGATTTAATTATTGTTTATTATGATATTTGTTACAATTGTTTAACTTTTATAATGTTTTATCCAACCCATCTTGATACTGTTTTTTCATATTTGTTTTTCAATTTAGGTGCATTTGATACGAAGTATCACTCAACATTTCCAAATAGGGGCAAGCCAACTTAATTATTTCATAAAATATGTCGATTATTAAGAAAGATATAACATGGTACAAGTATTTAATCACCGTTGCAAGTCCTGTCTGAGAGGGATGAATCTACTCTTGAAAACATTTAGTCTATTGAGCTTCATGAGAAAATTCAACATCCTAAGCTTCTTTGACGTTTGAGAACCTGAAGAAGTGACCCAAGCTTCTTTTCCCGGTTTATAATGATTTATGTGAAAATTATTTATCTACATTTACATGCTAGAGTTTATTTTGTTAAACGTGTTTTAAACAAATAAACAAAATTCAACAAAAAATGTTTTGTGCAAAGAAATTTTTCAAAATTTGTATTGAGAGGAAGAGAACATTTAAGGATGAGATATTATTCTTTCTATTGTTATTTATTCTGCTGCAGTTGTCATATACTACCGCATCATTACTTCCTTATTCAATTGTTGCTTCCCGTACATCGCACGGGTGGAAGAACTAGTATACATTCAAACCTTGCAATAGAACACAGTTATTACAAAACCACATTACATCCAAACTTTGAAAACCAATAATTGTGTATGAAGAACAAAGTAATAATTTTAAAGTCTCACAAATTTAACTTTAACGCAACAATATTAACACAATCAAATAGGTTGAAAGTTGTTGGGTTTTTTTATACCTAATAAATCTGAGCAGTGATGTTAAGACGATTGTGGGATAAAAGTATCGACACCTAAATGATAAGCTCGGCTCGATAACAACTTCGGGTCATTAGAAGCGACTTAATTGGTAATTGCTCGTGGCCCACTTGGATGGCCTACTAGTGTTGGCCCATTTATATAGTCGTGTCTTGGTCTTGGACCTATTTGCGTGGCATATTTTGTTGGTTGGGTGTGCAATTGGGCTAGGGGGTCTTGTGGTTCATAAACAAGTGACCTAACACATTCCATACACATTCCATATAATCCATGTCTTACCTCATTTACTCTTGGGAGTTTGAATTGGAAGGGGGGGGGGGATTTGGGAGCTTCCGTCTTGGTCGATACTTGATTCGTCCATTATTGTATTCCTCTTCCCCTCCTCTGTTTGTGATATTGTTCTCTTCATCCCCCAATCCTAGAGTGGGTTAGACTATAGTGGTGCAACCAAGGAGTGTTGGTTTGAGAGTTGAGCTAGGTGGATTTGGTGTCGTTTGGAGGTAGAAACTGAGAATGTGATTTTGAAAATCACAGAGAGGGAAGAGGGCAATGAGAGCAGCTGTTCTTGGAGTTCTAGCTTGGTAGTTATCCGTTGTTGTTCTTATTCTTCTTCCTCTCATATTAGAGCAAACAAGGAGGGGTTGTTGTTGGGTCGAGGGTGAAGTCGAGGTGTCGAGTTGGAGAGTTTACTGAGTCCGGAGGTGTATCAAATACCCAACGATAATTTCAACATGGTATTAGATCTTGTGTGTGCATGATTTGGGCAAAAATTCATTGGAAAAGATGACCAAAATCGGAGCTGGGAAAGGGACCCAAAACTGGACAGTGAAGAAGTGAAAAAATCTGACCTGCAACTTCACTTTCGGTTGAACCGATTGGTGGCTGAAGAAACAAATACCATGGGCTAGATTTGAAGCTGAGAGGCTATGGAAATCTGGAAAGAAAAGGAACTCCAACCAGTAGAAGTGTCGACAGAAAAAGAAGGGAGAAGACAGCTGACCATTTTCTGAAACTCCATTCTCCAACCATCCAATCTGAGAGCCAAGTACACCATCAGGACCGCAATGTGGAGGATAATATTCGACCAGAATTTAGCTAAAAATGGTGCTGGAAATCGAGCAGAAACGGAAGGCAAAAACTGGAAGAAATCTGTGCGAAAAGCTGTTGATTTTCGGATTGAAAAATCAAGTTTCCCTCCAAACCAAAACTCGTATGGAGAAACAGGGGACTACTGGTGGACTTAGGACCTCGAGGCACATAGGGGTAGGTGGCGCATGGACCAGTGGGCGGCGTATGGTGGAGGTGCATGAAGACCACGCGTCAATGACGGTGGTGGCGCGTGAGGTGCGTGTGGTGGTATTTCGGCGAGATGGTCTTCAGGTAGTTTGTTCCCCTCGTTGTGGTGGAGCTGTTGGCACTGACGGATTTCAATTTGGGATTTTGTACTGAAAGTTGGGCATTTTTGCCCTTGTGGTCGTTTGGTCGACCGGTGATTTGCGTGCTGCAACTTTCAGTGGAGGCTTTAGGGTGTATGGTGGTGTCCCTAAAGAGATGAAGTTATCATGTCTCCTAATTTACTGACACAGAAAAGTCCGCTTTAGTTGGCTAAAACTTTTATTTATCGCACTAGTAGATCATCGTGTAGGGGTGATCATTAGGATTGAGGTTGCCATTACTTGGTAACCATTGCTTGTTGATAGACCTAGGAATTATATGCTTAATTCGTGCCATATATTCTATGTGAATTTAATATATTAATTTCTATATGATTTTGATATATTGCGCTTTAGATGTTCTATTGCCATTTAGAAATACCTGTAACCTTAGAAAGTTTAATTGGTTGGATTCTGTATGATGTGTCTATACTTTTCTTGTGGTCATTGCATTTGTTGCATGTCGTGTTTGTGTATTTTTGGATAAGATGACAATACTTAGGGTTTTTTGGATGGCATGGTGATCTGATTTTCTAGAGCGTAGGATGGTAAGGTTTTGGGTCTAGTTAGTGCGGTAGGTAAGGTGATGGGAGAGTGCATGATGTTAGGAGATAGGTGAGGTGAACGGTGCCACTGATCTAGGAAAGATCCATGCGAGGTTTATTGAGGATAAGTGTTTGATGTAGCTGCATGTGCATCTGTGTGATCCTTTTTGCACGCGTTTGATTACTTAATTTGATGTATTGTTTTGTGTAACATGTCAATCTGATTGATATGTGTTACTTTGCATGAATTTGTGTCTAATTAGTTCAATTGAGTGTAATGTGTTGGCATGCATAGTGGGTTTTTGATGCAATAGCAGTAAACGTGAGTATATATTTTGGTAATGTGTGGAGCAGATACCTGATAGTGCATTGATGAGGTGTACGAGGGGTGAGTGTGACATTTGAATCACCAGTTGAGATATGATTAAATGTACTATAAATCTTCTATCTGAAAATCCTGGCCGGGTGGAGTGTTAGAGACACTTTGATCACTTCTATTAGGTGGAGACCTATTACCCTCTTAGGTTGAGAGAAGTGAGGTAATGATAAAAGAGCATCCCATAGATTTAGGATTTATTCTTGTTTACTAGTTAGACATGTGTAGTGATCAATCTAGTAAGCATAAGTGGCGGTGTGATTGATATGTGTTCTCGAGGAGGGAGATATACGGAATGGGATAGGATAATTGTGTGAGGTCTTTTCATGAGGTCGTTTATGCATTTTAGTTCACATGTTTTGACCGTTGTGTTTGATTAACTAGGAGTTAGTCATATATTCTTTTGTGAACATGTTTGAAAAGATTTCTGTATTAACTTATGGTTATATCTGTCATCGCATGTGTTGTATGTTCTTGATTGATTATTGTGATTTTCTGTCTTCTACTTGGGTATTCTTGATCTTAGCCCTAGCGAGTAAATTGAGCAGGTATGGTGAGTGTTTCGAGTGCGAGACACGAGGTAAGGTTTGTGATTCCAATTTTGTTTGGATAAACTTGATTGAGCAAGTATAAACATTGTGTTGCTTTTCTTGCAGGTTGGTTGTGTATCAAGGTGGAGACTTGTTGGGTTTTTGGATACCCAATAAATTCGAGCGATGATGTTAAAATGATTGTGTGATAAAAGTATCGACACCTAAGTGATAAGCTCGGCTCAATAACAACTTGTTGTTATTAGAAGCGACTTAATTGGTAATTGCTCGTGGTCCACTTGGATGGCCTACTAGTGTTGGCCCATTTATGTAGTCTTGTGTCTTGGTCTTGGACCTAGTTGTGTGGCCTATTTTGCTGGTTGGGTGTGCAATTGGGCTTGGGGGTCTTGCGGCCCACAAACGAGTGACCTAACCTATTCCATATAATCCATGTCTTGACTCATTTACTTTTGGGAGTTTGAATTGGAAGGGGGGGGGGGGGGGATTTGGGAGCTTCCTCTTGGTCAATAATTGGTTCTTCCATTGTTGTCTTCCTCTTCCCCTCCTTGGTTTGTGTATTGTTCTCTTCATCCCCCAATCCTAGAGTGGGTTAGACTGTAGTGGTGCAACCAAGGAGTGTCGGTTTGAGAGTGGAGCTAGGTGGATTTGTTGTCCTTTGGAGGTAGAAACTAAGAATGTGATTTTGAAAATCACAGAGAGAGGGAAGAGGGCAACGAGAGCAGCTGTTCTTGGAGTTCTAACTTGGTAGTTCTCCATTGTTGTTCTTGTTCTTCTTTCTCTCATATTAGAGCAACCAAGGAGGGGTTGTTGTTGGGTCGATGGTGAATTCGAGGTGTCGAGTTGGAGAGATTACTGAGCCCGGAGGTGTATCGAAGACCCAACTATAATTTCAACAAAAGCCATTGAAACAAAATATCTCATGAAACACACAAAACAAAAACTAGCATATAGAGAAAATGGAACTTATCCAAAAAAAATTTACCTTTTCAAAAAGCCGAGGAACGAATGTGTAGGGAATAGAAATATTCCAACCCCCAAATAAAGAACTCTATAGAATTGTCTTCTTGTGGGTATCTATCATATTCCTATTCTCTCATAAACACACACACCCACTGAAACACAACTTGATTTATTTGGATAAGCACATAATGTTTTTTTGGTTTGTGCAAACTTCAAACAGTTAGGCTAAATTGTTCCATTCTCCTAATTGGATATTGAAGAGGGTTAATTACTTTATTGGTCATCGAACTTTGCTAAATATTTTCATGAAGACACTGAACTTCAAAAGTTTTCACATTAGTCATTGAAGTTTACAACATGGAATCTCATTCATCATTCATAGATTACTGGGAAATTTTTTGAAAAGTTCAGTGACTAATGGAGAAAATTCTAAAGTTCAGTAATTATTAGGGAAACATTTGAAATTCAGTGATTGAGAAAACTCCTGAAGTTTAGTGACCAACCAAGTAATTAACTTCTATTTTTATCAATCTTCATATTTTTTAGTCTTTTTTCTATCTATTTCTGTACTCCTACCCACAATTTTATTATCTATCATTGCGAAGCTTAGAAAAATGAATAGTTATTTATCCCGGGTACAATTTGTTGACCTATCTAAGTTCAAAGAGCAAGCGAATAACCAAAAAGGAGGTGAAACCAGCACAAACAACATTGCTTCAATCTTTGCTTGAATTCGAAAGGTTTGTACATATATAGGTAACTGAATTTGGTTTTGAGTCTAACATTTTGTTATAACCTCCTTTTAGGTTAACTTACTAGGCATGTGACGGTTTAATGAGCTGCATAAACTTTGATCGTCTTTTATGTTAAGGAGGTCAATAGACAACCTTGTTGGTTACCATGAGGTAAAAAGTAATCATTTTAAGTTTGACAATATTAGAGAATAAAATAATGGGGTAAAAGTATAGAAAAACGAAAGAAAATGACTAAATACATAAAGATCTATAAAGCTGTGGTAGATTACCCGATTGTCTATACTTTGCGTAAAGTTTCCAGAGGTCACTAAACTTTGCGTAAGGTTTCCAGGTGGTCTTTAAACTTTAAAGGTTTCTAGGTAGTCACTCTATTTTACTTACCTAATTGACCACTGAACTTCAAAAGTTTCTCCATTAGTCACTTCACAATATAATCTCATTCATCATTTAGTGACTATCGGGATTATATTTTGTAATTTCAGTGACAACGAGAAAACTTTTGAAGTTCAATGATCCCTTGAAAACTTTCCCAAAGTTTAATGTCTAATCAAGTAATAAACCATGAATAATACTATCTAATTAGGACCGATCTATAATATGTGATAGTGAGGCTCACTACTAACAATTGATTTCTTGGTTATGATAAATTTGTAAATGATTTAGTCTCAGTTTGATAATTTATTTATAAATAACACATTTCTCCAAATTATTTTTTAACCACATATTTTTCAAACTATTTTGCAACAACATATTTTATCTCAAAAATATTATGTTCTTTGTTTATAAACAAATTTTTTTTACCAAAAAGAGGCTAATAAAGAGAGATAATAGTGGATCCTAGCAAATCCGTAGATAATAATGAGCAGTAGTTAACATGTTTGACTTTGATTGAGAGTCACGACATATATATAAAATGAATAAAGATGTATTTGTTCTCAAGTAAACCCAAGCGAGAAAATAATTTTTTCGAGTTCCTGTAATTATGCACTAGGTTCTACATATTTTTATCCTTGGAGAGATTAACGAAGACAATCGAGTATTATCAATGAAACTCTTCGAAGAGATGATCATGAAGACATTGTTGACATGAGACTCTTTGCAATTAATCGAACCAATGACGAAGTAGATAAGTTGGAGATTAAGGCATTTAGCTGAAAAACGGTAGGAGATGACATTGTAACTGCATAAATTGGTTGGGCAACCAATTTATGCTACATACCAAATATTTAAATATGAGTATAATTAAGTAGGATTAACTATATATATATCATAACGTGATTGACAAATCTAGAGGTAGAAACAAATTTAGGTACTGAAGAATCACCAAAACCATTTCTTTTGTATAGTGTAATGAAATGAAATCATATGGATCTCCACTGTTGCTAAACTTTCTTATTTTTTCATTAGCAGGCCACTTTCCAAAATTATTATAAGAGAATGTATCCAACGATGGATAGTGAGTAAGTTCATTGATCAAAGATTGCATTAATAATATTGTCTCAGACAAATGTAAATTAAGTTGAGGCTGCTCTCTCTCAATAAATTAATTAGAGATGAGGCCATATTGTTAAAAAGCTTGAACGCCAACCTTGGCGCCCTTACCACTATTGTCCTAAGGATTGGTGGAGGATGTAAATCGCAGGTTATACCCCAAGTTGATCAGAGGCTGGTTACCAACCACTGGACCGACAAAGTGCTTAACAAATTCGAACATGTGAGGATTAGAATCTACGACCTCTTCCCTACCAACATTTGTGGATTTTCAATATTTGTCTGTTGAGATGTGCCCTGGGAGGATGAGGCCATATTGTTACTTATTCATAATGTTGACATTGACAACATTGTTGGCTACACATTATTTTTATTTAGTTAATAGATTTCTTAAAAGAATACATTTTAATAATACTTCATATATATAATTATTAAAATATTTCTTTCGGACATTATTATTAAATTACACATAGTACTATCGTGTGACAACTTAAGGTCGCGATTTTATCATTACAAAGTTATTATAAAGCATGATTAAATTATTCTGAAGACTTCAGAAGCATAACTGCCTTGTTTATACGTAATATCCTTCTTCATGCACTTATTAAGAACAAGTGATCAACTGAGTTCACACAAATATTTAATGATGTTTCCATGGCAAACATTTGATCTTAGAGCAAGTCCCCTCCCATGAGTCTGTACAGTACTGATTGTTGGGTATTTGACCCAAATTAATCAAGTGCCTAGTGAAACATAATGAGTGCCTAGTTGAAACAAAAGATGGTGGAGCTAATTATGGTATTTGAATGATAATTAGTCTTGACTAATTATGATGTCTTTGAATGATAATTAGTTTTGACTAATTATGATGTTTTTGAATGATGATTAGTTTTGACTAATTATGATGTCTTGGAATGATGATTAGTTTTGACTAATCATGATGTTTTGGTGTTAAGAGAATTTCATGTAAAATTCTCTCTATAAATAGAGAAGGAATTCAAGGAAGAGATACACCATCACAAACATATGAGAGAGTGCTAATTAGTGTCACATTGTGATCAAAGAGAGAAAATTGTGAGCCTAGCATATTGTGAAGTTTCTTGTAACTCTTTGTAGTGTAAGTCAAAGGGTAGAAATTATATGCGGTAAAGCTCGTTTGTAGTATTTTCTCTGTGGTCTGTGGGATTGGGTTGGTGAGTGAAAGTCTATATATTTGTAACAATTTAATATATAGTGAAAAGCTTTGGCGAGGGTCCGTGGACGTAGGCATTTTGCTGAACCACGTAAATTTCTGTGTTCGTATTTATTTTCTTGTTTGCTTATTTTATTTTGAACATCGAAAGATCCTGTGGGAAAAGTAAAGTGGGAATCGACGTGTCGAAATTCCCAACAAGTGGTATCAGAGCTACAGGTGGTTCAAATAATTTGAAGCAAAAGAAAATATGTCTGTCAAGTACGATGTGGAGAAATTTGACGGGAGAATCAATTTTGGCTTGTGGCAAGTACAAGTCAAGGATGTCTTGATTCAGGCGGGTCTGCACAAAGCTTTGAAGGAAAAACCAACTGAGAGTTCTAACAAAGAAATTGAATCCAGCAAGACTGATGAAGATTGGGAAGATTTGGATTTGAAAGCTGCTAGTACAATACGACTTTGTTTGGCCAAGAATGTTCTTGCAAATATTCATGGGATATCTGCTGCTAAGGAACTTTGGGAAAAACTGGAAGAGTTGTATCAGACGAAGAACTTGTCAAATCGCTTGTATCTGAAGGAACAGTTTCATTCATTGAGAATGAGCGCAGGTACAAAAATCTCTGACCATCTTAGTGTTCTTAACGGGATTGTTTCTGAACTGGAATCTATTGGAGTCAAAGTTGAAGATGAGGATAAAGCGTTGAGGCTCATCTGGTCTCTTCCATCCACGTTTGAGCACATCAAACCGATTTTGATGTACGGGAAAGAAACGGTGGATTTTGCTGAAGTTACAAGTAAGTTGATCTCTGAAGAACGGAGATTGGGTGGAGGTGATGATTCATCTGGAAATAATTTGCTTGTTACTGAAAAGTGGAAGAGAGGGAACTCCATGAAGAAGAAGGTGACATGTTGGAACTGTGGTCAATCCGGGCACGTAAGAAGAAATTGTCCAAAAGGTGGAGCGGACTCGGCGAACTGCTCGAAGGACAATGCGACTCTCCTGGTGGAGGGTGGTGATGATGTACTCTGAGTAAGATGTGACATCCTCATGGCATGATGCCAGTTGCCATGATAGAGGATGTGTTCTTACTGGCACGGGTATTGTGTTCGCATACAGCATTGGTTTGGTTTAGATGCAAGGTATGTGGTTTTTTTATGTCGATGGCTGATGAACTTCCAAGGAGAACCAAACATGGGAGTTGCACCATAAATTTCAGCAATTTTGTTTCGACATGGGTCGATGAAATTCTCGGAGTTCGTTGATAATTCTGAGTGATTATACTCATATGGTGGAGTATGGGACTGTCAAAGTGGAAAAATGCTTGCCTGTTACCCAATATTTGAATTTGGTTTTGGCTTGGACGAATTTGTGTCAAGGTGGAGATTGTTGGGTATTTGACCCAAATTAATCAAGTGCCTAGTGAAACATAATGAGTGCCTAGTTGAAACAAAAGATGGTGGAGCTAATTATGGTATTTGAATGATAATTAGTCTTGACTAATTATGATGTCTTTGAATGATAATTAGTTTTGACTAATTATGATGTTTTTGAATGATGATTAGTTTTGACTAATTATGATGTCTTGGAATGATGATTAGTTTTGACTAATCATGATGTTTTGGTGTTAAGAGAATTTCATGTAAAATTCTCTCTATAAATAGAGAAGGAATTCAAGGAAGAGATACACCATCACAAACATATGAGAGAGTGCTAATTAGTGTCACATTGTGATCAAAGAGAGAAAATTGTGAGCCTAGCATATTGTGAAGTTTCTTGTAACTCTTTGTAGTGTAAGTCAAAGGGTAGAAATTATATGCGGTAAAGCTCGTTTGTAGTATTTTCTCTGTGGTCTGTGGGATTGGGTTGGTGAGTGAAAGTCTATATATTTGTAACAATTTAATATATAGTGAAAAGCTTTGGCGAGGGTCCGTGGACGTAGGCATTTTGCTGAACCACGTAAATTTCTGTGTTCGTATTTATTTTCTTGTTTGCTTATTTTATTTTGAACATCGAAAGATCCTGTGGGAAAAGTAAAGTGGGAATCGACGTGTCGAAATTCCCAACACTGATCACCTCTTCCATGATCGTGGTCGCAACAAGTGCAAACCAATCCTAGGGTCGAAAACATCTTCGAATGATCTAGATAAATACATATGAAAAGATTAGTATATATGAGACAAATAATCAAGAATATTATATATATATATTCGACTTGGGGCGTACACCCATACTCGATTGCAATTTAAAATCTACTGGGGAGTGGCGCTAGCTCGAGTTGGCTTAATTCTTACTTGGCTGGTTTTTCATGGTAAATATTGCATGAAGGCTTCCTTTCTCATCACAAGGCATGGCGATGAAAACTAAAACAAATACGAAGAGCTTAGTATGCTTACACATTTATGTTTCTCACTATATAAATGGAAATGATGAGAACAGTGGTGAAGTTTTGCAAGGTTAACATGTGTATTTATACTAGGAGAATATGACCAACTAGAAATCTTGTGGGATCGAATCTATGAAGACGCGCTCAGTCAAGTTAGGGACAAAAAACTTCTTTTAAGGAGAAAATTCATGTATTGCGTGACGCTCATGGCTACCGAAAACTGTACATATTCGATCTTAATCGTACATGTTTAGTGAGATCCAGCAGCCTAAAAGACGTTAACGTTAGTTATGGGGCAACGTGGAGAAAGGACCAGAACTTGGTAGAAAAATTAAAGAGATGCTTCCAAAAGAATATTGACTTTTGAATTTTCTAATCTTCTTCTTGGTTTTATTAGGGCTCTTTAAAGATGCTTCTAGAAAAATTAGAGTAAGCACATGCTTATGCGTAATACACGTAATTTTTTGAAGTACTAATACTGTTTTTAAAAGTAATTGATGTAATTGATATTCTTAAAAGAAAAATTAAAATTGTAAATTAATTGTAATTTTTAATAAATTAATATTTTATTGAAAATTTTTACCGAATACCTCAAAAAGTATATATTAGACAATTGTTAAAATCAAAATGTCAACTTAATAAAAAATCACATGTCATATATCGAAAAGTAATCTTACATCATAAAATATTATGCAAATTGAAAATTAATTTACGAATATTTATGATAAGTTGCAGAAAAAATATGAAAAAAATTGTGCATAGACAAATCGAATTAATTTATTAGCATATTTTTATAATGATTATTGATAATATTATGTAAGTTTAAACAGGCCGTGACATAGGTGATTACGTACTGCTTGCTCAGGAATTAATTCACGGGCTAAATGCTAATAGAAAGACCAAGGGGGGAAATGTTTTGCTCAAAATCGACGTGGCCAAAGTCTTTGACAGAGTTGACTGGGAAGTTCTATACCAAGTTCTGGAAAAATTTTATTTTGATCAAAACTGTATTGATAAAATCCAAAGATGTACTAATAATTGCAGGTTTTCCGTACTCATCAATGATCCAATAGGGAGTGGAAGGGGTATTTTAAGTCCTCCAGAGGGCTTAGACAAGGTGACCGGATATCACCATATTTGTTCATAATTCTTGCTAGTGTCTTTCCAGAGGGCTTAACAGCATATTCCTAAGAAATGAGGATCTTAACTTTAAGTATGGTGGGATCATTTCAGTCTCTCATTTGGCATTTGTTGATGATCTCATCATCTTCACAAATGGCCATAATTCCTCACTCGCCAAAATTATGAATTTTATGAGATTTTACATAAAAGGATCTGGTGTGTTTAGTATTATTTAAAATGAGTTTTTTTTTTTAAAATGAATAGTGATTTTTAGGAGAATGGATGTTTGAAATTTGGTTGAAAAGTCAAATATTGTGGACTTGACTTTTTATAGATGATTGAAATTGAGTATCGTAAAAAAATGAGAAAAAATTAATGAAAATCAAACAAGGCTCAATTACTACAATATTGTTGCTGATGTAACTTGGTTCCAATATCAGCCACTACTTTTAAGTATTTTGGAGTTCCTCTTTACAAAGGCCATAAAAAATCCTTTCTTTATGATGAACTGGTGAGCAAATTAAATTAGGGCCAATAATATTAAATGCATTCTTATGGGGTGACTCTAGTCATAATAAAAAGATACATTGGTCTTCATGGGAAAAGTTGTGTTGTCCTGTGGAAGGAGGGATAGGTTAAAAAACTTTGAAGGATTTGAAATATGCCTTTGATTGTAAACTTTGGTGGAAATTAAGAAAACAAGAATCTTTTGGAGCAGGGTAATGAAGGCCAAATACTGTAGAATTCAGCATTCAAGATTCTCCACTGTGGAAAAGAATACTGCAAGTTAGATCCACAGCTGAATCCCAAATTGCCTGATTAGTGGGGGACTGTAAAATTGAATCATTGCATGATGCTTGGCTTAAATCTGGAGCAGAGCAAATTGGTCATGGATTTCATAGATAGTAAGGGGTGGGATATGAACAAACAATATGACTGCCTTCCAACTGATAATGTTGGTGAGGTGAGAAAAATACCAATAACTAATGGCGCTGATAAATTGTTTTGGAAACCTACTTGTTGAAATGTAAACTTGATCTTGAAAATTTAAAGTTGTCTAAATTTTATGAACAGACTGTCACAGATAAGTCTGGACAGTAACCAATTAACAATAAACTGTTAAGATTTGTTTTAGCTCAATACCAGATGAATCCTGTTGATGCAGATTCGTCTGGATATTAAAACGTAAAAAGTCAGAATAAATTATGCAAAATTGTAAATAGACAAGAACACAATAATTTGAGCTTCACGTGGGAAAAACCCTAATAGGGAAAACCCACGGCCAAAAATCCTGCGGACAAAAATCAATCACTATATAAGGAATAAGTTTATACAGATCAATCTAAATTACATGACAAATCTACGCATAGACTTATCAAACATCCAAGAAATAAATCACTCCTTGATCCTTCTATGGCATGTAATATGAGCTGACGTCCTACCACTCTTCAGTAGTTTTCTTTGAATCTGCAATACTTTTTCAGCAATCTCGAACTCCCATTCGATCTTGATCCAAACCTCCCGTTTGATCTTCACGCTGAAATTATTTCCTTCTCTGAGTGATTGATTCCTCCTCTCGGAGTACCGAAGTCATAACACAATTAAAGCCTTTAATATTTGTGTACCACACGAAAATTGGCTTCTTGACTCCTTAAGAAAGATGTCCCTTTCTCTTCTATTTAAATGCAATTAAGTTACTTGTCCTCCAAGTTTCCTTATTGCAAACGATCTCTATTACCTGCAAAATACAGCAGAGATAATTAGAGAAAGGTAAAATAATTATTCTTGAATAAATCTTACTATAAATCAGGATAGAGACAAATCATGAAGGAGAGACAAGAAAGCTCTCTACATAATCTACCAATCACTTGATGATGACGAGTTCGAGAAGATTTCGAATGCAAGCACTTCCAAAGAAGCTTGGGATAAGCTTCAAACCGCATACAAAGGGGCGGAGAAGGTGAAGAAGGTTCGCTTGCAAACTCTAAGAGGTGAGTTCGAATCTCTACAAATGAAAGAATCCGAAACTATTTCCGAATATTTTTCTAGAGTGTTGGCGGTGGCTAACCAATTGAAAGCAAACGGAGAAAATTTGTATAATGTTAGAATTATGGAGAAAGTTTTACAGTCTTTAGACCCAAAATTTGAGCATATTGATGTCACAATGAAGAAACAAAGGATTTAGAAAGCATGACCATCAAAGAGCTCATGGGATCGTTCCAAGCATACGAAGAACGTCAAAAGAAGAAACAAAGTACATTGGAGCAAGTGATACAAACAAAGCTCACATTGAAGGAAAGAAATGGAGAAAACAATGGAAGAGGAAGAGGACGTGATCGTGGTCGTGGTCGTGGACGTGGCCAAGGAAGAGGAAAATTCAAGACAACCAACAATGAAAAAAGAAGACAAAACACATCTTCAAGGAGAGGTCGTGGAAGAGGTAACAATTCAAGGAAAAGGTATGACAAATCTCAAGTTGAATGTTATAATTGCCAAAAGTTTGGACATTTTGCTTGGGAATGCAGAGCTAATAATCAAGTTGAAGAAAAAGCAAATATTGTAGAAGATGAAAAGAAACTAGACTTCACTTTGCTATTAGCGTACAAAGGAGGAGAAGGAAGGAAAGTCACCTCTTGGTACCTTGTCACCGGGGCTGGCAATCATATGTGTGGAAATAGAAGCGTGTTCGTAGAGCTCAATGAATCGGTGAGTGGAAATGTCACATTTGGAGATGAATCCAAAATATCGGTAAGAGGCAAAGGTGATATTCTTATACGCTTGAAGGATGGAAGTCATCAATTCATTTCTAATGTTTATTATGTGCCTAACATGAAAAATAACATTTTGAGCTTGTGACAACTTATGGAGAAAGGTTGACATCCACTCCAAAGAAAGGGTGCTTTTCCTAAAAGATGGTAAAAATAATTTGATTGCTTAGGTGTCCATGATAAATAATAGAATATTTTTATTAGATATTCCAAAGTGTTATTGCAAAATGTTTGAAAGCTTGTATGAAAGATACATCATGGCTATGGCACCTAAGATTCGGGCATCTCAACTTTGGTGACTTGGAGTTACTATTGAAAAAATAAATGGTGCGAGGACTGCCATCAATAAAACACCAAATCAATTTTGTGAAGGATGCCTACTTGGAAAGTATTGTCGAAAGAGCTTTCCAAATGAAGCAACATCAAGAGCAAAGAAGCATCTAGAACTCATTCATACGGACGTATGTGGGGCAATCAATCCTAAATCCCTCAATAAGAGCAGTTTTTTCCTTTTATTTATTGATGATGTTAGTAGAAAAACGTGGGTTTATTTTCTTAAGGAAAAGTCCGAGGTATTTGAAATTTTCAAGGAATTCAAAGCGTTAATTGAAAAGGAAAGCGGCCTCAAAATTAAAGCTATTAGATCTGATCGTGGAGGAGAATTCGTATCGAGGGATTTCAACAAATTTTGTGAAGATCGTTGTTGTAAAATCGCAAGTATACGATATCGCAATCAAGTAATAAAGTGACTTTTGAGTTGAGTGATCGTTCCCACGAGGACTGTTTACTAAGTACCGAAATATGTCAGTTCTAAACTTTATTTGAACAGAAAAGGAGGATTTTTTATTGTGAACTAAAACTAAGAAATTAAACCTAAGAATTAAATTAGCGAGCTTGTTTTTGTTTTAAAAATGATTGTAAGGTAGTTGGGATTCACGAGTTCACCTAACCAATTAAATCAATACCAATTCCATGTTCTATTTCCTAAATATGTGTTCGATCGAATTCATTAATTCAAATTGAGATTCCTCTCTCGAGTTTAAATCAATTCTACCTAAATAAGTCAACCTTGTATTTCTACAGCGGGTCAGAATATTCCTTATTTAGATGCTTTACACGCAAGAATTCACACACGATCGCAATAATAACAAGAGTATATCTGATGAGAATCGCGAAGGTCCAACTTCATCGCATGAACCCGTGGTCTGCAATGTTTCAAGATCAAAGGTCAAGGAATCTCACACTAGTGCAATCAAGCCAGATTCGAGGTCGAATCCTTTCCAAGAGGGAGGGGATGATGAGAATCGAGAAAGTCAAACATCGATGCACGTGCCCGTGGGACCTATGACGAGATCCGACGTCGAAAAGGTTCAATATTCAAGGCTAAACAATGTGAATAAATCAAGAAAAGAAGCCAAGAATCAAGTTGGAGCCAAAAATGAGAAGTTTGGAGTTTCAGCCAAGTTTCGGTCGACCGAACTTTCTTCCTGTAAGACCGCTTTTCATTTTATGGGCAATTCTGAAATCCTACGTGATATTTATGTTAATGTTGTTATGAATTTTAAATTGATAATTTTTAATGTCTATGATTTGAATTATTTTGCAGTGGAAGGACTTGGACGCCGTCTTGATCAATGTGCCAATTAGAAAACTTATAAATTGATTACGTGAAATTTATGTGATTAATTGTTTTATTACCTAAGCATGCTATAATTTTTAATTGATTTAATTGTAAGTGACCTAAATTGTGTTAAATTAAAATTGGGAAAAATTTGGTGGTAATTGTAGACTAAATTGAAGTTATGGACCTACCTATGCGCATGGGGAGAGTGAGGGACTAAGTTACAAATTTCGAAAGTTAAAATTTAAAACCCTACCCTATTCCCAAACCCGGATCCCACTCCCACACCCGACTCAAATTCTCGGATCCGCTCACTCTCACACTCAGCGCTCGTCTCTCCCTCATCTCTCAACCTCTCGCGACTCTCTCTTTCTCACACCGCTCCCATCTCGTCTCTCTTGCGGCTCTCTCTGTCTCCCGCCCTCACCGAGCCTCTCACGGCGACCACGCCGCTACTGCCTCCCTCACTATCACCGACCACGGTCACCAACCACCGGTAAGGCACCCACCTTCCCCCGACCTAACACACACAGCACACGACACACACGCACGAACACACTTGAACATAGAAATGTTATTGCATATATGTATGTATCTATTCATATTAAATATGTGAAATTTCCAGATTCCAGTTGTTAGATTTAAACTGCGATTTTTATATATGTATTTCGAAATTGAGAATTTTGATGATGATGCTAGTATCTATGTCTAGCTATGGAATGTATGTAATTTTCAGATTTTAACTAATGAGGGTATTTAATTGACTTTCTATTGGCTTATGGTTGTTTTAAATAGAAATTTCTAAATTTGGGATTTCAAATACTAAGATTGTATAAATTGAATTTTTAGTGTACATTTTTATTGTAGTTCTTAATTTTTTGATTTATATGGAATAATTTCACATTTCCAAAATTATGAATTTAATAATTCAATTGAAAGGTTTACTGTCATTTTTGAGAATTTACCGATTTCGAATAGTTAGCATGCTAATTGGAATTGTCTTTGTGAAATTCAAGTTGTGATGAAGATTCCATCACTTTAACCTTTGCGTAATTTGATTAGTTAGATTTCAATTTTGGCATTTGAGTTAATCTCTTATTTCGAATGAAGTATGATCTGTGTTTGACGTAGTTTAAGATTCCAATTGATTTGAAAAAAAAGTCACATGAAAGTTTCAACCTTGCTTAGAGTTTAAAATGTGATTTTGAACTAAAAGTATATGTTTTGGGAATTTGAAAGTATGAAAGGAAATTCTTTAGTTTTATGTGCTCTAGTCTCGATATAAGATCACATGTGAGTTAAATTGAAGTTTTAATTGCAGTTAATGTTTGATTGAGTATTAAAATGAATGACGAATTTAATTGTCAACTAAAAGCCATATTTATTGACGAATGTGAATAATTAGGGATTTTGGTACATTGACGTCACGGGCATCCGAGACTTTTCCACTTGCAAGTTCAGAACGGTAAATACTAAGGATTTCAAGTAAGTAAACTCCCCCCTATTTTCATCAAAGTTGAATGTAAATGTGAAAGTTATGTGTAAATGACTGTCGTGCAACTTACTTACTTTGATGAATTGTATTTACTTTATGAAAGCATATGTTATTATGAAGAATGTTCAAGCATACACATTATCATGTCATTGCATCATCAAGCATGCATTGGCATCGAAATTGGGAAGTGAAATGTTTTAAATGAAAGGAATGTGTCAAAGTGCAAGTTTGTTCAAAAGTTATGTATCCCAAGTTTTTAAAGAATGAATGGGTGTGCTTCTAGTTCATGAAAGATGCGAGTGGGAAATGGAGCGCGGGGGACCGGCGTACCCGAATGTAATGTTACACCGCTTTGCGGTGGGAAAGTGAATGTTACACCGCTTCGCGGTGGGAAAGTGAATGTTAAACCGCTTTGCGGTGGAAATGCGCATGTTAATCTGGTTCCAAATAAGTAATTTCCCACTGTATTCTGATTGACTAGAAGTTACATCAAGTGAGCTCACGATGGAATGAAGTGAAGTTTTGAAATGTTAAGTGAAAGTTCGAAAAGTTTGAAAGTTTTGGAAAGTAAAGTAAATGGGGATACATACATGGAATTTTTGAAAAGCATTCATGTCATAAGCATGCATTCATGCATACAGTTTACTTACTGAGCTTTAGCTCACCCCAACCCCTCCCCAACATTTCAGGTGATGAAAGTTAGGTGATCCGAGGAGAGCACTCGGCAGCTGACTCAGGCTATACCCGCATCAACTCTTTTAAAATAAAGTTAAATTAGAATTTATTTCAATTTCTAATTATTAATCCTTTAATTCATGTATTATTGAGGTTAAATTTCCTCTTATTTCATTTGGTAAAGTTTATTTACTTGGAATTGTATTGTTGAGGAGTTTGGGACTTATTATAATGGTTTGGATGATGTTTGGGATGGAGTGAGTTGTGATGTGTATTTATAAATGGTTTTGATGTCCCTCTACAGGTTGGCTATGTCCAATTTACAGAGGAGACTCTGTCGAAATTTTTCTAACAATTTCATAATAGAAAATGAAACGTTCAAATGTTTTAAACGATTATTTCCGCATATAATGTGAATGGAAGTTGACACGCCTAGGTTTTAGATACTGAAACTTGGGGTGTTACATTTTTGGTATCAGAGCTAAGAGTTTTAAAAGCGATTCTGTAGACTTTTAAAAATTTATTTGAAAATGGTTCGGGTACTGAGTCACGCCTCAAGTGCTTCTCCCTCGATCATCTGGTGAGTTAAATTCAGTTTAAATTATGCAATGTTATGTGATGTTCCAGTTATCACAATTTCTTGCATGTTAATGTGTAATGTCGAAAAGTGAAAGGTTAAGAATGTTGTCAGTGAATATAATGAGTATATCTTCGTTATGTAAATGAGGAAGTGAGAAAGTAATGGTTATTAAAAGTTTGGGTGCCGTTTATTAGATCTTTTTGTGAAATAAGAAATGGAGATGAATGGTATATCGGATCGAGAGTATACAATGTCTAAACGAGAAGTAAATGGGAATAGTACTTGAGTCATGGAGACTACATCGGCAAGAATGTATATTATATCCAAGTCGGAAGTTGAGAAGTCATCGAACTTAGTATTAAGCACTGATCGTATTTGATCTCGGGACTACCCACTCATTTGATAGTCCAACAGTTATAGGAAAATTGATTTACCCATCTCAGTAGCTGGAGACCAAGTTTATATTTTCAACGCCATTTGAAGAATTGTTGAACTAAAGTTATGTGTTGGGAAATGTCCCAATCATGGTGAATGGGAAGGAATAGATGATGGATTTCATAACACTGAATACCCACAAACTTGATGTTATACTAGGAATGGAATGATTATTACGGTATAAGGTTTCAATCACTGGATACGTTAAGGTGGTATTTAAACCTCCAAATGAAACCCTTTTCACTTTGTTGAAGTAAAGGTGAAACTTTCTATATCGATATTATCAGTGATGAAGGCTCGTCAATTGATGAATAAGAGTTATTAGGCCTACCTAGTTGCAATAATTGACATGTCTAAGGTGAATACTTCTCTTGAACAAATTTCAGTTATTCGAGAATGACTAAAGATGTTCTCAGAAGATTTTTGTGATTTACCGCCTAAAAGAGAGATTGAATTTATCATCGATTAAGTGCGCAACTCTAGTACCCAAGGTATACTATCGGATGGCTCCTTCGTAACTTAAAAGAGCTCAAAGTGCAACTATAGAATCTCATGGACAAAGGTTTTATTCGACCTAGCTTTTTGCCATGGGGTGCTCAGGAGCTATACATGAAGAAGAAAGATGGTTTTGTGAGACTTTTCATAATTGATTTTAGACATGGCAAAACCAGTTTTATGAAGTTGTGATGAGATGTTGAGATTATGAGTGATATGATTTTATTGAGACTTCTATGAGAAAAATTATGAAATTTGAGATTTAAAGATTTGGTTCTTAGTTATTGGGAATTAAGTAATGGATATTGTGTTGAGTAAGTGAATTATTCCTCTATTTTGAGAGAAATTTAAAATGTTGTTTGGTCTTGTGAGTAAATTTTGGGAATATGATTTGTGGCATATATTTAAACACCTTAACCAAAAAAAGGTGTTTATCGCTTTATTTACCACTTTAGCTTTCTTGGGTTTTTTATTAAATTGTTGTGGGAATTTTCGGTCTTTATACCGAAGAGGTTCACATCATTTGGTATCAGAGCTTGGCTCTAATTTGGTAAACCTATCTTTACATTATTGTTGTTATTATACAAAAAAAAAAAAAAAAAAAAAAAAACGAAAATTGAAGAAAATTGGGGAAAAAATTTATATGCTCATGTGTATTATTGATTTCATGTATTGGGTATATTGATTGTTAAATTTGTTGGGGGTTTCCATTAGCCAAACACTTACAAAGCCTAAATTTTCCAAATTGTGTATTCAAAGTGTTTGATAAATTGCCCCAAAGAAAAAAAAATACTCCATTAGTGCTTTATTGTTCAATACCCATATATTGCTAATTACTTGGGGCTATCCAATTTCCATCATTGAGATTGTGTTATCAACATTTTATTCCATATATCACTTGCTCCATACATTGGGTAATTGTTGATCATTCATTCCTTGCCACAATTGTGTTGTTGGGGGTTTTCATATATCCACTTTATCCACATTCAAGGTCATTCAAAGATTGAGTACAAGTTGTTTGATAAATTGATTCATTTAAAATTTACACTCTTGTGCTTATTGTTTTACATCTATGCCTTGTCTAATAATTGTGGTTATTCAATTCCCTTGCTAAATTGTATTCCTAACATCTTATCCTACATATTAATTGTTCCTTTTGAGTATAGCAAGCACACAAATTTCACTTGCTATTGTGTCTACTTGTTCTAAATTTCTTCTTCCTTGTTTGTGATTTCTTTGACTCCACAAGAATTATACTTTGTGGTTTAGTTGATTATCTTCCTTGAAGAACTTGAGAAAAGAGATTTTGAGTGGAAAAAGACGAGTGGTGAGCTCATTAGAGGGTAAAAGCCTAAATTGAGTGAAACACGAGTGAAAAATATTCTTGTGAGAACACTTTCACACTTGCACACCATGTCAAATTCCAATACTCAAACTCAAGACTTGAAATACTTGTTACAAAATCTTTCAACCACCGTGGCTAGACAAATTGAGGAGATTGGGGGTGAGTTGGAAAATTTAGGAACAAGAGGGGAGAGTACATCAAATAGGGGAGGTGAAGAAATGATGTGTAGTAGAAGAAGGGTGAGGGATAATCTTGGGGACGTAGTGTATAGGGATGAAGTTAGAAAACAAAATGGGAGTTTGAATAGGAAAATTAAAATGAATGTTTGGGATGATGAAAGGGATAGTAAACAAAATGGGAGCATGCATAGAAGAAGAAGATAATGGATAGATAGGAGTGGAGATGGGATCGATGAGAAGGTTGATATTGAGCATATGAAGACTTCATCATTCCATAGGAGGAACGGTAGTGGAAGTAGAAGAGTAGTGTTGGAGATGAATGCTAGGCCACCAACATCTTTGGCCCATGATAATGAGAAGGAGAAGGATGGAGAAAATATTTTCTACACTAGATGTCTTGTGGAGGATAGGGCATGTAATCTCATTATAGATGGGGAGAGTGACATGAATTTGGTGAGTGCTAGTAGGGTGGAGAAATTGGGGTTACCGGTTATGAAGCATCCTAATCCCTATGTATTGCAAAGGTTGGGTGATGATGGGGGAGTGAGAGTGAGTGAACAAGTTCTTCTTGCCTTCAACATTGGATCATATTGTGACCAAGTGATATGTGATGTAGTTCCCATGCACACTACACATATAATTTTGGGGAGACCTTGGCAAGGTGATAGGAGTGTGACACGTGACAAGAGGAAGAACTGGTGTAGCTTCCAAATGGATGGGAAAAAATTTGTGATCCTATCTTTGAGCGCGGAAGAAGTATGCAAAGACCAAATGAAGCTCAAGAAGGAATTCGAGGAAGAAAAAGAGAAGGAGAAAGAAAAAGAAGAAAAAGAAAGGGGGAATAGGAAAATAAAAAAGAATTCAATTGAGCAAATTGAAGAAAGCAAAAATGAGAGCATGAGAGTTGGGGCCATGTCCCTAGAAAAAGGAGAGGCAATGAGGGTTGGAGTCACGACTCCAGAAAAAGGAGAGGTAAGAGAAGAACCGAGAGTTGAGGTTCCTACCTCAGAAAAAGGTGAGGAAGTGATGAGTGCCACCAAGAAAATTGAGAGAAAAGATCACCCCGAAATGTTCTTTACTCTTGAATATTCTAACACTTCCCTCCCTAGTTTGGTTATTTCTTTGTTGTAGGAAATTGTGAGGCCAACTTATCAAAGTAACAAAGAACTCCAAAAGCATGCCTTATGGAAGAAATACTTGGAAACATTTTCCTACAACGACAAGTACAACCGAGATAAACAAAATGAAATAACCGACGTCACATCAAGGAGGTATGCTCCTAACCATTCTTTAAATGCAAAGTTATTATGTTTTGAATACATTAGAGGATTGTATGACATCGATGGAAGATTAGCAAATATTTTGTTGGAGTGTGAAAATGTTATACTTGATAGCCTTCATGTGCATGGTGGCTTCCTGTTTTGCGAAAACAAGCATGATTTCCTATTTTGTGAAAACAAGCTCAATGTGCCTACTTGTCTTATAGGGGAATTGCTAGTTTGGGAAGTCTATAAGGGAGATCTAACCAAACATTTTGGCTTGGAAATGATTTTACTTCTAACCTCCTTAACCAACTCATCTTGTCTCGAACATGTCAAGAGCATGCATGCTAAAAACCCAAAACTGTTTAACTTCTATGAATCATGCAGTAGGCGAGATTTTGCTAGATTCTATGAACATGATGATTATTTGTCTTGGGAAATTAGTTTGTTTGTTTTTAAAGGTGCCAAATGCGAATTGTTAATGGAAGAGGCGCATGATGGTCGTTTGATGGGGTGATTTAAAATCAACGGGGTATTATGTGCACAGTTTTATGAGCCTAATTTGAAGATTGGTGTTGAACATGTTTACACTTGTAGTAAATGCCGAACTTGCAAAATGGCTAGACTCAAGTTTTTGCCTCCAGAATTTCATACATATTTGCCCATCATGAGTAAACATTGGATTACTAATGTTATGAATTTTATATTGGGTTTACTTAGGTCCAAGAAAAGAAATGATGCTAATTTTGTGGATGTTGGTAGGGGTATTAAACTTTCACATTTTACTACATGTCATGAAACCTGCATTGTTATCAACATGAGGAATCTTTTCTTTGGGGGAGTGGTGCATTTGCATAAAAATGATGCTCAATTTGTGGTTGTTAAATTTGCTTGCAATAAAAGTGTTTATCCTAGTAGCAAATTTTCTCCACTTAATGTTGTTTTTGGCCCTAGCCTACTAACTCTTTTGAGATTGATGCACTTGTTTATTTATGGAGATGCTATTTTAGGTGGGCATACAAAGGCAAATTTGGTTGAGCCCCTGATAGAGCAGGGCGAGCGTCAATTTAGGGCGCTTATTGAAAAATGTACCTCCAATCCGAACCAAGATCGAATGCGATTTGTATTTGACTCGGGTGGTAGGGTGTTGTTCATTTCGAGGAAAGAACGGTTCCCGATTTAATAAAATCCAAATTGCTACTCTGCGGTGTTAGCACACCTCAAGCTCTTGGCAACGCCTACAAATTGATTTTGCACGGTGAGTATGAAATTTCAGTTACATTTATTGTGTCTGAATTTTCTATTTTTATTGTAGGTGTCGATTCGTGGTCAAATCTCTTTCGAGATGGAGGAGATGATGAGAATCGCGAAGGTCCAACTTCATCGCATGAACCCGTGGTCCGCAATGTTTCAAGATCAAAGGTCAAGGAATCTCACACTAGTGCAATCAAGCCAGATTCGAGGTCAAATCCTTTCCAAGAGGGAGGGGATGATGAGAATCGAGAAAGTCAAACATCGATGCACGTGCCCGTGGGACCTATGACGAGATCCGACGTCGAAAAGGTTCAATATTCAAGGCTAAACAATGTGAATAAATCAAGAAAAGAAGCCAAGAATCAAGTTGGAGCCAAAAATGAGAAGTTTGGAGTTTCGGCCAAGTTTCGGTCGACCGAACTTTCTTCCGGTCGACCGATCTTCTGCAGAGGAATTTTTGATCCAGCCTCAGTCGCTTTCGGCTGAGTGGCGGTCGACCGAAAGTCCCATTTCGGTCGACCCAGTGATCGACCGAAATAATTTCAGTCGACCGAAACACTCCATTTTACAAAAATGGGGTTTTTCTTGTAAATACCGAAATTGCATCTTTTACCCATTTTTGTACATTTTATACTCATTTCTTGTCATTTGTAAAAAAAAAAACTTTGGATGTTCATTGTAAAGCTCTTGAAATAGTCCCCCATGGGTGAGGTAAACCCTTGTTCTTGATCTTGTATCTTTTAGGAATGTAATCAACTTTGCTTGAGTATTATTATTCTTGTGTTGTTGTTTATTTTCCGCCACCTTGGAATTTATTTAGTCGATACCCATTGGGCTAGGGTTTGTTAATCCTTGAATTTTGGGTTAGATTTAAACTTGGGTTAAGGTGTTTATCGCTTTATTTACCACTTTAGCTTTCTTGGGTTTTGTATTAAATTGTTGTGGGAATTCTCGGTCTTTATACCGAAGGGGTTCGCATCAATATCTCTATCTCTCGTTCAATTACCGAATTTATTACCTAGATCTATGTTATTAACTCACCTCTCAGATTATGAAAATAACAAATTAAATCATGAAAGAGTGGCCAGTTCATTCACGCATTAAACGTAATAATAAATCAACACATGCGTTAAATCGTTAAAACAAGGAATATGGAATTAAAATAATTAACTAGGCTACATCGTTCATCCCAAAGTAGAATTTAGTTACACATCTTGATTAAAGAACAAAACAATAAAATAAAACGTTCATTGAAAACAAGAAGAAAGGAAAGCATGCACCAATTCTCAATTTTTCTATTATCTTCAATTCACGCCCCTCTGCGATGCTTGAATCTCCAAGAAATTGATGTTGAAATCTCTATTGTGGCTAGTTCTATAGAGAGGCAAAGGTCCAGATTTCGTGCCTCATGTGTTGTATATATAGGTTTTGGAGAAAACCTAGGTCAAAAAGCCCAAAGCCTGTTAAAAATCGCGAGAAAAATCTGATATGCGGCCTAGTCGGATAACCGCGTGATCGCGTGGTAGAAACTCTAGCGATCGCGTGGTAGACACTAAAACTCTCGGGTTATGAATTTGAGGTAATTCGCGATCGCGCAGTAGGATTTCAGCGATCGCGTGACATGTAATTTCCATCTTTTCTCGACTGTATAAGTTAGTCCCCGACCTTTAATTGCAGCCTTAGTCCTCCACTTTTAATTGTTGCGATTTAGTCTCCAAACTTTATATTCTTCTTGAATTTCTCAATTAAGCTCTCAATTCCTTCAATTTAGACCTCCAACCTCTGATTTGTTCACTTGAGCACCATGAATCTTCCCAGTTGACATCACATATCTCTCACTTGCTCAATTAAGCTACAATTAACATCCAATATTGCCATTTTTTCCATTAATTGCTTCATTCTTCTTCAATTGGGACATTTTCTGAAAAGTAAACAAATAAACACAAATTAAGGAGCATATATTCTAAAACGACAATAATTTCTTCTAATTTAGACATACAGATAAGTGTATAAAACACACTTATCAAAGATAATGGAATTTAACGATTCCTTACGGTTCCAAGATCTCCCCAACAAAATGGAGTTGTCGAGCGGAAGAATCGAACCGTGCTCAATATGGCTTGAAGTATGCTAAAAAGTAAGAAATTGCCAAAAGAGTTTTGTGCTGAAGCAGTAGATTGTGTGGTTTACTTGCTCAACCGCTCACCAACTCGGAAGCGTGTGGGGAAAGACACCTCAAGAAGCATGAAGTGGAAGAAAACCCGGCATATAACATTTGAAAGTCTTTGGAAGCATTGCCTATGCACATGTACATGACCAAATGAGTTCCAAGCTTGATGAAAAAAGTGAAAATTTCTCTTCATTGGTTATGATTCAAGATTTAAGGGATACAAACTCTAAATCCAAGCACAAAGAAAGTCGTCATTAGTCGAGATGTTGAATTTAACGAAGAAGACTCATGGAGATGGGAGACACAAGAGGATGACTACATCTTCCCATCATTTACCGAAGAAGAAGAAGAAGATAGGAAGGAAATGCAAGAGCATACAACCCCACCATCTTCACCACAAGCAAGTGTTCAAGAAGACTTACCAAGTGGAAGTTCAAGCGCACCATCGAGGAGACCACGTACAAGGACATTGCAAGAACTATATGAGGTAACCGAAAATCAAAATGATCTAACACTATTTTGTCTCCTTGTGAACTGTGAACCAATAGGTTTTGAAGAAGCAGTGCAAAGAAAGGAATGGCGGACGGCTATGGATGAAGAGATTAAAGCAATCATAAAGAATGATACATGGGAGCTAGCAAAACTTCCAAAAGACCAAAAGTCAATCAGGGTGAAATGGGTCTATAAAGCAAAGAAGAATGCTAAAGGAGAAGTTGAGAGATACAAAGCAAGGTTGGTTACCAAAGGATACAACCAAAGACCCGGCATTGACTATGACGGGTATTTGCTCCCATTGCTTGTTTAGAACCATAAGATTAATTATTTCATTGGCCGCCCAAAATAAATGGAAAATTAATCAAATGGATGTGAAATCCACCTTTTTAAATGGCTATCTTAAAGAAGAAGTTTATATTGAACAATCTCTTGGTTACGAGGTGAAAGGAGAAGAAAATAAAGTCTTAAAATTGAAAAATGCTTTATATAGATTAAACAAGCCCCCGAGAGCATGGTATAGCCGAATTGACAAATATTTTCAAGAAAATGATTTTGTTAAGTGCCCACATGATGTGATCCAGACCACGAATACAAGCCCGTGCAAAGATCCGTTGATGATCAAAGGAGGACCGATGACTCGATTGCAAACAAAGAGAAACAAAGAGGGCCAACGAAGCAATGGACAAGCTAGTACAAGAAAAAATGGCCAAAACAATGTTAGTGTCATCAAAAGAAGCAAGTTCCATGTTGGGACCGAGCCAAAACGACAAGTGGATCAACCTCATTCAAGCAGCCGAAGGAAATTGTGAAATTTCAGATTTACGGCCGTAACCTATATTTATTACGGCCGTAACGAGCCCACTGCTGAAAATTGAAATTTTGAAAAGTTGGACTTACGGCCGTAACTCACATGTGTCACGGCCGTAATGCAGCCTCAGGTTGAAAACAAGATTTTCAGAAAATATGACTTACGGCCGTAAATTAAGTCTCATGGCCGTAATTGTTAAACATAAAGCTTCTTACGGCCGTAAAGAGTAAGGTCACGGCCGTAAATGTCAAAACACGTAAAAATCCTATTTTTTTGTTATTTTTTTATTTCTTTCCATATTTTAGCAATTTGATTCCTTGTTTAATTAGGGCTCTTAAGTCAGGTTTTGACCCTATTTATAGGAATGTAATTTCATTATTAGTTAGACAATTATTGATATTATTGTGAGGCAAATTGCTTTCAAACTTATATTCTTCATTGAATACAATCCGAACTCTCGAGTTATTCTTGTTTGTTCAAATCTCGGTGAGAATTAATATTGCTTGTGATCAAGAGGTCAATATATCTGTGTGATTGTATTGGTTGCTTGGTTCAATTAATTTTAATTGGATCCATAAATCGTGATTTCTTGGCGTTCTTGGGTCTATTCAATATTTTGTGGGTTGCGTAGCTACAATTTCTACGTGGTTTGCATCACCACATGAACATGCGCTTTATGTCAAGGTGGGTAAAAATGGTGATATGTTGATTGTATGCTTATATGTTGATGATTTGATCTTTATTGGGAATAATCCGAGAATGTTCAAGGAGTTCAAAAGGAACATGACAAAAGAATTTTAAATGTCCGATCTTGGATTGATGGCTTATTATTTTGGGATATACGTGAGGAAAAATGATGAAGACATTTTTATTTCACAGAAGGCTATGCAAAAGATGTTCTAAAGAATTCAACATGGGAGAATGCAAGCCGATAAACACACCCGTTGATTGTGGAACCAAGTCATCAAGAAATGAAGAAGGAGAAAAGGTGGATCCTACAAGTTTCAAAAGTCTTGTAGGAAGCTTGCGGTATTTGACATGCACATGGCCCGACATTCTCTATGGGGTTGGTCTTGTAAGCCCGTTACATGGAGTCACCAACAGCTACACATATGAAAGCCGCATTAGAGGATACTTCGTTACATCAAAGGTACCATTGATTATGGATTACTTTATTCAACTTCTAACAACTTCAAACTTTTTGGCTATAGAGATTGGGCCGGAGACTTGGACGAAAGAAAAAGCATAACGGGATTTACATTCTTCATGGGAGATATCGCATTTACTTGGAGTTCGAAGAAGCAACAAATTGTCACACTCTCATCTTGTGAAGCCGAATATGTTGCTGCAACTTCGTGTGTTTGTCATGCAATTTGGTTGAGGAATTTAATGAAGGAGCTCAACATGACACAAGAAGAACCAACGGAGATTTTTGTTGACAACAAGTTGGCAATTGCACTATCAAAGAATCCCGTGTTTCATGATCGTAGTAAGCATATTGACACAAGGTATCATTTCATAAGGGAAAGCATAGCAAGAAAAGATGTGGAGCTAAAATACGTGAAAACTCAATATCAAGTGGCGGACATATTCACTAAACCATTGAAGCGTGAAGTATTCTTCAAGTTACGAGAAATGCTTGGAGTCACCAAAATCAAGTTTAAAGGGGGTGTTGAAATGTAAACATGATTTTTATGTGTCATTAAGTTGTTGGATCATATAATGTTGTAATGTGTCCAAGTCTAAATGAGTCAAAACAAGAAGTCCATGTTGTAGTAAGTCCAATTTGGTGGTCTACATTCTAAAATCATTGATAGCTAGAACTCTTCATGAATTCTAGATGATCCATGCTCTAGAATTCTTTATAGTTGAGTAAGTGGTAGAAGTGTGTAAAATTTGGAATTAAATAATATAGTCGAAAGTGTGTAGAAGTATCCATCGAGCACTATAAATAGTGCTTCATTGTCACTTGTAAAGATGTAAGCAAAAATAAATAAATAAGAATTTAGTCCAAATAAAAGTCTTCTCCAAATACTCCTCTAAAATTCTCTTATATATCTCATCTTCTTCCTAACACTTTTGTCATAGGGGAGTTTTCAATTACTTCATGCATTGATCTAATCTGACAAAGAAAATCAAGGCAAATGTCCTATAAATACATTTGGAAGGGTGGGATTCCTTTAAAGACTTATATTTCTTAATATGGAGGTTATGGAATGAGTGGATTCCAATTGATGCCATTATCCAAAAAATATTGACATTCAATAAGCCTCTAAGTGTCAATATTGTAGAAATGCTGAAATTCTAAAGCATGTTTTTTCTGGAAGGAAAGATGGCAAAGCTAGTCTGGTGATACTATTGTAACTTGATGGAGGTGAAAGAAATTAATTATCATCATCCCAGTTCCATGTTGATGCACTTGTTTTTACAAATGCTTGATTATTGAGGCTGAGCTCAGAGCCATTTGAATTGGACTTCAACTTTCCAAAGCTGCCATAATTACTTTTTCATCAGCAAGCTGGACCGTGGGAAATTCAACATACATTGCAATTTATCCAGCTAAAACTTGGTAAAATGGAGGTGGTTATCTCCATGGTAACAAAGTGACGGATTGGTTTGCTAACAAAGGTATTGTAGAGAGACAATATAAGAAGATGACTGAGGCTGAACTCAAAGGTTATGTGAGAGGTCTGATTAGGTTAGAAAGAATCGGCATGGGCTCCTTTCGGCTTTAAGTTCTTAAATTCTCATCTAGCTAGTTTTTGTTTGAACCATTTTATTTTTGTGTTTTTTATTGAGAAGCTTGTAACTTTTCAGCTTATTTTCATCAAGTCTCCTTTAAATTGCATCTTGTATCGTTTTGGGAGGTAAGGCACATATATCCCCTCATTTTGAATTTGTGATTTTTGCCTTATTAATAACTTCATATTCTAGGCTTTGATTTTCAAGTTATGATATTTTAAAAAAATGTAATTTTAAAAAAAAAAAAATTCAGTTTTGATTTTTATTTTTCGAAATAGTTTTGAAATATTTATTATATATTCTTAATTAGAATATAATTAAAAAAAACTTAACTTCATTTTTATGTGAATTAATTAATGACTTTAATAAGAATTTAAGGGTGTTATTGAGAAAAGAAAATTTTTTGTTTAAATGTATTGTTGATTAACATTACTAACTAATAATAATTTTATTTATCAAAAATAAATTAAATATTAATGGTAATATTGATCAAAAACATAATAATTTAGGAGTAAAATGAAAAATCAAAAATTTTCCACTTATCCCTCTTTAATATATTGTATATATTGAATATTAAGTGAGGGTAATATGATTAAATATATGAGGGTGTATTAGGTAATCGAATGTTTCTCCACAATCCACCATTTGTATAGATTGTTGTAGATTGTTAATCACTTTGAATTTGAATTTTTATATAATACATTTTTTTTTTCTTTTGTAATTGAGATGTTTAGATATCAATCTACTTGTTTGGTCTGGTTTAAAGAAAGGGTAATTATATTGACACCACTAATTTTATTAATCACACCACATTATATATACACATTTACTAAAACTTGAATTTTATAATTACACCATATTATTTTAATATAGCCTTCAATAAATAAAATTAATATAAATCAAGGTACACCACAATCATCAGATCATGGAGATTTATTTCTTCCATCTTCACCTTCACACACTATCTCCAACCTATCTCAATACAGAGAATGAATAACTTTGATTTGAGATTTGATAATGGTCTATTAGAGAGAAAAGGAAATGGCAAGATTAAAGATTAATACAAGTGGATTTTCTGTTATATCATCGTTCATCCTTGAATCAAAATCAATATACGTCAATGCTATGCCTAGTCGAGTCCCGATCCCTCAATCACCATCTAAATTATCACTGGTATGGAAAGGCTACTCCATCATCTTTAAGGCCACTATAAGACAAATTTTAGAGTCAATGCAAAATTCAGATCACTCCAATTTCTCCTTTTCTTTATAATGTCTGTTTAAGATTTCGATTTTTAAGCTAGGGTGGTGATGGCTTCAATATTAAATAAGTTAATGAAATACATAACTGGGATGTAGTAATTATTTCTACTGGCATGCGTGGAACAGTGGGATGATTTTGGAGGAGGGTTTCAACAGTGGGATGTCAGATGCTTTTGGACCTCTACTAGCGTCCTTTTTTATTTCTCTTTGCCTTTGTTAAGAAAAATGATAAAGATTATTCTATTTTGAGGTAGAACTCAATTTGATTCGTGAATTGGAATAGATAATGGACTAATTGAAATACCTTGTCGAACAAGAATTGAAGGCCGGAAAATATGTAATACATATAAAATTTAGGGTTTTGATGTGATCCAGACCACAGTACAAGCCCGCGCAAAGATCCGTTGATGATCAAAGGAGGGCCGATGACTCGATTTCAAACGAAGAGGGCCAACGAAGCAATGGAGAAGCTAGTACAAGAAACAATGGTCAAAACAATGTTCGTTTCATCAAAAGAAGTAAGTTCCATATTGGGACCTAGCCAAGACGACGAGTGGATCAACCTCATTCAAGCCGTCGAAGGAGAAGGGGAATTATTGCATTTACGGCCGCAAGCCTTGGAGACTCACGGCCGTAACGAGCTTACTGAAGAAAAATCGGAATTTCAAGAAAATAAAGTTACGGGCGTAAACTTGGGAAGTCACGGCCGTAACCGGGCCTCGGATCGAAATTGAAATTGCGAGGAATTGGAATTACGACCGTATGTCATGGTGTCATGGCCGTAAGTATGAACCAGTAATTCAGTTACGGCCGTAAAGGAAGTAGTCACGGCCGTAACTATCAAGATGCGTGAAATCCTTATTTTTCTGTTATTTTTATTTCTTTCCATATTTGAGCAATTTCTTTCCTAGTTGAATTAGGGCTCCTAAAACCAGATTTGACCTTATTTAAAGGGATGTAATTTTCATTATTATGTTAGACTATTTTGATATTATTATTGTGAGGCAAATTGCTTTCAAACTCTATTATTCATTGAATACAATTCGAACTTGCGAGTTAATCTTGTTTGTTCAAATCTTGGTGAGAATTAATATTGTTTGTGATCAAGTGATCAGTATATCCCGGTGATTGTATTGGTTGCTTGATTCAATTAATTTTAATTGGATCCATAAATCGTGGTTCTTTGGCGTTCTTGGGTCGATTCAATATTTTGTGGGTTGCGTAGTTTCAATTACTACGTGGTTTGCATCAGTTGGTATCAAAGCTTAGGCTCCAAAAATCAAGGTTATATCTTTATTTTGTTTTCTTGAGTTTTCTTAATCTTGTTCTTCGTGTTCTTTAAGTTCTTGAGTCTTTAATTCAAAAAGTGTCACAAAAACAAATTCAAGAGTTGTTATTTCCTTCGTTTGATAGCCAAATCAAACATCGTTTGTTTCTTTGTCCTTGTCATTGAAATTCCGTAAAAAAAAAAAAATAAAAAAAAAAATTCCGTCAAAAAAAAAAAATTAATTCAAGAACTACTTTCTTGAATTAATCCTAGTCTCCAATATAAAGTGTCAAATTCCTACATTGAGCCAAATTGCCTTTCTCAAGTCTTCATTGATTTTATTCCAATAAATCATTGAATTCTCACTCATCATAGTTTGAATTATTCGAGATTAATACTTGCTTGAGTTCGGATTCGTTCTTTGAAGAAATTGGTGTGAAAGCTATTGAGTGGAAAACGGCAAGAGTGGTGAGATTAATAGAGGGAAAAAGCCAAATTGAGTGATACACGAGTGAAAAAAAATAAGTGAGGCATAAAATTTACTTAGTATAGGATGTCTGAACAATCTTCTACTACAAAAAATAACGATCGAGCCAACATGACGGATGAGATGGTACAACGGTTTGAGCGGTTGTTTGGGGATGTGTTAGGCAGGTTAGAAAGACTTGAACAACCTCGGGAAGTGCCTAACGCCCGTAGGCAAGGTGGGCGAGGTCGTAGAGTAGAGGGTGTTGGTGAGTTTTTCTATTGGTAACTACGTGGATGATGTTATGTGTGATGTGGTTCCTATGCATGCCGGGCACATTTTGTTGGGAAGGCCTTGACAATATGATAGGAAGGTGATGCATGATAGATATAAAAATAGGTATAGCTTTACCAAAGGGGGGAAAACCATTACACTTGCACCATTGATGCCATATCAAGTGTATGAAGATCAAATAAAATTGAAAAATGATGAAGAAAAAAGAGTGAGGGAAAATGAGAGAAAGAGAGTTGAGGCCATGACCTCAGAAAAAGGAGAGGAAAGGAGGGTTGGAGTCACGACTGCAGAAAAAGGAGAGGCGAGAAAAAAAAAGGAGTGTTGGGGTACATACCTCAGAAAAAGGAGAGGGAGCGAATAGTACCAGAAAAGAAAAGAAAAATGAATTTCTATGCAAAAATGAGTGAGATTAAGAAGGCCGTCATGGAAGAGCGACCAATGGTCCTCCTGTTGTACAAGGAATCATTCCTTGCATTTGATGAAACTAACAAATCCCTCCCTAATTTGGCTATTTCTTTATTGCAGGAGTTCGAAGATGTTTTCCCAGATGACATACCTACTGGGTTACCACCCATTCGAGGTATTGAGCATCAAATTGATTTCGTACCTGGAGCAGTCATTCCAAACCGCCCAACTTATCGAAGTAACCCCGAGGAGACGAAGGAGCTTCAAAGGCAAGTGGAGGATTTGATGAGCAAAGGCTACATAAGGGAGAGTATGAGCCCATGTGCCGTCCCCGTGTTACTTGTACCGAAAAGGGACGGGACTTGGAGAATGTGTGTTGATTGTAGGGACATCAACAACATAACGGGGTCTAGGTATTGGAGTTGTTTTAATGCAGGATCGAAAGCCAATAGCTTATTTTAGTAAAAAGCTAAATGGGGCTGCTCTTAATTACCCCACATATGACAAGGAGTTGTGCTCACTTGTGCGGGCTTTGGAGACATGGCAACACTACCTATGGCCACGAGAGTTCATGATTCATACCAATCATAAATCCTTGAAGCATTTGAGGGGCCAAGATAAGTTGAGCAAGAGACATGCGAGGTGGGTGGAGTTCATTGAAACTTTTCCCTACGTCATCCGGTACAAACAAGGTAAGGAAAATGTGGTGGCTGACGCATTGTCTCGAAGGTATGTGCTTTTAACTTCGTTGACTGCTAAATTACTTGGGTTTGAATACATTAAAGACATGTATGCTAATGATCCGGACTTTTCTAGTTTGATTCATGTGGTAAGGGGGTTATCGATAGATTCTTCAAGCATGATGATTATTTATTCCGGGAGAATAGGTTGTGTGTACCTAAGTGTTCAATGAGGGAATTACTTGTGAGGGAGGCCCATAGTGGAGGTTTAATGGGTCATTTTGGGATTAAAAAGACCTTAGATATCCTAAGTGAACATTTTTATTGGCCTAAGATGAAGGTTGATGTGGATCGGGTTTATAGTAGATGCATTACTTGCAAGAAGGCAAAGTCTAGGATTAAACTCCATGGATTATATATGTCTTTACCCGCCCCTAGCGAGCCTTGGGTTGATATCTCTATGGATTTTGTTTTGGGTTTACCTAGAACTAAGAAGGGAAGAGATTTGATTTTTGTGGTAGTGGATCGTTTTAGTAAAATGACACATTTCATACCTTGCCACAAAACTGATGATGCTACCAACATAGCTGATATTTTCTTTAGGGAAGTCGTGCACTTACATGGGGTTCCTAAAAGTATAGTCTCGGATAGGGATGTTAAGTTCCTTAGTCATTTTTGGAGAGTCTTGTGGAACAAACTATGGACAAAACTACTTTTCTCTACAACTTGTCACCCACAGACCGATGGACAAACCGAGGTAGTAAATAGGACCATGATTCAATTGTTGCGCATCATAATCAATAAAAATCTGAAAATTTGGGAAGAGTGTTTACCATTTATTGAATTTGCATATAATAGGGCTATACATTCTACTACTTCTTGTTCACCATTTGAAGTTGTTTATGGTTTTAATCCATTAACACCATTGGATTTAATTTCTTTACCTGTGAATGAACGTAGTAGTTTGGATGGAAAGAAAAAGGCTGAGATGGTTAAATCACTCCACGACAAGGTGAGGTTGGAAATTGAAAAGATAAATGAACATTATGCGTCACAGGCTAACAAAGGAAGAAAAAGCGTCATCTTTGAACCCGATGAGTGGGTTTGGGTACATTTGAGGAAGGAGCGGTTTCCGGAACAACGCAAATCAAAGTTACAACCGCGAGGAGATGGTCCATTCCAGGACCCAGGTGATTGAAAGGATCAACAACAATGCCTATAAACTAGATCTTCCTGGTGAGTATAATGTTTCGACTACGTTTAATATTTCTGATCTATCTCCGTTTGATGCAGGTACAGATTCGAGGTCGAATCCTTTCGAGGAGGGAGGGGATGATGTGACCCAGAGTATGAGTACAAGCCCGCACAAAGATCAGTTGATGATTAAAGGAGGGCCGATGACTCGATTGCAAACGAAGAGGGCCAACGAAGCAATGGACAAGCTAGTACAAGAAACAATGGCCAAAACAATGTTCGTGTCATCAAAAGAAGCAAGTTCCATGTTGAGACCTAGCCAAGAAGACGAGTGAATCAACCTCATTCAAGCCGTCGAAGGAGAAGGGGAATTATTGCATTTACGGCCGCAAGCCTTGGAGACTCACGACCGTAACGAGCTTACTGAAGAAAAATCGGAATTTCAAGAAAACAAAGTTACGGCCGTAAACTTGGGAAGTCACGGCCGTAACCGGGCCTCGGATCGAAATTGAAATTGCGAGGAATTGGAATTACGGCTTAAGTCGTGGTGTCACGGCCGTAAGTGTGAACCAGTAATTCAGTTACGGCCGTAAAGGAAGTAGTCACGGCCGTAACTATCAAGACGCGTGAAATCCTTATTTTTCTGTTATTTTTACTTCTTTCCATATTTGAGCAATTTCTTTCCTAGTTGAATTAGGGTTCCTAAAACCAGATTTGACCCTATTTAAAGGGATGTAATTTTCATTATTAGGTTAGACTATTTTGATATTATTTTGAGGCAAATTGCTTTCAAACTCTATTCTTCATTGAATACAATTCGAACTTCCGAGTTAATCTTGTTTGTTCAAGGTGAGAATTAATATTGTTTGTGATCAAGAGGTCAATATATCCCGATGATTGTATTGGTTGCTTGATTCAATTAATTTTAATTGGATCCATAAATCGTGATTCTTTGGCATTCTTGGGTCGATTCAATATTTTGTGGGTTGCGTAGCTACAATTGTTACGTGGTTTGCATCAGGTTTAATATTTGTGGTGTACATAAGAAAAAATAAGAAAAACTAATATGGTGGGTGGTTATTATAGTCAATTTAATTGTGGTCAATTTAGTAAATATAAAAAGTGTGGTGTGGTTAACAAAATTAGTGGTGCCAATATAATTATCCTTAAACAAAAATTAATAAAAACAAGTGTACGTCTCTCTCTCTCTCTCTCTCTCTCTCTCTCTCTCTCTCTCTCTCTCTCTCCCCTTCCTGTGTGTGTGTGTGTGTGTTTTTTTTTTTTTTAAAAAGACTTTCTATTCTATTGCATGTACATTAACTGGTCATGTTAGTTAAGGTCATAAATTCTTTGATCAAAGTAAGAGCTTTGACACTTCAGTCTAAAGTTTAATATTGGAAAATAAAATATGCTACTTGTACAACTATTGTCAAACTTATGGTTAACAATTATGAGGTGGCAAATTGTTAAATATATATATGTGTTGATTACGGAGATGATGTGATGTATTAATTAATAGGATGTGCCACGTCGTGAGTTGTCAACCATAATTGTACAAGTAAAATATATATAGTTTGAACTCTTAAAATTTTAAAATAGTAGATTATATAAATCTTTCTCGATGTTTATGATGATTATCGATGGTTGTCTTAACCTTTTAAAATCTTTCGAAGTCCTCTAAGATTTTGGATTTTAATTTTTTATTTAAAGTCACAACATGTACTTAAGCCCTGTTCAGTTAGCAATTATAAATTAGTTTACTATTTATATTTTATTTTTGGGACATTTGCATGGATGACATCAAAATGCATAATATCAAAAAAATGACAACTTTTCAAAAGGTGCTAAAAAATTACTAATTTTGCCCATGAATTGTCCACCATGCCCCCTCATACCACTACAAGACAAAATTTGTATTAAGCAAGTGGAATCAAGAAGTGATTGGTGTAATGTACATCAAATTCTACAACTACCCAATGGATAAAGGTATATATTAACCAATAGATAAAATCTTTAATCATTTTTTAAAAAAAATAAATAGACAAAACGATTTTTTTTTCCTATTTCATTTGAATACTATCTCTCTTGCACCAAAAACTTTTTACTCTGTCTCCGTTAACATTTGAAGAAGATACAATTTAAAGATTGAAATTTCATTTTGAAAGGTAAGCATTTTTATAACATATAAATATGAGCATTAAATATGTTGATATTTTGTTAATGATTCATGTTTCCAACTTAATGAGATCTTGAGACCCATAGATTTGGATTTAGATGACAAAATACATGTCCTCATAAATGCATAATGATCTTTCATTGTTGTGATTTTCTTCATATCTTAAAGTATTGTGGTAGTTGAGTACTAATGGAAAACATTAATTTCTGTTGAAAGTTTTTAGCAAAAGCCCTATATTTTCCATGATTTCGAAATAATGATGTCGTGGATGGATAGTAATGTGTAGGAGAGAATTACGTGTTACCACAAAATATAACAACTGAAAACAAATAAAAATATTCCTGCATTGCAAGAGGGCAACCGTGAATGGTATATGTTATCTCCTTCTCATTTTTCGCCTTCGCATCCCCCACTTTCTTTGACCACCCACGTTTGAATAATTCTTTGATCACACGATGATAACCAATCTTACTCCAAGGATATTCGAAAAAGAGTTTCAGGTTGTTTACTAAACTTAACGTACTGAGGTCAATGCCGACCTTTTTTTTCTAGGTGCTACGAAAACACCCTCAAGTATTAAAGTTAGGCCAGGTTTAAATCACTCTACCCTCATTGTGGAAGACTGCAAGAAAACCCTCTCCAACTCACCGCAAGTGACTCTTTCACTCCCTTTGAAATACCATGTTTTAAGCCTCTTCTTCTGTATGGTCTTCTCATACTCCACGGAATTCACCGGCCCATCACATTTCAACCCCGTCACTAGAGCATACTTGGTCAACCTGAATCTTCTGTAATGGCCATTGAAATTGAACCACAGCTCGTTATTCTTGCTATAGTCCACTAATCGGAACAGCAATTGCTGCATCAATTGGGTAGAAAACTGCAGCTCAGCAAGTTCCGTCAAATACCCAAAACAAGAATTCTTAAATTCTTTTTTTTGGGAACCGTCCAATTTATCAAATACAAGCTTTATGTACTTCAACTGGCTCCGCTGGGATATGTGAGCGTGGATCCTATCCTCCTTTGATAATACGAATGGGAAATTCATCTGCACAATAAAAAAAAGAACCTCAGGAGGATGATAGTACACAAGTGATTTGTCCACAGGCAAACAGATGTAAACAGTTGTTGGTAAATTTGAATGTCTATTGAATGAAACAAAAAAGAGCATCCGTCGAGAATAACAGATGTCATCTGTCGAGAGCGACTGAATTTTCTCGACAGATGCTTCAGTGCAGGTATGTGAATCGTCAACAATCGTGAATCGTCATCTATCATGAAACGCGAAATCCATAATTTTCTCGATGGATGCTTCAAGTGCATCTTCATGAACTAATAACATTTGGTATCTTGATGAATGGAAAGGAGGAAGAATTATCACTGGCGTCCATAAAAGAAAGGGATTGAGCTTATAATTGGGACAGTTAACTATATTTTTTATTCATCAGATAAAAAATTGTTGACAATGGGCAACTTGAAGCATTTATATGCAATGAATCGAAGCTAACCGTAGTAAAATTATGTCAAAAATCAATTCATGCTGGTGATTTTTGGATAAAAATTGGCAGGAATCGAAAGTTTTTTGGAAATATTGCAATGAAATATAAATAAATATTCATACACCTAAATCATTTCAACTGAAGAACATGGCTCATGGCTTGCCCAAAATAAAATGCTTCTAACATTTATGAAACATTTATGAAGTGTGTTCTATTGGAAACTATCGAACCCCATATACATAGACCTAAAATGTATTGACAAAAGGCTCATCACCATCGCTATATAACAAATAATAGAGTATTTACAATCAACACTCATCAAAAAATTAAATCTTTCTACACATTCGAGCCACAAAAAAATAGTTCAATCGTGGAAAAACTATGAGACAATGTAAATCTAGACACGAAAATAACAAATTCTCAACCAACATACAACACAACTTATACAAAAATAAAGCAATGATTTATGGGAAATAAATAGGGGCTAACCGTCGACAGAGGGTGGTGGTGTTCGGTGTCTGGCGATGGGGTCCGACAAACAGAAACCGATGAGGACTGCGGGACGAGGAGAGCGAGCGGTAAGGGAGACACTTAGAGTGCGAGTCGGGGGATGAATGTGCCGATTTTTAGACGCTAGCCTTCAATGAGCCCTTCCCTGTCGTTGGAATATATCGACGATGGGGGGAGATTTTTGGGAAGAAGCAGTTTCTTTTTTTCTTTTTTTAAGAAGAATATAGAGTTACGTTGGAGAAGTATGAGAATTGCAAGAGACTTTTTCCTGTTTTTTAGTGATTTCATGAGTCCCCATGCTAATGTAGACGGTGGTTGAATCAAATTTAGGATCTATTTTTTTTTTTACACTTTGTACTTTCTTTCTAAACATGTCAAATCTATGTAAGTAGGATATATATGGAATAAAAAATTCTGTGAAGGGTAAATTCGTGAAGAATTGTTAGATTTGTCAAAATCATAAAAAAATGTCATTTTTGTTGATACAAAAGCAAATTTTGTCATGCAATACAATTTCCTCTTTATATTTATAGGTTATAAATGTGTGGTTAAAAAGTAGAAAAAGAAAATGTGTGTAGTTAAAAAGTGATTTGATAAATTGTGTTTTTTTATAAATTGGTATAAATTATAATGATTACGTTAAAAGAGCATATACTTAGAATTATGAAAGTTGTTGGACCCTTGTACACGAGTTCAAGCAAAACAATACTATAATCAACCGAGCTAAGGGATCGATTTTTGACAGAAAGTTTTACACCTTAACACTTGTCGTCGGTCTGATCTTCTACCAATCACATCAACATCGAAATTAATGATCCACACTAGTTCGGTCACCATTTTCAGGCTCGAAAGCATTATTCATATATACTATGTATATATATAATAAAACAAATCAGGTAGGCAATGAGACATATTGAGCGGTCAACGAAGGATGTCTCTTATGAATTATTCAATATTGAGAAACGCGATATTACAAATGATCATTACGACTTTTTGCAATAATTCACCGTATAATTATTTGAATTCACAACAATATAATTTTCATCAATAAACATTAAAATCAGACTCGAAATATTATGCAGCAGCAACATAGGCAACCACAGGACTCCTCACTGTATATATTCCATCGTGCCACACCAAAAGACCAGACAGCATGCTCGAACTCAATGTTGCCTCAGCTGTCACTACAAATGTTTGCTTCTGCCCAACAGATTTGAAAGAAAGAACCGACGGCGAAACTTTAATACTGAGTCCAGTACTTGGAGCCAGCACGATCGCGATGTAAGTGGATACTGGTGAACCGACATTTGTGACGGTCCGGTGAAAGACACGGGTGACGGAACCACCAGCAGTCGAAGATAATGCAAAGGAAGGATAGTTTAGGTCCCAGACCGTACCATTGTTAGATTGAGTGCAAGTGCTGTTATCTCCCGTAATAAGTCTCAAGCTCTTAGTGCTGTAACCTTGCCCGCACAGGAATTTGACGTAGTCATTTGTTCCCATGTCGTATACCAAACCAGGACTTTTAGCCTTCACTGGATCGATATGACCCGATCCAAATGCAAACTCACCATCCATGTTTTTATACGGACTCATTGGAGCAGCTGGGAATTAAAGATACATATTTAATTTATGTCACTTTCAAAATTCTAGAAATTTATTGCAGAATCATTTCTAGTTATTACCCTTCTAATTAATTACCTGTAGTCATCAAAGCAGACTTGATAGCGGCAGGAGACCAGGTTGGGTTAAATGATTTAACGTAAGCAGCAGCTCCAGTTGCATGTGGGCAAGACATGGATGTTCCAGATATAATATTGTACGGAACAACTCTAGTGTCTCCTTCCAATCCAGTAACCGTAGTTAGCTCTGACCATGCAGCAACAATGTCCACTCCAGGTGCACTTAGATCAGGCTATAGAAAATGACACCGTTAATTAAAATTAAATAGCATTGAAAAATATTAAAAAATGATCATATATATATATATATATATAAGTCTTTACATACCTTGAGGATGTCTCTTGTGATTGGATTTGGACCTCTTGATGAAAAGGAAACCACAAAGGGAGCCGCTTTTTCAAATGCTTCGACACTTTTAATAATTGTAGCAGTTGGGTTACTGTATGATTAACAATATATAATCAGATATAATTTCATTCAAAAATGTTATTTGTACACAGATTTGTGCAAATATTTCACTGTAATTAAAAAAATAAGAAAGTGAGACATTTGTATATACAAATATAAAGAAATTATATAATGTCTCACAGTGGACAAGGTGAGCATTTTTATGCCCCCTATTGGGGGCGGGGCCACGAATGCCCACCCTTCAAGTGGCGGGTGGGCATTTGTTATAGTGTCTTCAAAGGCATCATAAAAGCATGTACAAATATATGTATACGTAGTACGATTGTAATTCATTTGTTTGAATATAAACGATTAGAAGGAACAATTTTATTTACTTTGTTGTACTTGTGTTTATATACTTAAAAAGTTGGGCGCCATCAGTGGGTGTCAAGTATGATGCTGACAAGGGATAGGAGAAGGCGTAATCTCTGAATCCATTGTCTTGCATTATAGTTCCAGCTGCACCCGCATCTAATTGTGTTGTTCCTTCAACCAGTGAATCACATAGGACGATGGTTCCATTTACCAGTTTTGCATCCAATGAGCCGGGTGAGCAATACCTGCATTAATTAATTTATGCATCATTTATATATGTTGAAACAAAATTACAAAATAATTTATGTAGATCTTCATTTAAAATCTACCTCGACTGGGATCCATCAGAACCTGGTGCCGGTACGTTTCCTCCATAGACTAACGAGTACGTTTCATCTTGGAGCCTAAATGTGTTTATAGAAACCCCCTGAAAAATAAAAAATTTAAACACGGTTTAAATTAGTAGGCAGTGTGTCGAAGTTAATATATATATATATATATATATATAAAAAAAAAAAACAATTCCAGTTTTTATATCTGATTATGATCACCTCGTAACTTTTACCGTTCCCCAAGAAGACTTGCGTTTGAAATTTCCTATCGATGACACTGGCAGCAACGGAGAGGGACCAAGGTGAGAAATTTGTGATGCTTTCAGGATCAGGACCAGAATTACCAGCAGAATTTGATGTGAGAATTCCATTTTTCATAGAATGGAATGCACCGATGGCAATTGGATCGTCAAAATAATCTGAAGGAAAAAACCCTCCTACTGAAAGTGAGATAATATCAACTCCATCAGAAATTGCATCATCAAATGCCGCAAGAATATCAGAATCTGAACAGCCATCAGACCAGCAAATTTTGTACACTGCAATGCGGGCAGAAGGCACCCCTCCTCGAGCTGTTCCCCAGCCAAGACCTAACAAACTCGCCCCTTCTACGATGCCTCCAGCGGCTGTCGATGCAGTGTGAGATCCATGTCCTTCAGAATCCCTAGGTGAAGGGACGTCTGGGTAACTAATGTTTCCCTCACTATGATAAAACTTTGCTCCAATTATTTTGCTGCAAATTAAAACATCCATTTTATGTTAGAGAAGTACTTGATATATATTCTTACAACTCGAGCTTTAGATATTGAAATATTGGTGAATTATAATGAAAGAATTAATTACTTGTTGCAAGTGAAATTTGAGGAGGCTTGGCAGCTGCCTTTCCATTTGCTTGGAGGAGGGCCAAACCCTTCATCACTAAAACTCTCTGATTCAGGCCAAATCCCTGTGTCTAACATTCCAACAATGACGTCGCTCTCGATTTGTGTTCTTTTAACATCCTGAGGGAAGCCCATAAAGTCCCATGACCTCGTTGTGTGGAGTTGCTTTTTGGTGCTAGGGAATACAGACACTACTCCATCCATGCCTAAGTAAGTGTTAATGAATATAAATTAGACCAGAAGCAAGAAAATCTGGACCAGAATTAACTCATTCATAGTTGACATACTAGCAATTTTCTCCTTCTCTTCCTCAGTCATCTTGGCAACAAAGCCATTGAAGCTTTTGTGGTAGCTGCGGAGCCAAGTTTTTGATGCCCTTTGGCTGAATCCATCACATATATGTATAATTAGAAGTTTATTACTTTTCCTACTTCTTGACATAAAAAAGAATATATTGGCAGTCCAGTTTGTTTATTATAAATAACAACATGTTAACATTTTGTTGATCTACTTTCTTTTTTTTTTTGAAGTAAAAAAATTGTGGATGAGAATATGTGATACTTTTCAAAAATAAATGATTCAATAAAATGTTTCCACGTAACTATTTATAAACAAAACTTTGCCAAATTTAGCTTATATTTGGTAAAAATTGTTTATAAATTTTGTTTATAAACGATCATTTGATAACATCTCTTTGATTTATTTTTTTAAAAAATCAACAATTTCGGATGGTTAAAGATTCTCGTCCACAATTTTTTACTTTTTAAAAAAATGGACCGACGAAATATTGACACGTTGTTATTTATAAATAATATTTATCAATAACCGTTTATAAACGGTTTACGGAATAGGGGCTTACTATTAGAAACCCATGGTTCCAATATATATTTTGAGTTGATCTTAAGCATTTTTCTAAACAACCTGCCCATAATTGATTGTAGCATGCTCATGTGCATTGATGTAGCAGAGAAATCACTCTTGGAGGGAAGATCACCCATGTATACAATGTATACCTGCATGGAAATCTAAATAGTTAGCGATAAAAATTACTAATTCATTTTCTTTGATATATATATATACACGAAAATACACACATGCATGAATGATGTATACATAATACAGACACATGCATGCATGTTGTTGATATATCAATTTATACATGCCTTTTCGTTGGCATCAGATTCTCCACTGCAGCTAATTAACAGAGCGCATATCAGAGTGATGAAGAGGAGAGAAAATTGGGAAGCCATAGAAAATAGTTTATAAAATCGCATTTCCAGATGCTACGTGTAAAGTCTGAATTTATAGAAGAGAAAAACTTTTTCTGCATATGGATATTCTCGAACGTACATATTGTTATTCCCGCCTAAACAAATGCAAAGTTCAATGCCGGCACTAACAAAGTAACAATGGAAGTTTACGTTGATGTCTCAAAAGGAACTGCCGAATAATTTAGATTGTTTTAAGGTTTTTTTTATTACTAGTTTATTACTATGCAAAAAAAAAATTGAAAATGATTTCTGTGCCAGCTTGCATTTGATGTTAATCTGATCAAGTCCCCAAGGATAGCAAGAAAATTTAAAGGAAAAAAACAGTTATGCCCAGCTAATGTTCGGTACAATCGTACGAGTATATGAAATTGTTGACAAGTTATAATATATTAACAATATGTTTGGCAGCCTTTAGGTGATTATAAACAAAACTTTTGCTACATATATTTTTTGAAGTGAAATATGTGATTTTGAAAAATGTGTGTTGTTAAATATATAGTGATATGAAAAATTGTGATATTTATAAATACTTTACTAGCAGAGCATTGAGATAAAAGTATCGTATGCACGAATAATAGACTTTAGTTTGAATTATAAATTAAATATGAATATGATGAGTTTATTTGTATATGTACAGTATAGGGTAAATTTAATCAATGGTCACTGAGCTTTAACAGGGTTACTACTTAACCAACCAAGTTTAAAAGGTATCTCAATGTTCACTCAATTTTTCATCAAATAACCCATCCACAACTAGACACCTTAATCTTTGCATCTTTTAGCATAATTTGTGACCTGGCTCTTGAAGTGTGATATGTAATCTAGTTAGCTCTCTCCTTCTCCAAACAAGTCCTTAAATCAAAATATGTAAAGACCATTTTCCTTCCATCTTCTCGCGATATCTCCTTCCCAAATCCTGATTCCATGACTCCTCCATGCCAGAACTCATTGAGCCCTAATCCTTCACATCGCAGCTATTCGTCGCCAATTCTGAGAGACCTGAAGAATCAAAGATAAATTCTGGAGATGGACTACTCACCGATTATTGAAGATGCTTTCTTTGGAGTAGAGGATGTTAGACCACAAGAAGGTATATTGGAAATTCTTCATGTGGGCATGATGATTTTATTGAATGCTCGAATTTTGTTGAATGCTCAAAAGGCTTATTTTGTTGGACTGTTCACTGGCGTTTTGGTTTTTGGTCAAATTTGTAGAGTGTTTATCTACATCAAATTTTATCATTTAATTATGATTTTACTGAATTCTTTATCCTTATGTCAACCTTCAATTTGTTTGTGTAGTTAGGTATGAAGTTAACTCACCATTTATGGATTATTGCAGATGCTAGTGATAAAGAAGAAGTACTGCCAGTCCCAACCTGCGATTACATGATTCTAGGAACGATCAACGATGGTGATTTTGAGTTCGATAGAAATGCACCTGAGTGTATTGTTGTAAGCTACAATACAAACCCAGATGTAGAAGAGGCCAATGAAAGAGTTGTGGAGTTGGGGTCAAATGTAGATAAGGACTATTACACTTCATCTGAAGAGTTGAATACAGATTATTCATCAGCCAAGGAGAACAACAACAGGTACCCTGCTTTTTTTCCAGAAAAGAATTGTTTGATCCACGGTTCGAAGTTAGGAAGACATTTGAGGACATGTCAGAGTTCAGGAAAGCAGTGAGAACCCATGTGGTTGTTACTTGGCGCAATTTCAAGATGAAGCCAAATGAGGAGAATAGGGCTCAGGATGTGGGGAACAAAGATTGCAAGCGGAGAATATGGGCATCTTTGAGCAAGAAATTGAGTTGCATTCAAGTGAAGTCTTACACTCACATCCATAGTTTCTTCAGAGATAGATTAGTTGAAAAGGGAAGTAAGGCAATGGAGTGAGTCACACTTCAGGATGAAGGTGAAGAGTAATACTCTATTAAACAACATGTGTGAGTGCTTCAATAAAGCTGTATGGGAAGACAAGGAAAAATCTATTCTAACCGTGTTGATAGATATCTACATAAGCTTCATGAATAGGACACAAAAACGTAGGGATTAGAAGAAGAGGGTTTTCTGACCTTTGTACACCAAAGATCACAAAGAAACTAACAAAATGTAATGAGTTTGGTGAGGGGTCTGAGGTTGACTGGTCTGGAGGGCATCGGTCTATGTGCGGAGCAACGATGGAGAGTATGTTGTAGATATTCAAGCTCGTACATGTGCCTGTAGAATGTGAGATCTAACTGGTATCCCATGTGGGCATGCTTGTGTTGCAATATTAAACCGTTTCAATGATCCACATAAATATGTTCATTCATGCTATTCGGTGAATACCTACTTGAGCTGCTACGAAAATATTGTTATGCCAATCAGTAGGAAGAAGTTGTGGCCTGAAGTTGATGCCTTGTCTATCCAAACCTCGAAACGGTGTGTACCTCAAGGGGAAGAAAGCAGAGGAGGAGGAGGAGGAGGAGAAAGAAACAAGAGGAGGATATTAAAGACTCAAGGGTCACGTCAAAAATGAAGAAGACATGAGCATCGTTTATAACTTGCAGTGTTTGTAGAACTAAAGGGCCAATAAAAGATATCGTGCCTGATGCACCAGATGTGGTAAATTGAGTCATTTATTCATTTTTAATAAATATATTGATTGTACTGATATTCACAAATTCCTTTCCACGCGATTGGTTTCCTACTTGTGTGGAGACTGCCATTAATGCACCAGAGTCAACTTCAACCTCGAAGATCAATGAACACAAAACCTATAGTAGACGATGAGCCTCCACCCACAAACTTCCAATTTATGCCAACCCCTAGAATTAACTTATCAGAGCATGCTACATTGTCCGACATTGGACCTACTATAGATCCACGATCAATGGATTTGAACGTTATGATTAAAGATTTGGAGCGAATGCAGCAATAAGAGGATAAGAGAAAGAGAGAAAAGACCAAACAACGAAGAATGGCTAAATCAACCCAACTTTTTGTTCCTCCAAAAATTGTCAACCGTTATGCAACTCAATAGGATGTTGCCCTTTTTTTTCCTCTTTTTGTTTTGGAGATGTTAGGATTTTGAAAAGCTTGTTTGGATATTTTGCATCAGACAAGAACAATTTGGTGCTTATGTTGGGATTTTGGAATTCATGTTTGCTTTTAATTATGTTGGTCAACCAGACTTGCACCAGATTGCTTGCAATCTAGTGAACTTAATTGTGCACTATATTCCTTGCAATCTAGTGCAAGCTTTATGCAATCAGACTTGCACCAAATTCCTTGCAATCTATTGCAAGCTATTAAGCACTAGATTGACAACCAGCAATCTGGTGATGCGGATACATTAGATCCGGTGAACCATAAGACATGTGAAAGAGCCATAAGACATGAAAACAATAACACAATTCAAGCGATCACATTAAGAGCCATAAGACATGAAAACAATAACACAAATCAAGTGATCACATTATATTCTAAAGATTATTTCTCATTTATTCAACATAATATAGGACATACAATCAAGTTTCACCAACTACAACTAATTTCAAATGTAACAAACAACTAAGAATTCAACCAACACCTATCCAACTAAACATTACATCACATGACAGATTACCCATCATAATACAACTTGATTTTCTTCTCTTTTGAACTTCTTTCTTTAGCTGTTTTGTCCCATTTGATGCTGCAATAACAAGAGAGTTTAGAGTGCACATTAAATAGTTCCTTTGCTTTTTACTCGTTCCAAAGCACGAACTTAAAGCTTTAATAGATGATATTCTTGTTTTTTTGTTAATGTTGTGGCCTGAATACAAAGATACTTAGGGATTAAATTCTTCACTGGCTGATGAAATATAAACCCAAACAAACCAACGCAAATTAATCTAGAAATCTAGTTTAAGAAATTTCACATACAACTTAAGGGTGTTGTGTACCAAACTGGCACCAAATGCATACTCAGTAAGTGTATTAATGCTCAAATTCCATGAATCAACTTTATTTGAACAAGAAATTCCAAATAAGCAGTAACATACCAAAGTTTAAACCGTGGCAGGAAGTTAGGCATTTGTGGGTGTCCTCCTTGAGAATTTGAGTTACACCGTGGATGGACTTGAAAATCGGAAGTAATATTTTCTTTTGATTCAAAATCAGAAGCTTCAACTGTGGAAGGAAGTCAGGCATTTGTACCAAATTGAAGGAAAACTGTCTTTACGAATTTTGATTTAAGGACTTGTTTGGAGAAGGAGAAAGATGATTACGTCACATTTAAAACTTCAAGTGCCACGTCATAAAATTAACTATAATGTTAGACAATCTGTTAACAGGTGCAAAGATCTCTATTTGGTAATCAAAATAGACTGGTTTATAAATTAATTTATAAAATACACAATTTTTTAAATTATTTTTTAACTACACATATTTTCTCTCTCCAATTTTCAACCACTGATTTTTACCTCAAAATCATAAATAAACTAATTTATCAACTAAACAATATTACCAAATAAATGCTAAGGTGTCTAGTGGTAGATGGGTTAAGAAAATTGAGTGGACATTGAGAAACTTTTTATACTTGAGTGGTTAAGTAGTAACATGTTTAAAGTTTGGTGGCCATTGATTAAATTTACACTCTGTATGGTAAAAATTGTTTATTAATTCTATTTATAAACGGTCACGTCTCATCAATTTTTATTAAAATTCTGATTTTTATCTCGTGCTTAAAATAAACTTTTACAAAACATAGGTAGGCTATTCTATTTACAATAACTCTCACAATATCCTTGAAATGAGCTTGACAAAAGCCTCTACATGTGAAAGTTTTTGTCAAGCTCATTGTCAGGGCATTATTCAAATAAAATAAGGGATTTTTAGTTAAATAGGTTTGGTAAACAATAATTTTAGTAAAATAGATCTTTCTGTAGAAATGTCCAAATTACACTTAATGAAAAGGATTGTTTATTTTGTAAGATATATCCCCAGACTTAGTTAGGTTGATTCAATTCAGAGCTTTTGATTATATTTATATTTTTTAATCTTTTAAATTCTTCTAAAAATGTTCTATATTGTGATAATTTTTCAAAAGATTTAGGATGATCTTTTTTAGTTATATATCCTAACGTTATTCCTTCTGAAACTTCTTCTTCTATATCTTTGTATTCTTCCATAATTTTATGAACTGTATTTATATTTTTTTCTTTTTCAACAGAATTAAATTCTATTATATTTAGAATAGCATAGTCAATATCTTCGTATATCTCTTTTAGTTTAGATTGTCCAACATAATGTATATTTTTAGATTTTTCAACAATAGCTGATAAAAATGAAATTTCTTTGTTTTCTAAATATAGTTTATGATCAAAGTTATTAGAAGTTGATGCTTCTGAAGTATCCATTAATTATCAGGTTGATAAATTATTATACAAAAATTTTTAGTATAAGTTCATTCTTTGATCTAGTAAAATACAATAATCTGCAATATATTGTTCGTATTTTTCTAAAAAGTTAATTATATTCTTTAGAAGATATGTTTTCATTTTCCATTTGATGTTTAATATCTTCCATTTTATCTTTCAATTTTTCTAAAAAGTTATCTTGTCCTTCGATTGTATGTCTTGGCATTAGGTTTGGACTGTATTTGTCATAATTTTATTTTCTAAATCTATTTTAAGCTGTAATATATCAGAATAATCTATAATGTATTGATCATGATTTTCTGAAAGTATATAATATTTGTTTAGATGATTCATCCATATCTATTAATTGATATATAATGTTATCTATTTTTTCAAATAATCTTTCTAACAAATTGTCTAATCCTTCAATAGTATATCCTGACATTATAAAAATAAGGGTAAATAATTTATAAAGTTTCAAGTAATTTTTCAAATTCTATCAGTGTTTGGGAATTGATAATATCTATATCAATCATGATATCTATGCTTTGTTCAAATGGTATATTATATTTTGAAATATTTTTCTTTCTTTTTCTAATTTATCAATTATATCTTGAATATCTTGTATTACTATAGATCTTATAGTGCCTTTAACAAAGTTTTCTATCAAATTTTCTTTAAAACTTTTTAATATCTCTTGTGATGCATAAAGTTGCTCTTGGTATCCTATTTTATTATTTTCATTTCCATTTTCAATTCCTTTTTTATTTTTAATATTATTATTTACTTTATATGGACCCCTCTTATATTTAGGTTTTCTTATGATGTATTTTTCTTCATTCATAGTATCAAAATTTTCACAAACCAGTAAAGAAAGATTCATCTCTTTCATCACTGTCATAATCTATTATAGGATCATAATCAATATTGCTACTAAACACATATCCTAAATATAATTCATTATTTATTTCAGTATTATCACTATCAAGCCAAAAGTAAATGATTGATTTTGTAATTTCTATTCCTAATAATTCTTTGAATTTAGGAAAAATAGCAAACAAACATGGCATATAGACATGATATAACTTTTTTATTTCATTATTGGGTCTAGTAAATTATTTATGCATGAATAAATGTTCAATTATGCTATGATATTCATCCTTATAAAGACTGTTTTGATAATTAAACTTAATAATTCTAAATTCTCCCATGATAACTTGTTTTAACAGTTCTTCCTCCTCCTAATTCCATAAAGATAGATATATTAAGGATACTAACCTCTTTTCCTGTTCTTTGTACCTTTAAATTTCCCTTCTAATATTAGTGACCTTCGGGCTCACAGGTTTCTGCTATCATCCCCTTCAACGGCCTCCTGCCTTTATGGGTAATTAGTCTCACCTGAATCCATGCCTTCACTGTATAATATTTTGCTGGAAAATATTTTGGACAAAGTGTAGGAAGTTTTCTTAATAATATACCTTCTTTAGGAAATATGATTTGGAAGACAAAAACTTAGAAACTCATATTTTTTTTATAAAACGATTGGAATTTTATTGATTTAAAGAGGATTGGTACAAGACTTTGGTATGAAAAAATTTTCAAAGACGGAGGATTTCTTTGGCTTTCTCACAAGTTGAGTACTCAAGTGATCTCTGTCTTTGAACTAGTTCGGAGGCCTCTATTTATAATGTTATATTGGACACAATTACATCACTGCTTACATCATAGACCTAATAATTTTAAAACTTTTCATAATATTATAAGGACACACCTGTCCTCTATTATTTATTTCATCACATTGCCCTTACATGGGGCTGTCTATATTTTACCACGCTTCATCCTTCTTTAATATAGCAGATACCAGCTGTCCATCAATTTTGTTGGCATGTGGGACAATTTCTTGCAATGCATGCCTCTTGTAAGGTAACAAAACTTCCATGAATTTGATGTGTCAAATTTGTTGATGTATTCTTTCAAGATTGTTGACTTTTTTTCCCTCCATTAGTGAGGAGGGTACATCCATTATATTGGCATATGCATTTAAATTTTTTATCATACAAGTTTTTGGCAATGTTGTACAGAATCTTTATTCCCAACACCCTTCGAGATCTAAACTATGATCTTGTAATATTTGGCACATGTTTGGTATTTTTTCCAGCTTCAATATGAAAATGTTGAGCAACATATCCAATTGTGATAATATGCTCAACAGGATAATACATCCTTCCATCAATTTCAGGACTAATCGAATAAAATTTTAAATATATAGGTCTTCCTTAGGCAAACTTTGAAATTTCTTCAATTAATAAATCATCAAATTTTTCAATTTCTTTCAGATCTTTTCCTGGATAGATAAGATCCAAAAATCCATAATTAGCTGTCATTTTTTTCATAACTGGATCTCCTCCTTGAGTAACGATCAATCGTGGGTATACATGATCTCCAGACGAAATATAATAACAATCACATTCTTGGATTTCATATATAATTCTGGCAGTAGTTTTATATTCGTCTTCTCTTGGTAAAAAAGGGGAATCATCTTCCTCCTCAGCACAAATTTTGATTACCCTTGTATGTTCATCTTTGGCATTGATTGTCACTTTTCGAGGACTAGCTTCATTTATGACAATTTTCTTGGGACTTGGTTCATCTCTTTTAATCGTTGGTCCACCACTGCTTCCAGAAGATGTACTTGTTTGTATTTTTGAAATAACATGTTTGGTATCAGCCTATTTAAACTGAGATTCGATCTCAATTATGTTATCGCTCAATTCTTTAGTATAATTGTAATGAAATTTTGAGATTTCCATCAATTGCTTGAAACTTTATTGGAGAGTCTCTGCTAATTGCTCAATTCCAAATTTTATATCATCAGCTTCCTCTGTGAGGAAGTTTATTCGTTGTCTGGCGTCTATCGAGGATTTTTTGATTTTATCCATCTGCAAATTTAATATTCTTACTTAAAACATCTGCAAGATAATTATTGACACATTTAATATGAACAATATCAAAATTATAAAATGCCAAATAGGTTTGTCATCTATGAAACCTCCTATATTGAGGTTCTGGTGATAACTTATTTTTTACTAAGCCTGCAACTTGAGAATTATTAGTTTCAACAATGAATTTTTTGGATAATAAAAACAATGATAAATTTTTTATCACTCAGATGATTGCTAACAATTCTTTCTCATGAATAGTATAATTTATTTCTATTTGGTTAAACGTTCCCCTAGAATATTTGCAAATTTCATTAAGATCTGTTTTTAATATTGCTGTCCAATATTTATCCGAGACATCAGTATTAACTATTAGATTATCTTTTTCATTTGGTAATTTTAATTTTGGCAAATTTTTAAATTCTTCCATGAGTAATTTGACAATTTCTGTGTGCTCATTACTCCATCCTTTGGTAATCGTTTTTCTGAGTAATATCTGAATTTTATATCTCTTTTTCGAAAGATTTTCAATAAATCCTTCTGCATAATTTAAACATCCTAAGAATTTTTGCATTTGTTCTTTTGATTCTAATTTATCTGGAAAACTTTCTATCTTTTTAGATATATGGGTTTGTAGTTTTATTCCTTTCTTATCTATTATAATTCAAGAAAATCAATTTCTTGTTTTTCTATTATAGCTTTATCTTTTAAAAGAACAATTCCTTCATTTTTGCATTCACTTATAAATTTCATTAAATGGTTTCTATGTTCTTTTCTATTATTAGAACATATTAATATATTATCAACATAGACAATTAAGAATTCATTAAATTTTCTAAATATGTTATCAATTTTCCTTTTATATATTTGTAGTGCATTTTTAAAACCAAATGGCATTACCATCCATTCATACTTACCTTGAGGTGTACTAAATGTTGTATATTGGATACTATCTTCTTCCATTTTTACTTGCCAAAATCTTGATTTACAATCAAATTTAGAATAGTATTGTTTTCATTTTTCAAGATTTATTAGTACTCTTTAGTTGGTAAAAAATATCCATCAAATTTGGTATATTTGTTTAATTCTTTATAATTTATAACCATTCTAGCTTTTCCTATTTTTAGTTCTGAATGTTTCATTACCATGAAAGCTGGAAAACTATGGGGTCCATTACTAGGTCTGATTAATTTTTGGTGAAGTAATTCTTTTATTTGAGTTTTAAATTCTTGTGTAACTTGTATGGTATACATCATTGGTCTAACTCTTATAATAACATTTTCCGTTAGTTCTATTTTAGCTTTTGAAAAATGTAGTTTCCAAAATAATAATGGATTCTTTCCAAAAAAAATTTATAATTGATCATTGCTTTTTTTTATGCTTGTTTGTATATTTATTTTCAATACTTTTGCATACATATTTTCAATACTTTTTTATACATTATTATATTATTTTATTTTTTATTTCATTTTGTGTAATTGATTTTTCTCCCATTTATCACCACATTGTGTTGACTGAACTTTGTAAGGTCGAAATTCTCTTGGTATTTTTAATAAATGTCAGCAAGGTGTTTGTAACATTATCATGTAATTATTTTATTTATAATATTGAAATTGTTGTATAAAATCATTTCTTAGTAATATATCACATTCTAATTTATTATAACTATATATTTTGTTCACAACTATTTGTTTACTTCCTAGTATTATATCGATTTTATCAGCAATGTTAATTATTTGAGTACTTTCTCCTGTAATCCCTGGTTATTTTTATTTTTCCATCTGTATTCCATGATTTTATTAAGAAATTTTTAAATATTGTTATATCACTTCTTGTGTCAATTAATGCACAGGTTCTTATATTTGTTTCAACAATAGTAACTTGTATATAAACGACGAATGGAAAACTTATTTGGTTATTCATTTATTCAGTTTTTCTGCATAGTATAGTTTGATTATTATGGGTTATATATAACCCTTCACGTTTTATGCTATAATCTTCCAATCCATTTAGGAAACTCATTCTTAACATTATATGATGATTTACCATACTATCATCTATATGATATGGTACTAGGAGATTTATTCATCTTATTTTTATTGGTATTTTAACTTCAAGTTCAGTAATATGTAATTGTCCATCAAAATTTATATATCTATACAGATCAATTCTATGAGATATTAATCTTTTATTCCTGTTTGAAGTTATATGACATTCACGAGCTCCTGTATCAATTAATATATTTGATCCTTTTACATGTTCTTTTCCATTGAAATATTCACCTTCTATTTTCATATTTTCAGCATTTCTATGAAGTTTTATTTCCCTTGTATTACTAGTTTTACCTAATTGTTTTCTATTGGGTAAACTTGTTGATCTTTTTATTAATCTGTCATCTTCAAATGTTATATTATTATTAGGGTATTCTTCTTCTTTTAACTCTATAATTTCTGGTTTATTTTTTGTTATAGTAAGTTCATAATTTCTTGGGACTAAACTTATTTGTTTATCTGGTTCCACAACTTTACCAATATCTTTGCATTCTTTATGAATTTCAATATGATTTTTTATAATAAATGTTTCCATAATTAGAATTAGTAAATGTGTATAATGCTCTATATTCTATAATCATAATTTTATCTCCTGGTTCCATTATATTATCTTTATGTAGTTTGAAATGTATTCCTAAAACTTCATTAAAGTTTCTGTCTTTTAATGATATACAATATTTTGAGTAACATGTAAATATTAGTTTCTTATATACTAGATTTCCTTCTATTGTTCCCAAATGACTGTCTTTTAAATTTATTATTCTTCCATTATGTAAATTTACAGTCAAAGGTGAATCAAATCCTTCTCTAAATAAGGATTTAAACATTATTTGAATACCTGCTAAATAAACATATTGGATCTTTTCACTTTTTTTTTATTGATCTTTGTCAATAATTTTGTAATCGTATTTTTTGTTAAAAGATTTAATTTATGTGTTTCTTGAGTAGTTCTAACATCTATTGCTTTTTCAATTTTATGATATTCATTTATTGCTACTTTTTCTCTTCTCCATATTCTGTCTAATATTTCTCATTTTCCTATTTTCAAATCTACAGATAATTTTTGTATTTTTCTGAACTTATTATTATCAAAAGTTACTTTTAATCCATAACCTTCTATTCCTTCATATTCTTGTATATATGTATTATTTTTTTCTATTTCTTCTATTTCTCTATTCTGATTCTGATTCAATACTTTCTGAATCTGTTTCACTTATATAAACTTCTTGATCATAGTATTTTTCAATGTTAAATATTTCACTTAGTTCACTTTCTATTTCTAAATATTCTTTTTGTAATATTTTAACTTTCTTTGTGTTACAATCAGGGCTTATATGCTCAATTTCTCCACAATTCCAACATTTGCATTGACTTTTGTCTTTCTTATAAGTTTTATTTTTCTATTTTTTATTTTGATTATATCTTCTTTTGTACTATCTTCTCTTAGGTTTTATATATTTTTTCCTAAAGTTTCTAAATTTTTAAAACTTTCTATTTTTATATTTTCTTTTAATATTTTTTCTTTTTTCAGGGTTACATCCCCATTGAGTATATTTTTCCATATCTTCACAACATATTCTAGTTAATTTTTCTGATTTCTTTAATAATTGTCTTTATTGACATATATATGATAATCTTTCAAATAGAAATTTTATCCTTTGAAGAGTCGGCGGATCCCCTTGAGTTCGGGAACGAGCTGCTTCTGCTCTTCTCTCCCACCTATTTCTAGGCTCACGCGTGGGGCTCAATTCTGCTGCTCTCGCATCATATCTATCTTTAGCATTTGGTTCCACGAAAGGGCTTCTTCAACCTTTCGTTACCTCCTATTTCTTGGTGCTTGCACATGATGTCGAGCTTGTTCTCTCGGTGCTACGTGCACTGGGTCCTCTTCATCGTAAGGAACAGAATCCACCTCGGCATACATCTGCGGATCTTGGCAATAATACGACGCAGTGGCCGCGTCAGATGGTGAGTAATGTGGCTGCGAGTATTGCGGGGGCATCATTGGTTCATTTGCAATGTGCCCTCTAGCCATGTAGGCGTTCATCGCAGTGGTTTGTTCTATTTGTTGTTTCTGCATTTCCAACATCTGGGCTGCCACGCGCTTCATATCTCGCAGCATGTAACGATTTCGTTGCCAGCGTGGAGGGTTATGTTGGGATACCCCCTCTTCAGCGTCCTCATGAGGTTCCTGGGGGCATTGTCCTCACTGTGTCGTTCTTCCCTGTTTCTTCGAGGGTTAACATCGTTATCACTTTCATTCATGACTATAGTAATTTTTGGCCCTATGCTTTCTTCAAGGATATGTGAACTTATATTACAAAGCTTTAATCCTTTTCAAGGTGAGTAAACTTATATTTCAAAGTTTTAAGCCTTTTTCAAGCTGAGTAAACTTATATTTCAAAGTTTTAAGCCTTTTTCAAGGTGAGTAAACTTATATTTCAAAGTTTTAAACATTTTCCAAGGTTCCTTGTGACAATACTTTCTTCTTCAAGAGGTTGTCTACCTTTGCTCAAGACCTTTGGTGACTTTTTACCATGCGATTTCGTGGTTAGAAGTGTGGTTTCCCACAGACGGCGCCATAGTTGACCATAAAATTTGGTGGGACCTTGGATCAACACGTCTCAACTCCTCCCTATTGAACACGTGAATCTCCTGCGCACTAGGACAAACAATCAGCTTGCAAATGTGGTCGAGGTGGCTCACGTTTGCACTCCGATGCCCAAGTCAATACTCATTTCAAGAAAATATAAATTGGGTGCAGGAAATATAAGTGTGTAAAAAAGAGAAAAGGAAGTGAGGGTAAAATATTCGTTTAGAGTACTGAATTACCAACCTTTTTCTTGGAGGCAAGTGTGCTCTATTTATCGAAGAAGTTATCGTCTTAGATGGTGACACGCGTTGGGCTTTACAGGTGTCTTTACCCTAGCCGTTGAGGAGGTAAACCAATTTCTTGAATGTAATCATTGCTACATGTCGTAGGGGAGGGACGCCCATCATATTTTTCATAAAGGTAACGTCTTGTCAAGCCATAGTCAAGTGGAGAAAGTTACGTCTCTCTGACACCCTCCATTGTCCCATCGCAGATTCGAGGTAGTACAATAGGACACCTCGACTTATTACAAACCAGTTCGGATAAAGAGGGTTCAAGCGTTATACCACCTCGATGATTGGGCCAGGGAAAGCCCTAAGCTCCATTCATAGCTGGAGTTCATTGAGCCTCTCTTGGGCCCCTACTGGTGATCCGTTGGACTCATTTTATGCACGGTCTCAACAGAAACAATAGAAGAAAAGTCGAAAGAAGATCAAAGTCTAAAAATTATAAATCATAAATAAATTAAAAATGATAATAGTCAAAGAACCTTAGTTGATATGTCGTTTCTTTTAGAAAATCCTCAACGTTAGGCTCATGAAAAGCTCAAAAGATCAAACCTTTACTCTTCTCCTTTATTGTTATGGGAACAGCTTCCACAGTGGCCAAACCATTATACTTATTAAGGGGGGGTTTTGCCATTTTGGCCCAAGAAACCCAATTCAATACAGCACTTGAATTTTGAGCATCAACGGAAGCTGCTAATGAAAAGGTCCTAAGGTTTCTCTGGTCCTAAAGTAAAATGGGTTAGAATAAAAATTGAAATTGAAACGGTGGTGAAATGGGATGACATTCTCAAAAAATTGTATTCATAAAAATAGAGGAAATAAGCATATACAACCAAATGTAAGAACAAAAAATGTAAAGGGTGGCTATATTGCAACCACAAAATTAGTAACTAAAAACATTTCAATTCACATCAAACATTGCATCAAGTAGATCATATTTTCACAAATCTTAATTTAAATTGCTGAAAAGTGGTAAAGAAATTCATTTAAAATTAATACCAACTGAAACCAACCTCATGAATGACTACAAGACAAAATTAAACAATAACCCAAATGAAATTTGTGGCAGAAATTACAAGACAAGATAGTAACTCGTACCATCTCAAATTATCAAAAGAAACCTAAATAAGCAAAGTAAACCAATTTAGAAGCATAGCAAGCAAGTAAGATAGAGCGAAAGCCCTAAAAAAATCTGCCACATTATCAATGAACCAACCCGTCCCATCCTAAGAAAATCTACAATAGAACAAATGTGAAATCCACATCACATTACTAACCTTCCCGTAGTTTTCAATCATCATACCCTTTGTAATTTTCCATAATTTCACTAAGCCAGTAGCATCCTTGAAAAGGCACAACCCAGATATATAAATAACAAAATATAATTTTTTGTTGGCTGACGGCAATTAAAAAAAAAATCTCGTTAACTTAGTCAATACATGTCTTCTATTATTTTAAATCTCATGCTACACCAGTGATGTAGTTCCAGGAATGCCAAAAGACAGTTCTCTATAATTAGGAACCTCCACCATCATCCAAATGCAAGTTGCTTAATTAGGCAAATCATCAACCCAACTTCCCTAAAATAAATTAATATAAGCTATATTAAGTATGTAATGGGTATCCCCATATATGCTGATTGAATGTGATATACCCCATATATGCTAATTGAGTGTGATATATCTCTCCAACACAGCCTGTTATCATCGAATTCCATGAGATCAACTCATTTTGAAATGACACAGTAAGAATAGTAATATTCAAAAATTAGAATCCAATCCCAAACCTCACTACTAAACTTTGAATTCCTCTACCCATTTTAGGTAATTCCTCTATGCATGTACCTCAGATGATATTCTTGCCCATGCTATGACTTCTTCATGGAGCAGCCTTTTTAACACCTGTAAACATTAATTGGTAAAGTAAAAAAGAATCCTGATTTTCTCTCTAATATATCAATCCAAAAATATGAACAGGGTCAATCTATTTGCCTTGGAAAATGGGGATTCTATTAATTATCGATTCTTCTTCAGCACAAGTTTCACTTCGCCGTAATCGGCAGTAGAACTATGTATGAAATCAATCATATCTTTAGGAAGCTTCGTCTTTGACAATTTATTCAAAATAGATATTATTGTTTCCATTTCAAGTCCCACAGATACAATGGCATATAGAGAGTGTGGCGTCAAATTGTACTCATGCACTAACTCGGGCCTGTAAAACAGAAAATGCATAAATCAAAATCCTATTCCAAATAAACCTGAATTCAATAAACCAGCTAGTGCAAGTGTAGTAGCTCAATAGTTGCACCTCTCTTCCAAAGTATAACAATTATTGAGTCATTATTCATTTCAGTAGAATAATACTGCTATGAGTCATCAACTCCAAATTTTTGTATCATAGTATGTATGCAAGGGCTCAAACATGCAACACTAAAAACAATACCTACAAACAGGTTCAACAATGGCAATGTCATAGGCTTGAGCGGGCAGAAAGTTTCAAGGAAAATCTGACCATCGGTACAAGCCCACAGTGGCCGATTGGCAAGATCAGGTTTGAGTTCCAATTTTGAAAAATCCCTCTTGTTTCCTTCGCCTTAAAAACCACACCAAATCATTCAATTCATTCATCCAAATAAACACAAACAAAAATAAATTTAAAAAATACAGAGTCCATTAAGAATAAGTTAGTGTAAATACCATCACGAATGTCGTCTTCGTCGGGGAAATGAGAAGCCTTGTCTTAAGCGACAGAAGCCCTATAAAAACCCATCACCTTCGTCGCTTCGGCTGTTGTATCAGAATGTCCAGCGAGAGTTTGGAGACTGAGAGGGGTAGACCCAGGTTTTTTTCAAGCTCCCAGGTGTTCGAGCCGCTGGAAAGAGCTTCTAGGCCTGAAAAAACTTCATCCAAACAGCAATGCAAAGCCAGAAGATCAAAAGGCCGCATCAGCGAAACACAACAATAGCAAAAATGCAGCTAGAAACTTGAAGAATTTTCTCCACCGCAGTTCAAAATCACCAGTAAATGCATCCAAATCCAGTGATTCATCTTTAAGCCTCCCATTTTTGAAGGACACGGACAATGAGTCGATTCAAGGATTTCGTTGATCGAGAGAGAGGGAAAAGGCCTTTTTTATTTTTCAGTGAGAGAGATTTTAGAGAGGAACTTTTTGAACAGAAGCCCACAACAGTTCGAGCTTGGCTTCATCGTAGTCTATACAACGGTTGAATCACAACGTCCGGAAGAGTTTGGAGACAGAGAGTTTAGCACCAGAGAAGGAAGAGCGGTATATTTAGGGTTTCTTCGAGCGGAAGACTGCTTCAGATTCTTGGAAGGCGTAAAAATCACAATTTGAATTTGAACTTAAAGTTTTCGTACAGAGGGAAAACTGGATTCTTGGAAGGCGTAAGTCAGTAACCTCCGGTAGCAATTTTTTTTTTTTTTTTTTTTGCCTCCTCTTTCTACTCAGCTGTAGGTTTCAGGCGGGACTTTTGGGAGAGAAAAATTGGGACAGCTATGCTTCTTTAATGTATTAATAACTAGTGAATCACCCGTGCGATGCACGGAAAGTTAAATCTGAATAAAGAAACCATGACACGACGTCAAATAACTATTGGGACAGAATACATAACATTAACAAATAAAAGACCACATCGTGAAATGTTGGTTTTGTGTTACTATAAATTTTGAAAAACTTTTTTGTACACAACATTTGTTGATCTTTCATCATTATCGCAAATTAACATCTTCAATTCCGAATGACTTATCATCCTTGAAATTGCAACATAAAGTGAGCACCAACCTTTTAAGAAAAAGTCCTACATGCAAATGTAATTGTCCCGGACTCTTATTGATGGTCATGGCATATAGGACAATATCAATGTAAATGTCTTTGAAATTTTACAAATATCCAAGTATTCGACGGGCTGAATGACATTCTTGGAATAAAAAAATTTATGATCTGTATTATTGTCAGATAAAATTTGACCTTCCAAACAAACACCACACTAACACAAATGCGGAAAACAAAAATCTTACAAAAATCAAAATCAAAAATTTAATATTGATTTCAAATTTCAAAAAAAAGAAGAAAAGATATATATATATATATTTCAAATCACGAATATTTAGATTTTGAATCTTTATGCTATTTACTTTGCTTAGTTCAATTTTTTTTTTTTTTTTTACGATATCAGATTTAATTTTTTTTTACCATTCTAAAATTCAATTTTATATATGATAATTTAAATTATGAGATTGATCAAATTTTTATAATTTCAAAATTTTCAATATCTCTTATTAAATTGAATAAGCTAGCATATGCAAAATTTATAAAATTGGCTCAATATATAGGCCCAATAGATAGGGACAATACAACACAACATTATAGGCCATACCACTAACGATATTATAAATCAACGAGAAATGACTCACATTTGTGTGTGTAGCACGGTCTAATAAAAATATAAAATATCATCCTTCTAAACAAACCAGCTAGAAAGCATGTCTTAAATCGGATCCATGCTGCACAAGTGGAGTTCGGTGCTTCATTTTGGCTGCAGCTTACAGATATATGTCTCTCTTCTCCCATTTTGAGACTTAAGTTTTTTCAATGTTTCCAAAGTATTATTCATTAAATATGCTAATACATATGCTTTTTGAACATTGTGCTCAGGTCGAGGCTTGAACGGATAAACCCGTTTGGAACAGACGGAACGCGCCATTTAATGAAAACACTTATTTTTATTTGATGATTTATGTACAATGTTAAATCACAGTTTTAGAAAATTACCAGTCTGTAATATTAATATATATTTTTGTTTGTAAAATAAATTTTACTTTAGTTTTTATTTTGAGAGTGGAATATAAACATGAGAGATCTATATATTTAGATCTGCCAAAAACTTCAGGAAGCCATTGAAGACAACTCAACAGGCGGGCACACATCAAAGGCAAAGCAACCGGGAAGAAACTTAGATAAAAGGTTCCGTTTATCGTATATATCTCCTTTCATATTTGTTATGTTCACAGATCTAACATTTTTTTGTCTGCTGCTCATAATTTAATGTGTCCTAATTTTGCCCGATAATGATTTGAATATTGGTATATATTTGCTTGAAAGTTTCCTGAATATTTCTTAAGCTAGCGGACCACTAATTTAAATCTCTTTAACAATTAAAACTAATTTTTTAAATATTGTTAATTTTTTGAAAGTTCAAAATGTAGAACCCATTTTTCAATATTGTTACTAATAGTGATATAATTTTACATTTGAATACATACATCTTATTACAAAACAACGACAATTGTTTAACGTAACATAGTTGGTAGGACATAGATTAATCAATTTTTTTTTAAAAAAAAAAGACATGTTTAAGACCTAAATCTTCTAATATTTTAAAAAAAAATGAAATTTTCATAGGATGTTTGCATACTTTATAGTAAGAGAAAAAAATGTAAGAAAATCACCTAAGAAAAAGAAAAATAAATAAAGTATTATTATTCGTCCAGACTTCCTCAAAGTAAAGAATCTATATAAGTGAGATATCATTTATTTTGTGATGTGATTAAATTATTATTACATGTTAAAATAGATAATTAAATAAGTTATATTGGATGAAAAACAAAACGCTAAAGAATGAAAAAAATGTATCATTACATAAGGTGAGTTGGAAAAAAAAATGCTAAAGAATTAAAATAAAGAATGAAAAAAAGTATTATATCTCATCCAAGAAAAATAATTCATAATATATAAATATATTACAAAATATTATATAGCATAATTTTCGCTTATATTTACTTTATATCTTCAAACACGTTTCTGCTGGAAAGAGCATCTTTGGGGGAAAACTTTTGCACAAACGAAATATAAAGGAAGGGCACCGATACAAAATAATTTTATTATACCCCACCAAAATTAACAACACTTTAATTAAAGTAACATCAAAATATGGTGGATGTAATGTAGTTTTTATAAAATAGATTAATCAAATATTTTAAGAAAATAAAATTTCTAAGACCTAAATCTTCTAATACTTTAAAAAACATAAGTTTTAAATGATGCTTGCATACTTAGTAGTAACAGGAAAATAAATGTCAGAAATAGTAGTTGCTAAAAGGAAGAACATGAAATAAAATATTAATACTGGTCCAGACATCAAAAAAAAGAAAAGAAAAAAAAAACCCTGATATATCATCTATTAGGTGCTTTGATTAAATTAGTATTTCATGTTAAAATAGATAAAATAAAGTTTTTTTTTTTTTAGAGAAAAATAGATAAAATAAAGTTAGTTGGATAAGAAAGCTAAATAATTGAAATGCAAAATGAAAAAAATATACTATTACCTGCTAACATACCTATTTGTGGATGGATGTGATTGTTGCATATTCTTGTTTTGATGTATTCCGAATGTCTCCTTTTGTTTGATCTTTTAAAATCAACATGCATTATGCCTCGACATATGTTCTTCGTTGATTGTTGACGAAGACCGGACACTCAAATCCTCATGTGAAGATGATGAAGACCAGTCAGGTTTATGACCAAACTATATAAAAAATAAAAAAAAGCACACAAGGCTAAAAAACTTTTTTTAAAAAAATTACATTTAACCTACCGCTTCATCTATAAAGACGGACTCCAGAATGGTTTCAAACTTATCAGATTCTAGAGCCAGACCTTCAAACATCAATCCATAAGTTTCTTGTTGATGTCCTTGAAAAGGCTAAACGTGGTCATCTACCTTTTATTATGACAATCTTGAAGTAATTGTTTAGTAGAAAAAGGAATGCAAAATTGGCTTAAGTGAATTAGATAGATGGCATAATTATATAAATGGTAGCAGGCAATTTAATGGTCACAATAATTGAATTAATGGGGCTCTATAGGAAAAGAAAAAAGAATTGAAAAAAAAAATGTAAAGGATCTCTGCAGAATTTGAAGGGGCAGCACGGGAAAATGGGAAAAAAGAATTGAAAAAGAAAAGAAGAAAAAAATAAATAAAGCATCTCATTTTGAGCGGGAAAGTGGCATTGGGATATGGTGAAGCTCAACAACTTTAATATATTATATAGACTAGTTTCATACCCGTGCGTTGCACGGAATCTTTGATAGTGATAATATTTTATTATAAAGAAACATAGAATCAAAATATATAATAAAAAATATTATGAATACAAGAACTTATAAATTTTTGTATTTCTAAATTGATGTTAATACAAATTTTGAAAGACTTCCTTAAATACGACATTTGTAGCTAAATTGGTTGATTTACCTTCATCGTCACATATAAGTGTCTTCAAGTCAGAACGACTTATAATTCTAGATATTGTTACATATAGTTGTCAATTACTAAACATTGATCTTTCCAAGAAAAGACCAATGTGGGACAGTTGCCCTTAACTCTTATTGATCGTCATGACGTAAGATACTATTAAAGGGAACTGTCTTCTTTGGAATTTAAAAGGCAACTTTGGATCTAAAGGAGTTAATGACATTCTTGGAATTAAAAACTTTTGCCCTGCATTACTCCCCGATAGAATTGAGGGCTCCAAAACATGGTGTCCAAGCCTAGAAATAATTAACCTTGTTCTGTTGCACAATCTCGAAGTATGATCAATATTTCTCAACAACATTATCAGAACATCGACTCTCAGCTTCAACTCGTGGTCATACACACCAAAACATCTTACTCCGTTTAAGAACTATGTGGAATGTATGTCACCGAACAAACCTCTCATGTTGTCCGATTTACAAATTGAATTTAAACTAAGATATATATTTTATTCACGTGATTTAGTAGAAATAGTGTATCTATTTATGTTTTCAACATCATTCAATGTTGGAGCAAGAATGACCCTTCCTTGAGGGGTATGTGCTTTCAACTATTGCTTTATATTAGACGTTGAGTCTTTATTAGGATTCAAAGGGTTTGCAAACTTGGTCCCGATATTTCAACAAAAGACTTTGAATTGTAAATTGTTTGAGGGAAAAAATAGTCAGCTGTTGGCCAAACGAAGTCTTGTAAAAAAATAAAAAAATAGAGTCTGAACTTATGGCTTGTTATTGGCTAATTTCCTAGGTTTTCAACAATTGTGACGTGTCGAATGCAGTAAATTTCATGTTCGCGCAATAGATGGTTGTAAGTATTAATGAGATGGCCCTTTACTATATCTTGAATCCTGTTACTCTGAATACAAATTATGTTGGTAAATAATGCCCGTAGATTATAGAACAATGTTGTCAACAAAAACTGAAATACAATTAGAAATGTAAAAAATGTGTGTTACATTCAGGACCATAACACATCTTTTTCTATAAAAATCATTTCCATGCATCTATTATTTTTCTCGTGCTCTGGTACAAACCATTTTCTTGCCCAATGGAGTTTTAAGATCAAGTCTGCACGATGTTTGTTAAGATCTTTCAAGAGTGCAAATGTTGAAGCCATGATGCAATGTATAGAAGCAAAATATGAAATATTGCAGGTAAGATAACTTTCAATATTTGCAGATATTTAAAGAGAAAACTGAATACTTTGGCCTTTACTATTCTCAATTGTAGACTCTTAAACTTCTAATACCAGCAAATAAGAATTCGGGATACTCATGCAGTCTAATTAACAACTATTAATGTGGAATATGTTTCAAACAAAGAATAAGTATATATATATATATATATATATATATATATATATATATATATATATATATATATATATATATAAACTAAATAATAAATATACGGTGTTAGTAACTATCAAAATTTGTAATAATTTATAATTGTATTATAATAATAATAATAATAATAATAATAATAATAATAATAAAAACGTTTTTTAGTTATTAATTTCTCATAATATAAGACATGCTTTCGTTATAAGAAATTATAAACATTTTCTTTTTTGTTAGTACTTTTAATAGTATAAGACATGTTAATGTTATTATATCTAATAAAAATATTATTTTCAATATATAAACCGTAAGTTGATAACAATTATTGAATACTGATATATTTAAAATAATAATTAATATTATAGATAATTATACAAACAAAATAATTACTTTATGAAGCTATCTTTATACCATGCTTATGACAGTTCAAATTGATTCAAGACGTATCCTATTCATCCCAATGCAATTAGTTATCATTAATAATGGTAACATTAAAGAAGCTTTACTTGGACCTTATTTTGTGATTATAATAGAATTATTATGAGCAAAATGCTTGTCTTATTTCAATCTTCTTTACAATGACATGCTTTTGTGAATTTTTTTTTTATATATAAAATAAGAAATTATAATTGATCAAATTATTATTATTAGAAACATTAGACATTTTATTGTGTGAATTTTACTATTATTAGTAGTAACATGTGGCATGCTTTAGTGAGAATTTTGTTATAAAATAAGAAATTATATGATTTATCAAATTATTATTATTAGTAACACCAGACATACTTTTGTAAGACTTTAATATATAAAATAAGAAATTATGTTTGATCAAATAAAGCAATAATCATAATAAATAATGTAAATTTTTACAAACTGCTAAAATTGAAAAGATAGAATAATAGAAAACATCAAAGTTTGAAAATTTAAAAGGTCAATCTTTTTCAATACAATTGTCAAATTTTTTTGATTGGCTTATTTAGCCGTTACCACTCTCAATAGTACAATTAAATAAAGTAATGAGAATTTCTAGAATTTAATGAATTTGTTATAAAGATATAAAAATGAATTTTTATTTTGCAATGGCCTAGATGTGTGTATAAAGATTTTAAAAAACAAATATTATAGATTAAATCTTTGAGTTTTTAATAACTTATTTTTATTTGATATTTCTTTAATTAAATTTGCACGATTAAACATCTCTGTATAGTTGATTTATTTTAATTTGTTTATATTATTACCATTCATTTAATATAGATTAAGAAAAATTGTCATGCAAATTAATTGAAATCATTTTTCAACCTCGTAATCACAATTTTCATGGGACACGAAGAGGCAAACAAAGAGTTAGGATATCAATGTATAAACATTAATATGTTATTGCATATTTTATTATGAAATGAATTTAATAAATACACAAAAAAAATCAATAATATAATATATATTAGTTGTAAATTATGCATAATTAATTAGTGAGTTTGGACGGGAAAATCTGAATTGGGATCCGTTCCAACTCAAGAACTTTAATATATAATATAGATAAGACAAGATAAGATAAAGATAAGATAAGATAAGATATGTTTGTAAGGTACCCCAAGTGTCGTTTATCCATGTATGAGATGAAAATATGCATATTTTTTTTAATAGGTGTACGGTTAGGTGGAAAATGTACGTATTGGTTAGATGGTTTTATTTAAGGTGCATATGTATATATATATATATATATATATATAAGTAAAGAAGTGGTTTAGTGTGAACACATTTTGTGAACACAATGTGGTTTAACTATTTGCTTAATATTTAGTTGTTCAATTTGGTTAACTATTTGATTAATTAATGTTTGACTACAATATGATTAATTATTTGATAAATATTTATTTGGTTAATGAATACTTGATTATTTAAGTTTGCATTTGGATTATTTTCAAACCACTGCTATATTTAAATAATTTTATTAAATTTTTAAATTAAATAGTTAAAGTGTTTTTTGTAGCAACACTTTTTTAGATGTATATTTTTAAAATTATCCTCGATTTTATTTTTGTTAAGTAAAAATTAAAATTATTTCCAAACTTGATATACATTATTTAAAAATGTTTTGAAATGAATCGTGATTGATATGATTTTGTATGGTTGAAAAAAAAATGGATTTATGTGTAGAACACTTTAATATTGAAATGTGATTAAAATTGAATACAATAATAAAAATATTTTTTTTCTTTTTAATGAATACCAAACAGGGCCTTATTATTGAATTTCTTATATTTATTAATTTCTTATTATTTATTTTTTAAATTAAATAGTTCATGTAATTTTTGTTGAAATTTTTTTTTCCTTTTTTGTATGTACAAACAAAAAATATTTTCAAATTTATTATGTAATGATTATATTTTTATATTGTTGCAGAATATTGATCACTTTGTAGGGATGTATAATGGTACTAGATTAATTGTTACAAAACTTGGAACTCACGTTGTTGAAGCAAAATTTCTCGACAGCAATCTTGCAAGGTACAATTTTTTTTATTACGAGGATGCACTGACACAATTTAGGATGTGTTTGATTCACTGTCATTTGCTTGGAAAATGTTTCCCCCTTTTGTATTTGTTTGACGTTTGATTGAAAAAAAAAAATTCAATGTACAACCAATTAAAGTACACTTAATTCATTTGTCTTGAAAATATTTTCTCACCTATTTGGTGAGAAAACATTTTTTTCAGGTGGAAAATATATTTTTCGTCACGTTTGATTACTATTATTAAGTACAAATGAGTGAAAAAAAAATAATAATAATAATTTTTTTAATTAAAATAGTTAAATTTTGTTTTATTTGCAATGAAAAATAATATCAATCAAGCTTCTGTCTGTTTCCCTTTTTTTTTTTTTGTACAGTGACAGAATTTTCAAGATTCACAACAGTGTTTTATGATAAACAAATATCTAATTCTAAAATATTTTGACAGTACCATTTTACCCGTACAGGAGCCGTTGCACCTAATGACTCATCTACCCTCCCAACTATTCCTGTAATTTCTCTCACCTACCACCAGCTACTCCACATTCTCTCCTACGAATCTTCGATCCCCAATTTTGTGATAAACCCTCATCTCCTTCTTCACGCCCACGGTCCGACAATTTTCACTGACTGCTAGTAAAAATCAAATTAGCTGTAGCATCTTCCTCCAAATTAACCATTTTCTTTGCACTTGACAGCCCCTGCTACCGAGGAATCAGTCGTTGATATCGGTTGCAAGCTTCCTATTCGAGCTTCACTGGAATCAAGCACCTCACCATTTTTTGGGTCAACCTCTTTCTTCATCCCCATCGGACAGCACCTGCAGTGCAATGGATTTTTCACATCCCGTTCATGGACACTACCCGGACTCCATGGTAACATTGGTCGAAATAATATAATAATTCTTGCAAATTGTTGTTTGTTTCAGTGTTGAAGTTAATAATTCTTTGCTCTTGCTACCTGTCAGCGCTACACATATGAGAATAACGATTCGTTTGAGCTGGGAGCATCCCAACAGCCACCGCCAGAAGCAGTTGGCCGGAAATCTGCGAGGTGGAGTGACTTCGAACATCGCATTTTCATTGGTGCAGCTGAACTTTCCATGGCGGAAGGCCATCGGAGCGAAAAATGTTTCACGACGAAGGGCTGGGAACGAATACGATCGTTGTTCAATCGTGAGGCCGGGAATAAGTGGACCATCTCCCAGCTTAAGAACCATTGGAACGTGATGCGGCTCGATCATAAGTTCCTGTTCGAGTTGCTTAACTGCACGGGTGTTGAGTTCGGGCTCAACAACGGAAATCGCATACATGCCTCCGAGCAGTGGTGGGCGACCAAGAAACAGGTACTCCGATATTATAACCTTATTCACTTCGACGTGTGTGGATATATTTTTTGTAAGGGAGACCTAATAAGTCACTGACTTTGTCGTCTTAATCAACCTTTGATCACAAAATTATGTAAATTTCTCATTTGTGTGGTTAATTGGTGACTGACTTCTCTGTTTAAATCATCCATTAATCATAGAAGTATAAGATGATTAAAGTTTTTTGTGTTGGCTATCACTTTCTACAGCACCCATGAAGTTTGTTGTGCTTGTCAAAAAATAATGTCCATTTTTTTGCTGCCAAAATAGACGAAATTAGTGGAGTAAATTTTATTACAATTCACATTCAGATGCACATTTTTGTCACGTTAGTTAAGGAAATCATTTGTGAATTCAATTATCTTTCAGTTTGTTGACACTGCACATGTTCCCTCATTTTTAGGGGACATATGCTTGTGTCATTATCCTATTCATCTATAAAAGTTTTGGCAGTGTAAAAAGCGTCTTTCGAATCTCCGGTTGTTTATCGTCGAGTTCGTTCGATGAATAATTAATACCAACTGAATAACTGATGCATTGGGTATTTATTGTTTAAAGTCAGCTTTAAAATTTCTTTGAGGCATGCTGTGTTGATTTCAATTTGGATAACAATGCAAAGTTCCCTTTCAGGAAAATGTCAAGTATGCCAAATTCGAAGACCGTGACTGCGGTGAGATTTACACGACCTACAGTCGCTTGTTCGGGTCCACATACAACTCATCCCAATACGCGTTAACCCCAACTAAAATGTCACGGCGTGGCTTCGGATGCGGGCCTGACAGTGATGAGGAAACCCCTTACGATAAACAGCCAATAAATGCGGAAGGGAGCGACTCAAGCGACGGTCCATCGCATGAAGTTGGTAATTGCTCAATGGACACCTCAAAACAAAGGAGTGGGGAGAAGCGCAAAGGGAAGCAATCAAAGGACAAGACGAAGAAGAAAAAATTTGGGGCAAGGGAAGTGACCGCAAGTCTTGACCAACTTGCTAGCATCGGGAATAATCTTGAATCCATGAGCCAAGCTAGTGTGAAGAATACTACCACAGTTGAGGAGTGCGTGGACGAGCTACTGGGGACAGGTTTGGTCGAGGAAGGAGGGGAACTACATGTGTTCGCCTTATGGTACCTTGCCAAATCGGATAACCGTAACTCATTCCGTGCTGCGCGCACACCCGAGCTGAAGGTGAAGTTGATGAATTATTGCTTCATGCGTGACCAAAAACATATGGCTGGTCGGAGGTAAAATACAGGGTCGTCGAGTTAGGTTTCCTATTCTTCGCGATTGTGTAATGGTAGTATTTCAGTTTCCAATGTGTTGGCAAAATGTGAGGTTAATTTTCCGTAGTTAATTAGGCCTGCTGGTTTGTTTAATTTAGGTGGATGGTTTCCTTTCATGCACTATGCACTATGAATTATTTTCTAGTTACCTATGTTCAAGATAGGGTTATGTCCCAACAAATAGTCCTTTCAAAAAAAGTCATGGCAGAGGACAAATATTGCATGTGACCGTCCTATTCATATATTGCAGAGAATATCTTTCTTGTTAGTAGGACATTTTCAAAGTAGGATTTGAGTGATCTACTCCTACATGTTGCATTATTAAGGTTGAGTTCTTATTTACCTTCTATAAAAGCCTTTGCATTTGGTTCTCGGATAAGAAATTGTTCAGAAATATTTTTCTTGTGAGTTAGCATTTTAATTTTTTTCATAGTTGTGTCCTTATTGCTATGGTACATTTCATTTCTTATGAAGAAAACCTATACACAATCCATGATGAAGATTAAAAATTTTGTTACTAGCCCCTTACATTTTTTTTTCCAACACCGTTCAGCGAAAGAAATTAGTGAGCAAGTGGAATTTTGACATGTCTGCATGAAGATTAGGAAATTGTAGCCAGCATCTTACAAAGTGGAATTTTCACTAGTCTGCATGTTTCAAGTTCTTGCAATGATACACCTATATGTTGTGGTTGTGGACTTGAAATCTACACGTTTCAATTTGCTCATGGTAGTTTAATTCTTCCAGCTCCAAATCAGAATCTCCCCCACCACCACATTTCTGCTTCTTTATTTTCATCAACACATTTTTTAGGCAACGTGATGTCGGATTCCGATGACGAATACATGATACGGCATAGCTCTGATTCCGATGACGAAATGGACGACGCGGAGTTCATGCAGCAATTACAGAATGATATACAAACATGGCTAAGATATTGTCGTATTGCTGAAACCTTCGTGCGTGACTACATGTCTCCAAATAGAAGACACCATTTTTTATTCCCTACATCAAGGAGTGGACACATTTTCATGCTACAAAATATTTATGTTTATCCTCAAACATGTTATCAAGAGTTCAGAATGTACCCCCCGACATTCACGAATTTCACGCACATGCTGCGTGATTCCTATGGTCTTCGTAGCTGTCGAAGTGTGGACATGTACGAACAGGTTGGTATGTTCTTGTGCGTACTGTCCCATGGTAATGGGTACTGCCAAGTTCAAACGCATTTTGGTCATTCCTTACAAACGGTTGGTCATTATTTCAAAACAGTCCTCCGACTGGTTGTGCAGTATGCGGGTCATGTGATTAAACCACATCCACAGTATAACATGGGGGGAGGTAACCACCACCCCGACCCTGAATGTTATCCACTGTTCCAGGTAAACGGCTTCGAACATAATTTTCAATTTACATGGCATTCACATTATTCTTTAATCTAATTGGAGTAGTCCTGAATCACATGAGATGCATTATATAACACATTCTTTATCGCAGAAATGTATTGGTGCAATTGACGGTACGCATGTCAGAGCGGTGTTGCCACGACATGAGAGAGAGTATTTCATTGGCCGTAAGGGTATACCTACACAGAATGTTCTGGCAGCTTGTGATTTCAACTTGTGTTTTACATTCGTCCTTCCCGGGACTACAGGGAATGCACACGACAGTAGAATACTCGCTAGATCAATCCACAGTGACGACATAAATTTTCCAGTACCATTAAATGGCAATTATTACCTGGTGGATTCAGGGTTTGCTCATAGACCTGGATAAATGGCACCGTATAAAGGATTTGACATTCGATACCATTTTCAAGAATTTCGCAACGAATCTAACAGACGTCATCGTAGATTTAGAAATGCACGTGAGCGCTTCAATTTCAATCACTCTTCTTGTCGAAATGTTATCGAGAGAGCATTTGGGGTTTGGAAGCAACGATGGAAAATACTAGATCGCATGCCAAGTTACTCGTTCAGAGTACAAACAGCAATCGTTGTTGCTACAATGGCGATTCATAATTTTATGCGGATGAATGGGCAGCTTGACGAAGGTTTCCAACGCGCCGACGAAGTTGATGACGAAGAAGTTGAGATTGATCTCCCTGATGAAGAAGACGAACTTGCTGCCGAGGTCAATGCGGTAGGAGCCGAGGACATGCCTTGGGATCAACTACGGGACTACATGGCCCAAAGTTTGTCGTAGTTGTCACTATTTTCGAAAGAGAAGCTCGTGTAACATATGTAAGGCTTGTCATGTGTAACATAAGTATTTGCAGTAGCTAATCTCATGAGAGACTTGGGATTAATAAAATATAGAGTCGAACATTATTACCATCCATTGGAATCGTTTTTTTTCACGTCCGACCGAACACCAAAAAAATAGAAAATAAACTTGAATACACGTTCATTGCTGTTATAAATAATATATAAATATGTGAATGACATTATCATTATATCCCTGTAAGCTTTACAATATTACAATTGTGACATTGTCCACTCCTATAAATAGGAGCCATTTCCTTTGTAATAGACACATCTCTGAAAGAGAAATTCTCTCTACTCTCTCATTCTCTCCATCCAAGATCTCTCTATCTATTTCTCGTTGTTATGATTTCGATGGTTTTATAACACGTTATCAGCACGAGTCTCTAGCCAATTGAGTAATACAACGGGAGTATGCTCTACAGTTGCATCTAAATGATGAACCTCTGTATCAGAAACCTGATTATTACAAATCAATGTTTTTCCTTTCCAAACCACATATTCAACATTGATTTTTCCGTCAAGAACAAATAGCTTTGATGAATCATCCGTCCGACTACAATAGTTGGAGTCACCTGTGTCGGCGTACGAGAATCATCGGCATATTATTACCTTCTTTATTCTCCAAAAGCTGCTCCTAATCTTCCCACCGTCCACCAAGCTGTTAATGTATATAAATAAAGCTCCCAGCAGCTCTCCCTCAAGAAGCCGATCGACGGATCAGACAGGGAAGGGACTGGGAAAGTTAAGAAAGAGGAGCTGGAAACTTTGTTGAGTTGCATTGGAACCGAGCCCCCGAGTCAAGAGGAGCTGACTATGATGTTAAACGAAGTGGATAGAGACGGCGATGGATGTATCAGCCTGGAAGAGTTATACTCAATCTGCTTTGGTCAGTTGGTGCATGAAAGTTCAGTCCCTTTTGGCCTCCAGGCTGAGCTGCAGAAAATGACTAGTCAAGAAATAATGGATGCCAAGGCTCTGGATGCTTCAAAGAGTCACAGTGAAGCTGAAAGGAGACGTCGAGAGAGAATCAATAACCATCTTGCAAAGCTTCGCAGCTTACTCCCTTATACTACAAAATCGTAGCTGCAGTCGTACCGATCAGAATAACGATGATTAACACAGGAGCTCACCGCATCTGCATCTGAATCCGGTCATACCTACCTTCCTCCCGCAACCTGAGCAACGATTCACCTCTCACTTCACCGGCAAAAGCTCCGCCAATCCTCGCCTGACCACAGCAGTTGCGGAGCCAGCTGTGGTGGCGCTGAAACATTTCTTACACATATCATTGGCCGAGTTGAAAAGTTGGTGGACAACAAGCACGTGCAAAAGGTAATATTTCTCGTAACATGCTTTGGTCCACCAACATCTCTTAAAAGTGGAATGAGCCAAAGTGGAATGGAATATTGGTGAAATTGGTGGAATGCCAGTCGTGGGAAATGGTGGAATTTTCCACCAAGCAACAAAGAATAATGATTAAATTCGGTAGTGGTGGAAATAGTGGAAAGTTATACCATTACTGTAGCACCAACAGGAAATGGTGGAATATTATTATATTAGGTAGTGGAATTTGGTGGGGTTGGCGAAAGAAATACATTAAATTTCAAAAGGAAGTGAATCATTTGAGCCAATATGCATCAAGATGAGGGATGCAGTTCTTTTGGCTTCTAAGTGGATTGCAGCTGGAAATTATTGCCAAGCATGTGCAAAGATAAGTATGCTCATCCATTAACCATATTTTATAATATTTGATTGACATGATTAATAATACTGAGTAATAATCATGTTAATCACACAATTGGAACATGCATGTGAATTAGAAATAACTTGTGGAGCCCAAACTAATTATTATTAGAGGTTAATATTATTATTATTATTGAATGTTGATAAAAATATTTTATCAAATGGTACCAGAAGTTACCAATATCTGTATTTGAAAGGGTGGATGAAAATTATTCAACAAGAGAATGTTGATGTATGATAAAATAATATCACATAATAGCACGGATATGGCTAATGTGAAAATAATCTCATCAGTATTATGAGATGAATATTAGATGATAAATGTCTGGAAAAGTTTTTGCACGAGCACTTATGTATTCCAGAAGAAGTACATTTTTACTCCAGAAAAGTTCTTGCACAAGCACTTATGTATTCCAGAAGAAGTACATATTTACTCCAGAAGAAGTAAAAATTATCATCTAAACATACTGAAATGATATTATTATTGCTCCTGAAGAAGTATAAACGAGTCATACATGCAAAATACAAAGGAGGAAACATTTATGATCCTCAAAATTAGAGATGTATTTCGGGAGTAGCCGTATCCTAAGAAATACTCAATACTCTAGTCGTATCCTACCACCTCTGATATTTTGAGGAACATAAAGAGGTGTGTTTCAAGAGTAAGAATACTCTGTATTCTACCACCATTTATTCTAGGGTTCACAAAGTTAAATTTATATTAAGCGGACTCCATTTTCGCTTGGTTCCAATTTCCTAAATCCACGGCTGCTTCTAGATACCCAAAACATTTTCCTACTTTTGATCCACAAAATATACAGATAGTTTTGATCTGTCGAAGTTTTGGTCCTTACATTTTTGAAAGTAAACTTACGAGAAAATGTTATTTTGGGATGCATGAACTATGAAAAATGTTTGGCTATTTAAAAGCAAAAAAACTTCACTATTTCCGCTCGTCTTTTGAAAAAGTGAAGAGTTACTTTTGACTAAATCATCCTACTCACCTTTCGTTGATTTATTTTTCTAGCCTTTATAAAAACTCGAGAAATGAAGATTTGATGATAAAATTTGAGATATGGAATATTTCCTTGGATATTGTACCTGATTTTTTTTCGATATACTAAAATGAATACTTTATTGAACCAGAAGTTCATACATATGTACAAGTAAAATATCTTGTTGAATCAGAAGTTCTATAATGATTGGTTAGATTCCAATTCAATAAATGAGATTTATTGAGAATTCAAAATGGTATTCATTAAAAAACCAGAAGATTCAGGTTAACAAGTTATCATTGCTGCTTGTTCTCAAAAGCAAATTAATTATCTCACTAAGAAAATGAATGACTGATTATTTGCTCAAGTAATGATATTACGAGCAAAGTGATAAATGCTAGCATTTATCACTTCTTAAAATCATTAATGATTTTACGAATTAAGTTGAGATAATAGAATATTATATTGCTAATGGATTAGCAGATTAAAAGCCTCAAGTTATTTGCTATGAGAATAATTTGAATATTTCTCATGCAGCAATATTTTACAAACATGTCAATACTATGAAAATTTGCTTATGAAGCTTTATGATTTGTAAAAGTGCGACATGTATACAATCCACCAAAGCGCACTTAGATATATGATTGAGATTATATCTCTAAAAGAATGACATGTGTTATGGCATTTTTAGCCGATTGATATAATATAATGTTTATGAACATTATGTGGAAAACACGCCTGAAGCGTAATTATGCCTGAAGCATAATGACTATCGATTCCAAAAATAAATATCTCTTGAATGATTAAAATGATCCCTTTGAGGCTAAATACTCATAGTGAGTAAAAGGGACATAGTTAAATGATGAGAGACTCAGGTACCTGATGATAAAACATATAAAGAGATCTCTCTATGTTATATTGAGATGGAATCGATAAATAAGTCGACTGCATACCCTCTTATGAAAATGAGGTTGATGAAATTATAATACTTTGGCCAAGTATGAAACCCTAATGTAGGGATTATTGTTCAAGGACCAGAAGTCCAAATTGCGACCTGAAGTCCAAATGCTTAAATGTGTAAAGCCAGTAATTATATGTACAAATGAAAAATATTTCACAGTCGTAAAAGACGACTCGTTGCGACCTGAAGTCCAAATACTTAAATGTGTAAAGCCAGTAACTATATGTACAAATGAAAAATATTTCACAGTCGTAAAAGACGACTCGTTGCGCGCAAATTTTTTCATTGAACTGGCATGACATATGGTGGATAGACTATAGTCTAAATCACTAGCTTGAGCTCTTTGATATACCAATGAGTGAGATCAAAATGTATGTTTCTCATCTCGGTACTTTGGGAGTATTCTTTGATGTACCAGTTGATCGCGGTACGTTGGGATTTCAAGTAAAATGATTGTAGATTATATGTCGAAATTGATATCTATTTCAATGATTGATTATGCTCCTGCAAATTAGAAATTGCAGTTTATAAAGTGCAAGAACATACATGTATAAATCATTGAAAGGTTCAATATGCCCATATTAGTATCACTATAGAATGATACAAATGACTCCATGATATAATATGTTGAAAGTGAAATTGGAGTGTACTATTATTATATTTGGGAATGCAATTGATTTTCAATATGCAAAATTATATTATCCACCAGAAAATGAATATTCACAAGAAGTGAATCCTGAAAATGAATATTCACCAGAAGTGAATTTGGAAAATGAATATTCACCAGAAGTGAATTTGAAAATGAATATTTAATTATTCATCTGAAGTGAATTCTAGATTTTGATAAGAGTGAATCAATTCTAGATTTGATTATTCACCAGAAGTGAAAATAAAAATGAATATGTTTAATTATTCACCAGAAGTGAAAGATGCAATCGATAAATTAGTAAAGCTCATCATGAATGATATGTTTGATGAAAAGATACGAGATTGCATCAATATACTTGTGATATTCCATGAAAAGGAATAAATACGCGTTGCACTCTTTTTCCCTTAGCTGAGGTTTTGTCCTACAGGGTTTTCCTAGCAAGGTTTTTAATGAGGCAACAGCTGAAGCGTATTGATGAAAATTAATGAGAATAATGTACTCTTTTTCCCTTCGCTGAGGTTTTGTCCCACAAGGTTTTCCTAGCAAGGTTTTTGAGGCATTATCATAGCTATCGACAAGCTATAATTCAGCAACACATTGTTATATTGGAATGATATCAACAAATGGAGAAAATCATAGACATCTTATGAAGAATGTTATGATATCGGCTACACACAAGAAGATTTTCATATATACATTCCAGACGAAAGATGATTTCATTATTCAAAAGGTTCATGAATACTTGATTGCACACTTCAGGGGGAGAATCATGCTGTCATGCTGTACTCTTTTTCCTTCGTCCAGGTTTTGTCCCACAGGGTTTTCCTGACAAGGTTTTAACGAGGCAGCGGTTGTACTCTTTTTCCTTCGTTCAGATTTTGTCCCATTGGGTTTTACTGACAAGGTTTTAACGAGGCAGCACTAAAGCACTAAAGCACTGAAGCAGTGAAGTACTTCAGATTTCAGTACATGATTTGTACTACTTATCATTGATGTCATTTTGGATATTAGACTCAATGATTAATGATGGCCAACATCAGGGGGAGCAGCTGTACTCTTTTTCCTTCTCTCAAGTTTTATCCCACTGGGTTTTCTTAGCAAGGTTTTAATGAGGCAGACAATTGCGGAATATGTCATTCAAGGGGGAGTGTTATAAATAATATATAAATATGTGAATGACATTATCATTATATCCCTGTAAGCTTTACAATATTACAATTGTGACATTGTCCACTCCTATAAATAGGAGCCATTTCCTTTGTAATAGACACATCTCTGAAAGAGAAATTCTCTCTACTCTCTCATTCTCTCCATCCAAGATCTCTCTATCTATTTCTCGTTGTTATGATTTCGATGGTTTTAACACTCCCCCTTGAATGACATATTCCGCAATTGTCTGCCTCATTAAAACCTTGCTAAGAAAACCCAGTGGGATAAAACTTGAGAGAAGAAAAAAGAGTACAGCTGCTCCCCCTGATGTTGGCCATCATTAATCATTGAGTCTAATATCCAAAATGACATCAATGATAAGTAGTACAAATCATGTACTGAAATCTGAAGTACTTCACTGCTTCAGTGCTTTAGTGCTTTAGTGCTGCCTCGTTAAAACCTTGTCAGTAAAACCCAATGGGACAAAATCTGAACGAAGGAAAAAGAGTACAACCGCTGCCTCATTAAAACCTTGTCAGGAAAACCCTGTGGGACAAAACCTGGACGAAGGAAAAAGAGTACAGCATGACAGCATGATTCTCCCCCTGAAGTGTGCAATCAAGTATTCATGAACCTTTTGAATAATGAAATCATCTTTCGTCTGGAATGTATATATGAAAATCTTCTTGTGTGTAGCCGATATCATAACATTCTTCATAAGATGTGTATGATTTTCTTCATTTGTTGATATCATTCCAGTATAACAATGTGTTGCTGAATTATAGCTTGTTGATAGCTATGATGATGCCTCAAAAACCTTGCTAGGAAAACCCTGTGGGACAAAACGTGTTATAAAATCATCGAAATCATAAGAACAACATAGAGAGAGAAATGGAGAGAGTTTAGAGGAGAGAATTTCTCTTCAAGAATTGGTGTAATAAATTGGTAAGTATAGGCTCCTATTTATAGGAGTGGACAATGGCACAATCGTAATATTGTAAAGTTTACAGGGATATAATGGTAATGTCATTCACATATATACATTATTTATAACACTCCCCCTTGAATGACATATTACGCAATTGTCTGCCTCGTTAAAACCTTGCTAAGAAAACCCAATGGGATAAAACTTGAGCGAAGGAAAAAGAGTACAGTTGCTCCCCCTGATATTGGCCATCGTCAATCGTTGAGTCTTAATGTTCAAGTAGAACAAATCATGTATTGAATCTTTGAAGTTCTTCAGTGCTTCAGTGCTGCCTCGTTAAAACCTTGTCAGTAAAACCCAATGGGACAAAATCTGAACGAAGGAAAAAGAGTACAGCCGTTGCCTCGTTAAAACCTTGTCAGGAAAACCCTGTGGGACAAAACCTGGACGAAGGAAAAAGAGTACAGCATGACAGCATGATTCTCCCCCTGAAGTGTGCAATCAAGTATTCATGAACCTTTTGAATAATGATATCATCTTTCTTCTGGAATATATATGAAAATCTTCTTGTGTGTAGTCGATATCATAACATTCTTCATAAGATGTGTATGATTTTCTTCATTTGTTGATATCATTCCAGTATAACAATGTGTTGCTGAATTATAGCTTGTTGATAGCTATGATGATGCCTCAAAAACCTTGCTAGGAAAACCCTGTGGGACAAAACCTCAGCGAAGGGAAAAAGAGTGCATTATTCTCATTAATTTTCATCAATACGCCTCAACTGTTGCCTCATTAAAAAACTTGCTATGAAAACCCTGTGGGACAAAACCTCAGCTAAGGGAAAAAGAGTGCAACGCGTATTTATTCCTTTCATGGAATATTACATGTATATTGGTGCAATCACGAATCTTTTCATTGTATTCTTCACTTCTGGTGAATAATCAAATTTAGAATTCACTTCTGGTGAATAATCAAATCTATAATTCACTTTCATAGATTGCATCTTTCACTTCTAGTGAATAATTAAATATTCATTTTCAAATTCACTTCTAGTGAATAATCAATTTCAAATTCACTTCTGGTGAATATTCATTTTCGTATTCACTTCTAGTGAATAATCAATTTCCCAGATGTCATAAATAGTACACTCCAATTTCACTTTCAACATATTATATCATGGAGTCATTTGTATCATTCTATAGTGATACTAATCTGGGCATATTGAATCTTTCAATGATTTATACATGTATGTTCTTGCACTTTATAAACTGCAATTTCTAATTTTGCAGGAGCATAATCAATCATTGAAATAGATATCAATTTCGACATATAATCTACAATCATTTTACTTGAAATCCCAACGTACCGCGATCAACTGGTACATCAAAGAATACTCCCAAAGTACCGAGATGAGAATCATACATTTTGATCTCACTCATTGGTATATCAAGGAGCTCAAGCTAGTGATTTAGACTATAGTCTATCCACCATATGTCATGCCAGTTCTATGAAAAATTTCGCGCGCAACTAGTCGTCTTTTACGACTGTGAAATATTTTTCATTTGTACATATAATTACTGGCTTTACACATTTAAGCATTTGGACTTCAGGTCCTTGAACAATAATCCCTACATTAGGGTTTCATACTTGGCCAAAGAATTATGATTTCATCAATCTTATTTCATAAGAGGGTATGCAGTTGACTTATTTATCGATTCCATCTCAATATAACGTGGAGAGATCTCTTTATATGTTCTATCATCAGGTACCTGAATATCTCATCATTTGACTATGTCCCTTTTACTTACTTTGAGTATTTAGCCTCAAAGGAATCATTTCAATCATTCAAGAGATATTTATTTTTGGAATCGATAGTCATTATGCTTCAGGCATAATTACGCTTCAGGCGTGTTTTCACCATAATGTTCTCAAATATTATCAATCGGCTAAAATGCCATAACACATGTCATTCTTTTAGGGATGTAATTTCAATCATATATCTCAGTGCGCTTTGGTGGAGTGTATGCATATCGCACTTTTACAAATAATAAAGCTTCTTGAGCTATTCCCTGTTTGACATAGAATATTGTTGTATGATAAACAATTTCTGAAGGTTTTTGAGGCATTATCATAGCTATCGACAAGCTATAATTCAGCAACACATTGTTATATTGGAATGATATCAACAAATGGAGAAAATCATAGACATCTTATGAAGAATGTTATGATATCGGCTACACACAAGAAGATTTTCATATATACATTCCAGACGAAAGATGATTTCATTATTCAAAAGGTTCATGAATACTTGATTGCACACTTCAGGGGGAGAATCATGCTGTCATGCTGTACTCTTTTTCCTTCGTCCAGGTTTTGTCCCACAGGGTTTTCCTGACAAGGTTTTAACGAGGCAGCGGTTGTACTCTTTTTCCTTCGTTCAGATTTTGTCCCATTGGGTTTTACTGACAAGGTTTTAACGAGGCAGCACTAAAGCACTAAAGCACTGAAGCAGTGAAGTACTTCAGATTTCAGTACATGATTTGTACTACTTATCATTGATGTCATTTTGGATATTAGACTCAATGATTAATGATGGCCAACATCAGGGGGAGCAGCTGTACTCTTTTTCCTTCTCTCAAGTTTTATCCCACTGGGTTTTCTTAGCAAGGTTTTAATGAGGCAGACAATTGCGGAATATGTCATTCAAGGGGGAGTGTTATAAATAATATATAAATATGTGAATGACATTATCATTATATCCCTGTAAGCTTTACAATATTACAATTGTGACATTGTCCACTCCTATAAATAGGAGCCATTTCCTTTGTAATAGACACATCTCTGAAAGAGAAATTCTCTCTACTCTCTCATTCTCTCCATCCAAGATCTCTCTATCTATTTCTCGTTGTTATGATTTCGATGGTTTTATAACAATTGCATTGTCCAAATGCGTAACAATTTTGTAAGGGATTGAAAAGTCAATCTTGGTAGGCCAATTTCCATGAAAATTCACAAGGGCATTTACGTTAAATATGATCTATACACTCCAAATTTAAATAAGTGACAAGACACAAAAAGCAAGTAGTGGAAGAATCTTTTCAGTGTGAATGCTATTTTTTATTATAAAAAATACTGTAGAGATTTGTCAAAATTTCGGAATAATGGAGCCTAGACAGAAGTCAAATCCTATTTTTTCACCCAACATTTCCAATTGACATTTTTCAGAAAAATAATTTTCAGACAAATTAATTCGTAGAAAATATTTTCTTACCATCATTTTCCATCTTTTCAATCAAACACATGCAAGATTGTCTTTCAAATTCAAGAGGCGACAATTTCAGTTGGTAGCTTCATATGTTATGAATATCAACAAGAGTCAAATGAAATCACTTTTCAAGGTTGGTTTTTATTTAAAAAAAGTCAGCTTTCAGCCATGGACAGTTATACTTTGCAGTCTCTAGAGTGACAAATCGCAGTAGTTTGAAGATGATCATTTACGATGGAGATGAAAATAGAACAAATTCAACTACGAATTTGATTTATATAGAAGTTTTTCAAAATTTATAGTTGAAACATTGTAACTCTATTAATTACAGTATTATTTTATTATTTTTCTATTTATTTCATTATGCACATGTTTGACATAATTAAAAAAATTAGAAAATATTTAAGTTGTAATTATATGTTTCGACATGATATCGTGTATCGCACGAGTGAAACACTACTAATTGATAAGTGAAGGGTTTTATTGTTCCGATCAATTTGGAATACATATATCGTTTGTTTGGAAATGGTAAAGTTTATTTCTATGACTAATAGTTCATTTGTTGCTTTGTCTAATAATAAAGTTTATTTCTATGGCTAATAGTTACTTAACATATGCATCAACTAACGTCCATAAGCAAAAATGTTTATAATTCATTATAATCATAGTAACCATGATCTGCTAAATGTAAAAGTCAAGAAATCAAACAAGGTTTCGTCAATTGACCAAAATTATGATACCACTTATGCATTGCAAGAAATTAGTAAAATATTAGACTGCGTTTGATAACGATTGTGAAATTTGGGTGAAAAGAAAATGAATTTCAGGGAATTGAATTTCTAGGAATTGGAAGTTTAATGTATTTGATTGATTTAATTTTTTAGGTGAAAAAAGTAGGGAATTTTCTAACTTTTGTTATTTAATTGACATTATTTTTCATGAAAAATAAAGTAAAATTTATCTATTTTATTTTAAAAAAATTATTTTTTCATACATTTGTACTTGATAATAATAATGTTAATTTTAGAAGAAAAAAAAATCAATTAACAATAACAAAAAGGATCAAATGTAAAGAAAATGATATAAGATTTTCCATGGAAATTAAAACTTCATCCCTCATTGAAAAACGAATTCATCCAAAACAAGAAAAATACCGGATTTCGAGGCAAGTGGAAAAATGAATTCCATAAAAAACTTAGGCAACTAAACAAGGCAAAGTTGGAAAATCACGTGGAAAACCATATTTTTCATGAAAAATTCCGCGTATCAAACTCAGCCTTATAGAAATCTGAAAGGGGAAATAACTTGAATTTTCAAAATTGTCTTAAAATCTATTCTTTGTTCCAGCCTTTACTTTCTACACTTAGGCTCCATTTGATTGCTAATATGGAATTTGGGTGGAAAGAAAACGAATATCAAGGAATTGAATTGAAGAGAACTTGTTTTCCTGGCAATTGTCAATTAAATGCGTTTGATTGGAATATCCCACCTAGAAATTGTTGTAATTTTCCAACTAATTCTATTTGATTGCGTTCATTTTCCATGGAAATTGTAACTTTTGTCAACTTTTGTTGTTTGATAGTCACTATTTTCCAAGGAAATTATTACAAATTCCATGGAAAATTTTGGGGAGAAAAATTGAAAAATAACCATTCGTAATTTTTATAATTTAAACTGATTTTATCCAGTTTTCAACCATAAATTTTAAAAAACCCATCACTTTCTCAGATTTTCAAAATATATTTTTGCACCTAGATATAATCTTTCAAAGTTACGTGAAATATTCTTCCAACCATAACGCCCCGCGTAAAGGTCATAGTTACTTAAATGTCATATCAGCAATGAAGCACTTGTATGTTATCTCCCTAATTAAATTGCAATGTTGCAATTTCAAAGGTCCAATATACACATAAGAAAATGTTCCAACACATTTGATAAACATGACAAATGTGAAGATAAATGATTCAAGTTATAAAGAAGGTGGCCTCCATTGTTTTCATTACAAACAGGATCATACTCCTATGCAAGATATGAGGACAATGTTTTTCTACCAACATATAACACAAAAGATGGTAGACGTATACGACAAAAAAATTAGACATACTTGTTACAAAACCAACCCGAACCTCAGTTCGACAAACCCATGTTTTCAGTGGACATAATTGACAAAAAAAAAAAAGTATGCAAAGGTCACCTAAAATATAGTAGTTATTACATATTTACGCCATTCATAATGTGTAATCTAGGGTAATGGAGGAGGATCACGACCAAGCTGTCCATACACCAAAGCACGCATGATTGTTGCATTCGTCAAGCTCATAAATACCTTTGCCAAATCACCACCGATCGAAAAGCTTTCATGACCTTCATGATGTCAACCAAGTCGAGATTCATGGCTTCTAGCTTTTCGGTAATCAACTGCCAGTTGACGTGATTCAGTTTATCTACTGCTGCTTGCATTTGTAAAGCTTGAGCAATTGATTTCGATGACTCAGCTATGGTCGATAAGGAACTATGAATTTCGTCAAAATGTTGTGCGCGCTTACGCCAAACTTTGGTGGTCCCTTCTTCAGATTTTCGCTTACGCGAGGGAATTGGGCTTGAATCAGTGTCCCCATTTAGAGTGTCAAACTCGTTAACACTTTCTTCAACTAGTATTAAACAGATTACAAATTAGATTATTGCAAGTATATTGCAATATGAATAACATATATCTTTTATTAATAAAAGATAATTACCTTGTATCGAAGAGAAATTATCAAAGCCCGATACAGCCCGATCTCCTGTAGCTGTGTCGTTTCCAAAAATAGCTTCCATGGAAGTAATAGCTCACTGTATGTCCAGATCTGAAGAAAGTAAAACTTCCAAATGATTACGTTGGTCATGCCTGACAGTGTTGAGAAAAATAGCCACTTGTTCCTCCACTCGGACTGGTCTACTATCAACCAATCCAAAGGTTCGTAGACGAGCACATAATCTTTGAAATAGACCTATTTTCATCGTAAGAAGGTCACGACATATTCTATCGCTTGTACCAAACATTCGTGTAAGTGTCATTTCTCTCTCGAAATCCCAAGTAATTGTTATTTATGAAGGTATTAGACGTCATGCCCAACATCTTCCTAAGGCTCCTCATAGAAATTGGGATTTCGAGAGAGAAATGACAAAGGTATTTGTGAGCTTGACGAATGCAACAATCATACGTACTTTGGTGTATGAGCAGCTTGGTCGTGATCCTCCTCCATTATCCTAGATTACACATTATGAATGGCGTAAATATGTAATAACTATTATATTTTAGGTGACCTTTGCTTGCTTTTTTTTTTTTATCAATTATGTCCGCTGAAAACATGGGTCATCCAAAATGAGGTTCGGGTCAGTTTTGTAACAAATATGTCTAATTTTTTTGTCGTATACATCTACCATCTTTTGTGTTGTATGTTGGTAGAAAAATGTTGTCCTCATATCTTGCATAGGAGTATGATTCTGTTTGTAATGAAAACAATGGAGACCACCTTCTTTATAACTTGAATCATTTATCTTCACATTTGTCATGTTTATCAAATGTGTTGGAACATTTTCTTATGTGTATATTTGACCTTTGAAATTGCAACAATGCAATTTAATTAGGGAGATAACATACAAGTGCTTCATTGCTGATATGACATTTAAGTAACTATGGCCTTTATGCGGGGAGCTATGGTTGTGAGAATGTTTCATGTAACTTTGAAAGATTATATCTAGGTGCAAAAATATATCTTGAAAATCTGAAAAAGTGATGGGTTTTATAAAATTTATGGTTGAAAACTGAATAAAATCAGTTTAGATTTTAATTATAAAAATTACGAATGGTTATTTTTCAATTTTTCTCCCCAAAATTTTTCATGGAATTTGTGATAATTTCCTTGAAAAATAGTGACTATCAAATAGCAAAAGTTGGAAAAAGTTGAAATTTTCATGGAAAATGAACACAGTCAAACATAATTAGTTGGAAAATTACAACAATTTCTAGGTGAAAATTTATTCCAATCAAACGCATTTAATTGACAATTGCCAGGAAAACAAGTTCTCTTCAATTCAATTCCCCGAAATTCGTTTTTTTTCCACCCAAATTCCATGTTAGCAATCAAACGCAGCCTAAAAACCTCCTCCTAGCCAAGAAAAGAAGTTCTCGATTTTGGAGGAAAGTAGCATCATGTGAGCTAAAAATGGGAAATGGTTTCCTTGGAAAATATTAGCAATCAAACAGCCTTAAAGATGAAAAAATGCTTAGAAAATATCATTTTCCCTGGAAAAACATGTGAATCAAACACTGCCTTAGAATTCCACTGCCAGAGCCAATCCTTCATCCCAGCTCTTCCGACCTAGTTTTACAGGCCGCACAAGGGCTTCTGGAACTTTAGAAATCGCAGCTACAATGGCAGCCATCTCCTTTTTTCCAGAAGACTGCACTATTGGTGCGAGTTTGATATCTCTTGACAACCGTTGACCAAAGGACAGTGACATTCGCCTAGCCACCACCGAACTTGACCCTAACTAAAAAATCATTACTGAGGAGCGTGTTCTGAGAACTACAAGATATCCAACATCTAAACCTAAACTATAGAAACAAACCCAAAAAGATATCTCATATCGTACATGTACTTTGTTGATCAAATCGTCATTAGGAATTCGAGTGCTTGCTTCCCAGGATACAGTGACGTGAAGTGCGAATAGGATTTTGGATAGAGTTACAGAGGAGGATGAGAGATTTCTTGTTGGGTAATGTTGTATATATAGGCAAGGAGGAGCATTTGCACTTAGTTCCGTCATTAATTGCCCCATTACATGGCATTTAAATTCATGCAACATGGGATTAATTTCGCATTCGCAAGTGAAAATTGCATTGCCAACATATATATTTGAATCAAAATGCATACAATCAAAAAGGTAATCCCTCGCAGTATCCAGCTTAAGCTAAGTACCACTTGAAAGTCAGTTTCATTTTCTTCTCTCACATGGAAGGTTTCCTTGTTACTTTGCCTTGTAACTTGTAAGTAGTTAATCCTTTGTTTGAGAGAGATTTTCTTGAGCAAAATGATTTTTTTGAGAATATATGATTAAACATTAACGTTCCGTTCGGTGATCTAACGATTACTTATTATAATTCAATTTATAATAGGTACAATTTCTCAAATCACTTTTTAATTATATACATTTTCTCCTTTTTAAATACATCATAATACACATTGTAATACAATTGAGGCCGCCGAACGGAGCCTAATGTTAACTGGACCAAGTGAAAACTTAATATTATTATTATTATTATGAATATGAATGTGTGAGATTGAAAATGAATTTAGGAAAAATTTTGTCTCAAAAAAAAAAAAACTGCTTTGCCAATATTTACATGCTATTGTTTCTATATGATGTCCTCCTAAACAAATCAGCATGCATTAAACGATCATGAAATATGACAATGGCTCAATAATAAATCAAGGGAAAATTTATGCAACACAGATTTTTTTTGTACGATGAAGACTTCCGCAAGGAACCGATTTTCTCTCATTTCCACATAAAGAAACCTAAAGTTAACTTCTCTCCTAGGACAAGAAATTTACCGCTCTATGTGCTGTGACCTAGACTCCTTTTGTGTGGAATACGATTCCTTCCCTTCGATGCTCGAACAAGCTGTCCCTTCACGACATCTGTTAGAAGTAGAACCCATGCCTTCAAGAATACTTCCAGCACTTTTCACCTTTGCATCGCCACCAAGATAATTAGTCAAGACTCTTTTAACCCCTAAGCCACGACATGGAGGCTTGTTACAATTTCCACTGAGAAATGGAGTTCTCTCCCCTCTTGCAGGGCTTATCAGTACTGGTGCTGGGGAGAAGTTAGGTGTGGCGAATGCTGATCTGTAGGCAGTGCCTGAGACGGGCACCGAATATGGGATTGATACCCTTTTGTGAGCTATTACACTGATTTTAGGTACTGATGAGAGTTTATCAGACTGCTTGGTCAGGTCATCCACGTAAAGTAGATCATCAATACGTGCCACAATATTGAACGCCAAACTTTCCAAGACCCTCGAGTAGCTCTCCAAAATTGACTTCCCAACATCCTGAAGAGTTTCAAAGAAATCAAATCATATCACTGAAAATATAGGTTAAAAGGAAGGCATTTCAATGAATAGAATATCCAGTACAAGTAAATTGGTAGTGATATACAGGAACCTTGTTGCACTGTATTTTGCTTGCGTCCAATGTCGTTTGTGTCAGGCCTGGGAACCGTTGCTTCAAGCATAGAAGGAGACTTTCAGCTCTTTCTGCGAGCAATTCCCTCTTATCTCCATCTATCATAAGATCCTTGACCATCTCCCAAGAAGATTTGGCTATAGAACGGTTAGAATTAGCAGGGGGTCTCTGGTGAAGCCTTCTACGCCATAAATATATTGATCCCTCCACCCTGTTCGCTATCTCCAACGCAACATGTTCAGATGATAGATCAAGGCAATCAAGCAAGCACTCTGATGAGAAATGTTCTGAAGTGATATACCGGTAGATGACATCCCCTAAGCAGGCTCTCCCATTCTATAATTAAAAAAAGCATTTATGATGTAAATTGACACCATATCATTAAACAGGATTAAAAATAACGCGAATTCCAGCAAATCCTATTTCTGTCACAGTATATCAAAGTAGGAATATTGCCAAATATTTTATATTAATTATAACTGCAATTATATAAGCCTTGACAGATACAATCTTGCTTTAGATCACAATCCTGATCGTTAAATTTAAGGAAAAAGTGGCAGGAACGATTTTGCATTTTTATTAATGAAGAACTTAAAAGAACTACAAGCATAACATCTTGAAGAAAACGGCAGAGTAACTAAGAATTTTTTTGTAGGGGTAGCAACATAGTAGTAACACACAACTGGTAGCCATAACTGCATGTTAATTTGAAGTGCAATCATCAGTATAGTGAAAAATATGAAATCAGAAAGCCTAAATATATCCAACCTTTGGAAGAGTTTCTAAGTACGATTCTGGAACTTCCATCTCAGCCAAAGCAATGCTGTTTATAGCCATTGCAGCTTTAAGAATCTGACTTGTGAATTCGCGCTTGTGATTTAATTGCTTTCTTATGTTCTCAGGGAGACCGTCAGAAGGGACCCGTGGTACAGGTAGCCACCATTTATCCTCCTGCCTCTGAATGGATTTTCGAAAGGAGCCTGATCCATCAGCCTCTGGTGCTATTATGCCTTGGTCAATGTACCAAAATTCCGTATTGGTAAAACCATCTAGTATTTCCTGAAAGATCAGAAGTTACCGCTTTAAAGTTTAAAGGGAGATTCCAACTAGAATGGAAGTGTCAAAATGCAAACAAATATATCCCTTACAAGTAGCAAATTGTCTAGTTTGCGAAGGGCTGGGAGATTAATAAACAGATCCAATCTTGACCGGCAAGTCATCACCTGAAGATAAAGAAGTGGACAAATGATAGCAAGATTAGACATCAATCCATAATCAAGTTCATTCCTTAGTCTTCTCTTGTGGGTTAATTTACAGTTCAGTGTCATGCACATATTCATGTGAAAAAAGACAGTTCAATGCAAGTTCCTTAATAATAGGGAATCAATTAGACAGTCAAGGATCAAAATAAAGGGTGAAAGTGAAACTTGGGAAATATCCAACAATTAAACAGGAAGCCTTGATTTTAAACCATTCAAACTGAAGCATGCCTCCGGTGAAGAAACAATAATAATACGGATACACATTAAGCAAAACATTTTATGAAACATTCAATCGCAAGTGGATTTAGAAAACATTAGTACTACCTCAAGCTTTCTGCCATCAGGAAATGTTTGCCACGAGGGTATCAATTCGACAATGTGATCACTTACGCAAAGCAGCCATTCCATCTCTCTTCTCCACATCGATTTCTTTTCAGAAGGCATTGGTTCCAACCTCCACAATTGTCCAAATACAGTGGCTATACAATAAGGTTTTGAATAAAGTCATTAATCCATAGCACACAACCACAGAGGACAAATTGTAAACCTTAGAATAACAGAAAAACAAGTCTCATCAGAGCAAGCCTGATAAAGTGCAGGGAGTGAATTATACCAGATAGATTGGTGATGGAATTCGAAATTGCCAATGCTGAGCAAACCCCTTTACCACTTCCAGACATGTCTTCCCCAAGCAACAATTTTGCAAACCTATCTTTCATCGTCTCCATTTCTATTCAATCCATCATAGGTTCAACTCAGAAGGGAATTTTTTTATCAAAAGATCAAATTGCATTTCATTTCATTTCTTTTATTTTCCTTTTTCGATGGAGGAACAAGGGGTACAGATACACAAATTTGTATGGCGATGGGCTAACTTAATTATTTGAGCGACGTAAATAGAAATTCAAATATCTCAGTAAAAGAAAAGAAATTGAAAAACCAAAAACACCAAAACTTACCTGAAAGCCTGGAACCCTGCTTCATTAAATTGAAATTTCCATCACCAACAGCATTCAAATGGGGTTCTCTTTTTTCTTCAGTAACGTCACTTTTCAAACACTTGGTCGTCAGCTGGGCCTTCCTTATTGGCCAATCCAAAGGAGCCGAAGAATTATGAGAGCTCGATATGCTATCAATGCTCGTGCCAGTGCTGCTGCTTCTTGACTCAGTCACAGAGTCGCTACTCGTTGACTCAGACCCCTCTCTCTTCTTGCTCTTCACAGCTAGACCTTCCATTAACGCAACAAAATCCCAAAACCCAAAAGATTAAATATTCCTAACTACAAGAAAACGGGCTCAGCTGATCTTTTTCTGTTTGTAAAATGGTATTATCAAAGGCCATCAAAAGTTCAACTTCAAAAATCTAGGTTTTACAGTTATTGAATGGTAAAAAAGAAAATATATGACAAAAAAAACCCAAACAAAAAAAATTTAAGGGCTTGAGTTCGCCCGTTGCTGCATTATTATTGTTTTCCTGGCACAACTAAAATTTGATTTAAGGCTAACGTCTATTTCTGAACTTTGCAAGTCTCGTTCAAAATAATGATTAATGAAGGAATAGATTGGCCGCAGGGGGTAACGGATATATGTCAATGCTTTGACAAGTTATGTATTTTTTTTTTCCTTGTGTCGATTGACCGATTGAATAATTATACAAAAGATTTAGGCTAATCAACGGGCGAAAATTTTGAAATTGGATACTAAAGCATCTGTTTTGTATATAAAAAGTACATTTATAAATAAAGAATTTGATATTCACCAATGTATGTATACAACGTCACGATGTCATTTTTAAATGGCAATTAAAAATATCTCTTTAGAATTACTTTAAAATATATGATTAGAGAGTGATTTCAAAAAATGTGAATAATTAAAAAGCATTTTGAAGAATTATATTACTTATAAGGAAAATTTTATAATGTCAATGTCCATTGTGGTTATTTGTCCTCCCCCTATTGGGGGTGTCATGCGGTGCCTGACACTCAATGTCTGCCTGTCAAGTAACGAGTGGATATTTTTATACCCCTTGGAAGTACTATAAAAGGACTTTTACTTATAAATTTGTTTATAAACTTACCAAATGCACTTTAAAGTCCTCAACATCTAGGTTCAAGGCCTCGGGCTTTCAAGGTGCATTGAAATAAAAATTAATTTGAAATTGTGGCTCACGGACTTTCAATTGTGACGGGTTAATTTGAAATTTGTGACTTTTAAATGAGTTGTGACCTACAAAAAATTTTAATCGTGACAAAAAATAAGTTACATATAAAATTCGAGATTTGTGTCACTCAAATTTTTTCAGTTGTGACCAATAAATCGATAATTTATGACAAAAAATGAGCCGTGATAAAAAAAAATGAAGTTGTGACCAATTATGTTTGTAATTTGTGATCGAAAAATAAATTGTGACTTATAACATCTGTGATTTGTGATCAAGCAATAAATTTGTAATCGGTTAATTTTATTAATTATGATCGAAAATAAGTTGTGACCGATAAGTTTGAAAAATAAGTTGTGACCGAATAATCTTATAATTTTTAACTGAGAAATTAGTCGTGACCTATAAATTTTGTTTTTTGTGATCGAATAATAAAATATGACCGGTTAATTTGATTATTTGTGATCGACAATAAGTTGTAAATTTATAAATTTGTAATTTGTGACCGAGAAATCTTATTATTTATGACCTATAAGATGTATGATTTGTGATCGTGATCATAATTTTTATAATTGTGACCTTAATATTATAAATCTCATAAGCTTGTTTGATTTGCATCAAACTTTTCTCATTTTTCTATAGTACTCAATCTCAACTATCTATTAAAAATCAAGCTCACAATATTTGACTTTTCAATCAAATCTCAACCATCAATTCTCCTAAAAATTACTATTCATTTCAAATAAAAATCATTTTAACTAAAATCAAACACACACAAATTGTGGCAGAGAAATAAATCGTAACTTTTAATAATTGTGATTTGTGGCCGAATAATAAAATTGTCACTGATTTATTTGATTATTTGTGATCGATGCTAAGTTGTGACCAATAAATTTGTAACTTGTGACCGAGAATTAAGTCAAGACCAAATAATTTTATAATTTGTGACCGAAAAATCTTATAATTTGTATCCCATAAAATGTATGATTTGTGATTGTGACCTTAAGTTGTATAATTGTAACAATAACCTATTTAATTAATAAAATATATTTTGTGCAACTACTTTTCTAATTTACTTTTATAGATCTTTTTCGAACACTAACCAATAAAAAAATCATCGCATAATACTTCGCTAGCACACACAAAACAAAGAGAATCGTTAGCAATATTTGTGATGTTATGAGATTTTTTTCTTAAATCATTTTTTTCTATTTTTTATGATGTATAATTATATATTTATAATAAGAAAATAAAATTGTATCGTAAAATCTAGATAAACTAATAATTTCGCTTAAATGTTAAAATTTCTGTGGTCTTGACTAGGATTAGTATATATCAATAAGAATCTTATTTATTTATTTATTTTTTAATTTTAATTTAATTTAAATTTTTTTTTTTATGTTAAAAAAATTAATGATACTACGGAAAAATATATATGGAAACTTGTCACACAAGAAATGCCTTAATAATAAGAATCTTGTTAAGTACAGAGTTAATAATTTTTCTTTACGACTCAATGAAATATGAAATAAAAATCAGTTAAATATGTAAAAATTTGTAATGCATATTAATATTAATGAAAATTTCAATTTATTTCTCGTTTTTATTTTCACTTTTAAGAAAAATGTGTATCTACATTTGTTACATTTTTTAAAATTCATGTACCACATTTGTTACATTATTTATTTATTTATTTATTTTCATTTTTAGAAAGTAAATTAATGCTACAATGTTTGAAAGACTTATTTTAGAGAAGCATTTTACAAGCACAACTATAATCTTAATACATATATAATAAAAAGATAGTTGGCCTAAGTTTTCCCGCCAAAACTGTTGACATCATTTTTATTTTTTTTATCGGTCAAAATATGGCATTTATTTGTTTGACTTAAGATCATTAAATATCAATTATATCAGCACCATTGCATTGACACTCATTCCCAACTTCACGAGAATCAGTGCATTGGTACTAACAAATTGTTTAATCAATTCTATAATACATTGATTCATTAGTTAGATCATTTTTATATGGATTTCAAGAAAAAATTATGTAACATTCAAGAATGTAAAAAAAATAATAATAATAATAATAATAATAATAATAATAAATTCCTTTTGTGAAATAGATTTTTTTATTATTATTATTATATTTTGACATTACTAAAAATATCTATAAAAATATTATTTGTAACGTTGTGTAACATTAACGCAAGAAATAAAAAATATTGTTATTTTCGATAAATAAATTTAATACACGTGCAATTTCTTTTCATGTATTGATTGATATTCTGCACGATCTAATTGGAAAGTTTTAATATCCTAAATTTTAAGGATTGATATAATAAAGTCCAATAAAGAAATTATATCTATTCATTCTTTGGAAAAATATTTTTTTCCTGTGATCATTTTTTGAATTATGTTTGGGCATTCATTAATTCACATCTCATTTTTTAAAATTCGTTTTTAACTATATTTTATTAATGAGGTATTCTATACATGATATTAAAAAAATCTCTACTTTTTAACCATATATTCTCCTATAATATACATTTCTATACCACATTTCTTTTTAATTGTATTGTATGCAGTGACCATGAATTGTAATTGTTTAAAAATTATGAACCACAATTATTATTTTTAAAGAAGTTTTTTTAATTTACATTGAATTTTGCTATTGAATATTTTTTTGTTTCTTCATATTTTTTTCCCATAATATATGAATTTAATTATTTTTGTTATATATTTCTCACATTTTCATTAATTATTAAATATATTTAGTTAGTTATTTATTAATTAATAATTATAATTTTTTTGTTCCGTGCAACGCACGCGTGCGAAAACTAGTTTAAGTCATAATAATTCCTAATAGTTATATCCAATATCATTTGCATCATCTTTTTGTCAGCCTTCTATTATATCATCATATAATTTCCAATACCTTTGTTTGCTAACACTATTTGATTTATAAATTATTTTACTTTTGATTTTGAGATAAAAAAAAATAATGATTGAAAATTGAAAGGAGAAAATGTGTATGGTTAAAAAGTGATTTAGAAAATTTGTTCTAATGTATAATTTTGTTTGTAAACCATTTTATTTTGTTTACTAAACAGATGCTTAATATATATTTGATATCCATCCCAGTTTTATAGCAAATTATGAATTCACGTATTAAGATTAATAAATACTCCCTCCGTCTCCTGAATATGAGCTTATATTCTTTATTTTTTATCATAAATTATAGATCACTTTCCTTATTAAAAATTTAAATATTTTTAATTTTTCTAATTTACCCTTATTTAATTTGAATTCTTATCAACAAATATAAATTAATCATATTTATTTCATTGTTTAATATAAGAATGTATTAGAATACAAAAAAAAAAAAAAAAAAAAAATTATATTTCCAATTACGTACAATAATTATATTTTCTTAATTTGTGTGGAAAAAAAAGAAGAAGAAATGAGTTTATTTTCACGGGACGGATGGAGTAATATTTTACTCGGTTCAATATTATAAAGATTTCATCCTGTATTTATGTTATTTAATTCGTTGGGTATTCATTTGGAGTATGAATGTACTAATTTGTTGGGTATTCATTTGCTTTCACGGGACGGATGGAGTAATATTTTACTCGGTTCAACATTATAAAGATTTCATCCTGTATTTATGTTATTTAATTCGTTGGGTATTCATTTGGAGTATGAATGTACTAATTCGTTGGGTATTCATTTGCTTTCACGGGACGGATGGAGTAATATTTTACTCGGTTCAATATTATAAAGATTTCATCCTGTATTTATGTTATTTAATTCGTTGGGTATTCATTTGGAGTATGAATGTAATAAATGGAAATACTCATGAAACGATTTTAAAATGTGTGCATGCCCCCAGCCAGCGTCTCCTCATAGGTTTCGTTCCACCTCTTTTAATGTGGTGGCTCCAACAAATTTCATATCATCATTTAATAAATAAAAATTCAAATTTAGAACAACTCTCGGGTTTCTATAACTCTACATTTAAAAATATAAAATTAGAGCCTTAAAGTAAAAATAATTGAAGAATAAAACGGATTGGAGAATAAACTTGCTATATAGACTGAAAGAGGGATCAAATTTTTGACACCCACACACATGTCAACAATATTTATTTTACACATTACATCAATTTCAAAATCAATACTCCATCTGTCCCAATTATATAGGCTTATTTAACTTTTCACACAGATTAAGAAAACATATTTAATGTCATTAAAAAAGTAATTTTTGTAAAGAAAATTTCCAACTTACCCTAATTGAATATCAAAACTATTATATTGAAAGTAATAAATTGGAGTACATTGGTAAACAAACAAAATAAATAATTTTCAATAAAGAAACAAATCTATATAATTGGAACAAACGAAAAAAAGAAAGACAGCCTATATAATTGGAACGGAGTGAGTAATTCACAACTTGTAACATCATTTTTCGATCACCATTTTTGAGCAAAATAGCGTTTTCTTCGAAATAATATATATTTGACAGCCTTAACGTAAAGTGGTTAAAAGATCCAATTTAATATTAATAATTGTCATTTATAAGGTAATTACGGCCAAAAAAGTGCTAAAAACACGGCCTAAACAACAAAGCTTATAACATTTTCAAACCTTTTTTTCATAAGCTTAGACCAAGACCGAGCCATGATATCGAGTGAGTGGGGGCTAAAATTTTCAAATGATGGAATGGGGCAGGCGGAGGCCCTTCCCGGGGGTTCGAGGGCGGAGCTCCCGAAATTTTTTGAAATTAAAATGATTGAAACGACGAAGTAATAAATCAAAAACTAAACTAAGTTAGCTAACAAGTAACAACTAACCAGTGTAAAGTAATAATTCACAAAAGAAAAGACCTATAACCGAAAAGTAAATGTAAACTTTCAAGGTAAGAGATACTAGTAATGAACATTGTATCCACTTCTTATATAAATATAATGATTGCAGAGAGGGAATTAAGATTAAAGAAAATAAATTCAAGATACCAATTTAATTTTTTTTTTTTTTAAGTGGGGGCCAACACCCCCACTGGGCCTTTAGAGGCTCCGTCACTGACTATTAATGATATTATAGACTAATCATTACAAGGATTGTATAAACCGCATGGTTATGATGTTTTTGAGGTAAAATATGTTGTTGGAAAGTGTAGAGAGAAAATATACGTGATTAAAAAGTGAAAAATGTGTTTTTTGAAAATATGTTTAAAATAGTTTGTCAAACGGATATTTAATTGCTTGCTTGGAGGCTATTATTTGATTTATATATGTAATCTTGTCATTTTTTAGATAAAATATGTCTTTGAAAACTGATTTGTAAAATGTGTACGATTAAAAAATGATAAAAATTTATATTATTTATAAATTAATTTATAAATAATTTAAAGAGTGCAGTGTAAGGAAAAACCACCGAGAGACAAAATAATATTCGTTGGTAAAAGCAAGATAGGATTAAAGTCCAACCATTATAGGTATAGCATATCCAATATCTAAAGAAAGATTTTAGAAGAATCGTTGTTGTGTTGTTCTGCACATTACTACGACATGCTAAGAAATAGCTTCAACTTATTCTATAATATTATGTCCTATAAACAAACATTTCTTTGAGGAATAGTATATTCTGAATTGCAATAAATAGGCCTACTTAACTTAAGTGATATTGATAAATGTTAAAAACAATACAACTCCAACAATGACAGTCACAAATATTATTATGAATTTCTTCAAGAAAAGTTGTAATTTTCATAGAAATTATTAACTTCTCATAAAAAAAACATCACTATCGATGAAATAATCAAAATTACTTTAGATCTCTTTTAAACAGAACAAATAAATATAAAAACCAATCATGTTAATGTCCTATCAGCATCTAGAGTGAGTGTTGCAAAAGGGGATAAACTCAAATATATGAACCAAAGGCAACATTTAATTACTAAATATTGCCGTAAACCCCTTTTAGCAAGATTTAATTAGCGAATGTTGCCGTTTAAATGTTGCAAAAGCTCATTTTTGTTGTAGTAATTCTCATCATATTTTAACAAATTTTTAATTTGCTGATTGAGTACGCGTGTTAAGTGCATTTTTATACACTTTTTATACCTTTAAACTAGCATATTTTGGAATATATTGAGCAAATATCTACTAATTCATGCATATTTTTTGTTTAAATAGGTTAATGTCCAAGTTCGAGGCTAAAAATCACAAAAGGAGTGAAGATTCTGCTGAAATCCCAAGTTTGAGGACCATTTTGTCACTTCCGAGCAGTCTTGAATGAGCTGCGCAATTAAACGAGGGACCAAATTGCAAGATTTCAAAAGTTGAAGGCCAAAAGCGCAATTTTAGAAGGACCTACTTGATAGAAATATGAAAATTTGGGGACTAAATTTCTCAAGATTAAAAGATGGAGGACTTAATGACAATTACGGAAGGGACTTAGCTGCTAAACCACCCTCCAGCTGAGCCACGCGAACGCGTGGCTCAAACCAAGTCGCAAACGTGACTTTGACCTCAAAACGGACCCAAGACAAACCAGGTGCGCGGAAATGAACCGCGCGATCGTGCGCAGTTTACCTCGTGCGATCGCGCGGTTATTTTAAATAAAAAAAAAAAAAATTCCCCGGGTTGACCCAGTTCGGCCCATTTCGCTGTGTACGTGGATTATTGCATTTTTTAAGGTTTTTGGTTGATTTTTGGGATGATATAAATACTCAACTTCCCCACTTTGCAAAAATCATGTAAGTTTTATACCTCTTTTCCATTTTTTTCTTGTATTTCTTCTCAAACTTTTCTTAATTAATGCATTATAAATCTTTTAATTTTTTGTGTTTTTACTTGCTTTCCTTCAATTAAAGCTTAATGTTGTTGAGATTTTCATCATTATTGTTTTTTCTAACTTTTCTCCTCAAACATTCATCTTATTGATGGTTTAATTAAAATTTTGTGTTAGGTTGTTCATGAAAATAGAACGAGTTATTTTCTTTTATTATCTTGTTTTAATACTTTGTTTGCCTTGTTGTTTAAATGATTATGTTAGTAGTTAAATGTTGTGATTTTATTATAAGTTAATTTTTATTATGGACTAAATAGTATTTTGTTGGGATGATTGGTGTTACTTAACTTCACTGAGTTATTTTAAGTTTGTTTATGTATTTTGAGTTATTTACTTTCAAGCATTTGAATTTATAATTATTGTCTTTTAATATTGTGTATTTTGATTTATGTTTATTGTCTTGTATTTCTCTATCTTAAGTAGTTAATTTTATTTACAAAATTGTAAATTAATTAAGTGTTGTTTAAGTTAAATCATGAATTCCAACTTTTTAATATTATATTTTCTTTATTGTTGTTAGAATTTAAAGTTAGTTTGTTTTTGCTTTATTTTCACTAAAAAATTCAAAAACTTATTGTGTGACATCGTTGTTAAAATTAAATTAACTAGAGTATGCAATTGAGTATACATTCTTCGTGGGATCGAAAAAGTTTGTTTTTGCTTTATTTTCACTAAAAAATTCAAAAACTTATTGTGTGACTTCGTTATTAAAATTAAATTAACTAGAGTATGCAATTGAGTATACATTCCTCGTGGAATCGACAACCCGGGCTCAAAAAGTCCACTTTATTACTTGAACGCTACCCGTGCACTTGCGGTACACGATTTTAGTGAACAACGCGTGAATCTCATGTTGTTTATCTAATAACAGAAAGATAAAAAGTTGTCCTCACTTCTTCTTGGCAATGTAAATCTTATCAATTATCATGTCATATGTCCATTATCTACAGTAATGAGAATTTACATATCTATGAGAATTTACATATCTATTGCCTACTTGAGAAAAAAAATCAAGTAATGAATTTAAAAAAAATAAAAATATACGAAAATAATTACACATTTAACAAATCTATTTATACAAGACATTTTCTATAATTTATGATTTATGATTATGTTGGAAATACGGTGTAGGAGAATGAAGAAAATGATATAAAACAACAAAAATTGATGAAAGAAATATAAGGCTCAAACACGTAAAACACGTTATCCTCAAACTATATTTGCACCCACTGGGACTCAAGTTTGCTTTTGGGATTATTGTAAATAGGTTTGAAGGATTAATCAAGCATTTCCTTCAAGTTCAAATAAAGCAAAATAAGAACTTAAAATAAAAACAAGAACACTAAAATTGGAATGATGGAAATGGAATAATTTGGATATCAATCTTGATTCAAAATTGTTAAAAAAGTGATTTGGTATGAAGAATAATCACTTATTTATAGATATCCAAGCACCAATTACGAATTGGTGTCAACTTTTCATGAAAAAGTGAAAAGTTTCTTCAAAAGGTGCCAACTTCAACCAACTTAACGGTCGGATTTTAACACTGTGCGACCGCATGGTTGAACCATCGTGCGGTCGCACAGTTCTACCAACAAATTGCACGTCAAAAACGACGTGTGGTCGCACGGTTTTTGTACCGTGCAGCCGCGCGGTTATAAATGATGCCACCTTTGATTTTTCATTTCCGTTTCTTTTCAAAATCATTCCTTTATTTATCATTAATCATTTTGAACACACACACACACACAAATATATATCCAACAATCCCCCACTGTTCAAAATGCATTTTTGATAAATTTTCAATACTTATGCATAAGGAATAGATATCTTTCGATTTGAATATATCCATAGTGTAATCAATCACAAGGTATCATTGAAATCCTAGGTGGCATAAAAGCTTTGAACCTATTATTCCTTTGTAATGAAACCGGTGAGATTACACACACAAGTATTATTGTGTTCTATGTTTTTTATAACACGCTTAGCACTTTTATGGCCTTGTGCTCATCCTATTCATGAATTTTTAAGAGGGAAACTTCGAACTCTCTATCGAGACGGCACCATCTCTTAAATTCATATAGGTAAAGTTCTTCTAGTATCTTTGTCATATTTACAGATACTTGATCATGTTGATCCGAACTTTATTAAAAGTTTAAAAACTTATCCCTCATTTTCTATGACAACCAACACTTATTTTATAAATGTTGAATACTATCCACTTATCGAATGACTTGTTTTTACCCTTTAAACCTAAAATGTACTTTTTAGTAAGTTTAGGTAGGGTTGCCATCATTGGTGGATCTTTAATTAAGAAGTTTTAACCCCATTCTACTCGATGTGGTTATCACTAATTCCTTAGTGAGTGGTTTTGTTAGTGGATCCGCTAAATTATCACTTGATTTTACATAAGTGATTGAAATTGTTCCATCTTTGATCAATTTCCTTACATAGTCGTGTCTTAGACTAATATGTCTAAACTTTCCATTGTATACTTCATTGTAAACTCTTGCTAAAGTGGCTTGACTATCACATAGTATAGGAATAGAATTTAAATTCTTATCTGCTGTTGGAATTTCATACAAGAGATCCCTTAGCCACTCAGCTTCTTTTCTGACTTCTGCCAATGCTACAAATTCGGACTCCATTGTTGAGTGTGTTATACATATTTGTTTCTTGGATCTCCATGAGACTGCTGCTCCTCCAAGAGTAAACACCCAACCTAAGGTGGATTTATTCTCACCTAAACTAGATATCCAACTTGCATCCGTAAATCCTTCTAAGATTGCCGAAAACCGGGAATATTGGAGGCCTATATCTTTGGTTTTCTTTAAATAACCAAGAATTCGTTCAATTGCCTTCCAGTGTTCCTTACTTGGGTTACTAGTAAACCTACTAAGTTTACTAACCACGAATGCTATATCCGGTCTAGTACATTGGACCGCATACATTAGAGATCCGATAGCACTTGCATATTCAAGTTGTGCTATTGCTCTTCCATCATTTTTTACAAGTTTAATACTTGCATCAAATGGGGTGTTTGCTTCTTTAATGTTCAAATGTTTGAACATATCAATCACATATAATGTGTTTGATTAAGCGTAAAACCCTCATTTCTTCTTGTGACCTTGATACCTAATATGGTATCCACTTGCCCAAGATCTTTCATTTTAAATGTGGAAGATAGAAACCTTTTTGTTTCATTTATGCCTTCCATGTGATTACTTATGATCAACATATCATCCACATAAAGGCATATAATCACAACATATCTTTCATGTTCCTTCCAATATAAGCACTTATCAACACTATTGTGTTTGAATCCAAATGACATAATTGTGAAATCGAACTTCTCATGCCATTTTTTCGGTGCTTGCTTTAAACCATATAATGATTTAACTAATTTGCATACATTTTTTTCATTTCCGGGGAGAACAAAACCTTCAGGTTGTTCCATATAAACCTCCTCATCAAGGTCCCCATTCAAGAAAGCTGTTTTAACATCCATTTGATGTATATGCAAATCATAAATGGAAGCTAAGGCAAACATTATTCTTATAGATGTAATGCGTGCCACGGGTGCATATGTGTCAAAATAATCTATTCCTTCCTTTTGTCGATATCCTTTGGCTACTAGTCGGGCTTTAAAGGTATTGAGAGTACCATCCGCGTCGTACTTCTTTCTAAATACCCATTTACATCCTATAGGTTTAGAGCCATTTGGTAAATCAACAAGTTCCCAAGTATTGTTAGACATTATTGAATTCATTTAATCTTTTATAGCATCTTTCAAAAAAATACTATCTCTTGATAACATAGCCTCTTTATAAGTTTTAGGATCCGTTTCGGTTTGTAGAACATATGGTGTTGTTCTAATGACACTCTTTATATTTCCTTCAACAAGATAAAGAGAAATCAGTTGAGAGTCTATTTCATCCGGTCCTAATACTTTTTCTTTTCGAGTTCTTTTGCTTCTACGAAGTTCATTAGGATCATTAACACCTTTAGAGGATGTTTCTCCAAATGATCTTGTAGAGTTTGGAATCTCTTTATTTGATTCCTTAATATTTTTATCCGAAGATAAAGAATCCTCAAAAAACTCTACTTCCCGTGATTCAATTATCACATTGGCCTCCAAATTCAATAATCGATATGCTTTACTATTTGAGGCATATCCAACAAATACACATTTGATCCCTCTTGGACCAAGTTTTGTTCGTTTAGGATCGGTGTTTTTGCAATAAGCAAGACACCCCCACACTTTAAAGTAACCAATATTTGGTTTTCTTCCTTTTCATAATTCATATGGAGATACTTTTGTAAATTTTGAAGGAGCTCTATTTAATATATGACATGCATTGAGTAATGCTTCACCCCAAAGATTAAATGGCAATTTAGAATATAACAACATTGCATTAATCATTTCAACAAGTGTCCTATTTTTTTTTCCGCCAAACCATTTTGTTCGGGTGTTCTAGGTGCACTACATTGATGAATTATGTCATATTGTTCACAAAATAAGTTAAAATCACTAGAGAAGTATTCACCTCCTCTATCACTCCTAAGAATTTTTATTTTCTTATTCAAGTGATTTTCAACTTCATTTTTATATGCTTTGAAAATTTCAAAAGCCTCATCCTTATGTTTTAATAAATAAACATAAGTAAATCTAGAACAATCATCAATAAATGTTATGAAATATCTATTTTCACCTCTTGTTAACATACCATTTAATTCACATATGTCGGTATGCACAAGATCTAATAATTGATTTGTTCTAGTTACACAACGAAAAGGTTTCTTAATCATCTTAGATTCTACACAAGTCTTGCATTTATAAACTTTGTTTTCATCATAAGATATTAAGTCACACATGTTCATTCTTTTTCATAGAATTATTGCCTATATGCCCTAATCTACCATGCCACAATGTAAAGGAGTCAAGCATATAAGCAGAATTCACTTTATTCATGTTTTTATTATCAACGGTACATAGTTTGACCATTCCATCACTAGAATAGCCATTTCCAACAAAGATCCCATTTCGGGATAATACAAGTTTACCGGATTCATAAACACTTTTGATTCCGGGTTTCCCAAAAGATCACCACTAACTAAGTTCATATTCATTTCCGGAACATGGAATACATTAGTGAGAGTAACGGTTTTTCCGGATGTGAAGATGATGTCTACACTTCCTTTTCCAACCACTTTGGAGCGGCCTTCATTACCCATTTGTATTTCATGTCCATCTTCCAAGTCATCATAAGTTTTAAATAAAGACTTATTATCATAACACACATGTATGGTGGCACAAGTGTCATACCACCATCCTTGAACATTTCCTTTTATAGTGTTGACTTCACATATTGTGGCCACGATGTTGTCATCTTCAATGGAATTTATTTTATGTTCACCATTGGATTTCTTCTTATGCCTGCACACCTTGGCCCAATGACCGGGTTTTCCACAAACATAGCATGGCCCCTTTGGTTTTGGTTTAAACTTCCCTTTGTCCTTTTTGGGATCAAGAGGATTAAACTTTTCCTTGTTGGAGTTTTCGGCCCTTTCAATAGCATTTGCTTTTGATTTGGCGTCATAAGAATTCTCATTCTTGTCCCTCATTCTCGATTCTTCTTCAATGCGTAGATGCTTTATTAATCGTTCCAAAGTAAAGTCTTCGAAGTTATGAAGAATCTTCTTCCGGTATCCTTTCCAAGCACTTGGAAGTTTGGCAATAATTGCCCCCACTTGAAAGGATTCCGGGAGTTCTATTTTGACCGCTTTCAATTTGTTGACAAGTACTTGTAATTCATGTACTTGAGGTAGAATAAGAATATTGTCCAAAAATTTAAAATCAAAATATTTTGTGATTAAAAATTTCTTGGTACCTTCTTCTTCCGCCTTGTATTTGTTTTCCAATTCGTTCCAAATATCTCTTGCCGAAGAAGTGTTGATGTAGAAATCATACAACCGGTCCGACAAAGCATTCAAAATATGTCCACGACATATTAGTTCATCTTCTTGTCTTTTCTTCCTCTCGGCCCTTATTGCCTCCGTGTCCGTTTCCGCTGGTTCCGCTAAAGGTTCCAAATCCAAATCCAAAATGTAGAAGATCTTCAATGCGGTGAGTAGGAATTTTAACTTGTCTTGCCAACGCGTGAAGTTTGTTCCATCAAATCTATCGAGCCTCACAAGATCTTGGTTCATCAATTTGATAGTTGCAAGAGTTGTTTCATTCCCCATGGCAAATATAGTTTGAGATTGTTGGAAATACGGTGTAGGAGAATGAAGAAAATGATATAAAACAACAAAAATTGATGAAAGAAATATAAGGCTCAAACACGTAAAACATGTTATCCTCAAACTATATTTGCACCCACCAGGATTCAAGTTTGCTTTTGGGATTATTGCAAATAGGTTTGAAGGATTAATCAAGTCTTTCCTTCAAGTTCAAATAAAGCAAAATAAGAACTTGAAATAAAAACAAGAACACTAAAATTGGAATGATGGAAATGGAATAATTTTGATATCAATCTTGATTTAAAATTGTTAAAAAAGTGATTTGGTATAAAGAAAAATCACTTATTTATAGATATTCAAGCACCAATTACGAATTGGTGTCAACTTTTCATGAAAAAGTGAAAAGTTTCTTCGAAAGGTGCCAACTTCAACCAACTTAACGGTCGGATTTTAACACTGTGCGACCGCATGGTTGAACCATCGTGCGGTCGCACGGTTCTACCAACAAATTGCACGTCAAAAACGACGTGTGGTCGTACGATTTTTGTACCGTGCGGCCGTGCGGTTATAAATGATGCCACCTTTGATTTTTCATTTCCGTTTCTTTTCAAAATAATTCATTTATTTATCATTAATCATTTTGAACACACACACACACACATACATATATATATATATCCAACAGATTATATACCCTTTTGAATTGAAGATTTCATCAACACACTATTAACAAAATTACTTCGATGCCAACGAAGGGCATCATAGTGTGTTATACCTTGAAGGGCACCGTGATGTGTGCCCTTCACTGGTACTAGAGGAAGGCTCTTAAGATTTAATATTCATTTGGTAAACTGTATATAAATAAGTTTATAAATAATATATTTCTCCAATCACTTTTTAACCACAACTATTTTTTTGAACAACTTTTCAATCACATGTTTTATCATGAAAAAATTACATTCTTTGTTTACAAATATATATATATATATATAAACCCAATTGAGGTTAAATTAATGTTTTAAGTACATAATCACACATTATTTGGGTGTCTAGTGTAAGCCTATTGGCATTTAGACAAATTAAATAAAGTTAGTGTCATCTACCTGAATTATCGTCAGGTCGGGCAAACACTTGTTCATCCAAAGTTTTGAAACATTTAAGTGTAAGATTTTATAATTTCATAATATTTACTTAAATTAGAATTAAGTACATTGATAATGAGAATTAAAATGCAAAAATCGTAGTTTAATTAGGGGACCAATCGATTTATTACTATGATGTCAATAATTTAAACTTTTAAATAAAATGGTTGCTCGATGTATTTATTGGTGAAGTTAAAATATAGAAAAAACAAAAATTAAAAAACTTTGTCTTTGGTGGGATAAACTAGTGAAAACAATCATTTTCCATCTACTTTTCTTTAACTTCCCCTTTTCTGTACATGAATTCAAAATTCCAAAAGGGAAATTGTAAGTCTGTGACATCCATGCTAGAAAAAGTTATTGTTGCCTGGCTGGAAAAGAAGCAACGGTTTCAAATGAGATGCCCTGTTTTTGAATTCAGTAGCCCAAAAAGTAAAAAGAAACATGTGTTTCAGTTCAGTTTTTGGAACACTGGAACAGGAAAAATAGTTATCTTTTGCAAGTAATAAGTAATAACTATGCCCCATTTGAGTTTCATAGTTTTTAAGAAAAAGTTGAACCGCAATCCTAACGGCCCTCACGTGTCATGTCCTGGGCTTTAGTGAATGATGTAAATCGTAAAATGTGATTCAAGTGGTGCAGGGTTGAGGGATTGTCATTTAACTCCACTTATCAAGAGCCTCTTCCATTTTTTAGAAATCGAACCCTTACTCGATAGCTGCAAACGAGGCTGGATTTTTCCACCCTTACCTTTCCACCACTTGAGTTATGCCCTGAGAGCAAGTTTCACAATTTTTCTCTCCTACCCATGGCGGTTATACCCGCCACACAGGGGCTCCATTGAGTTTCATTATAAAGAGATTTTTGGAGAAATTATATTTTGAAATAATAATTTTTTGGAGAATGTGCGATTAAAAAATAAATAATTTTTTTTGTTTAAAAGTGATATCTATATCTATATATCATTAAAAGGAACTGAGATTCTGGCCAAGTAATTTTTACCAGAATCTCAGTTGTCAACATATTTCCTAATTTTAGAATTCTAAATTTTTTTGGTTTAAATCGTTTCTAGCCTGCAGTTTCAAACAGTTGCACATATAATGCTATAGTGGGTTATCATACTTGGCAGTTCTAGTTACTCATGTTCATAATTACTGGCAGTTTATTATCTAACACAATTCGACCCAATCACAATACCTTCAATAGCGGGTACTTGAGAAAGAGATTTATCCTCACCTGTGTCATAACTCTATCCTCATCGTCTTCACATTATCTGAATTGGTTATATACAATTTTGATGGTTTCTGATATTACCTTTCAGATGCGGAAGATCTGAGGATGGTAGTGCCTATCGATGCCACTTCTGATCATGCCATCAATGTCAATAACCGCTCCATCACCTGTCGCCTCCGCCTAAATTTAAAATGGGTTCTCATGGATTTTCCCTTCTTCTCAAGTAGGTTTTCAAACGACTTCGTTTCATTTTCATATCTCCTAAGAGTATTCATTCCATGGTTTTGCTCTCTTTATTTCAAAACAAGCTATGTAAATTGTTCACTGATATCTCGCTCCCCACAAGTATACGAGTCGTGAAAAGTAATAAAGTAGACCTGAGAGTACGGATTATCGTTCCTACAAGGACTACTATTAAGTATCGAATTGTTTTAGTTTTAAACCTTATTTGAATGGACGAAAGAATTTGAGGTTTTTAAATTAAAATTACAAATTAAACTAAAGAAATAAAAAATGCAGAATTTATTTTATTTTTAAAAACGATTGTAATGCAGTTGGGATTCACGATTTCACCTAACCAATTAAATTAACTCCAATTCCATGTTTTTTCCTAATTATGTACTCGGTCGAATTCACTAATTTATATTGAAATTCCTCTCTCGAGTTTAAATCAATTCTACCTAAATAAGTCAACCATGTATCTCTACAGCGGGTCTGAATATTTTTCATCTAGATGCAATAAACACAAGAATTCACACATGACTGGAATAATAACAAGAATATATCTCTATCTCTCGTTTAATTACCGAATTTATTACCACGTTCTAAATTATTAACTCACCTCTCGGATTATGAAAATAACTCAACAAATCATGAATTGGCGATCAAGCAATTCAAGCATTAAGAACAATAATAAATCAATGCATGCAACAACACATTGAAACAAACGGAATTTGGAATTAAAATAATATGACTAGGCTACATCGTTCATCCCAACATAGAATTTAGTTACACATCATTATGAAAGAACAAAAACAATAAAAATAAACGTTCATTGAAAAATAATATAAAGAATGGAAATCTTGCACCAAGTTTTGATTCTTCTATTGTCTTCAATTCACGCTCATTTGCGATGCTTTGATTCTCCAAGAATTTGATATTGAAATCTCAATTGTGGGTCGTTCTATGGAGAGGCAAATGTCTTGACTTCGTGCCAAGATGTTGTATTTATAGTTGGAGAAGAGATCTAATCGAAAAATAAAAACAAATTGTCAAATCCGCGAGCGAGTCTTTTTTGTATCTGCACATTGTTCAGTATTTTGACCATATCTTTCTATTCCCTTATCCGATTGAGGTAATTTAAAATTATTTAGAAATATAACTCAAAGGGCTATAATTCTTTCTGAAATAAAAGTTTCCTAATTCGAATGTTTAATACCCCAAAATTAGGTCTCAAAGTCCAAATAGAATTCTAGTCCAAAATCTTCTTGGATTGGAATCAATTTTATGGTAATATTCTTATCATATTCCATTCCTTTTTGACTTCTACTTGCATCCAATTGACTCCTAAAAATCCTCAAAGTATCTTCTTGTTATCCAAATCAATCATTGAATATTTGCAAGTTGGTCCCTCATGTTTAATTTGCTCTTCAGTTATTTAACTTCTAATTGCAACAATATAGTCCTCATATTTTGGAATTTTCTCAATTCGCTCGTTTCAACTTTCAATTCCTTCAATTGGATCCTTCAACTTCTTATTCATTTACTTTGGCACATTGCATATTTCCTGTTGACATCACAAACTTATTAATTGCTCATTTTAGCATTTAAATGTGCATTTTTCCCATTGTTTGCTTCATTCTTTGGCTTTTGGGATGTTTTCTACAAAGTAACAAATAGACACAAATTAAATAGCATATATTCTAAAACGACAATAAATTATTCTAATTTAGACATATAAATAAGTGTATAAAATACACTTATCATAAATTCTTCCGCTTCCAAGATCGTGTACAAATGTGCTTCTTGACAAGGATTTAAATGCTAAGATACCAGACTTTGGTTTGGCTAAGATCGATGAAGTAGAAAACACCCATATCAATACACGAATTGCTGGAACAATGTGAGCGCTTTTTCCTCTCCATATATGATTGTTAAATATAGTTCTGTTAAAAAGGTGGCAACTGTGATTCAACTTAGGCTGGTTTCTGTGACTTAGTAATATCAAATGTTTTACCTTACTAAGTTTTTACATTTGCAGAGGTTATATAGCTCCCGAGTATGCTGAGGGGTTATTTGACGAACAAATCAGACGTCAAATTGTATGTGGCAAAAGTACCATTGATTACAGACCGAAAGAGGAGTTTGTCTACCTTCTTGATTGGGTATTTTTTTTTATGCGCTTTATACTGATTTATGTTTAGTCGTTAGTTATTTCTTTTCACCATTTGCTGGATTCTTATCTCTCTTACATTTGCTGAATGTGAAGGCTTATGTCCTACAAGAGCAAGGAAATCTTTTAGACCTCGTGGATCGTATTCTCAGCTCAAACTATTCTGAAGAGGAGGCAATGCAGATGTTAATTTGGCACTGGTGTGCACAAATCCATCTCCTACACTTGGACCATCCATGTCTTCCGCGATGAGAATGCTCAAAGGAAAGATTGTAGTTCAAGCACCAAAAATCATGCATCGTAGGCCAAGCGCGCGAGGAGATTAGATTTAAAGACTTCGAGTTAGAGAAACTCTCAAAAGACAGCCAAACACATGTATCCACATAGTCGTAGTGTTTCGAGAGATGGACAATGGATTGATTCATCAATCTCTTCTTTAAGTAAGGATGAAACTCCAGATCATTCTTCAGTAAGTAGGCTTCTTCCTGATCTTTATGATGTAAATTTAGATTGACTGGTGGTGCATACTTAGAAAATTATTCATCTAATTTTTGTACTAATTTTTTGTTAGAATTTCCAAATTATAAGTGCCAGGGTGAAAACTTTCGATTATGTATAGCGGTTTTGATTTATAGAATCTAGAACCATTCTCTATTCCAATCTTACATGCTACTATAATTTGTATTAATAACTTAAATTTTTTTAATAAAATTTCATATTGAATTGATAGATCAATTATTCCAAGATAAGATAATAATTGATTCTCTGAATAAAACCAAACATACACTATTCAAACTTTAGATGAAAAATTGAATAGGTCGTGAAATGATGTATTTTAGATATAAAAAAATTACGTCTAAAAAAATGCATAAAAATCCACCTTCTTGTTGGAACCATGCGGTGTGTGGAGAAAAAATGCTCAACACTAAATTTTGTAACTTTTTCCTAGATAATCACCCTATTGATGAGGTTAAGTTTTTTTTTGTTTATGTTTGATTTATGCTGCTTTTGTTGATGATTATTATTATTTTTACGTTATGCGTTGGTGTGGTTTCTTTATTGAATAGGTAAAAGAGAAGGTGAAGATGCTCTAGAGAACCATTTGGTGAGTGCTAAGAAGTACAAGAAGGAAGTGGAAGTAGTGAAGAAGGATGAGGCAAAACAATATTTGATTTTTATGCCAAATAATGCATAATGGCATTCATTTTTTACTGTGATTGTATTTTCGATCAGAAAATTATAAAAATATTGACGTTTTTATTATATTTCTTCAACTAGTTTTTGTATTAATTTTTGGATCCATGATTTTTCCCCAAGGCTAAGGGTGTGTTATATGTATTGATATATTAGCATTACATGTATGATATATTAGCACTAATCCAATTACTTATAAAGAATTTATTAAATAAAAAATGTCAAATTTTTTTTAAAAATTACAAAGTAAATGCATTTTTCAATTTACGACTTTGCGAAATGGTTTTTCAGAATAACATAAAGAACGCATTTTCCAAAATCTCAAAACAAAAAGTTGGTGTGGGTGATGAAAGTTGTTGGTGTCGATAACAAAAGTTTTTCCGATTGTAATTTTTTTTTTTTTTTTGTAATTTAGTTTTTATCAATGAAATATGTATGTGCATTGCACGGGTAAGAAACTAGTTATTTATTAAAAAGTATTGTAAATAATAAGAGAGAAACATATTAAAATTATAATGAGACCCAAGCAAAGTTAAAGTAGTGTCAGTTATATAGAAATTTTAAGGTGTCCTCGCCCACAAGGAACACATGTTCCCTGAGCTCCACCTAACACCCAACCCTCACTCGAGGGGAGAGTTTATGTCTAGTCAATCATAGTGGAAAATAAGAGAGAAGAACAGTAGAAATTGAACTACAAGATTGTGTAGTTTGTTTTTAATTGGGCCCAGCAACAAAGGGTTCTAAGTGGGGTTATGTTCATAATTACAAATATTTAGGTTTGAAAATTTTGTAATCATGTGATTTGTAACTAATTACACAAGTATCAAAATAATTATCAGATTTTTTTTTTAATTAGAAGCAATATTAGTAATTAATTACAACTGTAACTTTATTTCAATTTTGTAATTAATTACAATTATAACTTATAAATTAGTTAAACAATAGTGTAATTCGTAATTAATTACATTAATGTAATTTGTAATCAGTCACCGTCACAATCATCATCGTCGGACCACAGTCGAAAATACAATTGTAACTTCATTTTAATTTTATACTTATTACAACTATAATTTTAACTTAATTTGTAACCATCAATCACCACCTAAAAAGATCACCACCAAATGAACATTGCCTTTAATTAGGAATTTACAACAGCTGGTTGGTTCACTACCCCATCGATCTCTCAAGAAGTTATCAAAAAAATATGGCCCTATTATACACCTTCAGGTTGGGGAACTTCAGGTAATCGTAGTGTCATCTTCTCGAATTGCAGAAGAAAAGTTGAAAAAAAATGGCCTCATTTTCTCGGACCGGCCCGAGCTTCTTCCGACTAAGATTATATTTTACAATTTCTCAGATTTGAGTTCTTCTACATATGGAGAACACTGGAGGCACTAATTTCTCTGGCAAAAGAAATTGCATCATTTGTCGAAATTTTCAATGCTGGAGATATATTTCCTTCCCGTAGGTTTTTAGATTCCCTTTTTCAAACGAAAGCAAAAATTAGTTAATATGCACAAAAAACTCGATATCATTCTTGAAAATATTATCCGTGAGCTTAATCTCTCCAACGGTATCTTCAACCTTACCATCCCCAAAGAGCTCTCCCGCTTGAAAAACAAACAAGTTCTTGACGTTTACAACAATTATACCAACTAAATTGAGATTTGTCCCAAAGAAATTAGAAATTTGTCCCAATTATTAAGATTTGATCCCATTATTTTTTGTACAGTGACAGAATTTTCAAGATTCACAACAGTGTTTTATGATAAACAAATATCCACGTCTAAAATATTCTGACAGTACCATTTTACCAGTACAGGAGCCGTTGCACCTAATAAAGACTCATCTACCCTCCCAACTATTCTTGTAATTTCTCTCACCTACCACCAGCTACTGCACATTCTCTCCTACGAATCTTCGATCCCCAATCTCATGGTAAACCCTCATCTCCTTCTTCACGCCCACGGTCCGACAATTTTCACTGACTGCTAGTAAAAATCAAATTATCTGTAGGATCTTCCTCCAAATTAACCATATTCTTTGCACTTGGCAGCCCCTGCTACCGAGGAATCAGTCGTTGATATCGGTTGCAAGCTTCCTATTCGAGCTTCACTGGAATCAAGCGCATCACCATTTTCTGGGTCAACCTCTTTCTTCATCCCCATCGAACAGCACCTGCAGTGCAATGGATTTTTCACATTCCGTTCATGGACACTACCCGGACTCCATGGTAACATTGTTCGAAATAATATAATAATTCTTGCAAGTCGTTGTTTGTTTCAGTGTTGAAGTTAATAACTCTTACTACCTGTCAGCGCTACACCTATGAGAATAACGATTCGTTCGAGCTGGGAGCATCCCAACAGCCACCGCCAGAAGCAGTTGGCCGGAAATCTGCGAGGTGGAGTGACTTCGAACATCGCATTTTCATTGGTGCAGCTGAACTTGCCATGGCGGAAGGCCATCGGAGCGGAAAATGTTTCATGACAAAGGGCTGGGAACGAATACGATCGTTGTTCAATCGTGAGGCCGGGAATAAGTGGACCATCTCCCAGCTTAAGAACCATTAGAACATGATGCGGCTCGATCATAAGCTCCTATTCGAGTTGCTTAACTGCACGGGTGTTGAGTTCGGGCTCAACAATGGAAATCGCATACATGCCTCCGAGCAGTGGTGGGCGACCAAGAAACAGGTACTCCGAAATTATAACCTTATTCACTTCGACGTGTGTGGCTATATTTTTTGTAAGGGAGAGCTAATAAGTGATTGACTTTGTCGCCTTAATCAACCTTTGATCACAGAATTATGTAAATTTCTCATTTGTGTGGTTAATTGGTGACTGACTTCTCTGTTTAAATCATCCATTAATCATAGAAGTATAAGATGAATCAAAATTTTGTGTTGGCTATCACTTTCTACAGCACCCATGAAGTTTGTTGTGCTTGTCAAAAAATAATGTCCATTTTTTTCTACCAAAATAGACGAGATTAGTGGAGTAAATTTTATTACAATTCACATTCAGATGCACATTTTTGTCACGTTAGTTAAGGAAATCATTTGTGAATTCAATTATCTTTCAGTTTTTCGACACTGCACATGTTCCCTCATTCGTAGGGGACATATGCTTGTGTCATTATCCTATTCATCTATAAAAGTTTTGGCAGTGTAAAAAGCGTCTTCCGAAGCTCCGGTTGTTTATCGCCGAGTTCGTTCGATGAATAATTAATACCAACTGAATTACTGATGCATTGGGTGTTTATTGTTTAAAGTCAGCTTTAAAATTTCTTTGAGACTGGTTGTGTTGATTTCAATTTGGATAACAATGCAAAGTTCCCTTTCAGGAAAATGTCAAGTATGCCAAATTCGAAGACCGTGACTGCGGTGAGATTTACACGACCTACAGTCGCTTGTTCGGGTCCACATACAACTCATCCCAATACGCGGTAACCCCAACTAAAATGTCACGGCGTGGCTTCGGATGCGGGCCTGACAGTGATGAGGAAACCCCTTACGATAAACAGCCAATAAATGCGAAAGAGAGCGACTCAAGCGACGGTCCATCGCATGAAGTTGGTAATTGCTCAATGGACACCTCAAAACAAAGGAGTGGGGAGAAGGGCAAAGGGAAGCAATCAAAGGACAAGACGAAGAAGAAAAAATTTGGGGCAAGGGAAGTGACCGCAAGTCTTGACCAACTTGCTAGCATCGGGAATAATCTTGAATCCATGAGCCAAGCTAGTGTGAAGAATACTACCACAGTTGAGGAGTGCGTGGACGAGCTACTGGGGACAGGTTTGGTCGAGGAAGGAGGGGAACTACATGTGTTCGCCTTATGGTACCTTGCCAAATCGGATAACCGTAACTCATTCCGTGCTGCGCGCACACCCGAGCTGAAGGTGAAGTTGATGAATTATTGCTTCATGCGTGACCAAAAACATATGGCTGGTCGGAGGTAAAATACAGGGTCGTCGAGTTAGGTTTCCTATTCTTCGCGATTGTGTAATGGTAGTATTTCAGTTTCCAATGTGTTGGCAAAATTTGAGGTTAATTTTTCGTAGTTAATTAGGCCTGCTGGTTTGTTTAATTTAGGTGGATGGTTTCCTTTAATGCACTATGCACTATGGATTGGACTCTAGTTTCCTATGTTCAAGATAGGGTTATGTCCCAACAAATGGTCCTTTCAAAAAAAGTCATGGCAGAGGAAAAATTTTGCATGTGACCGTCCTATTCATATATTGCAGATAATATCTTTCCTGTTAGTAGGACATTTTCAAAGTAGGATTTGAGTGATCTACTCCTACATGTTGCATTATTATGGTTGAGTTCTTATTTACCTTCTATAAAAGGCTTGCATTTGGTTCTCGGATAAGAAATTGTTCAGAAATATTTTTCTTGTGAGTTAGCATTTTTAAATTTTTTTCGTAGCTATGTCTTTATTGCTATGGTCCATTTCATTTCTTATGAAGAAAACCTATACACAATCCATGATGAAGATTAAAAATTTTGTTACTAGCCCCTTACATTTTTTTTTCAACACCGGTCAGTTAAAGAAATTAGTGAGCAAGTGGAATTTTGACATGTCTGCATGAAGATTAGGAAATTGTAGCCAGCATCTTACAAAGTGGAATTTTCACTAGTCTGGATGTTTCAAGTTCTTGCAATGATACAACTATATGTTGTGGTTGTGTACTTGAAATCTACACGTTTCAATTTGCTCATGGTAGTTTAAGTCTTCCAGCTCCCAATCAAAATCTCCCCCACCACCACATTTCTGCTTCTTTATTTTCATCAACACATTTTTTAAGCAACGTGATGTCGGATTCCGATGACGAATACATGATACGGCATAGCTCTGATTCCGATGACGAAATGGACGACGCGGAGTTCATGCAGCAATTACAGAATGATATACAAACATGGCTAAGATATTGTCGTATTGCTGAAACCTTCGTGCGTGACTACATGTCTCCAAATAGAAGAGACCAGTTTTTATTCCCTACATCAAGGAGTGGACACATTTTTATGCTACAAAATATTTATGTTTATCCTCAAACATGTTATCAAGAGTTCAGAATGTACCCCCCGACATTCACGAATTTCAGGCACATGTTGCGTGATTCCTATGGTCTTCGTAGCTGTCGAAGTGTGGACATGTACGAACAGGTTGGTATGTTCTTGTGCGTACTGTCCCATGGTAATGGGTACCTCCAAGTTCAAACGCATTTTGGTCATTCCTTACAAACGGTTGGTCATTATTTCAAAACAGTCCTCCGACTGGTTGTGCAGTATGCGGGTCATGTGATTAAACCACATCCACAGTATAACATGGGGGGAGGTAACCACCACCCCGACCCTAAACGTTATCCACTGTTCCAGGTAAACGACTTCGAACATAATTTTCAATTTACATGGCATTCACATTATTCTTTAATCTAATTGGAGTAATCCTGAAGCACATGAGATGCACTATATAACACATTCTTTATCGCAGAAATGTATTGGTGCAATTGACGGTACGCATGTCAGAGCGGTGTTGCCGCGACATGAGAGAGAGTATTTCATTGGCCGTAAGGGTATACCTACACAGAATGTTCTGGCAGCTTGTGATTTCAACTTGTGTTTTACATTCGTCCTTCCCGGGACTACAGGGAATGCACACGACAATAGAATACTCGCTAGAGCAATCCACAGTGACGACATAAATTTTCCAGTACCATTAAATGGCAATTATTATCTGGTGGATTCAGGGTTTGCTCATAGACCTGGATATATTGCACCGTATAAAGGATCAGACATTCAATACCATTTTCAAGAATTTCGCAACGAATCTAACAGATGTCATCGTAGATTAGAAATGCACGTGAGCGCTTCAATTTCAATCACTCTTCTTGTCGAAATGTTATCGAGAGAGCATTTGGGGTTTGGAAGCAACGATGGAAAATACTAGATCGCATGCCAAGTTACTCGTTCAGAGTACAAACAGCAATCGTTGTTGCTACAATGGCGATTCATAATTTTATGCGGATGAATGGGCAGCTTGACGAAGGTTTCCAACACGCCGAAGAAGTTGATGACGAAGAAGTTGAGATTGATCTCCCTGATGAAGAAGACGAACTTGCTGCCGAGGTCAATGCGGTAGGAGCCGAGGACATGCCTTGGGATCAACTACGGGACTACATGGCCCAAAGTTTGTCGTAGTTGTCACTATTTTCGAAAGTGAAGCTCGTATAACATATGTAAGGCTTGTCATGTGTAACATAAGTATTTGCAGTAGCTAATCTCATGAGAGACTTGGGATTAATAAAATATAGGGTCGAACATTATTACCATCCATTGGAATCGTCTTTTTTCACGTCCGACCGAAGACCAAAAAAATAAAAAATAAACGTGAATACACGTTCATTGCATTGTCCAAATGCTTAACAATTTTGTAGTGATTTGAAAAGTCAATCTTGGTAGGCCAATTGCCATGAAAAGTCACAAGGGCATTTACGTTAAATATGAGCTGTACACTCCAAATTTAAATTAGTGACAGAACACAAAAAGCAAGCAATGGAAGAATCTTGTCAGTGTGATTGCTATTTTTTATTATAAAAAATACTGTAGAGATTTGTCAAAATTTCGGAATAATGGAGCCCAGACAGAAGCTTAGCCCCCGTTCTCTTTACTGTTTTCAGGTCGTTTTCTGTTTTTATTTTCGAAAACGTTAAAAACGCGTTCTCTTTACCATTTTCGAAAACGCATTTTGGAAAACAAAAAAAAAAATTTGTACACAAAACTAAAAACGCCCGAAACATCGTTTTGGGCGTTTTGTGTGTATTTCGACAAAAAATGTCCAAAATGCGAAAAATGCGTTTTGGGATTTTTTTTTTTTTTTTTTATAGAATTATCTTAACTTAGAACTAAGCTTAATATAAAGTTTTTATTTTTTATATTTTTTAATTATTTTTTTTAGAATTATCCTAACTTGGAACTAAGTTTAAATAAAGAATTTTTTATTTTTTTTTTGAGAATTATCCTAACTTGGAACTTAGTTTAAATAAAGTTTTATTGAATTCAATATCAACATTACAAAAAAAAATTAAATTAGAATTTTTGTTGTTATATTTCAAAAAATGCAATGATAAATGGACTCTGGTGGTTTTGAAAGAACTTGCATTTTCTGGATTGTAATAGAAGTAGAGCTTTCTCAAGTCCCGAACCTGACCAAGCTGTGTTAATATAGACTCTTAATGCTCACATTAGTGTATTGCATGTAACCATATTTTTAGTGTATTGTGAAAGGAAATTTGAGTTGGAGTTAGTAGTATTCTGCAAGCAAATTAATTAAAAATAGTTTAAATGATGTTCTGCAAAATTTTAAACAGAACGTGTTTTTCTGCTTTTCATTTTCAAAAACAATTTTCAGAAATGACAAACCAAACGCGTTTTCAGCAAATTTGAAAACAAAAATGAAAACATAAAACACAAAATATTTCCGAAAATGAAAATACAAAATAAAATACAAACAGAAAGCCACCTTATTGTTTTGTCTTCGAGAATAGGAATGGATAATTAATTGATTTCTGTATGTGCGTCTCTGCATCTCACTCAAGTTTCTGCAAGGATTATTAAAGGGGTTAAATGAAAGTAGTTGTTCACGTATGTGATTGTTTGATGAATGATACTAGTCTTTAGCGAATACAACAACTTTAGCATGATCTTTAATGGTCTGAATTATTATATGTTTATAATCTGTTCGGTTTCAGTTTTTACGCTGTTCATAAAAATGAGCACGCAAATCGGTGCAGTCCAATATATTTTGTCACACGGTAAACTGAAAGGCTTTGATGGAACAAGGTACAGAATTTGACATATCGCCTACAGAATTTGACACGTAGAGGAAGTTGGCAGCAAAGTTTTCAAATATCACTTATTTTATTTGTTGGCACTGTAGTTGATACAAATTTTCCTGCAAAACATGCAACTGGCTTCACCGGTATGTGTGCACTATTTATAAAACAAAAAGAGATTTTGCCGAACACATGCAGTCTTATATGAATGTGGGTAACACTGCTACTAGTAATCCTTCATTGCGTGTATTGAATCAATATATAGCTTATGTTGAGAAATTACACGTTGATTTTCCTTTTCTAACATGAATGATTTTTTGATGTTCAAAACAATATTTTCAGACCCGGATCGAAAATAAACTCGATCGAAAGATTGGGTCAAGGATTGGGGGGTCAACTCTGAGTCGACTCGGGGATGACTCGAGCATTAATTAATATTAAAAAAATCAAAAAATAAAAAATAAAAAATATATAAAACCCGGGTCAATCCGGGTCCGGGTCGTCGGGTTTCCGGGGTAAACCCGGGTCGTTGACCGGGTTTGACCCGACCGGGTTTTTAATGTGACTCGGCCCGATTTTTGGGCCGGGACGCGAGTTTCAGGGTCGACCCACAGGGGCCAGACCGGGTTTAACAACATTGGTTCAAAGTAAAATCAAGCAAACGAGAAAATAATAAAAACAATACAGAAATTTCGGATTGTCAAATCCTTTCACTATATATTACATTGTTACAAATATATAAACTTTCAATCATCAACTCAATCCAATTGACCACAGAGAAAATATTAATAAAGAGCTACTATCTATTACAAGTTTCTACCTTTTGAATAATCTCATAAAGAGTTCTCAATAAACTAAAAAGAAAGGCTTATAATTTTCTCTCTATTTGGTCACAATATGACACTCTTGATGTACAATTAATTGGCACCCAAAAATATCTTGAAAAATTGATTTTCTTGTTAAAGTGGTTAACTTGGACACCACGTTAAAGGTGAAAAGAAAACGGAAGATAATCTTTTTTGCATGAATTTCTTTATTTATTCTGATTATTCTATTTCAACAAGAAAACATCTTGGGGTACAAGTAATACACATTTTTGGATTAATTTTTACCTATAAATATGTGTGTTGAGGAGCCAATTAATTGCACATTGACTAGAGAGTATTATGAGAAAAATGTAGTCTAACATCTTGATTTTTTTTGGGTTCTTTGTGGGTTGTACAAAGAAGTAGAAATTGATAGATGTTGTAAAATTTGGTTATTTTTCTTATAATACTTGGGGAGTTTGGTGAGTGCAAATTCTATATAATTGTAACAATTTATTATATATAGAAAAATTTTGGCAGTCTGTAAATTTTGCGTTGTTTTATTTTCTTATTGGCTCAATTATTTCTTAAACATCAAAATTCATGTGGGTTAATTAGAGAGGGAATTTATGTATAATTCCCAACAGTGGCGCCGTCGACGAGGAAATCGACGTCTAATTAACAGAGCATTAGGTGGTTCGAAGATTTTTTTGGAGCAAAAGAAAATATGTTTGGAAAGTACAACGTTGAGAAATATGACTGAAAATTTTGGCTTGTGGTAAGTATAAGTCATGGATGTATTGATTTAGACGAGACTACAGAAAGCTTTGAAGGAAAAACCAACCCTGAGTTCTGACAAAGAAACTGAATCCACCACGAGTGAAAAGATTAAGAAGATTTGGATTTAAAGGCTGCTAACATGTTACAACTTTGTTTGGCCAAAAAATACTCTTGCAAATATTTATGGGATATTTGCTGTGAAGGAACTGTGGAAAAAACTGGAAGAGTTGTATCGGATGAAGACTTTTTCAAATAACTTATGTCTGAAAGAGCGGTTTTATTCTTTGAGAATGAATGCAATTATGAAAATCTTAGACCATCTTAGTGTTCTCAATGGGATTGTTTCTGAACTGGAATCTATTGGAGTTAAGATTGACGATGAGGATAAGGTTCACCTGGTCGCTTCCATCCACGTTTGAGCACATCATGCTGATTTTGATGTACGGGAGAAAACAGTGGAATTTTTAGAAGTTAAGTTGATTAGGTTGAAGTGAGACTTCATCTGAAAACGCTTTACTTGTTACTGAAAAGTGGTAGAGAGGTAACTTCATGAAGAATAAGGTAATGTGCTGGAACTGTGGTAAGTCTGGTCATGTGAGAAGAAATTGTCCAAAAGGTAGAGCAGAGTCAGCTAACTGCTCGGAGATGGACAATGCGACTCTCCTGAGGGAGGGTAGTGATGAAGTACTTTAGTAAGATGAGACTTCCTTATGACATTAAGTCAGTTTCCATGATAGATGGTGTGTTCTTGCAGGCGGGTACATGTGTTTGCACATGGATATTGGTTTGGCGTTAATGCAAGGTGTGTTGTGAAATTGATATCGATGGCTGATGAGCTCTCATGGAAAGCCAAACATGGGAGTTATACCATGATTTTTCAGCAATGTTTATTTCGACACTAGCAGATGAAAAGCTCGGAGTTCGTTGATAATTCTAAGTGCTGGTTATACTCGTATGATGGAGTACGAGATCGTCAAATTGTTAAATACTTGCCTGTTAACCCAATGATTGAATTTGAATTTTTGGCTTAGAATAATTTTTGTGTCAAGGTGGATATTGTTGGGTTTTGACCCAAAAATATCTTGGACAATTGATTTTCTTGTTAAAGTGGTTAACTTGGTGATCAAGTTAAAGGTGAAAAGAAAAGAAAGATAATCTTTTTGGCATGAATTACTTTCCTAGTTAACCACTTTAACAAGAAAATCAATTGTCCAAGATATTTTTGGGTCAAAACCCAAAAATGTGTGTTGAGGAGCCAATTAATTGCACGTTGACTAGAGAATATTGTGAGAAAAATGTAGTCTAACATCTTGATTTTTCTTGGGTCATTTGTGGGTTGTAAAAAGAAGTAGAAATTGATAGATGTGGCAAAGCTTGATTATTTTTCTTACAATACTTGGGGGTTTGGTGGGTGCAAATTCTATATAATTGCAATTTATTTTATAGTGAAAAGTTTTGACGGTCCGTAAATTTTGTGTTGTTTTATTTTCTTGTTGGCTCTATTATTTTTTGAACATCAAAATTCTTGTGGGTTAATTAGAGAGGGAATTTGTGTGTAATTCCTAATATCTTCAACCCACATAATTATTGGTAAACATAACCAAAAAACTTGTATTACTTGTACCCCAAGATGTTTCCTTGTTGAAGTAGAATAATCAAAATAAAGTCTTTTATTTTCTTTCCTTTTCCTCGTATCTTTAACTTGGTCTCCAAATTAACCACTTTAACAAGAAAACTAAGGGGTCGTTCTCTTTCTATTTCGATTTTGAATTTTGAGTTTTGGATTTTGTTATGAATTTTGGATTTTGGTTGTTTGTTTTTGGATTTCTGAAAATATGTTCTCTTTATAATTTTGGAAAACTGTTTTCAAAAATAGAAAACTGAAAAATACGTTTACTTTGTAATTGTTTGATATATTTATTTTGTGATATTTTATATGTCAAAAATGGTTGATTTGTTGAATTACATTAATTGTAATGTTAATAAATTAGTTAGCTCTCTATGTCAATAAATTTATCATTAATATTGTTTCAGCTAAACAAAAATTTAACCTCATACCAAAAAAATCTTAACATGGATCTATATATAATTGCAAAATAATATAAGAATTTCAAGTGAAGGAAGTGTCTCACATTTACTAAAAAAAAAAAAAATGTACAAAAGAAAAAATCTTAACATGAATCTATATATAATGACAAAATAACATAAGAATTTCAAATGAAGGAAGTGTCTCACATTTACAAAATAATAATAAAAAAAAATTACAAAAAAAAAAAAAAAATCTTAATATGGATCTATATAATGACAAAATAACATAAGAACTTCAAGTGAAGGAAATGTCTCGCTTTTACAAAATACAAAAAAATAATTAAAAAAAAAAAAAAAAATTCTTAAAAATGATCTATATATAATGGCAAAATAATATAAGAACTTCAAGTGAATGAAGTGTCTCACTTTTACAAAAAATAAAATAAAAAAAATTTACAAAAAAATAAAAAATAAAAAAAATCTTAATATGGATCTATATATATAATCACAAAATAACATAAGAACTTCAAGTGGAGGAAGTATCTCAGTTTTACAAAAAAAAATAATAATAATAATTTACAAAAAAAAAAATTAACATGAATCTATATATAATGACAAAATAATATAAGAACTTCAAGTGAATGAAGTGTCTCACATTTAAAAAAAATAATAATAAAAAATTACAAAAAAAAAATTACAAAAAAAAACTTAACATGGATCTATATATAATGGCAAAATAATATAAGAATTTCAAATGAAAGAAGTGTCTCACATTTAAAAAAAAAAAAAAAATCCAAAACACGCGTTTTGGTCGTTTTGTATTTTTTAACACAAAACATTCAAAACGCTATAAACTCGTTTTGAGTTTTCTTTGTATTTTTGTGGTGTTTTGGAAAACGCGTTTCTGAAAATGGGCAAAGTGAATACGTTTTCGATATTTCCAAAAATCGAAAACTCAAAACGGACTGAAAACGACAAAGAGAACGGGATCTAATTTTCCAAGACATTTTTGGATCAAAACCTAACAACCTCCACCTTCACCTTGACACAAAAATTATTCCAAATCAAAAAATTCAAATCCAACAATTGGGTAATTGGCAAGCACTTTCCACTTTGATGATCACATATTCCGTCATATGAATATAACCACTCAGAATTATCAACGAACTCCAAACTTTTCATTGACCCAATTTTTTAAGATATTTTTGGATCAAAACCCAACAGCCCATTTGACCGTCTTTGTATACTTTGGTGGTAAACGTGACGATTCAAACAGATACATTGATTGCTTGGTACGTGAGATTATTGTACCATGGGATTGCATACATGACAAGCTAGTGGGATGATAGCTAGGCAATCGTAAAAAGATAAAACAGATACAGTTTCAAGCTGCATTTCTAGGTCTTTAAACAAGGTCTTCGCATTCCAATTTCTAACAATGAAGTCGCTGGACTATTATTTGGAATGGAAGAAGGGGGAGATTGATAAGCGCAGTTACCTGATTTGTGTAGACACGGAATTTTTGTCCATTGGTGCTTATGAAATTAAGAATGGCGATGTATTGATGGGAAACGATTTAAGTTCAAAATCAATGGATGCAGAGTTTAGTAACAACAATCATTGTATGGTGTTTTATTCTGCCCACCCAATTGGGAAAAATATCAATTCTCCCACCTACATCTCTGATAATAATTGTTGGGATAATAATCAATTTTTCAAACATATTACACAGCGGAACAACATAAACTAAAATAATAGACAAAGAGAAAAAGAACAAGAATTTAACGTGACTCGACTGACCGCTAACAACCACGAGAGAAGAACACTTTTATTGATAATGAAAGAAACTCACTCATACATTTTTTTCTCTCATTCTCATCACTTCTCCCTACACAAAACTAGAAACTAGAAGAACAATGCACACAGTACCTCCACTCGTACCTTTTCTTCTAATTCACCACATCAACAATTTTTCTCCTTTCGACAATGAATTCACCACGACAATCAATTCTCAACTACTGCCCATGTGCAACCCATCTCAAGAATACTAAACATAACACGCAATATGCACCATGCACCCCAACGGTCTCTTTGAACTCTCTGTCGTATGCCAACAACACCATGGTAGACGAATCACATTATCTACCCATGTGTCCTCCATTACAACACTCAACGCAACTTTAACAAAACGTCATCACTCACCAACGCGCGTGCCCGAAGGAACGCGCCTTCTTTTTCCCTCTCCTTTTTCTCTCTTACTTGTTTTCTCTCTTCCACGTCAATCTTTTTGACTACTCTCCCTCTTCAATTAGACCATGTGTATATATAATAAATTATGCTCAAAACCTTACCTAATTGCAATTGGATTATTTTATTATTTTCCTTATATATAATAATATCAAATAATATTTTATTCATTTTCCAATTGATATTATATATATAAAGAAAATAATCTCAATTTAATTTGACCACTTTTTATTTTCTTATCAAACAAGAATTCTTTATTCCATAATATTTTGAGTAAAAAATCCAACAATCATGGGTATGATTCTGGGGGTTTATTAAGAGTTCTAAAAAGCCCAACTTTGGAAAGAAATGGGTATAGAATTAGCTAAATATGTAAATTTTCAAAGAGATGATGTAGAAGAGTCATTGTACGTTGTAGCAAGGATATGGTGTCCATCATTAGCAAGATGCTGACATGAGTCCCGCTAAAAAAAATGTAGGATATGCGTCAGCATTATGTCCACGGTGTGCACCATAACGCATGCATACCATGGACACCATATCCTTTATGTATTGTAATAACACAAGTCCTAATATTGGAGAGGTTAAGCAAAGGACAGTGCTTGCACCAGAATTGAAGCTGGGACCCCGACTCAAAGAGAAGAGATTCAAGTCATCGTTTGAGTACAAGAAGAAATCTCGGTTTGGGAAGCCACAATAGCAAGACATGCTGACGCTGTAATTCAAAACCAAGGCCATCTAACGAACAAGAAACAAAAATGAGAATGTCAGGGGACAACTGTAAGGATTTTTAATCAATCGTGTGGGCTTATATGTGAATTATTGTGTATTGAATAAAATGCTATCAAATTTGGTTAAGCCCATTTAAAGTGATCTAATAAGGATTTAATATATATCGGGCTTTAATACATCTAATTAAATGTATGGACTTTTATGTGTAGATACAAAGTCATTACCTAATTCATGATGGGCCGGATTAGGTTAACTGGCAATACAGTATATAAAGTGGGTTATGATCCCTAAATCCTACGTACTGTTCATCTTGTCTGACATCCCATCATCAGAGAGAAAATAAGGACTACTTATTGATTTAGAAGATCCAAACACCGTAATCGTTCATCGTGAATCACGTTTGATTAAAGTACGCTTCCGCTTCAGTTATTTAATTCTTGATAATTCAGCATGATGATTTATTTTGGATCATAGATAAATAATTATCTGTAATAAATTTTCTAACAAGTGGTATCAGAGCCAACATCGTGTTGAATTATCAGATCAATTTTGCACGCATATATGTAAAAACCTTAATTCGTGCGTATGTATATGCGCATAAAGCTTACAAACTGAGAAAATATACATACACAGCAAATTGAAAAATTGGGAATTATGGAACCAGCAGTTCGTTATCTTGTATGTATGTATGCGAAATCAGAACTTCGAAAATTGAATCTGAGTTTGGTTGTTGAAATTAAGAATATGCTTATGGTGTGATTAAGATTCAGAAATTCGAATTTGGGATCATGAATATTTGTATCTGTAACTTGATTTTTCGAATTTGATTATGGTTTTGGATTTGGACGGTTGAATTTCGATATGGATTTCTGTTGAAATTTGGGTATATCATGTGGATTGAAGAATTCAGATTTTTTGTGGGTATATATATATATATATATATATATATATATATATATATATATTCATTACTGTTTGTATGTATATTTGATTAAGAACTTCGATGTTGAGGATTATATATTTGATTAAGTTTGGATGTTGAAATATTGAATCTGGTCATGGGTTGTGGATTAAAATTGTGGTATGGCCGGTTGATTGTGGTTGCAGCTGGATGCTGGTCGGATTAAGGAAGGGCAGCGCGATGCGCGTTGCACGCGACTTACAGCGTCGCCGCGCGATGGTGATTGCGGTGGGCGCAGCGGCGGGTCTCTTGGTTGCGGTGCCGTCGATGGCGCTGCAGGTGGTGTGCGGCGCCGCGCTCTTGGGCCGGTTGCGGCGGGGCTAGGTTTTGGTTTCAAAACCCTAGCTGCAAATCGAATTTGAGGCAGGGAGTTTTGACTGGAAATTTGATGAATTCAGGGACCCTTGTGCAATTTTCCATATTTCGGTTTATTGCTCTTCCGGTCCTCTAAGGTTATAAAGATATTGATTTTAATACCTGAAAATATGGAATTTAAAATTAATCCCCCTAAAGTTATAATTGATTTAAGTCAGGACCTCTCAAGTTATTGAATGTAATGATTCAGCCCCTGAAGTTTGAGGATTTTCTAATTCGATCCATAAAGCTTGAAAATTCTCTAATTTGGTCCCTTAAAATTTGAAAATTTTCATTTTCAGTCCCCTAAGTTTGAAAATTTTCTAATAAATCACCTAAAGTTCTGAAATTCTCTAATTTGGTCCTCTAAAGTTTGAAAATTTTCATTTTCAGTTCCTAAAGTTTGAAAATTTTCTAATTCAGTCACTAAAGTTTGGAAATTTTCAAAATTGGTCCTTAAAGTTTGAACTTTTTTTTAAATTAAGTCCCTAAAGTTTGGGAATTTTCTAAATTGGCTCCTAAAGTTTGAAAATCTTCAAAATCAACCTTTAAAAATTGAAAATTTCCTATTTTGGACCTCTAAAGTTTGATTTTCTTTCAAATTGGGACCTAAAGTTTGGAATTTCTCTAAATTGGCCAATAAAGTTTTGGGAAATTTATATTTTAAGTACTTCAAGCTTAAAATTTTACATAATTGGCCACCTAAGGTTTAAGAATATTGCAATTGACTCTCCTAACTTAAGGATTGCTTTATTCTAAAGTTTTGAATTCTACAATTCAAATCCTAAAGTCAAATATAGATGCAAATCAATGGATTTCAGTTTCAAATCTTGGTACATCGGAATCTTTTGAGAGATATAATATTCGAAAGTAAGTTAGTTGAAGCAACATGTTGCCAAAGCAACCTCTCTTGTGGATATTAATTAACTTTGAATATTAGATGGTATTTGTGTGTGTGTTATTCATTGCGGATATTGATCGGCCCAAAGGAAGGTCAATATTTGGCTCGAATTTCACATGCACCTGTGGTGATAAACACGTGGCAAATATTTGATTTAACGTGTGACCAGTAAATTGGTCCAAAGAAAGGTTTATTGGTTAACATGTCTTATTGCCAGTGTTTGATCACTACACTAAGGGAAAATTAGGTGTTTGTGTGTTATTTCATGCGGATATTGATCGACCCAAAGGAAGGTCAATATTTGGCCCGAATTTCACATGAACTTGTGGTGATAAATACGTGACGGTTATTTGGTTTTACGTGTGATCAATAAACCGGTCCAAAGAAAGGTTTGTTGGTTGACATGTCTTACTGTCAGTGTTTGATTACTACACCAAGAGTACCACTTACAAGTAAATATTTCTGTCCAAAGACTAAATATTGATGTTGTGCTAGGTATCTTGTGATGGCCCTACCATTATTTGAAAGTATGATTTGCATAATAAGATATTTATGTGTGCTATTCTGTTTAAGTGTTCTCTATTCGGTTTCAAATTCTGCTAGTAGTATATCTACAAGCTCAAATTTAATCCTTGTATTTATGGAACAAACTTGAAGGATCAAAACAAGAACATTAACTTTCGTTGGCTGCATGGATCTAGACCGTGTACTAAGGATTGAGCAAGCTGCCCCTCTTACGGATGAAAGTTCATCTAATCAAATGAAGAACTTTGAGAAGTGGGATTACTTAAATTACGTGAGTCTCATGATCATTAAGTGCGGCATTCGGGAAGCCTTTAGTGGCATAGTATCTGAGGAGGTAAATGATGCCAATGAATTCATTGCCGAAATTAAGAAACGTTTTGCGAAAAACGATAAGGCTGAAACAAGCACGCTTATGCAAAGCTTGATTTCAATAAAGTATAAAGGCAATGGAAAAATAAGGGAGTACATCATGTAGATGTCTCACACTTGGTATTGATATCGCTTCCAGCACAATATTGTTAATTTAAGGTTAGTTATAACTGTCAAAGTAGAAATGGACTCTCAATGAGCTCATTTCATAGTGTGCAAGCTTCTTGCACAATTCAGTCAATTTAAGGTCAGTTGTAACTATCAAAGGGAGAAATGAACTCTAAATGAGCTCATTCTATTTTGTGTGCAAGAGGAAGAAAAGTTGAAGTAGAAAAGAATTGAAAGTGTTCACTTGGCAAACACCTCTAAAGATAAGGGCAAGAAAAAAAATAAAGAAAATAAAGCGTTTAAGGGGCTATTAATTTTATGATCCCACACTTAAGTCAATTTTTGAAACGGGAACTGCAACATTTTTGAGGAAGTTGAATTTGGGGGGAGAAATAAGGTTAGAGATATTGTCTTTAAGGAATAAGTTGAGGAATGATCGGTTTCGATTCCTACTATTGCTTTTGACAACGTGCAAGTTTTTATGCATGTCATTGATCAAGAAGCATATCCGGAACCTCAATTAGACAATATTGAAGAACCTCCCATCCAAAATAAGGTAAATTTCAGAAGTACAAACTCAACAACCTTAATAACTAAAGCCATTAAGGAGATCCACGAGAGAAAGGGAAAACATGCTATTCCGGATAATTAATAGTATTTTTCCAAAAACATAAGGAAGTAATGGAATGATGGAAGATGGTCCAATCAATTCCATCAGGCCATGCAGGGTTCTAACTCTCAAAAGTGGATTGATGCCATAAATAAGGAGTATAAGCATATGCAAGACAATAAAGTTTTGGATCTTGTCCTATTACCAGAAGGTGCGAAACTCATTGGTCTTAAATGGATTTTTAAACCAAATGGGATTCGAAAGGTAATGTGGAAAGATATAAGGTTCGTCTTGTATCTAAGGGCTTTACACAGAATGATGGCATTAATTATAAAGAGACTTTCTCTTCGGTTTCAATGAAAGACTCTTTCAGGAAAGTCAGGTTGTTGCACATTTTGACCTCGAGTTACATCAAATGGATGTTAAGACGACGTTTCTCAATGGAGACATTGATGAGACGGTTTGCAAATTAAAGAAATCCATTTATGTGCTCAAGCCAGCTTCCCGTTAAGGGTAATACAAATTTCATCAAGTAATTATCTCATTTGGTCTTGAGATTAATGTTGTTGATGGTTGTTTGTATTACAAGTTCAGTGGGAGTAAGTACATTGTCCTGATTTTATATGTTGATTATTGCTTGCCACTAATGATATAGGTATGTCACATAAAATTATGAGATTTTTTGTCAAGGAATTTTGAGATTAAAAATCTTGGTGACGTCTCTTTTGTATTAGGAATTCAGATACACCGGGATTGTTCTCGGGGTATTCTTGAATTGTCACAAAAGGGCTATATCGATAAAGTACTTAAGAGGTTTGGCATGCAAGACAGTAAATCAGGGGACAGCCCTATCGCTAAGGGAGACAAATTTAGTCTCGACTAATGCCCGGAAAGTTATCTTGAAGTTAAAGAAATGCAGAGGCTCCCATATAGTTAAGCTATAGGGAATCTGATATATACTCAAATTTGTATGCGTTCGGATATTGCATACATTATTGGGATACTAAGGAGATATTTAAGTAACCCTGGGATGGATCATTTGGAAAGCATCCAAACATGGGTTATAAGGTATTTAAAGAGAACAAAAGATTACATGCTCACATACAGAAAATCGGATCAGTTGGAGATCATATGATATTATGATTCCGATTTTCACTTGGCAGCACAGTTGTAGCAATTTTGGGGGCATCTAATTATGGAATATAGTTGCGAAATTTTGTCACAAGGCTGCGTATTCTGTATGGTATAGAAAGACCACTAAAGTTATATTGTGACAATAACTCAGCAGATTTATATTCCAGTAACAACATGAGCTCAACTAAGTCAAAATACATTAACATAAGTTCCTGGTTGTGAAGGATACAGTTCAGAGTGGACACGTGTCAATAAGAGCACATTGGGACAAACTCCATAATTGCGGATCCGCTTACTAAAGTATTACAACCCAAGGTCTTTCATGAGTACATTACTCATATGGGTGTTGTATTTCTTAAGGATATTCGGTTTCAGTGGGAGTTTTATTTTGGGTACATTAGACACATTTATTATCCTTTTGGATACAGTTTAAAGTTAAAGTTATTTACAGCTGTAAGGTTTCAGGTTTATTATCTCTGAACTTGTTTAAGGATGATCTCACTAAAATTGGACCAGTTGGAAATAGGCATGTTGAAGATCACATTACATGTAATTTCCATGCTACACATCCATACTTGATCCATGTCATTCAGTTATGTCAATATACGTGACCATTGAAGGTTTAGTTACGATTAATGTAGCGAAAGCCGCTTTGATCTTATGTTGATATAATTGATGGACCGGCTTGTTTGAGGATGCATTCAGTAATGATAGCAAAATTCTGAATACTCATAAGGTTATGATTGATACACAATTGTAAGGTTACACATATAGCCCAAGTGGGAGATTGTAAGGATTTTTAATCAATCGTGTGGGCTTATATGTGAATTATTGTGTATTGAATAAAAGGCTATCAAATTTGGTTAAGCCCATTTAAAGTGATCTAATAAGGATTTAATATATATCGGGCTTTAATGCATCTAATTAAATGTATGGGCTTTTATGTGTAGATACCAGGTCATTACCTAATTCATGATGGGCCGGATTAGGTTAACTGGCAATACAGTATATAAAGTGGGTTATGGTCCATGAATCCTACGTACTGTTCATCTTGTCTGACATCCCATCATTAGAGAGAAAATAAGGACTACGTATTGATTTAGAAGATCCAAACACCGTAATCGTTCATCGTGAATCACGTTTGATTAAGGTACGCTTCCGCTTCAGTTATTTAATTCTTGATAATTCAGCATGATGATTTATTTTGGATCATAGATAAATAATTATCTGTGATAAATTTTCTAACAACAACAAGGTACTGTATTTTATGCTTGCCTATTTTGTCATATGATCTACAAATTTATCTTCGATGGATGCACTGTAGAAATGGACACGTCAATGAAATGTTTCTGAATCGGACCAAATCGGTCAAAAATAATTTGGTTTATGTTTGAAAATGTATAGCCTATTTGGTGTAGAAGATTTTGAAGAAATTTGGAATTTTTGAGAGAATGTGTGGTTAAAAAGATGTTGAAAAGTGTGAAAGTAGTAGGTCCCATAAAAATATGTGATTAAAAATGAATTTTTGGCAGAAGTTATACAAAAATTCCAGGACCAAAGAGGTAGTTAATTGTGGTTTGAAACAAAACCAGATCGGCAAAAAAATATATATATATAAAAAAAATCAAAACAAAACAAAAATTTGGTTAATATGTAAAATTCAATAGTTATATTTCAGTTTTACTGTTGTAAATATCTAATTTATTGTTAAATAGCATAAGCATATACACTTCTATTTACCTACTAGACTACTAGTACTACAAAGTTAAAATAGAAGATTTAAATATTTTAAATGAACTATTATAAACGTATTTATTACAAATATACGACAAGAAACACCTTAACAATTTTTCTAGTTAAAGTTGGTTTTTATGAAAAGTATTTTATTTTTATTTTTTTAAATGTGCAGTTGGAAAAAGTAGGGAAAATTATGCCTTTTTTTTTTTTTTTGAGTATGCATGGTTGAAAATGAATATGATGAAGAAGTAATTTTTGAAAAAAATACCATTTAAGAAAAACAAGTAAAAGTTTATATTTGGTTCATCTAAAAATTTGTAGTAAAACCTAAGGTTCCGTTTGATTCGCCATATTTTGATTTTCCACGTGATTTTTCAACTTTGCGCTGTTTGGTTGTCTAAATTTTCAATGGAATTCATTTTTCCACTTGCCTCGAAATTCGGTATTTTCCTTGTTTTGGATGAATTCGTTTTCCAAAGGGGGAGGAGGTTTTATTTTCAATGGAAAATCTTATACCATTTTTGTTACGTTTGATTCTTTTTGTTGTTGTTAATTGATTTATTTTTTCCCCAAAAATTAACATTATTATTACTAAGTACAAACTTGTTAAAAAATGAAAAAATAAAAATAAAATTATAATAGCTAAATTTTACTTTATTTTCCATAGAAAATAATGTCAATCAAACAACAAAAGTTAGAAAATTCTTCATTTTTTCTACCTAGAAAATTAAACCAATCAAACACATTAAACTTTCAATTCTCAGAAATTTAATTCCCTAGAATTCAATTCTCTGAAATTCATTTTCTTTCCACCCAAATTTCACTCTCGCTATCAAACGCTAAGTTAAAGTCAATCACAAATTAAAATGGAATAGTGATTTTTTAACCCTACATTTTATTAATTTTTGCAGTTAATGTCTTTTAAATTTTCATTTACTGCAAAAAGTAAGGGAAGATTTTCAAACTACCATGTCAAAGATTATGGCTTTGTGCCTACTCAAACCATCTGAGTAGCCGGCTAAAACCCCAGTAAGGTGACTACTTAGACCCTCATACAAATCACTTGAGTGGCTACGGCTCTGTGCTTCGTCCACCTTGAGAGCAGGCGATTCAGGACGGAAGATATAAGTGTGGGAGATCTCATCGGTGGAGGAGATTTCCTGATTGATGGTGACGTTCTTCTAGATATTGATTCTGCATAAATAAACAAAAATAAAAATTAATTATTTAATTAAAATATTACTATACAAAAAGGTAATCAACAACTTATTTTAAATGAACACACTCTAAAACAGGCGATCTAGGAGGGGAGAAAATATGTGCCGGAGATCTTCTGAGTGGCGACGGTCGACGTTCAACCAGAGGATGATCCTACATAAAATAAAAAAAATGAAAATTAATTATTTAATTAACAATAGTACAAAAGAATAGGTACTCATAAAATTATATTAAATAAATCTATCACAACTTCACGAGGTTGTACATCATCTTGAGTAGGCGAAATAGACAATTCACGCACATAAGTATGTGACTCCTCATCCATCGAAACCATCAACCCAGTGTGGACTTCAAGCTGACATATTTACATTTCAAAAAAAAAAAAGGTGTAGCACACACCGTGAGGATCCGAACCGACCACGTCCAAGGCCCTTGGTTCGGGAAGGTAAATCCAGGTTATGCCTCTAAGTAGCCAGGGTGGAAGGGCTTATGGTAAGTATGAGCAAATCTCAATAACTCTCGCTTGTCACAAGGCCAATTCCACCTTGCGGGGAATCGAACCAAGCACACAGCCGCGCTGAGCACTTACCACCCATCCCCTTTGCCACTTGGAGATATGCCCCAGGGCTACATATTTACATTTCAAGGAGTTATATAATAAGGTCGATAAATTGACATCTATTATTACAAAAATATGTATAATATTACCTCATGATCGTCGAGGATAGATGTGACAACCTCAAAACCCCTTACTTAAAATATAATATTAAGTTGAAACTTGGATAAAATATAAAATTTTGGCGTGCTGAACTTGGGCTCGACACCAAATGGACAGAGGCTACCCATTAGGTTGGTGTCAACACCAACGCTATTCCTGAGGCAAAATAGTTTTGGTGTTGAGATCTAAGGTTTTGGTGTCGACGCGTAAAAATAAAAAATCAATCTTCTTGCATTAAAATGGGTAGCTTCATAATACGGATTTCTATAAGATGGTCATAAATATAATCATGTTGCTCAGGATTTCTTTATCCTCCCAATTAGGTTGGTGTCGACACCAATACAGAGGGTGTCAACACCAACGCTATTCCTGATGCAAAATAGTTTTGGTGTTGAGATCTAGGGTTTTAGTGTCGACACGTAATAATCAAAAACCAATCTTTTTGCATTAAAATGGGGTAGCTTCATAATATGGATATCGATAAGATGACCATAAATATAATTATGTTGCTTATGATTTCTTTATCCTCTAGGACTTTTACATCCTGTCATCTTTCCCCCCTATTTGACTACAATAGGGTTACTAGATCACCATATCGTTCGTCGGAGCCTTGGAGTCGCAAGGTTCTCACGACACACATTGATATCCCAAAATCATACATTGATTACCTAAAGGACTAGAGTTCAAATCTATAATCTTTACTTGTAAATATTACTTTTGTGAATCATATCACATCCAATATCATCATCAAAATGAATTAAAAGCATTTCATAAAAAATCGACTTTTCACATAATGCAACAAGGGGTGTATTGAATACTAACAATTTCGATGATTATACAATAAATATCAACTTGAAAATCATGAGATAACTTTATATCATAATCAGAATTGAAAATAAACTTGGTGCCTACATTGGTGTCGACACCATGTTCATCGTTTTATGTAGGTGTCGACACCAAGCATATTCCAAAAGCTAAAACCTCATTTCTTTGATTATTTTGATCTCAAACTATATATTTTGATAAACAACTTTGAGAAAACATGTTTGGTAATCAAAAAAAGGGTTATGAATGGATTAAAATATAAGTTTGGCAAGAAATCAATACCTAGGATTTTTGTGAAGAAGAAAGTAGCTTGACGGCGTTTCAATTTTGATTTTCAGTTATGAAGTGTATAATTCAAAAGCTTATGTATTTATAGAGTAAAAGGGATGCATCAAATGAAAGAATTCCCGGATGTATTGGACCATTAAAGGGTTATCATTGCCAAGCATGAGGTATAATTGATTTACCGTGCAATCTGGAGGTGGAAACTGCGGGTATGGTGATAATTCAAAGCTATAGGTGCAGATGTGTTGGTCTAAAATCCACCTCATGGCAACTTATTCCAGTATTTCCTAGTTTCAAGAAGCTGTATTTGAGCTCAGTTTTGAGATAGTAAAAGAGCTTCAAATTGAGTATTCTTGATACCATCTCAAAGTACTCATTGATTACTTTCATATGAGATTTATCACTCAAGATTTGGTTAATCAAGGAGAAAGTTGATGGGTGTCGAATCCAACAAATAATAATATTTTATTGCTCTCATAAAAATAAATTGTAATAGTGGTGAGTAAAGTCGAATCCACAGAGATTGGTTAGATTTAATTCTTCGAGAAAATTAAAACAATAAATTAAAAAAAGAGCGGTTTTGAATTTCGAATGTGAAATCAAATTGTAAATAAATAATTTCGGAATTAAAGTGATGAAAATATCAAATTAAACAAGTATCCAGCCCAAGGTATAATCTTAGCATTGAATCATTGAATTGATCATGGATGCAAAAATAAAATAATTTACTCATTTTCTAAATTGGTTATGGTAATTGATACGATCTAACAACCTATATCTCCTTACTATCTCGATAATCAAAAGACGCTCGTTGATTATTTCCCTAATCAATAAACAATCCTAAATACGATCTTAGGATTTAATTTACCAATAGCATTAATATCTAGAGAGACGAAAAACTCTAACCAACAAATACACACGCGTGATTCATTTAAATTAGATTATATATCTTCATAACACGAGTCAAAAATTTATCTATAATCAACTATGTTATTTGTTACTTGTATTAGAAATTCTAAACAATTACGGATTTAGATTCTTAATTGATTAAGTATCATTTTGACAATTAAAACAATGTGCACTTTGTGTAGTGCCGCCTTTTTTTAATCCTGTAGTTGGGCCCAATTTCTCCAAAATAAATTGCCACCGTTGGGCGAAAAATAGTCCAAACCCGGCTGGGTCTAGGAAGGAATATGGTGGAGTTCAAATGTGAAATAATTAGTTAGAGATATTAATTTATTTAGTTTCCTTGTTTGGGTTGAATTCTAATATTTCCCTAAAGTAAATAAAAGAGAAATATTTCAATCCCATAAATAATTCCTCCAAATATTTCTACCAATTTAGGAGATAACACACGGGCCCAATGGCCAGCTTTTCTTCTTCAAAAATTCACCCATGTAAGTCAAGTCTTCCTGAAACAATAAGACATGCTCACACTTAAGCAAAATTCTTCTCTGATTGTGCATCTTTTGACATATCAACTTCTTCTTTTCAATTTGAGATATTGAGTCCAAATTGATCCAACTCTTTCACCTAATCCACAAAGTATGAAATATAATTAATATCCAAATCTTAATCATTAAAAATTATTAGATTAAGAGAAAATATCATGAATTAAACAACGATTATGCACTCTATCAAAAGTTATGACGTCTCAAAGTTGGCAACCCAAAATTGTCTTTTCGAACCGTATGGCGAGGAGCCAACTTTAAAAACTCACCAAGGACTGTACGCTGATCAAACCAACAAACGAATTTCAGATTCTCGAAGTTCATTTCGAGTACTTATACATACATATAACATATGCATTTATCGGAAGTCGAAAGTAGTCAAACGAGTCTCCTAAAAACGGACGTTTAATCACGTTTTTTGTAACTTTTCATTTTCAAAATAATTTCGTTTTTCTTTCATAAAATTTCATAAAAATTAAATAAATTCCAAAAATTGATTTATTACGTAATTATAAGTAAATAAGGACGTCATAATTTTTCGGAGCGTTACGATAGATGACAACTCTTTGGCACTGGCCTTAAACGTGGGTCGCCCAGTGAATCAGTGATGCATACAAGGGCAACATGTCTCCTTTCTGATCGTCCACCTGCTACCCAAAATGGGAATAACCTCTTATGCCCATATACGCAACACTTACAATTAAAATTGTATGCATATTTTCAATGTAATTAAAATTAACGATCATTAGATTTAACATTTACTTGTAAAGCCAATAACAAGTCGTATGTATCATATTTTTGCTCGCTCTTTGACGATCTCGGCATCGGGTGCACTTTTCAAAAGACGCTTAGCATATCCTAATAAGATCTTGATCCCACGTATAGCTATTGAAGACATCAATGTCATCAACAACACCCAACGAAAATAGATCGATAGACGTCTTTCAATGTCTATACCACATCATGCTTTCCAAGATATATACCAATCCTAACTTGTCATCCATGTTGGAGCACCTGGCTAACGCCTCCTCTAGCTGAAGAGGTGTAATAGCCTCTATTTCTAAAAAGCTCGCTTACGCTTATGCTCGGCGTGCTTAAGATTGAAGCTTGACCTTCACGTTTCGTCACGCTTTAACCGCGCTTCGCTCATGCATTGCTAGACTTTTTCGCGCTTAAACGCTCTTAAACTTGAAGCTTACGCTTTTTAGAACACTATTAGCCAATCACCCTCCAAAATACTCATTCAATAGCATTTCATTCCTATTAATATGAGCACTTGTTGCTTCTTCATTTGTACATTTTAACCCTGTGGTAAAGAATCAACCATTTGACCATAAAACGGCATCTAGCTCAAATGATATAGCTTCCACATGCAAGACTGAAGCAACATATCTACATGAGCATCACCAATTCCCTGGACGACTGACGTGAAACTCGTAAAGCTAGAATTCAACGTTACTATACACAGATGGTATCTCAATCTAGCATCAAGAGCATACTCCATTCTACCAAAAAAAAAAAAAAATAACTGCACACTAAAAAATATACGAGATAAAATTACTCAAAAGAAATCAATCGCACGTTATAACATGTTGGACACAAAATTACTATATATAGAATTTAATAGCACGTTAAAAACAAAGGACATAAAATTACAGTCAGCATAAATTAATCTCACTTTAAAAAAAATATAGGACAGAGAATTATAGTCAATAGAACTTAAATAAAAATGAATAAATAATAAAATATAATTAAATACAATCATATAAATAAATATAAATAAAATTAAAAGAAAAATAAATTAAAGTAAAATTAAATAAAAAAAATATAATTAAATAATATAAAAAAGAAAAATTAAAAGAAAAATAATTAAATTAAATAAATAGAAAAAAATTAATTAAATCAATGAAAAAAACTTAAATAAGAATGAGTAAATAAAAAAATATAATTATACAAACAAACATAAATAAAATTAAAAGAATTGATTTAAACTGAAATTTAATAAATGGCGAATGTATAATTAAATCATTATTATTATAGAGTTATTTTAATTATTATAGGTCAGTTATTGTTGGAATTATTATATTATTAACGTATTATTATTATTATTATTTGTTGAATATTGGTTAATAAATCGAGAATTGAAAATCGATTAAAGTGACTTCGTGTCGATTTCGGCCAAATACTCAAAAGCTCGGCTCAATTCGTTTAGGCAAAATTGTTTGCCACTTCGCCGCTTCGAGCCGCACAAACGGGGATCGACCTGCCCGATCAGGTCGAGGGGGCAGAGCCCCCGAAAGAGAATTTTGATTTCTCTGCATGTATTGAATGGTATATTTGGCATTTCGAAAATCAATATCGGATGAATGAGAAATTACGAAAAAGGACGAAAATTAGGTCAAAATATTTGACCATGCGGCCGCATGGTTCGTAAACCGTGCGATCACACGTCAATTTTATTTTCGAATTTTTGAGTAAGACCGTGCGGCCGCACGGTTGTCCGGCCTAAAGACACATTTTCGTAAATGTGCATTGTTTGGAAAGGGTATATGGTTTGGGCCTCAACCACTTCGTCCACACCCTTTCATGGTCTATATATAGGACCCTTTGGGTGTCCTATTCCTCACTTTTTTTTTTTTGATATGCAAAACATCTCAACATCCTCACTTCTCTCCAAAATCAAATCATTTCATTTGTTTTGATATTCTTTCATTGCATCATTTGGAGTACATAAGACAAATTTGGTTCGTTGTACTTGTGTTTTGGAGTGCTACAAACACAAGTGTAGCCGTTGTATCTTGGGAATCGATTACCGAAATCCGTAGGCACCGTTGTGGGGCAAATTCGACTTAAGGATAAAGAGTTCAACTCTTGCCTCGACTTTGTCCTTCTTTTCTTCTTCTTTTTTTTTTTTTTTTTGTACTTTCATTGCCATTACTCTGTCCAAATTTCGGCTCGAATTTACAAACTTTCATTATTTGGCGTCACTATTCACAAATCTACCCAACATTATTATTATTATTATTATGCAATATTAAAATTATTATTATCATTATGGAAAATAATTATTATGAAATTATTATTATTATAGAGATATTTTTATTATTATCACCTAATTGTTAATAATAATATGTTAATAACATTACATAGTATTATTATTATTATTATTATTATTATTATATTGAACAATATATCATCATCACAACTTAGGGGGGTTTATTTAATTAGGATTTGAAATGAAATTTAAAGACTTTGATGAAATTTAAAAGTTTAGGGGTATTCAATCTAAACTTTTTTAAATACATTAAAATCTTGAGTTATTCAATCTAGATTTTAATAGACTCTTAAAATGTCTTTTAAAGTCATGGTGTATTGTATAAAGACTTTTAAAAGTCTTTAAAAGTCCCGTGTTATTCAAATTATCAATGACTTTTAAAGACTCATACGAAATCCTCTATGTACTAACTTCTAAACATAAAGTACAACCACAAAATCACTTTATTTGTCTCTCATTAACCTCCAAGATTTTGAAAGACTTTTATAAAAAAAAATTCTTTTAAATTGTAATTTTATTTATTCTATATTTTTCTTCTTTCATATTATTTTTAGAAATCTTAAACATTTGACTAAACAAATCATTATTTCTCTTCTCTTCAACTTTTTGTATTTTTTTATTTTAAATATTTTTTCTTTATATTTGGACTCTCTTTTTTTTCATCGTTTTTTTCGATTTTTTTATGAAAATAAATCTAACTAAAATTCCGTAAGATCTTATAGAAAAATAATAAATAAATTGTGTCAAAACAAATAATAATAAGTAAAGTGATTCAAGAATTTTCTCTAGAAACTTTTTTATGAACATAGTACAATTTTTATGTCGATATCAAATGCGATTTTATTTTCCCCTCATTTTTTTAATCACAAATGTTTCTGTCTTAAAACTATTTATATTTCTCACGTTTTTTTTTTTTAATTCACTTTACATATAATTATTATTAACAATTCATATTCACATCATACGAAAATTAATCTATTAGCGTTTATGTTTTTCAATTAAAAAATAAAAGTCTGTAAAAGTCTTTAAAAGTATTTGAAAGTCTTTTAAATCAATCTATAAAAGTTTTTGAAAATATATGAAAATCTTTTAAATAAATGTTCACGAAAGTCTTTAAAAGTCTATATAAATTCATAAAAGTCAATCAAATTCAATGAAATCCATTAAAAAAAGTCCATCAAAAAAAGTCTTTAATGTCTTTCTAAATCCCAATTGAATAAACCCCCCTTAATTATTGTAAAAAAAAAAAAAAACTTAATTATTATTGGAATTACTATTATTTTTATTATTAACTATTAAATGAATTTAGTAAAATAAAAATAATAATGAAAAGAACCTTTTATCTGGATCGTTTTCATGCGAACGTTCCAGTTTTAATCTAGACGGCCGGACGGATCAAAATACTTGCGTCCTGTGAAAATGCCCTCCAAAGAGTGGCCGAGTTCGCCATTTTGAGTGAGCTTCATCACTTTTTTTGCCCATTTTCATACACAATCCCTATTCTAAAATATCTTAGCATCAATGCAGCACATATTAAAATACAAATTAAACGAGTTTATGAAGGGATAAAACTCATGGGTAAAATTGATTTTTAATTATTATTATTTTTAATTTTTACACTTTTTCTCTCCTTTTTTTCCCACTGTGTAAGAGGGGCAGAAATGACTCTTGTAATTTTTCACCTTTTTTTTATATATATTTTTAATTATAAACCCATCAAAAAAAGCATTTTGTAAAATTGCCTCCACAAATTTATGACAAAAAACAGAAATCCTTAATCCTTATCAAATAAGGACAGCTGTGATTGGAGACAAGAACATGGGACCCCCGCGCCAGAACTGTAAAAACGTTTTTATATTTTTATAGCATGATTCTCACCCGGGAATGTCAAATGTGTGTCAGCAAAAGGGCAAATTTGACACAAACGCCTCTTCTGATAGGCATTTTCCTCCATCATTCTGTCAAACCTCAAAAGGTACCTTCTAGTGTTCCGTCGCTAATGATAGCTAACTATCTTGACTTTATTTCTAATTTCTATAGCTTGTATCTTACCTTTATATGTTTTATTATGATTTGATTTTGTTTGTAGACTCTCTTCTGATTATCTATTTGTTGTTGGTTGGTGAATTTGATGTTATAATTGTTTTTATATGATCATTTCCCGAGTAATATGCATAAAAAAAGGTAAAAACCCAGTCATTTTTTTAATGAAAAAAGTGTGTAAGGTGAAGGATTTGTATGATTTTAATGAACATATCCTAAAAAAGAACAAATCAAATGCATAATTAAACAATCGGAGGATACAATGAGCAATGAATTCAAATATTGGTTGTTTTGAGTTCTTTTAGTGGATTAAATTGAATAGGGTTAACTCCTTACCAATTTCAGTTTTGACCTGCGGATCACCTCACCTGCCTGCTAAACTCTATGGAAAATGTATGAACAATTAATTAGCTACAACGTGAATAGATATTACCTAGATGCATGTATCAACATTTGCAGACATTTTTCATGTGGGTTCTCTCCGTGAATTCTCGAGCACACTATTCATAACCATAATGGCAGTTTGGCACTTTTCTTTTAATTCATTTTTGGGGATTGTAGTTTGTGAAGCATAAAAACAGGGTTCAACCATGTCAAAATCTTAAGTGATGTGGTCTATTTTCATTGCCAGGATCCGCGTTTAGTGCCATAACATTTTTTATTCTCTCTCAATCACAGCCTGAACGGGTGAACTCTGTCGTAGTTGCGACCAAGTACAAGTAAAGAAATACATTTCTTGGATCTAAAGGAAAGAGGATATTCTGTTATTGCAAGAACATTTAAAGGTTTTTGCACATTCTGGACAAAAATTATTATATATTCGAGATGTGGTCTTTGTATCTTTTTGCAAACAAGTTTTTGAAACCAGAGGAAAGAAATAATGAAGGTTCAGCTGGAAATAATTTGGAAATCGTCGAACCCTACCAAATCAAACAGTCATCAAGAAAAGATGAAAGATATGGCTCAGTTTTGTCCCATTTCATTGAAGTAAGTTTCATTTTTATACCAATAGCCTTGCCATTTCAGCGTTATTTTACCAGGTGCTGCTGAGCTGACATACAGATGCACTACTTGAAGTAATATCTTGGATTTTGTTGTATATACTTTGATTCTTTCTGAATCAATTTAAGTATATTAATGATTCTAGGTGCCTCATATAAATCAACAACGCACGTGGGACTGCGGCCTTGCTTGTGTTCTAATGGTTTTGAGAACTCTTGGCATCTATAATTGCAATATCCAGGAACTGGGGGAGCTTTGCTCCACGACAAGGTACTTTCATTTTCTGGAAGCTCTAAAGCTGTCATTGTACCAATTTCTATTTAAAGTTCCCTTGTTCTGTTATTTGTAGTGGACACTATCTTTCTTTCATCTTCAAAATTTTCAATGGGGAACCATGTAACATTGAAGAAATCTGCAGATGTCAGCATGACATTGTGGAAATTTTCATACGTTGAGAAGTTTGTTTTTTAGTAGCCCCTTACGGGCTGATGGTTTATTAGAAGCTTCCATGATATAAGCTTTTTACAGGTACTCATGTTAAGATTGAGACAAAAAATATCTACAGCATGTGATCAGTAATTGAACTAATGACATGAAGCACATCTGGTTTTCTTTCTTAAAATGTTATTAATCACAATAAAGAAAGAATAGTCATTAACATACGATTGTCCTGCTTCAAAAAAATTTTGGGGATCCAAGCAATTTTGATCCGGTTTTAAACTCTAAACAGTCACACACTAATGTAATTTCTCATTTGGAGAATATTAAAAACCACACTCTAGAATTCTTTTTATTATCGATTTGTCTGTCTGGGAATATAAAATGTTGTTCCTTCTATTCAACCGACAAGCAATTATTTGTTCCTATTCAACCGACAAGCAATTATTTGTTCCTTCAATGTAAAATCAGATTGGATTCAGTTTAAACTTGTCTCATTGGAACTGGGAATTAAGGGACTTTGATAGTTACTCCTTTTCTTTGTGTTAAGTTTTTTGAATTTTGTCAATTTTGTTTTAGTTTTTAAAATTCATATTCTACACTTGACAAGTAATAAAGGAAAAACTGGCTTAAAAGATTTTATCTATTTAATCATGAATATACCATGTCGTGATCAGGGTCTTTTGGAATCTGTTTTTCAATTTTTCTGAAACTAGGAATTTTCTCTCTAGCACAACGTCCAAATCAATGTCACAGAAGTCATAGGCCTGAGCTCTCTTGACTCTTCAGTTTAAGTCTTCTCATATGTATAAAGTGTTCTTATTAATGTAATAGCAAAATAATCGTACTAATAAAGAAAAGTTGTAGTTTGTACGTTCCGGTTCTGGAACTGTTTCATGTGTTGTGTGTAAATGCTAGGTATTTCACCTTTTCCTTAACTCTTTTGTGTTTGTAATTTGTCTACGGGAAATGGCACTGAGTTTGTCTTTAACAGCCTGCTGGTAAGCTGCATGCAATTTTTTTAATGGTAGATCGAATGACGGTGATGACAAAGTCATGCAAAACATTTGCTGATATGAAACATTTTTCTGATTGCCTCTTTCATGCTGTCTGTGCTGCAGTATTTGGACTGTTGATTTAGCCTATTTGCTGCAGAAGTTTGCTGTAAGATTTTCCTACTGTACTGTAACCTTAGGAGCCAACCCAAATTTTTATGTGGAGACATTTTACAAGGTGAGGTCCTGCTTCATCAATCAATGGTATCAACTCCTTAGTTATCATTTTAATTGTAATCTTAAAGCCCGGATTCCTTCTGTATACAATTTTTAATCTGATATCCTGACATGCTTGGTTTGGCAGTAGTTGCATAAATGTTGCACGTGTTAGATATATGTCGCCAGATCAGAACAACAAATAGGAAATTGTAGAAGGAAGTATGTGAGTTTTTGTTATTTTGGTTCTTTTTTCTTTTCTAAGGATGACTTTTGATGAGGTTGTAGTTTGTTAATTTATAGAGTATTTTCAATGAATAACATGGACAAATTAATCCACTGCTAGGAGTTGGAATTTCAGCATTGAGAAGTTGATTTGATTAATATGCTCTCTGTACATCGTTTCTTAACTTCTTTTTCGTTTCAATTCTTTCATATGCTTGCTGTGAAATAATGCTTTGTAAATGGTTGTAACACTTTATGATTCTGAGAAGTGTTTACAAGAGATTTGCACTCTTCTTTTACCAATTGTCTTATTTACATGGCAACTTTTAATACCAAAGAATAGCATATTGCAGGAGCAATTGCCTAACGATCTAGTTCGAGTAAATATGTTATTTCAAGAAGCCCGGAAAGCTGGAATCAATATAGAGGTATAATCTAAATGCTATGGTTGGTCCTTGGTTCTTCCTCATGCGAGTTCTCTGGTGTGGTTTCAGACCACCTGTCTAGGCTATGTTATTTCATGCCCCTGCATGTGAACTGAGACTTTGAAGCGATCTTCTGTAGGTTAGCATTGAAAATTAGTAACTACATCAGCAGAAATGTTCAAAAAAAAAAAAAACACTTTTGGCTTATAAACGAGTATGGTAGCTAACTTTTCTCTCATCTTGTCAGTAATACCAATTCAATCTTGAAAGAAGTCGTTAAGTGTTGAAAAAAACATAAGGCATTCGAAAGGATTTCCCTGAATATATAATATAAAGATCAATAATGAGACGGCAGTGTGATTAGGAGATTCTAGTGTGGAGTACATTACCAAAAGTTATATCAAGTAATCACTGAGGTAATCATGGAATCCTGTTTTCTGCGTAAATGAATGCTAACATATTTTTAGTAAAATTGAGAACCACTTGGAATTGAAGGTTCAACTTGAGAATAATGGTTGTGACACTTTATGATTCTGAAAACATTGCAGGAGCATTTGGATTGTAGAGGGATCTGGTATTAATCTATTGTCAATTTCGACTTTCAATTGGCTAACAAGTGAAACTGTGATGCTACGTGTTTTGTTGTTAAATTCATAATGTTATCAAATACTGCTTAGTGTGAAATTATGTTGTCTTGAACAGGTTCTGTTATTAAAAGAGTTGATCTGCATCTTACAGCTAACTTTTGAGCTTTCTATTATCCTTTTCTGTGATGCCAAATATACCAATATAGTTCATGTGATTCCTGTTGACTGCCTTTCAGATAATCGCTACATTTTTTAATATGAGAAAGAAGCATGTTTTCTAAACTGTAATGCAATGCTAATCTCTGATGTGGTTTCGGAAACAAGGGGTGGCGCCTGGCGGCAGCAGCAGTGGTGATGGTTTGGAGTACAAAAGGTCACAATTCGGGGAAATTAGAATAAAATACATAAGTACTGTACAGTGCTTAAGAATACTTGGGGACCCATCCTTGTAGTAATGCAGATTTGGGTATGATGACAATCATGACATATGGTGTGGTTTGATAGTCTATGAGACAACATGAGATTTGTGTTTATTTTATGGAAATGGATGATACTCTACATACACCCCACTATAGCGTCCTAATATAAACTCCTCGTTCCCTCTCCAGAACCCTTTTTGGGCATTTTTATCAAAGACAAACTTTTGAGTCCTCTTATGCTTAAGCTTTTTAACTTGGATGTTGTGATCCAAATAATTTTTTTCTTACTTGGGAACACTTTGGGTGTTTGAACTATAAAGCTTTCGCTTAAGCTCTCATTCATTTTGTTTAATTATATTTTTGCTTTATCCCTTTAGTTAAGACGACATTCCTATTCTTTACAGTGCAGATCTGTTAGTGCAGATGAAATTTCTGAGCTTATCTTATCTGGAAAATATATTGCTATTGCTTTAGTTGACCAGTACAAACTGAGGTTAGAGTAGCCTTTTTATTTTTAATTTTTAATTTTTTTATTGACACGTGTGCGATATTTATTTAGGGATTCCATAATCATGAGTTTGCACGGATATCTTAATAAAGCTCATCAATATTGAATGCACAATTGTTTGCCCTATGTTTGTTAAATTTAAAATTTTAACTGTTCCCAATTATTTTGGATGCAGTCGTTCTTGGCTGAAGGATGTTTACGTCTCTGACTTCTATAGTGGCAGCCCTGGCTACACAGGTGAGGAATGAAGTTTTGTCTTGTATGGTTCTTCTCTTAAAATCGAATAGCAACTTGATAGTGCGATGTCCAATGTCTGTGTCCATGTCCATGTCCATACTCTCGTTATCTCCGTCATGTTGTGTCCTTGGTTCAAATTTTATTTACTAGTGCCGTAGTTTATCTTTCCATAACTTGTACTATTGTCTTCTCAGGTCATTATGTCATTATATGCGGTTATGATGCCATTACAAATGAGTTTGAGATTCGTGATCCCGCCAGTTCAAGGTTCTATCAGATACCTGCATTAGCTGCATGAATTCGAAAACTAACGCTCATATAAATGTTATAAAGCCTGTCATTCATATCGAACTGCATGTCTAATGAATTTTTTCTTTGGGAGAGTGGAACAATCCGTGTTTTGACCTGCTTGTATGGTCGAATAAGTAAGCCTGGATCACTTCTGACCAGTTTCTAATGAAATATCATCTCCATTGGACCTAAAGTTATTTTTCAAGTCAACTTGTTTCACACAGTCTTTTTGACATGTTTATATGAACTTCAATTAATTAACCCTAGAAGTTCTGCAGGAAGTTTGAGAGGATCAAGTCATCATGCTTAGAAGAATCCCGCAAATCCTTCGGTACTGATGAGGATATTCTTCTGGTAATTTTTCAATGCTTATGGCACCTTCTTTTTTTTTTTTTTTTTTTTTGCAGTGACAGCCAATAAGATTGATACTTATCTCAATTAATTAGCTCTTGGTGGGTCGAGTTATTTGCCTGCTAATTTGTGTTAGTTGTATAGACATCAATTCTATCAAGTAACTTATTGCAGTTGCTCGTGATCAAAATCATTCTTTGCATAATTCACAAGACAAGATGCCCCTAGTCTTCAAATTATGAGTTCTATTTCTTAGTCACTAATGGATTTCCATTGGATAGCAACAATAGTTGAGTAACTTAACTACTTATGCTAACTCATTATTTTGATTTCAATGAATGATCAGTTTTGCACAGTATTTAGGAACGACCTTTAACGTATGTTATCAGCCCTTTGACAAATATTATCGGCACGCGATCTTCAAGCTCCTAGCATTTTATGTCTGTTTCTTCTTTTTTTTTTTCCCTGATACAAGAAAGTGATATTTTGATGAAACAAATTCATTGACCAATGCTGCCCTCTTCTAAGAAATTGGGAAGATGTCATTTTTTTCTGAGAACACTGCAGCTTTTAAGCTGATGGACTAATGAAATCTTTGTTCTAATTGCAGATATCCCTGGAGAAAGGAGAGAATCAACAGAACGTCCCAGAGCCGATATCTTTGAGTCGATGTTAAACTTGTACGATCGGAGAACCGTTTCTACGTGTTTGTTGCTGCACATATCTACATTTCGCTTGTACATTACTGTATATTATCATTGTGTATAGTCATTCTAAACGAACATTCTCAGTTACTGTAATTGGATGATTGCACTATTTTATTAATGAAGTACATAGATGTTTTCTGGATTCTTATTGGAGTTTAGTTCCAGGGAAGTGATGGATAGTCATTCTAAACGAATATGTAATTGGATGATTGTACTTTTTTATTAATTTGTTTCTTTATTCATATTTGTACATGAGAATACCTCATCAGTTACTGCATTTCATTGTATGGGTGTATGTTAATTGGCTTCTATGAATCAAATGTACAAATTTTTCATCTTTTATATGTAAGAATAAATTTCTCTTTTCTTGTCTTTTCCTACTAATTTTTGATAGAAATTTTCAGTGGAACGATGGATCCATGGATATATAAATATATATCTATGAGCTAATGAGGTATTTCGACTGGAATATTTTTCTTGTGCATGTATGTTTTGGTATGCTTAAGAGTAAAAATTAAATTTTGTCAAACATATTTCAAAAATTACTTTCTATTTTACCAACAAAATTTACATTTATAAGTTATTTAAAAAGAAAAAAGAAAAAAACTTTAAAATTTATAACAATTATTATTTAATTAAAAGTAATTAGCTTTTAATTATCGCCTATACTAGTTCCATCTCTAATATTTTTCAAAAAACAAAATTAGTTGTGTCAATTAATAAGCCTATATATATATTGGAAATTATATAGTGCGGTGTCCACTGGGGCACGTGACGACCCCCTATTGGGGGGTTGTCAGGCGGGGTTCACTGGCCTATCGACAACGAATGCCCACCCGCCAAGTATGGTCCCCTCTTGGGGTCACCATATTCCTTCTGATATATATATATATATATATATACACAATAAAAAAGATTCGATATAAGGCTATAAGCATTCTCCTCCATATTCTACACAATCTTTATCTTTATAATAGGGTTAATAGCAAAAAACTTCCCTATCTTTGACATGTATTGTACAAAACGTCCTAACGTTGTGATTTTTTACGCTAAACGTCACAACCTTTACATTTTCTTGTTGGAGACATCATTTCTGTCAAATTTAACCCCATTTCACCGTTAATTTGGAATTGAACAGTAAATATTTAACACGTGTAAGGGCATTATCGTCAAAATCAAAAGCAGTCCATTCATATTTGGGTAATTAGCACAAAAGGTCCCTACGTTTGACACTTATTGTGGAAAAAAGTCCCTACATTCATTTTTTGGGCGAATAACGTCCCTACGTTCATTTTTTGGCGAATAACGTCTCTACCTTTAGATTTTCTTGCTGATTAGTCCCCAAATTTTACTTTTCTATCAATTTAGTCATTCTGTATTTGATTTAAAGGTAATTGTCTTCAAATGTGTATAACTTTTGATCCACAACTCCGAATTGCACTCCGTTTTTTGCATTGAACTCCAAATTCAACCATTTTTTTATAATATATCATGTGCTCATTTATTAAACATTTTGTTTTGAATTTTGTCTAGTAGATACTTATTTTGTTAGAGTATCATTAATTAACGTAAATTGATTTCTGTAAATTTTATTGAAATAATGAAATTTTAATTTTAGTGTGTGTTCGGCGGCCAGCGAAATTTATAATTGGATTTATTTGACTTTTTATTTTTTTAAGGTAAAATGTTTGGTTAAAAATTGGTATGTTAGCACCTGTTTGAGCCATATTATAATCTCAAATCACTTTTTGAACAACACACAATTCTTTTCTCCAATTTTTGAACAACACACATTTTCTCTCTTCAAATCACTTTTTAAAAATTAGAGAAAGAAAGTGTGTGATGTTCAAAAAGTGATTTGAGATTATAATATGGCTCAGCCTCAAACAAGGGCTAAACATACCAATTTTTAATCAAATATTTTACCTTAAAAAAATAAAAAAGTCAAATAAATCCAATTATAAATTCCGTTTGCCGCCGAACACACACTAAAATTAAAATTTCATTGTTTCAATAAAATTTATAGAAATCAATTTACGTTAATCAATGATCCCTCAGCAAAATAAATATCTACTATACAAAAGTCAAAACGAAATGTTTAATAAATGAGCACGTGATACATCATAAAAAATATGGTTGAATTTTGAGTTCAATGCAAAAAACGGAGTGCAATTCGGAGTTGTAGATCAAAAGTTATACACGTTTGAAGACAATTACCTTTAAATCAAATACAGAATGACTAAATTGATATAAAAGTAAAATTTGGGGACTAATCAGCAAGAAAATCTAAAGGTAGAGACGTTATTCGTTCAAAAAATGAACGTAGGGACGTTTTTCCACAATAAGTGTCAAACGTAGAGACTTTTTGTGTCAATTACCCAAATATGAATGAGCTGCTTTTGATTTTGACGAAAATGCCCTTGCATATGTTAAATATTTACTGTTCAATTCCAAATTAACGGTGAAATGGGGTTAAATTTGACAGAAAGAATGTCTCCAACAAGAAAATGTAAAGGTTGGGGGGGACGTTTTGTGCTATTAACCATTTATAATATATAAAAGTAAGGTAGTTCCTAAAAATAATTTTCCGTCCTTTTTTCTATTTCTATAAATAGTAAGGTCCCATAAAATTAAATAGTATGAATACAAAGTGGATGTAGGTCAAATGTGAATGCATTTATTACATTAATTAATTATATATATGTGTGTGTGTGTGTGTGTGTGTGTGTGTAAAAACTAAATAATGGTTAATATTTTTTAATCAATTTTAATTTTATTATCTTTATCATACTATCATACTAAATATAAAAGTAAGGTACTTCCCAAAAACAAGTTTTTGAACTTTTCCTGCCAAAACTGTCTTTCTGAAAATATAATTATTTCAATGAATCAGAATACTTTTGATAATTATACTATTATTTTGAAATTAAAAATATGCAATATGAGTGTCAAATTGAACATCTCAACGAGAACTATTGGAACACCCCAAGTTCAAAATCTTAAACCTAGACGTGTTAACTTCCCTTTACTTAAATGCGGAAACAAATCATTTAAAATCTCAACATTTTCATTTTCTATCATAAAATTTTATAGAAATTTCGACATAGCCCCCTCTATAAATTGGACATAGCCAACCTGTAGAGAGACGTCATAACCATTTTAAAACATGCATCCCAACTCATTCAATTCCAAATATCACCAAAACCATTTCAATAAATCTCAACATCCTCAACAATTTAATTCCAAATAAATAAACTTTAACAAATGAAATAAGAAGTAATTTAACCTCTAATACGACACCCATACTTATTCAAAGCCAACTTCAACCAAACAATTATCAATAATAATTGAATTAAGGAATAATTAATGAGAAACTGAAATAAATCTAATTTGACGTTATTAAAAAAATTGAAAGCGGGTATAGGCTGAGTCTGTCACCGAATGCTCTCCTTGTCTCATCTATCTTTCATCACCTGAAATATTGGGGAGGGATTGGGGTGAGCTAAAGTTCAGTAAGCAAACTTCATGCAAGTGATGCATGCTTATGACATGAAATACTTTAAACTTTGAAATATGTATGCCCATTCACTTTAACCTTTCAAAACTTTCAAACTTTTCAAGCTTTCACTTAACATTTCAAAATTTTTACTACATTTCATCGTGAGCTCACTTGGTGTATCTTCTAATCAATCAGATAATAGTGGGCAATTCTTATTTGGAACCAGATTAACATTCACATTTCCACTGCAAAGCGATTTAACATTCACTTTCCCACCGCAAAGCGGTCATTCACTTTATCCCACCGCAAAGGGCTCATTTCATTCGGGTACGCCGGTCCCTCGCTCCCCATTTCCCACTCGCATCTTTCATGACATAGAAGTACACCCATTCTTTCTTAAAAAAATTTAGGATACATAACTTTTGACAAAATTTGCACTTTGACACATTCCTTTCATTAAAAAATCTGACTTCCCCTTTTTGATGTCAATGCATGCTTAATGATGCAATGACATGATAACGTGCATACTTGAACATTTCCTTAAATACTCACACTTTCATAAAGTAAACGAAATTCATCAAAGTAAGTAATTTGCAAGGCAGTCATTTACACATTTCACATTTACATTCAGCTTTGATAAAAATAGGGGGAAGTTTACTTACTTGTTGTCCTTAATATTTACCCTTTTTAGGTTTGCAGGTGGAAGAATTTCGGATGCCCGTGACATCAATGTACCAAAAATCCTATTTATATCCATTCATAAATAAGACAAAACTTTTAGTTTAAAACACAACCATTAACCTTTTTGAACCAACAATACCCCTAACCAAAGTTAAAACTTCCATTTGATCCAAATGAGGTTTAAAGTTTTGTCAAACACTTCGCATGCCGTATCTTAAACACAAAATTCACTTTCATTGAGAGTTAGAAAACTTTCTCACCCTTTTGAATTTTAACTCAAATAATTATATCTAACTTAAACAAAAAATGTACAAAATATTAAAAAAAAAAAAACAACTCCAAACATTCATCAAATTCTCCAAATTGGAACTTTACAAATTTCAACTCATAATTAAGCACAAATAGTTAACTAAAAAATTTAAATTTATACTTTATCAAAACCTGAAAATCCACATCCATACAAACTCGAAAGCAAAAGATTAAACCATTCGACACAACGTTGTAAGCTTAACTATTAAGGTACATAAATCAAAACCAAGGTTTGAAAGAACGTACATGCCTTTACACTTTTCCCAAAAGATTTAGAAATTACAATTATTACTCACGTTCACACTAAAATTACAAGTAAGCTAATTAAATTCCCAAATTCCATAATCCTTTCAAATCTGAACTCTGAAGATAAGCCATACATATAAGTTATAGTACTAAATTCCTATATTTCGAAATCTGAAACTATTATTCACATCTACCGTTAAAACTTTTCGCCAAAACTATAACACAATTAAATCTTACTTTGAATCAGAATTATAACTATTATAATTCAAATTTAACTATAAAAAGTCAATTAAAATGATCAATTTGAAATTTATAAAATCTGAAAGTTTACACCAACACCCACGTAGAATATACACACACACACACATATACTACTATCATAAGATTCCCAATTTCAAATTAACATTTAACACGTGAAATTCAATTAAAAGTTCTGAATCAAAAATTATAATTGCCCATGTAACCATATATACATACTGATATATACATACATATATGCACAAAAATCAATATATATATATATATGCATCTTTATCCCCAAATGTGTTTGTGCATGAACTATTGTGTGCGCGTTTGGCGTGCCCTGTGTGTTTTGTGTTGGGTGAGTGCGCTGCCGAGGAGAAGGAAGGAGGGAAGGGAAGGGAAGTATTACCGTGATGGTGGTGCAGGCGACGTCGCCGGCGGAAGGGCTGAGCGACGGCGATCGAGTGTGTGAGGCGAGAGGGAGACGAGGGACCGAGCGTGAGAGACAGAGAGGCCGAGAGTGAGATAGAACCGAGCGAAAACATCGGGTATGAGGGTTTAGGTTAGGATTATGAATCTAATCTTTCGAAATTTGCAAATTGGTCCCTCAAGTCTCCTCCTTTGTTTAATTACGTGAGTAACTTCCAATTAACTCTTAAAAATGTCACTAAACTTTTTCCCCCAATTTTAATAAATACAAATTAGGTCACATACAATTTAATAAAAATTGAAATCGAAATCTTAACAATTAAAGTATGAAACAATGTATAAACTTTCTAATTAGTACATTGATCGGGGTGGCATCCAAGTTCTTCCATTGCAAAATAAATCAAACTTCAAACAACAATAATTATATTCCAATAATTTAGAGCGACATTAACATAAACATTGCGAAAAATCAAGGAAACACATAAATTCAAAGACGATATTACAACTATAATGCGAACTCACAAGTGAGAATCAACTGTAAACCCGTCATCCCTAAAATCACATCAAATATTCAAGGTAAAACTTTATTTTATACATTTTATTTTTTCTCAATGTCCCACTATTTCAAAATTGTTTTATTTAAGTCCTACAATGATATTTATAATTTCTTAACTAAATTTAATTTGGTCATAAATAATTAATTTCAATTGGAGTTGATTTTCTTATCAAATTAAAAGAAAATAATAAACATCCAACTTTTTAAGTAAATTCAATTAAGTCCGAATAGTTTTTGCAACTTCATATTTTGATCTATTTATTTTTCATTTTAAACTTAATTTAATTTATTTATTTACTCATTTGTTCATATAGTTTTATGTTTAAAACTATAGATTTACATAATCAAAATGTGCAAATATATATTACAAACTTTAACATTTAGTTTAACTAATTTTTTTTCAAAATAAAAATAAAACGCATGTTAGCAAGCTCATTCTATTTCAAAATAGAACGTGGTTAAACACGTGTATTTAAAACATTTAAAAAAAATTCGATGACATGACCATTTGACTAATAGGTAGAAAATGAAAAGTTACGTTTTATTGGAAATTTTGATTAAGTTTTGAATATTTTTAATATTTCGATAGTTCGTATATATGATTTTTTTATTTTTTTTAAATTTCTATCAATGGTAGTGGTTTCACATCGTAGATCGATTTTAACGTAACTTAACTGTTTGATTTTCGTTTTTGATAATTGATTTTGTGAAAAATGATTTTTTTAGAATGTGTAAGTAAAAATTAGTATAAAAAATTGTGATTTTCTAAAGAATGTGTGATTGAAAATGAATGTTTAGAAAAAATGATTCTTGAAAAATCAATTTCATACGGATAAGTGATAAAATATTATGTCTTATGTGTTAAACGACCCTGCAGCCTTTATAAATTGAGATGTATAGCTGATTTCTTGGTATAACATTCATTTAAATATAGGACCACGTATATTTAATTCGTAATGTTAAGGTAAATATGAAATGAAATATTTGTTTAATAGATATTTAAATATCGAATATTGTATTAGGATAGTTAGTACCAATTCTAATAGTACTATTCGGTAATGAGAAATTAATTTGTGATAATTTATAAATTATATTTTGAAAAGATTAATTACGTCGATAATCATTAAAATTGAATAATTCTACAAATGAGTTATGCAAATGGTCATTGAAATTTTTTTTACTGTAAGTCATTCAAGTTCCTAACTATTACAATCGTGGTCACTTGATAAAAAAAAATTGGTCTCTATTAGGTACACTTTATTCAAAACATTATTTTTAAAAAACTCATTTTCAACCAATATTTTATTGATAAAATAATCTACATAAAAATTCAAAAAAATTCCTACTTTTTAATAATTTATTCTTCCAAAATTTACTGTTACAAATTACATTATTTGAAATAAGGGGTCTCAAATAGGGGTTTAAATACACATTCTCCAAAAAAACACTATTATAAAACTCATTTTGTAGATAATAAGGGTTCAAATAAGGACTAAATATGTTTGAATGCAAATTTTTAAATAACAGCGTTTTTCAGGTCTCGAAATTTATTGGTCTGCCTTTCCCTCTTGAAAATATATTACATTTTTTTTAATTCGTAAAAGTGAAAAAAAAAACTTTGTCAATATCATATAAATATTTTTTCCTTTAAAAATAGAAAATGAAAGAGGATGAAATACGAGCATTCATCGATCTATTTTTTATTTTTATTTTCGTTTTTTTTAAAGTAATTTTTCATTTTCGTTTTGATAAAATTATAAGCGTATAAAATTACTTCTCAAAAATAGGTACTAACTCATTTTCCATCTAAAACATATTTCTTAAAATTGTAAGTAGTATTAATTAACTATTTATTATTCATTTTGAACAAAATTTAAATTTAAAATAATCCAATTGAATGCAAATTTTTAAATAGTAGTGATTTTTAGGTCCCGAAATTTCTTTGTATGCCTACCCCTCTTGAAAATATATTACATTTTTTTTTTTAAATTCGTAAAAGTGAAAAAAAAAAACTTTTTCAATATCACAGAAATATTTTTTCCTTTAAAAATTGGAAATCAAAGAGGATAAAATAAGAGCGTTCATCTATCTATTTTTTATTTTTCATTTTCATTTTGATAAAATTATGAGCGTATGTTACAGATATCCGTTTCTAATTTTTAATTAAATATTCATTTCATATGTTAACATATAAATCCAATATATGTGAGTAACAAATGATCGTGTATCGCACGAGTGTAAGACTAGTCTTATTATTATTATTATTATTATTATTATTATTATTATTATTATTATTATTATTATTATTATTATTATTATTATTATATATATATAAACAGAAGTGCCGTCAAAAAAATTTTCCCGCCCATTTTCAGTTTCTATTTTTGGAATTTTTTTTTTTCAATTGAATTTCCGGAATTGAGAAATGAGTTGTTGACAATTAATAAGACATTTAATGTGGGAAAAGTGTGTAATGCATTGTAAATAGGCACTTGACTACATGTATTGAATGCTAATAATTTGTCTATTCGTATTCTCTCTCTCTCTCTCTCTCTCTCTCTCTCTCTCTCTCTCTCTCTCTCTCTATATATATATATATATATATATATATATATATTTCCTGCAATTTTTATGGATCCTACAAGAAATAATTGTTGACATAACATTTATTTATATTCCAATTCATTCACTTCACTCATTAATCCATCCAAATTTGTAATTGTTTTAACACCGATGAATCATTTCATTGTACGTGTTTTTCATATTTTGAAAATCAAGCTAATTATATTTAGGTAACAATATTCATACAACACATTTTTTTTAAATTTACACCATAATTTAATTGCAAGATAGATCTTCGATGTTTGTTTAGTTTTGCTTTTATATTCTTACCATTTTTTAATCGCATTGTTATTTATAACATTCAATTAATTAATAAATTTTATTTCTAATTACAAATTCTATTCAAATATTCTACTAATTTGCATTGAAAGGAAGTGCAAATATTTTTTTTTTAACTTTTGCATTAATTATTTATTTTGATTATTTAAAAATATGAGAGATAAATAAGTGTTTTTCGTCAACAAAATAAATATATTGAATGAAAATCGTCTCAAAAGACAAGATGTGAAAATTAATAAAGAGTTGGTGATAAAAAAATTACAAATTTTTTTAATATAACTATTATAATTTGAAGTAGTTTTATTGTTTGTTCTTTTTTGTTTAGTTAAAAATATTAGTGACAAATAAGTTTGTTTGCATTAATATTCATCATTAATTGCTTTATAAAAAATAAATTTTATAAAGAAATTAATACATTTGGAAAACTACACATTAACTTTGAAAAACAAAAATAGCTTTACTTTTTCGTGCATTATTTGTGCATTAATTAGATTAATAATTTATTAAACTTTAATATTTGTTCTTTTTTGTTTAGTTAAAAATATTAGTGACAAATAAGTTTGTTTACATTTCTTAATAGATTTTTTTTCCAGAAAAAAGTAATTTTTTTTTTTTTTTAAGAAAACGGTGACTATTCATTTTTTTTAATTATTTGAATTAAACTTGCTAAATCAACGTAAGATGTACTAATGATAATTAATAATTTATTGAAACTAAAACTAATTATTATGTCATCACATTAATAAAATTTGAATGGTATTATGGAAATCATTTTACGTAGTGAAATTAATTACTATGTTATGGATAACGTGTTGACTGTATTTGACCCCTGTTAGAGACCCATTATTTGGAATAATGTGGTTTGAAATAGTAAAATTTTTGGAGATGTGTAGTTAAAAATTGAAGAATATTTTTGGACTTATGTGTAGATTATTTTATTGGTATAATGTGTGGTTGAAAATGAGTTTTTAAAATATGAGATTTAAAAATAATAGGTACCAAACTGGCTCCGTTTGGTAATACTGTTTGGTTTATAAACTTGTTTATTTATGATTTTTAGGTAAAAAATAGTGATTGAAAATTTGAGAGAGAAAATATGTGTGGTTAAAAAATTGATAGAAAATAACTAATTATTTATGTAACATACGTATTGAAGAGCCAACTCATTTATTGACATATTAGGAAGTAAAGTTTCAACTGATTTTATTTATTTATTTTCAAAATATATTAATTTAATTTTTTTATTTCTAATGTAACAAATTTATATAGCATATATTTAGTTATTTTAAAATATATTAATCCAAAATTTTCATTTTCAATACAACATATTTACATAGATATGATATGACATTTATTTATCTTCAAATATAATAATCCAATTTTTTTATTTCCTACATAACTTATGTTATTGAGTTTGAAACTTTAAAAAAGACAGAACTAATCAAAATAAAAAATTCTACATATACACTCAGTGTATCGCATCACTCAAAGTTTGACACTTAATTAAATTTTTTATATTAGATTTATTTTAACTTTTATTTACTTTTTTCTCTGAAAATTTGCCTACCTTATCACTTATTTTCCTTTTAATATGTTATAATTTTTAATTAACTTTATTTTTTAACATGTTGCTTACATATATTTTATTCGAAATCCAATATATTAATTAATATATTTTATTTTTCTTTGTTTTTCAAATATATTAATACAATTTTTTTCATTTCCTATATAACACATTTACATAGATATCACATTATTTATGTTCAAATATATTAATCTAATTTTTTCATTTTCAATGTAACACATTTAAACATAGTACATTTATTACAACTATTTTCTTTATATATATATATATATATATATATATATATATATATATATATATAAGTAGAAGTGAGGAGAGATGGTCAATAAATGCAAATTTCCCTCCAAAATGACTCTCTTTCATGACTTCTATTTTTATATGTACTAGTATTCACACCCGTGCATTGCACGGAACAAAAAAATTATAATTATTAATTAATGAATAATTAACTAAATATATTCAATAATTAATGGAAATGTGAGAAATACATAACAAAAACAATTAAATTCATATATTATGGGAAAGAATATGAAGAAACAAAAAAGTATTCAATAGCAAAAAATTTAAACAATTACGATTCATAGTCATTGCATACAATACAATTAAAAAGAATGTGGAATAGAAATGTATATTATAGGAGAATATATAGTTAAAAAGTAGATATTTTTTTTATATCATGTATAGAATACCTCATTGATAAAATATAGTTAAAAACGAATTTTAAAAAATGAGATGTGAATTAATTAATGCCAAACATAAATTAAAGAATGATCACAGTAAAAAAATGTTTTCCCAAAGAATGAATAGACACAATTTCTTTATTGGATTTTATTATATCAATCCTTAAAATTTAGGATATTAAAACTTTCCAATTTGATCGTGCAGAACATCAATTAATACATGAAAAGGAATTTCACGTGTATTAAATTTATTTATGGAAAATAAAAATATTTTTTTTATTTCTTGCGTTAATGTTGCTCAACGTTACAAATAATATTTTTGTAGATATTTTTAGTAATGTCAAAATATAATAATGATAAAAAAAACAATTTCTATTTCACAAAAGGAAATTGTTTTTTTTTTTTTTTTAACATTCTTGAATGTTACATAATTTGTCCTTGAAATTCATATAAAAGTGATCCAACTAATGAATCAATGCATTATATAATTGATTAAACAATTTGTTAGTACCAATACACTGATCCTCGTATAGTGGGAAATGAGTGCCAATGCATGGTGCTGATGTAGTTGGTATTTAATAATTTTAAGTCAAACATATAAATGTCATATTTTGACCCCAAAATAAAAAATAAAAAATGATGTCAGCAGTTTTGGGGGAAAAACATGGCCAACTATCATTTTATTATATATACTAGTGTTACACCCGTGCGATGCACGGTCATTTGTTACTTACATATATCAAATTTATATTTTAACATATGAAATTAATACTTAATTAAAAATGAGAAAGGAATGAAGACAATTAATTACAAATGTACATTATACATAACTTAATTTTTTTCAATTTTTTTACGATTCGTATGTTTATCGTTCCAGAAATTTCTTTAAATATTGTAATTTGAATTGATTTAAAACTTAAAATGGAAAAGAAAAATTACATTTAAATAAAATTTGTAATAAGTGGAAAAAATAGATTTATCTGTGATATATGCTCATAATTTTATTAAAACGAAAAGGTAAAGAAAAAGAAACATAGATTGATGAACGTTCTTATTTTATCCTTTTTCATTTTCTATTTTTAAATAAAAATATTTATACGATATTGACAAAGTTTTTTTTTTTTTTTTTATCTTTACGAATTAAAAAAAAAAATCATTGATTTTAAGTAGTAAATGATTATTAAGTTTTCCACATTTTTTCACAAAAAAAAAAATAAATAAATAAATAAAATTGAAGTTGTTGTTCAAGAAAAAATTGATATTATTTTTTTATCGAAAATAACAGATATTTGCACATTGTTTGGAGTTGCGTTGTTAAGTATTAAAATGAACATCTTTAATAATTTCAATTTCATTTCTCATTGCACTAAACGCATCATCATTTTGACAAAATTGGCGTGTTTTGTTTAAAAAATAAGGAAAATAAAAAATATTAATTAATATATTGTATTTCAAATAGAATATATGTAAGCAACGCATTAAAAAATATAGTTAATCAAAATTATAACGTATTAAAAGAGAAATAGGTGATGAGGTAGGCAAATTTTCAGAGAAAAGTGTAATTAAAAGTCAGAAGAAAATTTATATAAAAAATTTAATTCAAGTGCCAAAATTTGAGTGGTGCGGTATACTTAGTGTACATGCAGCATTTTTTTTTTTTTTTTGATTAGTTTTGTATTTTTTAAAGTTTCAAATTTAATAACATTTTATATTGAAATTTTATTTAATATAATTGTATAATCAAGATATTTTTAAAATTATAATTTAAAAATTATATATTCCGTGCATCGCACAGGTAGACAACTAGTTTTTATTAATAGACTTAGGGTTGTTAGGAGTGCAAAAACCTCAAAACCTAATTTGTGTGGGTGGGGGTGTGTGTGTGTATATTTTCCAAATTTTTGGAGAAGAACCGAAATGAATAACTAAATTCAACGAAAACTTATTATTGATTTGAAAGAATATGATATCAAAATAAATGGTGGATAAAAGTGCCAAATAAAGCCTCTATTCGATCTCCACTATTTTTAATTAATTTTTTTATAGTAATCATATTTAACAATAAAATATTTTACACATAAATTCAAAAAATTTCACTCATTTCAACCATACAATATCCTATTGCGGAATAAAATGCCTCACTTAATCCACATTTCACTTTGTGATTTGCCGTCGTGTGTGCAGTGAATTGTGCTTGTTGGGGACAATTGTGAATCATTGATCTAATCCTATAATTGGATTTTAATTTTAGTCTTACACTTGTCCTAGACTAGTCAATCCTACTATACCTAAAGGGAAGATTTGAGTTAGATAAGAAGATGAAAACTTCTCTTATTCTCTAGTTTTGGCAAAAGTTGAAAGGTGAGAGATACAAGTGGGAGATGAACAATATCTCCGATAGAAATTCTTTCTATCTCGACTAGCCTTCAAGGGAGAAATTTGGCGTTCCTGGTGCTTAAGCTTGTCTTCGATCTGAGTTCAAGCATTAGGAGGCTATTGAAAATCATCTTCTTCTTACCTGAGAGCTCAACAAATGGTATCAGAGTCAAATAGTTGCTTAAAGCTGTAGAAGAAGAAGAAGACTAAAAACAGTGAGGCGCAAAAGGTCATAAAATTGTGTAGAAAGTGAAAAGAGAGGAAACCGACCAGAAAAATGTCCAAAAACGGTGAGAAGGAAGAAGTGGAAACCAGGAGGACGGAGAACCAACCAAAACTGTGAAGGCAGAAGCTGGAAAATAGACGGAACAAAGAGAAAAAGTAGCGGACAACCAATTTGGTTACATTGACTGTCTTTAAGAATTCCGACCTCCAGCCAAACAACCTAAGAAATACTACCACCATCAGAACTGCATAGTCAAGGAGAAGGCTAGACCAATATTTGGAAAGAAAGTAACAGATTTGACCGGAAATAAAAAAAACGAAAATTGAACCTTCAATCAGCGATTCCGACATGAGAAAACTCAGATCGCAAAACCATCACTACCACTATGATTGCAAAGCTGTCGGTGCTGATCACGTTTATGGGTGGCAGACTGTAGCTGCGACGGCAATTCGGCGAGGCATTTTAGACAAAATCTTCTGCAAAGTCTATTGGTTCCAAATCTGAAGTCCGTTTTGCAAAACTAAATTCGCATATCTCAATTATACGGATATAGAAAAGTTTGCTTGGTTTGTATTGTTATCCATTAGTTTAATTGTAGTAATTCATGTTTTTGTTGGTAGAACGAACATTGGTTTTTTTTAGAATCTTGACTACTTGCTATATGTCTTGAAATTGTTGTGTGTTACTTGGGATTATATTGTTAGTGTGATCATTTTGAAGAGTAATTTTCTGTATAAATTGGTTTGATATTGCATTTGTGTGTGGGTAATTATATTGTGTAAACTTGTATGAATTTTCATTATTGGCAATATGGGTTCTCGGTTGATTGTTACAATTCAATGGTAAAGGAGATTATTCCATTTGGTAGCAAAAAATGAAAGCTATTTTAATTCAACAAAGAGTTTCTAAAGCATTTGAAGATCTAAGTACTTATTAAAAAGCATTAATAGATAAATCAGATGAAATTGCTTAGATGAATGAGATTACATATAGTTCTATCATATTACATTTATCTGACAATATAATGGGACAAGTTGAACAACATATGACTGCTAAAGATTTTGCTAAAGATTTGTGGGAAGTACTTGACAAACTTTTTTTGACAAAATTTTTAATAAACAAAATTCACTTAATTCAAAAACTTTTCAACTTTAGATTAGATCAAGGAAAGGATCTTGAATCCAATATGGGTGGATTTAATAGTCTTTTCTAGTGTTTGGCTCACAATGGTAAGAAACTTTATGATGAATATCTTGCTGCTATATTGTTAAATGTACGCCTGAGCCTTATAGAGATGTTAGATATTTTATCACATATGCTAGGGATTATGTGACCTTAGATATTGTGGTTGAAGCTCTAACGGCTAGAGAGTTAGAGATGAAGAGATATTCGAGGGGTAGTAGTTCGAGGGAAGAGAGTTTGTTTGGTGGTTTTAGGGGGAGGAATGAGTCGAGAGAAAACTATTTCCAAACTAAGAAAGGTAGAAGAAAATCAAATGGAAAGTCTAAGTCTAGATATAAGAATGGTAAGAAATGCTACAATTGTGGTAAAATGAGACATTTCAAGAGAGACTGTGATGACTTTAAGAAAAAAACATAGATCTCAACAGAGTGTTGACCAAAACTTAGTTACTATAGGTGATGCATTTGATAGTCTTCAAATGATGATCGTGGCATGTGATGACAATAATGTAAACGATGCTCTTGATAGACCACATGTTATGAATGTGTCTGAAATTAATTTTGACAGCGACTGAGTTTTAGACTCAGGTGCCACTGTCCATATGTGTCATATTAAATTTTGATTTTATAACTATGGAGAAGTTAAGCATATGAAAGTATACTTGAGGGATGACTATACACAAAATGTGGAAGGAGTAGGTGATATTACTATTAGGATGCATGATAGCACGATCAGGCCTCTTTTGAATGTTATATATGTATCGGGCATTGCGAGGAGCCTTGTTTCCTTAGGCATATTGGAAGATGAGGGTCACAAGTACATGTCTCATTTTGGTACTACGAAGGTTAGTAGATGTTCTCCAGTAGTTATGAAAGGTCATAAGAGCAATGAATTGTATATCCTTTAAAGTAAATTCTTAAATGCCAATGAGTCTGCATTATCTACAATTCATGAAGATAGATAAGATCATTGGCATGAGAGGCTGGGACACACTGGGAAGAAGTAGGTGAAATGTCTTAGTGATCAGATTTTGCTAGGAAATGATAGTGTTATACCTTAGAGAGAGAGAGAGAGAGAGACGTGTGTTCTATGAAAGTCACATAGACGTAGGGATGACAAAAAAACTCGAAAGACCCGAAACTCGGAGGACCCGAAATGATCCGCCTCGAAAATTACCTGCCCCGTCGGGTCCGCGGGGCGGGTTTCGGCGAGGCCCAGACCAGCCCCGTGACCTGGTAAATTTTTTTTTTTTTTAAATATTGAAATGAGAAACTAAAATAAATTTGATGAAATCCAGAAGAACTGAACCTTGGTGAAATTTTGGGATATGAGAATATACAACCACTAAACCATTATATTGTTTATTGATTTTTTTCCTTTAAATATATACATATTATCTTTAAAGTTCAAATTTAAAAACTCTAACTAGTTCGACGCCTAAGTTTTCACGTAAAATTTCATTACCAATTATTAAAAAAAAAAATTAATATTTTCGGGTCATTAGCGGAGCAGGAGGTCGCCCCGACCCAACCCGCGAACAGTCACGGGTCGAGGAGGGGCGAGGTTACACGTTTTCGGGTTAGGGGCTGGGCGGCCCCGACTTGCCCCGAACCGACCCATTGCCATCCCTACATAGACGTGTGTTCTATGAAAGTCACACATAGTTAGTTTTGGGATAGGTGAACACAACATTAAAAGAGAATGCAAATAGTCATTTAGAATCTTTTCACGCTAACAAATAGTCATTTTTTTGAGAGTTGTACACCTTGATTCTAGGCCTCTCATTCACATAAAATAAGAAAATAAACAATAAAAAAAGAATTATAGCACTAAAAACTAACACCCGAATACACAATTTTTACAAATATAATTCAATTTCAATTATGATCAATTACGTGAGACTCTTTGTATTCTTTATTTTAATGATTAGAATATTCTTATTATTATGTTAATTAATTAGCCTCTATTTGGTAGTACTGTGTGATTTATAAACTGATTTATTTATAATTTTGAGGTAAAAAGTAGTTGTTGAGAATTGAAGAGAGAAAATGTGCATGGTAAAAAGTGATTTGAGAAATTGTGTGATTTATAAACTGATTTATAAATCAGTTATTTTTACCAGACACTTGCTTACTTACATCCGTTTCTTGAAATTTCAAATAGATTAAATAAACCAACAATATTTGTGATAATAATATATATATTTTTTTTTTATAATTTTTACTATTCAAGTGTCAGATGATAATAATATTTTTATAATTTATATATTTTTTATAAAACGAATGAACTAAAATAAATCTTCAATTACCCGATATATTATTTTTATTTAAATACTATGTATTAGCTGATTATTATTTAAATTATCCCTTTTTTCCAAACTACATGCTCATTTTATTATTTTCCTATTTATTTCAGCATACACAAGTTTGACAAATAGAGCCTGTTTGGTAATGTGAAAATTTTTATTTTTTTAATTTTTTATGGATGTATGGTTTAAAAATATTGAAAAGTTAAAAATTGTGGATTTAACTAAGAATGAATATTTGAGATTAAGTTTGAAATGTTGTGATGAATTTTTTTGCTTTATCAAACAAGCTCATAATAAAAAAAAATTTAAAAATATTGAAGTCGCAATTATATGTTTTGATATAATTATGTCGTGCATCGCACGGGTGAAAAGTTGTTATTAACAACAAGTCCACCAAACGAGGCTTAAATTTTTTATTATTTTACTTTGGATTTTGTATGATATGGCGACACATATGTAGGAATGGCAATGGGTCGGGTTCGGGGCGGGGCCGACCCGCCCCGAACCCGAAATGGGCAACCCCCGCCCCGCCAACCGACCTGAATTTTATTTTATTTTTTATTTTTTTTTGTAATGAAATTTTAGATGAAAAACTTAGGAGTCGAACTAGTTAGAGTTTTTTAGTTTGAACATTAAACATAATATGTATATTTGAAGGGAAAAAAAATCATTAAACAATATAATGGTATAGTGATTATGTATTCTCATACCCTTAAATCCTACCAAGGTTCAATTCTTCTAAACCTCATTAAATTTATTTTTAACTTTTAATTTCTCATATATATATATAATTAAAAAAAAAAAAAATTCTCGGGTCCGCCTCGAACCCGCCCCGAAATGCTGTTCGGGGCGAAAAACCCGCCCCACGAACCCGACGGAGTGGTAATTTTCGGAACAGGGCGTTTCGGGTCCTCCTAATTTAGGGTCGTTCGAGTTGTTTTGCCATTCCTACACATATGCCAAATGTATCAAGGAGGTGGACATGTGTATCTAGTGTCAACCGCCATTGCCATTTGCCACCGTTCCACAGGTCCACTTCTTGCATATGTTAAGACCATTTTCCCACACATTTGTGGGTAGGAGTGTCGAATTTTATTTATTTTTTTAATTGGAAACCGAAGCTGATTTTAAGAAAGGGGAAATCGATCTATTTTCAAAATCAAAAGAGAAAATAAGACCAAATATATTAACTTGAGTGATTATTTGATATTTTTCTTATCATTCTACAAGTTGTAACTTGTTCTCCACCTAGAACCATTTGTCCGTCTACAATTTGACTTGCATTATGAGTATGCAAATTTTATAGATCCAACTTCTCAACTAAGCAGCAGATTCTTTGTAATTTGTCATTTGCATGCTTTATTATTTACTGTTTCGTGAATCAACTATTGCAATTAGAATTCTGTTTTTTGACCTTTGAAGCAATTTTTTTTCCCCAGTTGAAATGCTTTTTCCAATTATGAAGTTGTTTTTTCAAATTTTTATAGATTTATTTTTAAAATTGACCTGTTGTTCTTCACATTTAGTTGCTAATTTTTCAATCTTAGCTACTTTTTTTTTGGGCATATATTTAGGTATTTGCATCAAATTTAATTTTTTAAATATAAACGGGAAAAAACGAAAAATAACTGAAATCGAAACCGTTCTATTTTTGGGGTTGAATGGAACTAAACACACCAATGCCCACACCTACATTTGGGTCCTATTTTTTGAAATATAATTTGTGAAATATATATATTTTTTAGATTGTGTGATAAAAAAATAGGTATTTTATTAAAAAAAAATAATTAAAAATAAGAACATAAAAAATGGACTGAAATGGACAAAATTATCACCTTCTTTGAGCCCCATATTCACCAAAAATTAGCTTTGAAATAATTTTTGGATATTGGAGAATGTGTAGTTAAAATGTAGGGAAAATTTTTGAATTCTCGTACAAATCATTTTAGAATTAAATTCATGATTACAAACATTTGAATTTGAAGTGTTTGTAATCAGGTGAATTGTAATTTATTACAAAAGTATCGAAAGTAGTTTGCAATAGGAGGAGAGTTGAAAAAGGGATCAACAGTCTTTCTTCAGTTGGCTACTGGCACAAGAGGGTAGTGCCTTACCGCACAACAAGCGGACGCGTGGTGGATTGCATTCTTCTTAAATAAGCAAGACAAGATAAGGTAGATCTTCAAATAGCTAGTCTTACTATATATAAAAGATTAAATGTTCAATTGACACTATTCATCCATCCAATTTTCATTAAATTGGCACTATTCATTTAATCTAATTGCAAGTAAACACTATTTATCCAATTTTGACACTATTTATTATCCAATTAAACATTATATGCTAGCAACAATTGAATGCACCAATTGCAAGTAAACATTATTCATTCAATTAAACACTAAACGAGAATAATTGGATACACTATTCATCAATCAAACACTAATCAGGCAAATTGCTCGAACTTTTCATCAATTTAGGCACTATTCATCCAATTAAACACTATGCGGACAACAATTGAATGTACTATTCATCCAATTAAACACTATGCAGACAATAATTGGATATACTATTCATCCAATTAAACACTATGCGGGTACATTGCACGGATTTTTCATCATTTTAGGCACTATTCACCAAATTAAATTTAGGCAATATTAATCAAATTAAACATTATGCGGACAACAATTGGATTTAATACATTATTCGCTTACCTGTCCAAAGATTATATTGAACATCTTTATGGAGACCTTCTCATGTTCCTATTTTTATCATTTTGTGTTACTTATTTTTTTCATTAAGTTAATTATGAGAGTTCATATACAGTCGTAATAGCAATATCTTAATATTGATGTGAAGCTTTCACATAATACTTTGTCACATTATTTTAGAATTACTAAACTGTAGTAAAAATTTTAGTCATTTAAAATGATCTATTAGTAATGTATTTTATCTTTCATTAATTTGTCCTTTCGTTTTCCTTTTTAATTTGTCCAAAATTATAAGTTACTTTCCTTATTGAGATTATATTAATGTCTTAATTTTTTAAATATACCCCTATTTAATATGCATTGTTATCAACACATATGAATTACTTATTATTTAATGTATGAGTATATTTGGTAAAATGTAAGCAAATTTATAGTTCCAACATATAATAATTATGTTTTTTTAATCCGTGTGAAAATAGAAATGAGGCTATTTTTATGGGACAAGGGGAGTATCAAACAATAAATCATTATTGAAACTTCTCTAATAGGAAAATATTAGCAATATGTGTGCAACACACGCACCAAAACTAGTATAAGAAAGCAAAGCAATAACTTCCCTCAAGATCCATTTACCCAGGCATTGTGCGAAAAGAGGAAATTTTTCGTAGTAAGCCGAGTTTGACTCTATCACTTGACATACAGCCCTCTATGTAGCTCTACCAACAAAATTAGATCATTTGTAATTTTTAAATTATAATTTCTTAAATGAGGATATAAATTTGTAATTGATTATTAGACAATATCTAACCACATCGTGACAAATCGATATAAGTAGCTAAACAACTTGCTATACCATACAAATGCATCTTCGATTGAACCATAAGTTAAAAACTGGCGGTGTAATTAATTACAAATTTGTAATTAATAATTAAACAGTATATAACCACATTCTGATAAATCGATACAAGTAGCTAAACAACTTACTATACCATACAAAGGCATCTTCGACCAAAATGTTAGTTATAATTTGACAGTATGTAATTAATTATAAATCTACACATGGATATAATTTCTAAATTTGTAATTTATTAATCTGTCGTTACCACCACAGTCATCGTTACCACCTCTGCGGTCGTCGACCACCGCAGACAAATTTCATGACACATTAGCTTGTTCTCTTTGATGTTTCGAACATTGATTCGAGCTCCATTTTTCATGTGATGTCTGCTTTGTTAAAGATTTGGAATCCGTTGAGCCTTTACTTGAAATATTCTTCTCTCTCGCCACTAATTTGCACAACAAGCAAATAAATGAAAACATGGCATACTATGGAAGTTGCAGCAGGTCACAACAACAATGTTGCGGGCGTGATTTTTGGACCATACTATATTGTCATCAAGAGAGATTGCTAGAGTGATTGGATTTAAATGGAGTAGAGAAATTTTGTGAGGAGAGAGAGAAGAAGAAGGAGAAATGGTTAGAGAGAAATGTTTACTTCATTTTTTGTAAGTGTAGAGTGAGAAACGAATTTTTTAATTAATACCAATTTTGTTAAAGAATTTTTAATATCCTAATTTATAATAATAAAATTTTATAGTGTATTGTTTGGATCATCCCCTCGCTTCCCTCTTTGCAAATTCAAAACCAAAATTGATTTGATTTTCGAATTATTGGCTGCGTCCCAAAATAAGGATGAAGCCTTACGCTCAATTCGACAATATTATAGCAATTATAAATAAATTTATTTATATTTTTGAAGTAAAATACGTGATTAGAAAGTGGATAGAGAAAATATATGTGATTAAAATGATTTGATAAATTGTGTTTATAATTGTAATAATTGCTTTAAAAAATATAGACTTAGTGCTTATTTAAGCATGTGTTTGTTAAAAGTCAAATTTTGGTTTCTAAACATGTTTATAAACTACACAATTTTTCAAATCACTTTTTAATTATACACATTTTATCTCTCCAATTTTCAATTACTACTTTTTACCTCAAAATCATAAATAAATCAATTTATAAACTAAACAGTATTACCAAACGAAAGCTCACATTTTTCACAATAATCCTCCATTTGATACTCATTGTTATAATTTAGGCAAATTTAGGAATAATTAGGTAAAATATTTTGAATGAAAATTACTCTTATACCCCTGTAAAATTTATATATTACGATTATGTCATTGTCCAATATTACGATTATGCCATTGTCCACCCCTATAAATAGGGGCCTATATTCATTATGAAATATTAAGAATAAGAAATTCTCTCTGATTCTCTCTATACTCTCTATTGTTTTACAACACGTTATCAGCACGAGTCTCTAGCCAATTGAGTAATAATGGGAGTATGCTCTACAGTTGCATCTAAATGATGAACCTCTGTATCAGAAACCTGATTATTACTAATCAATGTTTCATTTTCTCTCGAACTGAAAAGAATGATTCCGACCAATCCAGATATCCGATCGACGATCAGCCACCGCCATCAGAACGAATTTGTCAAGGACAAGCCTCGCCTGAAATTTGGAGATAATCCGACGGCTGAAACAGAAGATATCGACCGGAGAAGAAAAGTTGAAAAAACCGAAACTTTCAACTCAAATTCACGCCAAACCATAAATCCAAATGACGATCGGACAACAGATCCATGAAGACGGCGACGGGACGATCCTCCGGCAACCTCTGTATCAGAAACCTGATTATTACTAATCAATGTTTCATTTTCTCTCGAACTGAAAAGAATGATTCCGACCAATCCAGATATCCGATCGACGATCAGCCACCGCCATCAGAACGAATTTGTCAAGGAGGAGCCTCGCCTGAAATTTGGAGATAATCCGACGGCTGAAACAGAAGATATCGACCGGAGAAGAAAAGTTGAAAAAACCGAAACTTTCAATGCAAATTCACGCCAAACCATAAATCCAAATGACGATCGGACAATAGATCCATGACGACGGCGACGGGACGATCCTCCGGCACCGGCGCGTGTCGACGTCAAATCGGCGCGTGGAGGCGGGTGGATGGGAATCCGGCGACGACGTCAACAGGAAGTTTGTTCATTTCGATGTTCTTGATTTTTCTATGGTCTTACTTTTCTGTTTGATGCAGTTTTGGACATTTTCCGGTAGTCGAACGTGGCGGCGTGGTAAAAACTATTTTTACGGAAATTCCGGCGAGATTTTGAACTTCGGACCAAAAGTAAGTTTGTTCTAAATTAAATTTCAAACCTATTGAAGGTTTCGATTTATCCATATGATCAATTTATTAAAATATGGACGATTTTGCCCTTAATGATACGATAAAATATATTAATCGTGATTTAACGAAATTGATTAATCATTATTAATGATATGATAATAAGTGTTAATAAAATATATATTCTAAATTATTTAACACTACTATGTAATCAATACGATAAATTAAAAGATTTAAAAGTAACATAATAGTTGTCATACCGTGATGGATTGAGTTTTATGGACTGGATTTATACCTTAACTGGAGATGACTCATTATCGTAACGGATTGGACTATTATGAATACCTTGACTGGATTTGAAGTACGACTCGCTCACTCATGAAAGGTAATTATTTCATTATGTTGTTGCCACCTACATGGTTGGTTCTACCACCTACATGGTTGGCTTTATCAGTTTAATTATTTCATTATGTCGATTCCGCCTATATGGCCGGTTTAGCAATTGAATATATAGAATACTTTACATATATTCATATTTCATATTTTATAAACACCTCAATTGTTGGTTAATTCTAACATATTAGAGGATGTTGTCAACACATATACATGGTGATATTATTATTGTTTAACCTATATACATGGTGATATTATTGTTATTTAATACTTCATCAAATGATACCAGAAGTTATCATTACCAAAAAGTTGGTAAATGTTGATAAAAATATTTCATCCAATGGTACCAGAAGTTACCAATATCTGAATTTGAATGGGTGGATGAAAATTATTCAACAAAGAGAATGTTGATGTATGATAAGATAATATCACATGATAGCACGGAAATGGCTAATGTGAAAATAATCTCATCAGTATTATGAGATGAATATTAGATGATAAGTGTCTGGAAAAGTTCTTGCACGAGCACTTATGTATTCCAGAAGAAGTAAAAATTATCATCTAAACATACTGAAATGATATTATTATTGCTCCTGAAGAAGCATAAACGAGACATACATGCAAAACGAAAAAGGGGAAACATTTATGATCCTCAAAATGAGAGATGTGTTTCGGGAGTAGCCGTATCCTACCACATCTGACCATTTGAGGAAATAAAGAAAAATGTGTGTTTCAAGAGTAAGAATACTCATACCAAAGGAACATGTATAACACCGATCACTTTTACTTGCTCTGTGAGAGCAGATTGGGAAACACAACCCATAAAACCACTGCTACCACCTCCATACACGAGAGTGATGCCTTTATGTCCCAACTTCTTTCCTAAATCCACGGCTGCTTCTAGATACCCAAAATATTTTCCTACTTTTGATCCACAAAATACATAGATAGTTTTGATCTGTCGAAGTTTTGATCCTTCCATCTTTGAAAGAATAAGGAAGGAAAAACTTAGGAGAAAATGATATTTTTGGGATACATGAAACTGTGAAAATCACTGGCTTTTTAAACTTGAAAAACTTCACTATTTACTGCACATGTTTTGAAAAAGTGAAGATTTACTTTTGACAGAATCACCCTACTAACCTTTCGGTGATTTAATAATTTTAACCAGCCTTTATCAAAACTCGTGAAAGAAAACAGAAAAATATTTTATATGTGCATATATATCAAATGATTTACCTTGTATTAATCCTGCATAGCCAAAACATCATTATAACAGCCTGGCAAACAGGATCTTTTGCTATTATATTTTTGAGACTATAACGCTCTTTATCGCTGATGAATTTAGCCCATAAAGATAGTAGCTCACGCTGCACATACCCACTAGGGTGCGTCTCAAGAGTCAATCGGATATCATCCAATGACTCCTTACTCAGCCCACCCTTAATGAAATCTATCTTATCATCTCGATTTATAGATGAATACCCTATTGACTTACAACGGGTATCACATGTCCATCGAGCACATTTGTAGCAACTATTTAATCTTTTTGCTCTTCGCTTCTTTGCAAAAGTACTCTTACCTAAGCCAGGCTTGTGCTTAGGAAATGAATCTGGTAATTCACCAACTAATCGAACTTTCGCTTCGATCAACCAGCGAACATCTTCTGGGATGCCATGATCCATCAGCAACCTCAATCTTTCGAGCCTAATTCGATAAATTTTTCTCAAATCATTTACTGGAAGATTGGAATAATATTTGCGAATATTTGAAAGTATGATATCCATTTTTGATAGATCTAGCCTCTTCCCAAATCATCTATTTAAATACATTATTCAACGCGTGAAAGAGCGATGGCTCCGCATGTCAGTGATATCGATTCCATCAAGAAATAATGGAATAAATTATTGAAAAGGTGAGAACAATGAGATAATGCGTCATTACCTTTTTCGATATAAGGGAAGATTTGACGACAAAATTGAGATCATGAGATATTTCCTTGGATATTGTACCTGATTTTTCCGGTATAAAAGTAATAAAGGTATGCTGATTTGAACTGTACAGAAATACGTATTGATGAAATAAATACTGTATTGAACCAGAAGTTCATACATATGTACAAGTGAAATATCTTGTTGAACCAGAAGTTCTATAATGATTGGTTAGATTCCAATTCAATAATGAGATTTATTGAGAATGAATAATGACATTCATTAAAGAACCAGAAGATTGTTATCATTGCTGCTTGTTCTCAAAAGCAAATTAATTATCTCACTAAATGAATGACTGATTATTTGCTCAAGTAATGATATTACGAGCAAAGTGATAAATGCTAGCATGAATATATCTTAAAGTCATTAATAATTTTACGAATTAGTTGAGATAATAGAATATTATATTGCTAATGGTTTAGCAGATTAAAAGCCTCAAGTTATTTGCTATGAGAACAATTTGATTATGCAGCAATATTCTACGTATAAACATGTCAATACGATGAAATAATGATTTGCTTGTGAAACTTTATGATTTCTAAGAAGTGCGATATCTATATACACTCCAACAATACGCACTTGATATATGATTGTATAACATGTGTTGCGGCATTTTAGCCGATTGATATAATATAAGATTTGTGAATATTATGGGGAAAACACGCTTAAAGCGTAATTATGCCTGAAGCATAATGAGAATCGATTCCAAAAATAAATATCTCTTGAATGATTGAGATGATCCCTTTGAGGCTGAATACTCATAGTGAGTATAAGGGACATAGTTAAAAGAGATTCAGGTACCTGATGATAGAACATATACAGAGATCTCTCTATGTTATATTGAGTTGAAATGGAATCGATAAATAAGTCGACTACATACAACCCTCTTATGAAAATGAGGTTGATGAAATTATAATACTTTGACCAAGTATATAACCCCAATGTAGGGATTATTATTCAAGGACCAGAAGTCCAAATGCTTAAATGTGAAAAGTCAGTAATTATATGTACAAATGAAAAATATTTCACAGTCGTAGATGACGACTTGTTGCGCGCAAGATTTTTCATTGAACTGGCATGACATATGGTGGATGTGACTATAATCTAAATCACTAGCTTGAGCTCTTTGATATACCAATGAGTGAGATCAAAAAGTGTGATTCTCATCTCGGTATTTTGAGGGTATTCTTTGATGTACCAGTTGATCGCGGTACGTTGGGATTTCAAGTAAAATGATTGTAGATTATATGTCAAAATTGATATCTATTTCAATGATTGATTATGCTCCTGCAAATTAGAAATTGCAGTTTATAAAGTGTAAGAACATACATGTATAAATCATTGAAAGATTCAATATGCCCAGATTAGTATCACTATAGGATGATACAAATGACCCCATAATATAATATGTTGAAATTGAAATTGGAGTGTACTATTATTATATTTGAATATTTGGGCATGCAATTGATTTTCAATATGCAAAATTATATTATCCACCGGAAATTGATTATTCACCAGAAGTGAATATGAAAATGAATATTTAATTATTCATCAGATGTGAATTCTAGATTTTGATAGAAGTGAATCAATTCTAGATTTGAGTAATGCAATCAGTCAACTAAATAAACATTGCTTGGTATAGCATGTTCAGTACATCGTAAATAAACTATGACATCATAAATGAGCTATGAACGATTTATATAAAACTCATCATGAATGATATGTTTTGATGAAAAGATATGAGATTGCATCAATATACTTGTGATATTCCATGAAAAGGAATAAATACGCGTTGCACTCTTTTTCCCTTAGCTGAGGTTTTTCCCACAGGGTTTTCCTAGCGAGGTTTTTAATGAGGCAACAGTTGAGGCGTATTGATAAGAATTAATGAGAATAATGTACTCTTTTTCCCTTCGCTGAGGTTTTGTCCCACAGGGTTTTCCTAGCGAAGGTTTTTGAGGCATCATCATAGCTATCAAAAAGCTATAATTCAGCAACACCTTGTTATACTAGAATGATATCAACAAATGAAAAAAAAACCATATACATCTTATGAAGAATGTTATGATATCGGCTACACACAAGAAGATTTTTATATATACATATTTCAGAAGAAAGATGATATCAATGTTCGAGAAGTTAATGAATCCTCAATTGCACACTTCAAGGGGAGAATCATGCTGTACTCTTTTTCCTTCGTCCAGGTTTTGTCCTACTAGGTTTTCCTGACAAGGTTTTAACGAGGCAGCGGCTGTACTCTTTTTCCTTCGTTCATATTTTGTCCCATTGGGTTTTACTGACAAGGTTTTAATGAGGCAGCACTAAAACACTACAGCAATAAAGCAATAAAGCAATGAAGCACTTCAGCACTTCAGAATTTCAAAATTCAGTACATGATTTGTTCTACTCGAACATCAGACTCAATGATTTACCATGGCCAACATCAGGGGGAGCAACTGTACTCTTTTTCCTTCGCTCAAGTTTTATCCCACTGGATTTTCTTAGCAAGATTTTAACGAGGCAGATAATTGAGCAAACGAGTAATATGTCATTCAAGGGGGAGTGTTATAAGTTAGGCAAATTTAGGAATAATTAGGTAAAATATTTTGAATGAAAATTACTCTTATGCCCCTGTAAAATTTATATATTACGATTATGCCATTGTCCAATATTACGATTATGTCATTGTCCACCCCTATAAATAGGGGCCTATATTCATTATGAAATATTAAGAATAAGAAATTCTCTCTGATTCTCTCTATATTCTCTATTGTTTTACAACACTCATTATTTAAAATCTCATTTTTAATTACAAATTTATCAATAAATTAATCTAGACATAAACCAAAAAAATTCTTATTTTTACTACATATTATACAAAAATTATTATAATTATAAATCTCAATCACAGGGTAAATGTATTTTATAATTCTAAAAGTTTTATTATAACTTTTCAAACTCAATTTCAACATTCATTTTTAGTTAAGTTCATAATTTTTTACTTTTTAAATATTTTTAAATCATACGTCTATTAAAAGTTATAAAAAAATTAAAAATTTTCACATTTCAAACATGCACTTAAAAAAAAAGAATTTTTGAATAATATTTTAAACCGTCGTTGCATTCTTCTCACTTCTCTTCGATCCCATCCCATCCCTTTCACTGTCTTTTCTTTTTCTCGGGGTCTGGGTCCCTCTCTCTGCCATGCCCTGCAAATTACTCACTTCACACTTATCTTCCTCAAACAGCAAACATAACTCTATACACTCAAAACCTTCTCTAGTCCACTTCTATTTCTCTTTTCTCCTTTTTGCTCCTAAAATGGCTGATGGGGTTCAAGGACCAGAGTTTTGTTTGCCATCGGAGTTCCTAACCGAAGAAAATATTTTCATGGAGAAAGAGAAAATCAATAAGAAAACTGAGTCACTTTCCGAGTTCTGCTTCCCCACTGAATTTCCCTACGATTTTGGCACCTATGCAACGGGTTCTCCCGAAACAGAGAGTGATGATGAAGACTTACTCGCCGCGTTAACTCGCTCCTCTTTCTATCATCATCATCTCAATTCTACCAAGCCTCAAAATTTCGAGGTGCAATTTCTATCTCTTTCTTTCTGCTTACCTTTTTTGCATTTTCTTATGTATTTCTTGTTTGCATGTTTCCTTTTCTAGAAAGGTTGGATGATGTCGGGTTCCCCGCAGTCAACGCTGTCCCAGATTGGGAGCTGGTCGGGTCGAAGCACCGGTAGCTCTAATGGTCCATCTCAGGTCCCGTCCCCTGCAACGACGCCGTTTGGGGTTAAGAATACGAAGCCATGGGACCTGATTAATCAGTCCGCCGTTCAAGTGCCAAAACACAATCTATACGGCGGTGGACTTCCGAGCCCACCCAGAAGCCTCCTTCATCTTCAATATCCTAGCGCCTCTGTTTTTCACAACATCCGGGTAAAAATCTTCTTTCATTAACCTTTTCTGTTATCTCGCCTCATTTTCTGACATTCTTTTTCATATTAGCAAGCAAGAGTGGATCGTTCGGTGAACCAACCGAATATGGGGTGTGGAACGTGGTACAGCCAGCACCAAGCGGATCAAAGTAGGAGTGTGAGACCTGTAGGAGTGGGTCAAGCTGGATATCAGACCTACCCTACCCAAAAGTTTAGCGGCTCGGGTACTGGACTGGTGTCTTTTGGTGGGTATGGCGGTGGAGATAGAGCAGGGCTAGGCGGTGGCGGTGCGGAAAGGAGGTGTGCTGGGACGGGGGTCTTTTTTCCTCGGAGATATGGGGCTAATAATGACAAGAACGCGTTCCCTTCAGATTCACGCAAGAAGCTAGGTACTTTACAGCTAATCAGTCCCCTCATTTGCTAAAAAAATTCGTATTTTGGAAAATTAACTTCATTTTATTTTGTGGTCCAAGATGGGAATTACAATTTCTTTTAAAAAAAAGAAAAAGTAAAGGGTGTAACCTCAACCAACCCTGCCTCGCCTAAGTCATTTGTTGAGGAGGTTAACAGTGGGGCGATAGTCTCTAACGATTTGAGATTTTTATTTTTTTTATTCAGGGAGACAAATTTCCCCATAAATGAAATGAACCCCACTTCTAATTCTATTAATCCCTTTTTTTTTTTTTTTTCTAAAGACTAAAAATTGGATTTCATCTCTTTTTTTTTTTTATATCGACAATCAGATCTTTGTCTGCCAAATCCTTGTCTAGGGTCTAGGGATAGAAGGGAATTTCGATTGGTGACGCTGTTTAGTTTATAAATTTGTCTGATTTTGATGTAAAAATTAATTCTTGAAAATTTTAAAAAAAAATGACTAAAAATTAGTTTGAGAAATTATGATAAGTAAATTTTGACTTTTACCAAACGGATAGACATTGTTTTCCGTTTGGTAACATTGTTTGATTTTTAAAAATTGATTTGAAAAATTATTTAATTTATAAAGTTGTTTATAAATCAATTTTTTATGTTTATCGAACACATAGTTGCCAGATGATGTATTTGACATTTCTGATTCTGTTAACAGTTAGTTCAACTGCTTTCCATCCCCTCAACAAAAATATCGTTGACGTTCAGTCCCCTGATTATGGTACTATATACATTGAAGTCCATTTATCACTTTTTTTTCACATGTTGGGTAAGTTAATTTGTTGCTTGCATTTGACAGACACCTTGATGGCTCGAAGGAATGCGTTATTGATACAACGACAACTCTGTTTAAGTTCCTCGACTCGGAGTTCATACCCTTTTGAGTTTTGAGAAAGGCTAGTAAAGTTATTATGGCAGTAAAAGGAAATGTGAAGTTAAGATTAAGACTAGGAGAAGAAGATATCCTAAGGTTATTTTGTTGGACTATGTTGTGTATCTATGTTTTTATGTCCTGATGATGATGATATATAGAATTATAGTGGAGGGTTTTTTTTTTTTTTAAATTGAATAATTAGTGGATTTTTGTTTTGGGGGAGAATTTTATTTGAAGGGAAAATCCACAACCCTCCTTTTCCTTTTAATTGCTAATGTTATGTATGTATAATAAAAAAAAATGTAGTTTTCTTATCAATGTACATGTTCGGCTATGCATTTCTGTTTGAATTAATGAATCATTACATTCTGAGCCCATGTCTGGTAACAATGCAGTGATTTGATATGCATTTGATTTTATGATAAAATGTGTCATTGAAAAGTAAAGAGAAAATATGTGTAGTTGAAAGGTTATTTGAGAATTGTATGATTGATAAAGTCGTTTATAAACCGATTACCAAATAGAGGCTTGTTTTGTCACTAAAATTTGGCAGTGACTATTGAACACAAATAAGAAGTTTTCAGTGAAGTGTAGTCTGTAGAGAACTTGATGAACTTAGGATGTGTTTGATAAAAGGTGGAAAATAAAATATTTTTCATGCTAGTGAGATGGCAAATGGTTGAAAACATGTATTAGATGAATGTATCTAGAAAATGATTTTCTTGGCAAATTTTTGTATCAAACACAAAAAGAAGGTAAATAATTTTCTTTGACTTGATATTTTCCTAGAATATATATTCGGTTAAACACACCCTTATTGTAAAATGATATAATCATGGAGAAAATAAACCTAGGGTGTGTTTGATAGTCGATATTTTTCATGAAAAATATGATTTTTCGTGTGATTTTTCAACTTTTCGCTGTTTGGTTGTTTAAGTTTTTCATGGAATTCATTTTTTCACTTGTCTCGAAATTCGATATTTTCCTTGTTTTGAATGAATTTATTTTTCAAGGGGGGAGGAAGTTTTATTTTTCATGAAAAATTTTATACCATTTTTGTTACGTTTCATCATTTTTATTGTTGTTAATTGATTTATTTTTTCTAAAAATGAACATTATTATTAGTAAGTACAAATGTGTGAAAAAATAATTTTTTTTTATTAAAATAGATCAATTTTACTTTATTTTTCATGGAAAATAATATCAATCAAATAATAAAAAAAATTGCAAATTTTCCTACTTTATTCACGTAGAAAATTAAATTGATCAAACACATTAAACTTATAATTATCAGGAATCCAATTTTCTGAAATTCATTTTCTTTCCACTCAAATTTTACCCTCACTATCAAATGCAGTTTTAAGGATTGTAATTGATTGAAAAGATGGAAAATAGATAGTAGGAATTATTTTTCAAGAATTGATTTGTCTGGAAATTATTTCGTGAAAAATGTCATTTGGAATTATTTAATTGGATTAATTTTTAGGTGAAAAAAGTGAGAGATATATATATATTTTATTTAATTGATATTGTTTTTCATGTCACATAAAGTAAAATATAATAATTTTAATTAAAAAATTGCTATTATTACTCATTTTTACTTGTTAATATAATGTTAATTTTTGAGAAAAAAATACAAGTCAATTAGAGCTTGTTTGGTAATGTGATTTTTAAAAGTTTTTGTGTTGTTTTTTTTTTTTATTATATTATGAATGTGAAGTTTATAAATGTTTTAAAATTAAATTGTGAGTTTGACTAAGAATTAATAATTGAGATTGAGATTGAATTTGAAAAATTGAGGTAAAAAATTACATTATTAAACATGCTCTAATAACAAAAAGATCAAATGTGATGAAGAGACTTTTTCATTTAAGGTGTAAAATGTTTTCTCACCAAGTAAGTTCAAGGCAAATAGTTAAATTGTGTTTTAATTGATTGTACCGTAAAAATGTTTTCCAAGTAAAAATTTTCAATCAAACAATAAATAAATATAAGCAAAATTAGGAATCAAAAATAGAATTTCGAGGAAAATAAAAAAATACGCGGATTGACCATATTGCTCATCTTCAATTGGTCGGAAGTAAACTTCAAAAGTGAAAGATAATGTTTTAGCTTTACATAGTGTTCGGTAAGTTTATTTGGTTTATAAATCAATTTATAAATTACACAATTTTTCAAATCACTTTTTAATCACACACATTTTTTCTCTTCAATTTTCAACAATTAATTTTTACCTCAAAATCATAAATAAACCAATTTATAATCCAAATAGCGTTAACAAAAGAGATAAAAAAGTGGTCAAGATAGGATAGGAGCCCCATTATAGGCATTACTTAGCCTGGACGTTAAGGAGATTTGGTAGACTTCTTTGTTTTGTTGTTCTTTCGGAAATTTCAATTTTCCCGCTTCTTTTTTCAGATTTCAAAGTAAAATAGTGGCAGACATTTTGGTAGTTGTGATTTGGTTTATGGTCAATCCACCCACTCATCCACCTTTGTTTTTTAATGACTAGTGTTTTATTTGATGCACGACATCATGTCGAATAATATAATTGTGACTTTAATTTTTTTTAAATATATGTCAAACATGTGTATAATGAAATAAATAGAAAAATAATAAAAAGATATCGTAATTAATAGAGTTGCAATGTTTCAACTATAAATTTTGAAAAACTTCTATATAAACTACATTCGTAATTGAGTTTGTTCTATTTCCATCTCTGTCGTAAATGATCATCTTCAAACAATGCGATACGTCACTCTAGAGACTGCAAAGTACAACTATCCATAACTGAAAACTGATTTCTTTAAATAAAAACCAATCTTGAAAAGTGATTTCCCTGGACTCTTATTGATATTCATAACATACGAAGCTAGAAACTGAAATTGTTCGCCTCTTGATTTTGAAAGACAATCTTGCATGTGTTTAATTGAAAAGATGAAAAATTGATGGTAAGAAAATGTTTTATAGAAATTGATTTGTCTGAATATTATTTTCCTGAAAAATGTCAATTGGAAGTGTCAAGTGAAAAAGTAGAAAATTTTCCTAAATTTGTTGTTTGATTGATATTATTTTTCATTGCAAATAAAATAAAATTTAGCTATTTTAATTAATTTTTTTTTTTTATTTCTCACTTATTTGTACTTGATAATAGTATTCAAACGTGACGAAAAATATGTTTTCCACTTGGAGAAAATGTTTTCTCACAAAATAGGTGAGAAAATATTTTCAAGACAAATGAGTTAAGTATGTTTTAATTGGTTGTACCTTGAAAAATATTTTTCAAGGTAAATTTTCCTATCAAACACAACAAATACAAAAGGAGGAAAACATTTTTCATGATTTAACATTTTCCAAGAAAATGATAGTGAATCAAACACATCCTAAATTGTGTTAGTGCATTCTCGAAATAAAAAAATTGTACCTTACAAGATTGCTATTGAGAAATTTTTCATCAACAACCTGATTTCCAAGTTTTCTAACAATTAATCTCGTACCATTACACATCCCTTATCAACATTCCGCAACAATATAAATATATAATCATTACATAATAAATTTGAAAATATTTTTTGTTTGTACTCACAAAAAAGGAGAAGACTTTTGCAACAAAAATTACATGAACTATTTAATTTAAAAAATAAATAATAAGAAATTAATATACATAAAAAAATTCAATAAACCTAGAAAAATATAGTAGGAGATCGAATGTAGAATATAAATAACATGTAATATACAAATGCAATAGTCATACATTAATTTATAATTCGTTGAAAATTTCTAATTACAAAATGATACAAAGTAAAAACAATAGTAAAAAATAATATAAAATGGTTAAGTGAAAAAGTTGTAAATTTAAATAGCATAAAGATTTAATCATTAAATAATAAGTTTGAAAATAATTTTTGTTTTTACTTACAAAAAAAAGGAAAATAATTTTAAAAACATGCATTCAGTTATTGCTAAAAAAATTACTTGAACTATTTAATTTAAAAAATAAATTATAAAAAATATTTTAAAAAGTAAAAAAATTTAATAAGTCTAGGTAAATATAGTAGCGGTTCGAATATAATCCAAATGTAAACTTAAATAGTTAACACATGAATTAATCAAATAGTTAACCATATTCTAATCAAACATTCATTAATCAAATAAATATTAACCAAATAGTTAACAACATTGTATTAACACACTGTATTCATATCGAACCACTAAATATTATCCAAATAGTTAATTATTTTGTAATTAAACATTTATTAACCAAATATAGTTAACATAAAAATGTAATCATTATATAATAAGTCCTTGTTTGATATTCATCAAAAAGAAAAAAAAATATTTAATTTTAATCGCACATTCAATATTAAAGTATTCTACAGATAAATTCATTTATTTATTTATTTTCATTTTCAACAACACAAAATCACATCAATCACTATTCAAACATACCAAACAATGGTTAATATTTTTTTTAATAATTTTAATTTTAATAATTGTGCAAAGATTATATAATATAATAATTTCTTGATCTTCGACGCTATTCAATTGTCACATATTTGATGAGTTAATGTTAAACACATATTTATATTTAAAATTTAAAATTAAATAGTTAAAGTAATTTTTGTAGCAACACTTTTCTAGATATATATTTTTAAAATTATTCTCTCTTTTATTTTTGTTAAGTAAAAACAAAAATTATTTTCAATCACTATTCAATTAAAAACATTTTTAAATATAATCTTTGCACAATTATTAAAATTAAAAATTATTAAAAAATATTAACTACACACTAATCTAATTTGGATTCACACTAATTCACTATTCTCCATTTCTATATAGTATAGATGTAATCTATACACACCGTTAGACTGCGGTTTAATTAGGAAAGAGAAATTTTTTTTATTATTTTCGAGGTAAAATATGTGGTTAAAAATTGAAGAGAAAAAATATGTATAGTTAAAAAGTGATTTGAAAAATTATATAATTTAATTTGTAGTTTAAACTATAATTTAATGTGGTCGTCGAACACCACCTTATTAAAGAGAATGTGATTCTATCAATTTGGATTGAATCTTTAATTTTGAACGGGGATTTTTAGTGCGAAAAGAATATTTATTTTCAACCAAAATCATTATACTTGACGGTATTTTTCTTCCCCTTTTCCATGATCCAACCGGTTGCACATTCACCTTTTCAAAACAAAAATTCTATTTGAACAATAATTTTGAACAAATACTTGGACAATCATTTTGAACAAACAGTAAGGATCAAGTGCACGTTTAACGTGCACTCTATTGTGCACAAGAACCACATGGCAGCTGATGTGTATAGAAGTGGAGCCCACACAGCAGTTGAAAAATCAGATTGTTTGACCCAATGGAAAGTAGCGTACTTCTCTCTCTTTCACCCAACTAAAACCATATTTTGACCAAATTAAAGAATCAAGACCAAGGCCCTCAGGGCACATCTCCAAGTGGCAAAGGGGATGGGTGATAAGTGCTCAGCGCAGCTGTGTGCTTGGTTCGATTCCCCGCAAGGTGGAATTGGCCTTGTGGCAAGCGGGAGTTATTGAGATTTGCTCATGCTTACCATAAGCCCTTCCACCCTGCCTACTTGGAGGCATAACCTGGATTTACCTTCCCGAACCAATGGCCTTGGGCGTGGTCGGTTCGGGCCCTCAGGGTGTGGGCTACACCTTTTTTTTTTTTTAAAGAATTAAGACCAAGACATTTTTCTTCAATTTGACAGGAAAGTTGAATTTGGTGGCCCCACATCAATTTAATAAGTGACCAACCACCACCTTCTCCTCCTCTCAAATTAATATACCTTGGCAGACTTATTCTTGATCAGTACGCAACAAATTCAACTCTCTCTTTTGTCTCTCTCTCTCTCTCTCTCTCTTTTTTTTTTTGTTTCTGCGATCAACCTTTTTTTTTCTATCAGTACGCAACAAACATTTATCTATCGGAAGCTGGAAAGCGACGAAAACTCTCCGGTGGACGACAGGCGCAGATTCATGGTAAAAAAATAGGCCATTACTAGATTGTGCATGAATATGTTTTGATATACAACGTTTTTTTTTATTATTATTTTATTCTGGAACTATGTTTTTGTTGTAAATATCGTGTTTTATGTGGAAATATGTGGTGTCTACGGTAATGCACAGTCATGAATAATTTAATGTGGTTTTACATTTGATATTTTTTATGTGGTTTCTATATTTGATATTTTCATGGGGTTTCTATATTTGATTTTTTTTCATGTGGTGGATTTTTTCGTTTTATATGTGATGTCTATAGAATTTTTTTTAAATATATATAAGTGTTTAAGTGATTTGTATTTGATTTGTTCATCAGGCTTGTAAATTTGACGTTTATGATTTTGGAGTTTATGTGTATTTTTCTTAGTTGACAGCGAGCCCTTTTTTTTATTATTATTATTTTGCCATAATGTGATTTTTTTTTTCATGTGGTTTATATGTGTCATGTGGTTTTATAATCTCCTAATGTAGACTTCTATAACTTCTTATTAACAGGTATGGATTCAGAAACCGAAGATAACATATACACTCCTCAAGTGTCTCAGTGTTTAATTCCACAAACGGGGCAAAAATTTGCATCAATGGAAGATGCACATGCACACTACAATTAGTACGCTCGAGCAACTGGGTTCAGTACACGAGTATGTAATGGTAACAAAAAGAAGGGAACAAATGAGTATGTGTGGAGATTATATGTGTGCTCGAATCAAGGGACAACAAATGAGAGTTATCATCTACATGTCAAACATTCTGTGCCACGTACTGGAGAACGAAATCGGGGACATACACGATGTGACTGGAAAGCTAGACTATCTATTGTGAAGGAGCGAACAGGGGACTGGGCAGTCAGTCAGTTTGTTGCGGAGCACAACCATCCTTTGACTACGCCGAGCCGGGTGCATTTGTTGCGATCCCATCGAAAATTTTCGTCTACGAAGAAAGCACTAACCCAACAGTTTTCTGAAGCCAATATTCCGACCTGTCAGCAAGTGCGCCTATTGGAGATAGATTCGGGCGGTCCGTCATCTGTTGGGTTCTTACTGAGAGACGTCAGGAACCACGAGAGGGACCTTCTACAAGAGAAGTTTGGGAAAGATGCGGGGTCTTTGATTGAACATTTCAAGTTTGAGAGGGAAAAAATCCAAACTTTTTCTTCGACTATGAGGTAGACGACGAGAACAAGTTTGTTAGATGTTTTTGGGCTGATAGTGAATCTCGGAGATCTTATGCGTACTTCGGAGATGTCGTGGTGTTCGACACAACTTACAATACAAACAAGTATTCATTGGTCTTTGCTCCGTTCGTTGGAGTCAACCATCACGGACAAACGATTATCTTTGGATGTGGGTTTCTCAGTGACGAAACAATAGATTCATTTGTGTGGTTATTTTCAAAGTTTATTGAGGCAATGCCTACTCAAGCACCTCCGGGTGTAATCATTACTGATCAAGATGCTGCCATATCAAAAGCTATCTCACGAGTAATGCCATTCACCTTGCACCGATATTGTATGTGGCATATATTGACCAAGTTTCCGGAGAAGATGAATGTCAATTTGCAGAACAACTTGTGTCATTTGTTGGTAAAAATCATAAAAGAATCCGAATCACCAGAAGAGTTTGAAGTGCGTTGGAATGAGGCGATGGACAGTACAAATTTATCTAGCCCCTGTTTGGTAGAAATTAAAATCTAGATTTTAATCTAAGTCAAAGTCAACAATCAATCTAAACCACAGATTTCGTGGGACCTACAACTTTTCAACCACACATCTTATCAACTTTTATCAAAATCTACTAAAAATCTAATTTTAATCTCCACCAAACAGGGGCATAGTAATGAATTGTTGAACATCATGTACGAGATGCGGGCACGATGGGTACCTGCATATGTGAAACATGTTTTTGCTGCCGGAATGTCTAGCAGCCAACGTTCTGAAAGTGGTCACTCTTTCTTAAAGAAATATGTGAACATGAAGCACTCATTGATTGAATTCATTTCACTTTTTAATAGGGCGTTAGATCATCAGAGGCACGCGGAGCTGGCTGCTAACCACATTGACCTAAGTGAGAATCCCAGACTGACATCAGTTTTATTGATGGAGAAACATATGGTTCAAATATACACGAAAAAGATATTCTTGTTGTTTCAAAAGGAATTTGAACAGAGTAACTTCTACCTGTGCACGAAGATATCTACTACTGATGTGGAAAAAACATATGGTCTGGAGCGATTTGGGATGGACAAAACAGTTGATCGACGGAGGGAGGTAACTTATTTTGTAGGTTCTGACTATATCTCATGCAATTGTCATATGTTTGAATTCCATGGATATCCATGCCGTCATGTGCTTTGCTATATGAAGAAAAAACAGGTTCTTGTTCTCCCTGATAAATATATTCTTAAAAGATGGACTAAAACTGCAAAAGCAGCGCCTGTTTTTGATAATGTGAATGCCTTATCTTTTGGATATAATATTGGTCCAAGCTTGATGGCCCGACATGGAATGCTGTCACATACGGCATCTGAAATAATTGATGACGCATCACTAACAGACGCTCGATTCACATATCTGATGGGACATTTCCAGACCTTACGTGTACAAGTGAAGGCAATTGACAATGGAGGAAATGGCAATGGGATGATTGGAAATAGCAGCATGGTCGATGAAGAGACAGAAGTTGTACATGATCCAAAGCCGGTCAGAGCGAAAGGATGTGGAAAGCGCCTAAAGTCATCTAGAGAAAGAGCAATGGCACATCCTCGACAGTGTCGTGGCTGTGGCAGTAGTGGACATGACAGGAGAACGTTTCCAGTGGTCAACATGTCAGATAATACATATCACCCACAGTACTCATATGATGATCTAGGGGACAATAGGATCGACAGTGAGTTCGAGTTTTAGTGTTACTGTGTTTGAAGTTTTTTCCCATCATGTTCAAGTAATTTGTAAGACTACTTTTTTGTATGTGTATGGACAAATGTTTGAATGCAAGACTAATGTTTGAATGTCATAAAACATTAATAATTACTACAATCAACATTCTACTGAAATACAATCACATCAAGTGTAACACTTACTAGTTGTTGATCACTTACTAGTTGGCTATAACGCGTCTCACCTACTAGAGTGTGGGTATGCGTTTGTTGATCAACTTTGTCAGCCCATATAAAATACTCACATGAGTGGCATTTCCAAAATTCTCGATTGGGATTTCTCGATGTGCGCGATGTGTACAACTTCATATCGCATCCACAAATGCATTTAAGGCGGGATTGAAGATGATTTGCACTCGTCGTAGATATTAGTAAGTGTGTCTTGCTTCAAGTAGAGACATAAAATATATTTCAAAACAAAATCTAAGAGGATCAGACATACTTTGCAACAAAAATAATTTTCAAGCAAAATCATTTCCTTGAAAAATATTTTATTTCCACTCATTTTTCACTATCACAATCCTTAATATTTAATTATATACATGATTTTTATATTAATAAAATTATTTTGTTTCTAATTTAGTGAGAAAAGTCATAAGAAGCTCAATTTTTATAATTTAATTTAGTTTAACTCCCCAACATAAAATAATATGCACAACTTTTCCCCCACTTTCGTGACATTAGAAACGTAAGCAAGTTTAATTATACTAATACTTTCATCCAAGATTGCCCACGTTGCTCATGTTATCACTCTTTACCAAATTAAAAACAATACAAATTATAATCTAAAAATATATATAAAAAAATTATTTTAGAAATCTCTTGCTTTTTTAGTTGGGTGAGAGAGAGAGAGTAGGTTGGTGAAAGAGAGAGAGGTTGCTTTTATTTTGGTCAAACCGTCATTTTAGTTGGGTAAAAGAGAGAGAAGTAGGTTGGTGAGAGAGAGAGAGAGAAAAGTAGGCTGTACTTTTATACGAATCAACTGCTGTGTGGGCTCCACTTTTGTACAAATCAACTGTCAAGTAGCGATTGTGCATAATAGAGTGCACGTGAACGTGCACTTGATCCTTGCTGTTTGAACAAATAACATGGACAACCTCTCACACTCCACACCTCCCATGTGACAAACACTTGACAATCATCTATCTCACGTGGTAGTTCAAGTGTTTGTTCAAATAACAAGGTTCATTTCAAAATACTAATTACCATTTCAAGCACATCATCCATGACCACTACCTCATATGAGTTTTCCCCAAAAAATCTCTCCACAAACCCTCCTTCTCGCCCAAACCTCCTGCTTTCGCTGCGTCCGTCGTCTCTCCAACTCTCCACTGGATCCACATATGGCAATTAACCAGGAAAACTTTGATATTTAAAGATTTATTTCTTCGCTTAATTGTTTCGATTTCTTGTGTGTATCTGTTATTCCCTGTGTAATTTTATTGCGTCTTGAATGTATACTTAGCAACGTATGTCTATATTAAAATTCTTAAATTGATTGCTTAATTTTGAAGATTTGAATTTCATTTTCCAGCACACTGGTCAATCATGTTGTGTATACACGTGGGAAAGTGAACTTCTGCTACATTCTTTGATCAATAATGACTTTTTAATTCGCTTCGTTACGCTAATAGTCTTAAGAAATCTCTTTTCCCAATTAACTTCGCATACTAATGTTAACAGGAATTAGATGATGTTGAATCCTGATAGTGTTGAATCCCTATCAATGCCTTCTAGCAAAGCTTCAATTCTTATTGGCTCCGAAAATGGAGCGACTTCAAATACTGTTGTGCATGAACTGAGTGCCCTTTTTGTATGAATATAATTTATCCTCCAATTCATCAGGTAGGATCTCTTGGAAGTGATAATTTTTTTCTTGGTACTTCTAGAATTGCATAAGTCGGCTATTAATGTGATAGTCAATTAGGGTTTCACAAGTAATCTTCTGTGGTTCAATGAATAATTTAATTTATCAGAGTTAATATCTCTAAGGTGAGGCTGCGATATGTCCGATTCTTCCATATTTTTCCTTCTTAATTTTATTTTATGCTTGTCAGTCGTCACTCATCACCAACTGAATTTGAGTTTGATGAATCTTAAAGATGTTAGTTGACTAACTAAATGAAGTAACTTGAAATAATATATATTTCCTCTGAATATAGACTGAAATATATCTGAACTTATTTTGTGTTGATGGTTTGTGTTTGAGTATTCTAATTATTTTTTCTGTGGCTCGATATTCATATTTTAGCGTGTTTGATTTTCCTTTGATTGCTAATTGATGCATTTTTTTATTTCTATTTTTGAATGGATAGGTTAGAATGGATTTTAAACTTCTGAAATCAGCAAATATGGAGGAGATTTTCAATGCCTATTTTCTCATAATCAATGGGAATAGACCTAAGCAAAAGGTGCGCTTTTGGATATGCAGGTGTGCTTCTCATTAGATTAGGATTTTTGGGTCCACGGGAAGTAGTGCAAATAGTGTTGTTCAAAGGGCGATTCATATTCCTAAATATAGAATTATTGCTATCAAGAAGTTAATATTTTTGAAAATGTTTGTATTTTGTATATCTATACATGTAGTATACCTTTCTTTTATGCACTCTTCATGGGGTGTAAGTATTTCTTTTATGTTAACTAATCTGATGCATAAACTGAAAAAGAGCAGAAACGAATAGTCTAGATTGCACCGACACTCTGTCGGGAGCCAGCGTGTCGTGTCGGACACTTGTCCGACACCGACACTCTCCGGACACTCTCCGACACGTGTCGGAGCTACACCATATACATCTAAATGAAAAAGGGGAATGGGCGAAATGCATGCAATTAAAAAAATGATAAATCTAACTTACAAGTTTGTTTTTATTTGATATTCTCATTTTAATTCAATAAATATACAATGTGTTGTTTGTAAATAAGACTAAAATAATAATAAATTAAAAAAATTAATTTACGTATCCCCAACGTGTCGTGTCTAACTTTTTTTAAAAATCACGTGTCGACGTGTCCGTGTCGCGTCATATTCGTGTCGCGTGTCAGTGTCCGTGCAACTTAGCGAATAGTTATTTACATGTTCTATTTTTACTAGGCACTGCATAGTGATAAAGAATGAATGACATTAAGAAAGTAGTTTGAATGGATAACAAATGTATCAAGAAACATTAATGAATAAAACAAACACACATTTCAAATGGCATTTGTTACCTTGAAAGATGGAATTGGAAATTACAAGTCAGTGTTGTAATGCTGCTAAATTCATCTTCCCCTACCCCGAGTAGTTCACTGAAAGAAATATCCGTTGAATCATAAAACAACATTTTTAAATTAAAGAAACTTTTGAGCAGCTTTTCTAAACACTGGTATTCCCTAGAGTAGAAATGGTCTGGTTCTTGCAAGAATCCGACCAGACTGGCCATGATTCGGGATCGCTTATAGAGAACTGGCTAGTTCTATAGTGAAAGAGCAAAGCCGACCGAGGTTCTTTCTTTTCCAGGACAATACTCTTCCATATGCTATATCTTTCATGTGCAATATCTGATTTATCTATCTGAAGTTGCTGTTTCAAATTGCAAACGAAATTATTTACGAGTTTGGCAGCACCAGATTCATGCTGGATGCTTAAAGAAAAACTATCATCTTCAATATAATTATACTAAACATTACAATTGAAGTATATGACATCACATGTAAAAAGTTCATCCAGCTTTTTACTTCAGAGTAGTATAATGGTTACATACATAATATGTTTTAGAGGATTAGATACTCAACATATTTTTTTTTTTTTTTTTTTTTTTTTCAAAAAAAAAAAAAGATAAATCAATAAAAATGATTTAGTAGAATGAATCTGATGCAGTCTTCATCCCTTGAAAAGAGAAAAATGATTTACCAACTATTAGATATTCTATTTGTCGTCATTTTGGTTCAGATTATTTTATGCTTGATCTTAATTATTCATTTTCTATAATGGGCTTTCCTCTGATTAGTACATGCTCAGTTCACTTTGTATTTGCCCATTTAGATCTACTGGTCCATCTCTACTACGACTAAAAATATCCTTAAATTTTCCACATGTTGTGTTTCTCACTGTAGAATGGAGTAATTGACAATGCCTTTTTTTTTTTTTTGCCCCATAGGAAACTAAGAAGCCTAAAGAGATCTTGAAGGTTATCTGATATATGAAAATTTAACAATCAGAGGGAGGATCAGTTCATTTTGTACATCTGACAGCAATGAAAACATGTTGAATTTGTAAATCATTTCCAAAGATGAGCTTTTCAATCTTAGAGATCTTTTCTAGCAACCATTTTGCATTTTAAATGATCTCTGCAAACATTTTTGATCGATGAATTAGACATTGAAGAGCTGATTATGAGATATCCATGCAACTCGATCAATCGATTTATCATGCTTCTTTATTAGTTGTTCCCATCACAGGTCTGGAATATACTAATAAAAGAGAGGATCTACAGGTGTTAGTGATCATATCCCGACCGCCAATCAAATTGTAAGTTATTTATTTCCCAGCAGGGACGGATCCAGGAAATTTTTCATGGGGGGCTGAAACTGAACTTGGAGGGGGTTGCAGGGGGGCCTGCCCCCCTGCGGGGGGTTCGGGGGCAGCGCCCCCGAAATTTTTTTTGCGTATATTACTTTTATATGAAATTTATATAGTAGAAAGACCTGTCAAAATAATATATGCTATAAAAAAACTCACCGACACTAATAAAATTATATTTGAACTCATCTAGCCCTTGTTTGAGCCCATTATTTCTCATTTTTTTTACAAATTTTTTCTACAGTAATCAATCTTAACCATCTAAAAAAGTCAAGCCCACAATTTTTTACTTTTCAAACTACTTTTTAACCATTAGATTTCCAAAACCCAAATTTTAAATTGAAATAATGGGGGTCAAACGAGGGCCTAATGAAGAACAAAAATTATTTCAAGTTATTTGAGCTGCTGTGTATATGATTCATATTATGTAAGGAATTTGGGCTCATGGACTGTAAAATTTAATTGATACCAGACTGGACTCAATCAATACCAGACTGATCTGTAAAAAAAAAAATAATTTCTTCAGCATTATTGGATCTGGGCCTGACTACAGCCCAGTGCAGCCCCCTGCAACCGTCCATGTTTCCCAGATTGCATTTTACTTGACATGACTGACACACATACACCTACCTCATTGGTTTCAGCCTTTCAGGTTCATATATGATGATTGGCTCGTGCCACACACATACATACTGCAGCCAAATTGAAGTATCCCACGTCTCGGGGGATTTATTGATTTAGCCATGTGAAAAATGCAATTTTTAAGAATGGCCATTTTTTGTAACTTGTCCATATTACCCTTAATGAAGTTAGTTATTTTCTTTGCAAGCTATGTCCCTGAATTTAATTTGGTTCATTTAATTCAATACTTCTTGTTATATCCATATTTTTTAATCTCTTAAGTTCTTCTAGAAATATTCTATATTGTGATAATTTCTCAAAAGATTTAGGATGATCTTTTTTAGTTATATATCCTAATGTTATTCCTTCTGAAACTTCTTCTTCTATATCCTCGTATTTTTCTATAATTTTATGAACTGTATTTATATTCTTTGCTGTTTCAATAGAATTAAATTCTATTCTATTTAAGATAACATAGTCTATATCTTCGTATATTTCTTTTAATTTAGATTGTCCAACAGAGTGTATATTTTTAGATTTTTCAACGATAGTTAATGAAAATGAAATCTCCTTATTATTTAAATATAGTTTATGATCACAGTTATTAGATGTTGATGTTTGTGAAGTATTCATAATTTATTGGGTAGGTAGATTATTATACAAAATTTTCTGGTATAAATCCATTCTTTGATCTATTACAATACAATAATCTGCAATATATTGTTCGTATTTTTCTAAAAGTTTATTATATTCTTAAAAATATATGTTTTCATTTTCCATTTGTTGTTTAATATCTTCCATTTTATCTTTCAATTTTTCTAAAAGGTTATCAAGTCCTTCGATTGTATATCCTGGCATTTAAATTTGGAATGTACTTGTCGTAATTTTATCTTCTAATTCCATTTTGATTTCTAATATGTCAGAATAATCTATAATGTATTGATCATGATTTTCTGAAAGTATATAATATTGTTCAAATGATTCATCTATATCTATTAAATGAGATATAATGTTATCTATTTTTTCCATTATTTTTTCTAACAAATTTTTTAATCCTTCAATAGTATATCCAGACATTATAAACACAGATAAATAATTTATAAAGTTTCAAGTAATTTTTCAAATTCTATCAATGTTTGAGAATTGATAATATCTATGTCAGCCATGATATCTATACTTGGTTCAAATGATATATTATATTTTGAAATACTTTTCTTTCTCTTTTCTAATTTATCAATTATATCTTGAATATCATGTATCATTATAGATCTTACAGTAACTCTAGCAAAGTTTTCTATCAAATTTTCTTTAAAACTTTTTAATATCTCTTGTGATGCGTAGAGTTGCTCTTGGTATTCTATTTTATCAATTTCATTTTCATATTCAATACTTTTTTTTACTTTTGATATGCTTTTTAACTTTATATGATCCTCTCTTAGTTCTGGATTTTTTCATGATATAATTATTTTCATTCATGATATTAAGATTTTCAAAAACTTGTAAAGAAATATTCATCTCTTCCATCACTGTCATTATCTATTACATGATCATAATCATTATCACTACTAAACACATATCCTAAATATAATTCATTATTTATTTCAGTGTTATCACTATCAAGTCAAAAATAAATAATTGATTTTGTAATTTCTAATCCTAATATTCTTTTTAATGTTGGAAAGATAGCTAACAAACATGGCATATAGACATGATATAACTTTTTTATTTCATTATTTGGTCTAGTAAATTGTTTTTGCATGAATAAAGGTTTAATTATACTATGATATTCATCATTATGAGGACTGTTTTGATAATTAAATTTAACAATTCTGGATTCTGTCATATTAAAAGCTCTTCTTCCTCCTAATTCCGTAAAGATATATATATTAAGAATACTAACCTCTTTTCCTATTCTCAGTACCTTTGTATTTTCCTTCTATTGTTAGTGACCTTTAGGCTTATAGGTTTCTGCTCCACACCCTCCAATGGCTTCCTGCCTTCACGGGTTATTAGCTAAACCTGGATGCCTTCACTGTATAACTCTTTAGATGGAAAATACTTTAGGGCAGAGTGTAGGGAGTTTTCTTAATAATATATTTTCTTTTTGGAAATAGGATTTAGAAGACAAAAATTTAGAAACTCATCATAATATGATAAGTTAATTGGGATTTTATTGATAATATGAAAATTGACAAAGAATTGGTATGTGAATTTTTTGAAAGACAGAAGATTTTTTGGCTTTCTCACAAACTGAGTGCTCGAGAGAGTTCTGCCTTTCAACTAGCCCGGAGGCCTCTATTTATAATACTACATTGGACACAATTACATCACTGCTTACATCATCGTCCTAACAATTTCACAGCTTTTAAGGATACACCTGTCCCTCTATTATTTATTACATCACATGACCCTTACATTATAGTGACACTTATCCTTCTATTTTTTGGTCTTGACATGGCCCCTACCTTGTTCTACATTGTTGAATTAAAGTAGGTTTATTGAACAACTTCCACTTGTCCATCAATTCTGTTGGCATGTGAAGCAGATTCATCAAGTGGCTTCCACTTGTCCATCAATTCCTTTGGCATGTGGGGCAGTTCCTAGCTATGCACGCTTCTTGCAAAGTGGCAAAACTTCCATGGATTTGATGAGTATCAAATTTATTGATGTATTCTTGCAAGATTGTTGACTTTTCTTTTCCTTCATTAGTGAGTAAGGTCCATCCATTGTACTGGCATATGCATTTGAATTTTTTCTCATACAGATTTTTGACAATGTTGTAGAGAACTTTAATTCCCAACACCCTTCGAGATCTAAACCATGATCTTGTAATGTTTGGTACTGGCTTTTCTCATACAGATTTTTGGCAATGTTGTAGAGAACTTTAATTCCCATCACCCTTCAAGATCTAAACCATGATCTTGTAATGTTTGGTACTGGCTTGGTACTTTTTCCAACTCCAATTTGAAAATTTCGAGCAACATACCCAATCGTGATAATATGCTCAGCAGGATAATATATCATTCCATCAATTTCAGGACTGATTGAATAAAATTTTAAATATATGGATCTTCCTTGAGCAAACTTTGAAATTTCTCCTTTTAGTAAATCATCAAATTTTTTGATTTCTTTTAGATCTTTTTCTGGATAGATAAGATCCATAATCAGCTGCCATTTTTGTCATGACGGGATCTCCTCCCTGAGTAACGATCAATCGTGGGTATACACGGTCTCCAGACAAATGTAATAGCAATCACATTCTTGAAGTTCATATATAACTTCAATTGTGGTTTTATATTCGTTTTCTTTTGGTAAAAAAGGGGAATCATTTTCCTCTTCAGCACGAATTATGACTACCCTTGTATGTTCATCTTTGGCATTGATTGTGATTTTTCGAGGACTGGCTTCATTTATAACAACTTTTTTGGGACTTGGTTCATTTCTTTTAATTGTTGGTCCACCACTGCTTCCAGAAGATGTACCTGTTTGTATTTTTGATATAACCTGTTTGGTATTAGCCTGTTTGGTAATCAACGATTCAAACTGAGATTCAATCTCAATTATGTTATCGCTTAATTCTTTAGTATAATTGTGATGAAATGTTGATATTTTCATCAATTGCTTGAAACTTCCTTGGAGAGTTTCTGCAAGTTGTTCAATTCCAAGCTTTATATCTTCAGCTTCCTCCATGAGGAAGTTCATTCGCTTTTTGGCGTCTATCAGGGATCTTTTGATATTATCCATCTGCAAATTCAAAATTCCTGCTTAAAAAGTCCGCAAGATAATTATTAACACCTTTAATATGAACTATATCAAAATTATAAACTGCCAAATAGGCTTGCCATCTATGGAGCCTTCTATATTGAGGTTCTGGTGGTAATTTATTTTTTACTAAACCTGCAACTTGAGAATTATAAGTTTCAAAAATGAATTTCTTAGATAATAAAAACAATGAAAATTTCTTTATTCCTCTGATAATTGCTAACATTTCTTTCTCATGAGTAGTATAATTTATTTCTGGTTGATTAAACGTTCCACTTGAGTATCTACAAATTTCATTAAGATCTGTTTTTAATATTACTGCCCAATACTTATCCGAGGCATCAGTATTAACTATCAGATTATCTTTTTCATCTGGTAATCTTAATTTTGGTAAATTTTTACATTCTTCTTTTAGTGATTTGACAATTTCTGTATGTTCATCACTCCATTCTTTGGTATTTGTTTTTCTGAGTAAGATTTGAATTTTATGTCTTTTTTTTTTATAGATTTCCAATAAATCCTTCTGCATAATTTAAACATCCTAAAATTTTTTGTATTTGTTCTTTTGATTCTAATTTGTTTGGAAAACTTTCTATCTTTTTAGATATATGAGTTTGTAATTTTATCCCTCTTTTATCTATTGATAATCCAAGAAAATCAATTTCTTATTTTTCTATTATAACTTTATTTTTTGAAAGAACAATTCCTTCTTTTTTTGCATTCATTTATAAATTTAATTAAATGGTTTCTATGTTCTTCTCTATTATTAGAACATATTAATATATCATCGACATAGACAATTAAGAATTCATTGAATTTTCTAAATATGTTATCCATTCTTCTTTGATATATTTGTAGTGCATTTTTTAAACCAAATGGCATAATTATCCATTCATACTTACCTTGTGGTGTACTAAATGCTGTGTATTGAATACTATCTTCTTCCATTTTTACTTGCCAAAATCCTGATTTGCAATCAAATTTAGAATAATATTGTTTTCCTTTTGCAAGATTTATTAGTACCTCTTTATTTGGTAAAAAGTATCTATCAAATTTAGTATATTTGTTTAACTCTTTATAATTTATCACCATTCTAGCTTTTCCTCTTTTTTGTTCAGAATGTTTCATAACCATAAAAACTGGACTACTATGGGGTCCATTACTAGGTCTGATTAATTTTTGGTTAAGTAATTCTTTTATCTGGGTTTTAAATTCTCGTGTATCCTGTACGATATACATCGTTGGTCTAACTCTTATAATAATATTTTCTGTTAATTTTATTTTAGCTTTTGGATGATGTGGTTTTCAAAATAATAATGGATTTTCTCCACAAGTTTTTTCTAGTTGATCAATGATTTTTTCCATGTTTGTTTGTATGTTTGTTTTTAAGATTTTTTTATACATTATTCTTTTATTTTTTATTTCATTTTATGTAATTGGTTTTTTCTCCCATTTATTACCACGCTGTGTTGGCTGAACTCTGTAAGGTCTAAATTCTTTTGGTATTTTTAGTAAATGTGCACAAGGTGTTTGCAACATTATCATGTAATTATTTTGTTTATAATATTGAAATTGTTGTATAAAGCAATTTCCTAATAATATATCACATTCTAAGTTGTTATAATTATATATTTTATTTACAACTATTTGTTTACTCCCAAGTATTATATCAATTTTATCAGCACTATTAATTATATGGGTACTTTCTTCTGTTACTCCTGTAATTTTTATCTTTCCATTAGTATTCCATGATTTTATTAAGAAACTTTTGAATATTGTTATATCACTTCCCGTGTCAATTAATGCACATGTTGTTATATTTGTTTCAACAATTGTAACTTGTATATAAACTGCTAATGACAAACTTATTTGATTATTCATTTATTCAGCTTTTCTGCATAGTATAGTTTGGCCATTATGAGTTATATATAATCGTTCACGTTTTATACTATAATCTTCTAGTCCATCTAGAAAGCTCATTCCTAATAATACATGAGGATTTACCATACTACTATCTACATGACATGGTACTGGGAGATTTATTCCTCCTATTTTTATTGGTACTTTTACTTCAAGTTCAGTTATATGTACTTGTCCATCAAAATTTATATATCTATATGGATCAGTTCTATGAGATATTAGTCCTTTATTTCTATTTAAAGTTATATGACATTCACTAGCTCCTGTGTCAATTAATATATTTGATCCTTTTATATGCTCTATTCCATTAAAATATTGACCTTCTATTTTCATATTTCCAGCATTTCTATTAAGTTTTATTTCTTTTGTATTACTAGTTTCTCCTAATTGTTTTCTATTAGGTAAACTTGCTAATCTCCTAATTAATCTGCCATCTTCAAATGTTATGTTATTATTAGGGTATTCTTCTTCTCGTAACTCTATGATTTCTGGTTTATTTTTTGTTATAGTAAGTTCATAGTTTCTTGGAACTAAACTTATTTGTTTATCTGGTTCTACAACTTTACCAAAATCTTTACATTCTTTATTAATTTCTATATATGGTTTTTTAGAATAAATGTTTCCAAAATTAGAATTAGTATATGAGTATAATGCTCTGTATTCTATAGTCATAATTTTATCTCCTGGTTCCATTATATCATCTTTATGTAATTTGAAGTGTAATCCTAAAACTTCATTAAAACTTCTTTCTTTTAATGATATACAATATTTTGGGTAACATGTAAATATTAGTTTCTTATATGCTAGATTCCCTTCTACTGTTCCTAAATGACTGTCTTTTAAATTTATAATTCTTCCATCATGTAAACTTACAGTTAAAGGTGAATCTAATCATTCTCTAAACAGGGATTTAAACATTATTTGGATACCTGCTAAGTAAACATATTGAATCTTTTCACTTTTCTTTCTATTGATCTTTATTAATAATTCTGCAATTGTATTTTTTGTTAAAAGATTTAATTTGTGTGTTCCTTGAGTGGTTCTAACATCTATTGCCCTTTCAATTTTATAATATTCATTTATTGCTACTTTTTCTCTTTTCCATATTCTATCTAATATTTCCCATTTTCCTATTTTCAATTCTAAAGATAATTTTTGTATTTTCCTGAACTTATTATTATCAAAAGTTACCTTTAATTCATAACCTTCTATTCCTTCATATTCTTGTTTATTTATGTTATTATTTGCTTCTATTTGCTTCTATTTCTTTATTTTGATTTTGATTCATTACTTTCTGAATCTGTTTCACTTATATAAACTTCTTGATCATAGTATTCTTCAATGTCTGATATTTCACTTAGTTCACTTTCTATTTCTAGATATTCTTTTTGTAATATTTTAACCTTATTTTTATTACAATCAGGGCTTATATGTCCCATTTCTCCACAATTCCAACATTTACATTGACTTTTGTCTTTCTTATAAGTTTTATTTTTCTGTCTTTTATTTGGATTATATCTTCTTTTGTAATATCTTCTCTTAGGTTTTATATATTTTTTCCTGAAGTTTCTGAATTTTTTAAACTTTCTATTTTTATATTTTCTTTTATTATTATTTCTTCTTCTTTCAGGGTTACATCCCCATTGAGTAGATTTTGGCATATCTTCACAACATATTCTGGTTAATTTTCCTGATTTATTTTATAAATTGTATTTGTTGACATATATATGCTAATCTTTCAAATAGGAATTTTATTCTTAATCCTAATGTTCTAGGTGTTCCAGGGTTATCTCTAATAAATTTTTCAAATTCTATTTTAAAGTATATTCCCCATGAACCTGATAATTTATTGTAATACATATCTCTATATACTTCTTGATTTTCATTACTATAGAATTGGACATAATAATATTCTTTAAACTCATAAGTATATTCTTTGATTTTACACATATCAAATATTGTTAAATTTATTAATCTTACTCTTGCATTATCTTTTTCTCTTATTGATTCTGCTTCAGAATTACTTATCCAATTTTCTCCTAAAAATTTATCCGCAATATAATCTACTAAATTTTTTATTCCCTTTCTATCTGATTTTATTAATTCCGTCTGTACATTTCTTCTTATTAATGCTTTCGTATCACTACTTATTCCTTCCCACCAATTTCTAACACGTCTTTCAAAAGATGCTACTAAAAAATTTATCATTCTATCAGTATTTTCCCATATATCATCTTTATTGTATAAAAAGAATAGTATCATTGAATCTGCCCAAGTTAATAAGGCTTTTTTAGTATCTATTTTACAATCAAAATCTAATTTTGTTCCTCCATGATTAATAGGTTTATTATAATTATTATTTGGTTCAAACCTATCTTTATATTTATTTCCCCTAGGTGGTTGTCTATCTCCAATTCTATCATAATATTGCTGGTGTGGTTTACTATATAAGGGTGCATAACTTTCATCTGGATCTGGTAATTCTTGTTTAGAACTTCCTATAGGAGCAGGGTTAGGTGCTCCTCCAGTATTCATTAAAACTTGGTATTCATCAAAATTCTCTATGCTTAACTGGTCAAAATTTTCTATAAGCAAATCTAATTCTTCATTCATTTTTGTCTCGGTCTTCTTCAATTTTTTCTTCAGCTTTTAGTTTTCCTAAAGTTTTTTCTATAAATTTTTGTAATTCTAATTCTTCCTCTAATATTTTTGGTAATATGTTTCTCCTGAATTCATCATTCATACTTCCTGCTTCTATTATAATTTTTTCTTGTTCGAAATGCTTTTTTCCTATTCTAAGTATTTCTTTTTCTATGAATTTTTTATTTATTTTCTTATCTTTGGTTTTATTATTTTCTTTGAATTTTCTAATTTCTAGTTTTAGTATATTTATATCATTTCTTACTTCTTTTAATTCATTTTTTACTTCTTGAACATCACCATCAATGATTTTATTAATATTTTTAGATCTTCAATATATTCGTTTATTGACATTTTATACTCTTGGGTTTTGAGTTTTTTGTACCTTAAATAGTCTGTCATACATATCATCTATTTTTATTTCTTTATTTTTGATTTTTTCTTCTATAATTTTTTCGTTTTCATTCTTTCTTATATTCTCATTTAATTTATCTATTTTTTCTATAATTATTCCAATTTTATCTTGATTAATTAATTCTCCAGACTTTCTTTGAAGTTCTTTTAAGATTTCTTCATCTATATTTTTAACTTCTCCTATCATTTCTTTTAATTCCTTGAATTGTATTGTTAGTTTATTTTGAATATTTTGTAATTTTTCTTTGATATCCATATCCTGTATATTTAATTGTTGTAATTCTTCAATGGCTAATTTATCTTGTAAATTTATGTTTTTATATGTTTGCCATAAAAATGCACTTATCCAATTTAATTGCATATTAAGAAATCCATCGTATTCTCCCCATGAGCTTAATGGTTGAAACATAGTTGTATTGACTCCTTTTATTTGGTAAGATCCTACTGGTAGATTAATATTTTCTATTATTTGTTTTTCAAATTTTATTTCTGGAAATTCTGTCATTAAATTTTTCCTTTGATATGCTCAACTTCTAATCTTAATTATGTATCATATTTTACTTCTTTACATATCATTATATTATATTCACAAAATTCTTCAATTGATTTTAACATCGTTTTTCTTTGTTGTGCTCTATAACTTTTTATGTAATATTTTATTTCTCCAGTTATATCATATTTTTCCATATTGATTTTTTCTTTGTTATTTATGATCATAAGTATATTAGGTAATTGTTTTAGAATTATATTAAAGTATTTTCTTTTACTTTCTAATGATTTTAGTCTTAGAAATCCTTTTCTTTTTATATTTCTTTCTTCTATCATTTAGTATAATAGATTTCCTCTTTGTTCTATTATTGAATCTAATTTTTCATTTGTTTTCATATCTAGATATTTGATTAATAAGGGTTCTCCTCTATGATAATCCATTTCTATAATCTTTGTATAATTCTTCTAGTATATCTTTGTGGATTAAATCTAATATTTCGTTTATGATAAAATCTTCTTTTATTATGTCGAAATTTATTAGATCATAAATGTATTTTCTTATATCTTTGTTTAAGTCTCTTAAAGTTGTCAAAATTTCTATTTTATAATTATCGGGTAATATTAATGTATGCATAATCCTAAATCTTGATGTATATATTATATATTTATTTTTAATTTGTGTTATATAATATTTATTTTTTAGATCTGCCATATGACTCTGATACCAAAGTAAGGGGGTGTTACTATGAGCGAACAAAAATCTAATAAAATTATATAAACAAAATTAATGTAAATTTTTAAGGACTAAGTTGTAACTTTTGTAAATTAATAGACTTAGTTGTAATATGGTATTTAAGGGTAAACTTGGTAGTTCCTAATGTTTAAGGCTATTTTAATGAATTGATAAGAATTTTGGTTATTTTCACAAAAGGCCAATTTCATTAGGCCATTTCTAAGGTATCCCACGTCTCTTACCAGACACAACCAGTGAAAGATGAGCTTTAACAGTGGTTAGAAGCCACCCATAGTAAATTAGACAACCTATTTTGGTAGATATCCCGGGTGGCAACTACATTTGCATTGTATAAACTTCCACTAATTACAAGCAGATAAATGCATGAATTTAGAATGTTGTTCTGCATTTATTTTTACGGTTATGTGTCACAATTTTTTAACACAATCATATTTATATACTCCTCACTACCGAGTAGGGGCAAATATGATACGAAAAAGAACCAAACCAAACTGAAAAACAATAATTATATTATTATGGAACCAACCAGTGGTTCATCATTTTTAATTCAATTCGCTTCGATTCCTTATTGAAAATTCCCATATAGAATGTCTATTGACAAATTTAATTTGTCAACTCAATATTAATTTGTTAAGTTAAAGATTAAATTACTCTCTAAAGCTTAGGACTTGACCAAGTATTTTTACATTTCTTAAGTACAACAAACACAAATTACAGTAGAAGGATGTATTCAAATCGTCTTCAAATAGACTTGACCAAGTATTGTTGGTTTTTTAAATGATTGTTCTTAGAAAGTTCTTTCATGGTTAATTCTAAGTTCAAAAGTTGTTCAATCTACAAAAATAATGCATTTACTAAATTGTTAGAAACATAAGATTAGCGGTGGCGTAAATTCTAACAAATGTGGCAATTAATGTTGTGTATAAGAATGTTTTTCAAAATTAGTAATACTCTTGATAACAAAATTATTATATTATTATCATTTTTATTTAAATTGGCATACGCTATTATTATATTTTATTAATTTCTTTCCCATCGTTCCATATCAATACATTATATTTTGTCAGTTGAATATTATTCTATGCATCGCACGGGTGTGAATCTAGTTTACCATATATATTGAAAACCAACTCTTGGTATCATTATCACTAGGATCGAGCGTGGGTTGTGTTGGATTGGGTTGAAGGCCAACCCGAACCCAAACCAATCATGTCGGTTTGTATGAAAATGAACCCAATCAACTCAATGAGAGTTTAAAAAACAACAAACCAAACCAAATCAATGTTGGGCGGTTTGGGCCTCCTATTTTTTATTTAGAGATAATTGTAAAGATTACTTGTTTTAGACGTCAAAACTGATATTTACCACTCAATTTTTTTCCTGAAAAATATTTCCCCCAGATCGTCTTCTTCTCCACAAGTGCTTGGACTGCCTACCACCGAACAAATACTTCCCTCAGCTCGTCTTCTTCCCCACAAGTGCCTGCTTAACACCAGACAACCTCCACTAGAGGTGGGCGTGAATTGAGTTGGGTGGTTTGGACTTTGGTCTAATTAGTTAAAAATTATAGAAAATTAAAAAATTATGCTCATAAATAAACTATTAACTTAAATAAATTATGTACAATACAATAAGCTCAAATATAATAAATTGACTACTTGCTAATAAAACTAAAATATGCTCAAACTATATTTGAGTTTCATCCAAATTAAAAATTGGTTTAAGATTCTTGAAATTTAAATGGTACTATATCTTTAAAACTTTTATCGGGTTGGGTTGGGTTGGGTTGGATTTTTCACCAAACCCAACCCGAATAATTTTTTTTTGTCGAACTCAACCAACCCAATTTTCATCAAAAACCAACACAAACCGATCGGGTTGGATTTGTTTGGGCGGGTTCGGCGGTTAGGGTGAGTTAATGCTGACCCCTAACCTCCACCGAACCATAGTCACCACCCGCATCCACGACCACCACCACCCAACCCATTGCAATTCCAAAGACAGTCACCCCTGGCCCCTACCCAGTTCCAAGTCCCTTTAGCCGCTGCTGCTCCACCACGAATTCCTCGAGTTTTTGGGCTTAACCAATGAAGATTTTCCGAGCTTCATATGTCTCACAACGCGGTACTGAAGTTGCCTCATTTCCAAATGAGTCCCAACCCCCACAGGCTCAGCAACACCCATCCTATGTTGACACCCTCAACGCCGCTACCGCCGCCATCACTGCCGATCCCAATTTCGCTGAAGCTCTCGCTGCCGCCATCACCTCATTCATTGGTGGCTCCAATCCACACAACATCAATAACAATTTGATGGAAAACAACAATAGTGCCAACAGTGTTGCTTGCCTCCTTCGTTAATTAGAAATTTTTTTGGCGTGGAGAGTGATTTGGTTTAGCAAGAGTATTTTCTCCCTTTCAGCTGCGAGAGCTTTGCTCAGAGAGATAGAGAGATGAGCTAATGAATCGTTTGGGGTGTTTTTTTTTTTTTTTTGGACTATACCTGAAAATGTAAATAATGTAGTGGAGAATATTGTATATAAAGTGTTTGATTTTATATTTGAGACAAAATATCATAAAAATTTGTAAAGTATGAAGTTGTGATACTAAAAAAAGTGTATGAAAATTGTTTGATTTTACGTCTGAGATAAAATATCAAAATGTGATACTAGAAGAAATTTAAAAAGTATCATAATGTGATACTAAAAAAATTGAAAAAATATCATAAGTATCATATTGTGATACTAAAAAAATTCGAAAAGTATCATGTTGTGATACTAACATAATTATAAGTATCATACTGTGATACTAAAATATCTAAAAAGTATTATAAGTATTTTTCAATTTTTAAGATTTTTTTTAAAAGTAATTTTCAAATTTTATAAAATTGAAGTAAATTTCATTTTAATCCCTAAAAGTAGGTATTTATGTGAACAACCCTTTTATTTATTTTTATTACTGGCCTCCTATTTTGGGCCTTATATTGAATTAATTGTTATATTTGAATTATATAAATTGGTTAATATTAGGTCCATTTTGTATTATGTATTTTATAGATTCACAAATATAAACCTGTTACGAGTCTCAAGACCCCACATAATCACTTTACTACATGATTCATAATCATAAGCTTAATTGATTGATTCACAAAATTATCAAATGACAAGCAGCGCACTGCTGCCCACTACATTTATATTGAATTTGTAAATGACAAGTGATGCACCTCACTACATGAATTTGCTTGATTTTGTAGCTTTGCGTTTGGGTGTTGTGTGTTTTTTTTTTCAACAATTAAGGGGTCGATTTGGGTTGGGTTAATCAAGTTTTTTAACTTAAATTGCAATCGAACCGAACCGAACCGAACCCAAACCAACCCGAGCCAAAATTATATTTCCCAACCCGCAAACCAACCTAACCACCTGAAAAACCAACCTAAACCGATCGTTTTGGGTTGGGTCGGTCGGGTTTGTTGATTAGGTTCGATTTTTCTCCCAATCCTAGTTATCACATTCGAGTAAGGGCTCATTTCATATCAATAAAATTTTCAAATTTTCTCTCAAATTTATTTTTAACCACATATTTCTATGTATATATCACATTTCACCAGTGTTCTAAAAAGTTCGTTTACGCTTAGACGTGCAGAACGCGCTGAAATTTGATACCCGACCTCGTCGCTTTGTCACGCTTTATACTTTTAGAACATTGCTTTGCACACATTTCAAGAACTTTTAATCACACATTCTTTCAAAAATCCTCAAAATCTTCCTACACCAAACAACATCTAAGGCCATGTTTTATGCACCCTCTTTTTCCAAGGAAAATGAAAACCTTTTCTTACTTTTCTATTTTTTGCCGTTTGATTGAACAAATTTTTCTTGGAAAATAATTTCCACCATTTGGCTGACGCACTTGATATTCCAGGCAGTGGCTGAAAATACTTTCATTTTACTTTTGATAGGAAATGATTTTTCATGTTACGTGGAAAATTATTTTCACCACATTTGATAAATTTTGTTGTGGTTAATTGAATTATTTTTTTCAAAAAATAACATTATCATTATCAAGTACAAATGTTTTAAAAAAAAAAAGAAAAAAAAAGTGGAATAAAATAGCTAAAATTTATATTATTTTCCATGAAAAATAATATCAATCAAACAACAAAATTTGAAAAATTTTCAACTTTTTCCACCTAGAAAATTAAATCAATTAAATATTTTCAATTGATTATTCATGAAAATAATTTTCAATCAAAATCATTTCCTTGAAAAATATATTCTTTTCACTCATTTTCCACCATCACAATCAAACACACCCTAATAGTCAATTTTTTATGGTCAAAACAAATTGTAACCTTTGTTTGGCTAATTTTTATTTATGAACAACGAATTTATGTTTTTGAGGTAAAATGTGTGATTGAAGATTGGTTTAAAAATAAGTGTGATGAAAAAGTGATTTAGGGAAGTTTGATATTTATAAATGTGAACAAGTTTGCCTAACAGTTGCTTAATTTTTTTTTTTTTTTTTTTTTTTTGAATATTAGTTTTTTTAAATAATTTCCTACTGCTGAAGTGCTTTTGAAGACAAACACACTCAATCACATTCCTGATTCCTCTAAAAACTTTTTTAACTATAAAATGATATTAATAAAATTAGTCAAATGAGTTCAAAATGCATTGGATCTCAAAAGCTTCTTTTGGCTTTTCAAAATATCAAATTGGATTCTAAATATAAGATGCGCCCATTTTAGAGTGTAAATACTGTAGGTTGATGGGAAAAATACACAATACAGGTAGTTATAGAATGACATATCAAAATTAAGGTACAACCTAAATTATTCAATTATCAGGTATATATGTATATATAATAGAAAATATGGAAAAAAAAACTATCCCTGTAATCACGGATTCAGTTACACAATTGTTTCCATAATTACCCGAATTCTCCTATTAACGATTCATTGAGGGCAATCACGGATTCAGTTACACAATTGTTTCCATAATTACCTGGATTCTCCAATTAACGACTCATTGAGAGCACATTGTCAGTAATTGACGGAAGCTGGTTATTTGGCATCGGAACATACAGCAACGACGAGGTCACATTTGATTCACATAAAAATTGATCGTTTGATTCACGTATTGATTTGGATTCACAGAAAAATCATACCTCGTCACATTATTCCTGTTTTCCACATAAACCCCAGCGGCACATTCATTACAATTCATAGGCACTTAAGTCACAGAAAGTAAATCATTTAATGTATAAACATCCTTAGGTCACAGTTAAGTCTAACAACATATATATTGGTCAGGACACATAACTCTTGCCAAATTGAAGTCAAATTATTCATATTTTTGCACATAGAAGTCCTAGTTACACAGTCTTAATAGATATAGATTCTTTAGGTGACAAAAAATAAAAAATAAAAAAATCAAAGTTTGCCTCACAGATTGATTTGGGGTCATAGAACAATCATACCTCTTGGGAATCTGAGGTCACATTATTCATGTTTTCCACATACCCATTAGCACATTGATTAGAATTCATAAACACATATATCACAGTTAAGTCTAAAAGCATATAGATTGTTCAGGATACATATAGCCCAAATTTTGATTCACATTTTGATTTTGGCCCTCTGTGTACACTTTGCCAATAGAATCATCACTTTTCCTCCCCAAAATTGTTAAAACCATGCGTCCACCACTCACTAATTCCTCTGAACAATACTTTAGGAACATTGAAAAGTCTTTTTGAAATTGCTCATAATATGCCTGGATCACGCTTGAGGACTTGTACTTGCCAGATATATGTTTTCTTTGTTCATCTCCAACCCTTTAGGCACCTGATAAACATAAACATATAATTAATTAAGTAAACTAAATTTACAAAATATAAATAAATATGATTATTCATACGTAACAGCTTGAAAAGTACAGAAGTTCGTGTTCAACGAAAAATGAATCGAGCATGCAAGTGGGATGTTGGTGACAGAATTCAAACAAATAAATTTTTCTTTTTTAGGTAAAACCTTAAGATTTTTCACATTAGCCATATTTTTGCACATAAAAACCCCAGCAAAACAAGTCTTAACAGATATAGAATCTTTAGGTCACACAAAGAATCAAAGTTTGCTTTGCAGATTGATTTGGGATCATGGAACTATCATACCTCTTCAGAATTTGAGGTCACGGTGAAGTCTTAAATCATATATATTGGTTAGAACACAGAAAACCCAAAGTTTAGTTTTGGCACTCAGTGTAACACAACTCTTGCCAATTTGAGGTCACATTATTCATTTTTTTTCATGTCAATTTGAAATCAAGTGTCTTATTGTTATTCATGTACATGACCTCATAGCATATGTGAGCAGTGAAAAACTATGTCTTTTTCCCTTTTCCGGAATTCAAGTGAATTTTGAGTTTGTGACCTTGTGTAAATTTTTCATTGAAATGGTTAATAAATTAAGTGACCTGATGCAATAGGAGTACTATGCTGAATGTTGTTTTTGTAGCCTGAAAGTAGTATTGTTGTTAAAATTTTGTGGCCTCGACATATATTTAACAATTGAAAAACTCTTGTAACTGTGTAGTGGAAAAACCTACAATCATTCTGTTTTCATAATGTAATCCTTTTAGAATGTTATGAAATTTTAGTCACTCCTAAACCGTCAGTGATAATTGTGATCTAAGTGACTACATCATGGAGATAAGTGTCATTGTAATTTTGGTAATCTATATTTGTGACCTGAATATTTTGATATGTGACTTGGATTAAATCATTTCACATTCAACAACGTGTGACATGGAGTGCATGTGACCTGAATAACGATAACCTAGAAAATGTTTCTACACGTGACATGAGAAACTACTCCACCACCACTTACAAAGCATGTGAAATGATGATAGAAACTATTGATGTATATTCAAACATAAAACTGTTGGACATAATCAAAATTTACCTTGTTCTACCTTGCATAGAGTAAAGCTTCAAGATAATATCCCTCTTGAACAAGCAGCAACACATAGTCGTGATGCAATGAGAGCTCTCTCAGCATATCCAGTCCCAATTTTCGTGTTTGAACATTCTGATGGCCTGACTCTATCAGTTGCAATGCTACTTCTTTTGAAGGATCGATAATCTACAACATCACACATCTAGTTTTTAATCTTCATTTTATATTAGAACTGAACCTTAATTTAAATTCCTTTTGTAAAGATGGCAGATTTTAGTAACTATTTAAACACACGGAAATGTGACCTTATTGAGGACAAATAGTCCAAGTTCCTCATAACGTTCTTCCCGAGCTAGTAGTTGTACTGTCAAGACATAAATTGGAGATAAAGAAAAGAAATACATAAAAGAACATAACATGGAAAACTAAAAATTCTAGCTGATAAATGAAAAACAAAAATGAAAACAAGAAAAAATTATTATCGATCTTATTTGATATGATAATCAGGCCATTATTTATCTTTACACATCCCCCAAAAGCCAAAATAAAAAAGTCATGGCAGAGTTAAAAGAATTCCTGATCGAACGTTGATATAAAATGGTTTCATTACAGCCCCTACATCATATGGCAAATATTGTAAACATGGACGACATGCATAAAGAAGTAAAGATTAGATCCTCAAAACAATACAGACTAATAAGTCAAAACTATTTCCAGGACTTCTGAAAGAGAATACCTGCAAAGGAACTCAACAATGATGGAAACCAAGTAAGATGCATCTCCTCCTATCTCTTTCTCAATGGCCACAAACACAAATTTGTACAAATCTGCTGGCGAAATTGCAGCTGAACTAACTTGGGACTCCAACTGCTCAGAAGCATTAGCATTTAATGTATTTGTGACCTGAATAATTTGATATGTGACTTGTATTAAATCATTTCACATTCAACAACGTATGACATGGAGTGCATGTGACCTGAATAACGATAACCCAGAAAGTGTTTCTATCAGAAAATTCGTAGTGTTGCCAAGAAAATGGAACCTTAAATGGGTGACATTCATCAACATGTGACCAAAATAATTTTATGTGTGATATGGATTAAATCATCTCACATTCAACAACATGTGACCTAGAGTGTAAAACTTGTGATTTGAATAGATAAATGTATGTTACCAAACTAACGCAATAAAGCTATCTATTCGAAAACATAAATCACATAATTCTGTTAAATCCATTAACATGTAAAGTCACTTTATATTTATGAACACATACATAGGGAAAATTCATCGAGATCATTCAAGTGTGACTTGAGATTATACATGTGACATGAGAAACTACTCCACCACCACTTACAAATCTGAAATCTGAAAATCAAAGTGCCTAAAATAGGAAATGGTTTGCCGATTTCTGAAGGAATCCTCAATTTTTCAAAGGAAGTTTCGCAGATCTTAAGTTGTAAAAGAATCAACAGGTCACCTTTGAAAATACAATTAATTTACTACCAACTCAATCAATAAAAAATATAGTTCCTATGACATTCCTTTCGAGTTTGTTGAAACTTGCAATAGCATCATCATCATCATCTTGTAGATCTTATCTTGAGAGACAAATTTGCTTTCAATTCTGTTGCAATTTCAGTTTAGGGACTACACTTCACCATCTTCATAGAAAAAGGACCTGCAATGCAAATTCGCCAGAAACTTGGAAAATCAGCATTTGCAACGCTGCTGTCGCTGTCCGATGCTTAGCGATCTTGCTGTGGTTGTGCAATGTCATTTCCTACACGATCATCCTTCCCTACATGACCGGAGAGAGAGAGAGAGAGAGAGAGAGAGAGAGAGAGAGAGAGAGATAGATTAACGTAGAAGAGAGATGAGTTGTGAAGCTGTTATATTTATATATGTATATATGGAGCTATATTTAGAATGAATATATATATATATATATATATATATATATATATATATATATATATATATATATATATATATATATATATATATATATATATATATATATTGGAAGTTGAAAAACCTGGTTTCGTGTAATTTCCTCTAGGTTGATCCTCTAAGTTTGAAGAGTCAAATTCACTATCTATTCTTATATTTTACAGTAGTAGCATTTAATAAGCTGAATATTTCAATACATAAATTCTTAAAATATTCTAATCATATTTATTTGATTAATCCGTAACTTATGAAAGATGATGAAAAATCATGAAGTGGCTTTATTCTTTATAAATTCATTTTTCCCAATTCATCTTCAAACATACATTCTTTCAATAAAATAACTTCATACGTAAAATTAAAACTCTTCCTTACCTTTTTACTACACATCCTCTGAAATATCGCTATTGCAAAATCTATTTTCGTAGAACTCCATTATATAGATAGTAGGACATGGCTTAGGTAGTAATCTCGACGAAGATTAGGATGAAAAAATTGGGCTCAAACAAACTCTTTTGTTTCTTGAAAACGTCATAATGAAATCAAAGTAGAGAGAATTGTTTGAGAAACTAAAACTTGCTTTTGAGTTTGAGATTCAAATCTGTTTTTGTCCCGTTTGACAATTTTCTTAAATTGCATTCACAAGTTAAAATGCTATTTATTTGGAGATGTTATTTATTTAAAGAGTTCATCCATAAAATTAGACTCCAGAGAATATATAAATATTTTGAAACTCGAGTAAAAAGAAATGGGGAGACTTTGTTTTGCAGCTTTTTTGGTTTATAAATAAGTAATTTACATGTTTTAAAGGTAGTATAATGTATATAAATTTGTTTATAAATAAATTTAACAATGACACTTTGAATAGATAATAAAAAATTAATTAAATATCTAGTGGGGTCATGAATTGAACCAAACATCGTGTCATATCACCCTAAAATCTAGTGTTCTAAAACGCCCTCCTCTCGCGAGTTGCTTTTTCGAAATGCGTGAAAAAAGCGTTTCGAAATTTTTTTATCTAAAAAGCGTGTGCGAAACGCGCTTAAGTGAGTCCGAAGATCGCTCTTGCTTTTTTTTTTTACTTGTTCAAGTATGAGTAAAATTTAAATCAAATATGTAGGAATTGAAAAATGTTTTTTAATGCTTTTTAATGCCTACTCTCGCTTAAGCTTCAAAAGCTTAACTCTCGAGCTCCACGCTTCGTTACGATTCATGCTTTTTAGAACACTGCTAATATGTTTATACACGAGGATATAAGTTGGACATTATCCACTTAAACTTCTATATTATAGAGTAATGTTATATATAGTGATCGACTATGGATAGTAGTCATATATGGTATTATGTGTGGTTATAAAAAAATGCAATTGATTTTTTTGTTGAAAATTTTAAAATAACCAAACATGAATATGACGCAGGGCGATTACCGATGATCACTCATTATGAATAATATTACTCTATTGTATTCAAATAATTTTTCATAATTTATCTTTACCGTCTATCCATGTCCTCTTGTTCACAGGACTCATAATTAATGTCAGTGACAGATCTCGTGCTTCATTTGTCGGAAGAAGGGTCACTTTGCAAAAGCTTGTCCAGATAAAAAGGACAAGATTCTTCATCAAATTCTCACAGCCACAAAGATTGATTATGATGATGAAGACCTTGAATCATTATTCTCTGAGGAAGATGAGCAAACTCAACAAACTGTCTTCACCATTGAATATGATTCTGATGAATCTGTTGACACAGGAGAATGTTATGAGATGCAAATTGTTAATACAGTCTTTTCATCCATATCAGTAACTATAATTGAGGTAAAAAATTTTACAGGAAAATACGAAAGGCCCATCACAGTTGCAGGGTTATTTGATACTGGTGCTGCTTGTTCCGTATTAAACCCTACCAGTCTCCCTGAACATATGTGGCGAAAACACAGACAAGTTTTTCAGGCGGCAAATGGAGACAACTTCTCAACAGAAATAATCAGCAAGCCTGTTAAAATCTAGTTTTTCCCCGAACTCAGTATTTCCCATAAACTACTAGGTTCATCTTTGCCTGGTAAAGATATTGTCCTTGCATGAGATATTATTAAACAGTTATGGGAAAAGAAAGTCATTTCTCGTCCAAATGGTCTCAGATTCAAGTCCTATTTTCAACCATACATCCAGATGACATCCTATTTTTATAACCATTCCGAACATCACTGAAACACTTATTCGAGATTGTTGTGCAGAATATCATTCAGATTTTCTTACTAAATGCACAGATCCCCTCTGGAAAAATTCAAATTTTTTCATTTCTCTCCCTTTCAAGAAAAATGAAGACATCAACCCTACAAAAGCCAGCCACCTTGGAATGAATCCAGAACATCTTCAACTTGCTACCAAAGAACTTGCTCAATTGCAAAATGAAGGACTTATTGAACCAACAAATTCACAGTGGGCATGTCAAGCTTTCTATGTCAACAAAAGAAGTGAACAAGTTCAGGGGAAATTAAGACTAGTAATTGACTACAAGCCATTGAATGTCTTTCTTGCAGATGACAAATTTCCTCTTCCAGATCGAAAGACAATGTTTGCAAATTTGTCTCGCGCAAAAATCTTTTCAAAATTTGATCTTAAAGTAGGATTTTGGCAATTAGGAATCAAACCAGAAGAAAGGCACAAAACATGTTTTTGTATTCCTAATCATCACTACCAGTGGCAGTGATGCCTTTTGGATTAAAGACTGCTCCTTCACTTTTTCAGAAAGCAATGACAAAAATCTTTGATCCATTACTGGAAACAGCGTTGGTATACATTGATGACATCTTATTATTTTTTGAAGATGAAGAGTCACATGCCAACTTATTTCTTAAGTTCGCAGATATTGTTAAACAATATGGTATTATGCTTTCCCAAAAGAAGATGGTGATCGGTGTCAGTGAAGCAGATTTCTTAGGGATGCATATTAAAGATGGTCAATATTCACTCCAGTCTCATGTTGGTCAAGAACTTCTTAAATTTCCAGATGAAAATTTGTCAAAAAAGGAAGTTCAACAGTTCCTTGGAGTTGTTAATTATATGGCGGACTTCATTGATCATCTTTCATCCATAATTAAACCACTCCAACTCATACTAAAAAAAGATCCTCCTCCATGGTCATCCACTCAAACTCAGGCAGTCAAATCTATCAAACAAAAGGTGAAAGATCTCCCGGCCCTACAAGTCCCTACGGATGGCAAACGTGTCCTTCAAATAGGAAAACGTGTCCTTCAAACAGATGCAAGTGATTGTTTTTGGGCAGCTGTCTTGCTTGAAGATAAAGAGGGAAAAAGAAGAATCTGTGGATACAAAAGTGGATCATTCACTGAACCAGAAAAGTATTACCATTCCACTTTCAAAGAAACACTAGCGGTCAAAAGAGGAATTGAAAAGTTCCAATTTCATCTCATTGGGCACAAATTCTTAGTGGAAATGGATGTGTCAGCTTTTCCAAAAATGCTCACTTTTAAAAGGAAACAGATCCCAAACTCTCAATTACTCAGATGGGCAGAATGGTTCTCAAACTTTGAATTTGAAGTCAAACACATCAAAGGAAAACACAACATCTTACCAGATCTTCTTTCCAGACCAAAAGTTTCCCTCATACTACCTGCACAACCCATCCCAGTTATTTACATGATGGATTCAAATCAATTTCCCTTCAACAACTTTGCTCCTTTTCCTCCTGAACTCTATGAACTCATAAGATCCAAAACCCTCAAAACCAGATCCAAAGAACTCATGTTAAAATACCAGTCCCTTGTTATAAGACAAACCGGAATTGAAACACTCGGTGGTCTTGGATTTCATCCAGATTACCCTTTTTTCACTTTATTCCGTTTTGATCTCAGGCATCGAGCAGTCAGATTTTCAAAAGAAACTCTTTGCCTTCTGTGGTACCTTTTAGAAAATTGGAAAATCGGAATATCATTTGATGTCCAAAGTACCCTTGAACTTTTCACCCGATATCAAAATGATTTGCGGTTTGATTATTTTGCAAAAAAGTTCCTTGAATGGTTCCATCCAATTTCACACTGGATAAAAATGTTCCAAGCATTTTCTTTTAAATTTAAAGATCTCAAAACTTCTGCACGAAATGTTCATGTGATCTTAATTTTTCAAAGACAAGGTTATTTCATCGAATCACAGGTACTATACTCATTTCAGCAGCGTCAAGGAATATGCAGTCCAACCTTTCAACATGCATAAAGATTGGGAGCATTACCCAAAAGAATTTCGTAATTTCCAGATACGCATGGCAGAAATCAATCAGACAATTCCACCACAAATATGGCCAGATTACTCAGACGATGTTCCATGGGAAACTTTGCCAATTGAGTATACCAGAAAGATCCAACAAGATATCCAGGCGTATCAGGATACTCATCTACAAAGATATCCTAATTCGTATACCACAGACTATGATTACGCATTTGATATGCAGTATGGACAATTATACCAGGGAAGGCTAATACAAAGTCTGGGTGATACGTCAAGGTACTCAGAGAAAACTCAGGAAGGACGCCAGCTAAGGAAAAAGCAAATGGAGATCACTGACAAATTGCTCAACAGCTTGCATTACAGTATGCAAAAGGAAAAGACATGTAATGAAGGAAAGATTGGTCCCAGTGATACAAGGCTATCATACAAAAAGCTTTTAGAAAAAGGAAAAGGGAAAAACAAAAGCAGGAGAATCAAGCAAATCTGTCCAAGAAACTAGCCCAACCAACTCACAAGACCCATGGTCTCACATGAATCTAGAATTAGTGGTTAACTCCGAGTCACTTAAAATCTTGGAAATGACAAGAGAATGGGACCATAACAAACAAAATTGTCGAAATCGTCATAACACTGGGTGGTTAAATCAACATGGACTACCCTTACTACCAGGAGAATCACAGGAAGAAGACACCATGGACCTGGACGAACCATGACAAAATACCGTCTTCATCAGCTTTATTAAAGAAGGAATATTTCCTTTTTTCTGTCAAATGTCAGTCTGTAATAAAGGTTGTTTGTCCGTTTTGTATTATTTCTGATCCGAAATCTTGCTTTTCTAAAAGTAAAATTTTACTTAAAAAAAATAAAATGACGCGTGTCTGTATTATTTTCAGAATCTTTCTTTCCAGATTATGTAGATAAGGTGTGCATATTGACGCGTGTCCACTTTGGCGGCCACGCCTTTAGTCTTTTATGTCTTCTTCTGGCTCTCCTTCCTCTATAAAAGGGGAGCTCTTCTCCATTGTAAAGACATCGAATCTTCAGCAATAATATTAAGTGTGTTGTTTGCTTATCATGTTCTTCTAAAATTTCCAGTTTTTCCTTAGTCTCCTAAGGTTCTAAGTAGCATAAGTAGAAATGATATGAAGTAAGATCATAATAGAAATTAGTATGCTCTGCAGTTGCACCTTCATGATGATCCTCTGCATCAGAAATCTCTACTGATCGTTGATCCGTCCGGAGTTATGGTAATTTACAGCAAATCCAGAAGTTTGGCCCTTTGTCCAGAAGTTATGGTAATTTACAGCAACAAATTCAAAAGTCAGGCCCTTTGTTGAGCCTATTGAGGCGTTTTGTGGGCTGGAATACCGTGATTTGTTTAACTGTAAACTTCCATCAACCTCGCTTTGTGGGCTATTGAATCAGAATATCATGATTTGTTCATTGATATCACCTGCCCCCACCTAACTTTGCAATTTTTGTATTTTATTCCAATTTTATTTTATTTTTTTATTTTTTTTCAAACCTCCCATTTTTTGTTCTTTTGCCCTATCTATTTTGACTTTCTATTAATTTCCCCCACGATATTTACATCGTGTAATTAGTGTTATTCTTAACCAGCGGTAATCTAGGTGACAGTAGAACTCCTAAAGCTATTCTTATCCCCTGGAAACTTGGACGATAGTATGCTTCTTAATTACATGTCCAATACATTAAAAATATTTCACAACTTTGTTGAACCATGAATAAGGGATTCACGAGGCAATCATCACCCTTGGTGTGAATAACAATATTACTAGAATTTCTTGCTAACTTTGCATAGTTCGATGAGATTGTTTAGATGATTTGAAATTCGTACGGAAGAGAAAATGAACACTTATAAAGAGAAACGATGTTACATTGCGGATAGACTAGACCTAGGGACAAGCGAACTCGGTGAATGTTCTACATGGTTGGCATCCAACATGTTACATTGTGTGAGAGATAATTCGATTGACTGGATGGTCGAATGATGCCTACTAACGGTCCTTGGGCACAACACTGACAATTATTTCAAATGTTCACTGGTGAACCGTCAAGACGTGGGGCGATAACCGCCAGGCATGTGAGAGGGAGTCTGCTCACCTATAAATTTCTCAAAGTACAGGTCAAGTTTTTTGGGTTCTTAATTTTTTCATAAGCCCATATGCGTTTTCGTTTGAGATATATTATTATTTGTAACCTTATTCAAGGATTATTTTATTGGCTCCGTCTGTAGGAACCAGGACATAAAAGCTATGACAGGTCGGCGAACTAAAATAGATACTCGAATGGCAATGAGCATGGTAGAATCAGAATTTGTCACTGAAGGCAAGGCAAACCGTTGCTGCCTTGTATCACACGAACACGTCCGATGAATGATTTGGAACGAAAAATGCTGGAAATGATGGTACAGAAAATTTAAGACGCTGTATTGAAAAGGAGAAAACTGACACGTGCAAATGATTTTGGAAGATGATCCATTTGCGACAGAGATCATTGTAGATCCTTTGCCAATAGGTTTTAATCAGCTGATTATTAAGCCTATGATACAGTTACTGAAACTGTTGGGAATATTTCATGAGAGTGGATTCTGAAAACTATACATCAATAATAGAATGATCAAATAACATTAGGGATCCAAATGGAGAAGATGATAAACAATAATAAATAAATACATAAATGGAAGGAAATCACCCGAAATTTCAAGTAGAAGATCAAGATCACCAATTAATTGCAAGAACACTGAAAATGATCAATGAAGGATCAAACATGTAATCGTTGTCCTAAAGCGATAATTGTCTCCTCTAGTTAATGAGATTGCTTATCGGATTCACAGGCAATTGGCTAATAGGATTAATCAAGCATTTTAGAAGGAAAACACAAAGCACAAGTGTTTCCTTCAATAACTTGAAATAAACAATAGGAGCTGAATTTGTAAAAGAGGAATTGGTTTTAATTCAATCACAACAAGTAAATGATTGAATTCTATATTTTGGTAATAGAAATTTATCTCATATTTATAGATTTCTATCAATGCGAACGAAATGATTTATCAAAGTACCAAACTTTTTATGAAAAGCCACCAAAATTGACATTCCAAAAATCAACCTAATGGGCCAAAAATTAACGCCCAAGCAATTGCTAGGTAATAAGCCAAGTGGTTGCTTGACACAACCAGGGGCGGAGCCAGGATTTCAAGTCAGTGCGGGCTAAAATTAAATGACGTTAGGCGCGGGGGGGGGGGGGGGAGACGGGGGTTCGGGGGCAGCGCCCCCGATTTTTTTTTTTTAGAAAAATTAAACTAAATAGAGACAACTTCGTTTCACAAATGAGAAGTAAACAAATTCCACCTCAAATTAAATACCTTATAATTGTTCCTTGCGAGTTTTCATACTTTGAAATCATTGTACAATAGCTTCATTATCAACCTTCGAAGATATATCTTTTTCTACATAAACAATACGATTATCATTTTCTTCAACTATGAAGCCCCCTCGTCAACATTTTCTTTAACTATGAATTTTCTTTTAAAGAATTTATTTAAGGTCGATATAATTTTCCCTACTAAAATAAACAAGTTATAATTAGAAACCCACAAATCTCAAATTACAAAATTTTCAAACAAGGCTAATTATTAATTAAATCAATTAAAAATATCCCCAATTTCAAATCAATATCAAGTAAACAATAAGACATGAGAAATAAATTACTACTTTCAATTTTCAAATATAAAAACTCAGTATATACTATCAATTAAATGAACTAAGTAGTACTTCAAAAAAAAAAAAAAAAGAACTAAGTAGTGGCAGATAAGACAAAATAGACAATATTATCATAATTCATAATTAAAAAATGCTAAAGCAAGTCTGCAACCATTATTGGAAAAAGTAAAGGGCAACCAGTCCACGCCCAGGCCTCGCCATTCAGCAATGTCGAAAAATTAAAATTCAAAAGCAAAAGTACCTGGCATTGGCAAGCCCGTCTTCTTCAAGCTCTAAAATTGAAAATGGAGCAAACCAATTAAACCAAACCACTAAACTAGCAAATTGAAATAATTAGGCGCCGAGAGAACTGAGAAGCTTGTTGACGTTGCGGTGCAGGCAGCGCCGCAGCAGGCCAGTAGGTCGTCCGGCAACTCGGCAGTCAGCAGGTGGTCAGAGGTGGCAGGTTTAGGGTTATGAGGTTATCACTTATCAGTTCTGATTCACTTCTGGGTTGTGGTTTCTGCGTTCAAGCGAGTTTCAGTATGTTGTGTTAATTTTTTTTTTTTTTGCCTTACCACCCGCTGCAGACCCAAGGTCCAGCGCGGTCCATGGACCGCGCTGGGCCTTAACTGGCTCCGCCACTGGACACAACCAAAATGCTTTCGATTCAATTTTATGCTTCAAGGCGTTTGCACATCGAAATTTCCCAAGCGCAATTCATTTTATTTTTGGTCCCCAAATCATTCCCATTTCATCTATATCACGGCCGAACATATTTTGAACGCATAAATATATAACAATTCTCAACTTGTTCAAATTATCACAAATTTAAACTAACATCACTTATGCATAAGGTATATCTATATATATATATATCTTTCAATTTGAATCTAACCATAGTGTAATTCCCACAAAGTATTATCGAAATTTCAGGTAGTGTGATAACTTTGAACAAATTATTCCTTATGATAATACCAATGAAGACACACACACAAAAGTGTCAAGTGTTTCTCAAGTTCCTCAAACTCGTTTAGCGTGAAAATGAATTTGTGTTCATCCTATTCATGAACTTTTAAGAGTGAATATGACCCGTTTGATAGCGAAGGTGGAATTTGTGTGAAGCGAAAACGAGTTTCATGGAATTGAATTACTGGGAATTGGAAGTTTAATACGTTTGATTGGTTAAACTTTCTAGGTAAAAAAAGTGAGGAGTTTTTCAAGTTTTGTTGTTTGATTGACATAATTTTATATGACAAATAAAACAAAATTTAGCTATTTTAGTTAAATTTTTTTAACACATTAGTACTTGATAATAATAATGTTAATTTTTGATAAAAAAAAGTCAATTAACAACAATAAAATTGATCAAACTCGATGCCTATGATTTGGCATGGAAACCAATTACCTCCAAGGCCTTAAGAATTGATTTGCCAAAAAAACATGGAATTGGACCATCATGTGAGAAAAGTGGGAAATGAATTTTCAAGGGAAATATAAAACATCAAACGCGTCACCAATAAAGGTGAAAAGTTGAAAAATATTTTTCAATTTCATGGCAAATAAACTCTATCAAACACTACCTAACTCTCAATTTAAGCGGCACGCCTCGAAGTTCACATAAATGAGATTTTTTTAGTATCTTTGATACATTTATAGATATTTGTACACATACTAAATTTCATTAAGAGTTTCATAAACTCAACCCTCCAACTGTAACAACAAATACTTATAATATAGATAGGGAATAGGTTTGCTAAAGTGTTGAAGCTATCCACTTATCAAATAACTTGTTATTACTCTTTGAGCCCATGGCATGGATTACGCATTTCGTAATAACAGGTAGGGTTTCTATCATTCGTGAATTTAAAATAGAGTTCACACCATCCTATTTGATTGTAATCTTATTATTCATTTCATAAGAAACTAATAAGTCAAGATTTATTTGATTTCCTCACGAATTATAGAATCAATCCTTGATTCAATGTATATGTCTAGACTTCTATTGATAATTTAAATGTGACCATTTCACAATTATTTGATAACACTTGTCAAATTTATCAAAATATTGTGTAGTCTATATTGTGCACTTTTAGACTTCAAAACAATAGTCTTTAAACTCATTTAAAGTTTATCATACTACTCACACATTCTTGGAGTAGACTTGAATTCTTATTTCTTTCACTCAACGAAAGATCTATCTACTTTAAGGATCCGTTTGATTGTAAGAGTGAAATTTTGGTGGAAAAAAAATAAATTCAGGAGAATTGAATTCAATGGAAATAATTTTTTTGGAAAATATCAATTGGATATGTTTGATTAGATTTATTTTTAGGTAAAAAAATGAGAGATTTTTCGAGTTTTACTGTTCCCTGTTGGATCAATTAGACTCTACATTAGTTCTTTCAATCATTCTTAGATAAATACATTATTTAGAAACTATTTAAAAAAATACCGAATTCTATGAGAGAGAGTTTATTATTTGATTGACCTCATTAATTATGGAACCTATTATTTATGTATGTAGTTACCATTTATTTAGGTGATTAAATTAGGGGTGCAATTACATTTAAAATCAAATAATAATATGAAAATTACAATTATTAAATTAGTTTAATAATATTGGAAGTCATATTCTAGATTGGACGCAATATTACAAGCTATGTAATTTAATTAAAATCACATGCAATTTAACATACATCGAACTGACGTTACATGAAATTTAATCGATAAAATCATATACCAGTTTTTGAATTACATCCAATGCAATTTTTTACAAATATTAATTAATTGCATGGAATGTAATATTACGAGCAACCCAAGCACTTGCACAATGTATTACATCTAGTGATATTATATAACATTTTATGGATTTATGAGGCAAAATTACATGCATAATAACCTTTTAATGAGTTTAATTTCACTTTATCTACAATTACAAACTCTGTAATGTAATTATAACACCGTCATTTTGTGATGTTAGATACACTGTAATGACAACATGTATTACAATACATTACACGACATGTAATATTAGTAGCAACAATGTAACATTACATAAAAATGACAGGGATTAATCAATACACAGATATAGAAGGTACCGTCTGCCAAGAAAGGAAACGTGTTTCTAAATTTCTGGATATTTGAGATTTCCTACTTTAATTAGCTAAATAATTGGTTAAAATTTTCCTAAATAAAAGGATTTTCTGTTAATCTTGTCAATCAAATATTACATTCTCTCTCTTCAAAATTCGGTATTTTTCTAAAGTTATGATAAAAAATTCAGTAATATCACGAATATTTTGAAAATCGGGTATTTTTCAATTACAGTACATTACACCTAGATAGTTACATAATTTTCCCTTTACTGTTTGATTGATATTATTTTCTATGAAAATTTTGATAAAGTTAAGTTATTTTAGATCTTTTTTTATTTTTGGACATATTTGTACTTTAAAATACCAATATTAATTTCTAAAAAAATTAAGTCAATTCACAATAACAAAATTTGCCAAACACAAATTTCACACAAGGTCGAAAACAAATTCCCATCAAATATACGGGAAAACAAATTCCTCAAACTCATGGAAAAGGTACCCTAGTGATTGGGTGGAGGGAAATAATTTTATTGACTCCTAAAAGAGTACAATACATCTGTTCATTTTGATTTGAATATTACTAGTACTCTCACGTTCTGGGACAAATTTTAAATTTTCCAATTTCATTTAAAAGGATTACTTCGCTGGTCCGAAGCCGGCTGCTAATGGACCTACTTACCTTGCTTGTAGACAAGCAGTGGAGCTTACACTTTTGGTTGCTATCACATCTTGTGAACAATAACGTTCAACAACAATCTATATTCACGTTTTTCATATTATATTACCCTCCAATTAGTAACAATACAATTTTTCGTGGTATCAACGCTTGATATCAATATCAATTTATTAGATAGACTCAGTCTATCATATATATTTTCTCAAAGTATATAAGGATGCGTTTGATAGTAAGGGTAAAATTTAGGTGGAAAGAAAATGAATTCCAGAGAGAATTCAATTCCTTGGCATTTGAAGTTTAATGTGTTTGATTGGTTTAATTTTCTAGGTGAAAAAAGTAGGGAATTTTTCAACTTTTGTTGTTTGAATGACATTATTTTCCATGGAAAGTAAAGTAAAATTTATCTATTTTAATTAAAAAAAAAAATTCCTTACATTTGTACTTAATAATAATAATGTTAATTTTTATAAAAAAAATAAATCAATTAACAACAACAAAAATGACCAAACGTAACGAAAATGGTATAAGATTTTCCATGGAAAATAAAACTCCCTCCCCCCCTGGGAAAACGAATTCATCCAAAACAAGGAAAATATCGGATTTCGAGGCAAGTGGAAAAATGAATTCCATGAAAAACTTAGGCAACCAAACAGCGCAAAATTGGAAAATCACGTGGAAAACCATATTTTTCCTGGAAAATCTCGCCTATCAAACACACCCTAAAATTACTAATCATCACAATTAATTATTAGCAATATTTGAGAACGAGAAGATAACACAATTGAAAAAAATCATGCATTTTATAAATACTCAATAATCATGTATTTTATGAATAATTGGCATGTATATAACTGTTCAAATTTTCAAATTTCAACCAACCGATACTTTTCTATGTATTAAAACAATTTGATAATGAATGCTTCACATAAGCATTTTATATCTAAATGCACACATGCAATTTGTAATCAATTATTATGCAAACTACATAGATTTAGACTGTGTTTGATAGCGATGTTAAAATTTGGATAGAAATAAAATGAAATTCAGGAAATTGAATTCCTGGGAATTATATGTTTTATGTATTTGATTAATTTAATTTTCTAGGTGCAAAAAGTGGAGAATTTTTTAACTTATGTTGTTTAATTGACATTATTTTACATGACAAATAAAACAAAATTTAGTTATTTTAATAAAAAAATATTTTTTTTAAAATTTTTTTAACACATTTGTACTTGATAATAATAATATTAATTTTTTTTAAAAAAAAATTAATTAATGATAATAAAAATAAACAAGCGCGATACAAAATCAATTCCAACTAACCTAGAAAATAAAATCTATCCGATGGCAAGGAAAACCATTTCCTTATTTCCAAGAAATTTAGGCGCGTGGACCATGAATTTGGAAATCATTTTTCAATCAAAAATTTGACAATTAAACACTACAACATGGAAAATTTGGATTTTCTTGGGAAAATAATGATGTTTCAAACGCACAGCCTATTTTCATTATCTCATAATCACATGACAAGTGCGTGCTTATATCTTACTGTTACTGTGCAAGTGAATTTAATTTTATACAAAATTATATGAGTACATCTCTACTTTTATTCATATTCAAAATAATCCATCAAGCATTTATGTCAATAACATATTTACAAATAAATCAAATATTAACATATTCACAAATAAATCAAACACAATTTTTAATTTATAACCCTTCAATGGTTATATTTGTTAATGTTTCACGAGTAGTTTTATTTACTTCAATTTAGTATTCTAAACAACATTCACGCAAATTAATTCTAAATTTATTCAAAATCTCTAATTTCAAGAATTTCGCCACAACACGATAAATTTTCTAATATGCACACAAAAATAAGAATATCAATTAAATCATATTTTATATGATATATTCCAAAATTTATTTTTCATCATGATTTTTCATGCTCATTTTATAAAGAACGTCAATATAGAAAATATTTTTCAAAGCAACTTATCTCGATCAATGAATGTTTCTAATCTTCAAGTAGTATACCTTATTATACCAAATCTTTACTTCTTCTCATTGATGAATTCCATTTTCTAATGTTTCCATCTTCTACCATTTTATTCTTTACCACAATCATCAAACTCCATGAAATCAAAATTTTCGCTTTAGATTGTTGGGAATATTTCACAAGAGTGGAGTCTGGAAGCTTTACATCAATAATAGAATGATCAAAACGGAGAAGATGTTAAACAAAAATAAATGATCAGTGAAGGCTCAAACACGTAATTATTGTCCTAAAACAATAATTGCTCTTGTTAATGAGATAGCTTATGGGATTCACCGAAAATTGATTAAGAAGATTAATCAAGTATTTTATAAAGAAAAAAATAATTTATTCCGTAAACTACTAGGCGACAGGCCTATATTCCTTAGTTTTAATTGGACTCCTTACAAGCGTTGTTTCTATTTACTATTATCAAAAAATAATCAAGTTATTAATGATTGGACAAAGTAATTCACCCATTTTTTAGGAATCCCGTTTTGTAGATTCTTTTCTCCCTTCCATTTTCTTTATCATTATTCCACCTGAATACATCTGAATGAGTGAAAACGTTTTTTGAAACAGTGGAAAAAGAAATGGTCACTTTGACAATTAGACATGGGATTGACAAGAGGGGATAGGAACGGCTATATTTCTTGGAGCGAGCTCTCGCGAGTATGAAGCTCATAGATACAAGTTATGCCTTGGAGTGAAAACAAAACAAAACCAAACCATTTTTGTGATTTGGTTTGATTTGAAATCACGGTTTGTCAACAAATAAATTAGTAAATTCCAAATGAGCTAAAAAATACATATTCGTCTAAATTTTTAAGTTAAAATGTGCATTTTATGTTTTGTAATGATAATGTTTTGTGATGAGTGTCCTTCGAATTGTTGCAAAATTAAAATTTTGAATTGTAGTGCAAGGGATTGAATTTGATGCTCACTGCTCACAAATAGGATTTGAAATTTAGAGATTATTTAAGACATTTGAATAATTGGGAATTTGAGCTGGGTAATTTAGTAATTGTTTATCTTGGATAATAACATTTGTTGGGTTTAGAATTTAAAATGGGCAAGAATAAAGAAGCATGTTGCATTTTGTTTTTTAAAACTGGACGTCTGTTTTATTTTTTATTTTATTTTTATAATTTTTTAAAACTTAGCGAGTTGACGATTTGAAATTGCGATTCTGAAAACTAAAACTTAAACCAAATCATTTAAATCGATTTGAATTTTTCCAAACCAAACCATTTCACATTTGAAATCGAACCAAACTAAATCATTTTTTGTGATTTAGTTTGATTTGACGATTTATTTGTTCTCCCGTAGGTACAACCTCTGTAAATTAGAGGGTGACTCCCTAGAGCTAATCTCTACAACCTCTAAACTTTGACTCGGCATATCATTTGAACTACTGAGAGTGATGGACATATTGTAGAAGAAAGAAGCAAGAAGTAACAAATAGAAAAAAGGGAATGAACAAGTGAAGTTGATGGATGTACCTAAGAGCTTTGACTACAAGTTATCGGACAACAATCTTCGAATGCTTGTCAGAGAGTGTTCTTCAAATTCTTCGTCGAAATCTAGTTTTTCTTCGGAGTAGATAAAGTTCAAGAAGATCATTTGTGTAAGGTAATTTTTTTTTGAAATGGGCACGAAAGCCTTAAAAAGGCGAAGAGGATAAACCTCATCCATTGGATTAAAGTAAAAATATCCCCATTGGTCAGATCATTGCTAAATCTAGATCGTTGAACTTTTAGAGTTTATAATTGTTGACGAGTGGAGGGTTAGGATTCACCTATGATAAGCATATGAGCGAACGGAAGCTTGAAGCTCGAATTGACACCACTCCCCACGTTTTGTTATAATGATTACGTGCAACCGCCATTTCAGGTCAAACGTCAGGCATTTGGTAACTGCGAAATCAGCTTTTGCAAATCAACTTTTTCCTAAATTGAGACTATACTTATTGTAGTAACTTCAATCCCAATAGATAGAGGTGCTTTACAACAAGTAGCCTCGCTATATATGGTGACGCCCCGAGTTCCGTGAAACTTTAAACGTCACTTCTTTCTTTAAAAACTAACTTTCGAATAAAATTTATTGCGAAAAAATATTTGAATCTCAAAAACAATCACATTTATTGATTTAAGTTGTGACGAATATTAAAATAAATAATTTGGTGAAATTCAAAACAATTTTATGTTCTAAACAAATATGAAATAATGGAGTTTATTAAAAACACAACGTTAAAATATTTTCTATTTAATGGTATCTCATTCTTGCCCATCATTCGCCACCGTCTTCGAAATATGTAAAATTGGTTAAAACAACGGGTGAGCATTTCAAAAAGAAATACTCAGTAGACTCGCCTCCACTAATTAGTTTAGATTATAATTGCATGTTTTTATGTGGATTTACGTGATTATATGCTTAGCTGCATGAGAATAAAAGAGAATATCTCTTATGAGATAAATTGAGAATTATGTTATACTTGTCATAATTTATATGCTTTATTGCATTAGTGGAGAATATATTCATTTGCACTCCTTATGTGATGCTTATGATTAATCAAGCCTTTGGACTCATAAAACTCTCGTCCCACTATTCACCATGTTGGAAATTACACGTTGATTCTCCCTTCTTTAATCCACATGATCTTTTGATGTTCAAAAATTAATTTAGCAAACAAGAAAATAAAATAACAACAATGCAAAATTTTCGGATTGCCAAAGCCTTTCATTATATAATAAATTTGTTACAATTATATAGAATTTCACTTACCAACCCGATCTCATAGATTACAGAGAAAATATTAATAATGAATTTCTATATAACCCAAGTTTTTACCCTTTGAATTATTTCACAAAGAGTCTCAAGAAATTATAAAGATAAAATTCTCCAATTTTCATTCTATTTAGTCTCACATAAGATTCATAATATTATGAATCCCTAACACACATATTTATAGATAAACATAACAATCCTAAAATATGTAAAATTTATGTTCAAGAATATTTCCTTGTTGAAGTACAATTCCAAAATATATAGACGAAAATCTGCTCAATATTACGCCCAGGCGGTTGCAGAATTTGACTTGTATCGGTTGTCCCACTTTTTCAATTCAAGACCAAAAGGACTCTAATTCCTTTAATCATTACTAGTTGTCTACCCGTGCGATGCACGAAATATATAATTTTTAAATCATAATTTTGAAATATTTTGATTCAATCATATCAAATAAAAAAATAATTTAAATAAAATTTCAATATAAAATGTTATTGAATTTGAAACTTTAAAAAAGAAAAAACTATTTAAAATAAAAAATGCAACATGTATACTAAGTATACCGCGCCACTCAAAATTTGGCACTCATTTAATTTTTTTTTTACGTTTTTCTCTGAAAATTTGTCCACCTCATCACCTATTTCCCTTAAAATATTTTATAATTTTTTATTAACTATATTTTTTAATGTATTGCTTACATATATTTTATTTGAAATCCAATATATTAATTAATATATTTTATTTTTCCTTATTTTTTAAACATGCTAATTTTTATCAAAATGATGAAATGATTAAGCTTCCGTTTGGTAATAATGTTTGGTTTATAAACTTATTTATTTATGATTTTGAGATAAAAATAAGTGGTTGAAAATTGGAGAGAGAAAATATGTGTGGTTAAAGAGTTGATAGAAAATAATTAATTATTTTTGTAACATGCGTATTGATGAGCCTATTCATTTATTGACATATTAGGAAGTAAAATTTCAATAATTTTATTTATTTATTTTCAAAATATATTAATTCAATTTTTTCATTTCTAACTTAACAAATTTATATACCATATATTTATTTATTTTAAAATATATTAATCCAAAATTTTCATTTTAAATGAAACACATTTATATAGATATGATATGATATTTATTTATGTTCAAATATATTAATCCATTTTTTTCATTTCCTACATAACACATGTTATTGAATTTGAAAGAAAAAAAAAAAAACCAACTAATCAAAATAAAAAATTCTGCACGTACACTCAGTGTACCGCGCCACTCAAAGTTTGACACTTAATTAAATTTTTTATTTAAATTTATTTTAACTTTTATTTACGTTTTTGTCTAAAAATTTGCCCATCTTATCACCTATTTTTCTTTTAATATGTTATAATTTTTAATTAACTTAATTTTTTAATATGTTGCTTACATATATTTTATTCGAAATCCAATAATATTAATTAATATATTTTATTTTTCCTTATTTTTTAAACATACCAATTTTTGTCAAAATGATGAAATGATTAAATTTTCTAACAATTTATTATTGGTGGTAAAAAGTTGATAGCAAATAATTAATTATTTTTGTAATATGCTTATTGAAGAACCTACTCATTTATTGACATATTAGGAAGTAAAACTTCAATAATTTTATTTATTTATTTTCAAAATATATTGATTCAAAATCTTCATTTCTAACTTAATAAATTTATATAGCATGGATTTTTTATTTTCAAATATGTTAATCCAAAATTTTCATTTTCAATTTAATACATTTATATAGATATGAAATTTATTTATATTCAAATATATTAATACAATTTTTTCATTTCATACATAATACATTTATATAGATATGACATTTATTTATGTTCAAATATATTAATACAATTTTTTCATTTCCTACATAACACAATTAAATAGATATCACATTTATTTATGTTCAAATATATTAATCTAATTTTATCATTTCCAATGTAATACATTTATACATAATATATTTATTATAACTCTTATTAAATATGTAATAAATAAAAAATTTTCCTACAAAAGTCTTTATCTTTTATTTATTTATATATATATATATAAGTAGAATTGAGGAGAGAGAATCATTAAATGCAAATTTCCCTCCAAAATGACTCTCTCTCCCCACTTCTACTTTTATATATATTAGTGAATCATCCCGTGCGATGCACGGGAAGAAACGTCTAAATAAAAATAATCTCATTCGAATTAAATAAATCCTTAAACAAAATAAATAACATTCACAAATAAGATATAAGTTCATCATTTATTAGTTTCATGTATAAACATCAATCTTTTAGGGAGAAGTCATACATGCGAAAATGATTGTGTCTGACTCTTATTGATAGTCATAGCATATGACACCATCAATGAATTTTTTTTTGAAATCTAATAAGTATCCTAAAATTCGAATGACTCAATGATATCCTTGGAATAAAGAACTTGTGTCATGCATTACTTTCAGATAGAATTTGACCTTATAGAATATGATCGTCAAGTTTTGTAACGATTATTCACTATCTCCTCGAACCAAAAATTCGTCTTGCAAAATGAACACTTAAATGTAGGATCTCCAGTATTTATGTACTCTGAACATTCAAACAATAGATGAAAAAGTTAATAATAGAGATCATGCATATAAAAGATAAAATATAATAGATGAGAATTTTACTTTGGATTTGTATAACTGAACAAAGATATTTATTTGTAAGATTGAAAATATTATAATAACACATTTTTTTATGAAAAGAGAGATTTTGACATAAAAAAACCAAATATAAATAAGTAAAACCAAACAAATTGTCGTTCTTATATCATAAAAAATAAAAAACAATTTCTCGGTAAAAGCAAATTTTTTAAAAAAATAATTCTAGTTTCTTGTTTTTATTATTTTTATACAATGTGATATACAATTTCATCAAATATATATACTTACCCATAAATAATATGTTTTTTCTTCACTCAACGGCCGAAACCATTAACATATCTATCCAACCCAAAGCTATTATAAATTACCCAACATTAGTTAACACATTGCAACCCTAATAGAGAAATTTAGAACATAATATAAATAGACTATTAACAAATCCTCTTATTAGTCCAAAATAATTTTGCATTCTATATTTTTTTCGAAGCTTTCTCTACAATATTATTGTTTTAATATTTTTTCTTTTTTGTCAGAAACTTAAATCTATGTTCAACGACTCAAAATATCACAGGTCTTGAAGAAAAGAGTAGTGCCAATCATTTTTACTTTTTCAAAAAATAATTTACCATTTTTTATTTTCAACTGGTTTGTAATATTAATAACTAATAAGCATTACCACCGCACCAGAAATTTTGAATCATAAAACGTGATAAATAGAAGGTGGAGTGGAGGGGTCATGTTAAACAATACACATTTTTTCAAAGAAATAACATTTTAATTGAATATTTTATTATTGTGTATATCTTCATAATAATTATATATAATAGAAATGAAAGAAATTGTATATCGAGAAATGAAAAAAAAAAAGATATAGAAAACAAAAATGAATAAACAGATTTTGAAAAACGGGGAAAAAATGAAACAAATTATGAAAAGCGAAAAAGGAAAAAAAAAAATAATAACTGGTTTTCTAGTGTAATTAGGCGGCGGGAAATAGAAGCCATATAAACACAATAAATATTGAAGAATGTAAGTAGACGTCAGCGATTTTGAAAATAATAAATAAAGATTGAAGGCCCAACTATTTTTGAAGTGAATTTTGAAGTTGATTATTAGATGAGAGATATGAGTAGTGTGAACATGATAAATATTGAAGTCCCCAAAAATTGGAAAAATAAATAAATAAAATCTGCACATAGTACAAGAGTTTTGAAGGGGTCATGTTAAACAATACACATTTTTTCAAAGAAATAACCTTTTAATTGAATATTTTATTATTGTGTATATCTTCATAATAATTATATATAATAGAAATGAAAGAGGTTGTATATCGGGAAATGGAAAAAAAAAGATATAGAAAACAAAAATGAATAAACAGATTTTGAAAAACGGGGAAAAAATGAAACAAATTCTGAAAAAACGAAAAAAAAAAATAATAATAACTGGCTTTCCAGTGTAATTAGATGGCGGGAAATAGAAGTCATATAAACACAATAAATATTGAAAAATGTAAGTAGACGTCAGCGATTTTGAAAATAATAAATAAAGATTGAAGGCCCAACTATTTTTGAAGTGAGTTTTGAAGTTGATTATTAGATGAGAGATATGAGTAGTGTGAACATGATAAATATTGAAGTCCCCAAAAATTGGAAAAATAAATAAATAAAATCTGCACATAGCACAAAAATTTTGGAGGGAAACAGTGAAGTTGACTGAGGTTGACTCAACTACTTTTATATATTATATAGACTAGTTGTCTACCCGTGCGATGCACGGAATATATAATTTATAAATTATAATTTTGAAAATAACTTGATTCAGTCACAAATAAAAAATATAATTTCAATAAAATTTCAATACAAAATGTTATTGAATTTGAAACTTTAAAAAAGACAAATTTATTCAAAATAAAAAAATATTACATGTACACTAAGTATACCGCGTCACTCATAATTTGGTACTCATTTAAAATTTTTATATAATTTTTTTTGACTTTTATTTACGTTTTTCTCTGAAAATTTGTCCACCTATCACATATTTCCCTTTAAATATTTTATAACTTTTTATTAACTATATTTTTTAATGTGTTGCTTACATATATTTTATTTGAAATCCAATGTATTAATTAATATATTTTATTTTTCCTTATTTTTTAAACATGCCAATTTTTTTTCAAAATGATGAAATAATTAAGCATTCGTTTGGTAATAATGTTTGGTTTATAAACTTGTTTATTTATGATTTTGAATTTTCGAGGTAAAAAGTAATTACTGAAAATTGAAGTGAAGAAATATTTGTGGTTAAAAAGTTGATATAAAATAATTAATTATTTTTTATAACATGTGTATTGAAGAGCCTACTCATTTATTGACATATTAGGAAGTAAAATTTCAATAATTTTATTTATTTATTTTCAAAATTATTAATTCAATTTTTTTCATTTCTAACTTAACAAATTTATATACCATATATTTATTTATTTTAAAATATATTAATCCAAAATTTTCATTTTCAATGTAACACATTTACATAGATATGATATGACATTTATTTATTTATGTTCAAATATATTAATCTAATTTTTTCATTTCCTACATATTAAAAAATTCTGCATGTACACTCAGTGTACCGCGTCATTCAATGTTTGGCACTAAATTAAATTTTTTATATAAATTTCTTTTGACTTTTATTTACGTTTTTTTTAAAAAAAATTTGCTCACCTTATCACCTATTTTTCTTTTAATATTTTATAATTTTTAATTAACTTTATTTTTAATATGTTGCTTACATATATTTTATTCGAAATCAAATATATTAATTAATATATTTTATTTTTTCTTATTTTTTAAACACACTAATTTTTGTCAAAATGATGAAATGATTAAGTTTTCTACCAATTTATCATTGGTAATAAAAAGTTGATAGCAAATAATTAATTATTTTTGTAATATGCTTATTGAAGAATTTACTCATTTATTGACATATTAGGAAGTAAAGATTTAATGATTTTATTTATTCATATTCAAAATATATTGATTCAAAATCTTCATTTCTAACTTAACAAATTTATATAGAATGTATTTTTTATTTTCAAATATATTAATCCAAAATTTTCATTTTCAATTTAACATATTTACATAGATATGACATTTATTTATGTTCAAATATATTAATACAATTTTTTCATTTCATACAAACACATTTACATAAATATCACATTTGTTTATGTTCAAATATATTAATCCAATTTTTTCATTTTTCACATAACACATTTACATCGATATCACATTATTTATGTTCAAATATATTAATCTAATTTTTTCATTTTCAATGTAATACATTTACACATAGGATATTTATTACAAATCTTACTAAATATGTAATAAATAATAATTTTTCCTACAAAATAATTTATTTTTTCTTTATTTATTTTTTTATACATAATAAAAGTAAAAATGAGGAGAGAGAGAGTCATTAAATACAATTTTCCCTCCAAAAAGACTCTCTCTCTCCTCACTTCTACTTTTATATATATAAAGATAAAGATAAAGATATGGCTGCACAATTTGTAAACAGTGAAGGTTGCATGACGTGCCACATATCCACTATTCACGGCACACATGTTCAATAGTCAATTAATAGTCTTAATCCCGGGTTTATTTGATAGGCGAGATTTTTCAGGGAAAATATGGTTTTCCACGTGATTTTCTAACTTTGCGCTATTTGGTTGCCTAAGTTTTCCATGGAATTCATTTTTCCACTTGCCTCGAAATCCGGTATTTTCCTTATTTTGGATGAATTCGTTTTCCCAAGGGGGATGAGGTTTTATTTTTCATGGAAAATCTTATACCATTTTCGTTACGTTTGATCGTTTTTGTTGTTATTAATTGATTTATTTTTTTTAAAAAAATTAACATTATTATTATTAAGTACAAATGTAAGGAATTTTTTTTTTATTAAAATAGATAAATTTTACTTTACTTTCCATGGAAAATAATGTCAATCAAACAACAAAAGTTAGAAAATTTCCTACTTTTTCCACCTAAAAAATTAAACCAATCAAACATATTAAACTTCAAATTCTCAGGAATTGAATTCCCTAGAATTCAATTCCCTGAAATTCATTTTCTTTCCACCTAAATTCCACTCTTACTATCAAACGCAGCCTTATAGTCTTTCTGCCGTCTTCTCATTACACATCACATGAAGTAATTAATTTAGGTCAATTACTCAACACACCAAACCATGCCAAATTTCAAGAGCTGCTCCTTGGTCATGACTGTAAGACTTCCATGCTAACAAATAAAATAGATTTGAGGGGTTGAGGGATGCAACTCATGTTAGAGATGACAATGAGACGGGCTCGGGACGAGTACCCCCGTCCCACGAGATGAACCTCATACCCATACCCGTCCAATGACCCGTTAAGTCATAAAGGGACGGGACGGGTATGGGTTCAGGGCTCCGTTTATTTATTTATTTTTTTTAAAAAAAAAAAATTTGAACAATTTTTCACTTATTTTATTATTAAATTACATCCCTCGTAATTAAACAACTTTTTTAATCAACACAATATTAAAAAACATTTTTTCCAACAAGATTCTACAATATATTTAAATACTCATCATAAACAAAAACTAACAAAATATAAAAAATTTTCAAACTATATAATAAAAAAAAATTAATTATTTTTTAGTATAAGTTGCGGGGCGGGTCAAACAAAACCCGTCCCGCCCCATACCCGCTTCGGATTTTTCATTTTAATCCCATAACCGCCCCATCAACTTGCGGGCGACTTTTTTTCGCCTCTTTCAGAAGCTATTCGATGTTGTAATTGTCGCCAATTGGCTTTTCAGGTGATCGTGGAGTGCTCCTCTGGAATATAGTTTTGGACAGATTTTAGACATTTCTGATACTATGGGTGCTTGAAAATCAGTCCTTGGTACAATGGAGAGGTTCTTCATCTTCGCTAGAATTGTTTGTATATTGGGATCATTAAGGTCCTTGCAGCGAAAATAGCTCCTTCTATTCCTGGTGCATTAAAAACTAGCTCGTCCAAGCCATCTCTTGTGACAAGCCAGAGTTATCATTGATATAATAATGCTTAATTTTGGTTCTGAATTTGCTTCAAGAGTCGACAAAACATGTTAAGAATACTAAGATCATGCAATCTCATCCACTCCAGCTCAGAAAACAGTAGTTGGCAAGATAACAACACAATCTCTTGTATGCAAGGAAAGTCCAACAGAGAAAATCAAACGATGCAAGGAAGGTCTAGCAAAGAATGGAATCATTAACAAGATTGCACAAGCCAAGGAAATCACAAAACAAACTGCAGTGAACTGGTGAGTTGGGGGATGGCTGCGCGGACCACAGACAAATAATAGGTACCCCAACCAAGACGGAGTTAGTGAGCTGTGTAATAGGCGACCATTTTGCGCTGTTTGGGGGGCACTTGAGTCAGTCGGCGGCGTTGCGGGTAATTCTCCTTAATGAGGAATACATAATTTTGTATTATAAATAGAACTTTTACATGTATATAAATAAATCATTTACTCAGGAATTTAGATTAGAAGAATTCTACTCAAACAAAGTCAAGGTTGTAAACCACGACACTTCTCTTCTAATGCCGGGGCTTGAATATGTGTAGTCAACCATTTTTGAAAATTCATGAAATTACTTCAACTTTAGTTTGGGAGTGTGATATTGAACTTACATTATTTCGTATTGGTGTTTTTGATATCTAATGTTACTTCTCTTTTATTTGCTAGGAATACATCAATCAAAATACACCCAACTAAGTTGGGAAAAGCAAGAATATGGTCAAATTCATCCAAATGCTATCAAAATGAAGCTTCAAAGTAATGATACATGACCTCCACACCTGAGAACTTCTCTTTTCCTCTCTTTTGTCTTTTTTTGCATATTGTTATTTTTTTACAAATATTGAGGACAATGTTTATTTCTAGTTTGTAGGTAGAAAATCGCATTACTTCTATGTTCATGCTATTTATGCTCTCCATTCTTTGTTTTCATTCGATTTCTATAAAAAAAAAAAATGAAAATTTTTGTTGACATGTTTATTGCCTAGGATGTAGTATGAATTAAATCTCGCTTTAGCTTGGATTGTGGACAACATCAGAACATGAATTTTATGAATTAGTTATTACTTGCTAGGTTTCATCTACATTGCACACATAGCCATTATTGGATAAATACTTGTGTGGAGATTTGTTTAGCACATGTGGGACAAGTTTTATTTACCTTAAACGTAGGAATGACTAGATAATCCCTAAACTTAGATGATTGGACATCCTTTCCTTAAACAAGAGCAGTTTGGGGGTTGAAAGAAATGGTAAAGGTAGGCTTGAACTTTTAAGGGTCTGTAGTTCTTGAAATGTGTCATTGGTTGAAGAGATCTTGGTCAACGGGTATAAACCATTGCCAGCATAAAAATAGAACAATGTTGAAGGTCTTACTCTACTCTTCAAATGTCTTTTTGACTTGAGTAATTAAGTCTGAGGGGTCTTTCAAACCTGGTGCCCTAAAGTCGTCTGGCTTGGAAGTCACCGACCTAAATCTCGCTACAGGGGTCAATTAGAAAGCAAGTACGGAGAGTGGACTTACACATAAGACAATAAAACATCTTTAACTTTTCTGTTTAAGCTTTTATGACTCGAGTAATTAAGTCTGAGGGGTCTTTCAAACCTGGTGACCTAAAGTAGTTTAACTTGGGAGTCACCGACCTAAAGCTTGCTACATGGGTCATATAAAAAGCAAATATGAAAAGTTCTGCATAAAGATGGTAAAAGTCATGGATATAAAAATAAAAAGTCTCATCCATTAAAAAAAAATGGTATAAGCTTATTGATTGAGACTTCGGATACTAAAGGCATGGATTAGGGAACCGATTACCATTGGTTGTTTGTGTAGATTTAGCTAATTCGAAGCCACATGAATAGAAGAAACTTTGGGATAAGAGAGAAAAACAGTAAGTTGTGATCATCCATGAACGATGGAAGAAAAATTATTAGATTCATTATGGTGACCACATGGGATTCGAGCTTAATTGTGCATAACAAGCTACACAGTGTTAAGTATATCATGTGCATGAGTAGGAATTTGACTTTGGCTATTCACACACACTTGAAAATTTGGCATGAGATAACTAGAAATTATTTTATTTTGTTGTTCATAACTCTTATTGAAGTATGAATTGATTTAGATTATTAAGGCATATGGTATACACGTTGACAAAACAAAAATATTTGCTTCATATGTAATTTTAATTTATTAGTTTAGTTTTACATTGTTCGAGGACGAACACTAATTCTAGTTTTGGAGTATTTGATAAGTGTATTTTATACACTTATTTGTATGTAGACGTAATTATTGTTGTTTTAGAATAATTGCTACTACCTCCGTCCCACAAAGATAAGCTTGTTCCCATTTTCACACAGATTAAGAAATAATAGTTAATATAGTTGAAATAATAAATTTATCTATACTTTTTCAAATATACCCTTATGTTAATTTCAAAGACTCATTAATTCATTCAAATTACATGCCATTAAATTGACATTGAAATTAACTATCAAGGTACATTAATTAGGGGTATATGAGGAAATGAAAATTTAAATACATGCTCATTATAGTAAGTGACTTATCTTTGTGGGATGGACGAAAATAGTATACAAGCCTATATTTGTGGGACGGAAGTAGTATTTAATTAGTTTTTATTTGTTTACATTTCAGAAAATATCTCAAAAGATGAAGAATGAAGCAATTGATGAAAAATGCATAATTGGATACTAATTGGAGCTAAATTGGACAATCAAGAGGCTAATAACGTCACATGAAAATATGCAATGTGCCAAAGTAAAGAAATAAAAGATTGAAGGTTAAATTGAGGAAATTCAGAGAAGAAAGGGCTCAATTGAAGAAAATCATAATTTGTGGGGTCAAATTGATCAAATCAAAAGTTGGGAACTCACCTCACAAATAAAAATCAAGGACTAACTTGAAAGGCAAAGGAAAGATGGGGATTCATCAAAACGCATGACCTCGCGATCGCTGCCTTGACCTAGGCTCGATCGACCTTCGTGAGAAATTTTTCAACAGATTTAAAAAGGTACTCCAAGCGATCATTGGTTTCATACCCATGCGATCGCGTGGGTTCCCGATTGAGCCAATCTTGGGTCGTTTTGCGCTGGTTTGACCGAATTTCTTGCTCAAGTTCACCAGGTTTTTGCCTCGAAGATATATATACAACATTGAGGGCACAATTAGGGGACTTTTGCTCAGCCTCCTAAACAGTTTCTTGGCGATTTTACATCAATTATTTGGGAGATTCAAGCAAGGCAAAAGGCGTGGAGATTAGAATATTAACACGAGAATTCAACTCTTAGTACAAGATTTCTTTTCTTGTTGTTAATTTTATAAACTCCATTACGTGTTATTATTTTTATTGTTCTTTATTCATGATGTGTAACTAATTTTAATGTTGGGATGAATGATGCAGCCTAGTCATATTATTTTAATTCCAAGTTCCTTAGTTTTAATGTTTTGTTACATGTATTGATTTATTATTGTTCTTAATGCTTGAATTGCCTGATCACCAATTCATGATTTATTGAGTTATTTCCATAATCCGATAGGTGAGTTAATAACTTAGAACGTGGTAATAAATTCGGTAATTGAACAAAAGATAGAGATATACTTTTGTTATTATTGCGGGCGTATATGAATTCTTGTGTTTTATGCATCTAGATAAGGAATATGCGGGCTCTCTGTAGAGATACACGGTTGACTTATTTAGGTAGAATTGATTTAAACTCGAGAGAGAAATTTCAATATACATTAGTGAATTCGATCAAATGCATATTTAGGAAATAAAACTGAAATTGGAGTTAGTATAATTGACTAAGTGAAATCGGGATTCTCAACTACTTTACAATCGTTTTCAAAATAAAAGCAATTTCACATTTTAATTCATTAGTTTAATTATCTAGTTTTAGTTTAAATTCTCAAAATCTTTCGTTTATTCAAATAAGGATAAGAACTAATATATTTCGATAATTAATAGCAGTCCTTATGGGAACGATAATCCGGACTCTTAGGTCCACTTATTACCTTTCATGATCCCGTACACTTGCGGGTGTATCTCGCGTCGCGAGATATCAGTGAACAAGTTTTTAGTGCCGTTGCCGAAGACTGTTTTTATTAATATCGATACTCATTAGTTCTCATTTTACTTTGAACTTTATTTTGCTTTATTTTAGTTTTTTTTTTATTTTTAATTTTTATTTAAATTAATTTATGTTAAGAAGAAGTAAATCAGTTGATTTGCTTCCTTTTCATACAAAAGTCGAACGCACTTTTCGACAAAGGCGCAGACAACAGTTGGAAGCAGCTCAACACAAAGATTTAGCCATGGCAGATAACATAATTCAGAATGATCAAGCAAATCAAGATAATCTGCCAGCAGATGCTGTTGTACGGTAGCAGAATCAAGCAAATCATGGGAGGCGAGCGTTGAGACATTATATGATTCCCCCTATAGAGAACATTAGAACGTGCATAGTACCTCCTACAATCCCTGCCAATAATTTTGAGATCAAGACTTCTTTGATTTCCCTGATCCAAAACTCTGCCGTGTTTCATGGGCTACCATCTGAAGATCCACATGCACATCTACGGACTTTCCAAGAATTATGTGACATGCGGGGCATGAATGGCGTTCCAGGTGATACCGTGAAGTTGAAATTATTTTCATTCTCTTTGGCAAATAAAGCAAAAGCATGGTTCTACGCACTGCCTATTCACACGATTACAACTTGAGAAGTTATGAGCTAGAAGTTTGTTGACAAATTCTTCCCACCTGGCCGGATGTCAAAGTTCAGGCGTGAGATCCTTTCATTCAGTCAACAGCCAGGGGAATCAATTTTTGAGGCTTGTGAAAGATTCAATGAGCTGATTCGACAATGTCCTACACATGGAATAGTTGACTGGATCCTAGTTCAAGCATTCTACAATAGCTTGACAAATGACAAAAAGAAGCATGTAGATTCTGCAGCGGGTGGATCAGTGATGGATTTGACATATGAAGAGGCTTCAGAAATATTCGAGAAAATGGTTGCAAACAATTATTAGTGGTACTCAAATCGTTTTGCACATAAATCTAGTGGTATAGCTTCAGTCAATGAAATTACAGCTATTAATGCTAAATTGGGTGCGTTGACAAAGAAACTCGATAGCATGAATCAACAGCCAGTACACGCAGTGCAAACAACCTTAGTTTGTGATTATTGTTTTGAAATCATGCGTTGTCAGATTGTCTTATGGCACATCTAGGTCAACCAGATATGAAACATGCTAACTTTTTTGGGAACAATCAGAGGCAACAAGGGGGTGTTTACTCTCAAACATACAATCCTGAATGGAGAAAGCATCCAAACATTTCATGGGCAAATAATCAGAATGTCCAATGCCCGCCAGGCTTTCAACAACAACAGGTAAAAAATCCCTCCAATGAAGACTTGATATTACAATTGCTGCAAAGTCATCATGATGACATCAAGGAGATAAAAATTCAATTGGGACAGTTAGCAATTGGCAGATCAGAAAGACAACAAGAAAAATTGCCTAGTAATACTAAGACAAACCCCAGAGAGCAAGTACAATAACAACCATGAGTGGGGTCCAGTTTCCAGAAATCAATGTAAAAAGGATAGATAAATTGGAAATTTTGATAGAGGTAGCTGAAGAGGAGGAAGATCAGAATGAGAAAGTAGACCAACCAGAAAAATCAGAAAGTTCTGATAGTCAGGTGAAGAAGACTCCGACACCAGTTAAAGCATATGTACCTCCCATCCCATATCCACAGAGGTTGAGGAAATATAAGCTTGACCAGCAGTTTGCTAAGTTCATCGAAAAGATCAAACAATTACACATCAACATTCCCTTTGCATAGGCTTTGACCCAAATGTAGAGCTATGTAAAATTTATGAAATAAATCCTCACAAATAAAAGGAAGTTAGATGAGCATGAGACAGTGATGCTTACTGAGGAATGCAGTGCAATAATACAGAAAAAGTTTCCTCCCAAATTGAAAGATCCAGGGAGTTTCACAATTCCTTGCACTATTGGTTCTATTGATTTTGAATCTGTATTATGTGATTTATGTGTAAGCATTAATTTGATGCCTTTGTATATTTTCAGGAAGCTTGGGATAGGAGAAGCAAAACCAACTACAATCTCCTTGCAGTTGGCTGATCGTTCGATAAAATACCCTTGGGGACTTCTTGAAGATGTTTTGATAAGAGCGGGCAAATTCATCTACCCTGCAGATTTTGTTATTCTAGATATGGAGGAAGACAAGAAAATTCAGCTAATTTTGGGATGACCATTCTTGAGAACAAGAAAAACATTGATAGATGTTCATGAAGGAACACTGGTGCTTCGCGTGGATGAGGAGAAGACCACCTTCAATATCTTTAAATCAATGAAGTATACTTCATCTTTGGATACTTGCTTCAAGGTTGATCTTGCCCAGAAAGCAGTGCAGAGTGTATATGATGAGGAGCATCCAAGAGATCCACTGGAGGCATGTATTGTTCAGTCCGAATCTACAAAATCAGATAAAAAAGAGGTAGCAGAGATGGCACATGAGTTGGAAGCATCACCAAGGTTCACACTCAGAGGAGGTCGTTATTTTGAGCCATTGGATGAAAATATACAGAAATCTCTACCATCATGTGAAAATCCTCCCACTTTGGAGTTGAAACCTCTACCAGCACATCTGCGTTATGCATTCTTGAGGGAGTCATCAACTTTGCTAATTATCACTTTAAAATTAATTTACATTGACAAATTTGGCATTCCTTTTTCCATGTAATTACATCTGGAATGTAGGTTAAGCTATTAGAATTTTGATTCCAATGTGCTGTTCAAATATTGATTATGGTAGAAAGAATTCATGTAAATGGATTGAAGAATTATTTGGATCTATATCAACATGAAAACAAGTGAAAAAGAAAAGGAAAGCCAAAATCATGAAAAACATGCGACTGCGTGGTACAAATCCCATGCGATCACATGTCAATTTTCTACATCAGATTAAATTTTATTAAATGGTATAAACATGCGACGGCAAGGATTTGAACCGTGCAACAGCACGGTGTAAGTTTTTTGACCGTTGTATTGTTTGATTTTGGGCACCTTTTAACTTGTTCTTTGCACCCATTCATGGATGGAACTTCCAAGTCTATAAATAGAGATGTTGATAAAGAGAAATACAATTCAATAACATATTCATAATAAGTGTTGATCCAAAATCAAAAAGATTCAACTCATTTTCTTATTTGTTCTTATTCCTCTTCCATGTATTCTTTGTACTTGATGAATACTTGGTTTGAAGACTTGTTTAATCCGCTAAAGCCATTTGCTATCAAACTCTTTAGAATCTCGATTGAGATGTGCAAATGTACTTTTAGGACAACGTTTAATCACGTGTTCAAGCCTTCCATTTCATTCTATTATTTAGTTCTTCCATCGTTTTCATAATTTCAAGTGGGTGTTTCAATGTGCTTGGTTCGTGATTCTTCATTCGGTAAACAATGATTTCGTCTCCAACCTCTCAAGGTAAGTTAATTTTTAAACAATCTAAAATTACATTTTTGCTTTTTATGGAGACTAGATCATTTTATGAATCTAGAATCATGAAAGTGTATTTGAATAATTCTATTTGAGTTGAATTCCGTGGACATGAAAATGATGAGTTATAAACTAATAAAATGCATATGATTTTCATGTATACAAGAATTTCTCCTTATACTAGAGAATTTTAAAATGAAATGGTGTGAACCATCATGAACATGTTTATGTTTTAAATTTTACTTTAACCCAATGTGATGCTTCGTGAAAGTGTGTAAAGAATTGATATGCTGATGCATGTTTCAACATGACTCCAACTGTTATCAGTAATTACTGGATGAAAAGATGATTCTTTTTAAAATAAATAGCCTCCTAATGACAATTCATGTGTGTATTTATTTTGAGTAAATCTGGTAACCCTTCATATGGGTAGATGATTGGGTTCTTACAAATCTGAGATGAAATATATTATGCCGCTATTGAGAAAGAATGTATAATAGTTTTAAGTTCTCTTATCATGATCATAATTTTATCATGAAGTATATTTTTTTAATAATTGAGATATTATATTTTAACTATGTGATTATTCATTATGAAGAATTATTTCATGATAGTGAAAATTTGAAAGTTCACACCCTTTCAATAATTTTATTTCCAATTGATTCGATTTATGAGATGTGTATTTCTCTTTCAGGTGATACAAATATATATGCATAATTATACTCTCATATTTGAATAGGAATTTTATAAACATGTGGATAAGATTATGCTTATAATTAGTGGTGCAATTTTAATATATGAAATGGAGTTGCAAATATCGAGGCATGTAAGTATGAGTACTATTTGCACAAGTTTTTAATCAAGTATTGTAGAGAAAGTAAATATGATAGTTTACTTAAATTATTTCATGATATGTTTGCTAATAACTTTATTAGCATAAAAGAGACCATTATCAATGGTACATTGGAGACTAGCACTTATGTTACAAATGCCAATCATTTTATTTAAACGTGGTAGTGAAAACTTGATACTTTGTATTAAGAAATGTGAAATGACTCTACAAAAAATTATAGAGGTGCCATATGTTGCTTGTGAAACCAATGTCACCAAATTAGTAGATTTTCCTAATTAAGGAATTATGGGGGTGAGATCGAACTAGATCGAGTAGATTTTCCTAATTAAGGAATTATGGGGGTGAGATTGAACTAGATCGAGATGATCATTGATTAATATTGAGATTCATTAAAGTATTTATCTATTTTGAAATAAAATACTTATATGAAGTATATTTTATTAATGGAGATGCATAACAATAATTGAAAATATGTGAATTCTCATGTAATTGTGAATGCATGAGATTGAATTTTTCTCTACTTTTTGTGATTGTTACAATGGTCATTCTAGAAGTGATCAATGAAAAATGATTACATAATTTTGATAATAAAATCAAAATATGGTTTGACCACTTTCAACGATCTAAATTTAGATGAATGTGTTCTTTCAATTGAGTGAAAGAAATTGAGAACTTATTAAACCATTTTATATAATCAATTGTGGTTATTATCCTCAAATTATTTATGAAGTATATGAGATGATATGGTAGTTATCAATGATTGATATCATGTGTGAAAAACATTATTACTAATAGAGAGTAATAATATGAAACATAAAAGTGAATATGGATTAATGTTGAACATTGCGGTTCACAAAAGCAGAATTATTCACTTAAATAAAAATTGAGAGGTTTGACATTTATCCAAAAATGTGGGGGTAATATTCAAACAAATTGAAGAATATTTATTGTACTCATTGAGGAGACAATTAATTTATTACTTGAACAAAGTTTTGTTCATTAAATTGAGATGCTATGTTCTTTCAACTAAATGAAATAATAATTTTTGAGTCTACCCTAAAAGTGTGGGGTAGTAGGATTAAACTTTAAATAAATTTTAAGTAATATTATTTTAAAGTCTATAAAGTGCACAAAATAGACTATAAAATATTGTGAAATATTTAACAAGTATTGTCAAATAATTGTGAAGTGATCACACACACACACACACACACATTCAAAAGAAGTCTAGACATAAATATGTAAAATTGAATCAAAGAGTGATTCAATAACTTCTGAAAAATTTAAGCTAAACCTTGACTTTATATCTTATGTAAAATCATAAGAATATAATCGAGTAGAATGTGATGAAACTCCTTTATAAAGATCCGCCAATGATGGCAACCCTACCTGTCATTACGAAATGAGTACTTCACCGGTTCAAAGGGTAACAACAAGTCATTTGATAAGTGGATGGTTTAAAAACTTTGTCAAAACAAAACATCATTCTAAATTAAAAGTGTTTGTTGTTAAAGTTGGAGGCTCGAGTTTAAAAACTCTAAATGAATTCAATATTACAAGTATCTCTAAATGTAACAAAGATACTCGAAGAACTTCACCTATATAAACTTAGAAGTGATGTCGCTTCAAGGAAAGTTTGGAGTTACTTTCTGAAAAGTTCACGAATCGGATGGGCACAAGGCCATTAACGTGCTAAAGGTAAAACTTGTGACGAACAAAAGAACTTGAATGTTATATGTGTGATGTCGCCGATAATATCACATGGAATAATGGATTCAAGGCTTCGGCTACTCGGGATTTATATAATACTTTGCAATGTTTACACTAAGGTAAGGTTCAAATTGAAAGATACCTTATTTTATGCATAATACCGTTTCAAATTGAGTTATTTGAGAATATTTGAACAAGTGGGGAATTGTTGAAATTTTAATTCCAATGTGTTGTTTAAATATTGATTATGGTAGAAAGAATCCATGTAAATGGATTGAAGAATTATTTTGGATCTATATCAACATGAAAACAAGTAAAAAAGAAAAGGAAAGCCAAAATATGGAAAACCATGTGATCACATGTCAATTTTTTACGTTAGATTAAATTTTATTAAATGGTTTACCATGCGATGACACGGATTTGAACCGCGCGACGGCATGGTGTAATTTTTTTTACCGTTGTGTTGTTTGATTTTTGGCATCTTTTGACATGTTTAGGCACCTTTTTGACTTGTTCTTTGCACACATTCATGGATGGAACTTCCAAGTCTATAAATAGAGATGTTGATAAAGAGAAATACAATTCAATAACATATTCATAACAAATGTTGATCCAAAATCAAAGAGATTCAACTCATTTTCTCATTTGTTCTTATTCCTCTTCCATGTATTCTTTGTGCTTGATGAATACTTGGTTTGAAGGCTTGTTTAATCCTTCTATCAAACTCTTTAGCATCTAGACTGAGAGAGTGCAAATGTACTTTTAGGATAACGTTTAATCACGTGTTCAAGCCTTCCATTTCATTCCATTATTTAGTGTTTTTCCATAATTTTCATAATTTCAAGTGGGTGTTTCAATGTACTTGGTTCTTGAGTCTTCATACGGTAAACGATGATTTCGTCTCCAACTTCTCGAGATAAGTTAATTTCTTAACATAAGCTGCACATAGTTTGCTGTTGTCTTTGCTTCACCATCAAATCTTGATGTTTTCAATTTGCTTGAATTTTGTGCTCTCTCCATTCTCAGTTTAGTGTTTCCTCCTTTTTCTTCCTTGGTTGGGTTTTATTGGGTGGGGATATTGGTTATGGTATAAAGTTTTCTTCTGAATGGGAGTCATAGTTATCCACACTAGTGAATCATCCCGTGCGATGCACGGGAAGAAATTTCTAAATAAAAATAATCCTATTTGAAATTAAATGAATTCTTAAACAAAATAAATAAAATTCACAAATAATAGATAAGTTCATCATTTATTAGTTTCATGTATAAACATCAATTTTTTAGGGAGAAGTCATACATGCGAAAATGATTGTGCCTGACTCTTATTGATAGTCATGGCATATGATACCATCAATGAAAATTGTTTTTTTTTTTTTTTTTTTGGAAATCTAATAAGTATCCTAAAATTCTAATGGATCAACGATATCCTTAGAATAAAGAACTTGTATCCTGCATTACTGTCAGATAGAATTTGACCTTATAGAATATGATCTTCAAGTTTTGTAACGATTATTCACTATCTCCTCGAACCAAAAATTCGTCTTGCAAAATGAACACTTAAATATAGGATCTCTAGTATTCATGTACTCTGAACATTCAAACAATAGATGAAAAAGTTAATAATAGAGACCATGCATATAAAAGATAAAATTCAATATTTTGACCATTAACAATGAAAAACAACATGTATAATAATAATAATAATAATAATAATAATAATAATAATAATAATAATAATAATAAAAAATAAAAAAAATTGCGAGGTTGACAAAGATATTGCATCAAATTTATGATATTTTAGGTTTTCAATATTTATATAACGTAATTATTTTCTGATTGAAATTATAATTTAATATTGATCATCTCAATTTTTAGTTAAGTAAATTGGGAGACAATTTAATATTATTGTGAAAAAAGATCATAAAATTTGAATTAAAATATAGCGAAGAATATCTTTGTATGATTAATTACTTTTTGAAATTTTAAAATTAACAGTTAAGACAAAAACCATTAATAACTATATCATTTCAAACAATATATATAAATTTGTTAATTTTAATGTTAAAAAATGTGATATGAGATTTTTTGGAATAAAAAATTAATTAAGAATTAAATGTAATTGTCATTGAAATAATTTTGATAAATAATGCAATATAGGAAAGAACTTTAATATGTATATGTAATAAATAGCTTAAAAATAGGATTTAGTTATAAAAATTTCAATACAAAGTGATTTATAAAAATACGAATGTGTATAAATTTTAGATATAATTTTAATTGAGAATTTAACATTGGATCTGTATGACTGAACCAAATATTTATCCATAAAATTAAGACCAATAAAATATCACAATTATTATAAGAAATTAATTACATATTAAATGTAATTATCTATAAAAATATTTAATAATTTAATAATACGCTATAAAAAAGAGTTCCAATTTTTAGATGTACTAAATAACTAAAAATAAGATTATTTATAAAAAAAAAACTATATGTATGATGTGATTTATAATTTAGTACTCCCTCCGTCTCATAAAGATAGTCATCTACTTATTTTCACACGGATTAAGGACAAAATGGAATATAAAATATTAATTTCACTCTTAAAAAATAAAGTATACTATCTTTTTGAGACGGACAAAAAAGAAATAGTGGACTATCTTTGTAGGATAGAGAGAGTATTATCTAGTAATAAAATTTCAACATAATTTTTAACTGAAAATTTTACTTTGAATTTGTATAAATGAATACAAATATTTATTTGTAAGATTGAAAACGTTAGAAGAACACATTTTTTTTATGAAAAGAGAGGTTTTGACACAAAAAATCCAAATATAAATAAGTAAAACCAAACAAATTATCGTTCTTATATCATAAAAAATAAAAAAACAACTTCTCGGTAAAAGCAAAATTAAAAAAAAAAAATCTAGTTTCTTATTTTTATTATTTTTTTATACAATGTGATATACAATTTCATCAAATATATATACTGACCCATGAATAATATGTTTTTTCTTCACTCAACGGCCAAAACCATTAAAATATCTATCAAACCCAAAACCATTCTAAATAACCCAACATTAGTTAACACATTGCAACCCCAACAAAGAAATCTAAAACATAATATAAATAGACTATTAACAAATCCTCTTATTAGTCTAAAATAATTTTGCATTCTATATTGTTTTCGAAGCTTTTTATATAGTATATTATTGTTTTAATATTTTTTCTTTTTTGTTAGAAACTCAAATCTATATTCAACGACTCAAAATATCACAAGTCTTGAAGAAAAGAGTAGTGCCAATCCTTTTCACTTTTTCAAAAAATAATTTACTATTTTTTATTTTCAACTGATTTGTAATATTAATAACTAATAAGCATTACCACCGCACCAGAAATTTTGAATCATAAAATGTGATATATAGAAGGTGGAGTGGAGCGGTCATATTAAACAGTACACATTTTTTCAAAGAAATAATCCTTTAATTGAATCTTTTATTATTGTGTATATCTTCATAATAATTATATATAACATAAATGAAAGAGATTGTATATAGGGAAATGGAAAAAAAAAAAGATATAGAAAACAAAAACGAATCAACGGATTTTGAAAAATGGGAAAAAAAATGAAACAAATTCTGAAAAAGCGAAAAAGGAAAAAAAGAAGAAGAAAATAACCGCCTTTCCAGTGTAATTAGGCGGCGGGAAATAGAAGTCACGTAAACATAATAAATATTGAAGATTATCAATAGACGTCAGTGATTTTGAAAATAATAAATAAATATTGAAGGCCAAATTATTTTTGAAGTGGATTTTGAAGTTGATTATTGGATAGGGAATATAAGTAGTGTGAACATGATAAATATTAAAGTCCCCAAAAATTGGAAAAATAAATAAATAAATAAATAAAATATGCACATAGCACAAGAGTTTTGGAGGGAAACAGTGAAGTTGACTGAGGTTGACTCAGCTACTTTTATATATTATATAGATTATCATTTTTTTCCTGGATTTCGTACCTTTTTAATTACATTAATAGACAATTCTTCTATTGCATAAAAATATTTCAAAGTGATGGCAGAGGAGAGTTTGTTAGCAATACGTTTACTAACTACTTTCAGGAGCTATGGATTGTTCATCAAATATCTTGTCCTTATACAGCTGAACAAATGGTGTAGTTGATGATGCCACAGAATCATTTGCGAGCTTTGACTTATAATGCTCTATCGTTCTTGTATGCCTAAAATGTATGGACGGTGCTACAAGTACCGCATACTCACATGGAGGGGTGGCATTTTTCAAAATATTTTGTGTAGAAGCCTTTTCTATCGTTGTCTCTTTTTAATTAATTGCGTACCCCCCCCCCCCCCGGTTAGTAGTAGCAACTCCTTTTTTACAAACTCTCTAGCAAACATCCTAACTATAGATCCTTTAGATTTTTTTGTTGCAAATGGTATCCCTACATTTGGCATACTACTACAAATAAATTTGATCCAAAATCATTGTCATGTGTTTTATGGGTTATATCGAAAAACATAAGGGGTATAAATGTCTTTATCCACCAACTGGCATAATATTTGTCTCTAGACATGTTCTGTTTGATGACGAAACTTTTCCTTAAAAAAATCTTGGTATATCCTTCATCAAAATAACTCTAGCACAAAAAATATCACCATGTTTTCAAAATGGCCTGATCAACCAATCACGTCATGTGATGCCCCAAATCTCACGTCAAAAGATATTTCCCAGTATGTTATTGAGCTTCCTCGTTCGATAGGCCATGAAAATTTGCACCATGACCACTATTGCCCATGATGTGACTATTGGTGACCATGGATCTCAGATTGTAAGATATGTTGTTCAATTTTACAAGCCCATATGATGTGAGCCTATTTCACTCAGCCCAAATCTTATGGATCAAACCCGGCCACAATTCACTTGTACAAAACGTGTTTATGGATTTGATGACTTTGCTGTTATGCTAAGATGCCCCAGGATGCTGACACGTGTATTTTGGGGGGGGGGGTAGCCATTGATCTGAGGGTTATTCCATTGAGATTTTTGACATGCCTTTCTTTTGGCTTTACTCGAGCAATCTTCTAGACACATCTTTTGGTTCTCTCTTCCTCACCACTCTCTGATTCTTCTTCTTCCTTCCATGTTATTGGTTACATTGTGTAATAAAATATATATCCGGTTCTCTATTCTTCTGGTGAAAAATATTTTTCAGTTGGTTTTTCATTTCTAGAGATTCATAGAGAAACTCTAGTTGGTCGATTGTAATAAGATCGGTTGTGATTTCTGGTTTTGATTTTTGGTGAAGATTATTAGAGCGCATACCACTTTCAAGTAGATGCTCAATGGGTCACATAGTCTCTTGCAAAAGAGGTGAAGATTCGGGCCTAACAGTGAAAAAAATCTGGTGTTCTTGTGTTGTGTTTTGTTTTGTTTATATGCTTACAAATTTGAGTTAACAAAGAAAACACTAAAATTTGGGCCTAACACATATTCATATCTCTGATCACTTACCTATTGAAGATTTGGCTCCGACTCCTAGTACAACATCTATTTTACATAATCATCCCATGATCATCAAAGGTAAATTACTAAATTAGGTATTGTAAAACCAAATCCTAAATAAGCCAATCTTCAAATGTTATCTCCACTCCTGAGGAACCCAAACTACTAAAACTACTTTAAAAGAAAGGGATGTGTTTAATGCTATGAAAGATGAATTGCAAGCTCTCAAAAAATGGGACTTAGGTTTTAGTTCCAAAAGAACCTAATATGAAAAGTGAAGCAAAAGCAAATGAAAACTAGCATAGAATAAAGTAAATGAAAAGTATATGATAAATAACTAAAGACCTCGAACTAAACATAAGCCATGACAATCCATCTGAAGTAAAGCTCTAGTCGTCTGAAGCAAATCCTGAGTTCTAAACTCGACATAACTCTGCCATGTCCAACCTTGTGTGGCCATGTCATCAGCCACCTAACTCCCTTTCCTGAAGATGTGAGATATTGTGTCTCTGTCGAAGAGAAGTTCATGTGGATACTCATTAGCAAGGTCAGTATTTACCATGGGCCACCTCCCTGTATGATGCAATGAATAGCCAACGCCGAGTCCACCTCGATCCACAAGTCAGTCAACTCCAATCTACGAGCCATCAAGATTCCATCTAAGATAGCCCGTAGTTCAACCTCTAAGATAGTGCACTCCTCATAATAAGCACAAAATGCCCGTATGCAATGTCTACAATCATCTCGAATAACGCCACCACCACTTGCTCTCCCCTCACGATCACATCCATCTGTGTTCAACTTGTTGGATCCCACATATGGTTTACGCCAAAACACCATAATGGGGGGAAGGGAGGGAGATATATATATATAAAGATACCATCTGTAGAAGCATGATTTGTCTGTATACTTTCCAGATAATCCGACTAGGTTCCATAGTGATGCCCTTGTCCTTTGCATCATTACGCTTCGTCCAAAGGAACCAGAAGATAAACAAAGGCACAATGATGTGAATATGTCCCCTCATAACATACTGACTTGAGAATCGCCATCATTGGAAACTATGCTGGATTGCATTCGAATGGGAAGAAGAAATTTTTAAAAAGTCAGAAAAATGACTCTACACTTGAACAACAATCGGACTACCAATAAACAAATGTTGTAAGGTCTCCTTTGTCTGAAAACACTGGCACCGTGAGGCCAAATGAACCTGTATCCTCATCCTGACAATAGTCTTAACTGGAATTAAACCTTGCTAGAGCCTCCAACAGAAGAGTGATATCATTTTAGGGATGGATGACCCCATAAACATCGATAAGCCGCCTGAACTATGGAAGTCTCCCTAATAATTTGCCATGCTGACTTAGTATAGAATCTACCATCCGGCTATCCTTTCTAGTGCAAATATTTGAAATCAAAATACTTTTGTAATGTGACTCCTTTCTAGTGTAAATATGTAAGAAAAGAAAGGAAGCTATTTTGTAACTAAGCATTTATTAAGGAAATATAAACTTTTATTTTGCGTACGTTGTTATCATTTTTGAATATATGGCCCGTAGGGGTCGACACCCTTGCAGCCACATAAACTGAAGGGTTGACCCCTCCTCTCCGAGGTCTACCCCTACCTCTATTTTTCCAAAAAAATATTATTTTCAGCCTAATTTTTGTACTTTATAATGGTTATTTTAATGTTTCTATGTGATTTTTTTAGAGGGGTTTGACAATTAGTTAACCAATTAGGAAGTGTTTGATAAATAAAATAAACTAATTTATAAATCAGTTTATAAATTACAATAATTTTTCAAATAATTCTTTAACTACACACTTTCCCTCTTTAATTTTCAGTTACTATTTCTTACCTCAAACTCATACATAAATAAGTTTATAAATCATAGAATGTGAGTCTTTTCATGGTGCCCCTTGAGGGAACCAGAAAAATGGCCATTGATCACTTGACGGGTAGGGGTGGAATCAAGAATCCCATTAGAGGAGGGCCAAGAGGGGGTTATTTATTTATTTTTTTTTCAAACCATAATGATAGAGCTTATTTTATGAGAATTTAATGTTTTCCAAATAATTTACAATAGTAAAAAAGCATACAAGAATTCGTTACATTGCAAAAAAAAAAAAAAAAAAAAAAAACATTCAAGACCTAAAATTAGCTAAAGAAAGTTGTGCTCAATGATCTTTCACAACTGCGAATTCTTCAATAATAGAATCTATATCTATTTTATCCACGAGGTTTCTCTCAACATAAATTGTATGCTCTCATGGTAGTCATTGTAGAAACAGGTAATGTTAACACAAGGTGAATCAATCTAGTTATCTTCTTGTAATCCTCTGATCTTCTCGCTTAATTTTGCAAGTGTAGGTACTTTAAATTGAGGATCACGAGCCACGTCATCACTATAAAATTTCAACTCACTTAACAAAGCATGTCTCCCTTGGTGATCAAAATCGTCAGGATAAAACTCCACTGCAAGCTCATAAATGTCCTTTGCATTAAATGATTGAAATGAATTTTTAGGATCCAAAGCCACATTAAGAGTAAGGAGTCGAACTGATGTCTCATTAAATCTCTTATCCAACTTTGTCAGCTGAAAATATATGAAAATGTCAAAATGGTAATGATGCTCAATTGTAATTTGACTACGACCACGACAAACATTGTTGTCCATGTTAGGTATAGTAATATCATGTCTTGAGCAAAAATCTTTCACTTCTTGAAGTAATTTCTCCCAACCCCGTTCTCTTAATTCGCGAAGAAGATTTTTTGAAGTGGAGACATACCTTATAGCAGCTAGAATGTCAACAGATTCTTTTTGAAATGCTTGACAAAGAAAATTAGTGATTCCCATAATTGAGTTCATTACATGCAAGGAAAACACAAAATCAAAGCTTTTGATGTTTTTGTAAGAACCACGAAGTTCAGCCCGAGCATTTGGATTAGAACAATTGGTAAGAAGAACCTCAAGAACCTTACAAGTTGCATCATACATTTCTATCATACTCTTAACAGATTCGTCATGACAACCCCAACGAATAGATCCTGACCGCTGTAAAGTCATCATCTGATTAGCCACACATCTAGTATCACGTTCTCTAGCTGCTAACATATTCCCAATCAGTTCTCTTTAGATAGCTTGTAGCTCAGTATTGCGCTTAGGAGAAGATTTAACAATGTTAATGACATTATCTAATAGAGAAAATAAGTCCAAAGTAGGATCGCACTGCTTGGCTGCAACAACTAGAGTTAACTGCAATCGATGAGCAAAACAATGGACATAGTACGCATATGAGCAGTCTTTAAGAAATAGTGCTTGAAATCCATTCCATTGGCCACACATATTGCTAGCTCCATCGTACCCCTGTTCTCTCAATTTATAAACTTGAAGATTGTACTGACCAAGATCATTTGATATATGATTTTTTTAGTGTCTCTGAAGAAGTCTCTGAAAATTTAAAATTGTCTAAATTTTATAAACAGACTGTCACAGATAAATCTGGACAGTAACCAATCATTTGATTTGTTTCGTCAAAGTTGTCTAAATTTTATAAACAGACTGTCACCTGATGGATTCCAATCTGGCTACCGGAGCAAATGTTTCGTCAAAGTCTATCCCTTCAATATGGGTATAACCTTGAGCAACAAGTCTGGCTTTATTTCTTACCACATTTTCCTATTCATTTGATTTGTTCTTGAAGATCCATTTGGTTCCAATTATATTACCTTCTTTAGGACATGGTACCAGCTCCCAAACGTTGTTTCTTTCAAATTGGTTGAGCTCCTCCTGCATAGCCTGTACCCAATGTTCGTCTGTCAGAGCTTCCTTGATATTTTTTGGTTCAATTTGAGACATATGACAAATGTTTCCCATCTTGGCAAAAAATTTTCTTCTGGTCACATTTCTCTTAGATATATCAGTGAGAATGTTATCAAGTGAATGAGCCTTTTGAATCCTTGAAAGTGGTTGTCTCGATACCTCTGATTCTGCAATATCAGGTGTATCTGGGTAGTTAGATGCGTCTTGATATGCAGATATTACTGGGTGCCCAGACTCATCCTGATCGTGTTCTTCAGCATCATTGAGACTTCCAGCTTGGTGCTGTTCTTCTTTTGATTTTTCAGTTCCAACTTTTTCTTTTGGTGGAACTTCCAGTTGATCACCATCTGCTTCCTGCAAATTCGAGTTTAAACAATTAGTGTCATCCACTTTCACATTAATTAACTCAAGAATGGTTTGGGTTCTTAGATTGTAAACTCTATAGGCCCTACTATTTTCAGCATAATCCAAAAATATTCCAACATCCGATTTTGAGTCAAATTTTCCTAGGTGTTCTCTATCTTTTAAAATGTAACATTTACTTCAAAAAGTATGAAAGTAATCAACCATTGGTTTTCTATCCGTCCAAATTTCATATGCAGTTTGATTTGTTCCTGATCTAAGCATGACTCGATTAACAATATAACAAGCAGTGTTTATGGCTTCTGCCCAAAATTTCGTGGGCAATTTGTTGCTATTTAGCATGACACGAGCCATCTCTTGTATAGTTCTATTTTTCCTTTCCACCACTCCATTCCATTGAGGAGTCTTTGGGGATGAGTACTCATGCTTGATCCCATATTGGATACAAAAATCAGCAAACTCAGAGTTTTCAAATTCTCTTCCATGATCACTTCTGATCCTTTTGACTCTTACATGTTCGCCTGCCTTTTCATTGCTCAATTTCTGAAAAAGATTAGCAAAATTGTCAAAAGTATCAGATTTATTACGATTAAACATGACCCGGTGTATCTGGAGAAATCATCAACACACACATAAATATATCTCTTGCCACCAATACTTTTCTTTTGGATAGGGCCCATCAAATCCATGTGAATTAGTTCAAGTATATGAGAGGTATTAATAGATGTATCTGATTTGTGTTGACTTTTGATTTGCTTACCCTTTTGACAATCACCACAGATTTCATCTGGAATGTTTTTTATGCTAGGCAAGCCTCTTACAGCTTGTAGTCTGGTTAGTTTCATGAGATCATGGTAGTTTAGATGCCCTAATCTGTTATGCCATAGTTTCTCATTTTTGGTCCTAACAGAATTGCAAGTTATGTGACTTTCAAGTGTATAGCATTTGTCTCTGGATCTAACTCCTTTAAACAAAATGCTTTTTAACGGATTAGAATTCTTGTCACAACTTAAAACCTTGCAATATTCTTTAGAAAACATGACAAGCACGTTATCATCACACAATTGTCCTACACTGATCAAATTTTTCTTAAGTCCTTTAACATACAAGACATTGGTTAATGTAGGTAGGCCCTTGATGTTGATGATATCAGATCCATCTATCTTACCCTTTTGGCCATCACCAAATGTAACAGCACTTGTCTCACCTTTTTCAAAATGCGTTAGTAGAGAGAGACCACATGTCATGTGTCTAGAACATCCACTATCAAAATACCATGTGTTAGGAATCAAGGCACTTAAAGATAATTGAACTACATAAGCATTAGTTCGAATTTTCTTTTCTTGTCTAGAAACAAGTCTTCTTTTGTGTGAATTGATTAATTGCAAGTACTCATGGCACCTAAATACATCATGACCAGATTTAGCACAAAAATTACAGAATACCTGGAAAATAGATATATCCTGCCGACTCTGTCGAGGTTGAAATTTCCTATCGTTCTGATGGATAGACTCATCTGGCTTGTACAAATTCAGCTGAAATTGTCTTCTTGTATAGTTCCTGGCTGGATGTGAGTTTTGAGTTCCAGCAGCATTGTATTGATGTTGATGAGAGGTAGATGCATCTGTATAATTTGTACTTTGTTTCATGCATCTGTATCTAGATTCTCTTACAAAGTTTATTTTATGGTCATGATTTTTACCTTTACCTTTACCTTTACCTTTACCTTCAGATCCAAGACCTGTTTTAAGCTGACAGGTCTGCCACTATTCATGATTTCATCAAGCTGGACAGATCCAAGTACCAGCTTCTTGATTTTGTCTTGTGCTTTAGCAAGTTCTGAACTTAACCTGCTTACCTCATTTTGTTCAACATCTGAGAATGCAGATGCGTCCCGATGTCGTTCCCTGCTGTGTTCAGCAAAGGCCTGCAACAATTGGATCTTCTCTTCTGCATCTTGAAGTTCCTTTCTCAAGTTTTTAGTGTTTGGTCCAAATTCATCTGCATAAGAGGAGTTACCAGACAACTGTAAAGCAGTAAGGGTAGTTACCTATTTTTTAGAATTGCTGCTGTCTGATTTTGATTCAAATTCATTTGAGTCTCCATCGCTCCAAGTAACATTCATGGCCTTCCTTCCCTTGGACCTTTCTTGAGTATTGGGACAATCTGCTGCAATGTGCCCATATCCTTCACATTCTCTGAATTGAATTTGACTCTTAGGTTTTCCTTCAGATGAGTTAGCATTATTTTTGGGATAAAAATTGTTTTTCCTCCATTGTTTTTGTGGTTTTTGATTCTGGCCTTGAAGATTTGTGGATCTTTCTTTTTGTTTTGCCCTTGAGGAACCTTTTAAATTGTTTGGTGAGAAGTACGAAATTTTCATCTTCATCTGTCTCTCCAGATTCGTCTGGATCTTCACTACTTGCCTTGAAAGCAATCCCAGGTTTTTTGTTTTTCTTTCTTCGGGCCAGATTTAACTCATATGTCATTAATGACCCTACAAGTTTCTCAACACGCATGGTTGAAAGATCTTTTCTTTCTTCAATTGCTGTCACTTTTGCATGGAACCTGTCTGGCAAAGATCTAAGGATTTTTTGTACAATCTGCTCATTTAAGTAGGTTTTTCCAAGAGCTTCAGCTGAGTTGGTGAGATCACTCAATCTGGCGTAGAAGCTTTTGAAGTCTTCTTTCTCATCAATAGATAGTTGTTCAAACTCTTGCGTGATCATCTGCAGCTTGGAGGTTTTGACAGCATTGGTTCCTTCGTTTGCTACCCTCAAAGCATCCCATGCTTCCTTGGCGGTTCTTAAGGAGGAGATAAGTCTGAATTGACCTGGATCAGCCAAGGAAACAATAGCATTAAGTGCCTTAGAATTCCAATTTGCATTAGCTAATTCATCTGCAGTATAAGCACTTCTAGCTACAGCTGATACACACCTTCAGCAGTGACAGTGGGTGTTGTGTAACCTTCAAGGACAGATGTCCAACAACGTTCATCAATAGATTGAATAAAAATTTCCATACGAATTCTCCAATAAGCATAGTTACTACCAGTTAACAGAGGTGGCCTAAGATATGCAGAATTTTCCATTTAGCAATCGGATCTCACTTTCTAGAAGTGAACACGCTCTGATACCAATTGAAAATTTAAAGTTGTCTAAATTTTATAAAGAGACTGTCACAGATAAGTCTAGACAGTAACCAATCAACAGTAAATCGTTAAGATATGTTTAACACAATACCAGATGAATCTCGCTGATGCAGATTCGTCTGGATAGAAAAACGTAAAAAGACAGAATAAATTATGCAGAATTGTAAATAGACAAGAACACAATAATTTGAGCTTAACGTAGGAAAAACCCTAACAAGGAAAACCCACGGCCCGCTTCCTGCGGACAAAAACAAATCATTATATAAGGAAAGAGTTTATACAGATCAATCTAAACTACAGGATAAATCTACGCATAGACTTATCAAACATCTAAGAAATAGATCACTTCCTGATCATTCTATGGCATGTAATATGAGCTGGTGCCCCACCACTCTTCAGTAGTTTTCTTTGACTCTGCAACACTTTTTCAGTAACATCGAACTCCCGTTCGAACACGATACAAACCTCCCGTTTGATCTTCACGCTGAAATTCTTTCCTTCTCTGAGTGATTGATTGATTCCTCCTCCTAGAGTACCGAAGTCGCAACACAATTGAAGTCTTTAATATTTGTGCACCACACGAAAAATAGGCTTCCATACTTCTTGAATGTAGTGGACGTGAATGAGTAAGCACCACACGGATTTTAGTGTTTTTCACGTCTTGACTTCTTGAGAAAAACATCCCTTTTTTCTTCTATTTAAATGCAAATAAGTTACTTGACCTCCAAATTTCCTTATTGCAAAAGATCTCTAATACCTGCAAAATACAGTAGAGATAATTAGAGAAAGGTAAGATAATTATTCTTGAATAAATCTTACCATAAAATATGATATAGATAAGTCATGAACGATCTTACCATAAAATAGGATATAAATCATGAAGGATCTTACCATGACATACACATGGATACCAAGCATAAGAATCATATTTTCGTCCAACTCAACAACAAAGATTTTCGGCCCTATCAGGAAGCAACCTTACCATATGTAGATAAGCTTGAGTACCAAGAATAATCATAAACTAGATCATCACCAAATATACCAAAATCACAAGATATCAAGATCAAGATTTCGAGATTATGATCCTAATCAAATCAATATTTCTTGATCATTATCTTTCCAACAATAACATGATTTTCTCGAAAAATAAAATATATTTTTCTTCAAAAAAATATTTGCATGATTTAATTAAACTTAATGAATTACTAAATACATGTATTTAATAATTAAATTAAGTTTTATTAAATTACACATTTGTGGAAAAATAGGAAATGCCAATAATATAAAATTAACAGTCTCACTAACAGCCCTAGTAGCAAAGAAATGTTCTGTTAGAATACCTGAAGCGTTCACAAACCTCAAAATAATGGCCATCTGCTCTCTGTGAGATTCATCTTGCGCTTCATCTATAAGAAGTGAAAAGTAAGCATATCCAATCTCCTCGCAAATCATCCGATGCACTCTATTGGCCATAATTGCCAAAAGCTCTTTCTGGATCTCTCCATAAGTATATTGGGCATTTTTTGGTGCATTACGCAATACAACATTTTTACCTGCTTCATTCATTTCTCCAAAACATTTAACCATCTCAATTACATTCCCACGATTCGATGAACCTTCAGATTCACCGTGACCTCTGAAAGAACACCCTTGCAATGCTAGATGACTAACAGTTATTATCGTAGTCTTTAGCTGCAACCTATTTTCCATAACTTCCTCTTTTCTAACCTTATGCATGACCTTATTAACGTGTTGAGCTGTTCTCCTTAAAGCTTGAGCACTTGTCATACACCTATTATGAGGTGATGAAGATGAAGAACCAACGTGACCGAGAAATACACACTCCTTTCCCTGAACTCGCTTCTAGATATCAAATCCACCAGTTACTAATGCCGAAGAAGAAGTCTATTGTCCATCATTGGCAAAAGCAAATATGGAAAGCAATAAGCCTTATGTGTTGAAGGTGAATACTCCAACCAAGAAAAACGACTAAACCAATTGTACTGAAATGACGACCTCTATCCTTATACATCCTAACTTTACAATCTCGAAGTTTAGGTTGATAAGGTGACGTGATCCCACTCGGGAATCTGGATGAAAAATGCGGAATAAACAATAACAATAATCTAGGAAAGATCTAAATCAGATTAAACAAGAAAAACAATAAAAATAGATGATAGGATTCCAACCCAAACCTCACGATGCAAGAAATTGACGATGCGGAGGAAAGAACTGAAATTGGTGAACACCACAAGGATTGCCTAATTCCTTGATAAATTCGTGGGTGCACAAAGATTTAATCTTTGATAAGTTCGAAAATAAAGGGACACCTCAACCTTTAACAAGAGAAAACTCTCTCACAATTTAATTAAATAATCTCAAAACTGTCTTTACAACGAATTGAATTGCTAATATAAAGTAAAACCTGGAATAAACTAGGTCTAGCCGCAATTAAGCCCTAAAATATGGAAATAACTAACTAAAAACGGAAACACAATTAATTTTCTTGAAAATTCGAAAAATTAGAGTTACGACCGTGACCCAAACTCATTTACGGCCGTAAGTTGCTCTCGGTATAAGACTTACGGCCGTGACCAAACGTTTTACGGTCGTAAGTTTGCAAAAATTGGAATTCTCCAGGTGGATCTGAGATGGAGTTATGGCCGTGAACATCTGGACTTCAAACTTTGACCATTTGATTTGGTTCGATCCCTTCGTCTTCTCGGATCAACATGGAATTTGCTCCGTTTCTCACATAGATCACTGTCGTATTGTCGATAGCTCGACTTCTCCTTTCGACGCCTACTTTGCATCACATCATCCCCTCTCTCTTGAAAAAGATTCGACATCGAATCTGCAACTCGCTCAATCCTCTTGGTTCATGCCTATACTTACTTCTGCAGGATTGATGTTCATACTTGTACTTTGTGCATTCCTTGGGCTTTCGGGATGATTTTTCTTGCTATTACAATCAGTCCCAACTTTAGTTTTGTGGTTTGATTTGGGTACCTGCAAAACAAATTTAGTAGAACTGGGGAGGGATTTTTTAGATTGGTTAAGTGCAAGGTATGAATCCTTGTACATCAACCTTTGTGCAAAGAAACTCAATTTGGAGGTGGACTCTCTTTTCTTTTTCTTTTTGTACTCAAGTTCTCCTCTTTCTGAGGTCGTGGCCTCAACACTCTTGTTTTCAATTTTCACACCCTCTCCTTTTCTGAGGTTATGGCCTCAACACTCTTACTTCTTCTTTCTTCTTGAACCTCTTTTGGAGATAACGGAACAAGGGTAATTTTCTTTCCACCCTTCACAAATGAATATTGATTCTTAAACTTATCATGTACCACCCTCCTATCATGTTTTCATGGCCTCCTCAACAAAATATGGCCAACATGCATAGGTACTACATCACAAATGACTTCATCCGTATACCCACCGATCGAAAAGCCCATCAAAACCTGCTTATTCACTTTAATTTCACCAGATTCTGTCAGCCATTGTAACTTATAAGGCTTAGGGTGTTTCATCAAACTCAAACCCAATTTTTCAACCAACATTGTACTAACCACATTAGTACAACTCCCCTTGTCAATCACCATTCCAAAAACCTTCTTACCGACTAAACACCTAGTGTGAAACAGATTATCCCTTTGCTCATTATGTTCATCTACTTTAGCTCGAGAGATAAGGACACGCCTACTGACTAGTGACCCCTTCATAGCATAAGTCAAACCTTCCTCATCACTACTAATAGCCCCAGCATCCTGTAATCTAGGCATCCCCTTAAACTCATCCTTCGAACTAATGTCCCCATTTTCACGTAAAATCATAACTCGCTTATTAGGACAGTTTGAACAATGTGCCCCGAACCTAAGCATTTAAAACACTTGATATTCCTATCCCTAGTAGGTTTGGGTTCAGCAATATTCTTACATGTAGCTGTTGGCTCCTCCTTTGCTTTCGGAACATGATCGTCGTTGACTTCCCGTTTTGTATATGAACCCGGAGGTTGCCTTGCTGCTCCGTTCCGCTTTAGCTGTCTTTCCACCTTCATGGCCATGTGCACCATTTTCTCTAGTTCCACATAATGTTACAACTCAATGATGTTGGCAATATCCCTGTTCAACCCACTCAAAAACCCTAGCCATCGTAGCTTCCCGGTCCTCCACCACATTGGCCCGAATCATCGCCACCTTCATATCCTTCTGGTACTCATCTACACTCCTTGTCCCTTGAGTCAAACCCTGCAGCCTCTGATAAATATCCCTATAATAATGAGTTGGCACAAATCGCTTCCTCATTATGGTCTTTAACTCACCTTAAGTCTCCACCGGCCTCTCAAGATTCCTTCTCCTACCCATCACCAATTGATCCCACCAGGTGAGCGCATATTCCGTGAATTCAATCACTGCCAATTTCACCTTCTTCTTCTCAGAATAATGATGACAATTGAAGAGTAGTTCAACCTTAGTCTCCTAATCCAAGCATACTCCGGATCACTCCTACCTTGGAACGCTGGTATTTTCATTTTAATGTTACCAAGGTCTCCATCCACAACATCCCTACCTCAACGATGCCTCTTAGCATCACGATGCCCCCTATCATACCTCCTCTCATAACTATCTTCTCTATCCCTCCTTCGCACACTTGCCACCGAAGATACACTACCACTCTCACTACCCATGCCCTCATCATCCATACCAACCTCACGCCAATTAGCTCTCCTAGTACAAGAACCATTATGATATTGGTTCCGGTGTCGTTGATCACGTCCTGCATTTCGTTTCTCCATTTGAGTTATCAACTCTCAAGTTGTACCTGCATCGTCGCAATCTCATCATTACCCGGCTCAACCTTTCTGTCCGTACCTTGGGTTGTTTGTTATCACCCACATAAGATGATGACATAGATCCATCTCTATAAGAAATTTTAATTGCAAAAGAAAATTCTCCTCACGTGTATTTTTGCTCGTGTATAACTCTTTATCACTTTCAAATTCACCACAGAACTAATCAATGATCAACAATTAAGGAATTTATGGAAGATACCAAAAAAAATAGAAAATTGAGAAATTCTAGAAGTTTGGAATTTTCGAAATTTGGAGAAATTAATGAAATTTTCGGAATTTTTTTTTTTTTTGAATCCGAAATTCAACTACGAGTGTAGCGAAACAAACGGAATTGAATTTGGATAAAAATTGACTAAATTAAACAAGTTTGAATTTTTATGGGATTTTCAAATGGATCAAATCAAGGAAAACTATGAAGAACACAAAGAACATGAAAATCAAGAAAATACCAAGAAAAGGCAAGAATCTGAATTAGATCAAAACTCTGATACCAAATGACGCGATCTCACTCGAGAATCTCGACGAAAAACACGGAATAAACAATAACAATAACCTAGGAAAGATCTAAATCAGATTAAACAAGAAAAACAATAAAAATAGACGATAGAATTCCAACCCAAACCTCACGACGCAAGAAATTGATGATGCGGAGGAAAGAATTGGAATTGGTGAATGCCACAAGGATTGTCTAATTCCTTGATAAGTTCGTGGGTGAACGCCACAAAGATTTAATCTTTGATAAGTTCGAAAATAAAGGGACTCATCAACCTTTAACAAGAGAAAACTCTCTCACAATTTAATTCAATAATCTCTAAACTATCTTTACAATGAATGAAATTGCTAATATAAAGTAAAAACTGGAATAAACTAGGTCCAGCCGCAATTAATCCCTAAAATATGGAAATAACTAACTAAAAACGGAAAAAAATTAATTTTCGCGAAAATCCGAAAAATTAGAGTTACGGCCGTGACGAACTCATTTACGGCTGTAAGTTGCTCTCGGTATAAGACTTACGGCCCTGACCAAAAGTTTTATGGCCGTAAGTTTGCAAAACTTGTAATTCTTCGCCTGGACCCGAGATGGAGTTACGACCGTGACAAACTAGGTTTACGGCCTTGAATAAGCTTCTACACTTCAAATTTCGACCATTTGATTCGGATCGATCCCTTCGGCTTCTCGGCTCAACCCCAACATGGAATTTGCTCCGTTTCTCATGTAGATCACTGTCGTATTACCGATAGCTCGACTTCTCCTTTCGACGCCTACTTTGGATCACATCATAAGGACCTACTATTAAATATGGTCGTCTAATATATTCCCTTTTATCAAGAGGATAGTCACATATTTTATTCCTTTTTCTTTGATCCGATTCAATATCAGAAGATGGAATTGGAAGAGATTGTTGATTATCAATCGGTTGAGATTGTTGATTGTCATTTTGAGGAGACTGTTGATTATCATTCGGTTGAGATTGTTGGTTGTCATTTTGTGGAGACTAATGATTATCATTCGGTTGAGACTGTTAATTGTCATTTGGTGTTGGTTTGAAGAAAGAATGTAATGTTATTTTTCCTTTCTTCTTCAGGGATTGTGTGGCCATTATAACATCTGCAGAATAAAGAATCCCAAATGCTAACATTAAAAAATTATCATCTCCTAACATCAAAAAAACAGAATACAACATTGTATCATCATCAATCATCATTTTTCAATTACAGATATTCATCAATTAGGGCACAGCTGCACTAAATCAGACAATTGTTAGCCAAATGTCAAATTAAAAAATTATCATCTCAAACATCAAAAAATTGAAAATAGCATTGTTATGTCATCATCAATTATCATTTTTCTCATCAATTAGAGCACAAAATCAAATAAATTGAAAAAACTAAAATTAGGGTAGAAACTAAAAATTAAAATTAGGACACAAATCAAAAAATTAGGGCAAAGAAATGTTTTTAATCTTTAAAATATGTCAACATAAATTAGTATAATCAATTTACCTTAATGAAATGAGAGGAAATGGTGAAAACTCGATTCAATTGCAGAACTGGGGTGTCGCACGCTAGCAGTAGCAGCATGCGTTGTCGTGTCCTCTGTCATATGGAGATTGGCAGTAGCAGTTGGCGGAGGCGCGAAGCAGTTCTCACTTCCTCCCAGTCATCGTCTCCGTCTCCGTCTCCATCTCTCACTCTCAGTCTCAGACCTCTCACCTCAGACCTCTCTTGCAAGCATTCAAAATCAGCGAGTTTGTTTTCTTCCGATTTTAGGCTAGGTAATGTGCCTGGGCCATTTCTTTTTTCAACTTGGCCATTTCATTTTTTTTAAAAGGATCCTCAATATCTTGTCGTAGATTGGGCATAGATTGGGCTGGGCCCCCTGGTTTTGCCCTTGTTAACAGGTGAGCATTGAGTGTCAAGCAAAGCATCCCTAATAGCAATTCTGATCTAGTTTTCCTTCAAGGCACAATAAATAGACCCCATCTAATAGTAGGGCACACTCCTTGTGCCTTGAAAGACACCATAATGTATGTCCTTCAAGGATACTAGATCATAATTGTTCCTAATAGAGGGGTGATAAATGCCTACGGTGGGCACCATAAAATGGTCCATTGTGAACATTATAAAGTGTGTGTTTGATATTGTTTAAAAATAGTATTCTTTGAAATGAATAATAATTTTTAATAGAATTGATGATTGAGATTTGATTGAAAAGTTAAATATGATAAATTTAATTTTTAATTAATAGTAAAAATTGAATATGTAGAAAAAAGAGAATGATTTAAAGAATATTAAACACGGGCAAAATTTCATGACAGGGTGTTACCAAACAAATTACGGCATGTGACTTGCATGTAAGGCACGTCAATCTCATCAGTTTCCTAAAAGTCTTTGTCAATATATCTAATCCACTGCAAAGAATCTTTGCCAGTCAGGCCGGGCCAAACATCATTAATTTGGGCAATTTGATAGCGTTTCCCTTTCTTTCTGGATTATTAATGGATAGTTTGGTAATATATAGTAGTATATATAATTTAATGTAAAATATATGATTGAGCAATTATTTTTTAACGTAATCATTTAAATTTTCACTCTGTTCGACAACTTGTGCACGGCTTTTTTTTTGTGTTTTCTGTGTAAAATGTGTGGTTAAAAATTAGAAAGAGAAAATGCGTGTAATTAAAGTCGTTTGGAAAATTGTGTTAAAAAACTTGTTTATAAAGAAAACAGAAAAAGAACAATTTACGGAAACAGTTCTTATAAATCAATTTATGAATAACACAATTTTTCAAACAATTTTTTATTTGTACACACTTTCTCTCTCCATTTTTCAACCACACATTGTACCTTGAAAACATAATAAACCAATTTATAATTGCTACAGTATTAGCAAACAGATTCGAAAAGTGGTTTGAAAAAATGAATGTGATTAAAATGTGATTTGAAGAAATATATTATTTATAAAATAGTTTTAAAAAATTATTATAATATGTTCAAAAGTAATATATATATATATATAATTAAAAAAAAAAAATCAGCAACATGGGACCTCCACGTTATTTTCTAGGACAAAGAAGCTTTGGCTTTACATGGCATGCATACAAAATAATATAGAAATTAAGCTAAAGGGACTCAAAAATGGGATTGAAAAGTGCACCGAACTGGTGTAGGTCGTAGATTCTGAGGTGAATGTGATTGGTACTCTGATCGGATCTTCGCCAAGTGTGCAGGTATTCAACTTTCGATGCATGTTCGGCTCCAGAAGCACGATTGATAATATAACTCTACTTTGCAAGATGTAGTTTCGAATCAAATATAGACCATAAATCACACTTTTCTTTCTTTTCATTTCGTCTTAGAGTATCTCTAATGTAATCATGTAGTGCACAAAAAATGTTGTCACGTTATCAAGTACACATTATAGATACAATCATTCTCCAATGTATATTGAAGGACACTTTTCAAATAAATAAATAAATAAATAAAATCGATATACAAACCATCTAGATATAGACGATCTTTCTGACTTGCTGACTTAACAATTTTCTAGAAGTTGATATTTCCAAACTCTTTCCCAAGAAAAAGAATAGAGGCAAAAGAGATCAGAAGTTTTCATAGATGCAATACTTTTTGGTAGGTAATATCATCATCTTCACAAAGAATGTCCTCACAAAAGAGGAAACATTTCTTCCATTTAGTAATAATGTAGCTGTTTATAAATTATTTTATTTATAATTTTGAGGTAAAATGTGTGGTTGAAAATTGAAAAGAGAAAACGTGTGTAATTAAAAAGTTATTTGGGAAATCGTGTGGTAAACCGGTTTATAAACCATTTACCAAACACTTAAGTTTCTTTAGTATCATTTATCAATTCATTTTCTTTTCCAGTTTTCTTGAACCCCTTGTGTCGCACTCTTTAATTTTTAATCATCCAAGGGAATTAATTTTGTAGATTTTCAATTGAGTTTGAAATTTTGCTGTGTTACGATCGCTATTGAATTTGTGTATGTTTTAGGAATCTTTTAAAATATTATATTTTATTTACCAGTATTATTTTAGAAAAATAATGACGAGTATGCATATATTTTAGTTTATAGACGCGACTCATTGTCTTTGAAAATGAATTTTGGATTTGATCATATATTCTTTAGGCTGTGTTTGGCTAGCCATTATAAATCAAATTATAATATATAGGTACAATTTTTCATACTACTTTCTAACTACACATATTTTTCCTTTCCAATTTTTAATCACACATTTTATCCAAAAAATTCAAATAATACACATTATAATTCAAATTCCTTTTATTAGGGTTGCCGAACGGACTGTTAAGCATTAATGTTAGATAAGATAGACACCTTTTAACATAGACACCTTTTAACTTGACTGCCCCATAATATAGAATTGATGTTTCACATTGGAGATGCTATTAAACTTTATTACAAGACAATAGTGAGAGAAATTAAGGTTGGGTTTAATTCATATTTATTTGCTTAGAAAATGTCAAATCATGAAAAATATTTTTTTAAGGTACAGTCAATTAAAGCACACTTAACTCATTTGACTTGAAAATATTTTCTTACATATTTAGTAAGAAAACACTTTACACCTTAGGTGGAAAACGCATTTTCATCACGTTTAATCATTTTTTGGTTATTAATTGACTTATTTTTTTTAGAAATTAAACATTACTATTATCAAGTACAAATGAGTGAAAAAAAAAATGAAAATAGTTAAATTTTGCTTTATTTACTATGAGAAATAATGTCAATCAAATAACAAAACTAGAAAAACTTTCTACTTTTTCACCAAGAGAATTAATCCAATCAAACAATTTCAATTGAGATTTTTTAGGAAAATAATTTCCAGGCAACAAACACAAAAGAAAGAAAATATTTGGAATGATTTGACAATTTCATGACAAATGTTTTTTTAATCAAACACACCCTTAGAGCATTTCAAATTCTAGACACCTTCCCAAAAAATGATGTGAAAAGAGAGGGAGAGGTTAGGGATGACAATAATACCCACGAACCCGATACTCGATGGGGACCCGACATAAATGGGCGGGGAATACCCGACTAAATGGGTTCGTGGGTAGGGTATGGAGGTAAATTTTAAAACCCGACATGGATATGGGTCGGGTGTGGATTTTATTACAATATCCATACCCGACCCGCATACCCATTAATTTCCTTTAAAAATTATAGAATTTAAAACAAAAGTGATTGTTTAAAAAAAAAAAAAAAAAATAGAACACAAATATCTATTGACATTGTTATCGTCTAAACCTTAATATGTTTAAACTATTGACTTTGTTAACGTCTAAAAAAATTGTTCAAATTCGCTTGTATAATTTCAACATATAACAAGCTTTTTTTAACTCAAATTCAAGTGAAGCCCAATATTTAATTGATTCAAGTTAATCCGGAGCACCTATAACCTATTTATAGCCTAAAAAAATAATAAAAAAATAAATAATTAGTAATGAGTTTTAAATGGGTATAGAAGTAAACCCGCCTCCGACCCGCACCCAACCCGCACCCGACCCGCAATTTTTAAATGGGTATATGGGTAGGGTATGGAGGTTGTAAATATTTAGTGGGTAGGGTACGGGTTTGGAAAACCCGACCCATACCCGACCCATTGCCATCACTAAGAGAGGTTATCTAAGGAGGAAATAGGGGAAAAATTAGAGGAGACACAAAATTGAAGCATTTATCGTGAAAGATGTCTAGTACAACGATTACGAATAGACATGATGTTATATATATCCCTCTATAAATGTTGGTGTTTCATTTTATTTATTAATGTGCATTGATTTAGATGTAATTGCATTTACATATTTAATTTGAGTTAAACTTGAAATTATTGAAACAGTAATAAATAATTATATCCTCTGACTTATCACTTTTACATGTTACCCCCGTCAATCAACTCTAATATTTGGAGCACGCTAAAATGACCAAAATCCCATTTGCTGAATATTTATAAATTCTCAACTTTCATTTTTTATCTGACAGTTCGATGCAATCACATCACTTTATAGAATTCAACAATCTTTGTCAAATTAATGAGCTCAGATTCAACTGTTTACTAGAAGAATCAATAAGATTACGATCATACCTAAAAGGTGATGGTTTCCTCAATACGAATATATGTTCCTCGAAATTTCACTTTAATTCCAAAAGTATAGAGATATTGATTAATAATTTGATTTCACTCATTGATACCTCGAAGAACTTCAAGCTACTAATCGAATTCCATTATCCATTCAAAATTAAGGTCTCATGTACATAGTCAACTCAAATTGAATTTGCATGGTCAAAGTCCCAAATTAGTTGCGTGTTCCCATCCAACACATTCCAAATGCATTCTCAATTTTATCACCAAAGTGAAAGATAGACTTAATAAAATCAAGACAATCTTATCAAAATAAATTGTCCGTATTTATTTACTGATCGTGAACTATAATCTTAGATCGAATTATAAATTAAATATTTCTGTGTTTAACAACTTAAAACACTCAATTTATAACGTCGAACAAATGCAAACTCATATTAATACAACAACTTTATTAGAGAATAAATAATGTCTTATTTCAAATGTCTTGAATTATACTATATAGCATATAATCCAACAGGTATCTAGTTACCATATTAGATTAGGGCTTCTATTTTGGAATATATAAAATTTCTTAAACAATTTATTTTTGTTTGATAAGTTTTATTTTGTATCATCACTATAAATGACACGTTTTATTAATAACGAGGATAAAACATACTACACTCAACTTGACCTCCAGCTAATAAAAATGAATTTCTCCATCTGGAGATGGTGAGTATGCTGTACCTCTTTTGGCTTGCTCTCTAATCACTCTTCATTATCCTATATACCAAGTTTCACTGGCTAGTGGTTACTTCGGACCCAAAGGTCAAAAAGTTCAAAAAGTCTATAACTTCGTGACAATACCATGCACAACATTCTTTTGATTTTTCTGCATCTCTCTCTACGACCTAGGGTCAACGTTGTCACGGTCCAATTTTCCCCCTACTCATGTGGCACAACAATGATTAAATATTGCCGGATATTTCGAATGTTGCATTGATATGGTCTACGTACTTACATGTATATATCATTAAGATATTTCTCAGAGTTACATTATATGTGCATTTTAACTTGTTGGCCCATGTGTTAGGGAAGATTAACCCATATACTTATGAGCATCTCGGGTGCCAAACGGCAAGTCCATCACAATGTGCTCTAACAATGCCATATGATTCCTTTCCCATTTTTATGTAAAATGCGATATTTTCTGTGCATAGTCTCTCTAGGACCAAGCCAGGTTCAACTTACTCTAAACAATCAAATGTGGACCAATTTTGACATGTGATTTCTGGATTAAAGTTAACTAGCTTGGCAAAATCCATCTACGCCTTGTTGCCTAAATTTGGCCAGCTTACAACTCCTCGCAAGTCATGCCTACAACATCTATGCAATTGACGATTCTACCCTCAATCGAAGTCTACTGTCATCGAACCCCCCATCGGGCCAATTTATGTGGAGACTATCGATCTTGCACGCTACCGAAATATCCCACCCACTCATTTACGTAGTGTTGCCATAAAGTAAATCCTGCATTGTGTGTCTTCCGCCCTGCCAGGTGCACGCATTCCTCACACATATGTGCAAGATTTGAACACAATACGTGAATCACAACCCACTTCCTTACCAACTGCACATATAGATCCCACATATCCGCGCTAAGGAGTAAGGCGTCGATAGCCGTAAGTGGACAACACTGTAAACGCCATACTACTAAAATAATTTCAACTCAAGTTTGCTCATGGACAAAATGTCAAAAACTGATAAAATTTCTCATGTGAAATGCATGAAAGCGCAGATAATAAATTTTAGTTATGAGTTTTGTCTGAAGCTTGAATCGACATAAGAATAACGGGCCATTATTAAACACTTGGAAGTCCATAAAAGCATAACAAAGAAAAGATCAATCATTTTGACAATCACCAGTCTCCTCCTAGCAGCATTCAAGAGAGGAAATGATTGAAGATGGAGTATCCCAGTTACGGACAAAGTAGTAGTAACTAACCCTGCAATCTTGAAAACGTCATGAACTTGACATCTTGGATCAGCCGGTCTAGATTTTTGTAGGAACTGCCACCTTTACTCACGCTTGCCTTTGCCACATTTGCAATGCTATCAGCCCTTTCCAAAAAGTGTTGCTTCTTCGAGTCCATAACCTCCTTGATCATCCCTTCTACCGTCACTCTGTCGCAAGTGTCTTTCATGTCCAAACCAAGCTTCCAAAACTCTCCCACGTACCTACTGTTCACCTGCTGGTCAACGTAATGTGGCCAGCATATCATAGGCTTCCCCTCCACTATACTCTCCAATGTTGAGTTCCATCCACTGTGGGTGAAAAACCCTCCAATTGCTGGGTGGGCTAAGACCTCCTCTTGTGGAGCCCAACTCACAATGTACCCTCTCTCTTTTGTAGCTTGAGAGGAGTCCATAGAAATCTCAAATTCTCTCTCCAATCCAACAACTGAACCCGGCCTTCTTACCCATAAAAATCTGGTTCCACTGTTCACCAAACCATACCAGATTTCCACGAGTTGGTCCTTGGTCATGAATGCTAGACTTCCAATGCTAACGAATAAAACAGATTTGAGGGGTTGCTTATCAAGCCAGGGGATGCAACTCCTGTCTTCTTTCATGATACTATTTGAGGTGGTTTCTGTCCCGATTCTAGTTTTCACGTGAGTGTGGAGCGGCCCTACGGCATAGATTTTTGGACAGATTTTGGAAAATTCTGATAATATAGATGCATCGAGTTCCTCAAATGTATTGAAAATCAGGCCTTGGGCCAAGGGAAGGCTCCTGTTCTCCTTTAGAGCTGATTTTATATTGGGATCATTAAGGTCCTTGGCGCGAAAAAAGCCAGGAAGATCCCGGCGCCTTAGAAAACCTTCGTTTCCCGGTGCATTGACGACAAGCGCGTCCAAGTTGTCGCCTGCGCCAAAAAATAATAAACAGAGTTATCTAACTGGTTAATTTTGGTTTTGAATTCCCTTAAAAGAGAGGCGAAATTCACCTTCGAAAGGAAACTCCCCGGCGTCAATGAGTTTGGGGAGGCAGAGATAAGTCCACAGACCACAAGGGCTAAGAGTATCGAAATAAAAGAGTGGAACCCCAATCTTTTTAGAAATATCAACTGCAAAGCAGAATACTCCTTCGGCCACTATGCAAGTAATTGGGTTGTCCGAGTTGGGACCATAGCGACCAGAAGTTACCATTTTCTGAACTAGTGGCGCACCCACAGCTTTCAAAGAATCCAACATCTCGAAAAATTCATTGGCCGAGCGGGGATTGTCTTCGGGAAGGCCATCGGGCACAGTTTCAAAGCGAAAATTGGGATAGCGTTGAAAATATGATTCAACTTTAGTGCAGTTTAATAAACAACGTTGGATGTGTTGTGAGTTTAGGAAGGTGACTTGCAGGCCATTAATACAGAAGAGCTCTGCAAGTTTTAGCATACACTTGACTGGCCCTTGAATTGGTAAGGGGAACATGAGTACATGAGAAGGCAATGCCGATGCTCCTTCAGTACCCATCTGATTTGGGATAATTGATTCGGTAAGAACTGAATTCTAAACACCACCTCCCCCTTTTATTTATGGATTATGCTAAACTTAGTAAGCCTTGCACATCGTTTTACTTCATCTCTCACGTGGGTGCGTTGTGGGGAGTAACCCGTTGTGTAATTACCTCGTGTGAACTCTACATTCATGTGAGAGGAGGAGTAACTTAATGTGTAATTAGTGATTAAGTATTGCATGATCCTTTATTTATAACTAATATTTCACATGTGTGATGTATGTAAGTTATTATCTGGAATATCGATTTCAATAAGTATTCTTAAAATTTTAGTATTTATACATAATCAACACATATAAATGCATAAAAAAGATTCTCTATTACAATAATTATTAAGATTTAAAAAATAACATAAGTAATTCAAATTATTAAAAAAAATTGAATAGTAAATGTTAATTTATATATTTAAATAATAATAATTATTGATTTCAATAAGTTTAATGAATTATTAATAACTTCATTGAAAATGTAAATTTAATAGTTTTTAATGATATATCACATTTGATGTAATATTATATGCACGAATATTGATGCAAGTGAAATGTATTAGCATATTTCTCATAACTTTTACATTTGCCTCTTGTATTTAACGTACTTTTTAATTTTCATTCAAAAAATCAATCACAATAATTAAAAAAGAAATAGTCAAAATATTTAAATTTAACCAATAAAAATTTATTTGCAAAAATAAATAGTCAAAATAGTAATTTTGAAAATCTCGTGAATATAATGATACACCTATCGAGTAAAGTTAAAGATTATAAAATTATACCAAAAATTATACCATATAATCTTTAAAAGTTTTAAAATTAAGAATGATTAAAAAATATTACTCATTCTATTAATATTATTAACTAAAAAAAATCAAAGTATTAACTCTTCAATATCAACATTCGTTAAATAACTTTTTCTATATATTATTTATAAGCAGCACATTTTTTCAACCCACTTTTTAATCACATATTTTTTCAAAATTATTTTTCAACCACACATTTTACCTTGAAACAAAAATATAGTTGCTGAACAAAGGGTTAATTTATTAAAATATTTAATAAGAATATATAATATATATTTTAGAAATTTTGATTTGTAATATTAAAGTTAACAAATGATTTGACCATTAATAATTAAAACACAATTTAATTATTGATGGTTACACATAAGATTTATAATATTAAAAACAACAAAAAAATTAAAAATCAATGATTAAATAATAATTTTAATACTGATAATTAAAAATATTAATTGAACTCATTCAACATTAATGTCAATAATAAAAATAATAATAATTATAACCAAAATATACAAATAACAATAATATCATGTTAATTATTTACTATAATACTAAAACATAAAGAATTTAAAAATTAAATTTTGCCAAACTATCCTACTTTTATAGATACTAGTGAAAAATCGTACTTCGTACGAGAAATGTGTAGTTGTTGTATTATTTAGCGTCATTGAATTAACTAAATCTTAATATAATCATATTATGTTTTTTCTATAAAGAATTATTAGCAGAAGAGACATATTAAATCATAGAAGACTGTATAGTATCATATAACAATTAATTAAGACTACATAAAAGTTACAATTTATCCTCTTGATTTTCTTGCGTGAATAGAAAAAAATGTGTTATTTAGCCTCTTGATATTGTTTTCATCTTCACTCAGATTTTCTTGCATTTTTTTGTGACATTATATAAATAAATAAATAAAATAAAGAGGGGAAAAAAATGAAAAAAATCAGTTAATGAATAGTAATGAACCACTAAGTGTGAAAAGGGATGGGAGAGATTTTGAATAGTAAAATTTATCCCCTCTTTTATGTAGAGGGGGGAAAAAATGAAAAAAAAACCAGTTAATGAATAGTAATGAACAACCAAGTGTGAAAAGGAATGGGAGAGATTTTGAATAGTAAAATTTATCCCCTCTTTTATGTAGAGGGGGAAAAAAAATGAAAAAAACCAGTTAATGAATAATAATTAACCACTAAGTGTGAAAAGGAATGTGACAGATTTTGAATAGTAAATTTATCCCCTCTTTTATGTATATATATATATATATATATATAGTATAGATTTCTACTATTGCGATGAATTGAAATTGCTATCCGCAATATAGATAAGTATTCATAAAATTTAGTGATTATACATAATCAACACAAGTACAAAAATAATTTTTTATCACAACAATTATCAAAATTTAAAAACAATAGTTTTAGGAAATCGTGTGGTTAAAAAGTGATTTGAAAAGTAAAAAAATTTGAGTTTGACTTTTTTGAATGGTTGATATTGATTAATGTAGAAAAAATTGTATTTTTTATGTGAAAGTTAGTTTATCTAACAAACTAAGAGTCTGTTTGGTAATATTATGAGTACAAATATTAATGCTTATTCAAGATATAAATATATTTATTATAATTTATGCATCTGCCTTACGTATTTTACTTTTTCTCAAATTTCGTTCAAAAATCACAATAAACTATAAATATGTATTTAATCTTAACTCATCAAATATACGACAATTGAACAACATTGAAGATCAAGAAATTATTATATCATATAATCTTTGCATAATTATTAAAATTAAAAATTATTAAAAAAAAAAAAGGTTAACCATTTTTTGATATTTACCATAAAATAATATTAGAACTTATATATATATATATATATATATATATATAAAAGGTAATAAATGTATTCACACTAATCCACTTTGCATTCACATTAATCCACTATTCTTCCTTTATATATAGTAAGTATAGTATAGATATGTGTGTGTTTGATAAACATATTTTTTGAAAAAAAATAATAGTTTTTATGAATCGTGTGGTTAAAAAGTGATTTAAAAAGTAAAAAATTTTGAGCTTGACTTTTTTGAATGGTTGATATTGATTAATGTAGAATGTATTTTTTATGTGAAAGTTAGTTTATCTAACAAACTAAGAGTCTGTTTGGTAATGTGAAAATTTTTTATTTTTGTGATTTTTTTTAGTTTTTTTTTATGGATGTGTGATTGAAAAATATTTGAAAAGTTAAAAATTGTGAACTTAACTAAAAATAAATGATTAAGATTAAATTTGAAAAATTGTAGTGATATTTTTTTCTTTACCAAACAACCTCTATTAGCAAGCAAAGTGATAAATATTAAAATTGACCGACCATATCTGCAGTCAATAAATATTTAGTGAAGTGCAATAAAAAATAGTTAGCGATCTTTTCAATCAAGTGGAGCATATAAAATACTGAAACTCACCTACCCAGCTCTGGATTCTTTGAATATTTTGTTTGCTTCTAATGTTGTTTTCTAAAAGAAGGTTGAATTTACATGACATGACATTGACATGCATGCAAAATGATGCCACTCTGTCTTTCCGAGATACATAATTCGAATCACATCTAAGGGGATGTTTGATAGCCTCCATTTGCCTTGCAACATGGAAAACTTTTGTCTTTTTTCAAATTATAATAGATACAATTTTTTAAATAATTTTTTAACAACACATATTTTCTCTCTTCAATTTTTAACCACACATCTTACTTAGAAAACCTAAATAATAAATATTATGAATCGAATTTCATTTATTTCAACTGCCAAACGGAGCTTGAATGATATATTTTGCCCTCGAATTCAAATTCCTACATTGGTGCACCGTGCATGTGACCTTTTTACCATTGACAAACCATTTATAAAAGTTGCTTATAAATATTTTTTATCGATAAATGTAAATATGTATAGATTAAAAGGATTTATATAAATACATCGGGCATACCCACCACAACAAAATAGACATTATAATGACAATGATCTAAAGACCCAAAACATGAGACTCAAAATGAATCGAAATATGAGGATACAACGACAACACGTCTCTGTATACATGTGTTTTGATATGTCTAATGCTTATAAATATTCTTTATAAATAACGATATACCAACGTTTTATTGATCAATTTTTTGAAAAGTAAGAAATGGTGGGGAAAATCTTTGACAAGTCGAATTTGTTGACTTTTAAGAAAATGATCTAATAAAATATTATCACGTAATCATTTATAAACAAATTTTGATCCAATAGAGGTAAAATCATGTTCTAGTGTCCTTGAAGGGTACCAACCCTTCAAGATACAAAGAGAAATAATGATAAAAACATCTCGGGGCTTACCCTCGAGGTGACCCCCTCCTCACATGGAGGGGGTGGAGTCCACTTCCGACAAGTGGAGCCCACCCCCTCCATGTGAGAGGACGGTCACCTCGAGGGTAAGCCCCGAGGTGATTGTAGCATAGTCCTACAAAGAGTTGATCTAACCAAACAGTGGAACCCACAACTCGTGCCTTAAAGTGCATCTAAGGGCATTAGAACAAAATTCATAGAGGTAATTGTTAAAAACATGAACATCAATCAAACTCAAGGGAAATTCTCCAGCCTGAATGGGGTTGGGAAGGAAAGAATATCCGAAGGCAATACAGTGCAGCTGTTGCTTTTTTATGTGACCCGGAAACATGTTCCTTTCGTTCATGTCACCTACATGTGGCCTGCCACGAATCGTGAGTTACAGCATTTAGATAATTGCAATAAACTTTGCTGCATTGTAGGGCCTCCCTCCTACATTTGTACTTTCATCCTTTCACATCAAACCAAATAAACCTTTAATGTCGTGTTACGTGTATTTGGTTGACGAAGGAGTTAGTTCAGCCTGCATTGAACCGAGGTGTGTCGCGTGAGGACACATAAAGTAGGCCTGTTGGTTCCAACTTTTTTGAAATTTTTTTACCCAAAATTCATTTTTAATTGCATTGAACATCTTTTCAACCACTCATTAAGTCATTTTCCTACACATTCAAATTTCCTCCAAAATCACCAAACAAACTCTTAGTTTATCACAAGTCCACCATTCACGGATTTTGTCTAGGCGACACGGTCTGACAAAGTTATTTGGGTCATTCATCACGTGTAGAACCATTTTGCCACACGTTAAGTAACGTGCCCCCATGACATATCTCCTAGTGACAAAGGGGATGAATGATAACACACCTAACGCGGTTGGGTGCAAGGTTCGAATCCTAAAAATGAATTTGGCCTTGTGGCAAGCGGAAGTTATTACTATTCATGGAGACCTTCAGTACCCTTAATGTGTTCTGGACCCTCAACAATCGGAGTCATAGCATGCTTGACGGAAAAACTCAAGTAATTTAAGCCAAAACGGAGTTAATTGCAAATTGGAGCAAAAATCGGAGAAAAAAAGGACATGTTTGATCCTTACGGTCGTAACGCCCAGAAGGTCATGACCGTAATCAAGCTACTCGTTAAGATGCGAGATTTCAATTTTACACTTACGGCCGTAAACAAACTGCCACGGCCGTAACATTCACATGAAGGAAGTCTTACGGCCGTAATAATCTCAATCATGGTCGTAACATGCTATATTAATTTTCGAGATTTTACATATTTTGCAGATTTTTAATTCATTTTCTTTTATTTAGTTATTTTAGTATTTTACTTTAATTAGAATTCTATTTTGAGCCAGTTAGGGTTGATATGTTTTTATTTGCTTATTTATACGTTTTTTCCATTCATTGTATTTGAGATTTGATTTTGATATAAACAGTTTTTATTGAGGATTCAATAAAAGTTATAGGTGGATTCCTATGTTTTTTCGAACTTATCAAGAATATTTCTTGTGGCGTTCAAATATCGAACTTATCAAATATTTGCTAGAATATTTGTGGCATTCAAATCAGAGACTTATCAAGGAGATTGGGCAAATCCTTGTGGCGTTTCGAAAGTCGTGGTTCTTTATTCCACATCGTAGAGTCATCGCGTCGTAAATATCGGGTCATGATTCATCTGTCCAACCACAATCTGAGTTCGGAACTTTCAGGCGTTTCTTCCGCGCTTCGAATATCATCATCTGGTATCAGAGCTGGACTCTGAATTCAGGTTTTTCTATCCAATTTAATTCTTATGTTTATCATCGAGTCTGTCATAAGAATTATCCATATCTTGTTGTTGAGTATTTCTTTTCTTGAGTGTTCCTCGTGCCAGTAAAAAAAAAATTCTAGTTTGATCCATTTAAAAATTGAACAAAAATTCAAAAGTGTTTATTTTATTCGATTCTTATCCAAATCCTGTTCCGTTTGTTTTGTTGTGTTCGTGTAGAATTTTCGGATTTATTTTTAAAAAAAATTATTTTTTATTATTATTTAATTCTGAAAATTCATTATTCAAAAAAAAAAAAGTTATTCCAAATTCAAGAACCACTTTCTTGAGTTTCCTTAAAATTCTTGATATTCATTTCCTTCCAAGTCAATAAAAGTCGTTCTTGCTATTTGATGTCTAAATCCTCTTCATTCTTGAATTTTTTTTAACGCCACATAAGGAATGGATTATGATCCGGGCTGTTTATTCCAAACTAGATGTTATGTGGATCATAAGGGGTGCAGTTTGACGATTGATGGAAAGTGCTTTACTAATTTCGTTAGTAGCACCGTGGTTGAAAAATTAGGATTGTCCCTATAACCACACTATAAACCTTATAGGATGACGTGGATGAGGGAGTTTAGGAATTTCAAAGTAACCAAACAAGTTCTAGTGCCTATCACTCAGGGAAGGTATAATGAGGATGTATGGTGTGATGTAGTACCATTGAAATCTTATAATATTTTATTGGGAAAACCTTGGAGATATAGGAGGGAGACTGTTTATGATAAGAGTATGCACATATACCAATTCCTTAAGAAAGGGAAAACATGCGTACTATATGGGTTTACATTAGAGGAAGTACTAGAAGATTCACGGATGGTAAGGAAGGAGAGTGAAAAGTGGTGTAATAGGAGGCATCGTGAGGATAAGGATATTGATAAGAAGGAGGGAGACTTGAAATTAAAAACAAATAAACTCCAAAATTTGAAGATGAGAAGGTGGAATTGGGAGTTGAGGTTGAAGTTTAAGATTTGAGCGTTGAATTGGACGATCCACATTTGGGTAGCAATGAGGTAGTGCACGAGCGTGGTAATAAAAACTTGGAGATAGGAGATGTTGTTGAATTTGAGAGTAAAAATTTTGAAAAGGTGGTTGAAGATGCAAAGGAAGAACGAGGTGAAGAGGAGGGCCTTGTGGTTCTTAAAGAAGAATTGGAGATGGTGATTAATCATGGATACAATGATTCATACATTATACCTCATGAAACTAACATTCCCCTCCCCGTTTTATTTAATTATTTCTTTCAGGTTAACGGTACGTGGAAACTTGGGCAACACCACCAATATCCAAAGGTATTTCAACTTCAAGTCATTCACGTGACCTCCGTTGCAGAATATTTTTGGTTGATCATGTGCAATGGCAGGAGAAATTTTTCGTTTGATCCAGGAGGTGAAGTGAAACAACAGGAACAAGCTATGATTCGGGACGAATCATCCTAAAGAAAGAGGGTATGATGTGTTCCGGAACCTCAACAATCGGAGTCATAGCAGACTTGACGGAAAAATTAAAGTAATTCAAGTCAAAATGGAGTTAATTGCAAATTGGAGCAAAAACCGGAGAAAAAAAGGACTTGTTTGATCCTAACGGTCGTAACGCCTAGAAGGTCATGACCGTAATCAAGCTACTGGTTAAGATGCGAGATTTCAATTTTACACTTACGGTCGTAAACAAACTGTCGCGGTCGTAACATTCACAGGAAGGAAATCTTACGATCGTAATAATCTCAATCACGGCCGTAACATGCGATATTAATTTTCGGGATTTTGCAGATTTTTAATTCATTTTCTTTTATTTAGTTATTTTAGTATTTTACTTTAATTAGAATTCTATTTTGAGCTAGTTAGGGTTGATAGGTTTTTGTTTGCTTATTTATACGTTTTTTCCATTCATTGTATTTGAGATTTGATTTTGATATAAACAGTTTTTATTGAGGATTCAATAAAAGTTATATGTGGATTCCTATGTTTTTTGAACTTATCAAGAATATTTCTTGTGGCGTTCAAATATCGAACTTATCAAATATTTGCTAGAATATTTGTGGCGTTCAAATCAGAGACTTATCAAGGAGATTGGGAAAATCATTGTAGCGTTTCGAAAGTCGTGGTTCTTTATTCCACATCGTCGAGTCATCGCGTCGTGAATATTGTGTCATGATTCATCTGTCAACCACAACCTGAGTTCGGAACTTTCCGGCGTTTCTTCCGCGCTTCGAATCTTATCAACCCTCAACCCTGGTCTCTGGGGGGCACATCCTGTGATTTATCACTCGAACCAATGGTCCAAAGTAGGATCGGTTTCGGACCCTCATGGTGTATGTTACACTTTTAAGTTACGTGGTGGAATATTGGTGTAATTTCAAGATGTCAAAATCAAAGGACATAGTTGTCCAGTGTAAAATGTTAACAATTTTTTTAAAAAAAAAAATTTACTTTTGTAATTTCAAAAAAGTGAGCATTTTGTCAGAAAAAAAAAAAAAAAAACAAAAAACAAAAAAAGAGCACATGATGAGCCCCTCACCTGCTTGGCTTGCCTAGAAATTTTCTCCCAAGCAGGCCATGGGTAAAATCCAGATGAGCCGAGTGAATGTGCCAATGTCACTTGATTCAATTGTCATCTTGTACCTTTTCATTTTTCAATAAATGGAGGAGAGCCTCTATTTGGTAATCGCACTTTTGTGATTTATTATAAATTATACAATTTTTTAATTTACTTTTAATTACACACATTTTTTTTTCTTCTTATTTTTAACCACAACTTCTTATCTCAAAGTCATAAATAAATTAGTTTATAAATCAAACAGTATTAACAAACAAAAGTTTAGGTCCTCAATCTATTTAGGCTAGATTTTATTTTATTATTATTATTTTTTTTGGCCAAGCAGAAGTTTGATTATCATGGATATGTTCTTTCTTGTTTTAAAGCCAACATAATCTTGACAAGATTTGATAGATTTGATTGGAGTGCTATGTATTTGAAACAAAAATAGTTTGGCTGTAAAACACCAAAATTCACCTATCATATTCTTATTTTATGGAACAAGTCATTTTCATCTGAAGTCGATTCATTGAACACGGCACACAATGGCATCCAAAATGATGCCACTCTGACTTTATCTACTACTAGATCAGAGTACCACACTAGTTATCTTTCTTGTCTTAAAATTTAAGCAAATTATTGTTATTAAAGAAATCATCATTTCAATAAAATATTTGTACAAACTCAAAAAATTTCCTTATATTTCCAGCCTTCTTTTGGTAAATTATGAACTACACATTTTTTCATACCACTTTTTAACTATACACATTTTCTTAAATCATTTTTCAATCACATAGTTTACCTTTAAAATATCATATTCCTTATTTATAATTAAACCTCTTTTACCAAACAAATGCTTATTTAGGCACCGTTCGGCGACCACACATTAATTAGGAAAAAGACAAAAAACTTAATTTATACAATTTTTTATATTACTTTTTTAATTATCAACATTTTCTCCATCCAATTTTTAACTCCACATCTTACCTAGAAAACACAAATAAATCAACAAAATAATTTTAATTCTCTTTATATTCAACCGAATAGAGGCTTATACATTTTTTTGAAAAAAAAAATACTTTTCAAAACATAATTTCACTCAATTCCTCTTTATAATAAGAAAAAGTCAATGACCTTTATTTTCGACATTTTAAAGTGACATTATGATGTATCACTTTTTTATCCACTGATGAGAAAGTGGGATATCAAAATGTCACTTTAAATGTTAAAAATGAATGTCGCTAAAAAATTATTCTTTTTTTTTTTTTTTTTATCATACACTAAAAAATTATTCTTATAATAATTAAGGCTTTGTTCGGTAGACAACAATAGAAAATTAAATTTTTTGTTGGATTTATTTGTGTTTTCTAGGTAATATGTGGGGTTAAAAAATAGTTTGAGAAATTGTATAATTGGAAAGAGAAAATATGAATGGTTAAAAAGTAATTTGAAAAATTGTGTAAATTAAATTTGTTGTCTTTTTTGTCTTTTAGTGTATTAATTTGACATTTTAATTTTTACCGAACGGTGCCTAAGGGTGGTGCTATTTGTACAGTTGTAGAGGGGGCTTAAAAAATTCCACCCCCCCACCACAACGTGGGGGCCTATACAGGTCCCTATACAATCCTCTTGTACAAATGGAGTTTCCTTATGAGTAAAGTCACAGGGATCGAAAAAATCAACCGAAAATTTATGAGATGTTGATTTTGTAATTGATATAATAGATAAATTAATGGATGTCTGTCATATGTGTATGTATAAAAATTTATGTTAAAGATTCGATTATTGTAGCATGATTGATTTTCCTATCAAACAGTATCATAATATTTTAATGCGTCACGTCTTAGTTGTACTTGACGAGGTAGTCCCATTCATCAGATTTGGAGGAGATACGAGATGTTATCATATTTGATCTTTAATCGACTAGGCAAGATTCTCAGTAAATATTGACAGTTATCTGTCAGGCCTAATTTGGCTTAATTGGAATTTAATTAATGAGATTGGCTGAAGATTTCTATTTTTTTTTTTTTTTGACAATTTCAGCCTGATATAATATAAAAGTTAAAAGAGACCTTTGTTTGTCAAACATGTTTTAAAACATGTTTTTTATAAAAGAATTTTTCAAATTACTTTTTAATTAAATATATTTTTTCTCTCCACCTTTCAACCGCACATTTTAACCTTATTCCGTGGCTCAGGAGAAGGAATTTAAAACATGTTTTTTTTTTATATTTTTTAGGTAAAATGTATGGTTGAAAAATAGAGAGAGAAAATGTATGTGGTTAAAAAGTGATTTGGAGAATTGTGTAAGAAAAAATATGTTTGCCAAACGGATCATAATGTCGATTTATTTGTATTTTCTAGGTAAGATGTGAATTTAAAAATTGAAAAAAGAAAATGTGTGGTTAAAAAAGTGTTATGAAAATTGTGTAAATTAAATTGTGTCTTTTTCACTTTAAATGACTTAGCCGAACAGAGCCTTTATCTAAAAAAATAAAAAAAAAATTATTTATATTTAAACAAAAAACTTTTAACAAACAGTATTTAATAAAATATTTTTAAACCTTTTTTAGGTGAGCAGGTAATCATTTTTTAACATCACTCATTTTTTCAAATTACTTTTTAATTTCAAAATTTCCCCGAAAATAGTAAATTATTTGTTATTATTATTATAAACAAAGAAAAGTTTCCAAACATAAGCTAAACAATTATTCTTAGTTATGCGATATGGATGTTTCATAAATAAATACTTAAATACGTAAATAAGAATATTATATTTGAAAAATCTTAAAAATATTAATCATTATTTACGAAGTATATGTGACCTAAAGTGTAAACTTTACACAAATTTCAAGAACAAAATTATTTTAAGTGGGAGAGAAACTGCAACATTCCAAAAATTTATGACAATTAATGATGTAATAAAAGGAAATAAATTAATTTGGAAGGTTATTGCAAAAAAATAAATGAAAATTATGAAAATCATATAATGCTAATTTAAGGAAAAACGTTGGACGCGCCTTTATTCGAGACGATCATTTGAATATTATTGAAATCTGTTGGAGGATTCGATGTCGACGATATAGTCCCAGGACAAACTTCAAGAGTATGGAATCAGTTTGTAAGATTGACCCATGACTTATTGCTGGTGAGTTTTTGAAGATAACATGATACCGAATATTTTGAAATCTTGGTTTTAAAGTGCGTACTTTGACTTATCATAACTTTCACTATAATCGACCAATTTGTATGAGGAAATTTTTATATGAAACTAGACATTTAAAACTTCATTTAGATAACAAACACAACCATTGGATTCCATTTGGTCATTCAAGCTAGAAGCTACACATAGGAGAAAATCATTTAGTATCCAAATTTATTGTTTTGACATGTGATAAATAGTTTGGTGAATAAACCCCCATCTAGAAGCTCAACTTATGAAATGCCAAATGGTTCAAGAAGAAGAGGGGCTCACTCTTACCATCCATAATCATAGTGAAGGTGAAGGAGAAGTGTATTTTTATACACCATCACAGCCATTGTTGGAGGAGCTAGGGGAGAAACAAGATAATCGAAATCTTGATTGTGGAAGGCTAATTTAAAAAAAAAAAAAACTTGTTTGATACCCTTTTAATGCTAAAAAGACTTCCCATACACTCAGTTATGATGATCGAAATGTTTGGAAGCTGTCAAATGATAAATAAAAAAAAAACACACACACACACACACAAATTGAGGTTGGAAGCTCAGATTTTTAGTTGCAGGAGCGCATGGCCTGCAAGTCATGGGTCAACACTATGCACAACCGACATTTTGATGTTTTGGGGTCGACCCTTCTTGCAGACAGTTTGGCAACTCAACTTCGTTCAGCCATAGCTTTTGCATTTCCACTCCAAATAGAGATACGTAAAGTGTATTTGGACCCAAAATTCAATGATATTTCCGATGAGATATTATAGCCCCTATGGAGATCTTTGTAGTTGGAGTTGTACACTGATTTCTCCACCTACCAACATGAAGCTTTTTGAAATGTACTCATTTCAGCAGGAAGCTATCTTATGAGCCTTTCATCCATTAATTGAGGTGAGTAACAAATGTTTATTGGACTTATTGGTGAGTGGGGGTATATAGGAAAATGATTGACTGGATTATAGCATGATGTGAGAAAGTATGTTTACATAATAATATAATTGATAATATGTTTTACTTGGTTGAATTATATGGAATATGTTCACTTAATTAGAGCATACCCAAGTTATCAAGAATAAAAGGAAATCGTAATATTTAATAGTAAGTTAATAATTATGGGTATAATGATCCTGATAGTACATCTAGAATTTTGCATTTGGAAGCTAAAAGTAGATAAAAGTTCACAATAAGATTATGCAAATCGAAATCATAGTGGTCAACCCATGTAGGGGGTCGATACCCAAGTTATCAAGAATAAAAGGAAATCGTAATATTTAATAGTAAGTTAATAATTATGGGTATAATGATCCTGATAGTACATCTAGAATTTTGCATTTGGAAGCTAAAAGTAGATAAAAGTTCACAATAAGATTATGCAAATCGAAATCATAGTGGTCAACCCATGTAGGGGGTCGATGCCTAGGGATGTAAACTGTTCGGCTTGGGCGGTTTTTGATAAATTTTCAAACAATAAAATGGTTTGACATTTTTCCAACCCAGCCCAACCCAAACCATTTAATTTTTTAAACCAAACCAAACCAAATCATTTTTTGCCGTTTGGTGCTGGTGTAAACCATGGATTGCAAATGAAATTAAACTAATATATTTAGATCGAGTTGAAATAAATATTGAAACCGGATTTAAACCATGCTTCTGCACTATGCTTTCGAAATTAAATGGTTGAAATCTAATATATAATAATTAACTTGCACACATTAGCGTGCTGCTGTTTTGCAAAAGAAAAATGTGAAAAAAGGTGTTTGACTTGCCCAAAATCTAAATATAAACATAAACAAAAGAAAATGTTGAAAGAGATGATGATCTGTCTAAAGAAAAATAAATTCCAGACCTTTCAAAGAAAATATTTCGCCAGCACCCTTGGACAGACTGTTTGACCAATCATCCATGAATATAAAAATCAAAATCACGTCCATGACAATATAGCATTACAACAAAATACTAGAATCTTTTCCCAACAAAAAGACAAATCATTACAAGAATCAAAATGACAAAGTTGCAACAAAATTCTAAAATGTTTTGTCCAATGCTAGCTTCATTTGACAATTTGCAATGCTCTATAGCTTCAATAGTTGATTATCAAGTCTTCCAACAAAAAAAAAAAAAAAAAAAAAATTATATAACGGCTAACTAGCAATCAAAGAGAAGCACAAAACATAAAATTGAACTAGCTAGAGTTTACTAATCTGTCATATTCTAGTTTAATTTTTTATTGGTGGAATATTTCTGTTGTTACACATGATTCATCTTCATACCAAAATAATAATAATAATAATAATAAAGAATTCATTAGTCACAACTAATATAAACTTAGAGAAAAAAACAAAATGCATAAAATATAGAAAATGCATTGAAAAGTATATATCATATTACCTTCAACTGCTCTCTCAGGGTCATGAATGCCTGAACCTCCAAATATTGACTCAGCACTATTAGTTCTTTGTTGTTATTGATCCAATTCTTTGTGCAAATAAGTGTCTCAACCATCTTTGGAGCCAATGAACTCCTAAAAGAATCAAGAATCCAACCACTCGTGGAGAAGGTCGATTCAGAAGCTGCTGTGGATATCTGAATGGCTAGAACATCTTTGGTAATTTGGAAGAAAATCTTGTACATATGAGCACTCAATTTCCACCAAAGTAGTATGTCAAAAGGCTTATCAGTCAAATGTTCACAACGATCATTCAAATAATCCACCAAATCATTCTTCTCAACTTGAGCTTCCCGCAAGAGTCTTGCTTTAAAAATTGAAGAAATTGGCCTAGAACTACATGCATGCAATGATGAAGTTGGATTATTAGTTTGAGTTGTTTCATTAAATTGAGTACTAAGTGGAGCCATCATGTCTCTATACCACTTATATAACCTATAAAGTGTGCTTTCAACCTTATTTAACATCTTTGCGATCTCCACATTGTTTATAAGTTCAAATCCCCACCAAGAACTAAACCGCTCTTCTTCTCATGAAAACAACATTTGAGTTTCATTATTACTGCATCATTGGATGAAGCATTAGCGACTGTCATGCAAAAGATCTTATCAATTCCCCAATCATGAAGGGAAGAAATCAACTCCTTTGCTAGTCAGGTATTTGGGGGTAGGCTAGAGTTGGGAAATAATTTAAGCCAATGTCTATTATAAAAAAAAATTAAAAATTAAAAATAAAGTATTAATTGTAATTTTTTTGCCGTTTGACGGTTTGAAACGGATTTTAAAAAGTGAAAGCTAAACCAAACCATTTGAAAGCGATCCAATTTGAGTAAAGTATGTTTACATAAGTAATATAATTGATAATATGTTTTACTTGATTGGATTATATGGAATATGTTCATTTGATAAGAGCATACCCAAGTTATCAAGAATTAAAGGAAATCATAATATTTGTTTAATAGTAAGTTAAATAATAATGGGTATAATGGTCTTGATTGTACATCTAGAAGTTAGCAATTAGAAGCTAAAAGTGAATAAAAGTTCATAACAAGATTGTACAAATTGAAATCACTGTGGTCAACCTCAGTAGAGCGGTCGATACCCCGTAGCTAATGTTTTGTAGGGTCGACTCCGAGCCTTTGGCCGACCCCTGTTTTATGCCGACTGGAATATTTTAGAAAAAAAAACTTTTTTCTCCTTTAATGTTTATATCCCTATAGGAAGGATTTGATTGATATCGTGAAATAATAATGTGGTAAAATAAGCTTAATTGAGACGAGCATAATATGCTTATTTGGCATATTAATTGTTAACTTGATTGAAGTATGCTTAATCGATTGATATCGTGAATAAAACATGTTTAGTTATAACTTCAATTGAGAATCATGGATCGTGAGTATCCTAAAAGTGATTGGTATTAATACATTTTAAATGTCACTACACGCGCTTTATAAATGTAGCTTGTAATTGTATGAAATATGCAACGTGTAATTGCATGAAATAAATTAAAAATAAAATAATTGAGATATTCATTGATTGTAAACACTTCATGAACATCATTGACTACGATTGCTCCGTTGTACCCCCCATCTTGTTATTGTTATTGACAATATCAACAATTGAATATCCAAGTTAGGCTGTATTAATATTCTGGACTTCAGCACACTTTCTTCAAGAACCGGGCTGGGAGTCCAAGTGGGCTCAGGTATATGTTGGGCCAAATTAGTTTACAGTAAACCCACTTGAGGACTGGAGAGTTTTGAGTGCAGTGATGATACCTTGTCTTAAGAAGCAATATGAGCAGCCAGAACCTCTGAATTTTAAATCGGACAATTTCCATGATACTGCATGGGAATATAGAGTCACTGCTACTTGAAATGGATCGGATTTTTTTTTTTTTTTAAACTTGTGGTGATGCATGCTATGCACTGATTGAGCAAGATGTCTGTCCGTGTTCATGATTTTTCTAGCTTGATATATATTTGAGTATAGATCGTCAGTTGTGCTGTAGTCTGTAAAGGTGTGGATAATGAGAGAAATTCAAAGTGGCTCTATTTCATCATATTCCATCCATATCCCACCGGAGGAATATTTGCATCTAAAAAATCTTTGATACTCTTTTCAATCCCAAAGGTTAGACCTACTACTTTAGTAGATATATACTTGATAAAGTTTATTCCTACCCTTTCCATTATCAGGCAAGGATCAACTAAAGACATCTAGTTCCAGACCAGACCAGAGCTAATCTAATCTAAGAATCTTCCAGATAGAGGAATTAAGACGATATTGGGACACTAAACGATTTCACATATAAAGTTTCAATCCTCTCTCCCGCCTTACGTCCATTTTATCCTGTTAAATTATCCACTACATATGTTTTATAAAGATCATTGGCTGCAGAAAACATCATGGATGAGAGGAAATCATGGAGGCAGGTGCAGGCTGCAGGGGATGGTTCAGTTATAAACAGTGTAGCTAGAATTTAAACCTTGAAATTTTTGTGCAACTCAATTGAGATTTTACATGAAAAGGCACTCATTGATAACAAAGAATAGTGTTAATGACAAAAGATATACAAATATATATCTAGGAATGAAGCAGTGGGATTAAATTACAATAAAGAAGGATATTGTCACAATCAAAACAGATAACATGACAACAACACGAGATGCAAGTCCTAAGAACTGCTATCCCTAATTTACACGACCTGGCAGTATACAAGAGCCCATTGAGCAAGAAGTGTGTAAACAGAAGCCTCGATGTTCTTTTCATTTACCATTTTATAACCCTCGTGAAGATCTCATGAGCGTAAATTGAAGTGAAAAAGCCAAGAGATGACAAATGCAAATACCATACAAGCTAACAAGAAGTTCAGAAATCGACGACCCTGCCAAAAGTTCTGAAATGCTGCTGGGGATGCTGATGTCCTAGTTGTGGCTGCAGTATCATTTGCTTCATTCCACTGCTCTATCAACTCAGCGTCGTTCACACCAGAAACGTTTCGTGCAATTGAACCGCATATTTCACAGGTTCTGCAAATCAAAATGTGTAGAAACATTAATGCATAGCATGAGAGACTGCTCCTACAGAAATGTGTACAATGTAACTAAAACTCGAACAGGTGCAAGATTGTCCAAGTTCATCAGAATTGCCAAATAAAGCAGAAAATAAAAAATGACTGCAAACCCAGCATGTGCACAAATTGGAGGACTAATCATTGTTCTTGCTGAGATAATATTTGGTGAATCAGCTGCATTCTCTGCACATCTTTTTGGAGGTCAGAGTCTTACTAGGAAATAAAAAGTTCAGCTATTATTTCAAAGCTCGGGTATGATAAAAGGGGGTCCGCATTGGTAACCTTGAAACTTCTTATCTGCTAGCATTCATGTGAATGATGTATGTCAGCCATTTCATTAATTGAGCAGCGGTGTTTTGGTGGTGATTAGCATTGAATGTTCAAGAATTTTGATGCGCACTGTACCAACTCAACCTTCCATACCACTATTTTTTTGGGTGATGATACACTTCCCTCGAGAGTGACCTCCCGCCTGACCGCCCCCTCACATAGAGGGTAGTGGGACCACTTTTTTGGAGTGGCCCCACCGCCCTCTATGTGAGAGGAAGGTCATGCGGGAGGTGACTCCCGAGGGGAGTCTATCATTTTTCTATTTTTTTTAGAGTTAGCAGCTGAAGTACAAGACAACGGTTTTAGATGACATGTTCTTTGTAAATATGTGCAATTTCTTGACATAATTGTTAACTTTTCCATGGATGAACATCCATTCAATCGGTTATCCATTCTAATGCTTGGAGTTTTTTCTTTTGAAATTGTGACAATAATATCAAAAAGAAGGTCTCAAATTTCAGTATCTATTCCTTAGACTGAATTTCTCATTTAAATTTCAGATGGGCCACCATGTGATTTTTTAACAATTATCTGTGGCAGGAGCGGAGCCAAGGGTGGTCCTGGTGGGGCCCACCCCCCCCCCCCCCCCAAAAAAAAAAAAATCTTTGGATATATATATATTACTATCTTTTTACTTTTCTATTTAATTTTTGGGACCAATTTTACATGTTTTGAAATGTATTAATATGATTTATTAGCAAGTCGGAGAAATCATAAGAAAAGTATTAAAAACTTTATCATTGTTATTTTGTTTTAACATTTTTGTGTGTTTTAACATTTTTGTGCATTTTAATATAGGTCTCATCAACTCAAAAAATTTGGCTTCGTTCTGCGATAACCATGTGAGATTTTTTTTTTTTTCCACCACTTAAGACATATCAATTTTAACCTGATTCCTTCCTATAAAGTTACCACTGGCACTTCCTTACAAAATTCCTAAGTTAATTGATTCCTTTTCTTCAGTATCAAAAGGCTCACTCCGGTCAACAACCCTCACAACTCTGGGTCACTCAGGATTAACCTAGAAACAGTATGATTTCTAGAAATCAAGTTTTGCTTTTATGATATGCATAAGATGTAATGATTTATCATGCAGAAGAAAATAATTTACAACATATCAACAACTGTAAATGAAAACGTAAAAACATGAAACATAAAATATTTTTTGGAGATTTATTAAAACATTTTAAAGATAATACAACTAAGGATTTCTCTTTCGGGAAGTCCACTAAAGGAATTAAATAAAACTTGGGAAGAAAAGTACCTCAGGAGTATTCACAGGTTCCTATTTGACTATACAATAGTTTTGGATTGAGAATTTTTCTGGATAAGAAAGGTTTTCAGGATTTAGAGCAAGGAGTACACGGGATGTAAACTCTTGCTTTAATTGAATGAAAACGTCTTCCTTATATAGAGAAATTCTAAGGAGCAAAATTCCTTAAAAATCCCTTAATGGAATCTGAAAAAGTAAAGCTTATCTAAAAAATCTTCACGCATTTTCTTTCTGTCTATTCTTCTTTTACAGCTGTCTGTCCTTTTATAACACGCGTTTCACCGAGAAACTTCTGGTAAAAAAGGATTGTCCTTACTATGGTCCATGGCATCTTTCTTTTCTAAAGTAGTTTGTCTTCTTGTGTCGACAGCATCTTTTGTCTATTCATGTATTCAAATTATGTTCTGCAATGAATGAAAATGACATCCCGTTGTCTGAATTATTGTATCCGTATCTTTCATGTTCTTCAAAATCATCACTGTTTCTTTGGCTAGAGTTTTCTGGTTATGGCTTTTTTCCTTTTTGTGGACATTCTTATATTTCTTTCTCTTTGGTCGATTTGTTCTTTGCAAAAAAAATTTCAAAAACTTGGTTAATTCGTCCATTTTTTCTTTAATATTTTTTTCTTTTTTTTTTTCTTAATAGTAATTTTCTTTTTTCTTCTTGATGGGCCTTCACTACGTCCTGTGGATTTTTGGATTTCTTGAATTTGGGAAAGTAATCTGTTAATAGAAACAACGTCTTCATTTGGGTCTTGAGCGTGTTGGAGAATTTTTTTTCCTTTGTCTTGACTAATGTTCTGACTGGATCCTTCTTGGGCTGGGCTTGAAACGGGTTCTTGCGAATATCTTACTAAATAATCAAATTTTCCACTAGGCCGGCCTAATGTGTCCCAAATGTCTTGTTTCTTTCCTAAATTCTTCTGCTGGTCCTGGTTAGTAGGGAAATCAACAGTTCTCTGAGTCTGTTGAACTTTTGGCAAGTTCATAGCCATCAACGGATTTGACGAGTCTTTACCAGTTACCTTTTGAAATGGACTAGCTATTGACTTCTTTGGCTCAGCAGTACCTTTGCTAGAACTTAGCTAGAGGCTAATGATCTCTTTTTCAAGCTCCGTAATCTTCTTTTGTAAGGAAGTTCTTTCTGAAAGGAGTTCCTGGTTTGACTCATTAATTACTTTAAAATTATTTTCTGCATACACTCACAATGGGTACAAAAAAATGACAGAAAAAGCACCCTTATTGAGAGCATGTTTGCTAATTGTAAAAATTTTACCTCAACTTTTCAAACTCAATCTCAATCATCCATTTTTAGTCAAGCCCACCATTTTTTGACTTTTTAAACTTTTTTAAACCACACATCCATAAAAAAACCAAAAAAAATCACAAAAATCAAAACTTTTCACATTACCAAACAGGCTTTGAATGTACAAATGAAGATCTCATACAATTAGATGAGTATATCTCTGATAAAGAATCAATATACAGTATAATTTCAATAGAAGATAAATCAGAATTAGAACAAGACGAATCTAACTATGAAATTATAAATGAATTCTCAAATTTAAAAGTAAATGAAAATTTAGAATCTGAAGAAGAAGTTAATTTAGTAGAAACATTAGTAGAAACCTGTATACATAATTGGCAGAAAAACATAGGAACAGATAATATAGTGTGTTTTTATTGTAATTGGTACCCAGTTAGAAAACTTAGAGCAAAATGTTTAGAACGTTATAAAGAAGCATGTATCAAATGTTTAGAAGATAATGGGGTAATTGAAAAAGAAGAAATAAGATTAGAAATTACTAAAGAACAAATTGAAATTTCTGAAATAAGAATTTTAAGAAGAAGGACAAAAAATTTAGAAGACATGCAAAAACTTTTGGTAAAAAGAATAGAAATTTTAGAAACCAATAACAAAGGTAAAGGAATTATGATTGAAGAACCAGAACAAAATTTAGAATGTTTACAAATAAATTATGTTCAAGTAGTATGTAATTCAGAAAAACTTAAAGTATTAAGATAAAATGTCAAATAAGAATAGGCAATTACATTATTAAACGTTTAGAATTAATAGATTCAGGATGTAGTAATTGTATAATTAACAAAAAATTAATTCTAGAAAAATATATAGTAAAATCTAAGAATCCAATTGATGCTCAACAAATGGATGGAGATTTATATACGTATACAGAACTACTAAGACCTAATAGCAAAATTAGTTTTGAAACTAATTGCGGGTTAAGCATATAATATACATTACCTAGAGATTCTACATGTGCCCGACCTTTAAACTTAAAAGAGACATATTTTATTATAGGATTAAGTTTTTTATCAAAAGACAACGAAAGTGTTACAATTACTAAGGTGGCATTCTGTTTGTATTTTATTTTGTATTTTCATTTTCGAATATGTTTTGTGTTCCCTGTTTTTATTTTTGTTTTCAAATTTGCTGAAAACAAGTTTGATCTGTCATTTCTGAAAACTGTTTTTGAAAATGAAAAGCTAGAAAACACGTTCTGTTTGAAATTTTGCAGAATACTACTTAAACTATTCTTAATTAATTTTCTTGTAGAATACTACTACCAGAGTCCATTTATCAATGCATTTTTTGAAATATAACAATAATAATTTTCACTTAATTTTTTTTTGTAATGTTGATATTGAATTCAATAAAACATTATTTAAGTTTAGTTCTAAATTAGGATAATTCTCCAAAAAAAAAAAATATTTATTTAGGCTTAGTTCCAAGCTAGGATTAAAAAAAAAAAAAATTATATTAAGTTTAGTTCCAAGTTAGGATAATTCTTATAAAAAAAAATCCCAAAACGTGTTTTTCGCGTTTTGAACATTTTTTTTGTTAAAATACACACAAAACGCCCAAAACGAGGTTTCAGACGTTTTACGTTTTGTGTACAAATTTTTTTTTTTACCAAAATGCGTTTTCGAAAATGGTAAAGAGAACGCGTTTTTAGTGTTTTCGAAAATAAAAATAGAAACCGACCTCAAAACAGCAAAGAGAACATGGCTTTAAAGATTTCATCCATTTCCAAAAACATACATTATTTAGCCCAACACAAACCTTACATTTTCCATCAGAGTGCGCTGAGAAGCGTGGTGGAAGCCCTAAAGAAAAAAATTGCCCTTGTAATAAAGAAAGAGAATGTCAACTTATTGAAAAAGAACCATTAGAAGATGAAACAGAAGAACAAAGTTTTGGACCTATAGAATTAATAGATAATGAAAAAAATTATAATACTTTAATAAGAGAACAAGAAATAGAAAATTTAATTAGTAAATTAGAAAAAATGGAAATATTAGGAGAAAATGTTTTAAAATACTGGGAAAAAGATAAAGTTTTTTGTAAATTAAAGATCAAAAATCCAGAATACATTATTAGAACAAAAAATATAAAAGCTACTAATCTAGACTTAGAAAATTTCAAAAAGGCCATAGAAGAATTGTTAAAATTAGGAGCAATTAGGAAATCAGATAGCCCACATAGATCAGCAGCTTTTATAGTTAGAAAACATTCAAAAATAGTCAGAGTAAAAAGTAGAATGGTTATAAATTACAAAAGACTTAATCATAATACTATAGACGACGCTTATAAAATACCAGATAAGAAATTACTAATAAATAAAATACAAGACTGTAAGATATTTAACAAGTTTGATTTAAAATCAAGATTTTGGCAAATTAAGATGCACCCAGACAGTATAAAATGGACAGCATTTACTTGCCCAGAAGGACAATATGAATGGCTAATAATATCATTTGGTTTAAAAAATGCACCAAGTATTTTCCAAAGAAAAATGGAAAGTATATTCAATAAACATAGTAAGTTCATAGTAGCATACATAGATGATATATTAGTTTTTAGCAAAAATAAGAGAAAATATAGAGGACATTTATAGATTGTTTTCTCAGAATTTATTAAACATGTATTAATTATCAGTAAAAAGAAAATGGTTTTATTCAAAGAATACATAGACTTTTTAGGAGTAAATATAGGATAAAGAGAAATTAAATTATAACCACATATAGCCCAGAAAGCCTTAGGCTGCGTTCTCTTTGTGTTTCAGTTTCCTGTTTTCATTTTCGAAAATGTTTTCTGTTTTCCATTTTCTGGGACTTTTTTCGAAATTGTTGAAAACGTGTTTGGTTTGTTATTTCTGAAAACTGTCTTCAAAAATGAAAAATTGGAAAACACGTTCTGTTTAAAATTTTGAAGAAAATTATTTGTGTATACTCGTAATTATGTTACTTGTGAATATAAATGAAATAAAAATGTCATATTTGAGTTGCACAACAAAAATAAATGAAATAACCTCTATCACGCAATTTGGTTATACCAAAAAAGTTCAAAAATTCATATTGTCCTTCTAAAGTAATCGTTCTACATTTGGGTAGTAATATTCTCTTCTAAAGTAATCGTTCCATTTAGTACTTTATATATATACATCCTTCCAGTAAGCACTCATAACTTTTAAAATTTAAGTTTCAATAAAATTTGCAAAAATCAATTTACGTTAATTAATGATGTCCTTACAAAATAAGTGTCTACAATACAAAAGTAAAAAAGAAATGTTTAATAATTAAGCACATGATACATCATCAGAAAGATGATTGAATTTGGAGTTCGACGCAAAAAACGGAGTGCAATTCGAAATTGTACATCAAAAGTTATACATGTTTGAAGACAGTGACCTATAAAGCAAATACGAGAAGGATTAAATTGAAAGAAAAGTAAAATTTGTGAACTAATGTGCAACAAAATCTGAAGTTGAGGGACCTAAGTTGCAAATAAATTAGGATATTTTCGAAAGAAATTTCAAAAACTGAGGATTAAAATGACAAGTTTTGAAAATCAGGGACCAATAATGTAATTAAAAATGACAAATTTTGACAAATTTCAATTTTTTTTGATTTTTTTAAATTATTTTTTTTTAAGTGGAACCGCGTTTTCCACTTAATATGTCTAAATTTCGGAAAACGTGACATTTCCTTTACAAAATTTGAAATAATTTTCGAAATTTTTTCCAGAAAACGGTGCAAGAGAACGCGTTTTCCGCGTTTTCGGAAACGGAAAACGGCTGAAAAACGCCAAAGAGAACGCAGCCTTAGAATTTCCAGACAAACTTGAAGATTTAAAACAAATCCAAAAAATTTTAAAATTAGTAAATTATGCAAGACCATTTATTAAAAACTTAGGGAAAATAATAGGACCTTTATATTCAAAAACTTCACCAACAGGACAAAGATTTTTCAACCACGAAGATATAAAATTAGTCCAAGAAATCAAAGATAAAATAAAAAATTTACCAAAATTAGCAATGCTATTAGACACAGATTATCTAATCATAGAAACAGATGGAAGCATATTAGGTTGAAGAGCGATTTTAAATTGTAAACCCAATAAGTATGCAGATAGGAATACTGAAAAAATTTGTAGATATAATAGTGGAAGTTATAAGGAAAAAGGAAACTTAAGTAGCATAGATACAGAATTATTAGCAGTAAATTATGCCTTAGATAGCTTTGAATTAATTATTATTTCCAAAAAAGAAATAACAATAAAAACAGATTATGTGACAATAGTTTCTTTTTATAATAAACTCAAGTTAGATTAAAAAAAGACTAGTAGAAGAAGGTGGTTAAATTTTATAGATAGAATTACAAATATTGGAATTAATATAGAAATTGAACATATTAAAGGAGTAGATAATAAGGCAGCAGTTATCTTAAGTAGGATGGTAGATGACAAAAGTTATTTAAATCCTGACTTATTTTAATCTGTTTGCAGATGTCTAGACCTCCTCCAAGACTAGGAATTCCACCAGGGAATTCTTATGCATCTACAACTTCATTCCAGACATCATCTAGTCAGAATAGACCATATTACCAAGAACGCATGAAATTTAGTGCACAAGAACTTATCTGTTTTCCAATAGCAATATTTCATTTAAAGCACTTGCACATGTATCACTTTCAAAAAAAGAAAAATGCATTTTAGACAATTTATGGATCTCTTATAACAAGAACCCAAAAGACCAAAAGTATTTTCTTGCGTCCATGAATGCATTGTCAGAACATTTTAATCAGAGCAGAACTAGATTCAAGTTTTATGTAGTCATTAAAGGTAACAAGTTAGGAGTTTTTCATACATGATTAGAAGTTTTAGATAGTATCAGAGATTTCAAAGATCCCCTTTATAAAGGATTTACAAATCTACAAGAAGCTCTTGAGTCAGCAAGACAGCACATAGGAATAAATTTCTATGTTTCACCATCTTTGAAAAATTACCAAGACCCCCACTTGATTTCTCACCTAATAGAGACCAAAGTATTTTTTTTACCCATTGTGAGTGTATGCAGAATAATTTTAGAGTAATTAATGAATCAAACCAAAACCTCCTTTCAGAAAGAACTTCCTTACAGAAGAAGATTGCCAAGCTTGAAAAATAGATCATTAGCCTTAAGCTAAGTTCTAGCAAAGGTACCACTGAGCCAAAGAAGTCAGTAGCTAGTCCGGTTCAAACGATAACTGGTAAAGACTCGTCAAATCCGTTGATGGCTATGAACTTGCCAAAAGTTCAACAGACTCAGGGAACTGTTGATTTCCCTACTAACCAGGACCAGCAGAAGAATTTAGGAAAGAAACAAGACATTTGGGACACATTAGGCCAGCCCAGTGGAAAATTTGATTATTTAGTAAGATATTTGCAAGAACCATTTTCAAGCCCAGCCCAAGAAGGATCTAGTCAGAACATTAGTCCAGACAAAGGAAAAGAAATTCTCCAAGACGCTCAAGACCCAAATGAAGACGTTTCTATTAACAGATTACTTTCCCAAATTCAAGAAATCCAAAAATCCACAGGACGTAATGAAGGCCCATCAAGAAGAAAAAAGAAAATTACTATTAAGAAAAAGATATTAAAGAAAAAATGGACGAAGCAATTAACCAAGTTTTTGAAAGAATTTTTGCAAAAAACAAATCGACCAAAGAGAAAAAAATACAAGAATGTCCACAAAAAGAAAAAAAATCCAAAACCAGAAAACTCTAGCCAAGGAAACAATGATGATTTTGCAAAACATGAAAGATACGGATACAATAATTCAGACAGCGGGATGTCATTTTCCTCCATTGCGGAACATAATTTGAATACATGAATAGACAAAAGATGCTGCCCACACAAGAAGACAAACTACTTTAAAAAAGAAATATGCCATGGATCATAGTAAGGACAATCCTTTTTTATCAGAAGTTTCTCGGTGAAACGCATGTCATAAAAGGACAGACAACTGTAAAAGAAGAATAGACAGAAAGAAAACGCGTGAAGATTTTTTAGATAAGCTTTACTTTTTCAGATTCCATTAGGGATTTTTTAGGAAATTTGCTCCCTAGAATTTCTCTATATAAGGAAGACGTTTTCATTCGATTAAAGCAAGAGTTTACATCCTGTGTACTCCTTGCTCTAAATCCTGAAAACCCTCGTCCAGAAAAATTCTCAATCCAAAACTATTGTATAGTTAAATAGGAACTTGCGAATACTCCTGAGGTACTTTTCTTCCCAAGTTTTATTTAATTCCTTTAGGGGACTTCCCGAAAGAGAAATCATTAGTTGTATTATCTTTAAGATGTTTTAATAAATCTCCAAAAAATATTTTATGTTTCATGTTTTTACGTTTTCATTTACAGTTGTTGATATGTTGTAAATTATCTTCTGCATGATAAATCATTACATCTTATGCATATCATAAAAGCATAACTTGATTTCTAGAAGCCATACTGTTTCTAGGTTAATCCTGAGTGACCCAGAGTTATGAGGATTGTTGGCCGAAGTTAGCCTTTTGAGAATCATTTTGATACTGGAGAAAGTGAATCAATTAACTTAGGAATTCTGTAAGGGAGTGTCAGTGGTAACCTTATAGGAAGGAATCAGGTTAAAATTGATGTCTTAAGTGGTGAAAAAACTGTTCTACCTTCTCTACAATCTATACTATACCTTGATAATGTAAGATGCTCTGCACAATTTCCTTGTGAAGTCTTTTATCCCCATTTTCGGACTGTTCGGAGGGTAGAAACGATTTTTTTTAGGTAAAATGTGTTGTTGAAAATTAGACAGAAAATGTTCGGTTAAAAGTAGTTTGAGAAATTGTGTTATTTAAAAAATACTTCATAAAACATTTTTGGTTTTGCCGTCGAACACACTGTTTATTTCTTGAAACTGTGTTCTTATCATTACTTATAGTCTTATAAGTCACTGACCTAAATGTTCTAGAAAATCAATGATTTTGAAAATGTTGAACCCCAATCTTAGGAGCCCATACAGTCCCTGTTATGGGAATTTGTAGAGGATGTAAATCGCGAGATGTGTCTCAGTGGAGTAGAGTTGAGAGCTTACTGTTTAACTGCGCTTGTAAGGAGTCTCATCCATATCAAATTTCTCAAACCACACATTTTCTCTCTCCAATTTTCAACCACACATTTTACCTAGAAAACACAAAAAAAAAAAAAAACCAAAAAAACCGTTTCTATGCGCCAAACGGTCCGAAAATGGGGATAAAAGAGACAAGGAAATTGTGCAGAGCATTGTAGAGAAGGTGGAATAGAGTTAAATTCTCACACAAATTCATCCAAAAAAATTATGCCACATGGTTACCGCGGAACGGAGCCAGACTTTTTGGGTTGATGGAACTCGTATTAAAATGCACAAAAATGTTAAAACAAAATGACAATGATGAAATTTTTTTAATACTTTATTACAAGTTTTTCTTACTATTTCTCCTACTTTGCTAATAAATTATATTAACATATTCCAAAACATGTAAAATTGATCCCAAAAAGTAAATAAAAAAGTAAAAAGATGGTAGAAAAAAAAATATCCAAAGAAAATTGGGGCTCCTAGAACCTACTAGGACCACCCTTGGCTCCGCCCCTGTGTCACAAATCATTGTTAAGAATCACATGGTGGCCCATTTGAAATTTAAATGACAAATTCAGTCAAAGAAATAGATATTGAAATTTGAGACAGCCCTGTTGATATTATTGTCATAATTTCAAAAGAAAAAACTCCGCCCAGCATCAAAATGGATAACCGATCAAATGGATGCTCATCTATGGAAAAGTTAGCAACTATGTCAAGATATTGCACATATTTACAAAGAACATGTCATCTAAAACCGTCCTCTTGTACTTCAGCTACCAACTCTAAAAAAAAATATAGTGGCATGAAAGGTTGAGTTGGTACAGTACGTATCAAAATTCTTGAACATTCAATGATAATCACTATCAAAAAACCGCTGCTCAATTAATGAAATGCCAGATATACATCATTCACATGAATGCTAGCAAATAAGAAGTTTCAAGGTTACCAATACGAACCCCCTTTTCCACTAATAGGTCACCCGTCGTTTTTAGGACCCCGCTTTGTGACGAAACAGCAAACCCATTAACTAGAGAGCATCTGAAAATTATGAGAAGTGCGACCATGAGAATAAATTGTAAAAAAAAAAAAAATATCCTCGACTTCCTATCCTTTACCAAACACTGCATCTGTAATTCTCTATATTCTTGCATTTTCTTCAATATTAATTTACAATTCTTTTATTGGCTTGGGTGTGTGTGTGTGTGTGTGTGTGTGTGGATGGAGAAGATTTGCAAATCATTCCCACCTTTTACAAGCGCTACGAAATTTGTCTCTACCTTTGTTTTTTTGGAAAAATCACTCTCACCTACTCACTTCATTGTCAAAATAGTCTCTGCCGTCACTTTTTCGTTTATTTCTTCTTCTAAGTAATTAAATTAAAATAAACCATTATGAATTAGAGGGAAAAATTGGAAGTCCTTGTACAATTACATTTTGCTGTCAAACTGTGTTCTTCAAACTCTCATCCATACTAATTAGGGTAATTATTATACAATTGGAGATAATACCCATGGAATGCTTAGGTATAGGAGTGAAATTGAATAACGATGGTTGATTTTAAGGGGAGAGATGATGGTTTGCACAGTTAAAGGTTGGATTTTGTTCGTTATTCACTTTAATTCCTCTATTCTCTTAACTTTGAGATATTTTCTACAATATTGACAAATAAAAACAAACAAATCAATAGCATTTATTCTAAAATTTATCCTAATTTTGACATATAAATAAGTGTATATAATACATTTATCATTCAGTGAACAATTGAAGACGTTTTTAAAAGTTTAATGACTAAGTGATGACCTGTTAAAGATTTCTTACATTGTAATTTGGTGTGTTGTGATTGTTCGTTGAAGATGACATGATGCCACGCGTACATTCCGTCTGTCACGTCGTCAATTTTTTTTTAAAAAAAAAGTTAACTCAATGACTAACGTTCACCATTTTGATAAGTTTAATTATCAAAACTAGAAGTTTTATACTTCAGTGATAAATTTAGTGACCAAAACTCGACATTTCAAACTTTAGTGACCAGACGTAGACATAGTTCAGTGATTATCGAGACAATTAACTAATAAGTTTAGTGACCAAAACTCAACACTTTAAAACTTAGTGATCAATCGAAGACGTGGACATAAGTTCAATGATTATGGGGACAATTAACTCCTTCATTAGAGAACTCGAAGCCTCCTAAGTGGAACTAAGTGACCAAGCTACAGCCTTCATTTTTGGATATACACGGCATCCTGCTTCTGCATTAGTGAAACAGTAGCCCCAATGTTGAAATAGAATTAGGCAACCTCTCGGTCCTCAAAATTCAGCAGCCACATTTGGTTTCTCTCTTACTTCCATCTTCGGCTTCAAGCTTTTGGCCCTGGTGTTCTACTTTGTGAAATCATTTAGCCTATCTCTTTTGTGAATCTCTTGGATTTAGTTTCTAGCCCATGTTAACTTTGTGAAGACGGCTATTAACTGTGTCTCTAATCACTCCAAAATTAGCCGGATTGAATTAACTATTTCTCAAATTGCTACACTTCTGACAACCAAGTGAAAATTCAATTCCCAGACTCAAATTGTTTAAAGAAAACCTCAAATTCCCACAAAATGAACACTAAAGAATGTCGGCCATAAAGGTAGAACTTCCTGGTGATTTTTATCTTTTTCTCTATTTCACAGATTCTTCCCATTTCACACAACCCCTTTTTCCTTTATGCCACATCAGGTTAGTCTTTTATTCTCATTTAAAGTTATCACTTTTCTACAAAAGCAAAGTTACATTGTATCTTCCCAACATTTCACCCAGCGCTTTGGCCTTTGGCCGTATTTCCGTCAACAATTGATAGCCAATAAGTATAGAAACTGAATACGAAAAATCAAACGTTATTAACAAGCTACTTGATTTTATCTCCAGTTCAGCAACTTAAAAAGAGTTACCATACTTTTTAAGCACTCTATCTAAAAGATGATTAATCTCCAGATAAGAAGGCTGTGTTAAACATTCATAAAGACCAAAACTTGAATGAAGTTGGAATACTTACTTGTTGCCCCTAATCTTGAACCAAGCATCAGCACAATGATTGTGGGCAGCAGCTAAATCACCTTTGCAAGAACAACCCAATTCAATGGGTAAACCAGAGTCTTGATTGGCTGCATCCAAGCTCAGATGACAAATCCTACAATCCCTAACAATCTTGGCCAAATGCAGCCTGGTTTCTGGTGGACCTTCTTTCAGATCCACCACCTCCACTGAAAACTCTGACACATTGGATTCTCTTCTCTTATTGCTGTCATCAATACTTGTATTTTCAGAGAAACCCACAATCTCACTTCCAAATGAGCTTGATGTAGAGTGGTCATTCCCATTAGAGGAGAATGAACTGTCGCCTACGCTTATGTCGGTGGCTTGAAGCTGATCATCACCATCATTGCGACTGCCATTAAAATTTGAAGCCTCTAAATCAACATCATCAGGGGACTTGGGTAAACTTGCCATTTTTACAGAAGCCCAGAAAAAGAATTTTCATGTAGAGGAAAAATCAGACCGAGATCATTTATAGAGAGACACACAGTTCACTCGATGAGCCAACAGTAAACTGTTCCAATATGCTGAGAGATTCTGCTCCAAAACCCAATTTCTGAAGAATATAAAATAAATGATGGACGAAAATTTTTAACACTGTGACGTGGTTGGATATACGAATGGATTGGTAAAGCAGTCTCATAATGAAAACGAAGAAAAATTCTTTAAAAAGGTTTATGGGATTTTAAGAGGAAAAATTTTGCTTTGTCTACTTTGCGATAGACAAGCGTAGGTTAGAACGTGTTAGGAAATGGAAGAATATTGGCCTTCGTTTCATAAACATATTTTTTCTTATACAATTTTTCAAATTACTTTTTAATTATATACATTTTCTCAATCTATTTTTTAATCACACATTTTACTTAAAAAATATATATTTTTAAACAAATAACTTTTAGCAAATTGGCTGTTTGGGACCCTGTCTTGAGTGGGACAGTTTTATGTTAAAATTGAATAATTTTAAACTTTTGGATTTTCATTTTTCGAAGATTTTGTTAAAATTGGTTTTGTAGACAAAATTATACAAAAGCTATAAATCGACAGAGGAACCTGCCCATGATTTAAGATTTAATGCATGATATGGATATTAGAGAGTTGCCTTGATTCATATTATTGGGTTATTACCATTTTTAGAGAGTATTTTCACCAGTAAATTTATATCTTGGACTTTGGGGTATGTTTGATGGGAAAACATAGAAAGGAATTTTGATTTCATAGAAGTTGGAAAAACTTTTCTCAACCCGTATCTAAGGAATTCGTTTCATGAATTTAGTCAAAATGAGCTTAAAGTGCTTGAAACATGAAAATTGAATTTAATTTCCAACCTCATATCAGACGTCAAAGTAAGAAAACATTTTTCTAGAATCCGATATATATCATGAAATTCAAATGCAATCAAATTGACCCTTACTGCTATTTATTTCTAGAATATCCTCCAAAATTAAGGTGGCGTTCTGTTTGTATTTTATTTTGTATTTTTATTTTCGAAAATGTTTTGTATTTTGTGTTTTCATTTTTATTTTCAAATTTGCTGAAAACGCATTTGGTTTGTCATTTCTGAAAACTGTTTTTGAAAATGAAAAGATGGAAAACACGTTCTGTTTGAAATTTTGCAGAACACTATTTAAACTATTTTTAATTAATTTGCTTGCAGAATACTACTAACTCCAACTCAAATTTCCTTTCACAATACACTAAAAATATGGTTACATGCAACACACTAATATGAGCATTAAGAGTCTATATTAACACAGCTTGGTCAGGTTCGGGACTTGAGAAAGCTCTACTTCTATTAAAATCCAAAATATGCAAGTTCTTTCAAAATCACCAGAGTCCATTTATCATTGCATTTTTTGAAATATAACAATAAGAATTCTCATTTAATTTTCTTTTTTGTAATGTTGATATTGAATTCAATAAAACTTTATTTAAACTAAGTTCCAAGTTAGGATAATTCTAAGAAAAAAAAAATTATTTATTTAGGCTTAGTTCCAAGCTTGGATAATTCTAAAAAAAATAATAAAAAAATAAAAACTTTATATTAAGCTTAGTTCTAAGTTAAGATAATTCTATAAAAAAAAATTCCCAAAACGCGTAAAACATTTTTTGTCGAAATACACACAAAACGTCCAAAACGATGTTTCGAGCGTTTTCCGTTTTGTGTACAAATTTTTTTTTTTGTTTTCCAAAATACGTTTTCGAAAATGGTAAAGAGAACGCGTTTTTAGCATTTTCGAAAATAAAAACAAAAAACGACCTCAAACAGCAAAGAGAACGGGGTAATAGTGTATTTGATTGGCTTTATTATTATTATTATTATTATTATAAAAATACTCAAGTTCCTACTTTTTCTTTTGAAGCATTTGACATTTTGACTGACATTTTTTCACGAAAAATAGTTTTCCACTTTTTAATCATGTGACCATGTTTTCCTCAAAAATAATGAAAACATTCTTTAGGATGTAGGTTTTTATTTTCTAGGCAATTCACACCTTTCAAAATTTAATTTTACTCTCACTCTCTCATATAACCCACTAATTAAAAAAAAAAAGTATAATATTTTCTAGGTTAAAAGTTAATTCAATCAAATACATTTAATTGACATTTTCATAAAAATAAGTTCTAGTCTTTTCTTTTCATTTGAATTCCATAATTGAAATTAAACACACCCTAAGTATAAATCATCATTCTTTGTGGTTTTGAGTAGAATCTAAATAAGATTTTTGTAATTTTATATAAAGATACTTTAGAAATATGATAAATTCTTCGTGATTTGATATGTTCTTCTTCATTTCTTTCTCCTGAATTGTCGAAATAGTTGCTCAAAGCTTTATCAATTTTTACGGTCAATTGACTCAAGGGTGAAACTGGTTGGGGGGAGGGGGAGGGGGAGGGGGAGGGGGGGGGGAGGTGACATTTTTTTTAAGGATAATTACACTCTATATTATCCTTTTAGGGCTAATTGCACAAATTACTGTCTTAAGAAAAAAATTGAAAAATACTTTAACTGCCCTTCAATGTCGTCATCTTCTTCCTCGACGCCATCATCGCTGCTGTATCACCTCTCTTCATTTCTCCTACAGCCAGCACCTCCAATTGCTCCGACTCGCACATTGTCGGGTCAATTGTGCATATCAGCTTCGTCCTTCGCGTGCTACTGAATTCATTCTCTTTGAACTCTACCTTTGTTACGATGTCAACATCAATCAAGCTCGGATCATGGATGACAGATTTGTGAGTATTTGGGACTTGGGAGTGGAAAAGGTAGATAAAGAGATTAATAGAATGTGGCATTTCTTTTCCTAGTGGTGGAGGTTCCATCTTACTTCGACGTGTAATTCTAAACAACGAAGAATAGCGCACGAAAAATGTTTGATTTTATATCTGAAACAAAGTAACATAATAACTTTGTAAAATATCAAGGTGTGATACTAAAAATTTTTCCAAAGTATTATAAAAATTTGATGAAAATTCAGGTTATGATACTAAAATTTGAAAGTATCATAAGCATCATGTTGTGATACTTTAAGATACTCTTAAAGTATCTTAAAGTATCACAACATGATACTTATAGTGAAGAACTTATTTTTCAATTTAAAAAAATGAAGTATTTTTCAGTGATTCTTTGAAATTACGTAAATTTCAATAATTATGATAATAAAAGTTGAGTATTTGTGCAAACGTCACTTCTTTATTACTGCAATCTATATTAGCCAAATATTGTATTATTGTTCATGATTAAACACATATTTATACATTTTTTACTAGAATATTGAATTGATACTCTTGAAAAGAAACGATTTTATTTATAATATGGACGGATTTGTTACTTTCCAGGAAGTACAAATTATATGTGCATATCAATATTCCAAATGAATATCACATTGTTGTCATTGAAGAAACACAATTTCATTTAATAATAATATTATGATATTAAAAAAAAAAAAATTCGACAACACTATGTTATAGCACTTCATATTATGAATGATAACAATGATATCAAAGGAAATTTTGTCAAAGACTACTAATATAGTAATTATTGTCCACATATAAGGATTTCTCTACTCAAAATTGAACTTACTAAAAAACTATGAAGATTTTGGACTCACAATTCTAACATCTAAAGGTGTAATTTCAGTATTAATTATACAAAAAGAAAATGAGAAAAATTAAGTCTTAAAATATAATGTGTGTCTCTTAACATAATGATTTTCGTAATAATAACTTACTAAAATAACTTTGGCAATACATGAAACTTGATATACTGCATGTTACTAACAGATCTAGCTTGAATAATAATTTATTTTTTATAAATTCATCAAGGATTTGATATGATCAAATTATATAGTTTAAGTTTACAAGAAATTTATTAGATCAAAATAAAAAGATACTTTATAATTTAAAATTATATAGCCCTTGTTTGAGCCCCATTATTTCAATTTATAATTTGGGTTTTGGAAATCTAATGTTTAAAAAGTGGTTTGAAAAGTAAAAAATTGTGGACTTGATTTTTTTGGATGGTTGAGATTGATTACTGTAGAAAAAAATTGTATTTTTAATGAGAAATAATGGGTCTCAAAGAAGGGCATAGTATGACCATCCTAGTAAATCTGGTGAAAAAATAATACAAAAGAATGATCATTTTCATCCTTGGTGTGATAATGAATACTTATTGATCTTGAAGTGCCATATTTCATGATTTGGGACTAGTTAGTTACGACGATATGTAAATATTATTTGATCCAAACAAAGGTTATCATCAATTTAGCTATTCACTTATGATATCATTGAAAACATTGTCATATGAGGGAGATAAGTACACGTTGTACTCTTTTTCCCTTGATCAATGTTTTATTCCACCGAATCTTGTGGTAATATTTTTAATGAGGTAACTTTCGTAGCATATTCAAAACAATAATGTAAATTTTCTTTCATCAATATATTATTCACGAACTTTTCCTTAACAAAAAATATTCTTTAAATAATGAAACATCTAATATGGAGAGTTATATATAATAGTTATGGATGTCAGTAATGAACATTTCCCCTCGTAATTTTATGGTTTTAACTTTTAATATCCTACATTTAAATTTTATACAACAATCCTGAAGAGAGTAACAACAATATCTGTTTTCAATGTAATTGCATTAATACCATGATGACTACAATCAACTAATGCTATATGTGTTCCATGGAATCTAATGTGGTGTACTAAATACATTCAATGTATGAAAATGATACATAGTGCTTGTATGCTTTAACAAGACAAAAATATGGAAAATATTTGACTAGAGATATTATCACAAAATGTATTGATAATTCAATATAAAAATATATAGTGATCAACATCACGGGAAGTATGAATTATCTCCTACCCGTGAACGGGTATTCCCGATTGAGTCACGGGTGGGCCCCACATTGTGTGTGACGGGAATACTCGTCACGGGCACGAAAAACTTTTGTTACGGGAATAGTTGTACACTTTTTCTTTCATCAAGATTTTGTTTCACTAAATTTTTCTGGTAATGTTTTAATGAGACACCATCTTGATACTCCAAATTCTTTTATAATTATAATTATTTTTTCTTGATTTGCTAGTTACTTCCCTTTGAGCTTTTCTGAAGCAAAATTTTCAACGAGATAGTTACCGTGCATAAATTCATTTAAGGAAAGTGTTGTAAATTAATTATTATTTTTGAATGACCACTATATAATTCTAAAATAGGGCTTCTCTTCTTAATCTCCTTTCTTTTAATTAAATAACACTTATATTGAAAATAACTATAACTGAAGCAGCAACGAAAAAGAACTAAATGCATTAGAAATAACAAATGTGTGTTGGGACAGCTTGTTAAAAAAAAATGTTAGGTTTAACAATAGTAATCCAAGCCTCTATCTGACAAAATTATAATAGTTTATAAAGAGAAATAGTAGTTGGTCTCATGAAATATATAGATATTAATAAATAGTAATTATGAGTATACGATTAAAACTATTTTTGACGTTGATTAAATTTATTATTTATAAATTTATCCCTATATATTATAAGAGTTGCTTTTGAATCACTATTCATGAGTCGTTGAAGCCGTTTTTGAGCCGTTCCAATTGAGCCGTATAAGCCATTGTAGCCGTGTGTAAATTGAGCCTTCTTTTTCCCATATAATTAATAATACTCACGTTGCAGCAATTCGTACCATCAACCATACCTTCATCCTCCACCGTACCCTTCAACCATACCTTCCTCCTCTGCCCCTCATCCTCCTATCTGTCCTGCAAATTCTCTTTCTTTCTCTCTGCAAGCCTCCTCCTTCAAACACCCATTCGATCAATTTCTCGTCGACGATTATCTCATCTTTTTTCTCACATCAGAACCTCATCTCCAGCCGGCGCTTCTTTTTCGACTACCAAATTCCCAGATCCGACTTTCATCATCTACTTTTTCTACTGAACAACCATCGTCACCTCTCAAATCTTTAATCCCTTCTATGGTTTTGATTCAATTGATGAAGGTAATTGATTCTCAACTATTTTTGTACTGTTGTTTTGGATTTTTTTTATCTGTTGATAGTAGGAATAATGAGTTAGGTTGTTTTTCCTTCTTTTTTTGTTCATTCGGGTTTTGTTTAAACAGATTATCAAAGAAAGAGAATGAGAATCTGGCTACTGCTCCGATCAAACGAGGGTTCCTTATGGTAAGAGGAAAAATGTTCAGAACATGGTCATGAGATATTTTTCCTTTAGCTTTATGTATCCTCAAATTCTTTTCAGAAAAATGAATTTTGCTTAACCATTATTATTTATATGAGTGGGGGTGCCATAGAGTTCTCTCTTTTTTGGAAGAGACTTGAGCCCAACAGAAATTTTATTTACTCTTTGGACTAAAAAAGTATTTATCCAGTTTATCCATATACTAGTAAGTCCATTTATAGATAATCTTTAGAGTTAAGTGGTATATGGTCTTAGTGCCTAAACTTAAGCTCTTATTTTAGTGCCAAACATAGATTAAATGTTCATATTTTGTCCTTAAACAATCACATGTGATACCATTTCTAGGCATTAAAAAGCACGTTGAGATCCTTTTTTCCTTTTTAATTTCTTAGCTTTTTAAATCTTCAAAATCTGTTAGAGTTGAACTTCAAACAAATGGTATAAGTTGACAAGCCATTAGATTTCTATGAATTAGAGGAACTTCCCTTTACAATTTAAGAAAATTCTTCAATGGTTATAATTTATATAGCTGATTTTGCTAACTAATGGAGACTTTTGGCTATGAATCATGGGATGATGAAAGTGTTAACTGTTTGTTTTAATATGTGCAAGAAACTTCTTCTTCCTTGTTTTTCATTTCCCATTTCATTCCTCCCACCAGAAGATTCATCGTTGACCACACTAAAGGTTCCAGCCGCTTTTTTTGTTTGTTTTGGCAGGGTTTGAAGTTTTTATCATATGACATATGGAAGCAAGAAATAGATTGATCGAGAAAATCAATTAAATAAGGTATTTTAGTAACTAAATGCCGATTTCTTGCAATGATTCATGAATTTGTTTAATTTTAGATTTAATTTTTTTTTTGAGGTGGGTTGCTATTTTTCCTGAAGTTCATGCATTTATATTTGTCTTTTCATACATTTAAAAAAAAAAAAAAAAAACTTCGTGGAATACAATACATTTTATCTTTTGAGTTCAATTCTTTTAACAACACATAAGACCACTGTACTCCATGAAGTTATTTTTTTTAATATGTATTTCTAAGATGCATTCTAGAAATCGAAATCCTTATAGAGTTTGGTTCGCAAGAGTTCTTGCATTTGAAACTACAAAGTTTATCGTATTATCTAAACATAATTAATTTTTCCTAATCTTTTTACTTTTTTACAGGTTCCTTCTTTCTTCGTTTGTAAACAAGTTGGATGAACATGTCGATCTAAGAGGTTGAACCACGTAGTTTCTTCAAAATAATGATGGAGCAACTTAGCCATCACACTCGAGTGGTATGTATTGCAATTATGCAATAATGAATATATCATACTACGAATATATGTGTGTATTTTTTCTTTCTGCGGTGTATTATAGAACAATGTAGTTTACACACTTTTCTTTTTCTAATTATGTTACAACTTCATTATTGCACAACATATATACTACTGGGTTCAAGCTACAACCATCATTCAAGCAACAAAACAAAATTTGTGGTTTAATGGCAAGTTGTTTTTCCATTATAAAAAGATTAAATGGTTAGCATATGTTTGTCCTTCCACAACAGAGATGTTACTTAGTTTGATAGGAGAATAATTCCTTATGACAGAGGTTTTATTTAATTTATCTCATTTCCAATATTGAACTTAATTTTCAAATTTACACAAAATATTTACTCTTAAACACATAATATCTTACCCGTGTATACCTCCATGAGTGTGCCAACTTGCATTGATGAGTAAGGAAGAATTAGACACTGATAATCTTCCCACAGTTCCTACTCCCTATAATCTGTGTGTTCGTTTCCTTAAAAGCATATCTATATAACAAAATATTTTGATAACCGATAAGAAGCAATATATGGCTACTGGTTATTATTATTTCGGGGTGATGTCTTATTTGGATGTTAAAGTTCATTTATTTTTGTATATATCATAGAAAGTTAAATTGGAATTGCTTACTTTAAGTAGTTTAGAATGTCCTAAGGTCACTTTAGGGCTTGTTTATGTATTTCTCTAGATGAATTACAGGCACTTGCATTGAAGTTGAACAGGCACACGCACACGCTATTATATACTCAACTATAATACGACACATGCATCGCACGTGCGTCAAACTAGTGTTAAACTAAGGGTAAGTAAATGAAAGATAATAGAGGACACCTTTAAGAAAGATAACAAATGTTGGTTTCCATGTGTTTCAGACCAAAATTATGAAATAAGTTAATTGACCTAATATCTCAGTGACGGATCCAGAAATTTTGTTCAATTATGGCGGTTGTTCAAAAAGTTTGTTCACTTATGGCAGATATCGGTCAAAAAACTGTATTTTTAGAATTTTAACCCAAAAAAATACCAAAAAATCTAGTAATTTTTCCCCGACAGAACTAGCACAGGCGATCGCATCGATTCACCATGATATAGATATGTCCTTGATCTCACCTACGAATAAAGCAAATGATAGCATTGTCTTCTTCTTTCATCACATTCCCTCTCAGCGCTAAAATGTTATGTTGGGCCCACATCGGAGGAAATCCACCCCCAACTCCACCCCCACTCCCATATAGGGGTGTAAATGGATTGAATATGGATCAGATATGTCTTTATCTGATTCGATCTAATAAGAATAATTCGTAGATCCGATCCGATAATTCGACAAATATTTGATATTTAAATCCATATCCAATTTGCTACCTTATCAAATATCCGATTCGATTATCCAATCCGAAATTATTTTTAGCATTATTTTTTTAAATGTTTACATATTAATGAGTAAAAATTTACTCATATAATTAATTATAATTTCATATCATTCATAAAAAATAAAATCATAATATCTCAAAAAATTATAACAATATTTATATATTACAAGTTTTAAAATGAATATTATAATGTATAATAATATTATATTAAAACTATACTTTATAAAATACAATACAAGATTTTAAAAAAAAATAATTATATGGATTAAAATTATATAATAATATATAAAATACATTATATTATTATAAAAAATTCGGATCGAATTGTTATCGGATTGACTTATATCCATATTTGTTCTATTTAGTTAACGGATTATTGGAATCGAATCCTTATCGGGTTATTTGATTGAGACCTTAAATCCATCTCCCGTTAATTTCATCGAATTTTGGATCGGGTTCAGATTAAAATTCGATCCATTGACAGCCCTACTCCCATACCTTAAAGTCATTATTTATACCTATTTGTTTTAGCACGTTAATATAAAATATTTATATGTAATTTTGTTATTTTTAAATCCTAATTCAAAATTAATTTTGAATATATTAATTTATGCTTTGTACAATATTATTTTTTTATTTTAATATTAATTATTTGTGTGTAATTTATGAAATTATAATATTATTTTTTTTGTCTAACTCAAAGTTAATTTCGAACCTACATCGCACAAATTATTTAAATTTGACAAAATATATTTGATAGTTATATGATAGAATTCTATCAACATAATATAGATAAATACAAGAACAATTATATGGTGGCTTAATGAAAGTCGTCATCTTGAAACCGTAGAATGCATCATGCTTGTTCTACAGCCTTTGGGCTGTTGAAATGGTGGCGCCTATACGAGAACAATTATTCTATGGCCTAATGAAAGTCGTCATCGTGAAACTCGTAGAATGCATCATGCTCATTCTAACTTAGCCGAAATATTTAATGTGGAAGTTAAAATTACATGCTGGCTTTTAGTATTTGTGCATTAAGTGGTTTGACAGTTTTTTACTTCAAGTCACGTGGAATTTGCTTATAATTTTAACGCACAAGCCTGCCTTATTTCGCTCTCAAGAACCGAACTTGTATGGCTTAATCTTTCCTCGTGCAGTGATGATTTTTTGTAATCCATACTGATGTACACAAAAAGTAGCAACACCCGAGGACGTTTAGGGGCCTTGAACCCAAACATATGGAAATCGTCCCATATGACATTATGATACCCTCGAGGAGGTATCATAACCTCGACCATCGTTCATACCCCGATGACATGGTTGGCCCGTGTTAAGTAATTTGCGATGATCATGGCTAGATTGTCCGGAATTCCATTGTCAAGACTCCTATACCTTGACCAGCACATGCTCGAGCTCTCACCTTTCGTACAAAGGCCAAGCTCCTATTTTTAGTCGGACTCTAACCCCGCAAGTCCCAACCCAACATAGCCACTGCAGTCATGCAACTTTATTCGGATTCCGTTGTCAAGACTCCGACACCTAGCAAACTCCTAAGTATTTCAACTACACAAGTAACTTAGTCCTATCCGGATTATTACATGCCTTTATACATACAATGCTTTCAATTATTATTCAGGTACACAATTATTATTCCAGTTCATAGCCTTACGTTAATATTTTTTCTCTTTTTTAACTTAAGCATCGAATGGGCAACGAAAATACACCTCACCGTCTTTGTTTCAGCCTTCAGGTACTAGAGTTTTAGTTCTTGCTTGTTTGTTGATCTAAGTGCGGGAAATCACAGGTGCAGATTTTTTATATCATCACATGCTATAAAGACGATTACTGGTAAAATAAAAGAATTGTTGTAAAACTATTATAAAAACAATAGATAATATAGAGAGATAGGAGAGAATGAGAGAGAACTTCTCATTAGGTATATTTCTAATGAAATAAAATAGCTCCCATTTATAGGAGGGAACAATGGCACAATCGTAATATATAAAGTTTACAGGGGTATAATGGTAATTGATCATTCACATATTTTATTATTATATTTATAGCACTCTCCCTTGAATGACCTATTCTGCAATTGTCTGCCTCGTTAAAATCTTGCTAAGAAAATCCAGTGAGATAAAACTTGAGCGAAGGAAAAAGAGTACAGAAGCTCCTCCTGATGTTGGCCATGGTGAATCATTGAGTCTAACGTTCGAGTAGAACAAATCATGTACTGAATCTTGAAGTTCTGAAGTGCTGCCCATTAAAACCTTGTCAGTAAAATCCAGTGGGATAAAATCTGAATCAAGGAAAAATAGTACAGCCACTACCTCGTTAAAATCTTGTCAGGAAAACCTAGTAGGACAAAACCTGGACGAAGGAAAAAGAGTACAGCATGATTCTCCCCCTGAAATGTGTAATCAAGTATTCATGAACCTCTCGAACATTGATATCATCTTTCTTCTGGAATATAAAAATCTCCTTGTATAGCATTCTTCATAAGATGTCTATGATTTTCTTCATTTGTTGATATCATTCAAGTATAACAATGTGTTGTTGAATTATAGCTTGTTGATAGCTATGATGATGCCTCAAAAACCTTGCTAGGAAAACCCTGTGGGACAAAACCTCAGCGAAGGGAAAAAGAGTACATTATTCTCATTAATTTTCATCAATACGTCTCAACTGTTACCTCATTAAAAACCTTGCTAGGAAAATCCTGTGGGACAAAACCTCAGCTAAGGAAAAAAGAGTGCAACGCGTATTTATTCCTTTCATGGAATATCACAAGTATATTGGTGCAATCATATAATTTATGATGAGCTTTATATAAATTGTTCATAGCTCATGATGTCATAACATGCTATATTAAGCAATGTTGTACTAATTTATCGATTGCATCTTTCACTTCTGGTGAATAATTAAATTTAGAATTCACTTCTGGTGAATAATAAAATTTAGAATTCACTTCTGGTGAATAATTAAACATATTCATTTTCATATTCACTTCTAGTGAATAATCAATTTCTCAGATGTCAAAAATAGTACACTCCAATTTTACTTTCAACATATTATATCATGGAGTCATTTGTATCATTATATAGTGATATTAATCTGGGCATATTGAATCTTTCAATGATTTATACATGTATGTTCTTGCACTTTATAAACTGCAATTTCTAATTTGCAGGAGTATAATCAATCATTGAAATAGATATCAATTTCGACATATAATCTACAATCATTTTACTTGAAATCCCAACGTACCACGATCAACTGGTACATCAAAGAATACTCTCAAAGTACCGAGATGAGAATCATACATTTTGATCTCCTCATAATGTTCTCAAATATTATCAATCGGCTAAAATGCCATAACACATGTCATTCTTTTAGAGATATAATCTCAATCATATATCTAAGTGCGCTTTGGTGGATTGTATACATATCACACTTTTACAAATCATAAAGCTTCTTGAGCTAATCCCTGTTTGACATAGAAAATTGTTGTACGATAAACAATTTCTGAATAAGTTATTCTCATAGAAAATAATTTGAAACTTTTGATAATCTAACCGTTTATTATAGAACTTTTGGTTCAATACGGTTTTATTTCATTTCTATGTATGAATATTTGATTCAATACAATATCGCTAAACTTCTGGTTCAATACAATGTATATTTCATTTATGAGCTTCTGGTTCATACTGTATACATATTTCACTTGTATGTATGAACTTCTGGTTCAGCAAGATATTTCACTTGTACATATGTATGAACTTCTGGTTCAATACAATATTCATTTCATCAGTACGTATTTCTTTACATTTCAAATCAGTACAGCTTTATTACTTTTAGTATACCAGAAAAATCAGGTACAATATCCAAGGAAATATCTCATGATCTCAATCTTGTCGCCAAATCTTCCCTTATATCGAAAAAGGTAATGACACATTATCTCATTGTTTCCACATTTTCAATAATTTATTCTATTATTTCTTGATGGAATCGATATCATTGACACGCGGAGCCACCACTCTTTTACGCGTTGAATAATGCATTTAAATAGATGATTTGGGAAGAAGCTAGATCCATCAAAAATGGATATCATACTTTCAAATATTCGCAAATATTATTCCAATCTTCCAGTAAATGATTTGAGAAAAATATATCGAATTAGGCTCGAAAGATTGAGGTTGCTGATGGATCATGACATCCCAGAAGATGTTCGCTGGTTGATCGAAGCAAAAGTTCGATTAGCTGGTGAATTACCAGATTCATTTTCTAAGCACAAGCCTGGCTTAGGTAAGAGTACTTTTGCAAAGAAGCGAAAAGCAAAAAGATTAAATAGTTGCTACAAATGTGCTCGATGGACATGTGATACCCGTTGTAAATCAATAGGATATTCATCCATAAATCGAGATGATAAGATAGACTTCATTAAGGGTGGACTGAGTAAGGAGTCATTTGATGATATCCGATTGACTCTTGAGACGCACCCTAGTAGGTATGTGCAGCATGAGCTACTATTTTTATGGGTTAAATTTATCAGCGATAAAGAGCGTTATAGTCTCAAAAATATAATAGTAAAAGATCTTGTTTGCCAGGCTGTTATAAACAATGATGTTTTTGCTATTCAGCATTGATACAAGGTAAATCATTTGATATATATGCATATATAAAATATTTTTCTGTTTCCTTTCACGAGTTTTGATAAAGGCTGATTAAAAATATTAAATCACCGGAAGGTGAGTATGGTGATTTTGTCAAAAGTAAATCTTCACTTTTTCAAAAGACAAGCAGTAAATAGTGAAGTTTTTCAAACTTAAAAAGTCAATGATTTTCACAGTTTCATGCATCCCAAAATATCATTTTCTCATAAGTTTTTCCTTCCTTATTCTCTCAAAGATGGAAGGACCAAAACTTCGAAAGATCAAAACTATCTGTGTATTTTGTGGATCAAAAGTAGGGAAATGTTTTGGGTATCTAGAAGCAGCAGTGGATCTTGGAAAGAAATTGAGAGAGAAAGGTATCACTCTTGTGTATGGAGGAGGTAGCAGTGGATTGATGGGTTGTGTTTCACAATCCGCTCAAGCAGAGAAAGCAAGAGTGATAGGTGTTATACCCTTTCCTTTAGTTGATATCGCAGGCAAAACACGAGGGCATGAAGTAAAAACCTTATCTATCCATGAATGCATAACTTGCATGTTATATGGTTCTGACCCTTCATAGCCCTGCCTGGAGGTTTTGGTACTTTAGAGGAAATCTTTAATATTACCTCATGGGCTCAATTAGATCTCCATACCAAGCCTATTGGGCTTTTAAATGTTAACAATTTCTTTGATGGTTTACTAACATTTCTTGATTATGCTGTGGAACAGAGATTCATCTCTCCATTTTCTAGGAGAATCCTCATTTCTGCTCCTACTATCGAGGAACTGCTGAATAAGTTGCAATCATACATCCTCATCCAAGATCCAGCAGGAGTTAAGATAGATTGACCGCAAGGAAGGGGAATCAAGCGAAAATGGAGTCCGGTTAATGTAAATTTATCTTTGTGAACCCTAGAATAAGTGGTGATAGAGTACGGAGTATTCTTACTCTTGAGACACACCATAAGTTTCTAGGATTTTATCAATGTTTAATCTTGTGTACCTCAAAGATTTAAGGTGGTAGAGTACGGAGTATTATTACTCTTGAAACACACATTTTTCTTTATTTCTTCAAAAGATCAGAGGTAGTAGGATACGGCTAGTCCCGAAACACATCTCTAATTTTGAGGATCATAAATGTTTCCCCTTTTGTATTTTGCATGTATGACTCGTTTATGCTTCTTTAGGAGCAATAATAATAATATCATTTCAGTATGTTTAGATGATAATCTTTACTTCTTCTGGAGTAAATATGTACTTCTTCTGGAGTAAATAAGTGCTTGTGCAAGAACTTTGATAAAAAATGTTTATCATAATCATATAACATTTATCTCATAATACTGATGAGATTATTTTCACATTAGCCATATCCGTGCTATCATGTGATATTATCTTATGATACATTAAAATTTTCTTATTGAATAATTTATTTTCATTCACCCTTTCAACTACTGATATTGGTAACTTCTGGTACCATTAGATAAAATATTTTTATCAACATTTACCAACTTTTTGGTAATGATAACTTCTGGTATCATTTGATAAAATATTTTCTAACTTTAGTATTGATAACTTCTGGTATCATTTAATGAAGTATCAAATAACAATAATATTGTATATATAATAATACTTGGGTTATACCACCACGTATATATGTTAAACAATAATAATACTGGAGTTATACCACCACGTATATATGTTGACAACAACCTCCAATATGTTAGAATTAACCAACAACTGAGGTGTTTCTAAAATAATATAAAATATGAATATATGTAAAGTATTCCATATATTCAATTGATAGACCGACCATATAGGCGGTGTCAATATAATGAAATAATTACCTTTTATGAGTGAGCGAGTCATATCTTCAAATCCAGTCAAGGTATTCATAATAGTCCAATCCGTTACGATAATGAGTCATATCCAGTTAAGGTATAAATCTAGTCCATAATAACTAAATCCATCATGGTATGATAATGACTATATTACTTATACCTTATTTAAAAATTTTAATTTATCTTGTTGATCACATATTAATCTTTAATTTATGATTAATATACTTTTATGTATTACCAAGGGCAAAATTGTGCATATTTTAATATATTGCTCATATGGATAAATTGAAACCGTCAATAGGTTTAAAATTTAATTTAGAACAAACTTACTTTTGATCCGAAATTCATCTCGCCGGAATCTGCTCACGCGCCGCCGCCGGCCGTCACGCCTCGGTGGTCGGAAAAATCAACTCATCACCAGAATGTGTGCCTTAACTTCCTGAACATGTCCATGGTCTCCGTTTTTTCAAAAGACCAACCGTTTGGCCGGAATCAACATTTTTCAATCCGCCAGCTTCTTCTTCTCAGGCCAATAACTTCTGTTTTAATCTTTGGATCAACGCCAAATTTTAGTCGAGTCTTCTCCTAGAAAAGCCCGTTGATATGCCGCTGGCCAATTGTTGATCGGAGTTCAGAATCGTTCGGAATAAGCGTTTCAATTTCCGGTCAGATTTTGATTTTTGCACAATTTTTCAGTTTTTCTTCTCCGGTCGATATCTTTTGTTTCAGCCGTCGGATCATCCCCAAATTTCAGGCGAGTCTTCTCCTCGACAAGCCCATTCTGAAGACGGTGGCCGATCGTCGATCGGATATCTGGATCGGCCGGAATCATTCTTTTTCAGTTCGAGAGAAAATGAAACATTGATTAGTAATATAATCAGGTTTCTGATACAGATGTTCATCATTTAGATGCAACTGTAGAGCATACCCCCGTTATATTACTCAATTGGCTAGAGACTCGTGCTGATAACGTATTGAAAAACTATTATAAAAACAATAGATAATATAAAGAGATATTTAGATGCAACTGTAGAGCATACCCCGTTATATTACTCAATTGGCTAGAAACTCGTGCTGATAACGTGTTGAAAAATTATTATAAAAACAATAGATAATATAGAGATATAGGAGAGAATGAGAGAGAACTTCTCATTAGGTATATTTCTAATGAAATGAAATAGCTCCTATTTATAGGAGGGAATAATGGTACAATCGTAATATATAAAGTTTACAGAGGTATAATGGTAATTGGTCATTCAAATATTTTATTATTATATTTATAACAAGAATTAGATACTATGCCTTAGCCTATGAACATAATACAATAAGAATAACCCATTAGCAGGTCACACATGCAGAAGGAATTTGTTAATGTTAACAAAAACTCTTGAATATCCTCTGCCTGCATTAATGATAACACACTTTACAAGAACAAATGATCCTGTCTGCCCGAGTCCAGCAAACTTTTGACATTCAGTATTTGGGTTTATATTAACTCTCGATATTACACAAAAGATAATAGAGAAATTAGTCAAAAAGATGAAACATGAATCGGGTTTCAGCTCAAGCCTTCAACCTCAGCTCGCAAAGTGAATGTAGGCATTGTCATCTGTTGAGAAACTACACCTTTGGTCACTCTTGTGAATGGGGTTGGTGTCTTAAACTGGCATTGATCGCTTTCATTGTTCTGTTCAAAATTATTCATGGACGTGGAGGGACCTTCTGGTACTCCTTGGTGACTAGCACTTTCTGATAATCTTCCAGCATTCTCAAGACCACTTCTTATCCAGGCAATATTGTTCAAATCCATGGCTATGGCACTTAACTCCTGACTTGGAAAGGGGGAGATTTCTTCATATTCCAAAAATTCTGGCCCCAACAATGAGCGAACAGTAGAACCTCCATTGGAAGCTGCACAACAACCATGGCCACAATGCAGAGGGATTATGGTCTCACCCCATGCACCTTCAAGAAATTTGCAGATTCTGAAATCTGGTTTGGATGCTTGGATCAAGGGACGCTGCATTGGGATTGTCCTTGAAAAAGCAGAGTCGTGGCCAGGATTGTAAACATTGAATGCACCTACTTTAGCCACTGTGCGAGAAATCACAGGTTTATTTTCTTCAGCAGAGGTATAAACCACAGGAGAGTTTTCTTCAGTTGAGGGATAAGCTATGGGACATTGGTTTTCAGTAGAGGGATCAATTTTTACTGAATCTGAGGGTAGATTTTGTTTGGGAGCACTGCAGTTTGTAGCTTGAATTTTTTCTTTGAACTGCTTTGGTTGATTTGCCACCATTCCCATATTTAATCCCTCTGAAGACTTGAATGATTTGATATTGACGCCTGACAAGATTTCTTCTGAGGATGCAGGTTTCAATCCGCTAATGTTCACAGACTTGCGCCTTAGTGTAGAATTCCAATGGTTTTTAATTCCATTATCTGTTCTACCTGGGAGAAGTTTTGCAATTGATGCCCACTTATTTCCATGAACTGCATGGGCTGCTAAAATTATATGATCTTCTTCGTCTGCATAAGATAAGCTGAATAAGACTTTACAGGAGTACCATATCACAATCATCATTTAGAATCTTTCGTAAGTACGAGCGAAATTTTGAATAAGAACCCCTTAATAATAAGATACATAAAAGGACAAATAATGCTCTGCATGGAAGGATCGGAACACCTAATTATGAGATTTCTCCCACCAGGATAATGAAATAGAATAAAAAATTTGTTTAGGATAAACTCTGAAACGTAACACTTCAATGCAAGTAGGGAAGTTTCTCATCTATTGTTCAAAGTTACTGGTCGTTGTATCTTCACACCACCGTTCACGTCTCTATAGACTGCTGGAGGAGTTTTCTACAGTGGTGTTTTCCAATTATAAAATAATTCAAATGCTTATTTTCTACTCCCGGTTATGGTTGGCTTAGCTTGTGGGGGATTTGAGTTCCTTTTGGCTGGGGAGTAAGTATTGAGATTTCATCGTAGACTTAAAAAAACTTCGCATTTATTTTAGGCATAAACATACGCAATAGATTTTTTTTCTTACTATAATTACTAGTTCAAAGTTATAAACATTTCATTTTCGGTCGGAATCTTAAAGCATGAACAGCAGGTATTTCTTAATAGGAAAATGTATACATTGTTGAACGAACTTGAATGATGTTGAGGTTTCTATAAAATTCTCTCTCTCTCTCTAAAAATCTTCTCTATTGTCTCTCTCTCTCTCTTTAAAGTTCTACATCAACAAGTGACTTTTATCTCTGCAGTTTTAGCTCTTGAACTAGTGAACCTAGCACAACCTTTTATAGAGCATCCAATTTTTCCAGCCATAATATTGGTTTCTTGTGCTAATTGTTTCTTTCTTAGGTAATAAATTTAAGCAAGCACAACCTTTTGAGGAGCATCCATTCTTTACATAATATTGGTGTGGGTTTAATTGCAATCCACCTTATACAAAATTTATCTGGATGAGACTATTCATTCAAGTCATAGAACAAATAGTATATAATGGATTTAATGAACCATCAAAATAAGTAGCTTCAACTTTATAGAACCTAGATAAAACTAAAAACATGCAAGATTTTAGTACTAAACTTTCTTGGAGAACTGTTTAATTTTCATCTTTTCACATATATATTAAAAAAATAAAAATCCAAAGTAAAATCAATTTTTTCTTACTACCCAAACTAGAAAAATAAGAGAGAATTATAAGCCACAAATTTAATTTAGTCCTCCAAAAATTACTTGCACGTAAACCGAACAAATCATAGTTACTCAACTTGGGTATCTATGCCATTATTTGCTAAGAAATGGCCAATGTGCAAGATATAACACTCATGAGAACATCTTCAAGTATTTATAGTGTCACAGGAACTAACATAAGGTACTTAAAGAGCTAGCTGACACCAAAAATAAAAAATAAAAAAATACAGATGTGCTGGAGACATTGACTGTAAACTAGGTAAATTTACCCAGTTGAGAAAATGGTAAATATACAAATTGGTTAGCCTCACTATCTTTGAATTCACAAGACAAATGACCAAGTGCAATAAAACCAGGATTTTATTTGGAATTAGACTCAGGAACCATGTCTCCCATTATTAATACATGAGAAAACTATCAAGAGAAGATAAGCACAATAGAGTATTAAAATACGCACTCAACACATTATCCATGAAGAGAAAAATAAAGACATCCCTCGCTAGAAGTAGAGTTTGAAACAAATTTATCTAGCAAACCAGACATTTGTCGTATTTTAGAAGGGAAAGTTGAAATTGACCAATTTAAATAGGTCTGGTCCATGTTATAGAGGGAAACATCATTGGAAGTGATCTAAAGTTGAGAATTGAAAGCATGAAAAGATTATCGCGATCCAAAATGTCAATAAAACCTCTGAATATAATAAATCTGACTAGATAAGGAATCCTAAATAAGGTTCAAAGAGTTCAATTACATCTTCACTAAATTAATAGCAGACGAACTTTAAAACAACCTATCTATGCAAATATATCAACACAACCCAAATCATTGTTTATGCGTAGGCGTGGGTGTGGTTCCATATGGTTCTGGTTCCCAGGGAACCGAACCGAAAACCAATGGTTCTTTTTGTAAGAGAAAAACTGAACCTTCGGCTCCTTTGGTTTTGGTTCTGGTTCCAATTTTCTAAACTAAAATTTTCAAATTTAAGCGATTAAGCGATGATGAATTCCAACTGGTAAGAGTCGTAAGACGGTAATATCATCGACATTGATCAAGATAAGAATACAACAGTCATCTTTTTCCTTGACATGTTCACTCCCTTCTAGACAGTAACGTATCTCCTCATCCGCGTGTATGTGTTCCATGTAAAAATTCTTCAATTTCTGCTCGTAGTTCTCCACATTTTTACGGAACAGTCGAACAAGTCTAGCAAATCCTTGAAAACAAGATAACAACTAATTTTGAGATGGAGATTGAAGATTTCTTATTTTTTGATTCTTGAAGAACTACAGGTTGAAGGCTTGACGGCTGAAGGCTTGAAGTTGAATGATGACAGAACCACTAAAAGAAAATTAATTTTAGATCTACGATTTTTTGTTTATTACTTCTTTTGCTTATAGTTATTGTAATGTTGAAGAGCCAATAGTTGTTGGGTAATTGATAATTAATAATGGACCGGATAACGTGTATTAAGATTAAGAGTTGATGATTTCTTTTTTAATTTATATTTTTTTTAAAAAAAAAAATCATGTTTTGCTCTATCAGTTTTGGTTCTTGGTTCTGATTCTGAACCTAGAACTGGAACCAGAATCAAAACCGAATAGTTCTTGATTTTTAGAACCAGAACCATTTAAAATTTTGAAACAACCGAACCAAACCGAATCGTTGGTTCTTTTGCCCAGGCCTAATTGTCCAAGGAGTAAGTCTTCACCAACTTCCGTGTTTTAAGCAGGGTCGACCTAGCATACTGCATATCTAATGTTTTGGAACACAAATTGCCTCTATCACTTCCTGAAAATTTTTCTAGCAAATTGGAGAAACCTAAAGGCATACATTTCTCAAACAATTTTCACGTAATAATTTCAAAGAATTAAACAACAGAAGATACATATTCAATTAATGTCACATTGTTTATCCAAAGCAGCGAACGATTCTTAGAATTCCACAAGATATATTACTAGTGAGATTTAAAGAAGGCTACCCACCACATACTGTTAAAAGGAAATTGCAGTTCACGTTCTAATTCCACGAGTTCCACTAGTCCATGCATTTTTATAACATCGAACCAAACTTTTACAGCTATGAAAAAGAAACAGAATCGCTGACCAGCAGCCTACTTTTTACCAATAAATGAAATCTGCCTAAATTAAGCAACATATTCTGCCTAAGTTGTCCTTTTCCAAATTTATCATCAATTGGTTCAACCTCCACTTGTTTGGAAAAACATTCTTATTTCTTATCTTATCTATTTCTGGTGTGGTGGTCACGCATCAATCTAGAATCTAAACATACTTATTTCTAAAATGAAACCAAAATCAATCTTTTAATTGTGCCAAGATGTTGCCAATGATTCTAATTTTTTGAAATAAATAATTCAAGAACTTTAACAGAAATTCGTATAAAGTTGTATAGCTATGTGTGAGTATAAGTTGGACTCCACTCATCTCATGCAAGATCTGATCTTGCAATAGGGGAGACAAATTTGTACATACTTTGAAGTTCACAATGTTTCAATTTCCTCTGAATTTGGATCAAGCATGTCATACCTTAGCTCAGAAAAAGCCAAGGTTGAGCTTTACTTCGCAATTTATTGAAACTTCAGAACATTGCAAGTGACTTCTAGTTTGTTTATTTATTTATTAGCTTAACAAGCTCCACGGGCAGCTATAGATGATCAAACTGTGTGCTCAAATACTGTATAAAACTGCAGTTCGCCACTGTCAAGTTAGCATGAACTGGAAAGACGGCTGAAATGTAATCATCAAAGACTCCCACACCACATTTTACCAAAAAAGAGTGTCTATATATTTTTATCTTAAAATGCTCCTCAAATCGCATTGCAAGCATCACCTACGATTCCATTCAACAACAGATGGAAATTTTTGTAGGATTTGATCCCTGTATTTTTAAATCTCAGAAAACAGAAGCAGCACAAACCTTAAATACGAGAAATATATTTAGAAATTGAAAACAAATGCTAGACTAACGCATTGCCAATGTTAAATCATTGCAAACACGCCAGCGCAGTGAAACAAACCAAAAAATCATACCATTTTCCAACTCCTATAGAAACACCCAAAAAAACCAATAAATTCATTCTTCATTGGTACTTCTAACTAAATAAAGATGATTTACATCTAACTTACCAGTAAAAGGTTTGCGCTTGACGGAAGGGTCGAGCTGATTACACCAGCGAAGTCGGCACGACTTTCCAGACCTACCCGGGATTCCCCTTGCGATCATGCTCCAATTCCTCGCCCCAAACTTAGTCACCAGTCGACTTAAAATATCATCCTCCTCCGGAGACCACGGCCCACGAACCCTTCCCATTCCTCCGCCAACAGTACTCTCCCGCTCTTCTCCTCCGTCATCCACCGATGCTACATCAACATCAACATCAACAGCAACACCATGCCCCGCCGGGTCGATTAGTTGTTCCAACTCGTTCGGCTGCTGCTCCACCTCCCCTCCCATTTCCTTCTTTTTTATTTTTTATTTTTTATTTCCCTGGTTTGAGAATATGGCAACCGGTGCTAACAGCGTTATAACTGCCCAAGGCATTGAAAGTTGAAACAGCGGTATTTGATTTGGTATATTACAGCATGGTCCCACAAATTTAAAAAAGACAGCACCTAAAGCCACTAAATTTAACTTTTCATAGCATATGGGTCTTCAGACTTCAATCGTCTGATGCACATCAATCTTTAAGCTACACTTTTAAGTAATCTCCAATGCTCCTGCTCATAGGGATGGTAACGGGACGATGAATCTTCGAATTCGATGGGTACCTAACTTGAACGAGTGAAGAATCTCCGACAAAGGTGCGGATGTGACGGGAACGGAAATGAAAAAGTATCTCCGAATCAGGAATGGCAAGGACAGGGATGAAGGTCATTTCCCCAAACCTGTCCCAAAGTAGTCTCCGATTAACAAATCCAACTAAAAGTCCAAAAAAATTAAAACGTCCTAAGCCTAAAGATAAAAAAATATTACACTCAATTTTTTATCTCAAAAGTCAAATATTTCATAACAAACCAAACACTACATTTCATTTGAGACTTTAATTATATTCTCAAATTCTCTTGACTCAATGACTCTTCATCTCTCATATTCTTTGACTCTGTATCAGTCCGCTACTGGTCACCGACATTCAACAACCAATTACCACCAGTTCATCACCGTCCCCATACACATAAAAAGTATTTGCATTATATTTGATTAAGTTAATATGCTATTTAATATGACTTACCATTTCCTCGCAGATACTATTTAAGATATTAGGTATACGGTTAATCATGAATCATTTTGAAGAAAAGTTGGAAATCATGGCACATCTTTTTGCTTTTGCAATTGTAGTTGGTATACACTTTTTAGGTAATTATAGAAGTTTGTGTCGGTTGGATCTGGAACCTTAGACCACAAATACAATCCCATGAGACATGATTGCAAACTTGGTATGTTTTGAGTCCAAATGATCTCAGTAATGATCTTATGATATAAAACTTAGAATATGTTCTGAAATATGAGCATTTGTCACATATTACAAGGAATTCAAATCCACTTTTCTTAAATATTTGGACTTCATTCTATTCAACAGACATAAACTCTCTCTTTTATGAATCGTATATTTTAGGATTAGATGACATGAAATTAAGATATGAATAATAGAAAAGAACTATAGGTGCATTTTGTATACTTCAATTTCTTTTATTTTGTATATATGCTTATATACACCGGAGATGATCTTAGTTATTTGGGGAGTATGCTACTTTTATTTTAGCTGACTAAAAATATGAAAGAGAAGAATATAAATTATTAAATTACAAGATTAGATTCTTTAACAAGAATTAACTTGGACTAATTTGATTTTTGTTGTTACTTGTTAAACATAGTTGGAGATACATCGATAAAATATTTTAATATCTCCCCACAAGTATTGATTAATTGCTTGAGCATATTTTAGTTTAATTCGATTAATTTTATTATATATTTAGTATGGCAATGTTCTTGACTCGTTATGCTCTTATCTAAATATAGTATCTAAATCAAAATAATTTAAGAATTAAAAAAAATACAAAAATAACAAATGGAAATGTAAATGGGATTTTGGACATTCCCGCTCCGTCCCCTCCTCGCCCCGAACCCGCCTCGTTGCAACCCCTACATGCTCACACCGTCACACGGTGAAGATTTACTTAGTTGGCAAGAGAGAGCAAATAGATTATGAGAGGCTACTACAGTTTATCCATAGTTGCTCACCAAAATATAAATAAATGGTTACACTTACTCAAATATACACTTATTTACCAACTGGACAATGATTTTCACTTAGCGAAGGAAAAAAGAAGTTGAATGTAAATCATATTCATATCATCTAAAAAATTTATTTTCTCAATTACAAAAATCATGAATTGCAAAACGTTTTCTCAATTCTCACTGCTCAAAACCCAAAATCTCCTATGAAGTCAGACAGATTGAAATTTTCATCCCTAAGTCACATCTTCAAACTAATTAATTCAACAGTCAATCCCAGATTTTTGTATCTATATCCAAGAAGTTCTATATCTACACCCCAATTAATTAATTTTTTTAATTATTCACAATTCATCCTAAATTAGTGCAAATTCTAGGTCTTTCTCCTTAATCAATTCAAAATAAATTTGGCTACAAAACATAGAAAGATTATTATTATTTTTTTTTTCGATCGATAAATGTAAATATGTATTGATCAAAAGTATTTTTACAAATATGCCGGGCATACCCATGTCAACAAATAGACATTACATAGACAATGATCTAAAGACCCAGAGTTAGAGTCTCAAAATGAATCAAAACACGAGAATACAATGAAAACATTAGAGACCTAAGAGGTACAGAAATCAAAGGAAATGTAGTTTAGGATGAAGCTCATTTTGCAGACAGTGGAGGATGGACCATAAAAGGAAACTTCGTACAACTTTTTTTATGGATTCTTCAATTTTATATTATGCAAGTAAAAGACATGTCATAAGTTTGTCGAAATGGGCTAATTTTGTGCACAGCGAAAACATGACTGTTAGTTCATTTTATGGAAAAGGACATGTCATTAGTTTCTCGAGATGGGCTAATTTTGTGCACAGCGAAAAATTTGGCTAATTTTTCGCTACAGAGCCATTTTTGTTGTCCATAGTTCACTTAAAACTTGTTTAGTAAAGGTAAAAAATTTATCACAATTTTTCAATCTCAATCTCAACCATCAATTTTTAATCAAGCCCATAAATTTTGACTTTTTAAATATTTATAAACCACATATCAATCAAAAAACAAAAAACAAACCACAAAAATCAAAATTTTCCTCATTACCAAACATGCCCTTAAAAGCATGTGTAAGACATTAAAAATAGAGAATTCCATCCAATACCAAAAAAAAAAAAAGTGCACATAAGAAGAATTTTATTCAGACATATATATATATATATATATATATATATATATATATATATATATAAGCATCTAAGCCACTCATCGGTAATGGGTTTTTTTTGGTTTATAAATTCAACAATTTCCAATACAACTTTTTAACCACACATCTTTTCTCTCTCTGATTTTTAACCCTCAAAAGTCCTTGAGATACGTGCTGCACAGTAAATAAACCAATTTTTTTTTTCCTTAATTCCGCCGCCGAACACAGGCTAAATGTGTATATGCGTTAATATTAACATAATACTAATTTTGCTATGTACATTAGATGCTTATATTAATTTTCATTGGAGAAGTTCTACGGATGGCTATAACATTATTCCTTTTTGCAAATTAGGTTGTGTTCGGCTAGCATATTAAAATGGCAATGATTGCATTTTATAATTTACATAATTTTTTAAACTACTTTTTAATCACACACATTTTCTCTTTTCAATTTTTAATCACACATCTTACCTAAAAAATTCAAATAAATCAAAATTATAAATTCAATTCACTTTTCTTAGCCGTCGAATACAGCCTAATAGTAGGCAAAAGTACATATTTAAAGTAGAATTTTATTCATCATACCATTAAGGGGAATAAGATACAATGGAGAGTGTCAACAACCACCTACAAACTACACCTATAAAAAGACCAAGAGGTCCAAGACCAACCTACAAACTTGAAACTACAATACATATATTTTTCTCTACGACTCTCAAACAACAATCATACCCAGAGCCTGTTTGGTAATATGAAAAATTTTGATTTTTGTGAATTTTTTATATTTTTTTTATAGATGTCATGTGTAGTTAAAAGGTCAAAATTTGTGAACTTGACCAAGAATGAATGGTTGGATTGACTTTGAAAAGTTGTGGCGACACTTTTATCTTGACCAAACAAACTCCTAATATCAGTAACCAATTTTATTAAATACAAGAATGCATATTACACATTGCAAACAACAAGGAGTGCCAATCCTCACCTGACATATTGCACACTGCAAATTACAAGGAGCAGTCACCAATACCCACCTGATATCTCTTCATCAATTTGATCATCCTAAGCTCCATCATCTCTATATATTTGACCTGCGAAGTAGTATCTACATCCATTAAGATTTTGATAGCTATCTGACCACAATGCCAAAAACCTTGTTCAGGGTGAAGAGCTTTCCATGATGATTAGAAGAATTTGGTTCATCCTAAAATTAGGTTTCAATTGAGATTCTATATTTTTTTTTTTTCCTCTTCTCTGATTCAATGGAGGGAAATTTTATGAAAAGGCTTTGGTCAAAAGCTTTTATCCTTGTAAAAAAAATTATAATATTCTTGTTATCTTGTTAAATTTTCAACTGTATCTAACAATGTAAAAAAGACACAAAAATCCTCAAGAAACCAATGGCTATATTAGAAAAATCTCACAAAATGCTCCAATAAAAAATCATTAGCTATTGTAATAAACTAACTTTTATTATTCATAAATTTCTCTATGTAAAGTTTTGCCAATTCGTTGCAAAATTATTCATCATCTCATCAAATGTCAAGAATTGAAAGTCACAAAACCATAGGTTTCATGCATTTGATATTGGTAAGACATTTTTTTTCTACAATTGATCTTATTTTCCTTTGATTTGATTTGTTTAATTAAAATGTGTTGGAACTTTGTATGTTAAATTGGTTTTGACCAATTTATGTAATTATTTAAGTGGAATAATTAGTTGATGAGTGGGAAATTAAGTCACTTAAAATTGTGACAATATTGAAAAATTATTTAGAATATTATAAAATATTCTAGAATTAATTTAAATGAAAATATGTATTTTTTCATATGAAAGATTATGACTTTTAAATTTTTTATTTTTCAATAGTTGTGTCTCTTTATTTTAGAGACAAATTTTAAAGGATGTGTGTCTTTTATAAATAGACCATATATGCTTGGATTTATCATTCAATTCATTTTTCATTTATTGCATTATCATATTGATGCATATTCACTTCAAAATATTGTACATTTATTTGAGTCGAGTTTCATGTGAAGAGAGTTCAAAGTATAAGTAAGGTTCGTTAGTCTATGTAATTTAGAGTGCTTCTATTGTGGGACGTGGTCGTTATATCTTAGGAGACGAATGTCAGAAAATCGTTAACACTTGTGCGAAACATTATCGTCTTAAGGACAAATAGTCCAACTCTTGCCTTGACCAAATTCATATTTATGCATTTTTGGTTTTCTATTTCATATATTCGATTTTGGTAAGTTGAAATTATGTTCAATTTATGTACGTAAAATGTATGTTATTAGAATATAATTATACATTTTTTAATTTTTACCAACAAAATGTAATTATTTGTTCTGCTTGTTCTGGGATGGAGTTTTTAGTTTCAACTTAATCAATTGCGAAAATCTCGATTTGGATACCAAGAATTATGGTTTTGCGCATGATGGCAGTTAACAGAATGCATAGTTGTTTAACCAACCTAATGTAAAGTTGATTAACCGACTTTGTAGTCTACTAACCAAGTCAGTTAACCAACCTAATGTATAAAGTTGGTTAACCTACTTGTTTAATTCTTCAAATTCATTTTCTTTTAACAAATTTTAGTATTATCACATAACATTTTTCAATTTTTTGTGACAATGTAGCTATGGATGATACTACATCAGTTCCTATTTGAAATTTATGGTGAGTTCGTGAAGAATGATCAAGGTAAATAAGTATGGAAATGGAGGGAGAGTAATGAAGAAGCTACAAAGTAATTTTTTGTCGAAAAATGGAACATGTACAGAATTGTATCGCGATGTACAAGAGCGCCTTTGTAGCGACCAAGAAATTTTTTACGGATTAAATAATTATTTTAAAATTATGAAAAACGTGCAACTGAGATCTCACCCATTTTTAATTTGAAGTCATGACGTATTCGTCTAACCAAGTCGAGAAATGTCAAGTCCATTCGATTTTAATTATAATCCAAATTTCTAAAATTTTATTATTTTATTTATTTATTTAAATTATTCTTTTCAAAATCGTTTTAAATTCCAAATTACGTCAAGCTCATTTTATCAGATTCATTTTTTTCGACTCAGTTGAATTCACGCGTATTATTTTCTCGAATTCCGTTTCTCGCTTGTCAAGATTTCCAAAATACCCTAATATAATCTAAACTTCCACCAACTATACCAAATCCCATTACACCATCAAATCCTCTTACACTACATCAACTCATTCCTCACCAACCCACTCTTCACATCATCAGACTTCCACTCTCTGCACAAATCAACTATGATTTCTAGCAAACTACAGCTTCATACTCTGTTCCCAGCAACACCATTCACGACCAATTGGAGCTCAGTAACCATTTGAATCATCATCATCACCTCGAACAACCACTGCCAGTACCGGAGCCAACTGCAAATCACTCGATGAGCACCATCACCAAATCACAACTCCATCACCGCCAACACTGCCACAAAACACTCCACCACCACCACCACACGCAGGCACCAACCACACAAAATGCACTAAATCCACAACCTAAACCCAAAGAAAACTCAAGAATAGACAAGGCCACAACCACCATCACCCACTGTGCGCCACCAATACACCACCCGGCCAAGACCGAATCACCACCACCACCAAACGGCAGCCACCATCAACTGCCGCCACCCAAGGCTGCCACAACACCAATCGAGCTACTACCCATTTCATATTTCCCCATTTTTGAGCTCCGATCTCAACTCAAATCAAAACCCAAAAAGAAGAACCCATAACCTACCTCAACCGCCGGTTCTTCGCCGAAAAACTTAGGTCCAAAGCCTCATTGATGTGATCCGGGATAGGAGCTCAAAGGAGAAATCAAGTCACGGACGACGCAACAACATTCGACATAGGAAAATGAACAATTTCCATGTTGGAAGCTAGTCGAGACGACGAGTGGATCAACCTCATTCAATGCGTCGAAGAAAAGTGTGAAATTTCAATGTTACGGCCATAACATACAAATCCTCACGGCCGTAACCCACCTGCTGCTGAAATCTGAATTTTCGAAGAATTGGACTTACGGCCGTAAGAAGCTTTTGTCACGGCCGTAAGTAAGCCTCGGGTTAAAAGAACGAGAATTTCAAGTTATGGATTACGGCCGTAGAAATAGTCTCACGGCCGTAATGGGGAAACAGAAAGGGTCTTACGGCCGTAAGAAAATCAGTCACGGCCGTAAAATCGAATACGCGTGAATTTTAGGGTTTTATTTATTTCCTTATTTTTAGGTAGTTGTTTCCTTGTTTAATTAGAACTCTTAACCTAGATTTTGACCCTATTTATGGGGATGTAATTTTCATTATTCATTAGCCTTTTACACACAACTTTGATATTATAATTGAGAGACTATTTTGCTTTCACAATCTTATTCTTCATTGAATAAAATCCGAACTTGCGAGTTATTCTTGTTTGTTCAAATCTCAGTGAGAATTATTATTGCTTGTGATCAAGAGGTCAATATATCCCAGTGATTGTATTGGTTGTTTGATTCAATTAATTTTAATTGGATCCATAAATCGTGGTTCTTGGCGTTCTTGGGTCGATTTCAATATTTTGTGGGTTGCGTAGCTACAATTGCTACGTGGTTTGCTTCATCTGGTATCAGAGCTTAGGCTCCAAAAATCAAGGTTATATCTTTATTTTGTTTTCTATCAAGTTTGATTTTTTATGTTTATCATCGAGTCCCATAAAAATCATCCATATCTTGTTGAGTGTTTTGTTTTTCAGTTTTTTGCGTTCATCTTGTTATTGAGTTTGTTGAGTCTTTAATCCAGAAAATCGTTCCAAAAAAATTTCAAAAGTGTTTGTTTTGCTTAATTCTTATTCGAATTAAGTTCCGTTTGTTTTGTCGTGTTCGTTGTCGAATTTTCGGATTTATAAAAAAAAAAAAAAGATTATTTTTTTTTTGTTTATTTTATTTATTCCGAAAATTCACCCAAAATTCCAAAAAAAAAAAAAAATTATTTCCATTCAAGAACCACTTTCTTGAATTTCTTTAACATTCTTGATATTTTTTTTCCTTTTCGAGTCAACATTAAATTCCTTCTTGATATTTTTCAATATCTGGACCATCTTATTTTGAGTCTCTAAAATTTTTGAAAGCTACATCATAAGGGATGGATTATGATCCGGATTCGTTGTTCCAAACTAGATGTTATGTGGGACAAAATGTGTGCAGTTTGGCAATTGATAGAGAGTGCTTCACTAATTTTGCTAATATCAACATGGTTGAAAAATTGGGATTATCTCTAATACCGCACAATAGACCTTATTGTGTGACGTGGATGAGGGAATTTGGAGAGTTCCATGTAACCAAGCAAGTGCTAGTGACTATCACCCGTGGAAAATATATTGATGACGTATTTTGTGATGTAGTGCCTTTAAAGTCTTGTCATATTTTATTGGGAAAATCGTGGAGTCGTATGAGGGAAGCAATATATTATAAGATTATGCACATATACAGGATTCTTACGAGATGGAAAACATTCACACTGTATGGATTGACACTCGAGGAAACACTAGACGATCCGAGGAAGGTAAAAAAAGAGAGTGAGAGGAAAGTTGTAGTGAGATTGCAAGAGGATCCACGAGATAGGGATGTTGAGAAGGAGGGAAAGCTGAAACTAGAAAAGGTTGATCAAATTCCAAATTTTGAAGTAGAAGATGAAGAATTGGGTAGTAAGGAGGTGAATGAACAAGGAAATAAAATTGTGGAAGAGGTGATTGAGGATGAAGGTGTGGTTGAAAATAAAAATGTGGAAAAGGTAGTTGAGACTAAAAATGTAGAAGAAGTTGAAACTAGAAATTTAGAAGAGATAGTTGAACTTGAAAATGTGGAGTTAGAAGAGGTGGATGAGTATGAGAGAAAAGAAATAGAAGAGATTGAGCAAGAAGTTGCAACAAAGGGAGGAGGTGAAGAGAAGGACCTCGTTGTTAGGGAAGAGGATTTGGAGATGATATACCATGAGTACAATGATCCATATCTTGTACTTTGTGAAACTAACATTTCCCACCCTATTTTGCTTAAATCTTTCTTGCAGGTTGAATTTACTTGGAGGTTTGAGTCACACCACATTTGGCCAAGGAAGTTCTTATTTCGACTCGTCCTTCCAATCCAAGTATTCGACTATTGGTTGATCCTATGTAATGGAGGCAAAAATTTTCCTTTTGATCCAGGCGGTGCGCTGAAACACCATGAACCAAGCTATGATTCGGGACGAATCATCTTGAAGAAGGGGAGAATGATGTGATCCGGGATAGGAGCTCAAAGGAGAAGTCAAGTCACGGACGATGCAACAACATTCGACATAGGAAAATGAACAATTTCCATGTTGGAAGCTAGTCGAGACGACGAGTGGATCAACCTCATTCAATGCGTCGAAGAAAAGTGTGAAATTTCAATGTTACGGCCGTAACATACAAATCCTCACGGCCCTAACCCACCTGCTGCTGAAATCTGAATTTTCGAAGAATTGGACTTACGGCCGTAAGAAGCTTTTGTCACGGCCGTAAGTAAGCCTCGGGTTAAAAGAACGAGAATTTCAAGTTATGGATTACGGCCGTAAAAATAGTCTCACGGCCGTAATGGGGAAACAGAAAGGGTCTTACGGCCGTAAGAAAATCAGTCATGGCCGTAAAATCGAATACGCGTGAATTTTAGGGTTTTATTTATTTCCTTGTTTTTAGGTAGTTGTTTCCTTGTTTAATTAGAACTCTTAACCTAGATTTTGACCCTATTTATGGGGGTGTAATTTTCATTATTCATTAGACTTTTACACACAACTTTGATATTATAATTGAGAGACTATTTTGCTTTCACAATCTTATTCTTCATTGAATAAAATCCGAACTTGCGAGTTATTCTTGTTTGTTCAAATCTCGGTGAGAATTATTATTGCTTGTGATCAAGAGGTCAATATATCCCAGTGATTGTATTGGTTGTTTGATTCAATTAATTTTAATTGGATCCATAAATCGTGGTTCTTGGCGTTCTTGGGTCGATTTCAATATTTTGTGGGTTGCGTAGCTAAAATTGCTACGTGGTTTGCATCATTCATGTTATCTCGGATTCACACCCCAAACTCGCACCAAATCTCTCAAATCTGACCCCCCCTTCCTGCCCGACGCTCGCCGCCACGCTGTGACGGCGTTTCGCCAGCGAATCACCGGCTGAAGGCCGGTTTGCGATGGGAGAATTCCGGTCGCACTTCCTCTCTTTCTCTGCTCCGATTGTGAATTGGGAAGGAGAGAGAGAATTTTGTTTTTAATAATTTTGATTTTTGAAATTTGCATCTTAGTCCCCAAGTTTTTAAAGTTAATTAAATCAGTCCTTATAGTTTTAAAACTAATCATTTCAGCCCCTTAAGTTTTTAAATGATTTTAATCAGTCCCTTCATTTTAAAAATCAATTATTTCAATCCCTACAGTTTAATATCCGTTTTGAACTTCAACCCAAGTTTTGAAAAGTTCCATTTTAGTCCCCAAAGTTTCAAATGTTTCATTTCGGCCCATGAGTTCAAATATTTTAAAACTCTATCCTTTAAATTAAAAATCTGATTATTTCAGCCTGAATATTTTAATAGCATTTTATTCGAGTCCTGAAAGTTTCAAAAAATTCCATTTTAGTCCCCAAAGTTTAAAAGTATTCATTTTAGTCCCCCAACTTTCAAATCATCAATTTCAGTCCCTAAATTTTAATTTATCATTTTTAAACCATAAATTCCAAATGGTTAATTTAACTTATTTTTCTATTTGGCTAGACGAGGCGTACGGAGATTTAAATGATTTAAGTCATTCCCGATCGATTTTTGCACTAGTTGAATTTAAGGTAGACTCGTCCCTATTAATTGATTTAAATTATGATTGCATGTGAATGTGTATATTATGTGACTTATGTTGTAAAGCCCCTGAAATTCCGGTATTTTACTTTGATATATATGAAATAATAATACGTCTTTATTGGGTGAAATATTATCGTTAATTTTGAAAAGGATACCCAATTAGTTATTTTATATTGTGTTAACAAAAGTTTATGGACTATAGTTCCATGAATGAAAGTTAGATGAAATAAGGAAGTTTTAAATGCCCCAATATGGTAAATTAGGGGCTAGTGGAGAAAGTTTGGAAAACTAGTTAATTACGGTTTTACCACTTCATCATGCAATCTTTGTCGTAGTCGTACGAGTTTATTATTGATTTGAAGTCATTGCATGCTATACCATCGCGTAGCTCGTAGTGTGACGTTTAAATCGATGTTTTGTATGTGTGATTCCGAGCTCGAATGTGCCGGGAATATCGAGCCTAAGTAGGGTAGTTGTAATATGAAAATTTATCAAAACCCTAAAAAAATTTCTAAGTGTAAATAGGATGGTCGAGCAGCCATGTTTACAAGGATCGTACGAGCTAAATATTAAGCAGATGCTTTTGCATGCGTGATCTTTAAAAAATTTGTAATACGATCTTTCCAATAATATAAAGTTTGTTGAATTTGGAGGTCATCTCGACCCTCAAATTTTAAGTCAAAATGGGCTCGATGAAGTACAAAAATTGAGGATATATTATTATTTTAATCATAGTGGAGACACTTGAAAACTCCACTAGTGGGTCTTAAGGGATTGTTTGGCATGACTATTTATTCCTGTTTAAAATAGTGGAATTATCAGAATGCATTTTAAAAATATTCAACTGATTTATAACTGTAAATTATTCGAAAAACACTTATAAATTAAAAGCTTGGAAATCTAAAGAAACCAAACAGGTCCTTAACTTCAATTCTATAAATAGGGACACTTAGTTGCATTTTTCCACCAGAATTTCTGCTGAAAGCTTAAGGTAAGAAGAGAAACTTCATACTTTCATCTCTATTTCATGATTTAACAAGTAAGAATGATGATTTCTTGTTTCAAATTTAAATTCATCACTCTCACTTGTTAAACATAAGAAAAAAAAAAAGCAAGTTTTAAACCAGAAAACAATGGCAGATTTCGGAATTTCACTGTTTCTGGTAAAACGAATGCTATCAGTAGCGTTCGTTCTTCACTGTCGGATGCTACTAACAGCCTCCTGAACAGAGCAGTCTCTTGTTTTTAAAGAAAAATTTAAATCTGTCATATTCTGAGCAACAATCTGATGAAAAACCTGTTTATGCAGCAATATAATTCATATATATTCATTCTTATAAGTTCCTAACTACCAAATAACATGTAAATGCAGGAACAATTTCTAAATATTCATCCAAAAAGCAGTGAGTAAAGCAATATGTGTTTTCTTTGTGATTTTTGTTGTTCTAAATCATTTATATCTGTTTTTAGTATTTAGATCAAGTTTCTTTTATATATTATCAAAGATGTTTGCTGATTATGATGAGAATATATGAAAAAAATGTAAAGCTTTGGCTTAAAAATCTTAGAAATGGTGAAATAAGATCTACCTACATTCTATGTTCTTGGTTTTGTATGTCCAAGTACTATAAATGACTTTTTAGGTTGAATCTTTTAGAAATAAGAATCTGGGTTTTTCCTTAAGGTTGAAATTTAAGTTTAATTGAGATTTGAGTAACCTAAATTCATGATCCAAACTTGATCATATATGCATGTCTCAAAAGTTGATTTCTAATAATAAGGATAATTATGCAGACATGTTGTGACGACCCGAATTCTCGACCATTCGAGTGCCACTAAAAGTGACTCATATCATATTATCGAGACTTAAATAGAAATGTAAAATTATTCAAAAGAATAATTAGAATCCCATAATTTTATTTGTGAATAAAATAGAACATAATTTTCTTACATAAAGTTCAACATAATTATCTCATCAATCTTAACCACTTTTGCCACTTCCATGTTGACCGCCTCGAACCTTCAATTATCTGAAAATGGTAAATATCGTGGAGTGAGATTTATAAAATCTCAGTAAGTATACCAAGCATAAATTTTCTTTTGAAAGCATATGGATCATTTTCATCATAACATAAGATAGGATCGAAATACTCATAAACATAGGGAGACACAAGAATTTTACCGAACTTAAATGGCAAGAATTCTTATGTGTAGCGCTACTAAACTCCGGTCCCCTTAGCATAATCATAAACATATCATATGGAACCCATAACAATCTTGTGAGATTGATTTCATAGCAATGATCCAAACATTTTCATAAAAACATAAGATATACTTACTTTTCATAAAAACATAAGGTGTATTTACCTTTCATAAAAACATACTTACTTTTCATAAAAACATAAGGTGTATTTACCTTTCATAAAAACATACTTACTTTTCATAAAAACATAAGATATACTTACTTGTCATAAAAACATACTTACTTTTCATAAAAACATAAGATATACTTACTTGTCATAAAAACATACTTACTTTTCATAAAAACATAAGGTGTATTTACCTTTCATAAAAACATACTTACTTTTCATAAAAACATAAGATATACTTACTTGTCATAAAAACATACTTACTTTTCATAAAAACATAAGGTGTATTTACCTTTCATAAAAACATACTTACTTTTCATAAAAACATAAGATATACTTACTTGTCATAAAAACATACTTACTTTTCATAAAAACATAAGATATACTTACTTTTCATAAAAACATAAGGTGTATTTACCTTTCATAAAAACATACTTACTTTTCATAAAAACATAAGGTGTATTTACCTTTCATAAAAACATACTTACTTTTCATAAAAACATAAGATATACTTACTTGTCATAAAAACATACTTACTTTTCATAAAAACATAAGATATACTTACTTGTCATAAAAACATACTTACTTTTCATAAAAACATAAGGTGTATTTACCTTTCATAAAAACATACTTACTTTTCATAAAAACATAAGATATACTTAATTGTCATAAAAACATACTTACTTTTCATAAAAACATAAGGTGTATTTACCTTTCATAAAAACATACTTACTTTTCATAAAAACATAAGATATACTTACTTGTCATAAAAACATACTTACTTTTCATAAAAACATAAGATATACTTACCTTTTAAAAGATTAAAATGAAGTGTAGTAGTAAATGGACCAAAACTTTCTTGACCACCTTGAATTTCTCTTACTTGTGGATTTTGTCAAGAGATTGGAAATAAGTGTATATGTGTAGAGTTGTGTGTAAAAGAGATGGGTTTAAATAGATGTATAAAGTTGGCATATTGTAAACATAATCATTCAATTCTATTAATTTTAACACATCCTTTTCTTAAAGTAAAGCACCATTCATATACTTTTCCATATTTATACAAATATTATGCTCTTCATGATTACATATAATGGAGTCTTATCAACCATTCATATACTTTTCCATATTTATACAAATATTATGCTCTTCATGATTACATATAATGGAGTCTTATCAACCATTCATATACTTTTCCATATTTATACAAATATTATGCTCTTCATGATTACATATAATGGAATCTTATCAACCATTCATATACTTTTCCATATTTATACAAATATTATGCTCTTCATGATTACATATAATGGAGTCTATAATTCATTCATATACTTTTCCATATTTATACAAATATTATGCTCTTCATGATTACATATAATGGAGTATATAATTCATTCATATACTTTTCCATATTTATACAAATATTATGCTCTTCATGATTACATATAATGGAGTATATAATTCATTCATATACTTTTCCATATTTATTAAATTAAGATTCTCATAATTATTATATATAATGGAACCTCTCATGCTTGCATATATTTTCTTAATTTCAATAATAAAAATAATTTTTGTATAAATAAATATTGGGATAACATTGAATTAAGTACTTGGACTTAATATACTTTAAATCAAGAGAATGGAGATATTTTTAGAAATTCGGAATTTAATTTAAAATCGAACGATCTCGATTATTTCTTGACTTGGCTATACGAATACGTCGTGGCGTTAACTTAATAAAAATGGGTGAAATAGTAGCGACACGATTTTCTATTAAAATAATTATTAATCGCGTAAAAATTATTGGTCGCTACACATGTAAATTAAAGTACAATAAGTTTATGACTTAAGAAGTGGCTTAGACTTTATAAATTTACCAGAATTTCAGATTTTGGGTCAGTTGAAAATGTCTCTGTACAGTGCTATTGATAGCCTCATGCAGCTAGTTGTTTAGTATAGTATCATGCTATTGACAGCCTCCTGCAGTTATCAGTTTTACTTGGATTGAGTATAACATTAGAAAGTGTATCTTAATGTTGTTTCAGATTCTTGAATAATGTTCCTTTAGTAGTAAAGTATCTTCAGATTTTAAATATGCTCAATTAAGGATGCTTTGATGCATTTCAAATTTCTATAATGATTTATAAGCTTCTTAGTTCAACTGCATGCCTATGTACATGACTTAAAGTAGATTTCAGATTTTAATCACTGCAGTCTATGAGTTACTATAGTTTTATGAAGGTAAAGATCAAGTTATTCTTGAGCATATGAGAATTTATTTGGCACACATAGTTGCTACTATTTTTATTATGTTAAATTGAAGGAACTATACTTGCATGTACTATATTGAATAAGATTATACATTTTACGAGAAAGAAGTTAAACATGCAGTTCCTTTTTATACATCTTGGATGTATGGCATTCAATAGTGATGCAACATTATGCACTTAAGTCTACAAAGAATATTTAAACATGTGCTGATGTGTTCCGGACCCTCGATAATCGGAGTCATAGCAGGCTTGACGGAAAAAGTTAAATATTCAAGCAAAATAAAAGTGCAATACAGTCAACCATGTCGGAATCAGATGCATAATATGTGTTTTCGAGTAGAAATGGGCCAATAAGCAAAACTCATGGGCTAAAGCCCTTGAGCCGACTGATTTTATGGCCAAATTCCATCATTTGGGGCTTCAAAACAGCAAGTCAATTATGCAGACGGAAATTAGGGTTTTTGCGTATTTTTAGGTTAAATTTTGTTTTTAATTATTTGTTTGCCTATTTTAGAATTTTAGTCTAATTAGAATTCTATTTTGAGTTAATTAGCGGCTAGGTTATTTTACTTATTTATATTCCTTTCTATTCATTGTAATTAAGACTTGAGACTTGATTTTGATATAAATAGTTTTTATTGAGGATTCAATAAAAGTTATAGGTGGATTCCTATGTTTTTCGAACTTATCAAAAATATTTCTTGTGGCGTTCAAATACCGAACTTATCAAATATCTCTTGAGAATATTTGTGGCGTTCAAAACCAGAGATTCATCAAGGAGATTGGGCAAATCCTTGTGGCGTTTCGAAAGTCGTGGTTCTTTATTCCGCATCGTCGAGCCATCGCGTCGTGAATATCGGGTCATGATTCATCCGTCCAACCACAACCTGAGTTCGGAACTTTCCGGCGTTTCTTCCGCGCTTCGAACCTCATCATCTGGTATCAGAGCTGGACTCTGAATTCAGGTTTTTCTATCCAGTTTGATTTTTATGTTTATCATCGAGTCCCATAAAAATCATCCATATCTTGTTGAGTGTTTTGTTTTCAGTTTTTTTTGCGTTCTTCTTGTTCTTGAGTTTTTTGAGTCTTTAATCTAGAAAATTGTTCCAACAAAATTCAAAAGTGTTTATTTTATTTAATTATTATTCAAATCCCATGCCGTTTGTTTTGTTACGTTCGTGTCGAATTTTCGAATATATATTAAAAAAATTATGTTTTTAATTTAATTTTTTTGAAAATTCATCCATTATTCAAAAAAAAAAAAAAAATCATTCCAAAATTCAAGAACCACTTTCTTAAGTTTCTTTAAAATTCTTGATATTCATTTCCTTCCAAGTCAATAAAAGTCATTCTTGCTATTTGATGTCTAAATCCTCTTCATTCTTGAATTTTTTTAACGCCACATAAGGAATGGATTATGATCCAGGCTCTTTATTCCAAACTAGATGTTATGTGGATCATAAGAGGTGCAGTTTGACGATTGATGGAAAGTGTTTTACTAATTTCGTTAGTAGCACCGTGATTGAAAAATTAGGATTACCCCTAAAACCACACTATAAACCTTATAGGATGACGTGGATGAGGGAGTTTGGGAATTTCAAAGTAACCAAACAAGTTCTAGTACCTATCACCCAGGGAAGGTATAGTGAGGATGTATGGTGTGATGTAGTGCCATTGAAATCTTATCATATTTTATTGGGAAAACCTTGGAGACATAGGAGGGAGACTGTTTATGATAAGAGTATGCACATATACAAATTCCTTAAGAAAGGGAAAACATGTGCACTATATGGGTTGACATTAGATGAAGCACTAGAAGATTCACGGAAAGTAAGGAAGGAGAGTGAAAAGTGGTGTAATAGGAGGCATCATGGGGATAAGGATATTGAAAAGAAGGAGGGGGAGTTTAAATTAAAAACGGATAATCAAACTCCAAAATTAGATGAGGAAAAGGTGGAGTTGGAAAGCGATGAATTGATTGGGAATGAATTGGGAGTTGAGGTGGAAGTTCAAGATTTGAGCGCTGAATTGGACGATCCACATTTGGGTAGCAATGAGGTAGTGTATGAGCGTGGTGATAAAAATGTGGAGATAGGAGATGTGGTTGAATTTGAGAGTAAAATTTTTGAAAATGTGGTTGGAGTTGCAAAAGGAGAACGAGGTGAAGAGAAGGACCTCATGGTTCCAAAGGAGGAATTGATGGTGATAATTCATGAATACAAGGATCCATACTTTGTACCTCATGAACCTAACATTTCCCTCCCCGCTTTATTTAATTTTGTCTTGCAGATTAAATGTGCTTGGAAATTTGGGCAACACCACCAATGCCCACAAGAGTTTCTACTTCAATCCATTCATGTAACCCAAGTTACAGGATATTATTGGTCATCCCTCTGGCATGGAAGCAATAATTTTCCGTTTGATCCAGGAGGTGAAGTGAAACAACAGGAACAAAGCTATAATTCGGGACGAATCATCGTAAAGAAGGAGGGTATGATGTGTTCGACAATCGGAGTCATAGCAGGCTTGACGGAAAAAGTTAAATATTCAAGCCAAATAAAAGTGCAATCTAGTCAACCATGTCGGAATCAGATGCATAATATGTGTTTTTCGAGTAGAAATGGGCCACTAAGAAAAATTCATGGGCTAAAGCCCTTGAGCCGACTGATTTTATGGCCAAATTCCATCATTTGGGGCTTCAAAATAGCAAGTCAATTATGCAGACGGAAATTAGGGTTTTTGCGTATTTTTAGGTTAAATTTTGTTTTTAATTATTTGTTTGCCTATTTTAGAATTTTAGTCTAATTAGAATTCTATTTTGAGTTAATTAGCGGCTAGGTTATTTTACTTATTTATATTCCTTTCCATTCATTGTAATTAAGACTTGAGACTTGATTTTGATATAAACAGTTTTTATTGAGGATTCAATAAAAGTTATAGGTGGATTCCTATGTTTTTCGAACTTATCAAGAATATTTCTTGTGGCGTTCAAATACCGAACTTATCAAATATTTCTTGAGAATATTTGTGGCGTTCAAAACCAGAGACTCATCAAGGAGATTGGGCAAATCCTTGTGGTGTTTCGAAAGTCATGGTTCTTTATTCCGCATCGTCGAGCCATCGCGTCGTGAATATTGGGTCATGATTCATCCGTCCAACCACAACCTGAGTTCGGAACTTTTCGGCGTTTCTTCCGCGCTTCGAATCTCATCATGTGCATAATTAAGAAAGCAGAACCCTAAGTAGTTAAGTATTCACCAGTTGGGATTCTAGATGCCCAAGGGATTTCTCTCATAGTTAAGGTCATGGAAGTGAATCAAGTTTAGATTCTAATACTTCCAACAAGTTTTACAGTTTACAGTAAGCTTTATGCTTAACAGACTATCACGATATGAGATGTTTACATTTTTCCAGTTTTATGTCATGACAAGTTACGTGATAGGTGACCTTGTACCTCAATGGTACCAGAAATTATATTGAGCGCTCTGTGAATACTTACTCTTAGGGTAGGGGCCCAAATAATCAAGAATTTGCATTTAGAAAATAAGTGCATCCTAGAAATACATGTTAAATGTGTTCATCATGTCATTTGAGGTTATGAGATAGATGTGGATAAATATGCTTATGATAAGTTTTCATTATGTGTTGTGGACTTCATGTTGAAAAGGTATTTGGAATGATTGCGAACAACTTTGTGAACTATCTCATTGTTCTCTCAAAGTTAAGGTAAAGTGTATTTAATTACATTAAACCATGTTGATATGAATGATGTTCATATGCTTATGTGCTTGTTTGTAGCTTTACTCACTAAGCATCATAGCTTACAGTCGTATTATGACTATCTTGTAGATCATGGACGTTCGGTATGTAGAGACAGTGCGCACTTGGGAAAGGACCTCAACTGATGGGAATGAGTATCATATCATCACCAAGAGGACAATATGTGCTGAGCTTCCCATAAGTCCAATAGTGTACGTAAGGGATAGAAGCTACAAGACTATCCATGTTTACGATGCTTGGAGCCTCCTGCCCTTGAGAACCATTATGTTTCTCTCTTAAGAGATTAGTATTTTTGGGGCACTCACTTTTGGGAAGAACTCCATCACCCTACTAGTTTATATCTACATGTAAGGGTAAGGGTTGTGGTGTTTTGATAAGAATTAAGGTAACTTAACCTTGAGCCACACACACTCATCAAGAAGCCAGATTTTGGATGGAATAGAAACTTGATGATTAGGGAATGGAATTCATCACGTTGGGAAAAGTCAAGTCATGTAAACTTTTGAAATCTTTTAAGGCGGGGCATGTAAACTTCTAAACTCTTTTGGAGAAGTGCAGTGTAATCCCTTATGTTGTGTTAATGAAGTTACAGTTGTTATGGATATTTATGTTTCCCTTTACCCCGCTACGTATGGAAGTTGGGTATGTGATGATATGGAGTTATTAAAGAGTACCCTGCAGAATGCTATCAGTAGCGGTCTGCAGCTTGTTTCTCAGGGCAGTGTTATGCTACTAATAACCTCCTGCAACCTACTTGTTTAAATCTATGGGAGTAAAAATATTTTGGTACATGCATGTGATTTAGCACATTATTTTCTTATCAATATATATATATATATATTGGTAAATTTTAGTATATATAGATAATTCGAGTTTTATATTTGAGGTATCCACATATGTGAAAGTCATTTTTATGAAAAGAGACGAGAATATATTTCTTCGAAAATATTTATGTTGTTATACTTGTCATAACTTATATGCTTTTATGCATGAGAAAGAAAGAAAAGAATATCTTGCAAGATAAATGATGATGTTATGCATAACTTATGTGCCTTATGTGCACGAGACGAGACTACCCACACCCCATGATTTTAAAGAGTCTATGATTTTTCAAAGAGAAGTCATGTGCTTTAATGTACGAGAAAAACAATCTACACCCTATGATTTCTAAAAAGTTTGCATTTATGTGTTCAATTATAATGTAGATTTATTAATTGGCGATGAATCTACCGAGTATTTCTATGAAATGCTCATTTCTATTTTAACAATATTTGCAGATTTCGAAGAGGGTGGCGGGTGATGGATGATTGTGGTAATAGTCGTTAAATAATTGAGAATCTTATTTTGATGATCCATATTTCTAAACTTTGGTTATTTTTGAGATTTTCAATTATTTGAGATTCGTTATTTTGAATTGTTTCATAAATGTTTTCGAGTTTTATCGACCATTACAGTTTATTTAATGTTGCCAAAAATGAATTTCAGTTATTTCTTCCGCTAGAACATTATTTTAAAGTTTAGACCAGAAAATGACATGGTGAACCGGGTATTTAGAACTCGAGGCGCTACATCCTTCATATTAATTCTTCTTTACACAAGTTGGAAATGAGATTTCTTTTCCTTGATAATAATACACAAGTTTCTATTCCACCAACCAAAATTTCTTCAAATAGGCAAGTGCAATAGCTCCTAGAACTCAACAGAAAATGTCAGTTTTCCCTTTGTGTAACCGTTATGAGCAAGGATCCATTGAACATGAAATTAATGCAGGTATTGTTGAACATAAACTTGATGCAAATATTGTGGAACATGAAAATACAGCAGTACAGTTGAACATGAACATGGTGTAGATCACATTGAACATAAACATCTAGCAGTTAATGATAAAATTGATTTTGGAGATGAAGCACGTAATGTCGTAGAATGTGAGATGCGAATGTATGATGAAAATGAGGTGAACTGCGATTTGGATGATAATTATTGTGATTTAGAGATAGTTTGAAACAACAATGGTGACACTTTCGAGGAAAATGGAAACAATGTTGAATACCTACACATGGACATGAATTGCTTGGAGAGAATGAAGCTGAAATTTGTTTCACTAATGAGGATCTTGTTGCATTGTCTACGCATGGTAGCACATCATGTTAGACCTTTGAGGCTGGATCTTGTTTAAGGTATGCTCATACATCACATGAGATTCTCGAGGAAGAGGATTTGAAATATCATCAGTTGTTTGGGAACAAAAAAGATATACACCAACACATTCATTTGCTTACATTAAAGCACAACTTTTCATTCAAAAAAAAAATCAAATAAGAATACATACACAATTGTTTGCATAGATGACAGTTGCAAATGGCATTTGCGGGCAATGAAGTACAAAGTGTTATTATTTTGAAGTTCGTTGTTATGTACATGAACATACTTGTTCTTTGGGCATGTGTCGAAATGATCATAGACAAGCGTGATCATGGGTTATTGACATGTTATGCATAATTTTCAAAACTGAAATGCAGAATACAGACCTACAAACATCATCAGTGACATCTATCGGGAGTTCGGGGTAAGTATGACCTATCAAAAAGCATGAATGGCTAAAGAAAGTTCCTTAATGAATTTAATGGGTTCGCTTAATGGTAACTATGCTAGATTGACTGTATGTTCCCACAATTTAGATAGAAATAATTCAAACACGATGGTTTATGTTGACACCGACCCAAGTGAAGTTGATCATCGCTTCAAGTATTTTTTTTATGGCTGTTGGACCATGCATTCGCGGATTTTACTATTCGATGCTGCAAGTAATTTGTGTGGACAAAACATTCTTTAAAGAAAAATATGAAAGTACATTGATGGTGGCAACATGTCAAGATGGAAATATGCAAATCTATCCTCTAGCCTAGGGCATAGTCAAATCTGAGAATATTGTGTCATGGAGATGATTTTTTTGAAAAATTGAAAGTAGTAACAAGTGATATTGACGATCTTGTCTTTATGTTTGGCCAAAATGGGAGTCTACTCAATGGTGTGAGAGATAGTAACAGGTTTTGAGTCGAGTAACCTACTTTCTAACAGATCATGGTTGATTATTGAGTCGTAATCGACTCAATAACCCTAAACCCTCAATAATCGACCAGTTCAATTTTTGAGTCGATTAACCTACTTTGTATCCGACCATGGTCGATTACGAAGTCGATTACCCAACTCAATAACAAACCATTGCATCTCAACAAAATCTGTTAAGAATCACATGTGCGAATACATATAAAACACATAACTTGCTAAGCATGCAGAAACAAAAATAATAATTTATAAAAACATACAAAAATAGTCATTTATAGAAGCTTAAGGATCATAATCAAGTCCATATAAATCAATTATCAATTTATTTCTCCATTAGAATATATAAAGGTTATGGACTTTTTTAGCTTCCTCTTCAACACTCAAAAATTCAATAAATTTGATGGCAAAAATACTACAATCTCCCCTGCAGCTAAGGAGATAACAAAGAATAAATTTACAAAGACACTGTGTACTTTGTTTTGCGGTATTCTTTACCCTTTCAATTGTAAAGACGCCTTCCACAATAGAAATATCTGCTTCCTTTAGAAGGATTGACATAAGTGACGCGAAACGGAAGTTCTAGGTTTACAAACGTAAACCTAATCAAAAGAAAATTGTAATTCTCACGAAAATAATAGCTTCCAAAATTGAATCCTCTTATTCTGAAACAAAACAGCGTTTAAATAGTTCTCAAATCCCTAATTTAAGCAAAAATACCAAAATAGACATCCACGAAATTAAAGGAAATAAAACGAAAATTCTAAAAAAAAACTTTGACTCCCGATAACATGCCTTAAGCTGCGAAATTGAGGTAGGAAATGACCTCAACGGTTAATCCTAATTGGGATGCTATAGAGCACTGAGAAATGTTTCCGAAAACATATTATAATAAGAAATCTAACACCAGTGCAAAAAGTTATGACCGTTTCTTTAGAACAGCTCTTTAACTCAATTTTAGGTCCAATTCTTCTTCAAACTCTAACGTCGATTTCCCTACATCAAGAAGAGTAGTCAAAATGTTCAATATATTTTTCAATTGCCCTTCCGTAAGGAAACTACTATATAGTTCATACGCGAATATGGTTTCTTGGGTGAAGCTAACTTCAACTGCAAACAAATGACTATTTTCTAGGATAAGTATATATAGATGCATACAATCTTGTAATCTCTTACCCAACTTGGGAGAATGGACAGTGACTTAATATCAACAAAAAAGAAATAAAAATATTAAATATTCCTTTAAGTAATTTTATCAATTAAATAAATCAACTGTTGGTTCCACAATTGGGAAGGTATTGATTGAAGTATATAGAGTGTACTTCAAAGTGGAACTAAGAATTCATCCAAACGTTTAAAAATAATATACCAAAATGTATCCTTAAACTTATTGATCAAAATAATAATAATTAAATTAATATATGACACGTATTTGATTAGTCTACGTTCCCCGAAAAAATTAATAAAGATGGTCGACATTTCGAAATATTACTTTAAATGACCTATTTTGACAAGTCGTAACTTTATTAAGGTTGACCTTACTGCATTCGAGTAATAATTCGAGAAACTAGGTATTGAATATTTCAGAATGGCATATTAGAAGTTTAATTTTGATTATGGTAAGAGTACCAAAAAATAGGACGAATGTAGCCACTTGAAAAGATGTCAAAAAAGATAAAAAATAAAAAAATAAAAAATAGTATTAAGTGGTACACTTTAACGAGTCATAAATTCTACCACGTTTATCGATTTTATGTTCCGAAACCATTGTTGTAAAGTACTCAGCGAGATCTTCGCATTAGCCTCAAGAAACTTCTTATAGGACTTCATATGACCCTATAGTTTTTAGAGTCATTTTAAAGTTTTTTATAATTATTGGGACTAATATATAAATCTTATATTTTATAGGACTAAAAGAAAAAAATAAAAAAAATTGCATCTTATCACTCGAGATAAACTATAAATAGGGACCATTCCTCAATTGAATTGAAGGGAAAAAAATGGGTTCTCGTATAGAGGGGTTCGAACCCCTCTCATCAATATATAAAGATATATTACTTTTTATTATTATAATATAATATATATTATTAATGTTATGATTTTGAATATTATTTTAAATAGGAAAATTAGACTAATTCTCTTATGAGGTATAATAAACAAGCTGACCCCTTTAATATTTTACAGTAAAATGATCTATTTTAACTTTATTGGACTCTAATTCATACTGATTAGTTGAGATATAATCTAATATCACGTGACTAAATTATAGTTTATATATATGAAAGGCAATGAGTGATTATCAATTTAGTTTGACTCCAAGTGAATTAGTGGTGCAAAATATCAAAGAATAAAGTCCTGAACTCTAGAATAGCCAAGGAACGAGATAAATAATCGCTCAACTACGATGCAAAACAATAGTATTATTATTTTTATGTGCTAATTATTTGTATATGGTGAAAGCATAAGAGACATGATTTGATGATATGATGCATTACTAATGCATATGGATGTAATTAGAATGCTATATTACGTGATGATGACGTATAATTGATGCATGAAATATATTTTGGCATTCATTGACATGTGCATTGTCTGGACTTATAAGAAGTTCTTCATAAATGGTAAAGAAAGAGATAATGAATATATGGAGAGAGACTGACATTGATGATAATAAAATCACCCTACGTGCGTACTGTATTATACATCGCGTCCTGATATACACCCACTTGAGGCTCCAGAAGATCATTAAAGGTAGTTGAGGATGGGGTATTGGTGGTCTGACGCCGGTATATGTGCAGTGTTGAGAGGTCTCTTGGTGGCCTTGAAACTGCGGATCGTTATGCTGAGCATCATATACATAGGATATGCCCGATTGATATATAATTCTCAGTGCAGTATCTTGAGTCTCGGTGGGCGATGGATATAAACTGTAGAATCTTGAGTCTCGGTAGGCGATGATAGTACCACAGACACTGGAAGGCACATGTTATTAGGCATCTTGATATTTGAGCTCATTCGATACAATATAGTAGGATTCGGGCCCAAGATAGGAATTGTGGATAAACTGAGATAACGAGAAAGGCGTGAAGTTTGGGAATGAGATCATTGTGAGGAATATAATCAAAATCCATGTACATGATCATGCATATTATTGCTTGTTGAGCGTTAGTTCATTTAATTTTGCATTGTAGGTAGGACAATGCATGAAATGGAGGTTGTTGCTAGCTCTCAAATGATAAGACAATTGAGTACTGTGATCATGGTTCATGAGTCGGTCACTCGAGAAATTCAAAAAAGGTTATCAATACTTTTAAGTTGTTTTATTCTATTTTTGAACAATTTTATTTTGTAATTAAATATTTTTAAATAACTAATTCATTGCTATCTTCCACTATCCATTGTTTGTTACCTATTTTATACTAAAGTACAATTGAGATTTTAAAAATAAGTACTTATTTTTATTAAAGTCAAATTATGCTTTAAAAAAACGAAAATTATATTTATAGTGAGTTGATATAATATTATTTTATTTGTTTGAAAAAAAATTAAAATTTAGTGTAAATATAAATAAATGAATAGAAAATCGGATATAAATTTGGGGCATCACGGTTGTGGTATCAGAGCATATTTTAATGATTTTGAAGACTATTCAGTGTACACATGTCCCGTGATCATTTGGAGTTACACGAACCAAGTAAGTTATTATTTGTCGTATGTGAATTAATTGTCAGAAATGTGAAATTCAAATTGGATATTTGCCTTGGAATAATGCTTTGATGTTTATTTAATATCCTGAGTTAAACTTGAAATGACAGTTCAACTTAGGAAACTTAGAGCCTACAAGATAAAATATTTATGGATATTTATAAAGATGATGAAATAAATGTGGTATCTTAAAGCGAAGTTCATTGATCAAGCTCAACAGCTAAAGAATATATGTCATTCATAAAATACTTGGAACGGAGATGATCCAGTGAAATGTATATTAAGAGTGATGACGGCTAGGACGTTATGTCATCTGATATATTGATTTCTTCTATTGCAATGAGCAATAAGAAATCAAATTTATAACTTGTTATCAATAATTAAACATTTGAAATGGATGTGTTATATCGAAAATTTGATTGAGATTAGGATTTTTGAGAATTTACATTTTGGTTAGGTGTCGACACTCGGGATCTTGATGTTGATATTTGAGGGCCAGAATGTTCTTGAATTAGAAATATGGAATACAAGTTTCGATAACTAGGCCATTTCAAGTTCACTCTTGAAATTTTTTTGGAATTCTTTATGAAATTACCTTTCAAATTAAGGACCTATATATATCTCTTAAAGTGTGAATCCTAATAATATCTTGCAGCCAATCTCAGGATGCACAATGTGAGATGTGCATCATTTGAGTTGTTCTACGGAGTAACTATGAATGATAATGTTTAGTAACAGCACCATTAATGATATTTCCAACCTCGTGCTTCTTTCAAATAAATGTACGTTCTCATCAATATTGTGCTTATGATCATGTTGTTCCTTAATATCCACTTGCACCTAAATGTGTTTCAAAAATATATCATAGATCGTACTTTACAAGATTATTGAGTCATTCTCGTTGATACTCGTCAAAGATACCAGAAAAGTCAATTATTTCCCTTCATAAAATAGTCACTATTCAACCAGCATCTTTATCAAACTTTGTTCTTTCCCACTTCGTTAATGTGATGTATTCCTCACGTTTTGGTGGCATTAATTTTTTTTTTAATTTTGCAACCATCTTATCTAAAAGTACTCTTATTTTTTCTTCTTAACATAAGGAAAATTCAGAATTTTTCGTACTTAGGCTTGGGGAAAAAAACTAGAACCAGAACCAGCGGTTCGGTACGGTTTGGCTCGATTCGGTTCTATCAAAATTTTAAATGGTTCTGATTCTAAAAATCAAGAACAATCGATTCCGATTCCGATTTTGGTTCTGGTCTTGGTTCAGAACCAGAACTAAAACCAAAACAAAATACGATTTTTTTTAAATATAAATTTAAAAAATAAAAAAAATCATCAATTCTTAATCTTAAAGCATGTTATCCGGTCCATTAGTCAATATTAATTGCTCAACAACTATTAACTCATTCAACATTACAATAACTATAAGCAAAACAAGTAATAAACAAAAAACATAGATCAAAAATCATTTTTTTTCACTGGTTCCGTCGTTCAGCTTCAAGCCTTCAACAGTCAGTTCTTCAAGAATCAACAAATAATAAATCTTCACTCTTCATCTTACAATTAATCGTTATCTTGTTTTCAAGGATTTGTTGGACTTGTGCGACTGTTCCCTGAAAAGGTGGAGAATTACGAGCAGAAATTAAAGAATTTTTAGAAGAAGCACATACACCTGGATGAAGAGATACGTACTATCTAAAAGGGAGTGAATATTTTGATATCAAGGATTTTGAGTGTTGTATTCGCATTTTGATCAAGGTTGATGATCTTACCGTCTTATGGCTCTTACCAGCTGGAATCTATCATGATTTTATCGCTTAAGTTTGAAAATTTTAGATTAAAAAATTAGAAACAGAAACAGAACCAAAAAAACCTAACGGTTCAATTTCGTTCGGTTCTTCTCTTGCAAAAAGAGCCAACGGTTCTTTTGAAAAAAGAACCATCAGTTCTTTGTTCGGTTTAATTCCCTAGGAACCAGAATCATATGGAACCAAGCCTACGCCTAATCTTACTAAGAAAATTGTAACAATATGATCTCATTTGCTTGTTAACTTTCACTTCATTGAATTGAAATCTATTCCAACGAGCCCAAATCTTATGTTGTAATTATCTATTACAACACTCTCGAAATTTATTCTAATATAATAGTATTTTTGAAAATCGAGTAATCATTTACTTATTAAGTCCGAAGGCCCCATTCTTGGTTTTTCCTATTAATAACTACCTTTTGAGATATCGAAAGTTTTAAATATTGACTCCAACCATAACATTCTTTTGACTCAACATCCATCGATTTTCATGAACATTAGTTCATTAATAAATACTTGACTCCTATCTAAACTTTCTTTTGACTCGTCGTCTTTCAATTTTCATTAATGAACATTTGTTCATTAATAAATATTTGACTGAGATAAGACCTTGCATTGTAATCCATTTGTTTTGTGTCTCTATTCATCGCAATTATGTCTCTTGATGGTTCAGTCTTTTTCATCTCAATCATATCTCTTGATTGTCCTGTCATTGTATTTTTTGAAATTCTAAATTACTCACTTGTTGATATATTGAAAGTCTAAAATCTTGATTTCCCTTTACAATCAGTACATAGATAAAATTTGAGATCTATATTTCATCTTTCATGAATGGAAATTATTCGATTACTACATGGTCTTGCAATATAATCGATTAATATCATTCACGATCCAACTCAGTCATATCATTAAGCTCGGACATCATATTATTCAAGATGACATGACAAACCTCATTTTGTTGGAATCTAATCGTATTTATTATCATTTTGCGAAAGCTAATGACCTCAATTTAAGTGTTCATTTGTCAAAGATTTTTCCTCTCACTTACATGTTAAGGAAAACCAAAATGATTGTGGTCATTTTCTTACTGGACCTCGTCTTTTCTCATAATAAAACATTCATATGGTTAAGCTTATATAAATTGTTCAAACAAACATTTTTATTTAAGTTCTTGTAAATAATTCAGTACATTGGATAACTATCTACCACATTTATTGATTTATGAATTACATCTTCCAATTTGTCATTTTAATTTAGAAAATGATGTGATTATAATATTTGATTTTGATATTTTATTGTTAGAGTGTTACTAATTCAATTTTCCGTATTAAACAATCAATTGATTCTGGAAATTCTGATGTAACATTTTCTCATTGATAAATCGCATCTTCTTCTTTGTCATTTCGCTTCACGAAAGAATGTGGTAATCTTAATCTCGAATTGTGACATCTTGATTTGCTTTTAACTCGAGTACTACTCCTTAATATTCATCTATCCATGATATGATAAACTTGGTAGCTTATAGATCAAGATTTTCCTGCTTATAATCTCTAATATGCGGAAGAGCACAACTCCCTAAAATTTTAATATCTTGATCTTATTATGATTTATTTAGACTAAAGTGAAGTGTATTCAGGTCTATACACTTTTTTTATTTGAATTCGTACGATTTGAACGATTTGAATTCAGTCTTCCTTTTAAACTAAAGAATTTTCTTTCCCATAAAATTACCTCATAATCCAATAATATTGTTGTACTTCATATGTTTCAAAGTATGACATTAAAAGTGAAATGTAGTGAATTTGTGTCGCTAATGTGTTTTCTTCTTCTACCCCTACATTTCTCAAAAGAATATATTTTTTTGGATCTACATCCAAGGTTCTTTCTTCCCTTCGGACAAGAAAAAATTGAAAGCTTGCCCTTGTTATTTATTTCATCCGAATATTAGTTCTCTCTATCAATTAATTTCTACATACATATGTCTTCATTTGATAGAATCAACATTTGTTCATACTAAACTTAAATTTGTTTTATGATCATCAATTACAACAAACTCATATTTTGATCTACTACGATTGCAACTTCTGGTGGCTTAGTCGTTACTTTATTGTCAAAATTACTAGATCAATCCTAATTTTATTGAAACTCGAATCGTATTTATTTCTCCTTTGAAATACAAAGATTTTGAAATTTGTATCTACGAAAGAGATACCTTCTTCACCTAATGGATCTAAAATCTTTTAGCTCAATTTTTATATTGAAATTTTCTGTTGCATCCATATTCGTATAGATAGATATGATTTAGTGTCTATGATACCTAGTTTGAATCTCAACAAAATTTCTAATTCATTGAGTTATTATATTATAATTGACAGCCCTCAAATTCATCTCTTCTTATTGGAAATCATCAACAAGAGAAAGATTTTGACTTATATGGCACACTATAGTAATATTTTGATTTGTATTTGACTCAAGTGCTACATATCATTTCAAGTCTCAATATTTATTTTGTATCGACTTGATTTCTGATCATTGTTGTCTCAATTATTACTTATAATTCTTCAACACGGTTCAGCACAATACTCAAATCACTAAGCATTATTCTAAACAAGGATCATAAAAAAATATGTATTCGATGATCTTGTTCTGAATATCTCGATATCGTTATGATGGATATCGAAATATCAAGTTTTTCAATAGCTTTGTTTAGAGACTTCAAATCATCTGAAAATAATCTCAGTATCCTTCGTCATTTGACAAAACCTTGATTATTTCTATTCATTCTGTTTAGAGTATCTTTTTTTTTTATTGTAAATGGAGATTTGAGCTCTGAATTTATAAAATGATAATACTAATTACTATGACCCAAGATTTTATATCTATGATGAACTCCTTAAGTGACCCCGTGTATTGTAAATTGTCAATACTATATGGATTGAAGCAAGAGAAATAGATAGTAAAGTTATGTAGTTGAAATATTTGAAGATAATGAGTTGTGTAGCTGGAAAGATAGAACAAATTAATTTTCATGTATCGATTGGAGAGATTGAGTAAATTTTCTTTTTTCTCCTATCGTTCACTGCAACTAATTTATAAAACATAGTTGGATTTTTTTAATTTAACCCTAATAGAAGCCCATCAATTTTACGAAATTTGTTGAAACGAGAAGTTTCTTAGGTTAGAGGGATACTTTCACCAAGTAATGTAAAACAAATCGCAATGTCCAAATGAAAGAATATTCTAATATGAAAGGGCGGCATTTTATGGACGAAAGTTTAAATAAAAAAAAAAAAAAAAAAACTGACCTGCTCTTACTCCAATTCTAAATATTTGAGTTGAAAGAAGAGTCTATGTGATTTGTAAAGATACTTCTATGAATGAATTCTGACGCCAATTAGCTCAACACAATGACGAAACTACTTACTTATCACAACAAGAAGAATATTTGAACCACAACCTAAACCCAGTCGCCACCATTTTTACGTTGAAAGTATAGAGATATCAACAATGAGAAAATAACTATGTGGCAAACAGAAGCAACAACAATTTCAAATGTGTGATCTACCTAGCGACGATCACTATATATGATTATGTTAATGACTAGATTTTGATTACGAATATATTATCACCTATGATAGGTTTACGTTGTTAGTGACGCATATTATTGTAAGTTGTTTATGATAAAATATTGGAGAAATTTTACTGCAATCGTGATTACCTACCAATATTACGTATAAATGCGGGAGTGAAAAACATCGGCTCACTAGATGGATATCTCTATAAAGACAATAAGACAGAAAAAGTATGATAGAAGTCCTGCTGACTATGATAATCGAATTAAATATGATGCAAATAGTGTACAGAGTACATTTTAAGCAATAGTAGAATTGACTCTTGTGATAACATGGGTTTCAAGTTTGAAGGTAGAAGAATACAAATAGAAGATAAAGACTAATATAGCTAAATGATTAAATTTCGAGGACGAATTTCTTTAAGGGGGGAAGATTGTAACACCCCCAAAAATTTGTCTTTTTATTATATTCAATTATTCATATTTAATGGGACCCACTTGAAAGTCAAATAAAAATTATAATCTATTTGACATGTTTAAGGTGACCTATTCAACATCGAATAAGACTTCTATTTTAGTTGGTGTGTAATATCAATGAAAAAGAAATAAGAAGTTTAAATATTACTTTAAGTGATTTTATCGATTAAATAAATCAATTATCGGTTCCACAATTGATCATTCCAACGTTTAAAAATAATAAACCAAAATTTATCCATAAAGTTATTGATCAAAATAATAATAATAATTAAAGTAATATCTATTATTTATTAATAATTAATTGCGCGTATGGTTTCGGGAAGTGTAAATCCTTAATTTGTTATCTGTCTAACTATTCGAGAACACCATCATATAGAGTTTTGAATGATCTTTGAAAGATATATTGTAAACACGTATTTGATAAGCGTACGTGCCTCGAAAAATTTAATAAAGAAGGTCAACATTTTGAAATATTATTTTAAACGGCTATTTTGACAAGTCATAACTTTTGTTAAGGGTGACCATTTGTAACGCCCCGAATTCCGCGGAGCCCGGGACGCCACTTCGTCCTTTAAATCTGATTTTATTGCGGAAATAATTAAAAATCTCAAACATCATATTTATTATTTGAAACCTTTGAAACAACATTTTTGCGGAATAAATGAATTTATAAAACATCACATCCATTGTTTAAAAGTTAAAGCGGAAACTAAATTTTAATCAATTTAATTAAAACAATTCATAAAAATTAGTTTTAAAGTAAAGTAACGATAAATAATTAAATTGACGACATTTATGAAACAATTCAAATATTGAAATGATTTGAAAAATTATTCTTGGAACAAAACATGAATAAATAAGTTTCACTTTCAAATAAAATATTTCTAAAATCTCAATAATTGCCACCATCGCACGCCTCGCCGCCGACTCCGTCATCTGCAAAATTTGTTTTTGGAAAACGTGAGTATTTCATAGAAATACTCAGTAGACTCGCGCATAATAATCATTTAACATTATAAATTAAAACACATAATCATGATATTCAAGTTCTCAGGTGCCTAACGATCACCAGTATTCTCATGAACATAAAAGTTCAAGTTCTCATGCATTTAAGCAAGTAATTCTCATGAACATAAAAGTTCAAGTTCTCATGCATTTAAGCAAGTAATTCTCATGAACATAAAAGTTCAAGTTCTCATGCATTTAAGCAAGTAATTCTCATGAACACAATCATACATGCTAAACTTATAATTCAAATAATTATTGATGCGCACTTTTGAAAAATGTAAATTTGTAGATTAGAGTCTACCTTAATTTTCTCGAGTATTGAGCAAGAAAGTTCTCGTTGTTCTTCTAAATGTCCAAGTGCCTCGTCTAGCATAGCTTAAAATGATAAGTCCAATTTAATACTTTAAAACTGATTTAAATGACTTTGAACTTTAGGGACTGAAATGATTATTTTTGAAAATTGAGGTAAGATTTAAAATATTTAAATTAAAGAGGACTCAAATAACTTTATTTAAAAATATAGTGGCTGAAATAAGAAATTTTAAAACTGAAGGGACTATTTTAAACTATTTTAAAACTTGAGGGACTGATCTTTAAAACATAATAAGACTAGTGACTGAATTAAACCATTTCCCAAACTTAGGGACCAAAATGCAATTTTCGAAAATTAAAATATTAAAATCAAAGTTTTTACTCCTCTCTCTCTCATTTGCGATCTGAACTCGACCGAAAGAGAGAAAAGCGAGAGAGCGGAGGAGGAGTTCTCCTCTCCTGCTGCCGGCGCCTTCTCCGGCGCAAACGTCGGCGCAACGCTGGCACGGTGAGCAGCAAGTGACGGGAGTGAAAAAGGCGGAGTTTTGGGGTTGATTGGTGCGAAGAACCGAAACAAAATCGCGATTTAAGGTGGGCGATTTCCGGCGAAAAACCGGTGAATATGGGTCAGGAGGTCAAGGTAAAGTTTTAGACTTCTTCTATTTCTGGGTTTGGGTTTGATTTTGGTTGATTTTCGTGGGTTGGGCAGCCGTGATTTGGAGGTGACGGTGCGTTGGATGTGTGCGCGTAAATTCGGTGTTGCAGGTTGTGGGTGCGCGAAAATTTGTTTAAAATAATTGGGTCAAAGTTGTAGCAACATATTTTTAAATAATATTTAAATAAGTCACGGAAAATTCTCGATCGCTACAACCCTACCACCTTAAAATAATTTCGTCCTCGAAATTTAAAAATTTTCTTGATTTAAAATAATTGGATACTTCAAAATTTCTTCTTTCTTAAAATTTTAAAATAATTAATATGACTAGACGAGAGCGCTGGTTTTGAATAATAATTGTTAAGGTTGGAGAGTCGTAGCGACAAGTTTGATAAAACAAGTCTTTTAAGTTTGAAAATTTCTCGATCGCTACACCATTGCATTTTGGTAACGATGCAAGAAACTAGATATCCAATATTTCAAAATTGTATACTAGAAGTTGAATTTTGATTATGGTAAGAGTACCAAGAAATAAGATGAACGTAGTCACTTGAAAAGAAATCGAAAAGGATAAAAAATAAAATAGTATTAAGTGGTACACTTTGACGAGTCATAACTTTTACCTTGATTATCGATTTTATAATTTGAAAATATTGTTATAAAGTACTCAGTGAGAACTTTGCATCGGCCGCAAAAAAATTTCTATTACGGCGTCATATGACATTGTAATTTTTAGTCATTTTAGAGTTTTTAATAATAATTTGGATGAAAATATTAATCTTATATTTTATAGGACTAAAAGAGGAAATAAAATAATTACATTTAGTCCTCCAGAAAAACAATAAATAGGGGTCATTCCTAATTTGAATTGGGTTTTTTTTTTTTTTTTTTGGCGGGGGGGGGGGGGGGGGGTGTAAACCACCATGTTACTTAGTAATGACAACAAGATGGATCGGGGTCGATCCAAATCTGTTCCGCAAAAAAATTATCTAATTCGAATTTGCCTCGTTATCCGCCAATTTTTTGGGTGGATCAGGGCGAAGGAGAATCGACTCCCCGATCCGCCTGCGATTTTTTTTTAATTTTTTAGATAATTTAAACTAAATCTTTAAAAAAATTATTAATTTTTCTTTTTTTAAATTGAATAGGGGCGGATCAGCAAATCCTCGATCCTTCAGATGATTCGCAAATCGAAAATTTTTGAATCAGACAACAAATCGATTGGACGGATCGAGTTTTTTTGTCATCTCTGCTATCACTTCTGGGTGGTTTGAACCCCCTATTATTCTTGGGTGGTTCGAACCCCCCAAAGAGAAAACGAGGGGTGTTTCAAACCCCCTAATCCAGTACATATACGTGTGTACTACTTTATTATTATTATTATTATTATTATTATTATTATTAATAATAAAAAAATAGACTAATTCCTTTATAAGGTATAATAAAACAAGTTGACCACTTAAGTATTTTACAGCAAGATGATCCACTTTAATTTTATTGGACTATTTATTAGTTGAGATATAATTTAATATCGCGTGATTAAAATTATAGTTTATATATGTCCCTGTTAGATACTCTCTTTTTTTCAAAATTTATTTTCAACTATACATTCTATTAATAAAATAATCAACATATAAACCCAAAAAGATTCTCTAATTTTTAACCACACATTGTCCAAAAATTTATGATTAAAAACCACATTATTTCAAATTATGTCTCAAACAGGGGGCTATATGAAAGACAAAGAGTGATTATCAATTTAGTTTTACATCAAGCGAATTAGTTTTCCAAAATATCGAAGAATAAAGTCGTGAACTCTAGGATAGCCAATGAATGAGATAAGTAACTGTTTGACTACAATGCAAAACAATAGTATTGTTTTTATGTGCTAATTATTTGTATTCGGTGAAAGCACGTGTGACATGATTTGATGATATGATACATTATTAATGCATTTGGACGTAATTGGAATGTCATATTACGTGATGGTGACGTATAATTGATGCATGAAATATATTTTGGCATTCATGATATTGACATGTGTATTTGGACTTTCCCTACTTTTTAACCACATATTCTCCTAAAAATTATTATTTTAAAAACTATTTTTTAAAATAAACTCTTTAAAATGAAAACCAAACAGTGGCTTAAGTTGGTCCTCCTAGCAAGAATCATAATTCCAATTTGTGGTCAAGAATATCTTTATTGTATATTGTGGGGTGGGGGAGGACATAACTAAAGGGCTTTGTTTAAAAAAATGATTCTACAAAATTAAGAAGTGATTACATTTCAATTGCCTAAGATTTTTATCATAGCACAGTTAAGAAACATTGTGTTATTGAAAAAGAGGATAATGAAAAGTGAAAGAAGGGTGATGATCCTTCTTTTTTTTGGATGATATTTAATTTATTGTATATGCCATTGTTTCCCCTATTCACAACAAACCAAAGTGCAGAAGATGAAGCTCAAAAACAGACCACAAAACTTGAAGTCAGTGCAGAAAAAGATGAATACATGGGCAGACATCACATCCCCACAAATTTCTAAATTTGTGATGCTGATTCATTCCAAGTACTGGAATCTAAATCTAGCCAAACACTTCAGTTAACCAGATAAGCCAATGTCGAGTTAGCTCAAACTCATTTACGACACTTCAATGACATTTTAATACATTATTATACTTCAAATGTCCCGGTGATAAATAATATACCAATACTACAACAAAAATAGGTTTTTCATGCAAAATTCGTTAGTTGAGTGATACTAAAAAGGGTCTATTGCAACATTCAACAAGTCTATGTTGCCGTTGATTTACTAAATTGAGTTTTGAAAATGTTCTCTTAATGAATGTTGCTAATGTACCATTTTGCAACGCTCAATGCATGTTACAAAAAGTTTACACATTTATGTTTTTTACAACATTCACTGAGTATTGTTAAAACTTCTCCCTTAGGGCAAAAAATATTTTTAATTTTATCATTGAATTTGAAATTATTGTATAAATAGAAAAAATGCAAAATAAAAAAAATGATCTATAACAACGTTAAAAAAAAGTCGAAAAAGTTTTTTGACAACGATCAATGAACGCTGTCAAAAGGAAAAGACAACATTCACTTAAAGCCTTTTGAAACACGCATTGAATGTTGTCGTAGCCGTCACACTCTACAGTAATATCAAGTTTTTAATATATTTCAAAATGTTACGAAAGGTCTTTTGCAAGTTTTTTTACATTTGTAAAAGAATATTTTTGTTGTAGTGCAAAATATATACTTCTATGTGTTAATCAATTTTATTCAAGAAAATGTATTGACAACTCAAAATTGTTCAAGCCAAATGGGGCAACCTAATGAAGACGTCTAGGGGTGGGCGTGAGTTTGGTTGGGTCGATTTTTTACCCAACTCGAACTCAACCCACTATGGTCGGGTTGATAAAAAATCAACTCAATCCAACCCAAGCATGAGATCAAACTCAACCCAACCCAATCAAGTTTCGGTCGGGTTAGGTTGGGTTGGATGATTTGGGTTTTAATCCAATTAGCAAAAAATCTTGAAAATTAAAAAATTAAGCCCATAAATCAACTATTAACTCAAATCAATTATGTACAATATAATAAACTCAAATATAATAAATTGAATACTTGCTAATAAAACTAAAATATGTTCAAATCATATTCGAATTTCATCCCAATTAAAAATAGGCTTGAGGTTCTTGAAATTTAAATGATTTTATATTTTTTAAATTTTTATTGGGTTGGATTGGGTATCGATTGAACCCGATCAAAAAATTTTCATAGAACTCGAACTCAATTCAATTTTCATAAAAAATCAATCCAAACCGATCGAATTAAATTGAGTTGATCGATTTGAACGATTTGATGAGTTAATGTCCACCCCTAAAGAAATCCATGGCCACTTTATGGGCAAAGCTCATCATATTCCAAAAGCTTTGGACCTTTTAATGGCAAAAAGGTGACACTACTAGCATAGCGGTGGGGTACAAAACTGTGAAACTTTTGGACCTTTGTTGGGATTTTCCAAAATATATTTAAGTGACATTTATTCAACCCCCGCTTCCCAGTCAGAAATCAACAGTTGAGTCATCTAATGGATATTTAAGGAAATAGTTTATAAATTACACAATTTTCTAAATTATTTTGTAACAATATAAATTTTTTCTCTTCAATTTTAATTATACATTTTACTTCAAAATTATAAATAAATAAGTTTATAAATCTCTAAATTAACATTGTTATAATTATAAATTGATTTATTTATATTTGTAAAATGTTTAATTAAAAACATAGTGTTTGGTGGCACTAGTTTTTTGGTTCATAAACATGTTTTTTTACACAATTTTCTAAATTAATTTTTAATTACATACACTTTTTTCTCCTATTTCAACCAAACATTTTACTTAAAAAAAATAAATCAATTTTGGTGCCACTGAATAGACTAAAAGTGGCTCGAGAGAAATTGTGTTGTTTATAAATAAATTTATAAATTATAATGATTGTGTTAAATATCATATTATTATAAGAGTAATTCACATCTACTAGGAAATAAATAAAGCAAGTTTTTAGTGAAACTTTAGAACAGCTAGAGTCAAGCTTGGCTCTTTAGTTCAAATTCTATACAAACTTTCATCTAAAAATTCACGTGGAAGAAGTTCCATTAAAATCAAATACATTTTTTTTTCTTTTCTATTTTCAACCATATATTCATTAATAAAATAATATTACACATAAATATAAAAAATTTGATCATTTTTTAATCACACATTCTCCAAAAATACTATTCCAAAACTCATTTTTTTTCCCAAAATGGAGGTCAAACAAAGGCTAAGGCCATCTCCAAGAGGACCTCAAATTTGGGGTTGTCCTTTTTTATTTACCATTTTGCAATTTTAAATTTAATTCAAATGCTAAAAATTCATAATTAGTCAAATAATTTATTGCTATAGTAATAATCACAATTGTAAATATTATAATAATTATTATTATTTGATTTTAAATTTTATAATTTTATAATTGTTAATTTGATTTTTTTCTAAAAAAAATTGTTTTTGTTCATAATAATAGTAATATTTTTGTTAATATTATTACAAAATCAGTACGACTTAGTCTGGATAATTAAAAATACTGAAATTTTATTTCCAAAGCTAACGATAACATATGTCAAATGAAGCTATAGCCTACACTTGTGACAACAACATGAGGAAAACATAAACTTGAACTTATGATAAGTATACTTTATACACATATTTATTATATGCTTAAAGTAGAATATAATATTGTCGTTTTAGAATAAATACTACTTAATTAGTTGTTAATTGTTCTTATTTCAGAAATCATCCCAAAAAATAGAGAATGAAGCAATTAAATTGAATTGAAGACAACAAGAGGATAAATGGAGCATAATTGCACACATGAAAGTTCGAGAAACTCAATCAAGCTAGGCCAAAAAGAATTTAATTAGAAGAAATCAGAAGTATGGGAACTCAATTGCTCAAATTAGAATATGAAGAACTTGAGGTGCAAATAAAAGCCAATGACCAACTTAAACGAAATTGAAAGACTGAAATTGCACCGGACGTTATAACCATGTGATCGCATGAGTTACAAGCATGTGATCACACAACGTAAAGAAACAAAAGCTGAAGCTAAACATTGTTAATCATGTGATCGCATGGTGAGTTCATGGGCCGATTATGGGCTTTTTCTGCGCTATTTTGACAGAATTCCTTCCTTTTTTGCTATGGTTCTTCTAAAACTATTTATACAACGTCCCAAGCACAAAAAATGAACCTTTGCATAGCCTCTAAAACACATAATTAATTGTTCTACCATCTAATTCTTTGAGGCGAAAATCAAGACAAAGGCGAGAGAATTGAAGATTATCAACAAGGAAAGAATTCTTGGTGCAAAACTTCATTTCTTTTGTTAATTTGATAAACTCTACATGCGTAGTAATTCTTATTTTTGCGTTTTTAGTTCTTTATTGATGAACAACTAATTTTTTAGTTGGGACAAACGACGTAGCTTAGTTTTACGCCTTTTAATTCTATAATTCAAGTTTTGCATATAAGTTACGTGTGTTGATTTATTTATTGTGTTTAATACTTGAATTAATTAATCAATAATTCATAATTTTTCTGGTTTATTTTCACAATTCGATAGGTGAGTTAATAGACTAGACCATACCATGGTAATAAATCCAACAATTTCAATAAAATGATAGAGATATGAATTCGTGATTGCATGCGATCAATTGTGAATTCCTATGACATTTTATGCATTTAGCTAATGAATATTTATGACCCTTTATAGAGATTTATGATTGATTTAGATAGAATTGATTTAAACTCAAAAGAAGAATTTCAATATACATTAGTGGATTCGATCAAGCACGTTAATAAGAATAAAACTTGATGATTGGAATTAAAGGTATTGATTATGGTGAAATCGGATGTTTCAACACTTTCAAACATCAATTTAGAAAATCAAGATTTGTAATATTTTCTTTTGCTTTTAGTTAGGATATTTTAGTTTAGATAAATCATCACAATTTTACCGTTCAAATAAAGTGAGAATTAATATATTTCGGTACTTAATTACAATTCTCGTGAGATTTATAACTCAGACTCAAAAAGTCCACTTTATTACTTGATTGTGATATTATACACATGCAATTAAAATCAGATCAACATACAAGAAAAATCACATCAACATATATATGTTGCCTCTCGTTGCTACCTTTTTGTAGATGTGCACCAAGTTTACGATTTTCTTCCTTAATGACCTCAATAATCTTAGAAGTATTCTCTCATTTTTCTCTTCAGTTTGAACTTCTTTTTTTTTTTTTTATCCCCATGGAACGTTGTGTTAAAGGACTTACAAAACTTTCTTCATTCAAATTCATAGTAAACGAAGACATTCCTCCACATGACGGAGATGACATGTGGTCCTCCGATCCTAGGGATTTTGGAGTTGGTAAACCAATGTTCTCGCCTTGCGTTGAAGAGATGTTGCTGATGGGTTGACTTTACTGGCAAACTTCTCGATATCTTCAAGTAGAGGCCAAATATTATCAAACTTGAAACCCTTCTTGTACTTGTTATCTTGTGTTAACAAGAGTTTTGCTCGATGCATCTGAAACAATAAAGGATGTGGAACGTGCATTTGGAGTGTTACAATCAAAGTTTGCAATTGTAGCAGGACCAGCTCGTTTTTGGAACAAGCATGTGTCGAAAGACATAATGACATCATGCATTATTATGCATAACATGATTATTAAAGATGAACGTGATCTTGATACATCCATTCAAGATTATGTTGAATCACCAAATCTAGAAGTTGGGATAGTTGTCGATGAGGACTCTCGTTTTCAGGAATTTCTTGCTCGACACAAATAAATCAGAAATAGCAACGCTCATTATGCACTTCGAAATGCCTTAATTGAGCATTTTTTTGAGGAGTATACTAATTCTGAAAATTAAGTTTCGTCCATTATCGATCACATCGTTTAATTTGTGGAATTTGTGGCCACTTGGTATATTTTGTTGTTCAACATCGAGTGTGTTTTTTTTTTTTTTTTTTTTGAGAAAAATGACTATTTTTAATTTGGTTCATTTTACGCATTAGCTATTAATTTAATTTTAAGTTAAAGTCATTGATTAAAAAATTTATAATCAAGATAAAAACATTAAGAAATTATAACAAAAATAGTTACTTTTCCCTTGACCCCAAATTGGAAATAAAATAAAATAAGTCTATGGGGGTAACAAAGCAAGAAATAAGATTATAGGAGAAGATGGCTCTATGAATTAATTTTTTTATCATATATATTTCTTTAAAATGCTTTTTAATCGTACATTTTATTTCGAAAACATAATTTTTTTAAAAACAAGTTTTTTACAATATAATTCCCTAAATCACTTTTTAATTACACATATTTTCTTATTCATTTTTCAACCACGTATTTATCTTGAAAACATAAAAAATATGTTTTTAAACAAAAATTTAACAAAGAAAGCCTTAACATTTTTGTTATAACAAACCCTAGTGTTATTTCTCCAAACACAGTAAGTCAGTAACCTCCAACTACATATGACCCCACTAAGTAATATATGGTAGGTGGGGCCTACCCAGCACCAGATAAAAGCCTGCACTATTTTGTGTGCATGCTCCATTCATGTTTCACTAGTTTCGACAAAATCTAGCATTATAACCTATGATAATCAGTGATGGTGATTTTGAACATAATCATAATTACTTGGTTTTTATGGTCAATTTATATAATTACATCAAGGCCATTCATATATATTCCATATATACCATAGTCACCAAATTGTTTTGTCCATGACTCCATGTACTGTGTTGGGACAGAAATCTGCATGCGATAAAAGTAGTGAATTGGGAGACAATGTGTATCTAAATGTAAATCCGCACTCAAAGTAAATAGTCAAAACAACTGTATTTGCTTGCTGTGAGACTCCATAGTAATTAATGAATCTATATACTCCAAATCCGTTCCGACAGGGACAATTGACAATTTAATCCGATTTTGATCATTATTTTCATATCCGTAATAGTGCGAAAAAAAGGCCCAGCTCATTTATTTGCATCAAGCTCTCGAGGGGCTCATTCAAGATTTGCTCGAACTATTGCTCCACATAAACTCGTTTTATTTAATATATGGGTATATTAGGTAAAATGTAAGTTACAATATATATTAATTATCTTTTCATAATTCATGTGAAAATAAAAATGAACCTGGACGGAGAGAGTACATAAATTTTCCTATGGAGCTTTTAATTAGGAATAACGACAGATAATGTCCTAAGGTCCCCCCACGGTTAATTGTGATCCTTAAAATGTCTTTCCAGTTAGGTGAACATGCCTTTATCAATTTTGGAATATTGCAATTTAATGACAAGAATATCAAATATGGACGGCAGACGCGCATATTAATTGCTACATTCTTAAGAGTAGTCATTCAAAAATGTTTAACAAGTTGCCTTTAAATATTCCTAGGTCATGATTAAATTATATTAAGAAAGTTTAAAAGTTGAGTTTAGTGATTAGCGAATCTCAGCGGCCAGATCATCTATAGCTACATTATTTTTGATACCTTCGACCATAAGAATATCGAATTAAAATAAAAGCACAAACCAGCTTGCCGTATCTCTTAAGATCTACTACTTTATTTTGTTTAGGGTATATTTTTGGTTTAAGCCCCTTGTTTGGTAATGATTAAAATTAAGTTAAATTCAACGTTCAATTTTAATTATAACATATTTCATAGTACTCATAACTTTTCAATCACACATTTCAACGACTTCTATCAAAATTTACTAAAAATATGATTTTAATCTTAACCAAACAGGAACCAAATAAGTTTGCGAGAAAGAGAGGAAAAAAGAAGAGGCATGTTATTTAAGAATAATTATAGAGAGATATTTTTAATTGACATTTTTAAGTAGCATTGGTAAAAATATATTGAATGGTATAAATAATTACCTCATCACTTACTTTTTCACCACCTAATATATGTGCGTCATGTCACAATGTCACTTAAAAATGTCAATTAAAAATATCTTCCTAAAATTATTCTTTATTTAATTGTAAGATCAGCAAGTTTGGTGTGGGTTTGAAATGTGGAAGAGGAGTGTCAACGTGGATGGGACCATGACCATCATTAAAATGTAATTAATTACTGTGTAAACCAATAAAAAAAATATCTAGAAAATTAACATTGCTCTTATTTATTTCCAGAACTTTGAATTTAATCTAATGAAGCACAGCAGATTGCAGATTAATCTTTATTTTTGTTTGGAGCAGTGTATATATATCTTTTATATTTATGTATATATTTGAGAACGCCTTAAAGTCTAATTCTTAAACCATGCACTACTTTCTTCTGTCCCTTCCACAGCCACACACACACACACACACACAGTGTGTGTGTGTGTGAGAGAGAGAGAGAGAGAGAGAGAGAGAGAGAGAGAGAGAGAGAGAGAGAGAGAGAGAGAGAGAGAGAGAGAGAGAGAGAGAGATTACAGCAAGTGAAGGAGGCATCCAAAGGGATCGCATTGATCTCAGCTCTATTAATTTTGCAGCTTATGTATTGAATTGGGATCATGCTATCCCTTTGAATTCCTCCTTTAGTGGCTTATAGCATATGCAGATCCAATGGAAAAGATCAAATTTTGCTTTGCTGATTTATATGCATATTTACATGTGAAATCAGGTAATTTCACATCCGCTCAGGTTCTGGTTTTTTTTTTTTTTTTTTTTTTTGGTAATTAGTAAAATGAGATTTTTCTCAACTTGTCAATTGCAGCAGTTCTTGAATATATAAAGCAGCACAGTTTTATCTTCATGGTTTAGTTTTCCTGTTTTGGGGCAATATGTATTTGGATTTCGTTTTAGGAAGAAGATTTTAAATTATTTTTGTCTTCTCTTCTTAAATAAATAATAACTAGTTGCACGGACATATTTCTTTTTCAAATAGATTATACATAAATAAATGAAGATCGAAAAAAGAAAATAAAAAGTAATGTTGCAGGCACCAATTAAAAAAAAAAATCATTCTTATATATGTTGATAATATTACAAATTTTGAATAATTTCCTTATACGCAACATTTGTTGTTTTATTTGTTGGCTTCCCGTCTCTATCACGTTAAAAGCTTGATCGAAAATAGACCAATGCTAATCATTAAAAGCTTGAGCATCATGTTCTAAAAGGTAAAATTTTGTCTATAAATAATGATAGGGACAATGTCAAACGACAAAATATTTATCCTAAGAAAGTCATTGACTCCATACGATGTGAGGTTGTCTTTCAAGTTCTAGAGAAGACAATTTTCATTAGTAGTGTTGAATGCTATTACTATCAACAAAAGTTAAGGTTAATCGTTGTCGAATGTAGGACTCTTCCTGAAGAAGTCAGCGTTCAATCATGGACGTATATATAGAAAATATTTTCCTTCCAAAAGTTGAAAATTTCATTTACTGTGAAAATAGGGAAAATGAGACACTGTTAATTAAAGTTGAAAAATATCTTCCAAAAAAAATTTTAGTATTCAAACTTGGAAAAGTTGGAAAATGAACAAAAATTTGTCATCTTCCTTGAAAAATGTGCAAAATACGTGTTAAATTAAGGTTTTGTTCGACGGCCAGGCCAATTTAGAATCTTGGTTTATTTGACCTTTTTTATTTTTTTAAAGATAAGATGCGTGGTTAAAAATTGGATAGAGAAAATGTGTGTGGTTAAAACGTAAAAGTGGTTTGAGAAATTATGTAAATTATAATTTGTTATTATTACCAAATAATGAAAAAAATGCAGTTGAAAAAAAAAAGTGGTTTGCGCTTAATTACATTGGATATTATTGAACAATGTGTAAAATACGTGTGAAAATATTTTCCTTCCAGAAGTTGAAGAATTCATTTACCGTGAAAAGAGGGAAAATGAAACACTGTTCATTAAAGTTGGAAAAATTTTTCCAAAAAAAATTTTTGCAATCAAATATGGCAAAGTTGGAAAATGTTAAAAAAAATTGCCACCTGCTTTGAAAAAATGTGCAAAATAAGTGTTAAATTAAGGTTTTATTCGGCGGCCAAACCAATTTATAATCTTGGTTTATTTGATTTTTTATTTTTATTTTTTTTAAGGTAAGATGCGTGGTTAAAATTGGACAGAGAAAATGTATGTGGTTAAAAGTGGTTTGAGAAATTATGTAAATTATAATTTGTAATCATTACAAAAAAATGAAAAAAATGCAGTTGAAAAAAAAGTTTTTTGCGTTTAATTGCATTGGAAATTATTAAAAAATGTGCAAAATACCTGTTAAAATTTTTTTCTTCCAAAAGTTGAAGAATTCATTTACAATGAAAAGATGGAAAATGAGACAGGACCCTGTTAATTGAAGTTGGAAAATATTTTCTAAGGAATTTTTTTGCAATCAAATATGGCAAAGTTGAAAACTGTCAAAAAAATTGCCATCTTCCTTGAAAAATGTGCAAAATTAGTGTTAAATAAAGACTTTGTTCGGCGGCCGGACCAATTTATAATCTTGGTTTATTTGAATTTTTTTATTTTTTAAGATAAGATATGTGGCTAAAAATTGGACAGAGAAAATGTGTGTGGTTAAAAGTGGTTTGAGAAATTATGTAAATTATAATTTGTAATCATTACCAAAAAGTTAAAAAAAAAAAAATTGTGTTTAATTGCATTGGGGATTATTAAAATTGTGCAAAATACGTGTGAAAATATTTTCCTTCCAAAAGTTGAAGGATTCATTTGCAATGAAAAGATGAAAAATGAGACAATGTTTATTAAAGTTGAAAAATATTTTCCAAGGAAAATTTTTGTAATCATATATTTGCAAAGTTGAAAAATGTTTTAAAAATTGTCATATTCCTTGAAAAATTTGTAAAATTAGTGTTAAATTAAGGCTTTGTTCGGCGGTCAGACCAATTTATAATCTTGGTTTATTTGAATTTTTTTATTTTTAAGGTAAGATGTGTGGTTAAAAATTAGACAGAGAAAATGTGTGATTAAAAAATGAAAAAAAAAACGCAGTTGAAAATAAATTGTTTGCATTTAATTGAATTGGAGATTATTCGAAAACAATGAAAAATATGTGTGAAATTAATGTGGATAAATCAATTTTAAAAAAAAAAGTTAACATGAAAGTTGGCAGTGGGCCATGATGTAGATTCTCAAGTAGTATTAATTATATATTTGACTATGTTTCAAAAACTTATTAAAAAAAAAAAAAGGATGAAAAGGAGATTTTCATTTAGGCGGGAAAAAGTGGGGTCAAAACTCAGTTGTTATTATATATATATATATATATAACTAGTGCATCACCCGTGCGATGCACGGATATTGTATCGTACAAAATATATTGTAAAATTAATGAATATTTTTGGTATATTGAAAAAAGTAACCCTACAGGTACAGGGCCCTGTACGAATGCAATTTTTCAATTGAAAATACAAATTAGATTTGTAATAAAATATGTCAATATTTTTCTTTTAAGTTTAGTATAAGCATTATAAATTCAATACTACACCATTTTAATCCATAAATAAAAATAAGTGAGATATTGAGGATGCTATGTTTGTCGAATACTTTAGTATTTTACTTAATACATTAATAAATAATACTAAAGTATTCTCCAAATATAAATTAATAATCTTATTAATCAATCACGTGATTTTAAATAGTTATACAATCCCCCCCAAAAAAATATTGCAAAATTATCTAAGAAAAAATGTTAAACATTATGACCAAACTCGTTAATTAGACATATATATATATATATATATATATATATATATATATATATATATATATGCTCATATCTCTATATAAAAAATTGATTATTGGACATATCTTACCAAAAAAATTCAAACACTTATTTTCAAAATGCATGAAAAATAATATTATATATAACTATAAAGAATTAATAAAAAAATATAACTAATTCAAATTATAATAGTTTCTTTGAATGGTAAAAGTCAATTTATTTAGTTAAGTAATAAATGACTGTTAATTTTAATAATTTTTATGAGTTATTATTAAATTTAAAGAAATAGCAAATTTAAAAGTTTATTTAATGGTATATCAATGTTTTATGTAATATAATAAATACAATATTAATTTTGTGGAATGTATCAATTATTTCTCATGATTTATGCCTCTCGTATTTAAGTTTTTCCAATTTTCATTCAAAAATATAAATCACAATAATTATAAATGTGTGCTTAATCTTAAACCCACAAATATTTGTATTTAACCAATAAAACTATATTTTTAATTATAAAATCAAGTAGTCAAAATAATAATTATATAAGTTTAGCAATTATCATGATATGACAACATGCTATTTTGGTGACAAAAAAATTATAACGAAAATGGTATACCATATAATCTTCGCACAACTATTAAAATTAAGAATGATTAAAAGAATATTATTCGCTTTTAACCAAAATTTTTACATTTTCCTCACGTATTTAACATTTTATCTAAATCAATCACAATAATTATAAGCTTTTGTTTAATCTTAAGAGCAAATATTTGTATTTGACCAATAAAAATGATTGTTAATTTCAATAATTTTTATGAGTTATTGTCAACTTCAAAGAAAACCCAAATTTAGTAATTTATTTAATGGTGTATCATGTTTTTTATTTAATATTATGGATACAATATTGATTATGTAGAATGTATCAATATATTTCTAATGGTTTATGCATTCTCCTCTCGTATTTAAGTTTAAAATTTTTCATTCAAAAATAAGAATCATAATAATCATAAAAGTGTGCTGAATCTTAACCCACAAATATTTGCATTTAACCAATAAAATTATATTTTTACCTATAAAATCAAGTGGTCAAAATAACACTTTCATAAATCTAGCAATTATCATGATATAGCAATCGACAATGTTGGAGTAAAAAAATTATAGCAAAAATCGTACCATATAACCTCTAGACAACTAATAAAATTAAGAATTATTTAAAAAATACTATTCATTCTTAACCAATAACATTATAGTTTTACATATAAAAGCAAGTAGTTAAAATAATACTTACTCAAATCTTGCAATTATCATGACATGGCAACTAAATAACATTGAAGGTCAAAAAATTATACCGAGAATTTTAGATCATATAATTTTCAGACAATTATTAAAATTAATTTTATATTTGTTTTATTCAAAAAAATGTATAAATACTAATTAATACTTAAGTTCGGCCAGCAAAAAATTGCATTGAGCATTTAATATGAAATGGAAAAATGAAAAATCATTTCCCATCCACACCTCATTAATCAATTCAACATCAAGAAATGAAAAGTCACTGGTGTTGAAAGCGGGCCCAAAGAAAGGTACAGTGATCCACCAGCGAAGGCCCAATAGTGGCCCAATGGACCTTGACCCACAGCTAAGGCCTAGAATATCACCTTGGGATGAATGCCGAGGTGGTATGTCAAGCAAACCTCTTTAGCCGACCTGGCTAACGCCCGTCCGATGTGCTTTATACTCAGCCGGGGTGCTTTATGGCATTGACCAGAAGAGAGAGATGGAGTCAGTGATGGGACACTGCCTTTACCCAGACGTGACAGGCGCCCATCCCCTACGAAATGTAGCAATGATTACGGTTGAAAAGCAAGATTGTCACATCCATAAGCTAGGGTGATGACAGGTGTAAAGTATGCCACGTGTCGCAATCTGAGACAAGAAGTTTCACTATAAATGAAGCACAATTGTCTCCAAGAAAATGGTTGGTAATTTCTCACTCTAAACTATATACCTCTCTCACTCCCTTTCTCTCTTTTACACATTTATATTTCCCGCACCCAATATACATTTGTCCAAAATGAGTACTGACTTAGGCATCGGAGTGCAAACGGGAGCCACCTCGGCCCCCTTTGCAAACTGATTGTTTGTCACAGTGCGCAGGAGATCCACGTGTTCAAGAGGGAGGAGCTGAGACGTGTTGGTCCAAGGTCCATCCGGATTTTGTGGTCAACAACTGGCATGACACGTCTTCCACCTATTCCAATACATATTCAAGTTGCTAATTAATGTTAAACAATTGTATTAGAAATCAGGAAAAAAAAAAAAGAAAAAAAAAAACACAAAAAAACATAAGGTTTCCAAAAAAAGTAAGTGACAATGGGCGGGAAAAATTTTTGACGGCTGTTGTGGTTTAATATATAATATAGATATAGATAATAATAATAATAATAATAATAATAATAATAATAATAATAATAATAATAATAATAATAATAATAAGATAAGATTTCTCCCGTACACAAAATGCATAAAAAATAATATATTAAAATAATTAATAAAATTTTACAAATAATAAAACTACTTCAAATTATAATAGCTTCTTTGAGTAACAAAAATCAATTTATATATTTAAGTAATAAATGATTATTAAGTTTTCCACATTTTTTCACAAAATAAAAATAAAAAATGAAGTTGTTGTTCGAGAAAAAATTGATATTATTTTTTATCGAAAATAACAGATATTTGCACATTGTTTAGAGTTGTGTTTTTAAGTATTAAAATGAACATCCTTAATAATTTCAATTTAATTTCCCATTGCACTAAACCATCATCAAGCCCCTGTTTGGTACCTATTATTTTCAAATCTCATTTTTAAAAACTCATTTTCAACCACATATTATAACAATAAAATAATCTACACATAAGTCCAAAAATATTCTCCAATTTTTAACTATACATTCTCCAAAAAATTTACTATTCCAAACCACATTTTTTCAAATAATGGGTCTCAAACAGGGACCAAATGCAGTCAACACGTCATCCATAACATAGTAATTAATTTAACTATGTAAAATAATTTCCATAATACCATTCAAATGTATATCAATGTGATGACATAATAATTAGTTTAAGTTTCAATAAATTATTAATTATCATCAGTACCTCTTACGTTGATGCAAGCAAGTTTAATTCAAATAATTAAAAAAAAATGAATAGTTACCGTTTTCTAAAAAGAAAATTACTTCTTTCTGGAAATATTAAAGTTTAATAAAATATTAATCTAATTAATGAACAAATAGTGCACGAAAAAGTAAAACTATTTTTGTTTTTCAAAGTTAATGTGTAGTTTTCCAAATGTATTAATTTCTTTATAAAATTTATTTTTTATAAAGCAATTAATGATGAATATTAATGCATTCCAATTTTTGGAAAGTATTTTAGAGTGGAAAACAAAAATGATGTACGGAAGTTGCAATTTAACAATATAAATTTTGATAAGTGCTTGTTAATTTTTAATGCTTATACATAATTTCTCCCGTATACAAAATGCATAAAAAATAATATTATATTAAAATTTTACAGACAATAAAACTACTTCAAATGTGGATTGCTCTTCAGTTGTTTTTATATATATATATATATATATATATATATATAGATAATAGATAATGATACTCTTTCTGCAAAAAGTAAATAAATTGTGGACCAATTAGATGTATTGGATAGATACTCTCAAATACATCCAAAAGTTTGATCTTGAAATGGACCGTTGAAATTGTGAATTGGTGTGATCAACATTTTTACCTTTTTTCCTTTTTATCCCCATATAAAATATTAATATCTTGCGTGCAACTAAAGTTTAGCAGAGAACATGTTGTGATTTATCTGCCAACATTAAGCTCAGATTAATCAAGGTGCATATGAGATAACTTCATATAAAACAATAAACATACTAAATGATTTCTAGTTATTTCGAGTCTGATTTCTATTGACATTTTTTTTTAAGTTTGAGGAACAACTCTATGTTTGAAGTCATTTCTGATTACGCGATGGGAGTGTTAAGAAATATTATACTCAAAAAGCAACATCAGTTCATAAACATTTTGAACAACCGATCCACATTTCTAAAGCGAGCAAGAGGAAGGAAAAAAAGCTCAGTCAAGCAGGCACCATACATGAATTTCTCTCAACATTGTGACCAAAATACACGCCGAGTCTATTAAATTTCGGGCACTTTTTCGATCCAAAAAAATGAGGTATGTAGGGCATGTTTGTGATGTGGAGAGAGGTACACCTCGACCTATATGTATCTTATGTCTTTAGACATTGGAGGTTTGACACTTCAATTATTTATAATTTGTTGGAACTAAAAAAGGGATCTTGCTAGGTACTGACAAGGCTAGGCCATCAGAATAAGAAGAGCCTTTCAAACAAATCTACAAAAAAAAAAGTGTTGTACTTCAGTTAAACTTCTTGTTCTTGCATTCTTGCCATGGATCTGCATCTTCTACCGTACCCAATTCCTTTATTATTAATATTCATTATTCATTTAATTCAAACTTGGACATAATCAATTCGTGCATTGCTAATGCATGAGATGCATGCGTAAGACATGAAATACCTTGATACTTTGAAATATGTATTTCCATTTACTTTAACTTTTAAAAAACGTTCACCTTTCAAAATTTTCATTTTAATTTTTCAAAACTTCATTTCATTACTTTTGTGAGCCCACTTGTTGTATCTTCTAGCCAATCAGATTGAAGTGTGCAATTTTCCTTATTTGCAACCATGTCATCACTTTTTACTGGTAATATCGTAGAGCAATAAACATTCACTTTCATTCTAACGCAATGTGGTACTTCATTCCACTGCGAAGAGGTTAAAATCATTTATATTTTCCCCACAATGAGGTTTTACATTTATTTCTTGTTGGACCAATTGAGCTGATCAATATAAGCTTGCATCCTTTTCCGTTTTGGACCATCTTCAGCCCAATTTACATTAGCCCAAGTCTCTACAAGTCATGACCCGAATTTTGGCCCAAGTATGGAACCTTCTTCAGCCAGACCCTTTATCACTTGAACCGGACCATTATTATCCGGACAAACCATTTTCAGCCTTTGGATCATACTGAACTGATCTCAGCCGTCCACCCGGGGATAAAGCTTACGGTTGACGCTTTAGTTTCTTCATTCTATCCAGATTCATCCTTACCTCTCTCTCTCTGTGAAAAAGGCGATTTCTCGCCTCCTTCGTCTTCTTTGTGATTTCTTCCAGAAATTTGTAATATCGCCACTTTGTTCTTAGTGATTTCTCTTAGATACTGATACTTTGTGTAAATCAGTATACATTTGTTGAGTTTGGCAGAGTATTTCTGTAACTCTTGTTCTTCGTGGTTTTAGTTTGTGCGATCTTTCAAGTTTTTTGTGAAATCAGTGTAATCTTGAGTTTTTATACACAGTTTCTGTACTTTTATGTTTATTCAATTAAGTGTTTGGTTTTTTGTTTAAACGTTTGAGTTATTTTGTTCTTTGTGGTGTGATCTTGAGCCTTCTAATCCAAACAATGGTATCAGAGCCTTAGGGTTCTTCGAATACGCTGTGGTTTAGACTCAGATTTTTTGGATCCAAATCTGTTCTTATTGGATCTAGGGTTTTCTGGAAGTTGTTGAGATGTTTTGCAAAACGTTTTTTAGATGTTCTATGATTTTTTTTTTATTAATTGGTTGAACAGTTAATGCGGGGAATTTTTATTAAATATTTTATTGTGCACTTTAGAAATCCAGAATAATTTTTTTTTTTAAAATTTCTTTTCAACCTCACATTCTATCAATAAAATAATTTATAGGTAAATCCAAAAAAAAATCTTAGATTTTAATCACATATTCTTCAAAAAATTATAATTGCGAACCTCATTATTTGAAATAACTGATTTCAAACAAGGGATTAATATGTTAGGGACTAAATACGCCAAACGTTTGTAGGTTACAAACTAAATGCACCAAACGTGAGCTTAATATGTTATGGACTATTATTGCAAGAAACTCAAAGATTAGGGACTATATATGTTATTTACACGTTTTTAACGGTGGGAACTAACGAAATCTGACGGTAAGGACTATTTGCTTAACGTTTGGTGATTCTGAGGGTATAAATGCTAAAATCTAAATGTTAGGGACTATTTTCACAAGAAGTCCAAAGGTTGAGGATCATTTGTACTGTTTACCCCTTTAAATAACATATACTTGCATAAAGTAAAACGAACAACATCAAAAGCAAGCAAATTACAAGTTAGTCACTTGAGTATGTTAATTCACAATTAACCATAAAACATGGAAGAAAATATGGAAAGTTTACTTACTGAGCTTTATCTCACCCCTTTAATTTCCCCATTTTTCAGGTTACGAAAGCTGATTTGTAGCGACCGAAAATTTTCATTTCTTTTTGAATAAAATGTTTTAAAAACACTAAATGCGCGTCGCTACGACTTCTCCAATTTAATAATTTAAAAGAGTGGTCGTCTAGCCAAATTATAAATAAGATTAAATTAATTTTCATAATATTCAAATTTCAGAATTTTATTCAAAATATCCCAACGTCACCATTTTAAATCTTAATTCAAAAATTTAACGATTTTAAAGCCCAAGATCAAAATTTTATTTTATTATCAACCAATTAAAGTTCAGCCTCTGTTTTCCATTTTAAAACCACAATCAGACATTTTCCCCCTCTTGAAGGGAATTCACACACGTTTATCATACCCCACAATCTGCTTCCCTTCCATCTTTCAGCCCTCTCCTTCAATGGTTAGTCACTAACTCCACCCCTGATTCCCTCCCTCAAGTCCCGCAAGTCCACAGCCAAATGATCAGCATTTCCTGCAACCCATCCTCAATCCTGCATTCGTATCCTAACCTTCCTCTTTCAGCTCCCCCTCAATTCTGCAGCCTTCCAAAATCTGTATCTCCTTTTCAGCCCTCAAATATGCATCCAACTGATCATCATTCCTTCAATCCTCACCCGAACCAGCAACTTACCAATATACAGCAAACAAACCATAACTTATATTCCATTTTTTTTCATTCTACACGATCTCACTCAAGCCAAACAAGAAATCTGGTAAATTTTCTCTCCCACTCCACTGAAACGATCTCGCAGCCATCCCCACTCGACCAAATCCAATCAGTATCACCACGAACCTCCATTTTTATTTTCCCTGCAGAACTACAAATTCCCACGAACAGGGCACAATGTCATGACCCATCTTCACCAACCACCGGCCAATCCACCACCAACCAACTGCCTAAACTGACCATAGCCCGGCCAACCTCACAATACTACACCAACCGTTCCACCCAGCACCATCACCACCCGCACCTCCATTCCAACACTTGCACCTTCACCATCGGAATCATCACCACCACTGCGCAACCCCTTTTCATCATCACCATCACCGTGCCCACAAACCGGTCGAAATCCCAACCCAAAATCAAAACCCAAAACAAGAAATAAGTGAACCCATTACCTTGCCTCAGTCACCGGAGTGTTCGATCGAAGTTCCACCGGAAATCGCAGCTACAATCCCTACTCTCAAGACCTCGGTTTCGTACATCAAAACACCCAAAACATTTCTATTTTATCACACTCTCACCATACCTTGACCGTCGCCGCTCGACCGCGGCGTTTCACTGGAAAATCGCCGGCAGTGACGCCCCATCGCACCCCTGTCTCTCGCATTTTCTCTCAAACCCCCTCTCTGATCTGAATTAGGGAGAGAGACGAGATATATTTTGGTTTTATTATTTTGATAACTTTCAGAAATTTGCACCTTGGTCCCTAATTTATAAAATTTATTTGATTCGGTCCTTTTGGCTTTAAATCTTTTAATTTCAGCCCTTAAGTTTTAAATGAGTTTTTAATCAGCCCTTTCATTTTTAAAATCTATTATTTCAGTCCTATTGTTTAATATCCGTTTTGAGCTCCGACCCAACTTTTAAAAGATTTACATTTTAGTCCCCAAAGGTTTAAAAGCAATCATTTAAACCCCCATATTTTAAAGTCTTTTGATTTTGATCATATTGATTTAAAATGATATATATATGTATATTTATAAATATCAACTTTCAAAAGTATTCATTTTAGTCTCTCAACTTTCAAAACATCAATTTTAGTCCTCAAATTGTAAATTATCATTTTTAAACTATAAATTTCTAAAGACTAATTTAACTTATTGGCTAGACGAGGCGTATGGAGATTTAAAGGATTTAAGTCATTTCCCGCTCAACTTTGCACTCGTCGGATTTAAGGTAGACTCGCCCCCACTAATTGATTTATATTATAATTGCATGTGTTATGTGGATTTGTGTGATTTTATGCTTAATTGCATGAGAAAATAATATCTCTTTTGAGATAAAGAATTATGTTATGCTGGGCATAACTTATCTGCTAGCCAAGAAAAGAAAAGAATGTGTTCATTTGCGTTCACTATGTGATGCCTATGAATAAGAAAAGAATGTCACTACATTATTTGCATAATTACTTGTTCAATTATCTTGTAGATTAATTATTGGCGATGAGTCTACTGAGTATTTCATTTTGAAATGCTCAACCCGTTATTTTAAACAATTTTGCAGATTTCGGAGACAGTGGCGAATGATGGGCAATGACGGCAAATTACAAATTGATATTTTTAAAAGTTGTGAGCTTTGAAATATTTATTTCATTTTATCAAGAATTGTTATTTTTATAAATTTGTACGAATTTACTTATTCCATTTGAATTATCGTTAAACTTTTATTCAATAAATGCGATTCTTAATATTTAGTCATATTTCCGCAATAAAGTTTATTCGAAAATTTAGAAAAGTGGCGTTCCGGGCTCCTCGAAACTCGGGGCGTTACATGATTGATCTGAGAAGAGCGATTGGTAACAAATTCAGACAGTACCCGCAATTATTATTTTTATATGAATTAGAATTTACTTAAGTCTTCTTTGATTATTCCTTTATTCGTCCATTTGTTAATTTGCTTTATTAAACTTAATTTTAAATAAGTTATGCTATCGCATTATAGTTGGAGTTTATTGATTTAAATTTGTTGCGGTGAGATGTTGGAATCATTTTTGGAGTAGTTGACAATGTTGAGGTTTGATTGAATTTTGATTAATGTTTTGAATCATTGTAGTTAAGTGTTGATTATTTGTTCTATCGTTATGGCATTGTGATGTCGCTTTACATGTTGGCTAAATCCAATTTATAGAGTAGATTATGCAGAAATTTTTGTAGAATTTTACAAACGAAATCGAAAATTTTAATATTTAAAATGATTTATTTCCACATTAAGGTAAAAGAAAGTTAGCACCTCTAGGTTTAAAGTTTTAAACTTGGGGTATTATATCTTTCTTTTTAGAAATAAAATGATCCTAAGGAATCTAGATTTTTATGCTCTATTTATATAAAATTTATATGGAGTGTGGTGATTCTAATATTCTAATGAACTATTCATGAATATGGATGACAAATCAAAAAATTCTATATATATAATTTTGAAAGATGGAAAGATCCTGCAAGTTTAATCATATCATTCCATTATATTGACAATTTTAAAAAATTATTCATAATATGATCATAGCATGAGGACGATTGGAAATGTCGGGCCCCATTGTTTAACGATTAAGTATCTCTCTCTTTCAAGGAGGTAGCAGTTACTCAAATTCCTATGGGGGTAGGTTACTACAAAAAGAAATTAATCATGAATTACCAATAAGTCTAAAGTAAATTCTTGAGAGTTGATGCCCTAGCGACTAATCGGGACAAACTAGAAATTCGTTGTCAATATCTCTATGTTGGTTCAAATCCAACTCGGCCCAATAATTTGCCAATCCATCATGAAATGGTATAACCTCCTCGTCCTTCTAAACTGCACCATATGACCATATGCACCTGTTCGACTTTGAACTTCTATTAAATCGAGAAATAATTAACCTCTATTTAGCAAATTCAAAAGAAACATGTTTTTAAATTACACAATTTTTCAAATTATTTTTTAAGTATACATATTTTTTTTAATTCACTTTTCAACCATACATCTTACCTTGAAAATATAAAAAAATATATCTTTAAACACAATACTTTTGACAAAGAGAGCTCACCAAAAAATATTTGAACTGCCGTTAGTGTCTTCTGGCATGAATCCATAGTTCTATTATTCTTGGCGTCGAATTTTCATTTCGAGTGTATTTGATATTATTTAAAAAGAATTTTTTGAAATGAATAATGATTTTTAATAGAATGATGGTTGAAATCTGATTGAATTGTGAGTGTGACTTTTAATGAATTCTTAAAATTGAGTATCGCTGAAAAAAGAGAAGATTTTAATTTAATGTAAACCAAACAAGCTCTAGAATTCTTTTCTTTGAAACAAAAAAAAAAAAAAGAAAAAAATGCCACAAGTGGTCGACTCCTTTCGCCGGCGATGACAGGCTTCCTTTCCTATCTTCCACTATTCTCCTCGACAGACTCTCAATTGGAGTTTCCTTTAAAGGTTTGAGCCATTGATCTGAACCTTTTTCTATTAAATTTTAAAATTATGCTGGGATTTCAATAAATTTTACTTCTTTCTCGAAAGATCAGGAATTTTATATTCTTGTAGTTATTTGAATGATTATTAATATTCTAATCTGTCCTGCAAGTGTAATATTTCAGACGTGAAATCTCGATTTTCTAATTTGCTGTTTTGTTTCATTTTGTTCATTTTCCGATGAATAACGAAGTTCCAGTGAAGAACTTATTTGAACAGGAAATTTCACTTTTTCTCCCTTTCCAATCGGACGTGAAAGAATGGCGAAAGTTAGAGATAGAACTGAAGATTTTAAAGATTCTGTTCGCCGGGCTGCACTGAATTTGGGATACAATGAGGTTCCTTTCGCATCTCATTGATTGTATTTTTCCATTATGATATTCCAAGAGTTTCCTTCCTTTTTTTTTTTTCCGTTGAGTTATGTGCTTAATTTTGGTACGATGGCTGATAACTCATCTTAAATCTGTGAGCTATGTATATATTTTGGCAGTCCAAAACAGCAACAATCATGGCATCTTTTATCCTCCACAAAACACGCGTAAGGTCACCTTTCATCAAAGCTGCCCTGAAGACGGTATCTATCCCGATATACTGCTTGTGTTATCTTGCCATTTTATTTAAGTTATGATCATGCTCATGATAGCTAAGAAATTGAAACATATTCTACCAGAGTATATTCTTAAGCTTGTATTATTCATTTGCCAGCTCGACAGCATTGAAGATTTGGAGAAGTTCTTGATTAAGCATAAGAAGGATTATGTGGATCTCCGTCGCACCACTGAACAAGAGAGAGATAGCATTGAGCATGAAGTAAGGATTTGAAAATTATTATATACATGTCCAAATTTAGGGGCACATTGAAAATTGGTTTGCTTCTAATTTCTAGACTAATTGATGTCTGGTTAATGTTAAAATATCTGTCATGAGGATGTCTCTTGAGTTATAATCATTATAGAAATTGCTGTGATTGTTATTTGCTCGAGATACATTCTTCTCCATTGCTCAAGAATTGCTGGCACTGCTGTTGTTATTTTGTTGAGTGGCTTGTTATTTGTACGTTCATATAATAATAAGATTGGAAAGTAATGATGTGATGGATAGCATAATAAAATGTTAGTTTCAAATTGTAGATATTAGTATGACCAACAAATGGTAGTTGGGAATTAAATATCTGTTGAAGCATGTTCCAATGAGACTGGAAATGATCGATTTAATTGATCTTTTTTCTTATCGATCTTAGAGCTTTGTGATAAACAACTCAAATACATAATACGAGATATAAAAAGTAATGTTTCCCCTTAAAAGGTAAAAATGATTCATGGTTTAAAATTACAATATGTGTTTAATTTTGCGCGGATAAATCACCATTGTGAGTTTGGAACTATCTAGAGCAATACCTTCCCTAGTCAACAAAAGAAAAAAGAGAAGAAAAAGAAAAATGTCCTTCCTACAAAGTACAATAGTACAAGGACAAAATAAAAAACCTTCTATAATTGTAAAAAAAATGTAGTAGAGTTTGTTTGTAATAACTGTTTGGTAACACTGTTTGATTTATAAATTGATTTATTTATGATTTTGAGGTAAAAGTAGTGGTTGAAAATTGGAGAGAGAAAATGTTTTTGGTTAAAAAGTGATTTGAAAATTTGTGTGGCCATTTTTGAATGTTTAACAAACACATAGTAGAGCTAAATCTCATAGTTATCTTTAACTTTTTGTTGAAGCTTATTAATTTTTGACTTTTGGATGCTTGATACAATTTACTTTCAAATGTTTTTTTCTTTTGGGAGCTGGCTGTTTTAAAGGGAAGGAAGAATGGTTTGGCATTTTTTTTCAAGGATCTGGTTTCCATCATTGGAATCTATGGTGAATGTACTTGGTGATGTTTTGACTTTCTTGTTGTCTATATTATCTTGGCGATATATTCTCCATTACAACCCATAGGAGCACTGTTGTATGAATAGTTGGCTCACGTATTTATTTGTTACCTCTGTTTTTTTTGTAGGTCACAATTTTCATCAACTCATGCAAAGAGCAAATAGATGTACTCAAGAATAGTATAAATGACGAAGAATCAAGTTCAAAGGGATGGTTCGGTATCAGGGCTGACAATTTGAATGCTGATACCATTGCACACAAACATGGAGTGGTACGTGTTTCATTTGAATTGTTTGACTTCTAATTCTGCTTGGATCCTGTTTGTTGAACCTTTTTCTCTTCCAAGTCTGTTTTTCTGAATGAGTGCTCATTCTTTCTACTGGTAGTAAGAAAAATTTCTATGAGAATACCTGTTTATTGTTTTGCACTTGACATATCTAAACTAGAAAAATCCCTGAACAATATATATCATTGCCCAAGTTCATCTAATTCGAGGATCACGGTTTTATTCTATACACGTTTTTCAATTTTGGGTTCTTGTAGCATTAAACACTATAATATGGGGGTTGGATTCCAGTTTTTACTGTATTGCAGATAATTATATTTGTTCTTATGATTGCCATAGGAAAGAAGTGTTGGTCTTTATTATTATTATTTTTTATTTTAACCAAGTATATATATCTGTTTCAGTTGTAATATTTTGTTGATAAAACAAACAGCTAGATTGAAAATTTTGTTTAATAATGTTGTACAGGTATTGATTTTAAGCGAAAAACTTCATTCGGTAACATCGCAGTTTGATCAGCTAAGAGCCATACGATTCCAAGATGCTATTAACCGAGTAACACCAAGAAGAAAACTGAAGAGTGGCATAAAAAATGTTACAGAGAGTTCTAATTCAAGCAATTTGCAGTCCAGGGACAATTCAGAGACTAGAGAGGCCAATGAAGTTCAAGCAGAGCCTACCAGAGTCCAACAGCAAGTTTTGGATGATGAAACACGTGCCCTCCAGGTAATTAGTACTTTGGTTGATTTCTGTAAGTTTCTACATACATGCAGCTTGAGAAAGTCTTCAGTTGTGGTTCAATAGAATGATGCTTTCTGTAACACCACTTGTCATAATAATATAGGTTGAGTTGGCAAGCATGTTAGATGCTGTTCAAGAAACTGAAACAAAGATGGTGGAAATGTCTGCGCTGAACCATCTCATGTCCACACATGTTTTGCAACAGGCCCAACAGATAGAGTTTTTGTATGAGCAGGTCAGAGAATACTCGAGGTTTGCTAAATGTTGCTATTGATTAATGCATATATGATAGCGTACTAGTAATGACGTAAAAGTGCATAAGCTGGATTGTCTTTGAGTAGCTTTTTGTAAATGTACAAATACATGTTCATTCGTGGGTCTTTGTTTATTTAATTGCAATGATATCTAACATTTGAATCTATTGTCGTTTCATTTAACAGGCTGTTGAAGCTACAAAGAATGTACAGCTCGGTAACAAAGAGCTGTCACAAGCCATTCAACGGAATAGCAGCAGCAGAACTTTTCTTTTACTTTTCCTATTTGTACTTACTTTTTCAATTCTCTTTCTTGATTGGTATAATTGATTGTACATGTTTTCCAGTGTTTTTAGTTGAGCTATCTACAGTGCTAGCAGTACCATATTATAGCAGCAGAAAATATGTACACACAATTTTCTAGGGCTTTTAAAATAACTTAATGTTTTCGGACTGCTTTTGCTGAAGAGCGAATAGTTTACTTTCAGTTTGTGTTATACATACATACATACATATATATATATATATATATATATATATATATATATATATATATATATATATATATATATATATATATATATTAATGCAAGGTAATTGCATATTTATTTCTGAAATAATTGACCAATTAAACATCTGTCTGGGTACTTTGCCATCAGCTGAAGCAGAAAGGCAAAAATTTAGTGGATAATGTAAAATCAGTTCATAATGTATGTGCACCATAAATTGGTAGAATCAATATATTAGGAGTTCTTATTTCAAAATGATAATTACAGTTGAGTTGAAACCAATCTTTTTAGGTTACAACTGATGACCAAAATTAATCCAATGTTTTTTCCTGCAAAAGTATAAAACTGTAGAAGGTTTGGAAATGGCACCATTGATATCGGAACAGCTGCTTTAACTTTTCCTTATCCATTAACGCTTCTATTTCTGGGATAAGGAGTCGTGTAGAATACAACAGTTTGAACTAAAACAATCTGTTTTGAGTATGGATACCAACAAAGCTTTGCTGCAGTAGCGTTCATCCTGGTAAGTTGGAGTTTCTTATCTGTTGTATTTCCTTGCACATTACTTTCTCCTCCTCAATATTTGGCATATGCAACCAGGGAAAGGATTTGCATAAAAGCTTTCCTCAAGTTTTGGAGAATCTCCCACTAGCCTGGAATGTGGCGCTCCAATTCTCTCCTCATGTAAGTACCTGACTTTTGATGAAAACTCTTCCCAAGGTAAATTACCCCTGTCCATTTCGTCAATCAGTCTCACAAAGTTTTGTCTGCAAAAACTCCAATTTTGTGAGGGCTAGGAAAAGTAACAGGTAATTTAATTGGACAGAAAATCAAGGGGTTTAGTTCTCTGAATCCGATATATTGAAGACTAAATCCAATTTCAGTTTTCTCTAGTTTTTCTTTTGTTTGGTTATCAACATCTAAATTTGTAAACCAAACACGTTGGAATTATTTTGACTTTGAGTTGACTGAAAATTCCCAAGTAGCTCAGAAATGAGCCAAGAGTTGAATCAGTTTTAGTCTCATAAATTATCTCTGCTTGGATTGGGTTTAAGTATACTGGGTTGATAAAAATAAAATAAAAAATAAAAAAACCTAAATTTGTGGAGCGGCTTCAACTTGTTCATTATAGTTTGTTCAAGTACGGGACCAGAGGATTAAATAATCAAGTTTGTAAATATTTTTTTACGTAATGATTCGAATGCAAGTTTCGGTTGCCCAAGGTTCAATTTTGATGGGTTATTCGTTGTTCCATCCTATTTAAATCTTCAGTATAATTACTGAAGATTTAGGTGAAATATTTTTGTTGCTGATAACTAAGTTTTCTTGGGATTCAAATTTAATATAGGTGAATTTTTTTTTTCAACATGTTTATTTAACTCATAATTATTCTTACTTAAAATCCCAATAACATTACTTATATTGACAAATTTCAGATTTATTCCTATATCAGGAGGGTGAATGGAGGTAAAACTAGAAAGTGTTAATATCCCATGAATAACTTACTTGTCCGGATCAATGGTTTTCCGGTAGCCTTCAAAAATCCGATGACCTCTCACTGCCTTAGCCATGTTTCCATCATAGGTGTAAACAAAAACATCACTTTTAAGGGCTACAATATAATCCAAGGCAGCAAGCTGATTTTGCAGTTGGCTGAATGGTTGTAGTTCTTCCTCCAATGCTATATTAGAATGATAATACACGTAAGGATACTTTTCACGGAGTGCATTTAGGCCATATTGGCCATAAATTTCCCCTGCAACTATGTAGATTTTAGTGGTAGATGGGTATCCCAGTGCTTCCAGTAATACAGCTGCCTCCCGAGGAGTCATTGGACACCTGCCTTGGAGCCTTCGCTCTGTGCCATTTATGCGCTTCTCTTTCCAGTGCCTAACTTTGTGTCTTAATTTTCTGAGTTCCTCAGCCTCCTTCCTCGTAAGGTTGTGATTGCAACCCGTGAAAGCTAGCATGTCTTTTTCATACCTACAACAAAATTATCTGATCAGAACTCTCTCTCTCTCTCTCTCTCTCTCTCTCTCTCTCTCTCTCTCTCTCTCTCTCTCTCTCTCTCTCCATGTGTGTCTCCGTGTGTGTGTGTGTGTGTGTGTGTGTGTTTGAGCTTTGCCAATCATTTTCGCTACCTCAAATGGAGAGCTATATATCGACCACCATTCTCCTTTAGCCTGGAAACGAACTTGTTTCCAAGTAGTTCAATATCTTCAGAGAATTGAAGTGCTTCATACATTGCATGACATCGAAGTCTCTGAATTGGATCTGGAATGCCATTGTTAGCTAGGCGTGAATCAGTGTGCGTAAATTGTATCACTTTATGCCGCTTTAACATCTTCAAGATGTCTCCTTTGTAATAACTTGGCTGCACATTAAAGCGTACACGTCCAAATTTTCTATTTTGCATGTAGATAGGATTCAAGAATATAGGGCGCACGCATATATTTATAATGTTAGACATGCCTTGGACCAGGAAACTGGAGCCTTGATGAGGGGTTTGACATGTGCAACATTTGGTGGAAGAGACTCTAATACTTGTATATCATCCTCCATAGCATTCATGAAGTGCTTCAAGTCGAAAATATCTTTAAAATCACTGAGAGAACTCAATATTCAATCTATAAGTTTATTTATTTAATTTTTGTGTGTTTTGAAGCAGAATGTATACAACAGGTAGCGCACCTCGGATCCGTCCAGAATGACTTGTGATCTAATGAAGGTAGAACCAAAGCAGCATTCATCAATTTTGCAATGGCCACCATATCACTTATCTGCAGGTATGGAGGTTAATACAGTTTAAGCTCTTGATGCATTGCATAGCAGTATGTTGATGCATAAACCATTACCCCAGTTTTCATTTGATTTAGTCCACCGTTAGCACGAACTAGAATATAACCATTTGAGGAAGGTTTGTTTCCTGAGAAAGTCAAACTGATTACAACATTATACAATTATTAATAAGAACATCTTCAATATACTACGTGGGTTAGGAGAAAATACGTGAGATGTCAGCAAATAGGCATAATGTGTTCAAAACACTTCTCCAATGCACTATGTGGAGAACAAAATTAAGCTGACATAACTTTAAAAAAAAAAATAGACAGTAAGAGGTGTCCCGTCTACATCTAGACGCTTTGTGAGACTGGATGACCTTTTTTTTTTTTTAAATTTTATATTTATTTTGGAAAATTTTGTGAATGAGTTATTAATTTTAAATTAAAAAAAAAAAAAAAAAAAAAAACACACACACACATTATCAACATTATTTAAATGTAGAAGGAATCATTATAGAGTAAATTTTAAACTTCTCCGTTTATTTATCCACGCAATCAAAAAGTCTATCTATTTAATAATCACATCAGCTCAATCCACATAGTGCATTGAAACAAGATGAAGCTGGCATCTCCATTTCATACTTGTGCTGTTACTTCGTCGATTAACGCACTTGTAGTAGTTATCACTTGTAGGATTCCTCCATATTTCGGGAGTCTGAACATTAACAAAAAAACAAGTATTAGATACAAAATACGTCCTCAAAGAAGCTCAAATATATAATTCTAGCATTTGTGATTTTTTAAGGTTCATGGATTAAAAAAATCAATAAAGTTAAAATAGGCTTTGAAGCTTTTTATGAGTGGATTACAAATTGAGCTTGTTATTCACAAACGGCATGGGAAATAAACTAAACAGTTTCACTTTTCATCAACGGCTGTCATTTTAAACTTCAACTCCCATCCCATCCCATCCTTTTTATCACATGAATAAATTCGTTTTAATTAGAATAATCTCGTAAACATAATTAATTCATTCTGCATGGCTAGTATTTTTACCGTAAGTTGATGTGATAAATTCATCGTGGTTATCCCATTGCATTTATCATTCAGATTACAAACATTTTAATCATTTAATGCCAAAAAAAAAAAAAAAAATCTGTATTTTTGCTAACTGAAGAAGTTTAACATCTGCATTAATAACCTGTACAGCTTGTTGATTATCCTCATCGTCATCCCCTTCATCTTCGCGTGAAGTTTCCATCAGAACGCTCGATGACACCAAACGATTTGAACGGCGGTGCAAAAAATCGTTGGGACTCATATCACTGGTGAGTCTAAAAAAGCTAGTCATTAAAATGGCCTTCACAAAAATGGTTGAAACTGCCAACAATATCATAGCTCCTAAAATCCAGCCGCTGAGGTTGCGTCCTGGCCTAAAACATCTCAGCAGGGAATTAATTATTCTTCTCCTGCTGCAGCCACCCACCGGAGACTTCTCATGGTGGTGGTGGTGGTGGTGGCGTGGAAGAATTTTATTACAATCGTTGATGAATGTCAGTGTACCATCTTCTTCTGCAAACTCTATTGCATCAACTGCCCTTCTTCTGGTTTTGGATTGGCATATATCACCCGGAATCATTTTAATTATTGTATAATAATAATAATATATGCACACATGCATATATCATATTGGATTCAAGGGTGCTTTTTTTGTCTTTTGTTGAAGAACATAAATGGGAGAGAGAGATTGCCGATTGGAGAGGGAGAAGTTTACTAACTAACGCTCATTTCGTGCCGTTAGATTATTTTCATGTCATGCCATAGCGCACTTTCATTTTTGGTTGTGTTTTTCCCGGGTAATGGCTCCGTAATATAAGCTCAAACAGTAATTAACTACCTATCTCTCAACGTCTACACATTAATTGTGCAAGCCACGGAATGGAGGGTTACAATTTGTATGGAGAACACACCCTGGATGCACAATATTGGACAAAAGACAACCAATACATATAAGGTTTACAATTTTTTCCCTGAAAAGTGACATTTTTTAACTAGTTTTTCATCTTTAGTGATGTTTGATTGCCAAAATTTTCTAGGGAAATCATTTCTCGTTTTCAGCTCACGTGACCATATTTTCCTTCAAATCCGAGATATGCATTTCTTGCCTACCAAGGTGCTTTTTATTTCTTGACAAAATCTCAATCTCACAAAACCCTCTCTGCCTCTCTCAAAAGGCAGACAAAGGAGTCTCTCAAAACTCTCTCTGGCTCTATCAAAACGAAGACAAAGGTTCTGATTGTGGTTCCAAGCAAAATCAGACCATCACTAGGTGAGCTCGATGACGACATGTTGAAGAAGAGACGCGATAATCGGTACACCCTTTTGCAATCAATTGACACAACCTCCTCGTGATTTTATTTTTTTCAACATCACTCCTTGCGTTCTTATTTTGCACTTGCTGTTGAATTTAATTGTTTAGACGACATTAAATCTCGGAGGCAAAACCAATGCTAGATAAAATAATGCTAAATCCAATGGTATCCAAACAAAATTAAAAAGCAAATCATAAAACAGCAGACATCAAAAGTGGGTCAAATATTAAATAAATAAATAACTTAAAAGGGCAAAAACAATAGCCTACATACGTGTTTGAATTTCAACCTTTTCTTTTTTGTATGCTAGCCTATAATATCTGCATTTTTTTGAAGATGCGTAATACTTTTTAATATAAAAAATCGAGAGTGAATGTTTGAAGATTTTTTGGTGCAGAGCTTTAGTTAGTATATTAATTTGAGGATTTTTTTTGGTTGTTGTGAAAGTTTCAATGTGATATATGGGTTTGGCATCTTGTAGCAAAACAGAGTTTTTATATTATGATTCTTCACCAAATTTTTGAGCAGTTGTTTCAATGCGATAGCTACTTTTGCAAGTTTTGGTTTGTGAGTGGTAATGGGGTACTGATATGTGATGGTCAATGCTTACCCAACTATTCAACACAGTAGTAGATTTTTGGTTCCACCAACATATAAGAGCTGAATAATAAGCTTGAGGTTAACTTGGGATAACTATTATGGGGAAAATGAGATGGGGCCAAGTGCTTAGTTTTAATGTTATCTGGCAATGCTTCAAGTCACCTCTTGTTGGCACAAGACTATAGGGGCATATATAATGGTCAAATTTTCAGAAGATAACCATAGAAAAGCATGAGCAATAAAAATATGGCTGTTTTAATAGAAGGGTCAAGGAAAATTTACTTTAAAAATCCAGACTATCAGTTATGATGACATATCACAAAAATCTTACTTCATTTGTGATGGAGATTATTTTGTGGATTATCTTGGTGAGCAAAACCAGCGAACTAGCTAGTATTATATACCTATACATGCTAATTTGTCTATGTTTTCTTTAAGTATTTGATATTACTTGGTAATGAGTGCCATGGATACACAGAGGAGGCAACGTCGGCGCCAATTACAACGCGTGGGATTATTTTGGAATACGGTAATCCAGGCAATTGTGATTTCCTTTGGTATTAGACGTCGTGCCCGACATATTCCTAGGGCTCCTCATAGAAATTGGGATATTGAGAGAGAAATGACACTTACACGAATGTTTGGCACAATCGACAGAATATGCCGTGATCTTCTTAGGATGAAAATAGGTCCATTTGAAAGATTATGTGCTCGTCTACGAACCTTCGGATTGGTTGATAGTAGATCAGTAATAGTGGAGGAACAAGTGGCTATTTTCCTCAACACTATTGGGCATGACACTCGTAATCACGCTGAAAGTTTTACTTTCTTCAGATCTGTACATACAGTGAGCTATTACTTCCATAGAGTATTGCATGCTTGTCTAGGACTTTATAGAGAAGTTGTGACCAATGCCACTATCAATAATTCCCCATATGAGAATGATAATGTGAAGCAATGGTACTCGTATTTCCAGGTTCGGTGTTCATAGCTACTTCATTATATGTTATAGAAGCTAAATATATATATAAAAAAATAGTACTTAATACACTTCGCCTTTTTTATTTTAGGATGCTGTAGGGGCAATAGATGGTACACATATTGCTGCAAATGTCCCTGTAGAGGAACAAGCTAGATACCGCAATAGGAAGCAAGTCGTTTCTCAAAATGTGTTGGTGGCTTGCACATTTGATATGAAATTTACATATGTGCTTTCCGGTTGGGAGGGATCCGCACACGATGGTCACTTATTAAGAAGCACAATTCTACGTGAAGGACATAAATTAACAATTTCTATGGGTGAGTTTATTAATTTCATAGCATTTTGATGATGTATTTTAATTGAAATTCACAAGTGTGTAAATTAATCATTTCATAGGTAAATTCTACCTTGCCGACGCTGGATTTCCTTTGGTTCCGGGATTTCTTTCACCCTATCGTCGAACCCGTTACCATCATAGGGATATTGAGGGTCAACGCCCAGCAAATAGTAAGGAACTCTTCAATTTTCGGTATTCATCTCTACGCAATGTGATCGAGAGAACAATAGGTTTGCTTAAGAAAAGATTTGCTTATTTGAGGCATCAATCATTTCACGACATTAGCACACAATCAAAGATAGTCCTCGCTTGTTGTGCTATTCACAACTTCCTAAGGATTGATGATGCAGAGGATGTCTGAGAGGAGGACGCGGATAGCAGCGATGATGAGGTTAACCCTACTCCAGTTGATGTCCCTGAAGAAGCGACTCCAAATGCCCATATATCCTTCACCGCTGAAGCAGCTGGTCAAATAATAGGGATGCAATTGCACAATCAATGTGGGCTAATCATAATCCTAATGCCGATGCTGAAATTGATTTTGATTAAACGTTATGTTAAATTTCCTGTACCTGAATATTATGTAATACAACAGGCATTGTTGATTGTATTTTAATTATGAAGACATTGCATCTGTGTAATCACTGTCATGCTATGATTTCAGTTTGTTTTTATTCATGAGTGCAATTGTTGATTTCCTTTGGTATTACTGATAGTATACTTATTTTGATCGATGGATGTAACACTTCTCTTTTGAATTTCTCTTTGTTAGATAGTACAGATAATTGATGGCACATCAGCGACAAAGCTTTGCAATCCCATCGTGAGTACCAAGACCAACTACTGCTTCAAACATGGAGGACATAGATACGGTCACTACCCAGGTTAATCCTAATACTAAGACTCGACATGTACGTTGGAATGATGAAATGGATGGAATTATGATTAATGCACTAGTCCATCAAGTGTTGTCCGGCCACAAAAGAAGTGACAACGGGTTCACCTCATTTCAAGTATCAAAAGCAAGTGAAAGCGTAACTAAGGGGTGCAGAGTGGTCGTGTCAGAGAAGAATGTAAGGGCGCGATTGAAGACTTTGAAGAGGGAATATGCCGAAGCCAGCCAGCTATTAAGTATTAGTGGCTTTGGATGGGATGCTGAAACTGGACGGATCACTGCCGATTCACTAGCTTGGGATGAGCTTGTTAAGGTATGATTATCATTGATAATATTTTAGCTACTCAACTTAGTCCAATGATTTCTTACACTTTATTGTGCACGAATATGAGATATTTTCTATATTTTGGTAGGGAAAACCTGAGTTTGGAAAGTGGAGGACCAAATTGTGTCATCATTTTGATGAAATGGAGGCTATTTTTGGAAACGACACGGCTACAGGAGATCTGGCTGTATCGGGGCTCTGATAATTTCTCACCAATACAAGGTAATTGTCTTTTATCAATAAAAGATATATTGTTATTCATATTGCAATATACTAGCAAAAATCTAATTTGTATTTTGTTTAATACCAATTGAAGAAAGTGTTAACGAGTTTGATACTCTAAATGAGGACACTGATTCAAGCCTAATTTCCCCACGTAAACGAAAAGCAGATGAAGGGACCACCAAAGTTCGGCGTAAACACACACAACCTTTTGATGAACTTCATTGTTCCTTATTGACCATAGCTGAGTCATCGAAATCAATTGCTCAAGCTTTACAAATGCAAGCAGCAGTGGATATACTGAATCACTTCAACTGGCAGTTGATTACCGAAAAGCTGGAAGCCATTGACATCATGAAAGTCATGAAAGCTTTTTGATCTGACGGTGATTTGGCAAAAGTATTTATGAGCTTGACTAATGCAACAATCATGTGTGCTTTGGTGTATAAGCAGCTTGGTCGTGATCCTCCTCCATTACCCTAGATTAAACATTATGAGTGGCATAAATATGTAATAACTAGTATGTTTTAGGTGACTTTTGACATATGGCATACTTGTTTTTTTGTCAAATATGTCCGCTTCAAAAATGGGGTCTGTCTAACTGAGGTTCAAGTCGGATTTGTAACTAGTATGTCTCCTTTTGTTGTATACGTTTACCATCTTTTGTGTTACATGTTGGTGGAAAAACGTTGTCCTCATGTCTTACGTATGGGTTTGATCTCGTTTGTAATGAAAACAGTGGAGGCCACCTTATTTGTAATTTGAATCATTTATCTTCACATTTGTCATGTTTATTGTTTTGGTCTTCACATTTGTCATTTATCTTATGTGTACATTTGAACTTTGAAAGCGCAATAATAATTAGGGAAATAAAGTACAAGTGCTTCATTGCTTTATGACCTTTTAACTGTGGCCTTTATGCGACAAGAGATGGTTATGAGAATATTTGAGCTTTCTTTTTCATGTAACTTTGAAATATTATATCTAGGTGCAATAATATATTTTGAAATTCTGAAAAAATGGTGGGTTTTATAAAATTAATGGTCGAAAAGTGAATAATATCAATGTAAAATTTAATTTTAAAAATTACGAATAGTTATTTTTTTATTTTTCTCCCCAAAATTTTCCATGGAATTTATGATAATTTCCTGGTAAAATAATGACTATCAAACAACACAACTTGGAAGAAGTTACAATTTCCACGGAAAATGAACATAATCAAACATAATTACTTGGAAAATTACAACAAT